>OZ025294.1:68932908-70259978 GCA_964019185.1 Maratus speculifer
TTTATCGGAAAAACCCATGGAGCTGGAATGATCTTCATTGTTTTATGTTTCTACAATGTAGTTTTTATTAAATTCCTGGCTTGTAAAAAATCAGCATAATGAACAGCAATTTCAGCCAAAATTTCAGATGTTTCAAGTTCAAGGATTTATAAAAAATGCAACTATTCATTAGTCTCCAGGTCAATAGAAGAGAAATAATAGAAATAATAAACACACATGCTTTTTTTCCTTAGTGTTATTGGTACTTTGACATGGAAAACAACTCCAAATTTCGGAATTGAATAAAATAAAAAAAAGGGGGGGGGGAGGGGCATGGAAATACCCCTTTCCCCTACACGCCAAAAAGCAAACAAATAAAATAATTAAAATGGCATGATTAGATAAAGAAATGAAAATTGCCAAACAGTACAGTACTAATCCAAGTTCTTCATAATAAATTATTTACCAGAAAATAAAAAAACAGAAAAAAACCCTCAAAAAATTCTAGAAGTACTCTGTAAAAGAAAAAAAAAATGCACAGTTACTAAGATTTTTGAACATGAAGTTTTGCTGTTATCGTTACGAGGTGGAACCTGTCGAAATTCGACGAAATAAAATGTTTCAGAAGGAGCTGTTTCATTCATTTATAATAAATCAATAAAATTAGTTACATTAAAAAAAATGCATCTTATATTGATCCGTCTAACTTTCAAACAAATATTATTTTAAGCTAAAAGTAACAAAATATTATTTCTATAAAATTCTGTTGTCCAAATTATTAAAATTAAATTTTATGTTGCATAGGTAATCAGCAAATTATAATAAAGATAAGTTATTGTGATGAAGTTATCAATTGAGGCTCTTATGTTTGATATAATTGCGAATGAAAAAAAAAATAATAATAAGAAAGAAAGAAAAGAAAAGATATATATTCCAAATTGACACGATCACAGACGATATATTTCACACAGTATTCGCATTTTATTTTGTATTTATTCATTTTTTATTTCAATTTTAGGAGAAAATGAACTGTTGCCACTATTACAAAATTGGTACTAAAAATTATATAAAAAAATTAATATCTCAAAAATAAATTGAAATACAGCTTTGAAACAAATTGCATTTAAAAGCATATTTTTTTCGCTATACGACGGTGTAAAAATTTAAAATATGTCATGTTTAGAAGTATCATATTTGCAGTAGCGAAAATAACAAAACCGAAATTGCAAAGGAAAGTGTTGCCATTCGCAAAATGACGTATGCGTTACGCACAGATACGTTTGGCCTTTATTATATAGATATGAAAAAATCTTGGAATACAAATTTACTAGAAAAATTTTAGTAACTGTACAGATTTTTTTTTACAGTTTACATCGAATGATTTGGAGATAAATCTATTGCTTTGTCTGTAACAGGGTCATTAATAAATTTTTAACCTATTCCTATAATTGGTTATTTGCAAATTAATAAATGATAATTTAAATGTTGAATGTCTTAAGTTTATATGCATTATAACTTTAACATAGAAAAATACTTTGATAAATTAGATATGATAGTGGTAAAATGACAACTTTTGTGCTTTCTGCTACCATATTTTTATTGCAATCTTCATTTTATTTAATCTTCGATATTTTATGACAGATAAGATGTATTATATATGATGGCCGATTTTCTACACTGTTGATATAGGTCCGAGAACGAGTACTTTCCGTAGGGTTCTTTCTAAGGTATCTTAACCTGCATTTATGCAAGGTCACCCAAGGTTCGATGCAAATAATGGAAAACTCCATACGGTTAGGCCGACGGGTGCGATTGCGTGACATATAAGAGGAAAAGCTCTTTTTAAAAATAGTGGTTAGAAAAAAAGCTGGCAACTATAAAACTATTTCTTAAAAGTGTTGAATCAGTATGCTTAATATACTGAATAAAATTAGATACAAGCAACATATGCGTCTTGTAACGTATGCTATTTCACATATTTGCTAATGAACTCATTCTACTTCTCATCGCAATCCCTATTTTACTTTCAACATGTGAAGATCAAGATTAAAATCTGCAGATATTTTTCTTGAAACTATTTTTAAAAACGAAGGTTATTATTCTGATTTCAAAATAATATTATAAAAGATGTTAGTATCATGTATCATATGAAGTTAATTGAAGGCAATCAACTAACGATCTTAGTTTCACATAAATAGTTATATGTAATAATAAATATCTAAAGATCTTGGTTTTGTATTACGGAAGAAACAATTTAGGATTATTTCTTTGTTAAAACAACTTTTTCATTCAAAGAGAAGTAAAGTTAGAAAAGCTTTGTAGACTTTTTGTAAACGATTGTTAAGTGTACCCGAACTGTTTATCTCGCAATATCCTGAAAACTGGTGTTTTTCAAAGAATGTAGTACTTTTCAAAGGTACAACCGCTTCAATAATAAATAAAGAGAACCTCCCAACAAAAATTACTTACCAATGTTCTTAAATGTTAACAAAGATGTAATAAAATTCAAATTATTTATAAATTGTGCAATTTATTTTCTCGCAAAAGAAACAAAGTCTAAAATTTATTTACATTAATGTAGAATTATCTTTTATTATGCCAGTAATAATTTAAGGCAAGAGTCTTATGATTCTCTATTTTCTTTATAATACAAAAAGAAATGAGAAAACCTTGCCACTCTCTTCCTTGGAAAGAGATAATTCTAAATTCTAAGAAAAAATTTTTAGGTATTCCTCCTTGCAATATTTTAAGCCAAGAATTTTTTTAATATCATTTCTTGATTGAGATATATAGAAAAATATAAAAAGCGGTAAGCGGTATTGCCCCGATTACTCCTTAGGAGGAGAATTTTGAAATTTACAGAAATTAGGTTTTTGGTATTTTCTTCCATAATAATTTAAAGCAAGAAGCTAAAGTTTTCTATTTGTTGTTTGAAAGTACGAAACAATGCATGAAGATAGCTTTTTCTCCTCAGCACCTGCTTTAGCGGAAATTAAATTTTAAAATTCCAGAAATTGGTTTTTAGATATTTGTGTTAATTTGAAAATCATGTTTTTGTCTCAAATCTTTTGGTAAGGAATTTTGGAAATTCCAGGAATTCATTTTTAGATATTCCGCTTTGTGATATTGCAAGTCAAGAATCTTATGAATACTTTTTTAGAAATTGAAATATGAAGAAAAAATGGGAATGATAATATTGCGCCCTTTTTGCCTTGTAAGGAAGACAGGCGAATTTTTAAATTTTCCGAAATTATCGAAATCGGACGAAATAATTCCGGTTTTTGTATCCGTATTAGTACTTTAAAGCAAAAATCTTATGAATACCTATTTTTCTTTGAAAGATAAAACAATGCTTGAAGATTTTGTTTTTCTCTAATTTCGCTCCTTAGAGGGATAAAATTTATATATTCAAAAAAATGGTTTTTAGATATATGTCTTTGTAATATTTCAAGGCAAGTTTCTTACAAACCTCTATTTTTCTTTAAAATATGAAAAGGTGCGGGAAAATCATGTTTCTTCTAAATGCTACGCTTGGGGGGGGGGGGGAGAGATGAGTGTTAAAAATTCTAGTAATTGATTTTTAGATATTTTTTTCTTGCGATATTTTAAACCAAGAAATTTATAAATATATTTTTTTAAATGAAATATAAAGAAAAATGTAAAAAATTATTAACTCCCTCCTTCTGCTTAAGAAGACAAATTTTGAAATTTCGATAAAGTCATTTTTCGGTATTTATATCTATATTACTTTAAATGGAGGATCATATGCATACCTTTTTTTTCTTTGAAATAAGAAACTATAGCTGAAAATAAGATATTTTGCACCTGATCACTGCCGACTCTCTCAGGTGCGAAATTTTTAAAGTCCAGAAATTGTTTTTTAGGTATTGGAGTTTATAATTTTCTGAAACAAAAAAGCTTGTTTTTTTTTTGTTTTTTTTTTTTGAAACAAGAAAAAGTGATTGTTAAAAACACGTTATACCCCGTTTTTGCGCCCTGCTCACCCTGATAGCTAAAATTTAAAAGCTCCATAATTTGGTTTTAAATATTTTTTGTAATATATTAAAGCAAAAATAAATAAATTAATTAATTAATTAAAAAAATAATAAAAAAATAGGTTTTTTTTTGTTTTATTCTTAACATATGGAGAGACATGTCCTAAATTATCCCCTTGGAGGGCAAATTTGAAAAAAAATCACTTCTTAAATCAATTTCCGACACATAAGGAATAATTTTATAACATTTGATACTCGTATATGTATGTGGATTAGTTTTGGCTGGCTTTTATGGAGTGAGTGACTCAGTTAATCAGACAAGTTATTTTATACATATAGATATATACTATAAGAATTTAATGGGTTTTTTTCCTTATTAGTAAAAATAAAAGTATGAAATTCGGGAAAATCATCCAAAAAATAAAATTTAAATATTATTGAAAAGAGTAATAAAGAAATAGCAATTTTTACTCTTCCACAAGTTATATTTAAACTTCGGATTTTTTTCCTAACGAGGGGACTTTTGACAGTGGTATCACCGGTTTTAATGAAATTTGGGCAGCAGGTAGCAAAGTAAACACGTGCTCCGAAAGATTGTTTCTCAATCACTGAGAAGTTTAAACTATTCGTTAACCAAACTGAATTTTAATAAAAAATATATTGATTTTAATTTTTTCCTCTATTTTTCGGATATAAATTTTAAGTAAAATTTAAGAAAATTAAAGAAGTTTTGTATAATAATAAAAATAATAATAATAATAATGTTAATAATAATAGTGATGATGATGATAATACATTTGTGTGGACACGACATTTCAAACAAGTTGTTATTATTATTATTATTATTATTATTAACGTAAAAAAAGTTTCACTATTAAGAAACTAATCACACGTAAAAATAACTTTAAAAATCAAAAACAGAAATTTAAGTTTTTAATTTGAAAAAAATTAGAATGTTTACAATACACAATGAAATATTACTTTCCACACCCCTCCCCCCTCCTTAATTGTGCATATATTTTAATAGTAACATATATTAAAAAAACTTAAAGATCGTATTTTCTTTAACGTAAATAATTTTAGAAAAAAATAATTTAACCGAAGTCTTATGTGAAGCAATATATTATTTCCTGCACTAGAATTGACCCACAGACTTTGGTCATTACCTAACCAAAATTACCTTTTTTTTTTTTTTTTTTTTTTTTTTTTGTCACCAAAAGCAACCGAAATGCCTGTGGTCAGACTCCTTTGATCAACTTGTTTGACTGCCTTTTGAAAGAGATATGTGGAAACGCAGTTCCTGCTTCTTCCCACCCACTGGATAAAGATCGTGAAAGGATTTCCGAACTACACTGCAATTCATTAGTGATTACAGACAAAATTCTTTGAAACATGTGTACAGTACAGATGTAGTAGTGTTCAAAAATAGAATTTTTTGAGATTAGAATAAGCTATATTATCTCTAAAAAGACGGCCAGATACGCATACAACAACAACAACAACAACAACAACAACAACAACAACAATACAATAATAATAGACTATGGTGGTTTGTTGTAACAAAATTTTTAATCTAATAGCGGGAAGTTTTTCTGTCTATTTACTTTTTTGGGACTCTCTAACTGTCGTAAAAATAAGTCTATCACCAGGAAATTTTAAACGTTGTTAAGCTAGATAGGTGTTGTATGCTAAACATTGTCATCGAGTCTTACATAAGTTTTTTACATGTACACCACATGTCTAAAGTTCGAACATTGTATTTTTTTTTTATTATTTCTTTAAAACATTTCAAATCGCTCAGAAATTTGGATATGTTTTAAGGGTAGGGAATGTTATTTTATATGCTAAAATCATTGTGTTTGATCTCGGGATATTAGAAAATTAGGATTAAATTATATTAGAAATTTGTATATCTTAAGATACGCAAGATACTTTATACATTAAATATAGTTATTGTATCATACATATATTTTTCAGTGCCACTTAAAATATTTGAACACATTAGGATTTACAGTTACCTCAAAATGTTCTAAATAGGCAGAAATATGAATATTTGTTTTAATGTTGAATGTATAACTTTTACTACCAAGGATAGTCATTATATTTTTTCATACATTTTGCATGGATACATCAAAACCTTGAATGCACTCTGATATATTATTTCGTGAAAAAGCACCGAATCGCCATATATTATATTTATGTCTTAAACGCTATAATATATTACTATATTGTATATAATGGTTAATTGAAATCTTTTTTTTTTTTTAATTGCTTGCGAAAAATTTGGTTTGTGATAAATACCCTTTTCAATTATAATTTATTCCAAAATAAACACTCTTCAAATATTTTAAACAAAATATTTTGGAAGTTTGAGTACTTTAAATCTCTATAAATAAAAGGAATTCCGAGGATAATTAATTAATTAATTAATTGAGGCACAGGGGAAAGCAAATCTTGGCAATGCGCCAACTCGGTCCAGAGGAAGCAAATCTTGGCAATGCGCCAACTCGGTCCAGAGGTATAAAAGCAAGATAGAAAAAAACGCGCAGGTCTGTGCATTCAAGTACAACCACCCATATGTATATGCTGAAAGTTTGTTCTGACGCTCACCCGACGCACGTGGAGTGCCGATGGTCCGGGAAGCGTACCATACACATAAATTATTAAATAAACCTTCAAATTAAGCCCGGCGAAGCGGGCTGGGTATGCTAGTATTTTATAAAAGTAATATTAAGTAGAAACAGGTTTAAATATAAATTAGTAAATCGATTTTGGTTACATGCTACCTTTAACCATTCCACTATTATTATTATTATTATTATTATTTGGGACGGGGTAATGATTTACATGCACTATTCGAAAATTTCATCTTCAGAAAATTCTCTTAAAAGTCGAGTACCGTTCCCAGATAGCCTGTTTTTAGGTGCGTTCGTAATTATATAAATACGTAGCACCTATTGTTGTCGCTCAGTCCGTCCGTCTGTCTGTCTGTCCGTCTGTTTGTCTGTCTGTCCGTCCGCATATAACAACGCAAAAACTACCCAACCGAATCGTTTGAAATTTAAAATACATAATTATTACATAATTTTGTCGAGTCATTTCAAATTTTATGAAAATCGGATGGATAGATCAATTACAGGGACAATCAAAAGGATTCCGTTACATTACGGTCAATGGGGAAAAAAGTTTCAAATGTATTTTAATCGTTTGAAATTTAAAACATATAATTATTGTGTAATTTTTTCGAGTCATTTCAAATGTTATGAAAATCGGATGCATAGATCAATTACGGGGACAATCAAAGGATTCCGTTACATTACGGTCAATTGGGAAAAAAATTTCAAATGCATTTTAATCGTTTGAAATTTAAAACATATAATTATTACGTAATTTTATCGAGTCATTTCAAATGTTATGAAAGTCGGATGCATAGATCATTTACAGGGACAATCAAAGGTATTCCATTACATTACGGTCAATGGGAAAAAAAGTTTCAAATGCATTTTTATGATGTTACACTCATTCGAATATAATAGAATTGGCATGAATCTATGAAGTATATACTAAAATATGCATTCTGTACAATCTGTGATGCAAAGAATTTTTATTATTAAATTACAGGGCCGCACAAAAGTATTCCACTACACAATGCTATACGGGGAAACATTGTTTGGGGCGTGTTTTAATTATATTCAACTATTTCACATTTTATGAATAAGATATACGTTTCTGAAGTGTAATAAAAATTACTTTCTGTATATTTACAGGAACACAAAAAAAGATTTCGACTACTATACTGTATCCGAAGTACGCTCAACTATATCAACAAGATTTTAATATTTTTAAAACTTCGTTATCGTACAAACGCACCTCATTTGCAATGTTAACGTGCAATTTCCAACTTGTTTACATTATTAGTGCAAAAAGAAAAAAAAACTATGAGATAAATTATTTAAAACAACAATTACCGTCCACAGACTGTCATATCTAAGAATTATTTTACGTTTCCCAGTGAAAGAAAAATGTATATGCATTTATTTTAGCACAAAAATACTTTTCGTGTTTGATATATTATATTTGAATTTCATTGTCGTGTGCTTTTTACAACCTCTTAAAGATGATTTACATAATCAACAATTATATAAATTTATGTTCTCTTTTTTCAAAGAACTTTTTTTGTTATTTTTGTTCCCTGCTTATTTTCTGATTTATTTTTAAATTCATTTTTTCTCTCAAATATATCAAACTAGCCAATTCTTTTAATTTGAAACTACACAATGTGCTGTGCTTGCCGATTTTTTGATAAATGCAAAAAATATTGCAAAAGAAAGCTGCCAAAAACTGCGTTTTGAACCGATTTTTCCGAAGTGGGAGATTTGGGAATGAAAAAAGGGTCATATTGAGAAAATATTTGTTTATAAATCAAATTCTAATGAATTGAGCGAAAAATGATGTCACACGACACCTTATACATCTCCTCAAAAATCACCTCAGCCGTCTAATTTCCCATTAAAAATTAGAATGAAAACGTATCGAAAAATTTCGAACTTTCTCGTGGAAAATTATTTTTTCGAATACACCTTCAATAGCTTTGAATTTTGCCACAATATGTTAGATTAATTTTACTATTTTGATAAATAATCATAGTTATATCAGTAATTTTTATGTCCGATGAAAGATAAGCATAACCTTTTATTTTCAGTAACGGCAACTGCAAATAATATCCCTGTAAAAATAAAATAAATAAAAACTTTAAGAAAAAGGTAATAAAATTAAAAATTTTATAAACCAAAATATAACAAATAAATTTCGCGCGGAATAACCAGAGTACTGATTATCTTATTGTGAATCTGATAAATCTTATATATAATTCTAAAACTGAAAAATGAACTTCTAAAACTGATTATCCTCCAATGATTATACTTTGATAATTGATCTGATATTTTAAAATAGTATCAAAACAGAAGGTTAACGGTGAGAGCTCCCCATAAATACATTTTGTTTCCAAGAGTTCTACGATAATAGTTAATCATGCATAATTATAAATTCACACTTTGCACACTTCACACTTCAAAACCTTCACACTTTGCACACTTCAAAATCTTGTGTGCTAAGAATGATATGGTATGATAAAATTTAAGATTTGCATGGTTTTAAATAGTAAATGAAATAATTCAGTTTATCGATAAAGTAGAAAAAAATATTAATAAAAAAAGTTGATTGACAATAGTTAGACGTAAAAAAACTGAAGAAAATTTTTTCTAAAAAGTTATATATATATATATAATGTATGTATATATATATATATATATATATATATATATATATATATATATATATATAATTGCTTAAAATTTACATATAAGGAGTAATATGTAAAATGGAGAATTTGGAAATTGGACGTTTTTAAATATTAAGTATTCTTTTCCAACTCGTACAACTAATCTGAAAATTCACTATAGTTTAAAAACAATAATTATGCAATAAAAAGATATTTTGAGTAATTCTGGAACATAATAACTAGTTTTAATATACGAAAGCAATAATGTGAATCCTGTTAACTTGGGTTAGTTATTTCCAAACCTACAATTATTGAAACAATGTGAATCCGTATAAACCTGTTTAATCATTTGTGAAAGCGAAATTCGGCTAAATAAACAAAATCTTTGATATGAGTAGAAAATCCCTAAGTTTCAGGTGACGTGTGTCATGCCATATCAAAATTCTGAAAAAACCTTTCGTCCCCAATTTGTCCGTGAGTTTGATGGAACTGAAAAATTGCCATGGTCCTGAATTTGGTTATTTTAGTATTTTTTATTTCTATTAGTAATGTCATACAGGCTTACTGTACATCACTGAAAAATTTTCCTCCTTACACAGATAAACTACTTTTATTTTTACAATACTTTTACACAAAGAAAAAAAAAGTAATATTTTCACTGAATCTTTAAATTTCAGAAATATTTCTAAAAGATTCGAAGATGGCTATAAAACTGATACAGTATTTCAAGAATTGCTAAAATTGCTTGAATAATTTTCAAATATCTGGTTATAACGAAATTAAATTTAAAAATGAGCAAGAAGTTAAATTTTTATACTATTTGGTTCATTATTTTTTATTGAAAGAAATAAAGCAAATAAAAAGAGAAATGAAAACTCGACAATGTCTAACCTTCTAACTGGAGTAAATATTTCAATTATAAAAAAAAAATCTACATTTCGACAATTATTATGAAAGGTGTCGCAATTTAAAATGAAATAAAATTTATTTTTCTCGTTTTTGATTTTAATTATTACATTTGCTCATTGAAAAAATATCTTAAAAAAAGGGGAGTGGGGGCAAACTTTAACATTGTTATAAAAATCTGGGATGTTACCTTAAAGACTAACTTTTGCAAGAAACTGAAATCCCCGCCTGTCGCCGAGAGGTTCTGCCCTCCAAACTACTAGACGGCATATGCCAGGTTTGAGCCCAATCACTGCCGTCGGTCTCACAGTTGGGGGTTTTTTGTTGTTTTCTTCGAACCTTGAATTTCCTTGCGTAAATACGGGTTGGATTCCTTTAGAAAGACCTTTAGAGCCCATATCCCCAGAGTAGATATTAGGTCGTCATAAACACAAACAAAAAAGAAAGGGACTAATAATCATAGTTTTGCGTAAATAGTGTATGTACTAATAACGTTAATGTAATAGTAAATATATAAATATCAGGTCTCTGTATTATGTCAAGAAAAAACAATCAACATTTTATCCAAAGTGGGGGGAAGGAGGAGGGAAGCTTTTTTGACCGTTTGAAAACGATAAATGATCTATGAAAACAGATTTCGTACATCCTGGAACATGGAAACTAATGTTTTTGAAAGGATAAGTTCTGTTATTTAGGAACTGTATAATGTACCGTATTGGTCAATGTTTTGAAAAAGACAGAATATGTTTAAAAAATATGGTCAAATTGGGTATTTTGAACCACATTTTCCGAAGCGAAAATTGAGGGTGTATTCAACAAAAAAAATTCGTATCTTCTGACTCATTTTTCAAATTCATTTTTGCTCTCAAATGGATACAATTCATACTTTCTCTTATTTAGAGACTATATAATGTGCCGCATTAGTAGATTTTTTCATAAAGATAGAATTTTTCCAAAATATGCTGTCAAAGTGGCCATTTTGAGGCAATAGGGCTTGAAAAATTGAGGGTGTATTCAAATCCAAATTGCTTATTTTCTGACTAATTTTTAAATTAATTTTTGCTCTTAAACGCATCCAATTGGAAAGTTGTCTGATTTAAAAATTATATAATGTGCCTTATTGGTCGAGTTATTTATAAAGACAGAATGTGTTTCGAAAAATGCTGTCAAAAGCAGGCATTTTGAACCAAATTTCCTGACGTGATAGTGAGGGAGGAATTAAGCTTGTACGCAAATTCAAACTGCTTATTTTCTGACTGTTTTTTTATTTGGCTCTGAAATGCTTGCAGTTGACAGCTTTTTTTTATTTATAAACTATATAATGAATAATGTTTGTCGTTTTTTTGATAAAGGTAAAATGTATTTTTAAAAAAAATGCTGTCAAAGTTGACAGCGGTGATGAAAAAGAAAAATGTGATTCAGAAAGTAATTGTTTGTAAATCAAAATCTAATTAATAGAATGACAATTGATCTGAAGCAGTGTTATAAAATTTTGGGTTTTTGTGTGCTGAAAAATGAAATTAAAAACTCTTCAAAAGCGGCCAAATGATAAACTGAGTTTACCTCTAATCTTTTTTTTTTCTTTTCTTTTCTTTTTCTTTTTTTAAAACTAATACTTAACTTCGAAATCTACCTGTGGTTGAAGACCGAGCCGACAGCGATTTTTGAAATGGAACATATACGTTAAAACCACTTCTCTTGTTTATATGAGTATGAACTAGATTGGTTCATGAAGCATTAATTAACAAAGTTTATTTTAAAAATTTATTATTAGGTTAATATTAAAGGTAATAATCTTTATTTAATTATGAAGAGCATTACCTTTAAGACTTTTGAAATGCTCAATCTAATACTGGTATAGATATGCTTTAATAAAAAATCGAAAATTCGCTCCTCATCCCCCCCCCCCCCCTCCTCTCCTTCCGAACTAACATTCAATCCGAAATTTTCACATAGATTTCAGTTTGTTACACAGAAACTATAGTATTTTTTTTTTCTCGATTATTTCGAAAAAGGGCAAAGGAACTTTTAGAAAACTTTACCATGCATTTTCAACTGTATTTCCGGAAATGGAAGACGTGGGGTAACAGTTGTCATGAGAAAACAATTAATCATATTTTAAGGTGTAATCTATTAGTGGAAAACTAAAAAAAAAACTATTCCTTCCAAATCATTTCAATGAATGTACCTGTCAGGATTATGCTTTTACGCTTAAAATTTAATCTGTAAATTTGTCAAAGAGAATGAAGCCAGGGGAGGGGGGGAGGTGCATTTTCAGAGCACTCTTAAATCGAAAAAAGAAATGTAGTGTCCTATACACACATACACAGAAACAAATAAGTGAATACAGAAATACTTTAATTTTTTTTAAGTATGGTTTTTAATATTTTAATGAACATTTTAATAAAATTTCACCTTGTTTTTTTTTTTTTTTTTTTTTTTTTAGATTTGAAAATTACCAGATTTCGAAAAATTAATGTATTCAGGTGCTGTAAATTCAGGTGCTTCATTCTAAGTTCATATGTTCATCCTAGGCGGTATTTTAACTGAAATTTAAATCTATATTTTTTAATGAAATTCGATTTTTACTGAATATATAATTCTTACAATCACGCATGTTTTTCTTATGCACATGCTTACAAAAGTTAATTATAAGAAGATGAAGAACATTAAATTTACTTATGATTTCAAAATTGAGAATTGCTTTCTCATTGGAAAAACATGCATCTAAAAGGGGGTAAAAAAATTTATTACCTTAAGTTGCACTTAAGGTACTTCACAAATTCCCTACTGACAACACAAAATGTTATGACTCATTGTCTGATTTATTTTTATGCTTAAAACGGAATGAAATTAACGGGAATATTGAAGCGATTTTTAATTAAATAATGTTTTCCCTTTTCAAATAAATGAATTACCTAGAGTTATAAGTCATTCTTGTTACGTGACAACAATTTTTTCTTCTTTCTTTCACTGCTATATCGAGAATTTGGTTCAAAACTCCAACTTATACTGCGTGTTCTGAAAAACATATGCGTTTACCATGAAATGAAAAAGTGATTCGATTAAATTCTGAATTAGAATACCATCTAATTTAATGCGATTTCGAAGAAAAATGAATTCAGAAATGTACCAGAAAATAGCTTCTTTAAATTTGAGAACAGCCTTAAGATTGTTTTCAAAACCAAACTGGTTACATTCTTTAATCCATATTTGTTTGAACTTGCATGAGAGTGACAGATAGTGTTATTTCGAAAGTATGAAACCAAACGGTATTTTCAATTTTCATTAAAAGCAATATTTCTCAAAATGCTGTTAAAAAGCATTTAGAATTTGAACTGAATTTCAATAAAACGCTCTAAACTGAATTTTCAGATGTTAAAATGCTAAAAAATTTTCATTAAATGACAATCGCTTATAATTCAACATGTAATTCAGTCTATATAAAAATGAAAGGTTATTAAATTTTAAGTAAATTCAAAATCATGCCTGTAAGTAACATGCTTTTGCGTTTAAAAGTGAGTACGTAATTTTTTTAATTTTAAGGAAAACTCTTACAACAAACTTAAATCTTAAAACTTTCAACCACACGATTTTCTATTACGAATTTTTAATTTCGTATTAAATTAACACATCTGCTCCAAATATAATTTTAAACTTTTAGTGTTATCTATAAATATAAAATATTATTTTCAATAATAAATGATCTCCTATAAAAGAAAAATACATTTTAAATAATAGGTTGTAATTGACTTTATAAATTTTATCTTCAGAATATTTTTTAATTAATTTTTTAAATAACTTCTTTTAAATAAAAAGCCAAATTTTTAAACAGAAATATTGGATCAGTTATTTGGCAACCCAGAAAATATATCAAATACATGAAAGGATAAAAATGATGTTGTGAAAAAAAAAAAAAAAAAAAAAAAAAAAAAAAAATTGCACGTGAAGCGTAGCAAATGAGGTGCGTTCGTACGATAACGAAGTTTAAAAAATATATCTCTCATATATCAATCTCATAAAATTGTAAATAATTACAATTAAAATGCGCATCAAACAATGTTCTTCCTATACCATTATACAATGGAATACTTTTGTGTGGCATTGTAAATCAATGTCAAATATTCTTTGCACAACAGATTATGCAAAATGTATATAATAATATGTACTATATTGATGCATATCAATTTTATTACATTCGAATGAGTGTAACACCATTAAAATGCATTTGAAACATTTTCCCCCATCAACCGTAATGTAACGGAATACTTTTAATTGTCCCTGTAATTGAAATATGCATCCGAATTTGATAAAATTTGGAAATAACTCGACAAAATTATGTAATAAATATATATTTAAAATTTCCAACGATTAAAATGCATTTGAAACTTTTTTCCCCATTGACCGTAATGTAACGGAATCCTTTTGATTCTCCCTGTAATTGATCTATCCATCCGATTTTCATAAAATTTGAAATGACTCGATAAAATTATGTAATAATTACGCATTTTAAATTTCAAACGATTCAGTTGGGTAGTTTTTGCGTTGTTATATGCGGACAGACAGACGGATAGACAGAGAAAGGGACTGAACGACAACAATAGGTGCTACGTATTTATATAATTACGAACGCACCTAAAAAAGCATGACACGAATCTATATTTATTTTTGTTCGGAAATGCATGAAACTAGCATGTATTGTTGTTCAGAAACTATCTAATCGCACTCATTTCCCGCCCCCCCTCTTTTTTTTCCAAACACAATAGAATTTTTAGCAAATAGTGTGAAAATTGGCGTTTTGAACCGAATTTCCGCGTGAAAGGAGAATAACCATTCAAATGAATGGTATGATGGATGGGATGAAAATGTGTTTTTCATATGACTGAATTCGCTTATAACTCAATGGGGTGATTTATAGGTTAAAAAAAAAAAAAAAAAAAAAAAAAAAAAAAAAAAACAGTTTGATTTTAAATTGTTTTTGCAGTCACAGCAGAGCAGTTGAGAACAGCCTGAATGATTTTTAAAACAATCCTAAATTGAACCTTTCTCCATTCTGTTTTTTTAAAAAAAATACTACTGATACTATAAGTTACATTAATAAACTTATATTAATAATAAATTAAACCTGCTACTGACAGATTTGGTATTAGTTCACGGGGAAAACTATGAAAACTAATGAATTTTGAATAAAATTAAAAAAATTATGATAAATATTTTTTAAGTATACTCGAATTCTTTCCCAATGACTCATTTCCTAAACCATCACTTCTAGAGGCATAGTTTCAATAGCAAATATATTTTAAAGTTGTTCTGTATCCTATTAAACAGTTCATATACTAGACACACGCACACGGGAGTATTCGAAAAATATCATTAGATTACCATACGGTTGCCAAATTAACCAAAATCGTTTTTGGTTTTTGCGAAAATAATTGAAAGAGATGTAATATTACAAAATGCGTAAAATTTTTTTTTTTTTTTTTTTTTTTTTTTTTTTGTACAGGCTTTAGGCCTTTCCCAAAATTCAAAAAGAATGATTTTTAATATTTTTATGGGCATTTTAATAAAATTTAACCCTGGTTTTTAAAAGGTTTGAAAGCTACTAGATTTTGATTTTTTTATTGTATTCTCAAAGTTTATGAATTTTGCAAATATGTAGCATTGTTTGAGAATAATATGACAGATTAAAATTTAGCCTTTGATTTGGTGGCTATCATACCTTTTGAAGTTGCTCTCAAATCGCAATTATTTTAATTCGTAAACATAAGAAATTATTAAATTAATAAATAAAATAAAACTTTCTTATATATTACATGAGAATTGCAGGTACTATTGTTCACATAAAAAAATCGAAAAGCATTTTTCGTTTTCCGAGAAATAGTAAAAATCGCAAAAATCAATCTAAATCAATCAAAAAATGCCGTGGAAGGTGCAATTTTTGACATACTTTTGAGATGCAGTGATGACATTATAATAGTCATTATGTATCATTCATGATTTAAAAAAAATGGTTGCATAAAACAACTATATCCAGCTTTTAACTCACTGAATTAATATGCTTGAAATGCTTAAAGGTAAAAATTGCTTTGTGAAAGGTCACAAAATGTTCTGTTACTGAGTGTGGATTTTTTTTTTTTTTTTTTTTTTCATAATAACTCTTAAATCGCATATTATTAATCATTTGCATATGAATCACATAAAATAATTGTTTATTTCGGTTTCTAATTACTAAACATATTTTAAATAATTTGCACGATAAGCAAGAAAAATTACAATTTATTTAGTTTGTTAAATTACTAAACATATTTTGAATATTTGTAGACTTCCTAAATTTTTGTCAGGTGTTTTTCAGGTTTTTATCTGTTCCCCGTACTGATTCAGTACATGAAGCACTCAATCTCTAAACTTGACACAGCGTTTTTTCTTGAGTAATTGCACTTCCTTTAAGGTTATCCTTTAATGACCTTCATGCGTTGAACTCCATTCATACACAACATATGTTAAAATTTAGGTGAACTTACATTAAAAATATTAACGATTTCTATTTTGACACATAGTAAAATGACTGACTTAAAAAGCCCTTCATGCATTTAAAAGGAGAATTTCTGAATGGATATTTATTCACATTTCGCAGCATAAAACAATGAAGAATTTAATTACTCTCAAAGCTATTTTTTGAGAATTTCATTTTTCGATACAATATATTTATATATTTTTTAAATCTATTTTTTTTCTAAATATTTTTTAATGTAATATTCAGATTTAATGTGATTTGTAGTACAGTTTTTCTCTAATTATTTTATTTTATTTTTTCTAATTACCTTTTTATTTACGTATTCACAAAAAATAAAATAAAAAATAAAAATAAAATAAAATAAAACTATAAATTTCTAGAAAATACGTGCTACTGTGAGCTATACACACGGAAATTTGGAAAGTTGGCTTCTAAATAAAGATGTAATTTATTTTATTTTTTAAAAGACCGTTAACTTTAGACGGTAATAACTTCTGTTATTTAGATATTACAGCAACTTTTTCTTTTAAGATTTAAGCTTCTTTTTTATTATTATCATTTTACTAATTTCAGTGTTCACATCTGCTGTAGTCACATGGCTACAGCTAACTCTGACTGTGTAATCAGGACTTTTGAGTGCTATATTCTTATTGAATTTAGGAAAAAAGGTCAATGGAGAAAACGTCAATAGGTAAAAATGAAAGTAATAAATACCAGTTCTTATATAAATATAAAGTCGAGATAAGTTAGTTATTAAGGGATATAATTCAGTTACAGAGATCCGATTCTAAGTTTCAAGTAAGTAAATGCTAAACACGTGTATCGATTAACGTGTATCGATTATTTCAACTCGATTGATGAATAGCATAAGTATAAAGATCGCGACTTTCATATCCTAATGTAAACTTTGGTCAAAGATATTCTTTGGAGCAAAAAAGAAAGAAAGAAAGAAAGAAATAAGGGGTACAGATATTCTAATGAGATAGAAAAACTGACCAAAAAAAAAAATTCTTATCTTAATATTTAGAATGTAGAAATGTTAAGGAAGTATCAGAAAATGAGTCAAAATTTTGAGATTTGGCACAAGAAAACTCAATGTTGACAATATGAACATAAACCATTTAAAATAAAATTAAAAATGTAACGAAATTTCTTATGGCGGATCTATTAAAAATAATAATAAGAAGAATGAATGAATATATTGCGTATATATATGTATTCTTCTGTTTTTTCGCCAAGTGAATAGCATTTTTAACTATAACCGTGGGTTCTACCTTTATCACGCTGTTACGTGCAAAAATTCTGTCGGAAACATTAATTTTTTTCAGCATCTTCAAAAGGACTGCCTACATTTATCGAAAAATGAAAAACAATGTTCGATTTTATAGTTTCTTAATAAATCCCCTTGTCAATTCCGAATCACGGAAAAAAGCGCACCGGAAAAAAAATGCATTCGAAAAAAAAAACACACTCGGAAAAAAAGCAGATTCGGAAAAAAGCGCATCTACCTCAGTTGCTTATCTGTTTCCTTTGATCAAATACTTTTCTTTTTATAAACACTAGCTACATCTTCGAATTCGAAGTGAAAAATATTTGTGTTATCTCAAACTGTATTTTAACAAGTGCCTTCAAATTATTTCATTTACCATTATTACAGAGGTATTGTAAATAAAATTTTAATCTTAAAGAAATTAAATACACCAAAAAAAAAAATTAATTAGCTATAAGCAGAGACGGTGAAAATTGTAAAGAGCCCAAGGCCTAGCCCCTGGGCCCCCTCACAAAAAATTATTAGCTAGATTCCCCCCCCCCCCGTCCATGAGTCGAGGACAAAAATCCCCACGGACAAAAACTCTATGGACAAAATCCCCACCGCACAAGAGCACTCCATTACATAATGGTATACGGGGAAGCATTGTTTGAGGTGTGTTTTAATTATACTAAACCATTATACATATTATTAAATTTATAGAGGTTGTTGTGGTTTTTGACAAGTTACTTCCTGTATAATAGAAAGCAGATACAGTATTTACTGGAACACACAAAAGGAGTGACTCACACACAGGGCCGTAGCTAAGGGGGCGCTATGGGCGGCTCAGCCCCCTCCCCCTAAAACATTTTGAGCCCCACCCTAGGAAAAGATTCCAAGGTCACTAAATAAATTTCTGCTTCGGAAATTCAAATGAAATTCTGTTCAAAAATCTAATTTAGTTTTGAGACACTTTCACACTTTTGCAGAGTTACTAAACTGTATCTTAAAATAAGTGTTTCAAGACTTCCTCATCCTATTTGTACATATGAAGCTAACATGATGTTTAATTTTGCATCAGTTATGTACTCAAAATTTTCATCATCATATAATTTTCTTTGTATAAAATGAAGTTATTACATCAGTTTGATAAGAAACATAGTACCTACAATGTGAATATGCGCTAATTTATCTTTCTGCATCAGAGAGAGAAAAAAATTATGAGCGCCCCTAAAATATCTTCAGCCTCCCCTACAGATCACTTCTAGCTACGGCCCTGTTCACAGAAAAAATTTCGGATACGATAGTGTATCCGAAGTACTGTACAGCACACTAACTGTATATTAAACAAAGGTCTGAACATTTTTAAAACTTCATTATAGTAGAAACGCACCTCATTTGCTGCATCTGACGCGCAATTTGTAACTTGTTTGATTTTATTTGTAGGTATTTTTAAGACTTTCTTTTTCAGAACGGGTTTCGAAAGTGGTTTCCTTCATAAAAAATGTGCATTCAAAATCAAAAAAGTAAAAAAAAAAAAAAAAAAAAAAAAAAAAAAAAAAACGGTCACATTAAAATTGTAACTCAAAATCCAAAAGAAAAATTTATTAAAATTTTTCTAATAAAATTTTTTTGATCCAATATTTGAAAACTTATAGAGAATTATGAGATTCCTTTTAAATGTAAGAATGAAAGATATTTTGTAACGTTGTTAAAAGCTTTTTCGTTATTGAACGAGGAAGTGAAAAAGATAGAACTTGATAATCAAATGGTAATAATAAAACTGATCTCAGTTTACTTATAATTTTAATATTTTGGAACATAGTTAAAGATAAATTTTAACTTTTGAGTCGCATGATTGCACTCGATTACCCAGGGCGATAGAGGTGGCTGAGTTGCAAAAAAAGTTATTCTTATCTGGAGTTTTCACTTTCAGAGACCGACTTATTCAGGGACATGCCAGGCAGCTACCCCGGTGAAACCTTTTTGAGGGTCCTATGAATCTGTATTTTCAAGGGAGTATTCCGATCCAAACTGATTATTTTCTGGGTTATTTTTAAATTCATTTTTACTCTCAAATGCATCAAAGTGTCAAAATCTTTTATTTAGAAACTACACAATGTGCTGTGATTGTGGATTTTTAAATAAATATAGAAAATATTGGGAAAAAAATGTTATGAAAAACGGCGTTTTCACTTGAATTGTCTGAAGTGTGAGATCTGTGAATGAAAAAAAAAAGGTCATGCTGAGAAAATAAGTGTTTATAAATCAAACTCTAATGAAATGAGCGAAAAATCTCATCAGATGACATTTTTTACGTCTCTTCAAAAATCTCCTCAACAATTTTCTTGTCTTTACATTTGAAAATAAGTCTGAAAATGAATCAGAAAATTTTGAGATGTTGTGGGTGAAAAATTATTTTTCGAATCCAAAAGTGACCCAAACTCATATGTTTTCAACAATGTATGAAAGGAGTGTGCACCCCCCTCCCCCTTTCCATCTCTGTTACCAGTATCCCTCTCAACCCACACAAAAAACAAATTATCATTAGCAAAATAATGATAAAAATTTTGTTATCACAACTTAGTGTTCTATTGTTTTCAAAAGAAATTCTTCTATAACATTCCCCTCGTAATATAGCAAGTAAAAACAGTAATTATGATCAATTTAAGGCATTTTCTTTTACACATTTTATAATGACATAGATAAGCAAAGTAAAAGCTGTCAAAGGAATACTCGTGTTAACCTGTCTTCTACTTTATCTACTATTATCATATTATTATTTCTTCAGTTAAAACTTTTTATATCCTTTACACAGATGTAAGCAGTACTGGGTACAAAATTTATGCGTACTTTTACAAAAAATGCATACAAAGTTCAACATTAGCCACTTCATCATTATTCATAAAAAAAAATCTATATAGAGATACAAAGGTGTGACTCGTCCCGATTAATTCTCCCCCCCCCCCCCCATAGCCTTATTCGGATCTTACTTACTTTACATTTAATAAGATTTCATTGCTGAGATTGTGACAAACCCAGAAACCATGATCCCCTCTCTTCTCCGAAGCGTACGAAGAATGCCAAAGTAAATTAAAAATCCTGCTCAGGTGATGTTACTTACTAAAAATCTGCACCTTCTAAAATTGTGCCAGAAAATCTGTTATAGATTGTATTTTACAGCGGAGAATTGAGTGGGCCCAAGTAAAAACAATCATTACATTTTTGAAAACGAAAGCCCATGTTATAATGTATTATTAGCAAGCCAGATGGTAATACAACTGACAAGCGAGAACATATTACGCACCGAAAAAGAATAGCGAATGCACACCGACAAACAGAGACGCAATACACAACGACAATTGAAGACGTAATACACATCAACAACCCACGAAGTATACGCAACGGTAAACCAGAACCTAAAACACATCGGCAAAAGAGGACGAGATATACACCAGGAAGTCAAGACGTAAAATATACCGGAAAGTCAAGACGTAAAATATACCGGAAAGTCAAGACGTATACACACCGAAGAATCAGGACGTATACACACCGTAGAATCAGGACGTATACACAACGTAGAATCAGGACGTATACACACCGGAGAATCAGGACGTATACACACCGGAGAATCAGGACGTATACACACTGAAGAATCAGGACGGATACACACGGGAGAGTCAGGACATATACACACCGGAGAATCAGGACGTATACACACCGAAGAATCAGGACGGATACACACGGGAGAGTCAGGACATATACACACCGGAGAATCAGGACGTATACACATCGAAGAATCAGGACGGATACACACCGGAGAGTCAGGACATATACACACCTGAGAATCAGGACGTATACACACCGTAGAGTTAAGACGTATACACACCGGAAAACGAAGACGTAAAACACACTAGCAAATGAGGACGAAATACCCACCGGAGAATCAGTACGGAATACATGCCGGAGCCAGGACGTAATAGAGGCTCTCTACCACAATTTTAACTTTTATGAACAATTATCTTCAAATAAAGCAAGAATATTATGAACAACTATACTTTCTTTCAAATATGAAAATCTCATTTTTGACCCCAACTTTAAAAAAAGTGCAAAAATTTTGGAAAATCCTGAAATTGTTTTTTAACTATCTGTGTTTATAGTGATTTAATGCAATAGTTTTTAAAATTTCTGTTTGAAAAAAAAAAAAAAAAAAAAAAAAAAAAAAAAAAAACTAAATGACATGTTAAAATTTTGTTCCCTGTTCCTTCCCTAGGACTAAGAATATTGAAAATTCTAAGATATGAAATTTAGGTAATTCTCTGGCTATATTTTAAAACATGAATTTTATGAATATTTTTCCTTAATTTATATGTAATGAAAAATGTAAAAAATTGGATTACCCCCTCTTCTCCCTCGTCGGAGTGCTGAATTTGAAATTTAGAGAAATTATTATATTATATTATTTTTATTTATTTATTTATTTATTTTTTAATATTTGTCTCTATGATTATTCAATGCAAGTCTTTTCAATCTCTGTATTTTTATAAAATACGACAAGGTTTGTTCAAATATTACGAAGTCTGCATCGACCGAAAATTTCTTGCTCGGTCACAACTCTGTATGAAACAATTTATCCGTCGCTGTCTGACTCGTGCAAAAATCAGTTTCAGGTCTGCAGAAAGTGCATGACAGTAATGTCTTAAATAAATAATAGCTTAAATAACAAAAATGTTACAAATGCTTTTAATCGATTTATAATATGAGAAAAGATAATTTCTAATGAAAAAGAATTACATAATTATTATGGTTTATTATAATTTATTTATTGTTATTATATAGTATTACATATTTTTATTATTTTAAATTAATTATTAAATTATGTTAATATATTAATTACTATATTATATTATTACTATTATTTATATATATTATAATATATATAAATATAATATATATAAATTATAATATATATAATATATATATATATATATATATATATATATATATATATATATATATATATATATATATATATATATATATATATATATTATGTAAGTATAAATATAATTTTAATGTAATAAAATATTAATAAATAACTTTATAATAGAAAATAATCCATGGATTATTGCATATAGTTAAAATTATAAATAATATTAAAATACTAATTTAAAAATTTAAATATAAATAAATAAATATGAATAATAAATATAAGTAATGTAAATATAATACATTTATATTGTATTCAAAAAATTATTTGAATACTTTCCATTACATTAAAATAACCAGTATATTGTGAGATTCCTCTTTGCAAAGAATAAAAAAATAAATAAAGAAACTGGAAAACATAACCCCAAAGTATGTGCGTTTAAAAAACTGTTTGAGTAAAAGCGTGGAAAAAAAGATACAAATTACTACGGCATAGTAAATGGGGACGCATCATACTGCACGGGGGGAGGGTCGATAGGGGAGTACCGGACTGTCAGGCGGGGTGCAAAGTAGCTGTCACCTTTGGATTAAACCGGATTAGCGCATTGGCGTGAATTTGTAAGGAGTATCCGGGCATCCATTTTGTAGCCTGGTGGAATTATATAATTTTAAACAGCTCTTCAAGAAAACAAAATGTGACTGTAGTGTTTCTCTCTTTTTAGCGTTAATAAATGCATTGTGTTCCTTTTTAATTAAAACTCCGTAAATTTTAAAACATACTAAATATAATGGAGCCATTGCAAATCATAAGTAACACACACACACACATATATATATGTGGCAGAGAGGGGATGTGGGTATCTGTTAACTAAATGCTCCATATTTTAATATATCATAAATATAAGGTGCCGATAATTTGAAAAGTTTCTAGGAATACAATTTAACAGACATATTGAAAAAATGGGATATATGGGTAGAAGGTAAAAATGATTAAAACCATAAACTAGTCCCTGCGAGTTAATTCACAAGTATTGTTATACAGTCATCTTTTATTGCATTTTCAAAGAATTATTTTCATTTTATTCCTCTGTCGAAGATTACCAAACGATTTTACGCCTTCCAAGCCATTAAGAGGCTACTTCAGTCAAGCGAAAAGACCCATTCGCTAATGCTAATGCTATAAAAAAAAAAAAAATTATGCAGATATCTGGGTTACATTTCGATGTTTAACTTTTTTTTTTCACTGGATAGATGAGATCGATCTGTACAAAGGACGTTTTTACTTTTTTGTTTTTGTTTACAGATGTTTTTAATGAGTATACTTTAATTTACTTAAATGATATTTTATTTGAATGAGCATACTTCGAAACCAGTTTCAAATATTTACATTCTCAAAAAAACAGCAATCGAAATTGAAGAAGTAAAAAAATGTCTTGTACAGGCCAATTTTTGCTATCCATTGCAAAATTATATAAAAAAATTGAAATGTAACCGAGATACTTTTGCACATTTTTCTCATTTAGCATTAGTAAACGAATCTGTTTGGATTCGGGACTAGAGATGTAAATTTTCCGGAAAAATATAAGTGGCGGAAAAAAACTGGTTTTTTACCGGTTTTTTTTTCGGAAAAAAAAGGGAAAAATTGGAAAATTTGATTTTTCATGACTGTTTCTCCCAAATAAATTATATTTTCTTAGAGAATACTAAATAATAAATACTTTTTCCCATTTATATGTATTAAATGAAAATTATTTTCAATTTATATTACAAAATAAAAAGAAAGTAGCAAAGCCTGCTTTTAAAAGTTTAGTTTTTTTTTCCACAGCCTAAGAATTTTTATTAAACGCTATTGTTTGTTATATCATATTTCTGTTGAAATGATTTTTCAGTTACATGTTTAACTACCAATTGACCTAATGTAAAAATCTGAGCCAGTAAGTCTGCAGTTCGGAATGAAATAAATTATGCATTCCATTTACATAAGTATAGTTTTTAAGTAAATGATACTAGTTTAAAGAAATTATTGCAGTTTTGTCATTATTATGAATATCAGTATTCAAAAATTCCATTGTTTGTTTAAAAAAATATATTTTTACACTAATACTTTTTTTCTCAGAATTATAATTTTATTTCCTTTATAAAATATGTTTAGTTTTGGTATAGCTTTCCAATCTCACCTCAAAAAAGTTTTGATTTAGTTTTATAATCTAAATTCAAACAAAACTAAGTTTTACTTTGGCTTACTCAGGTCTGCAACTAAAAAATAGCGTAGGATTTATTGACTGTTAGATTTTTACTCACTGAAACCAGAAAAAAAAAATGTATATATATGTATTTATTTATTTATTTATTTATTTTTATTTTTTTTTATTTATTTTTTTTATTTATTATTTTTTTTAAAGTTTAATTAAATGTAATTTTTTTCTTTTTACCCTGAAATCTGGTATTCTATTCTCGAGTAAGAAATCATATTCAATAATGTTTCCACATGGTAGTTTTATATTTCTAAGAGTGGAACTCAAAAGTTATGAAAACAGAACACTACAAATCGAAAATGCTCACTATTTGAGGAATTAACAAAAGCAGTTACATACAGAGATAAACTTCTACTGTGCTTTAGAAAACTACAAAAATTCAAAGTTTAATCAAGAGGGAAAGTATAATTTGGAACATAGTTATTTGTAATAAAATGTTTTTTTTTTTTTTTTTTTTTTTTTTTTTTTCCCTTAAATCACAGTTGTAGTTTTCTAATGCAAACTGCCTATATTTTTGCAACATTATTGTACATTATGGAGGCAAAATGGAGGTCAATTTTAGATTCAACACCTTGAAAAAACATTCAATTAAGGAACTATAACGAAATCTTGAAAAATGCAGCATAGTAGTGCCACATATAGGGCAATTTACACCAAAAACTAAACAACATTAATATATATCAGAAACTGTCTAAAGCTGTAGTTTGATTTTTAAAAAAAATCGTCCTTGAGGTAAAGCTATTGCGATAAACATGAATAATGCAGCATAGCAGCGTCATCTGTTGAGCAATTTACACCAAAAAGTAATGAGCACGAAGTTATGTCAAAGATTAACTTAATCTGAAATTTTATAAAAATACATACATTAGTTTGAGATAGAACTATTGTACAAATTATGAATAATGCAGCATAGCAGCACCATCGGTTTGGAGATATACACTAATAACTAAACATCTCGAGTTTATATCAAGGTGTAACTGAATCTACAGTTTTGTGAAATTATGTGCATCAGTTCTTGAGATAGAGTGCCCATAAAATTTGTCATATACAGACTCACAGAGTGGCTGATATTTTCCAAAAATCATCAAAACGTGTTCAGGACCTTCTAAAACTTTTAAATACACCAAAAACTGGAAGTCAAATTTTTGACAAATTCAATACTTACTTCTTGAAAAGATAGATTAAAGTAATAAATGCATATTTCAAAATTTTACGTTGAATTTTTAATTTTATCATTTCCAGTAATCGGCATATTATTGCTATAATTTTACACATGAATTAATTTTTAGAAAGAGAAGTTGCATTTAATTACATATCTAGATTTTTTTTCATGTAATCAAGTTTTTGTGAAATTGTGAACTTTTTTGTATATACTTGTACAAAATATATCCAGAATTTTTGAATAAAAAATTATTACTATATTTAGGTTCCTATTTAGACATTTTTAATAAGGTTATTTACATACATATATGCAACTTAATAAGATTCAGCTGCTGTATGACATGAGATTTTTTTTTTCTTCAATCACTGCACTTGCAAAAGATTCAGTTTGTTGATTAAACTTTTTCTGAAATGTCTATTTTCAAGAGAAACTTTGCAAAGGGTCTTGTGTTTCAAGCAAGAAAAAAATGTGAAGGATCCTTTCAAGTTTTCTCAATCAGATTTCTGCTCAGAGATCAGATTACCCACATTAAAATTTTCATATGAAACACTCAACATAAAAATAAGTAAAATAAAAAGTATGAGAATGTAGCTATTACAAAATTTTCACTATATTATTTCATAAATGAAATTTCAATTTTTCCAGTTCGGAAAAATTGAAAAATAAGCCTTCGGAAAAAAACCCGAAAAAAAACCGGTTTTTTCCCAATTTTTCCGGGTTTTTTTCCGAGCATTCCCATTTCTATTCGTGACTAAAAGATTTCGTCCTTAAAAGAAACTATCATACCAAATTTTTAAAAATTCCTGCCAGCTTGGCCTACAGGCGCAGATTGATTTTGAAGTTAAGTGCTCATTTCAACAATAAAAAATAAAATATGATAGAGGTAAACCGAGTTTTAACAAGTTTATTTGGCCGCTTTTAAAGAATTTTTCTTTTGTTTTTATTTTATTTTATTTTATTTTATTTATTTTTTGTCAGAGCTGGTTTTATTAGAATCATCTTATGCGTAATTCGGCTCAAAATCCTCAGTTTGACAGCATATTTTGAAATATATTCTGGATTTATCCAACCATCGACCAATACACATTTGAGAACAAATTCGAAATAAAAATGAGTTAGAAACTAGGCAATTTGTTATTTGAATACATTCTATATTCTTCAATCATGATCGCTTCCAGAAATTCTGTTCAAAACGCCCACTTTGGCAGCATATTTTGAAATATTCTTCAGTTCTTGTAAGTCACAGCAACTTTGGATTTGAATATCTCTGTCAGACATTTAGCTATAAAGATCAAAATTTTTTTGATCAATTCAGGAACGTATAAGGAATAATTTCCCATAATACGGGAATTTTGTCTTACGGGGCCGCATAATAATTTAAAATCAAATAGACACCCCCCCCCTCCCCAAAATGGAGCTGCAATTAATGTCATCACATTTTGCCGCCTTTTTTATGAAACTTTGTTACTGGAAGTAAGTGCCTAGAGGCGATATTAAAGGAGCTAGCCTGTTTTGCTAATTACGACTCACCCTTTCTCTATATTTATATGCATACATGCATATAGCTAGATAGATTAATGAAGTTTTCTACTAATTGAAGTTTTGGGGTCTAGGGGTGTCAGTGTAGATTTGCAAAAAAAAAAAAAAAAAAAAAAAAAAAAAAAAAAAAAAAAAATGCAGAATTTGTAACATAAGAACGATCGCAATAGGTAGTATTCTATACAAAATCTACCTTCTTAGTTAACCTTCTTAATAATTTTCGTTTTCACCCATAATCATTTAATTTTAATTTATTTTTTCCAGAAAGAAAACAGGAAAATAAAAACAAGTTTTCTGTTCAACATTTAAAAAATTAAGGAAATTTTAAATATCTAATTACAGTATATACAGGGTGAGTCATAAATATCGAAACAATAGGCTATCTCCTTAAATATTGCCCCTACACTCATGCTTCCGGCTGCAAAAAATTATCAAAAAAAGGTGAATTTTTTGATAAGTTGCAACTCCATGGGGGGTCTATTTGAAAAAATACGAAAATTAATTTTTTATACGTATTCCCCCGTATGGCAAAATTCCCAATTAGGAAATTATTCCTTATCCATTCCTAAATTTAAAAAAAAATCTCCATATCTAAAAATTTTACAGAGATATTAAAATCCAAAATTCTCAAAAATTCGTGAAAATCCGGGGCGATTGCCCCTCCCCCCCTCATGCCCCGCGCTGTACGGCATTGTAACACTATAATAAATTTATATCACATTAATTGGCACTATAATTGGCGATTTAATATAATCAGTCACATTTATTCCGGGAGGGACGAATTGTTTAAACGAAGCATCCTTATAACTCCAAAATTAACAATCCTATGAAATAACAATTTGCGGCGTCGGATTAAGCGTCTCATTTCGCATTCAAATATATCTTTGAATCGAAAATTGAATGATATACAGAGCCAGGAAAATTCTCCGTAATATTGACGTAACCTGTTTTTCGATTGCAAATAACTCGACAACTAATAATCCGATGGACTCGGTTCTTGTTGTCAAATTTTTGCCATTTTAAGGCCTTTAACGTCCATCCCTTGAAATTAAAAAAAAATCAAAAAAATTTTATGTACTTTTTATGAGAACGGGTTTTTAGAGGGTACGAAAAAAATAATTCCGGATAATCGAGGTCACTGAATATTATCCGGATAATCGGGGCTTGTTTGTACTCGCACATAGTAAGTCCATACAAAATTTCAAGTCTCTATCTCAATTTGTTCGTGAGATACAGTAGATTATCCCGTCGACCCAAAAACTATCGCCAAATTATAAGATTGAAATGCCGTCTGTCCGTCAGTGACACTTTATATTTTTCTTTGATCGAACTTGTGTCTAATCTTTTATTTGGTTTATGTATTTATACATTCTTAAGCGATTAGAATTATAAGAGACATTATGAGCGATTTCGATCACGTCATCACCCGTTTTTCTCCTGCTTTCCGACCGGTTTTTCTGCTTTCGTCGAGAAATGTGCTCAAAAACATCCACTTTGTAGGCTTGGTATGAAAAATATATTGTGTTTAAAAAAAAAAATTGAAATTATTTTAAAAAGAAAATAAAGAACACGCACCACATTTGCCACGCTTTTTCTTAAAAAGTAACAATCCTATCAACTAACAATTTGCTGCGTCGGGTTAAGGGTCTCATTTCACATTCAAATATATCTTTGAATCGAAATTTGAATGAAATACAGGGACGTAAAAATTCGACGTAATATCTGCGGGATTCATTTTTCGATTCTAAATATCTCGACAACTAATGATCCGATCGATAACGTTCTTGGTGCAAAAGTTTTGCTATTTTATCACCTTTTACGACCATACCTTGAAATTATAAAAATCGGAAATTTTTATATACTTTCCATCAGAGCGATTTTTTCGAGAGTACGAAAAAAATAGTTCCGGATAATCGAGGTTATTGATATTAAATAGGCTTCTTTGTCTTGTTGCATACTAAGTACATACAAAATTTCAAGTCTCTAGATCAATTCGTTGAGGAGATAAAGCGGTACTACTAGGTTATCCCTTCAACCCAAAAACTATCGCCACATTATAAGTTTAAATGCCAATAATGGATGATATCTCGCTTGCATTGCAATATTTTTATACGATTCTTTTTGCACTGGATAGCTGAGATCGATGTGTATTTTTACTTTTACGATTTCGGTTGCAGATATTGGGTTTCGATTTTTGAAGAGAATTTAAAATACAGTTATTTAAATTATCGCTGGAAAAGTTATTTTCACACACACACAAAATGTCTAAAATTGCAAGTGGCCAGTCACCTTTGGCCATATAGTGTATTACTGTTGATTCTCTCTCTCTCTCTCTCTCATGCTTTTTGCTGTTAGTTGGAAGTATAGTAAAATATATTAAATGTAACACATATATTAGATTTTCAATAAAAAATGCAATGCATTTACATTCTGTACACCGAGAAATCTGAATTAGATCACTTGTTTTTAATTGATGTAAATTAATTATTTAATAAACGACCTCATATCTTTCTTTCATTTAGCTTTGAATGTAATAGTATAGTCAAAAACAACTCTTGGTACAAAAAAAAAAAAAAAAAAAAAAAAAAAAAAAAAAAATTGCATTTTTTTAAATTGTTTTTTTTTATCAGATATTTTTTTCCCCATTTAATAATTAGAATTATAAATCTTGATGTATTTTCAGTTCTTTGTGGAATCACTTCGAAAATACAGGAGAAAGAACGACAAACAACGTTGAAGGCTGGCACAGCAAAATAAACTAGTCGTTGGGGGCCACCGTAATACTTACCCATCATGGATATGTATATGAAAATAAAACATGTGAAAACTATTTATACAATGCATTGCAATTCATAAACAAAATTTAAATATTGTTAATATACATAGTAATGCTATATTAAAGAACTGCTGACGTACCAATTTCGACAAATTATATAAAACGCCAAACTACTCGAGTAGTACCGAACTGCGTAAAAGAAACATCCTTATAACTCCAAAAATAATAATTCTATTAACTAACAATTAAATGCGTCGGATTAAGCGTCTCATTTCCAATTAAAATATACTTCTGAATTGAAATTTGAATGAAATACAGGGTCATGAAAAATCGAAGAATGTGGAAAACAAGATTACAAATGTCTCGGCAACTAATAATCCGATCGACTTCGTTCTATATGCAAAATGTGTGTTATTTTATTGCCTTTTACGTTCATTCTTTAAAACAAAAAAATTCGAAAACTTTTATGTACCTTTCATCAGAACGAATTTTTCGAGGGTCCGAAAAAAATAGTTCCGGATAATCGAGGTTGCTGAGGCTTCGTCTCATTCTTACATACTAACTACATACAAAATTTCAAGTCTCTATCTGAATTTGTTCGGGAAATAGAGCGTTTACAGACAGACAGACAGACGGACGGCAAAATTTTTTTTCTAAAAATATGTTTTTCGGAATCTCCACTATCTAAAACGTGTAAATCCGTCAAAAAAATTTTCGATTTTCAAAACGATTGCAAGACTTACCCTATACTACGTATGATGGGTAAGTAACAAGAGAGCTCACAGTCATCATTTAAACATTTATAACTTTGTTCTGCTCCTTAAACAGGAGAAGAGAGAAAATGAAGCTGTAATGCGAATGATAGATGCCGGGCATCAATTTCCAACTGGGAAACCAAAGTACAGATTACTTGATGCTCATTTGGCGAGTTTAAAAGAGAAAATAATAAATGAAGAAATTTCCTTATTAAATTATATGGACGCGGTCAGCAAACTCATACATTTATAATAAATTTGTTTGAAATTTTAAATTACTGTGGAATTATTTATTTATAAGCTCAAACAAACATATTATATTTGCCATTGCAATGAAAAAAAAAAAAAACATTCTATTGGTACGATTGTAATAAATTATATCTAATTTACTAAATGTAGAACTAGAATTTTGCTCAAGATTTCAATTATTTAGATATTATCTAATTTAGTTACCGTGATGTTACTTCAGTAATGCTGTACTTGTTTTTGCTCTAAATCATTTTTTTTTACACTGTAATTATTGATACCTAAGAATATTTGCATATGTTTTCTTAAATTCACTTTCTTTCTCAATAGCTGAAGATTAATCTCAAAAGTAAGGAGGCTCTTATGTAAATAAATATGCTATTTTATGACTTGCATCGAAATATATTTTAAAAATGTATTATTTCTTAAAACTTCAATTGCATATAAATAACAAATAGTTTTGTGTTTTAAATTTTATTAATATACTTACCTATTATCTGTTATACATTTTCATTCGTATTTGTTAATTTATTACATTTATAACTATCAAAATTACACAAGTTAGATTTCCAAGATTCAATTCTGAATGTATATAAAATTATTTAGGACTTGGAAAGCTAGAAATTAGAAACTAAGCTTATTTTAAATGAAGTAGCAAACTGCTTCTACTAACTAGGGAACTGCAAGAAGTGTAAGTCACCGATTTTGACGAAAGAGGTATCGTTGGAAAGATCTGATCGTGAGCAGTAAAAAACTTAATAGAACCACCCGTCGAAAATGAGTCGTTTTCAAGGTATCCGACAATTTATGTCACGTAGCTCTAGTGCCCACTTAAAGGGGCTCAGGAGTTGAAAATTTTTCAAAAAATCGATTATTTTTTTATGATATAGTTTGATTATTCAATTAATTCTTAATTCAATGCAAAAAAACCGCATAAAAATATTAGCATTTTTAACGGAGTTATAAGCATTTATGTATCAATACTTATACATAGTCGCATATAATTTCAACTTTAAGTCGTGTTTTCTCAAAACTTGATTTTTGACGAATAACACCAAGATTTAAAAAAAAAAAAAAAAAAAAAAAAAAAAAAAAAAAAAAAAAAACTATTTGATAAAATGGCTTTTTTTTTTTTTTTTTTTTTTTTTTTTTTTTGCATGCATATAACATCATAATCTAGATTATAAATTAAGGATATAACTATCACTTAATAAAAACAGTATTAAAAAATCTCTCAAAGTTGAAAATTTAAAAAAACCCTAAAAAATACAACTTTTTTTCCATTAAAAATACTCAAAATATTAAACTATCTAAAATATATTAATTCGAAATCTAGATAATGTTATACGCATGAAAAAAAAAAGCCATTCTATCAAATAGTTTTTTTTAAATCTTGGCGTTAGTCATCAAAAAAAAAAAAAAAAAAAAAAAAGAGAAAAAGCGACTTAAAGTTGAAATTATATGGATGCGGCTATGAAAGTGTTGATACATAAATGCTTATAACTCCGTTAAAAATGCAAATATTTTTATGCGGTTTTTTGCATTGAGTTAAGAATTAAATGAATAATATATTAGATCATTAAAAAAATCGATTTTTTTGAAAAGTTTTCAACCCCTGAGCCCCCTTAAAGGGGAACCGCAAAAAAATTTAATCTCGATTTTAACGACAGTGGTATCGCTGAAAAGATATAATTGTGAGGATTAAAAAACTCAATGTAATCACCCATTGGAAATGAGACGTTTTCGAGATATCCGACAATTTGTGCCACATAACTAATGCTGAAAACTGTATAAATAGTCGGATATCTTGTACTGTGACATAAATTGTTGGATATACGGTCATTCTGATAAGGCACCTCCATAAATTTCGGGGTTCATTGGTTGAGTATAAAGGGTAAGAACAAAGGGGTCCGCTCCTAATTTAGGCAAATGCATTTTCCATGCAGAAATAATCGATTAGCTTGAAATTTTGGATATGAGTTACGGCTGTACATTGATAATTTTGGAGGTTCTTTGGTTAAGTATAAAGGTGAACAGACGATTCATATTCGTCCTTAAATTACATAAATGTGTTTTTATGCAGATTTATCCGATTTTCTTCAAATTTTGGATACAGGTTCTTTCTGATAAGGCAAATCCCTGAATAGTTTTGGAAGTTTAACGATTAAGCATTAAGGAAGAAATCAGGGATTGCCCCCTTCAAATTACATAAATGAGTTTTTATGCAGAATTATCGGATTTGCTTCGAATTTCAGATAATTTTTGCTTTTGATAAGGCGTATCTCTGATTAGTTTTGGGGGTTCAATGATAAAGTTTAAAGGTGGGAAATGGGAAAGTTAATCCCTTCACATTGTTTATCGAGGGGAATTATTCTTTCAAAAAATTAAGGCTATATTAAACAATCAGAGGCCTGCACGGGCTGGAATTTCCAGGACCGGGCCCAGACCAGCTCATTATAAAACTCAAAAGCTCGGTCTGACCCGCACACAAATCAATGAAAACCGGGCCGGAAAGTTCTGGCCCCTTCACAATTTCTACTATTTCTAAAACATTCAGTTTTTTTATCGTATAATTAAGATTTTTTTAAAGAATCTTAAATCCTCTTCTCTTCCTTTACATAATTTTGAAAATTTTAACATTCAAATAAAAAATTAATTAGGTTTAGAATAAAAGAAAATTAAAAGCATCGTAACTTTTGAAGCTGTATAATAAAAATAGATTTAAGAAAATATTTCTATATCATTTTATTAAAGATTTCAAATCCAAATTCATTCTCAAATCTAAAGGAGCTAGTTTCCGAATACATTTCTGAATTCATTTCTTTTTCTTTATTTTTTCTTTTTCTTTTTAATTTTTTAGAAAATGCATCAGATATTTTTATTCATAAACTATGTAATCAAAAGGCGACAACGACATCCATTTTTTGATACAATCAATTTATGAAAATACTGTGAAAGTCCGCCTGTAGATTTCCGCAAGTGACCGCAAGGAAGAAATATCTGCAACCATTTGACAAGAATCTCTTATATCTCAAAAAGGTTATATTTTATTTACCAAAAATTAAAAACACTATTCGATTTCAAATTCCCGAAAAAAATTTATTTCGACTCGACCCGGTGTCAAAATTAAAAGTTCAGCCCGAGCCTGGCTCGGTCTCTTCATAGTTTCTCAGTTCACGGCCTGTACAAATATCAAGGAAAACAGTGCGGGTGAGGCCCAATGTGGACCGACTCAATTTCGACAAAAAATTCAGGCTTTAATTAAAATACAGTTGAGATTCCTTTAAAGAATATTATGGTGTGTATACATATATATAGACATCATTCAAGATTATATGATGTGGATTAGTTTTCTTGGCTTTTAATTCTTTTTTCTCTGTCCTTGATTTTTACGAAGCAAACCTTCTGAAAGATAAATTATGCCATCAAAAAGCAATGTATTTTATAGTTATAACTTCAAATAGATGTATGTACCTATATATATATATATATATATATATATATAACCATTAATATTATTACAATATATGAACATGAACCATTGAATTTAATAAATTATAGTACATTAAACATGGAAGTAAAATATGAATATGAATACAAATGGGATTTGTATTCATAAGTATTTATCAGCATCAAATTAGTATAAGTTAGAAATAATAATAATAATAATAATAATAATAATAATAATAAAAGAGCACAATCTTAGAGCATGTATTTTTGACTAAATTACAATAGTTATGTTTTGGGAAATAAAAAAAAATATTTTGACTATATGATTTTTTTAAAATAAGTTACTTCCTTTTAAAATTTATATTTTAAAAATTAATATTAAAAAAGTCCTGTAAACTATATTTTTCATTAAATAAATGAAAGAGTTTTGAAATTCGAAAAATATTGTTTAGAGTTCAGTTTTAAACTACCCCACTTAAAATAATAATAATAATAATAATAATTTAAATTTTTATAAAAATTTTATGAGAAATTTTGGGATGTGATTTTGATTGCAAATTATATTTTTAACCACCACAGACGAGGGAAAGAAATAAAATTCTAACTCAATAAATATATTTTTTAAAGAATCATGGAACTGTTTAAAGTAACATTATATCTTGAATAACTCACTTTTCAATTTGTGTCTAAAAATTTTTCTTTCCTGTAGTAAATTTAGAAGGGAAATATGATTCAGGACGGAGCTATTTGTTTTACTGTCACGAGGACAAGTCCATTACAATGAAGAAAAGAAATATATTAATGATATTTTAATTAAAGCAATATATTAATAATTATTATATAATACTATAATTATTATATTTATTACATATTATAATACTTAATAATTTAATTAAACATATTTGATAAATTTCTCCTCTTAAAAGAGACTTAGAAAAATTTCGCGTATAGTAATTTCCGTAAAACTTTGCAAAAGTGTTTGATTGTAGCCAAAAAAAAAAAAAAAAAAAAAAAAAAAAAAAGTTAAAAATATTTAAAAAATAATTATAAAATAAAATAAAAAATAAAAAAACATTACATACGCATTTTTTTTTTTTTATTGGATTTTTTTTTCCCAAGAACTTTTTAAACAAACACTATAAATTATTGATTTCAAGGAAATTTTTCAAAAGAAGAAAAAATTAACCTTTTTGACCTGTTGGATTGGATACAGTGATAGTGAAAAATGATTATTACCCACCGGGTAGGTATTTATTTTTGGAATATATAGCTGAGTATTTGCAAAAGACTAAATTAAATAAATATCCAAGAATTGCCTATTTTCATATTTTATCGTAAAAAATTCTTAATATCGAAAAAATTCTTGACAGCTTAAGTTGCAATGCTTCCAATACTATAATATCTTTCACTTTGATTACAGAAAAATACCCCTTTTTTCTCCTACTGAATGAATGTCACTATCTTTTAGAATCAACATCATGCGTAAACCCTTACGAAAATAATAGTGAAAAATGAACTCATGGTGAAAAACTATTATCTCAAAAATCTATGAGATGTTACAGGAATAAAATATAATAAGTTTCTATGGAAAATTGTGGCAATTACTGAAAAAGCTTAGCTGCCTTATAAGTTAAAATTTTTTTTTTTTTTTTTTTTTTTTTTTTTTTTTTTAAATAGTGTGTTTTAACTTTTTGACTGTCCCTGTAAATAAAGTAATCATGCTAGAAACTTCATTTTCAAAAGGAATCGTTCTAGGTTATACATAAGTAATTTCCTAAAATTTCATGGCAATCCGAGTATATTTACTGGGGTTAGAGTGCGGACAGACGGCCAGACAATAACCGAAAGCATAAACACGTTAAACTTTGCAGGAAAGTTTTAAAAACCTACTTTTTCTTCTTCCAGGCATCAAAATGGCTGTTGAAATAGGTCCTCTCTAGGCAAACCTACTATTTAAAAGAACGATTAATCTTTCTTCCTCTAATCCTCTTACTGCGTGGTGGGGAAAATTTGATGAATGGTTTTCTTATTGTTTAAGAATAAAGCCCGTGCCCAGCGTTGCAGAATCTAGTAAATAGTATTTTTCCCCCCGCCCCTTGAAACCAGTTTAACCCCTTTTCTTCATAATGCGTGAAACATGTATTTTCACCGCACAAATGGGGACATAACATTTCCTTTATACACACTCCTATCTGCGACACACATGTGTGCTATACACACTGCTTTAAAATACCGGCAAATGAGGACCTATAAAAATATTGCTCATCTTAATGTCTTGATACTAAAAATACATCACTTAACAATATAAAACAGAAATTTTTAATTTTTCCAACCGAGGACGTCCCCGGTTGAGTGTGTGTCCGAGGTTTGAAGGTGTGTATACATATTGAAGTCCCCGATTGACACCTTATGCAAACACACACAGACACACACACACACACACACACACACACACATATATATATATATACACTATCTACCAAAAAGTATTTGTACACTTTCAGTTTTTGACATTTTGTCAAATATTTAAAACTATACTGGTCGGATTCTTCTGGAACCTCAGAAATATAAAGATTTTGTTTCACTTTATATTTATTTACATTCATTTGTTAAGCGGGTAATTAGGGGGCCGGCAAAAAAACAAAGAATAATAGAAATATTTGGGATCGCCCTGTACATGAAAATGCACGAAACGACTTATCGCTTTAGAATACAAATATATGAATAGAGTAGAATATGTACACTAATTTTTGTGAGAATAGCATGTATATTTATGGCAATAGAGCGATTTTTTTGAAAAATTCAAAAAATTCTGGTATGTTTTTTGTTTATATCATGCTGGGTTTTTGACCAAATTTAACGCAAATTTCAGAAAAATTGGCAAAATGCAGTAGAAAAAATGTAGCGCAATTGGAATATAAATATATTAAATATTTTATGAAATATGAGTAGTTTTATGAAATAATTTTTATCTGCGCATGTGCGAACGATAAAAACAATTCTTTTACATCATTTAATAGTCAATTCTATGGAGTAACTTATAAAAAAAATCCAATGAAATATCGTGAAAATTCAAAAAGATATCATTATTATAAGTAAGCTGTTTTTACATTGCTCTCTAAAAACGGCTGAATGATAAGGGATTCTCCACAAATTGACATTTTTTATTTACTGACTTTTAGGAAAAAATTAGTACTATTTAATGAATACAATATTGCTGCTAATAAGTATCTTGACACCTGTGATAGAAAAGGAAAAGGGCTTTTATTCTTTTCCATCACAGATGTCAAGATACTTATTAACAGAAATATTGTATTAGATATTGTATACATTAAATACTAATTTTTTCCTAAAAGTCAGTCAATAAAAAATGTCAATTTGTGGAGAATCCCTTATCATTCAGCCGTTTTTAGAGAGCAATGTAAAAACAGCTTACTTATAATAATGATATCTTTTTGAATTTTCACGATATTTCATTGGATTTTTTTTATAAGTTACTCCATAGAATTGACTATTAAATGATGTAAAAGAATTGTTTTTATCGTTCGCACATGCGCAGATAAAAATTATTTCATAAAACTACTCATATTTCATAAAATATTTAATATATTTATATTCCAATTGCGCTACATTTTTTCTACTGCATTTTGCCAATTTTTCTGAAATTTGCGTTAAATTTGGTCAAAAACCCAGCATGATATAAACAAAAAACATACCAGAATTTTTTGAATTTTTCAAAAAAATCGCTCTATCGCCATAAATATACATGCTATTCTCACAAAAATTAGTGTACATATTCTACTGTATTCATATATTTGTATTCTAAAGCGATAAGTCGTTTCGTGCATTTTCATGTACAGGGCGATCCCAAATATTTCTATTATAATTTGTTTTTTTGCCGGCCCCCTAATTACCCGCTTAACAAATGAATGTAAATAAATATAAAGTGAAACATAATCTTTATATTTCTGAAGTTCCAGAAGAATCCGACCAGTATATTTTTAAATATTTGACAAAATGTCAAAAACTGAAAGTGTACAAATACTTTTTGGTAGATAGTGTATATATATATATATATATATATATATATATCACAAACTATTTTTTTTTTCTTTCGCCAAAATAAACCTTATACTATATTAATTTATTTTTAACAATATTCTGTACTTATTTCAATTTATTAAATTAAAATCCTGTTAATAGATCTAATCCATTAATCTTTAAAGAAATGACATGAATTCTTAATACGCATTAAAAAACATTTATTCCAATATGCGTAAATTTTAAAAATGGCTCTAAATTAAATTTACTTTAAATTAAATTTTATTTCTTAAAGTTCACAATAAAACTCATTTTTCCCTGTTTTTATTAAACTTTTTTAAAGAAAGTCTTATTAAATTTATTCCAAAACCATAACTTTCAAAAATATCATTCTTTTTATTTATTTTTATTTTTCTTGGAGTTTGAGATTTATTGCGATGAATAAATTCATTTCTTTTCTTTTTTGTGTTAAATTATCGTCTGTAGATTATTCGAATTTTGATTTCGATTATAAATTAGTTAGATAATAATCTTGTAAAATAAAATTTATCTTTTGAAAAAGATTCGAGACTGGTGTGTTTAACCTCGACGCTAGACATTAAATTCTATTTACATAAAAAAATCATGGTTAAAGATTATAGAAAGTTCTAGAGGCTTTTTATTATTGATTTAATTGAGGAGAACCAGAGTTAATGAAATATTCTCTTTCTTTCGATGATTCGGGTTTAGACGAATTGAGGAAAATTTGTTTTTGTGATGGAATGTCACTAAGGAGAAAGCATTTCCCGCTCTATCTGAATGGATTTTAATAAACTATTTTGGAGCAGAAAATGCGTAATTTAATGAAGCTTCTACGTTTATTATTTTACTTAATTTTTATCTCGTCACGATTCCTGTGACATAATATGGGGAAACTTGCAAATAATATTAATTGCTCCTATCTCAAAATGTCACAATAAATTAACGAAGTCGCACAGGATATAATAAACTAAAAGGAGCGAAGTAGAATGACATTCTATATGGTATTTTCGGCTTTCTAATGGACTCTGCTGTGGAATAGATCCTAGTAGTGTTGATCGACTTGTCGATCGCAGAAAAACGACGTTTTTGAAAATATTCTTGTGTAAAAATTGCCGTAATCCCTTAATTAACTAAAGTACAAGAAATGTTCTTTCTAAAGTGCTTCAAAAGTATGCTAGAAAAGACACAGATACAGTTACCAGCTTTGCTAAAGAAGTTCATTCTGAAGTGGGGGTAAAAAGGGCTCGATTTGAATTTGCTTTTGGATGCCATGACGATTGGCATCCATCTTATTGCCACCGAAGTATTGGATCAATAACTTCAGGTATTCCTGGTGATAATGAGGAAAAAATTCTTTATAAGACAATTGATTGCAAGTTGGTGATTATATAGACAGTATCGGAGTATTTGTCCCTACTAGAATTACTGGTGAAAATTTCTAACAGTGAGTTCTTTTCAGAAATGTTTCGATTATTCTTTGTATCAATTGTTATGCATTTATATAGATTATTTGTTCTCTGTGAGATTTCTTTATTTGTTTGTTTTTCTGTGAGTCTTATTTATTTATCTATTTGTGAGAATTATTATTATTATTATTTGTTGGAGATGGAAACATTTTTGTTCTTAAAAATTTTTATTGAAAAGTATGATGTTCTTGGGACACTTATTGTTGCTTATTAAGGACTATTATGTTATTTTAATTTTTATGCACGATTAAAAGTACGTTTGTAATAATAATGTTCCACACTCACACAAGTTTAAACTTCGGTGTTAGAATAATTGGTACATCCGTCAGATGTAAGGGTATAAACAATAATAATGATAATATAAAAAAAAATAATAAATACGTAGCTTTTAAATTTATCATCCTGTCTTTTGAGAAAGAATGTTTTCATCCACCAAAGTTATGCACATAAATTTCATTTCATTCGAAGCAATGTAACATTGTTAAAATGCTTCGGCAAGGAATTTTCTCCGTGAAATAATGTAACGAATTATTTCGTTTGTCCAATTAAAAGGATTATAAAAGTTAACCTTTTTGTTTAGAATACCCAAAATTATGTGGTAAACACCAGCAAAACACAAAACGTGAATCGCTCTCCGAGTATACTTACGATATTTAAATTATGTCCATGCGAACAAGAGGTTAAATTAAATTCAAAAGCACTTTTTAACTTTGAGAAGTTTAAAAAACAAACATACTGATCTAATAATTCTTTATTGCATAAAACATGATTCTTATATATGTATAACATACTTTCTAATTTTATATTATGCTATGATGCTTTGCTGCTAGCGAAATACATCTGCAAACACTTATTTAGGCTTCACAGCATATAAAAATAAAGTATTGAACCCTGTTAAAAAATATTACCAAATTATAAACGATTGAATGATAATATTACCACAACGATTATTTCTCGTAACCGGGTTTCCCTACACTGTAAAAAATATCCGTTAATATACACAAACTTTTCCCTAAAATTTTAGGGAATAGTTTCATTTTTGCGAGAAAACAGTAGTATTTCCGTATTTCTCACTTTGCGGTTTCGAATCACGGAACTGCTCCGTTAATTTTTCCGAAAGTGTAAAACTTCCGTTTTTAAACAGCTCAACATTGATATTTTTAACCGATAAGTGTTGTGGTGCCATCTGTATGAGGAAAATAGAGAAAAACGTTATAGCAATATTTCCCTATTTTTCTATTTTAATAATGAAAAGGAGCATATTTTTACAATATTAAAATAATAATAGTAATAATAAGATTTATTAATTCTTTTTAAGTTTGATACAGTTGTAAAATTATTCTTTTTTTTCAGTAAGATTTTAAAATAATGTTTATTTATATCACAGTATAAAAAGTGCGTACGATATTTTAGTGGGAAAAAATCTACTTTTAATTTTAATATATATATTTTTTAATCTATTCAAATTAAGAAGTTCGCACATAAAATTTAAAATATATCGATATATATTACCGAAATTATTATTATTTTGGCGATTACCTAAGTCATAATAATCAATAAATGTAATTAATTCTAATAACCCATAGTAACTTTTATTAAGTTATCTTTATTGAGTTTACAATAGATCATCACACAAAATATTTGTTAAAATACATGCTTTTTAAAAAAGTGTGTTAGTATCCTTTTATAAAATAAATAAATGAATATGAATAATATTACAATAGAACTTTAAAACTCTTCCAAAATAGAAGGAAATAATTTTTTTTAATTCTTTCCTTCATGCATGTAATATCTTAAAGTCTAAACTTTTTTTTATAAAGCTAAAATTAAAAAAAACTAAATATCAGAAATTATAGAAAGAAAATCTATAAAGCATAATTTTGAACTGTACGCTAAAATATATTATCGCTACAAAAATAAATCCGCATTCAAAATCTTGTCTTTACTTTATGAAATGCATCTGAAATAACTAAAGATATTTGAAACAGTGTTTTGTGTAATTCTGGTGTAATGGTATTACACTGCAGGTTACGACCGAAGACGACCCGGGTTCAATCCCCATGGAAGGTAAGTCACATTTCTCCACTGTCATTTAAATTAAATGCATATAATGTGTGCCTGTTGTTAACGTGTCCTTCTAAAGTAAAGAATAAAAATCACAAAGATGTTAGTTTGTCCTTGAAAAATTCTTTTAACTTTCAAATGAAAATTTTTGCATAAAAAATATTAAAAAATGGAAATATTTTGTGAAAAAAAGGAACTATTTCTGGAATTTACGGAATTTTTTTTCCGTTAAAAAAGGGAAATAGTACTGGCGTCTAGATTACCAGTACTATTTCCGTTTTTTAACGGGAAAATTTTTTACAGTGTATTCACTCATTTGAATAGCGAATAATTTTGGATACCATCGCCTCAGCTGTCACTGTCGTAATAACAAATGGCTGTCTGCATTTGTTAATGTGCATAAATAGCAAATGCATAAATGCATAAATAAAAACAATTATACAATTTTACATGTAGTTAGATTTAAAATGTTGTTAAAGTCTTTTTTAACAACTCTGAAGACAATATCTCCATTTTCTTTTCAATAAAAAAATTCTTTGCTTAGGAATGTTTTTAGTACCACGGCCTTAATAAGCTAAATGAATAAATAAACAAATAAAAAAAAATAATAATTAACCTTATATTTTTTATTTTGATAAAACTATAGATATTTTCAGGAACAGGTGCATCATATTGATGAATTATATTTTAATACACTATATTTTAATACACTATCAGGAATATTTACACCATCAAGAATATTTTACAACGTAAATTTTTTATATTAATTAATAAGAATATCCACATTTTCTTAATGCGTATGTCGAATTATAATTCGTAGAGAATAACACGAAAGTATTTTCAGCAAAAATTTACCTGTATTTACGCAGCATCGCATGATATAACGTATAAACAAATTTACTGGTCACACTACTTTTTTTCCATGTGACGTCACATTCAATTTCACTGGAATGAAAATTGTTTTAAATTATTCATTTCAATACATGACGCATTTTTTACTATTAAACGCATTTCTCATGTACAAACTTATTTATTTTGAACTTTTATATTAAATTTCACATGTAATATTATAAAACTTGTTATACAGGTACATTAAAGATTTTGGAAATATAATTTGAGTTTTTTAAATATCGCCTAGTATCCATCAGTAACAGTCGTTTACGCTTAAAAATCTTATTATTCTCTTAACTTTAAGTGTAACGTATTAATAAAGTATTAATAACGTATTAATAAGGATATTTAATGTTCCAGAATTTACCATCAATTACCAACTTTTTTTATCATAAAGTTTTCGTAGTTTTGTTTTATGTTTACGGGTAAATATTTTGACGGAATTTTCTCTATATTGTATTTGGACAAGTGATTATTTAATTTTGATTTAAAATTTACTTTATTTTTTAATTTTTTTTTGAAAATTATAATAAAAAGCTGTTTTTTTCTGAAAACCATAATTTCATTAAAATGTTATTGAACTATCGATTGAAATAAAGCGTAATTTTAAATTCAATTTGAAATTTTCTTTTTTCCACAAAAATAAAGTACTTCGTTGTCATCATTAAAGAAATGACATGAAATTTAGAAAAAAAAATATATCAAAAGTTAATTCAAATTTTACAATTTTAATACCAGTTTTGATACCTATAGGTTAATATGGATAATTGAATCTTATTTTCATCGTCAAAAATTTTATATTTTTGGAGGAATAGCCGTAAAATATAAATAATTTTAGTATTTTAATTTAGTATTTTAATGAGTCGTTTCGTAAAGTCGTTTCACAAATTCGTTTTATTAGGATTTTAGATATATGGGGTGGTTATAAATGATTTTATTTAGAGCCTTTTAGATTTACTTATGCAATACATGGTAAAGAAATACCAATTGAGAATTTAGAATTTAAGAAAAGTCAGATTCAACCAAATTTACGTCTCCACAGCAAAAAGATTAGGTTTAATAAGACGTAAATAATTTTCATATCATATTAACATATGTTTATAATACATAATGTTTCTAAAATAGTTATTGATCTGATGGATAACTGATCTGACGGACATGAAATGAAGTGAAAGATATTTGCACTGAGTATAGAGAAGCTAGTAGGGATTCATTAATTCTTATTCTTTTCAAATTACAGTTTCAAGAGAATACACGGTTAAAAATAATGAATTCATCAACATTAGATCTAAAATGAATATCCGTAATTTATAATAAAAAGTACTATTTCATAGGTAAAAAAAAAAAAAAAAAAAAAAAAAAAAATTCACTTCTTAAACAGTTTATGTTTCGGTATATAGAGATATCATAGTTATATAAAAGGAATGCGACATTTATTTTGAATTTAGTAGTATTAAATAAGCATGTAATAATAAAATTAATTTGTGCAAATTTATATATATATATATATATATATATATATATATATATATATATATATATATATATCCTAAGAACTGGTTAATTTAAACCTTTGTATCGTCATGTTGCAGATCTGAAACTTACCCAAAAAGTCAATGCTATTTCGACAGTAAACTTCAAAAGACAGTTTTGTTGATTGTTGTTATTTTATTACAGTGCTTTCATTAAATCCACAACTGATAAAAATACTAATCTTTTTTTTTTTTTTTTGCCAAAGTTAGAATAATTCTCAATTAAACTGCACGTGATTTTTACTAAATTAAAATTTGAAACAGTGAAATTATAAAAATCTTCAGATGTACATTTCTTACAAAGGAAAGTTTTAATTATTCATTTATAGACCATTCTCAAGCTAAGAAATTTATAATATGAATAAGACAAACGTAATCTTTTGTTTGTTGCAAAAACTTGCCATTTATTTGAAAATATGTATGTAATGGATATTTTTTAAAATATCAAAAGTGAAATATATAAAATTCTTTCTTATGGCTATTTAATTTGTATTTCTTTGGAAAGAGTGAAAATATTGTAAAAAGAAAAGGTTAGTCTGCTTTCATATTCTTTAATTTCTATAGGCGAAATTAGGATGTCCCGCCCTATGTAAATAAATAACAAGTCCAAAGACAGCGAAAAAGAAAAAAAAACTCGCAAAGAAAAAAATACGTCAAACGAAAGAAGCACAGAGTGCCTACTCAAAGTATTTTATGAAAATTAGTGCACGTAAACGAAATTGTCAATTGGCCATATTGGGCTGAAAAGAGAATTCATTGTAAATATCTTGATTGTAAAGACTTTATTCACATTGTATGTGAAAAATGTGACGTGAGACTTTCTATATCAAAAGTAACAATTTGAAAAAAAAAAAAAATCGTGTAAATTTATTGTCTGAGCGTAGCGAAGTCTTATACTCAGAGTACGTAACGATATTAAAAGTAAAAAAAATTCTTTCGTCAAGCAAATCTCAAAAAGTACTTGTCGGATTTCGATTCAGTTTGTACCAGAAGGTACCTATGAAGGTAATCTGGTGAATGCACCTACTTTTAAAAATTAATTCCAAATAGTTTAAAAGTTATATTAAAATAAAAAAGAATACTGCCCAGTTAAACTGATGGCATTGAGCTCACAGGCTACAAATACTAATTGTACATTAAAGCCTTATATTTTCAAGGGTTAATTCCGTTAAAAAATTAAGAAAGGGAAACAGCTCTCTTCTTTCCTCTTTTTTTATACTTAATCATTGAACCTCCTATACTATCAAAGACATGCTTTATCATATAAAAAATCTATATCCAAAATTCAGAGCAAATTAGATAATTCTTAATAAAAACCCATTTAGCATTTATATAATTTAAAAGGAGTTATCCCCCTCTTTTATACTTAACCATTAAACTTCCAAAACTATTCAGAGATTTAAACGAAATCTGAAAATTCTGCTTGAAAAACCCATTTATATAAATTAAGGGGGGGGGGCATTAGAACCCCTGTTCCCCCTATTTATACTTATACAATGAACACCTAATAACAGTCACTGAATCGCCTCATCTGAATGATCCTAATCTAAATTTTGAACGAAAACTTAATTCTGCATGAAAATCCCATTTATATCAACTAACGGGGGGGGGATTAGAACCCCTGTTCCCCCTATTTATACTTATTCAATGAACACCTAATAACAGTCACGGAATCGTCTCATCAGAATGATCCTAATCTAAATTTTGAACGAAAACTTAATTCTACATGAAAATCCCATTTATATCAACTAACGGGGGGGGGGATTAGAGCCCCTGTTCCCCCTATTTATACTTATTCAATAAACACCTAATAACAGTCACGGAATCGCCTTATCAGAATGATCCTAATCTAAATTTTGAACGAAAACTTAATTCTGCATGAAAATCCCATTTATATCAACTAACGGGGGGGGGGATTAGAACCCCTGTTCCCCCTATTTATACTTATTCAATGAACACCTTATAACAGTCACGGAATCGTCTCATCAGAATGATCCTAATCTAAATTTTGAACGAAAACTTAATTCTGCATGAAAATCCCATTTATATCAACTAACGGGGGGGGGGATTAGAACCCCTGTTCCCCCTATTTATACTTATTCAATGAACACCTTATAACAGTCACGGAATCGTCTCATCAGAATGATCCTAATCTAAATTTTGAACGAAAACTTAATTCTGCATGAAAATCCCATTTATATCAACTAACGGGGGGGGGGCATTAGAGCCCCTGTTCCCCCTATTTATACTTATTCAATGAACACCTAATAACAGTCACGGAATCGCCTTATCAGAATTATCCTAATCTAAATTTTAAACGAAAACTTAATTCTGCATGAAAATCCCATTTATATCAACTAACGGGGGGGGGGGCATTAGAACCCCTGTTCCCCCTATTTATACTTATTCAATGAACACCTAATAATGGTCACGGAATCGCCTCATCAGAATGATCCTAATCTAAATTTTGAACGAAAACTTAATTCTGCATGAAAATCCCATTTCTATAAATTAAGGGGGGGGGGATTAGAACCCCTGTCCCCCTATTTATACTTATTCAATGAACACCTAATAACAGTCACGGAATCGCCTCATCAGAATGATCCTAATCTAAATTTTGAACGAAAACTTATTTCTGCATGAAAATCCCATTTATATCAACTAACGGGGGGCATGAGCCCCCCGTTCCCCCTCTTATACATATCGAATGAACTCCAAAAACTAATCAGGGAAGCGCCTTGTCAGGATATACCTACATACAAAATTTCAAGTGGATCCGATATTTTTATCATGAGTTATCGCGTTACGCACATACGCACATACATACAGAACGGACGGGCACATAAGCTCTCAGGCTATGATAGCCTGTGAGCTAAAAACTGATAAAAAAGCACAATTTATTTGCATACGTCACAGAAATTTGGTGCGCGTGATTTCCACCGGCTGGATATTTTCGTAGATAACCGAATCAGTACATGGAGTAAATAGTAATCATTTACGCACTCAGAAATATTGAATGCAATAAAACATTTTAAAATTTAATCATGCAGGAAAATAAAACTGTTATTTTTTTATATTAAAAAAAATGTCGTAAAAACTTTGATTTTGAGATTTTGTGATAATCTCTTAGCATTTTTTGATCGCTAAAAGAATATTTTATATATTTCGCGTGTGAAAATTAGAAACAATTACGTTTTTAAATAAAAAGTTTCTCTTATGACACCATTTTCCCTTTATATTTATTTTTATTGCATGTTTTCTTCTAACTTATAGTTTGTTTGTGTGTGGCAAGGCCACCTTATCTTATCATAATATCGAGGCCTCGCATTCACGAGAAAATCTATTGTTGAAATTGTCCCTATAATTGCCAACTTATTATATGACTTTGTCTCATAAGTAACGCCACCTGGCGCATACTAGTGCTAATATTCCATGCACAAATTCAAAGAAAAAAAATGGAAAATATTCAAGTTCTCACATTAGATGGCGCTACCTACGGGAAAATCATGTGGTTTTTAACCACGTGTAATGCAGACAAAGGAAACTTGGCGAATGACAAGCCTTGTTATTATGATAAGGTAGCCTTGGCGTGTGGAAGTCAATTCTGGTCATTAATTTTTCGGCACGGATACCACAAGCGCATCAGATTTGGCGCAAATTTTTTCAAAGCCCATTTGGCGAAAACTCCGTTTTCAAATAACGCTTACATACACATTTTTAAATTATTTTCTATTTTCAAAAAGAACCTACAGTAAATAGAATAATAATAATAATAAACAACTATAAAAAGAAATATTTTATGTAATTAAAAAAAGGAAATGAAAGTAAATAAATATTTTATCTTCTATAATAATAAAGAGAGAAGGATGTTTGTCTGTCAGCGCTGTTCTGAAGAGACTGCTGCACGTAGAGTTACAAAATTTGGAGGGAAGGTACTTTTTTATATGCAGTTTTGCACCTCGAAGCCCGATTTTCGATTTTTTGTTTCGATTTTTTAAAATAATTTTTTAGACGATTTATAGCGTTATTTTTGTGGTTTTATCCCATTAGTGAAAGGAATACGGTTTCATTCTTTTATCCCAAAATAGCAATTTTTTTTCTCTTTTCAACAAAGGTTATTTGAAATTTGTATAGCAATTTTTGAATTTTTAACGAATTTTTAATGCGATTTTTAGTGTTTTTTCTCATTTTGCGGCTAATAAATTGCATTTTGAGATTGATAAAAAGAAAATCGTTTTAAACTTTTAGCTTAATGCCCTAAATTTTGTGTTTGTTACGATTTTTAGATTTTAACTATTTTTAATGCGATTTTCAATGCGATTTTTAACGTTTTTTAAAGATTTTTGCGTTTAGCATCTATTTTTTTCATAGTTGTTCTATCAAAAACTTGAGCTGCTGAGAATGCAATAAGTAGGATTTTTTTGTGAAATCTACCTAAAATGTCAAAAATTTAGGTACCACTATTTTCGAATAGCAATTTCATAAACTATCTTAAATTCTTGCTTAACTAACTTGCTTAACCGCTACCCCCTCGAGTTATATATCACTTGATAGGTTATTTAACAGAGTATGGTTTTGATAAAGTTTTTGAAGAAGACAGTGCTCTACCTGGTGGTGGAAAATGGAACTAACAGAACACTATTTTTTTTAAATCTATAATAATAAAGAGACAAGTTTGTGTGTGTGTGTCAGCGCTGTTCTGAAGAGTCTGCTGTACGTAGAGTTACAAAATGTGGAGGGAAGGTACTTTTATACATGTAGTTTGGCACCTCGAAGCCCGATTTTCAATTTTTTGATTAGATTTTTTTTGATAATTTTTTAGGCGATTTTTAGCGTTATTTTTGCAGTCTTATCCCATTAGTGAAAGAAATACGGTTTCATTCTTTTAACCCAATATAGCAATTTTTTTTTTCTTTTCAGCAAAGTTTATTAGGAATTTGTACAGCGATTTTTGAATTTTTAACGAATTTTTAATGCGATTTTTAGTGTTTTTTCTCATTTTGCATTTTTTTAGTGCATTTTTCAATGCGTTTTTAATGCGTTTTAGTACTATTTTTTTCGATCCCCACCACAATGATGTTTTAACAATTAAAAAATTATTTTGGTTTCAAACTTTTAGCCTAATATAGTAAATTTCACCATTTACCTTTTTTTAATTTTATCGATTTTCAATGTGATTTTTGATATATTTTGTGTTCTGCGTCGATTTTTTTGTAATTCATGTAAAAAAGAATGGTTGCTACGTTTTACACGACTAGAATATTTTTTTATTCACGGGATGTATTAACATTTAGCGATTTTTAATGACTTTTTCAATGGTTTTGTATTGGTTTTTTGAATCTCACGGCTATTTTTTTGAAATTTCGAAAAAGAAATTAATTTTAAACATTTACATTTCATTTACGAATTTTGAAATTTAGTGATTTTTTAATGCAATTTTTAGCAATGTTTTCATTATTTCTCACGCTTTGCGCCGATTTTTTCATTCGTATTTAATAAATAATTCAGATTACACGATTTTACTCTATTAATGTAAATGTTGTCCCCCGCTATTTTTAAATTTGTAATGCATTTTTGAATACAATTTTTAGATGTTTTCGAGTTCACGGCGATTTTTTCACAATTGGAAAAGAAATTTTAAAATAATTTGTAGCTTAATGTAGTAAATTTTGACATCAATGATTCAGATTTTTTGTGTATTTTCATAAAATGTTTAGCAAGTTTTGTGTCGATATTTTTTAAATAATGAAAGAGTTCAGATTTCAATGTTTTGTCCCATTATGGTAAATTATGTCCGCAGGAATTTAATATAAATGTTTATCTTACTATGGCAAATTTTGTCCGGATTTTTGAATTTTACTGATTTTTAATCTGTTTTATAGTGATTTTTCAAGTTCTGTGACATCTGTTGACATCGGTAAAAGAATTTCGGTTTTTAAATTTTAGCATAAATAGTACAATTTGTTCTCCACGCTTTTATGAATTTTGCCAATTTCTAATGCGATATTCAATGTAATTTTTAGTTAGTTTGGGAGATTTTAGGTGTTCCATGTTGACTTTTCCTTATTCATGAACGATTTCCGATTACAATATTTTCGACTGAATATTAAATTTTTACAGCCATGACTTTTAAATATTCAGCGATTTTTAATATAGTTTTCGATACGATTTTTAGCCATTTTTTTAAATTCCTTGCCGATTTTCTGCCATTCAGAAACCAATTTTGATATCAAACTTTTTGTTTAATGTAGTTATTTTTCGAATGCAATGTTTTATCTCTTAATATGATTTTAGCGTTCCATGCCTACATTTTGTAATTTATGAATGATTTCGGTTATAACCCTCCCCCCCGCCCTGCCTTAATATTATTTTTTTTAAGCATTGACTTCCAAATATTTAGCTATTTTAATGCAGATTTTAGCCATTCATCAAGTTCCGTGGCGATTTTTTTACATCTGGAAATCGATTTCGATTTCAAACTTTTTGGTTAATATGGTTAATTTCTTGATTACAATATTTTATATTATAACAGTGAATTTTTACCTTAGGGATTTTTTAATGTTTTACGACTTTCATTACAATTTTCAATGCAATTTTTGGCCTTTCTCAGATTCGATTTTAAATTTCTAGACTAATAAGAGTTTGGTTTCAAACTTTTAATCTTTACGGTAATTGTTTTGCTCTCTTATTTTGATCTACAGCAATTTTTAATGCAGTATGCTTTTCTTTTCTTTTTTCTTTTTTCTTTTTTTTTTTAACCATTTGAAAAATGGTTGTTGTTTTCGGGAGAATGGACCCGATGATGTTACCACTTTTGAATGATGTTACCACTTTTGAATGATGTTACCACTTTTGAATTTAAATTAAATTCTTTATTTTTAGAAGAATTTTTATTTGAATTTAAATTAAATTCTTTACTTTTAGAAGAATTTTTATTTGAATAGTAAATTAAAATGGTTAAAATCATTGTAATAAAGGAGAAAACTAACAAATTTAAAAATGGGTAGACGGAAATTAACAGATACGGAAAAAGCCGAAGCCAAAGAAATGAATGAACGTGAATATCGCATTCAATGATATTAAACACAATACGCGTACTTAAACAATCATAAAGTGATTTTTATTTCTTCTTTTGCTATTTAAAATAAAAATTTAGTCAACATGTATAAGTTGCTTATTAGTTTGGCGATTCGTATCATTTGGCGAAATTGGTCGACGGGATAACTGAGTAATACTGTATTTGGTTTGGCGCAAAAACGTCTTTCAATGCAGAAAATGATAAAATCAAAAGATTATTGAGCCGCTGAAAACCAATTACGTGTTGAAAGGCGATCACGAAAAAGGAAGCAATTTAATGCCGAACCGATTAATTGTAAAACATCATGTCGCCAGGGCGACCAATCCACTAGCCACGGCGTTTTACTATCGGTCGGTTCTAACCAGGAAAATTTGAGTGCCAATAGTGATTCTAACAAGCCGGAAAATGTTATAGCTATTACTCTTGATTTTCCACCACCTAAAAAGAAAACTAAAAAGCAATCGGCTTGGGAAAAACTGGGAAAAAACTTTTTTGATTCGATGTCTGATGGACCCATTCACAGATGCATGTGCTGCGATCGATTTTGGTTTAAAACCTCCATCACCAAAATTCTGCTCTGTAAAATCAAACAATATATGCCAAAGTCTTACAAGTATAACAGTATATGCCAAAGCTGTATTTTAATAATGATTACTTTTGCACCAACAATGTTAAATAGTTTGAAATGTTTCTTTCGTCGCCAACTTTTATGCTTGGCGACAATAGAGTGATATAACTTAAACGAACCGTACCTTCAAATTGCAGCATGTATAAAGTCATTTATAGCAGTGGCACGGATAATACACAATAAAACAACTGGTATTTAGCTTAAAATGATAGATGAATGTATCGAGTGAAACATTTTTCAAATGGTTGGGGTAATTTCTTAAATTACAATTTTTTTTTTTTTTTTTTTTTGAGTTCAGGGCGATTTTTTACAGGTACGGAAAAGGAATTCGGTTTTTAAATTCTTCGCTAATATGATAAATTTTCTCCTGTGCGATTAAAGATTTCTATTACGATTTTTTAGCAGTTTTTTTCGTATTTCAATGCTTTTTACATTATCAAATTAATTAGATTCAAAACATTTTCCAAGTAGAGTAAATTTTGAGTTCCGTGATTTTTGAAAATTTTGCCATTTTTAAAACGATGTTTACGTTTCTTCGCGACCCGCTTCGATTTTTTAAAGGTTCAATTTTTGGCCGAATTTATTAAATTCTGATCTCTTTTCTTCAAAGTTTATTTGAATTTTGAAGCACAATTTTTGCATTTTGTTTTATATTTTTATGAGATTTTTAATGTTTTTTTGCGATTTGTATGATTTTTCCACATTAGTAAAAATAATCCAACTTCAATTTTCTAGCCCATCTCTTTTCAACGAACTTTAGACGAAATTCGTGCAGCATTTTTTAAATTTTTCGAGGTTTTTATTATGATTTTTTAAGTTTTTTCGCAATTCTTGCTATTTTTTGATGAACCCGGGCAACGCCGGGCAGAACAGCTAGTGAGTAAATAAACAAATAATAAATAAATAAAGCCGGGTTACCATCTCAGGTAAAATAATGCCATTTTGTCGCCAATTATGTACCCTGGTGCATATGTGATATCTTTTCCCATTTTTCATCCATTTCCTGTTGGCATACAACTTTGAAATTTGGAATATGTATGCATACCTGGGAGCAATACTGAAATTAGACATTGATTTTTTTTTAATTCGATCCAAAAAGAGGCAATGGGGGTTATTTTTTAAAGATTTGTACAATTTATACTGCATAAAGGAGCCACTTACCTATTTCTATATACAAGAAGAAGTAAGTGGTATGTAAAAACAATTATAGTATACATAAATAAAATACTTAAGATAATATACTAGAGATATAAGCACCGGGTTTGGCGAGATTTTTTATGCCAACTAGGCGAAAACATCGTTTTGATTACCAGATACACATAGCATACTATAATAACACTTTATTTATTTATTTCAAAATGAAAAAAAAAGGAATAAACGAAACATTTTCTGTTATTAAAAAAGAAATAACAATCAATAAATGATAATATTTTTAGAACAATTTATAACATTTATATGATAACCAGCATGTTAGGCAACTGAACGCCATTTTGGCACCAATTAGGTACCTCGGTGTGTATAGGGCATATATGTGCCATATTTATTTGTAAAACTGAGCATGAACGTTTACCAAGTGTGTTTTCATAGTCGCTTATATCTTTTTGCAACATAGCGCACCTTTCGAAGCCAAAAGTGCACAAAAGAAAAAAAAAAATCAATATTTGCAGTATTTTTTTTTTTTTTTTTTTAATGTAATGCACATTTTGTAATTAGTAGGCTCGATAGTCAGACTTCGTTTTTTTTTTTTGCTTTGAAAGATGATATTTCATACGATGTCTTTTTTGGATTCGTCGTTTTTCAATATTTGATAGTATGCGTCTACTCGTTTTGTAACTTTTTTTTGTAACATTTTTCTTTATTAACAGCGACATTTGGATTTCCTATTTAAATAAAAAAATTTCTAAATACAAAGAATTTTGTTAAAATAAATAAATAAATGAAATGCGGACATCTATTGCTCAAAGCACAAAATTTTTCCTATTGAGTTAATAAAAATCAGTAAAAACATTATTTTTATGATAATAAAAAGGTGACTTATGTAATAACAGAGTCATATATTATGTACGTTATGGAAAACAACAACCATTTTTTAAATGCTTTAAAAAATGGGCAATGAAAAGTGATATTTCAAAAGTTTTATGAAATTAGTTAAAAACCATTTATTTTAAACTAAATGAATAAAAGATTTATATTTTTAATGAAATAAATGGGATTTAAAAAATTATTGGAAATTTGTCACCATAGATGTATCAATATTACAATCAGTACTTTGTCTGCAAAATGGAACAATTAGCAATACTTTTTGTACCCGAAAATTGGTCGTTGCTTTTTTTAAGATTAAAAAGTAGATTACGAAATATTCTTATACAGGGATGCCAAGCCCCCACTTATTCCACAGCAAAATTTTTTTATAGGAAAAGTTATTTTTTAAATCCGCAGAATGTTCCAATTTAATAAAACATTTTTTGTATTAAAATACCGGTATTCAAAATGCCGGAGACTTGGCAGCTTTGCCTATAACATTTTAATTAATCACGGTACTTTTTTTAGTCGGATTCAAATTTAGTGAAGACAACGTTTTTTGGCCAAAAGCAGCTTTTTTCCGCATGTATAACTACGATACAATTCCTTGATGCTGAAATAAAATGTTTTGACATATGCTATTATTGCTTCCTCTTATTTATTTATTTGAATTTTAAATAAGATGACTCAAAATCGTGTTTTTTATATGTACGGAAAAAATTCATTTCGAGAGAGGGCGAAAAGAACAATATTTGGCGATTTATTACCTGCGTTTGGTTAAGTGTCTTACTACCTTGTATTTAATACTCTTCACATACTTCGCTGTTACATGGACTTAAGCGCTTTTATAAAAAGTTTGACGTAATTCGGGCTTAAGAAAGTGAGTTTTTTACTGAATAATACAAATAAATGAAAATTGAATACTAAGAAATACTAATAAAAGAAAAATGAAGCATTATATTGATCTATGTATATTTAAAAATGCATCTGCTAGCACTAATTAGATAATTTATGTGTATATAATAGGAGATAAATAGCTTTTGATTCTGTATTTCTATGCTATAAAGCATTAACGTTTGTGTGTTTTTCGTTATCATTGGGAGTACGTAGCCGATTTAAAAAATAATGTGGGCAAAAAATGTTAGTAACCATCTTTGCTGAAAAATATACTATATTTTGCGTAGGAACAATAATCACCACCAATGCACGAGCAAAAATGTTCTAAAATTGAGAATTCTTTGATGTTGATATGACTAAAAATTTAAAATCTTTTTTTTGGTGGCAACTTTTAAGATATAATATTCTCGTTATGAACGATTTCTTAAACATTCGACAATTTAATTTCACAAATTAATTTTTTTTTTCTAGAAAAAGTTTTAAACCCAATTTATTGAGAATATTGCAGTTTATAGGATACTGTTGGGGTCAGAAACTATAACCTTGACATCACCGTAACTTATAAGATGTAAGTGCTCATTTAGGAGAAATTTTAAAAAAAAAAAGACATTCCTTAACTCTTATCGACAACCTCATTACATCCGTGGAGAACACATATTCAACATTATAAACTATTCGGACGGGTTTCACACCATATAAAATACACCCCATTCTCTTCAAACATAATAGTTTATATCATTTATTGTTTCTCAAATCGGTGCGAAGCTTCTGTTTATGCTCATGACATCATTTCAAAGAGTTATATTTCCAATATAGGAAAATGTGGTGTTTTATTTTCTATATTACTTTTAACATTTTGCATATTTTTAATTTTATGTCCATGCATGGTTTGCTTTTCTTTTATAAAAATAGTATATGCAACTTTATATATAAGATTTTGCAATTCTATTATTCAATATGCTTATTTTCATCATATTTTATGAATGACCAATTAAAGGTAACATCTTATTTTCTTAACTTATCTCAAGTTATTAAATGTGCATTCTTAGCAATATCGCTCAGACTAATCCCTCTGAGGGAAGTCCTAGTATTTTATTGTCTGAGCGTAGCGAAGTCTTATACTCAGAGTACGTAACGATATTAAAAGCCAAACAAAATTCTTTCGTCAAGCAAATCTCAAAAAGTACTTGTCGGATTTAGATTCTGTTTGTACCAGATGGTAACTATGAAGGTAAACTCGTGAATGCACCTACATTCAAAAATTAATTCCAAATAGTTTAAAAGTTATACTAAAAAAACTGATAAAAAAGCACAATTTATTTGCATACGTCACAGTAATTTGGTGTGCGTCATTTTTCTCCGGCTGGATATCTTCGTATGACAACCGAATCAGAGTACATGGAGTAAATAGTAATTGTCTGAGCGAAGCGAAGGCGCTAATACACTTAGTAGGTAGCGATATTAAAAGTCAAACAAAATTCTTTCGTCAAGCAAATCTCAAAAAATACTTGACGGATTTTGATTCTGGCTGTACCAGAAGGTGCCTATGAATATAACCTTCTGAATGCTAGGAAAAATAAGATACAAATAGTCTTAAACTTATATTTAAAAAACTGATAAAAACTCACAATTTGGCTACATACGTCACGAAAATTTCATGTGCGTCATTTTCACAAGATGGATATTTTCATTAGATTTCCGAATTCAAGCACATGGAGCAAACAAAATTTGCAAACAATTTTTATTTAAGTACAATAAAACGTATTTAAACTTAAGAAACACACTGGAAAAGAAATCTTTTTTTTTTTTCGTTAATTGAAAAAAAAAAAAAAAGCCACAATTCTTAGTAAATTTGTATTTGAGATTTTGCGATACTTTTTATAATAGCGTTTTATAATCGTCATTAGCATCTTTTATGTTTCGAGCATGCAAACTGGAAACAATTCTTTCGTGTTTAAATAAAATACGAGTTTGGCATGGCTGCAATAGTTGTTACTTTCAATAAAAGATTAGGGTAAACTGAGTTTTAACCCACTTCTTGGCAGCGTGTTTTCTGCGCGCGATAACTACGCCACGCCTTGCTTTCCTTTACTTTTCGCTATCGCTCTTCACGGCAACCCTCGGAGTGAACAAGCGATTTCTCCCTCCTTTGCGGGAGCTTGCGGCGCATGCTTTGTTTGTTCTTTCTTTTATAGCTTTATTATTGGACAAGAGAGGGAGAGGAGAAACTGTAGAATTTTAATTCTGGCGCCTTGAAGTTAATTAAATTTCTTGTGTGTTATTAGACCGTTGGATTACGATGAGAGTTGGTCGAGTAATTACATATTAAATATAAATGAAAATGACCATTTGCATACAAAATATAATATATTTCTTTAGAAAATCTATTATTGATTTCTTTCTTTATTTAAAAAAAGACTGGTTTTGTTTTTAAAAAAGTATGTATACAATTTCTTTGTTTCTTGTACAGAACTGTTTTGAATGTTTAAATATTATACATGTTTTAAAGAAAAATGTGACCGGGGGGTTCAGGGGGGCACGGCCCCCCTGAGAAAGGATTTTTTTCTTCTAAAATTTCTGTAAATTAAATTTTTGGTTATGGTCATCCGATTTTGGAATCTTAAATTTTATGAAATAATTTTGTATGTAAATGAGATATTTGTTTTAATTTTTCGCAATATGCATGCTTTTTACATCCTAATTTTTGTAATATTTTAAGAATCTGCGTTAATATATGTATTTTTGCTCTATTTTTATTGTCGCGATCTCTCAAACTCCGTTAAAAACCTAGCTTGTCGGTAAGTGGTTTATTTGTTTTTTTTATGTGTGATATCTCAAATTCTTTTAAATTTCCATGTTTTAAAACATGTATTTTTGATTTATTTTCATTATTGCCACTTTAAATTGCACTCTTTTGAATAGTGTCTTCTGGAGTGAAACTCCGGAAGACAAAACGCAAAAGCGCGCCAATGTGGCGATATTTTGAAAACGCGCCAAGAAGGGTGTTAAGACTCAGTCGCGCCAAAGATTACATATTGTTATTTTGTTTACATCGATCACGTTTTTTTGTACTATTTGGTTATTTCGTCAAGAATTGCGACAAATTATACGAATCGCAAAACTAATAGCCAAATTACACATATTGATATATATATATTTTTATTTTAAATAACGAAAGTAGAAATAAATTAATGAAAAAGTGATTAACATACAAATAAAAAGTGGGCATTAAAAATCCATTGATAACGTTTTAACCCCTTAAGGGGCGCCGTTTGCAGTCTGCAAACGATTAATTTTAATGCTTAAATTACCAACTGACACCAGTAATTTTTTAGTACAATTTTGTTCTCATTATATACGTGACGAAACTTTTTTGATTATTTTTAACTAAATTTGTAAATGGCGGTGGGAATTAATTATTTGACCATTTTTGGAACTCAACTGCCTTGCTTCTGAAAGGTTTAAACACATGCATCGTGATTAATGCGATTAAATGAGACATTCCCGATCATCCATTATTGACATTTAATTTCATAGCTTGGCGATACTTATTTGGTCGACAGTGTAATCAAGTAATACCAAAAAAAGTAATATTAGTTGAAGCAATAAATAAAAATATGAAATGATAACCATAATAATATATATAATAAAATATATACATATCACAATAAATCAAATATTAACAGTAACAGCAATATTCAAAATAAAAGTTTTCACTAATTTGGTGACAGAAAAAATCGCGCCAACTTGGTGCGTATATGACATTTGTGCCATATTTATGCGTAAAAATAAGCATAAACGTTCATCAAATATGAAATCTGACTTTCTGAAGCCCAAATTGTATTAAGATTTATAAAAATGCCGAAGTGAAGGTATTAATGTAAAGTACCATGAAAATAGGACAGAAATATCATATGCGTATTTGGGGTACGACTTGGTTATGCCGTCGACCAAAAAAAAAATCGCCAAATTTTAAGATTAAAAGCCAACAATGGATGACCGTGAATGTCGCACTCAATGACATTAAACACGATACGCGTGCTTAAACCATCATAAAGTGATTTTTATTTCGACTTTTAATTAATGTTTTACTAATTTATTTGTTTTTCTGTTATTTAAAATAAAAATTTAGTCAACATGTATAAGTTGCCTATTAGTTTGGCGATTTGTATCTTTTGGCAGAATTGGTCGACGGGATAACTAAGTAGTACTGTATTTGGTTTGGCGCAAACTTGGCAAAAATCACTTTCGAATTATTTTTTATTATGTTGAAAAGGAAGTAACAATAAATAAAAGCACTGTTACATATTAAAATAATAATAATAAAAACAATCGCCAGGTTAACATGTCATGCAAAATAACAATATTTTAATGACAATTATGTGGAAGAGTTCTAAATCCTGTTCTGTTTTTTTGGGGGGGTGAATTTTTTTTATTTTATTGTTATGCATTAAATGAATCGGTTGCTTTTTTCATTTTGTAATAAAGTTGAAAAATGTTTATGCATTCGGTTTGTTTGTCCGTCTGTCCACACTCTAACATCCGTAAATATACTCGGATTTTTATGCAACTGGTAAACCTTATTTAGGGTCTCCTAGGCATGTTTGGTATTGTATATGAAGTATGTGAGATTAATAGTTTATTTACAAGAGCACACAAAATTTTTCCATTACATTATGGTCTATAACAAAAATCACAGATTGTTTGAATGTTAACAGAGTATTTTAATGAAATTCACTATTGCAAATGTAGGTAATATTAGGTTATCCCGTCGACCAAAAAATGATCGCCAAACTATAAGATTAAATGCCAATAATGGATGATCGCGAATGTCACACTCAATGACATTAAATTCGATTCATGTGTTCAAAATATCAGTAAGTGATTTTTATTTCAATTTTTTATTTGTATTTTTATTAATATTCCACTAATTATTATTTTTTTGTTATTTAAAATAAAAATTATGTCAATATGTATAATTTGGCTATTAGTTTGGCGATTTGTACAAATTAGGGAAATTGGTCAACGGGATAACAGAGTAGTACCCAAATGTATTGAAACTTATATAAAAACTGAATTTCATTACGATTACGATTCAACATGACATTCATATAATTTTGAATCCGTTTACAGGGACACACAAAAGAAATCTGTTACAATACTGTCTTTAAACAATAATTACTGAAAAGGTGTTTTCAATTTCGGCATGTGCTTTGAAATTTAACTGTTTTTCAGGTGTATTCGTAATTATATAAATACGTAGTACCTATAGTCGTCGTCTGAATCGTCCGTTTTTGAGTTCGCATACAACAGCACAAAAAAATCCAACTGAATCGTTTTAAATTTTAAATGTATATTTGTTGCCGAATTTTTTGTGTCATTTTAAATTTTAGTAAAATTGGATAAATAGTTCGACTACAGGGACATTCAAAAATATTTCGTTAAATTATGGCCGATGAGATAAAATAATTCAAACAACAATTTAATGATGTTACGCGTCCATCGAAACATAATGAAATTGATATGCATTTATGAGGAGCACTAGGATATATATTTTGTAGAGCATGCCGAACAAAGAATATATGTTATTTATTTATAGGGCACCACAAAATAATTCATTACAAAATGGTACAGGGGGGGGGGGACATTAATTTTTCAGCTTTACAAATATGGAGATTTTATCATTTTCTCAATTGTCACTAACAGGCTTATAACTTTTTGGGTAAAATTGCATAATCGAGTTCATATTGGCGTATTTTAGCCAGCATGTCTTGCGGAAAAGTATCAGCAGATTTATAAGTCATTTTTGGTGACATTTTGACAGCTCAAGGCTTATGCAGATGAGATATTCAGATCTCGTTCGTAACTTAAACTACAGGCATTGCACATTACTTTTACTTAATGCATGCTACAGTGAAATACTACTCAACTTCATGCGAACAAATTTGAAAAGAAAGAAAAACAGTGTATGTAGTGGCTATCATGAACTATTCATTTAAATCCAATTGAGCATATTTGGAACACACTTGACCGACGCATTTCATTCCTTTGTTGGTGTTTTCGAGATATTTATATAGCATTTTTTAAAGAGAGAATTCCCTAAATTCTTATCGAGACCCTCATCGTATCCGTAGAAAACGGAAGTAGATATTATATTATTAACTATTCTGTATTAACTATCTAAGAAGACCACACACCGTGTAAAACAATTCCCTCATTCTACTCAATCATCATGATTTGTACAATTTTTATACATTTTTACGTCATTTCAAAGAGTTCAAATTCCGATTCAAGATATTTCAGTGTTTTATTATCTGCATTACTTTTAATGCATTACGTACTTCTTATTTTATACCCATGCGTGGCTGTTTTGCATAGTTTGCTTTCCCATTTTTTTAACCGTGTATAGGAATTTTTATATAATATTATTAATTATTATTATAATTAGCATTTCTACCATTTACTTTGATTATCTTTGTCATTTAAATTGGTGGCACTATATAATCAATTAAAAATATCATCTCATCGTTTTATTAACTATTGGAAAATAGTAGTTCTCGATACAGAATTGGGAAATCTGAAGTATAGCTGAATGTTTTTATTGGTTAAATTCCGCAACTTCTTTCATTTTATTCGTTTTCTGATTGATCTATGTTTAATGTCCAAAAATGGAATACTTCTGCTTTTTATTTCATTCGTTTTCTGATTGGTCCATGCTTAATGTCTAAAAATGGAATACTTCTGTTGCCACGATGACAAAAAAAGTATTAAAAATTGATAACATTTAATATCAAGTTTATGTACAGGTTTCAAGCAAGTTGCATTTAAAAGTAATTTATTTCTTTATACGACGGTGCCTTTATAAAACTTGAAAATGCGCAATGTTTAGAAATTTAAAAATGTACAGTACCGAAAATTGTTAAACTGAAATTTCATTTAGTATTTGTTTATGATTGGCTCAGAAATATTAACGTGACTCTAAATGTTCGGGCATATTAACTATATACGAGGCATATTAACTATAAACCGGGCATATTAACGAACCGGGCATATTATACTGTTATTACGTAAGATACGTTTTAATCATCCTAAAAATGATGTTTTTTTTTTAAAATATAGTAATCATTTATAAGCCTAAAATTATAGTCTTTGAAAATATTATTTTCCAAATAGTCGTTGTAATTTGTTTAATTGCAATTTTTTTAATGTGGATTTATTTATTTATTTATTTTTTTTTTTTTTACTTTTTGCAAATGATTATTAAATATATGTTCTCAGCAATATCGCTCAGACTATTCCCTCTGAGGGAAGTTCTAGTATATTTTTAGTTTTTGCGCTATTTGCCAGTATGTTGTAGTTATGCAGCAAACCGATTTTTACAAATAAAATTTTACTTTTCCGTTCTGAATTTTTTAAAATTATTTTCCATAATTAAAATAATGCCTTTTAATTCGTATGTAAGAATTATTTTAAATCGGTGTTGTTGAGTTGCAAAGACTTAAAGGAATTTTTCTGTTTAAATGCCTCAGATATTCAAAGAAATAAAAATCATTCTTAATTAATTAAAGTAATCTCATTTCTGCCATATAATTACATCAAATTACTATTCTGTGTATCTCACGTATACTATTAACATTCGTTATTAATTGAAGTAGCAATTACATTCCATGTTAGTGGAGCCCATGTGCCCTGCTATTACAGCACATTTGTTTGTTTCAAGAACAATTCCGTCTGAATATTTTAACAAGAAGCTGTGTTTATTTACTAGAACTAGTAATATAATGTCACAATAATTTCTCTAGTAAACAGAATGTTCTTTTTACAGTCACTTTACCCCTTTTAATAAAAGTTTGTTTTTATCGTCAATTCTTCATAATAATAATTTTAATAATAAAACAAATTATTGATATTTAATTAGGATTAACAATTTTTTTAGTTATTAGAAATGCAATAATTGGATATTTGTTGTTATTTCAAAGGTATGAAGTCTTTAACATACTTTTAAACTGGATTTTTATTAGACATATTCAACAATTTATTTAGTTAAAAAAAAACAAAGTTACGATATTCCATTACGAATTATCGAAATGTAGTTAATACATATTGTAGAAAAATAATAGTAAAAGAAATTAGTTATACAATACTTTCTATTGGACTGATTTTGATATTTATTTTTTAGTGAAAGCTGTTCATATTTAGATGTGCCATTGTAGCTATTTTTTTTTAAATTTAGATTCATTTTTATATTTTATTTTTAATTTTAAAATCTTTTTTATGAAATTTCTTCAAAACTGAGGCAATCGGATTCCTGGAAGGCTGGATTACTTCCATTGTTGCGGACAAAATAAAAATAATGAAAAATATTCGGAAAAGGGGCTTTTTGGACATATTTTTAAATATGCGAGTTAAATTTCGATAAATCGTTTTTTATGCATGTGTATATTATTTTTAAAAGCACATAAAAATTCATATTTACTCGAATATCATGAGAATATTGCTTATTGTGCTCAGGGCTTGATTACTAACGGGGCACTCTCCCACCAGTAAAATTTTAAAGAAATTTTCACCTTGTTTAAACGCGCATTTCTTTCGAAATTACTGTCACGAATAAAGAAAAAGATTTTTTTTTTTTTTTTTTTTTTTTTTTTTTTTTTTTTTACTGGTACGAGAGTGCCCCGTTAGTGATCAGGCCCTGATTGTGCTTATTTAATCTTCATGCATTTTAATTTTATCGATGCCATTTTTTTCATTACAATGAAATATAGAATATGTTTTTGTTTAAATACATGTTAGTTAAGCATAAACACACGTATATAAATTACGCGTGGAGATAGGCTACAATAAAATGAATTGACTTTGAAATATAGGTATAAAACTTTAAATAAATTAGTTTGATTTCAAATTTGTGCTTTTGATATTCTAAAATTCGATGGTAGTTTGTTAATATAAATTAATATATTGCAATCCATTTGATGACTTTTAAAAGCATGACTTTGAATTTAAAAATATTTATTTGAAGAAAAAACATTTTGCAGCTCTCAAAGTAAAAAATATTAAAAGGTCAAAGCTTACTCATTTTACACAGCAAATCTAATTTTTCATACTTTTGTAAAATAATAATAATAATAATAATAATAATAATAATAATAATAATAATAATAATAATAATAATAATAATAATAATAATAATAATAATAATAAATTTTTCTTTTCAAAAAAAAAAAAAAAAAAAAAAAAACCATAATGAATTAATTAGAATGAATTTTCAGGAGTTATTTTTTAATAACATAAAATAGGGTGAATAGGAACAGCGGGGTGAATAGGAACGAAACTTCCTGGTCATACAAATAAATTAATTATAAATGTATGTGATGATTTTTTAGTTGTCAATTTTTATAAGAAGGCAATAACATTAAGAATTGGGAAATTCAGTTTTGACATGCTGGAACCACCACTGGGAGATATAGAAAAACTTCAAAATGATCCTCAAAAATCTCATTTTTTCAACGTCTTCAAAACTTTGCATGTAACTACAGTATTTTTCGTATTCTAAACCTACGAGAGGGTATTTTTAATTAATGATAGACCTGTAAACGATATGCTGAATTAAATTCTACTTATTTCTAAACTACATAATGAAAAAATGAAAAATGGCTTGTAATATCAGAGGTTTAAAATTTACGGGGTGAATCGGAACACGTTTTTTCTCATGGCTTATTTTTCCATACAGTAATGGTTTCACCTAATATATGAAACCATACATATGAATATGTATTGTAACAATATTTTGTTTGTTCTAATCACTTGAAGAGCTTAAAAGTGCCAAGAAATTACTTGGTTAAACAAAAAATAGTCAACTCCTAATCCAACAGACATAGAACACACAATAAAAGAATTTAAAAATAGCAAATTAGTTAGAAAATCTGCACAGAATTATTCTCAGGCATACACATTATTACAGAAACATCTCAAAATGAAAAATCAATTAAAATAGAGAGGGGTGCAAATAATACTAAGGGCTGGGGATGAGGGCGTATTAGCAAATCGTACTAATACATACAGTGATTGGGGCTACTCAATAGATTCCCTTACCCAATGACTACTATAAAAGGATAACACAGTACAGGGCTGAATTCGTATTAAATTCTACTTCTGCAATGCTAATATAATTTTTCAAAATAAATTTTAATTTTTCTTGATTTTAAAGTTGTGTTCTAATTTTTAAAAAGGCATATCTTGTATATAAAATAAAGGCTCGGTTTCACAGTAACTACGTGTTCCTATTCCTCCCTTATCATCATTACCTGTTTTTATTGGCCCTATTAAAGTTTGAATCGTAATAAATAAAGATTATAATATTTGTTCCAATTCACCCCTATCTGCGGGGTGAATCGGAACACCATTAGAAAATAAATAATCTATATATAAACAGTAAAAATGTTTCGTTTTTGCTTAAAAAGTAAACAACAAAATAAGACTGAAGTTTCTGGTAGAAAAATTAAAAAATTAAAAAATCAGTTGTTACATTTTTTAACGTTAAAGTTGAAAAGTGTTCCGATTCACCCCATTTTACGGTACGCTAGTTGAAACTGTACAAAAATAATGTCTCCGTAATATTAAATACAATTTTAGATTTAATATAACATTTATGAAAATAAATATATGTTACATAGCTTTAACGTGCAAAACTGTAGATGTTCGAAAAAAAATGCTTTCTAACATTTGCTGTGTCACAATATATGAACTGACGGTAAAATATATAAAGAAAGTTTTAAATAAATTAGTTTGATTTCAAATTCGTGATTTTAACATTCTAAAATTCGATGGCAGTTTGTTAATATAAATTAATGCAATCCGTTTGTTCACTTTTAAAAGCATGACTTTTAATTTAAAAAATATTTATTTGAAGAAAAACCTTTTTGCAGTTCTCAAAGTAAAAATTATTTAAAGGTCAAAGCTTATTCCTTTCAAACAGAATAATCTTATTTCAGTCATACTTTTGTAAAAAAAAATGTATTTTTTCGTTTTCGAAAAATTTACGTATCAGTTATCTGTCAACATCCCATATAGAACGAAGAATAAGGTTCTCTTTATTTTATTTTATCAAATAGTTTCTTTAAGAAAATGTCTGGTATTTTCAGATTTTACGGACTCTCTTTGATAGATATTTTACATTATTCATTTTACAATATTTATACATCTTTTAAAATAAATAACGATGAAATGGAGTGACTATTTAAATACTGAAAGATTTATGATGTAGCTCTAAAGATTATTATACTGTGTTTTCAATAAGTTTAGAATTTTGATAAATTTAAACTAATATTAATTAAAAAATAATCAATGTTTAATTTAAACATAAATGGAAAATTTTATTAATAACAATGTTATACTCGAAATCGGGAATTAAATAATAAACGAAAAATATAGCCTTTGAAAAAACATTAGCATATGAAACTTAAAAGAAGAATTAATATTTATTTGAAAAATATATATTTGTTTTTTCTAAAATAAATCTGCATTTTATGAATGTCTTATTAAAATATAAACTTATCACACTACATATTTCAGAATACAACTTACAGATAAAAAAATATCTATATAATATGGTTTTTGATAAATATTTGTACTTGAAAAAAAATATATTTACAACGCTTAATAACAATTGTGTTAAGGGTGTATTTCGATTCAAACTGCTTGTTTTCCGATTTATTTTTGAATTCACTTTTGCTCTCAAACACATGAATGTCGCATATTCTCTTATTTAGAAAGTGCACAAGGTACCGTAAAGGTCAATTCTGTGATAAGTGTACAAAATATCGCAAAAAAAAGCAATCAAAAACGGCAATTTTGACCGATTTTTCCGAAGTGGGAGATAAGGGAACGAAAAAAAGGGTCTTCCAGAGAAGTTAATTGCTTATAAATCAAATTCTAATGAATTGAGCGTAAAAAGACTTTACTCGGCACCTCATACGTCCCTTCAAGAATCCCCTCAGCAAGTTTCATGATTCTACTTTTAAAAATGTGTCTGAAATTGTATCGGAAAATTTCGAGCTGCTGAAGGTGGAAAAGCGTTTTTTCGAATACACCCTTAAGCACTGTTTCTATAGTTAAACATCGCTTGGAGAAAAAAAATCTTCATTGGCTCAATCAAAGAGAAAAAATGTGCATTTATTGTATAGCTTTATTAAAGCATTTTATTTTAATCGAAATTATTATTGATTTTTTAATAAAAAAAACATTTGCGTTTAATATTATTCATCAAAATTAAAATTTTAATCGACAGTAACATTCCTCTTAACTTTAGCGTGTAAAAAACTTAACAAACTCTTTCAAATATGAATTGAAAACAACTTCTTTAAGCAGGACCAGGATTATCTTCTATTTCAAAAATAAAAATTAGGTACCCAGGTATACACGGTATCTACGTCTGAAACGCCCCGAGGGAAATTAGCTTACTACCTGCTAAAAGTAAACTTTATATCATTGTTTTATATTTTTCCTTGTTTTTGTCAAAAGCCCGTTTTTTTCTTTCTTTTTTTTAGATTAACACAAAATAATAAGAAATTTCTGTCTTTATGTTTTTTCTTTCTTTTAGATACAACACTAGAATAAGTATTTGTTTAATTTTGAACGAGAAAATGGTTATTGAATTTTTTTATTAGTTCATAAAATTAGAAATTTTAAGGAAATTGAAATCAAATTTATTTTATGCCATTCGACTTAAAAAATTACTATATCTCTCTATTTATTTATTGTAATATTAAACTGTCATGTAGATATAATACTTTATTTAGTTTTTTAGCCAAATTTTAATCTATATTATATATTTTTATCTAAATTCTCCTCGTAGAATGTGTCACGTTAGTTTCTGCACATTAAAAATAAATAGGAAAACTGTCATTTGGAATGTAATTAAAACGGTAAGATTTATCCAATTGATGACTTTTTAAAATTTTATTTAATAATCAAGGAAAATTTCCAATGATTTTTTTAATATTTATTTCACCGATATAGTTTTGGTTATTTGACAAGTGTTGTGACTTTTATGACTTCCTACTCTATAAGGTTGAATCCTGAATTCCACACAAAGACACAACGTCAAGGAATTTCGAAGAAAAATTTTATCAAAACACAGATTTCTTCTCATAGAATCGTGTGGGGGTATATATGATTTTCTGATAAATGTATGCAAAAGTTTTATCATTTTTATTGATTTGTATTTTTTTCTGAATAGAATACTTGTTCTACTAAATTTCATTACAAATATTTAATTCGATGCTATTTTAATATATAGGATCAACAATAATCAAGCCTAAACAAAATAAACCGATTTTTGTTTTCTTTTTTAGTGTTGCTTATAAATTTTTTAAAAATGCGTATAAATAATGAGAATTAATAAATATTATGTTCTAATACTAAGAAAAGAGCACAATTTCTTGCGCTCCTTGAAAGAGTAACGTTGTGGCGGCAAAAAACGTACAGGTGAATTTGCTCCCCTTTCTGTTACGAAGCTCATTGGGCACTACCGACACTTTGCATGAATTTTAGAATTGTGAAGATCTTAATGCGAAATTTAAACTTTTGTTTTTGTGTAACTCAAAATAATCCTATTCTTTGTCAAATCTTGTTTAAAATACACTCAAGAGTGTCATTTTCTTTAATGTTGTTGAATATTTGAGATATAATTTTATTAATTGCTCCTTTATGTCTGTATATATATATATACATATATATACATATACATGTGTGTATGTGCATGTGCATTATCATAGACAATTCTGGTATTTAGACAACTCTTGTTGTGCAATATTCATTCAAATCTGAAGATGTATCCAAATCTAATGATGCATTAATTTTCTTCAAATTTTTGAATTGTAAATAAAAGTATGAAATGTTCTATCCTTAATCATTCTAAAGCTTCATATAAGGACTAATAATTTACATTATAAAGCAATATTATGAACATAAGCATCCCTGAATAGGAGACGAGAGCACTGAAAGTGAAATGGCAGTTGCAGAAGGCGGATTCTTTTAAACGCGTGTACAGTTCTTTACATTTTGATACCTTTGGTTTACAATTTTAAGAGGTTGCAAAAATAAACCATAAAAAATTGTAAAAAAATCAAAAAAAAAAAAAAAAACTATGACTTTTTTAAATTTTGAAAATTAAAGTGTAATTTTTTTTTTTTAAATTTTTGGTAGCGAAATTCAAAAAGCCTTCACATGCCGGAGAAAACATCTTTGGAACAGGGGCGTAGCTTGAAATTTTTATTTGGGGGGGGGAGAGAGAACCAAAATTTGGCGCCTTTTAATGTTTTGCCGCCCTTGAATTATTTGCACATTTTTTAGGAGAGGGGGGGATAGTTATGCTACTTTTTATCTTTAGTTATTTATTCATGGCAATGGCATCTATTTAGGTGATATTAGTGATGCAGTCATGATTAAATTTCCATCTCAAGCGTGCATGCGCTGATGAAATACCTCTCCTTCCTCTTGTTTTCTCAAGGTCTAAAAAGGCAATGTAGAATGTTTGAAGAGAATCCGAATCCTGGATCCTTAAATTCATTTTCCTGACGTGATAAGAGCAATTGTATTTGGAAGAAAAATAAAAATACAGAAAACAAAGTTAATTACAATAGAGTTACAGTAGTTTCAAAGCCGTAGCTTCCGCCCGAAACTTACTGGTCAATATAATTGAATTTAGCCTTCAATTTTTTCTGGTGAGACCTCCGAGATCGGGCCCAATACTATCACTCCCACCAATGTGGTGGGAGTGATAGTAAAAAAGGAACTATGTAAAAAAGGAATGTGAAATCTCTGGATGAACATTCAGCCCTTTTTTCAAGGAAGTAACGGTGGTCTATATACCAAATATACTGAATATTCCAGTTTCTTTAAAATGGAATAACATATTTTCCTTTTTATAATCTTAGTTACCCCGTAAATACAGATAAGTAAAAAATAATCTGTATTGTACTGCAATTATAACACAAAACTTTAAAGTAGTTATTTTTTTTTCTAATGTGCATTTTTTAAATCACACGATTATTCTATTAATTATATAATTATTATATTAATTATATTAACGAATATTTTTTCCCTGTCACAGCCTAAAAGACAGCCGTTCAAAATAAATTTAATTCTCTCTTTTGACAATGGCTACTTTAAAAGCAAAAATCAATTATTTCCAAATCCCTTTATCTAACCACTTGAACAAAAACTTTTTTAACCCCTTAAGCAACATGTTCAATTTAGCAATAGTATGCTGAATACCGGATATCATTAAATTTCGTCAAAAGTAATTTATCACAATAGCAATTAGCGACGCAAAAAACTCAGATGCATAGAATATTTCAATCTGGATTTAAAATAAAGACATATACACATATATTTTGGAATTTCAGATAGAAGAGTTCATTTTGCATGTTGGAACATGATGTTTATAGAGTTAATTGAAAACTGTTATTTTTCAGATAAATCAAATTTAAGCTGTAATGTCCACCGCAAGGCAGAAAAAAGACCCATCAGAAGAGTGACAATAACTTGAAATGTATGTGTACAATTGATAAAACATAACAAAATTATATTTAGGAATCATGTTATAAAACAAAAATAGAGCCAAAAAAAGAAAAAAAAATCTATTGCTCAGTTGGAAATATTTTTGAAAAACATTTTTTTACCACATGATCATAACCAGTGTTGGGCACGTTCACAAAATAAACGAACTAATTCAAACTCACGTTCAATTTCTGAAAAGTGATTTAAGTTCACGTTCAAACTCAAAAATTTTTAAACGAACGCGTTCAAATCACGCTCATTTGTAAAAGTGAACGAAGTTCACTAAAAAGTTCACTTTTTTTTTTTTTAATGTTTGGATATTATTGTCCAAATTTACAAAATTTTGTGAACTAATCATTTGATTATTCGATATGTAAGATAGAGGTATGCACGGACGGAAATATCCAGCCCCGATCCATAGAAAAAAAAATGTCCGGCCCGATATTAAAATAAAAATTTCAGCCCGAGCCCAGCCCGGCTCGTAGAGAAAATTTATCGGCCCGATATAATAGCTAAAAACAAGGCCCGAGCTTGGCCCAGCCCGGAAAAAAAGTTTTTCGCACCGAACCCGCCCGTACATCTTACACAAGACTACATAAAAGAAATTCAGACATTTTTTTCCCCGAGTTTTTTCCCAGTAATTACAAATTGTGTTGTATTCCCCTTTTTTTCCCATATGATATTGAAACTCAATATAATGTAAATCACTGCTTTAAAAAAAGAAAAGAAAAAATTCATAAAAAACAGAAAATGCATTGGCAGAGAATTTGCCGTCTATTCTCTGAAAATGCAAATTCGCCGCCATTCAAAAAGGAAATTTCTGTTTTTACAAATGTGAGCAATGGATGATGGAGCAACATTTAAAAGTATATATATAATAATTATACATACTGATGCAAATTCATATAGAATAAATATTTGCATTGCATATCATCGTTATCATTACATTGCTTTTTTTTTTTTTTTTTTTTTTTTTTTTTTTTTTTTTAATTTACGTTCCTCGGAAATCGAATCTCCGCATTCGCCATTAAATTAGGCAGGATAAATACTCTATTTCCTACAACACACTCGCCATAAACATGGTTAGAGACTTTAATGTCCATTATGAAATACTGGATATCTTCCCTTTCTTCTAAATTGAAATGGAGCATGGAGCATTTTCGTTAGTTTATCTTGGAAGAAAAGTTATTGTTTTTAACATTCTCTTGAATAAGCTTATAAGAAAAAAAAATCCTTTAATTAAAAAAAAAATGTAAGATCTCTACCCAAAACAAAAAGTCTGCATTTCAGAAATTTTACATAAAATCAGTAGTATATAATAAACTTTTTTTTTTTTTTTTTTTTTTTTTTTTTTTAGTGTTCATAAAATTATTATGCATATCTAATATTTTTCTTAATATCGTAAATAGGGTAAGTCGATTGAAAATTTCGTTAAATTGTCTAAATTACTGTCAAGTATTATAAATATCAGGGTTCGATTCAAGTAGGTACCTTAGATTTTTGTTTACTTGGATTGCGATCGTGGTTTTGTATACCACATTTCTCTACTATTTCGTATAATTTGTTCCGACTTTTTTCAAACAACTTACATAAAAAAAATTTCCTCCGGGGGAAAAATGTGAATGCGCATTTCAGCATCTCATAGCATACACTAGAGGTCTGCACGGGCCCGGGCTTGGCCCGTGGCCCGTACCCGGCCCGCGGGCCGGGCCGGCAGATTTAGGATAGTTTTTTCAATGGGCCGGGCCGGCAAAATAATTGAACGGGCCAGACGAGCCGATTAAAAAAATTTTGATTCTGAAGAAATTCTTTTTTCTGAAGAAAATTTTTTTGTTCTGAAGATTTGAGCTGGAACGATAAAATATGAGCTATTTTCAATGGTTTTAACGAGAATAAGTATAAATGTGCGTCACGAGCCATACTAGTTTGGCAGCATCAATATAAAAATGTACAGTGTAGAGATCAGCATCGGAGAATAACATTGTGTGCAACTCGTTTTAATATTTTTTTAACTGACTCATGCCGGTCCGAGATCAAGCTTGCATTATTTTTCTACATACAGACTGGCCGGACCGGAACTAGACTTAATTCTTCTCAAGATCTGTAGGGCAGAAAACATGATTTACATTTACAATTATATTGATTTACAATTGATTTACAATTATTAACAGCGATAAAGAACTTATGTTAGCTTTATCTTCGGATAAATACTTCTTGATGGTTTTTAAATTAATTTCTGATTAATTTTAAATTGTAAAAGTATAAAAGTGATATTGGAGGGATTTGGAATCGAATAACGTTTTTTATTTTGGGTAAATAAAATACTTGTATGACCTTTTTGAGATGTAATAGTTTCTCAAATGATTGCAGGCTTTTCTCCCTTCCCATGCTATCGCTTCCGGAAATTCTATTCAAATCGCTAATTAATTATGACAGTATTTTATTTGCTTGTAGTATTCTTAAATTGCTTGTATCAAAAAATGGATAACGCCACTCGATTATATAGTTTTTGAATAAAGATACCTGCTAATCTTATGCATTTCTGAGAAAAAAGTGAATTTAGAAATGTTTCAGAAAGGAGCTTCTTTGAATTTGAGAATGAATTTGGATTTAAAACCTTTAATAAAATGATATAGAAATATTTTTATAATCTTCTTTTATCAAACATCTTCAAAAGTAACGATGTTTTTAGCTTTCTTTCTTTTTTCTTTTATTCTAGGCCATATTAAATTTTTAACGAATCTTTATTCGAATGTTGAAAGCCGAAGAGTCTAAGTAATCATTAAGGGTGTATTCGAAAAAACGCTTTTCCACCTTCAGCAGCTCGAAATTTTCCGATACAATTTCAGACACATTTTTAAAAGTAGAATCATGAAACTTGCTGAGGGGATTCTTGAAGGGACGTATGAGGTGCCGAGTAAAGTCTTTTTACGCTCAATTCATTAGAATTTGATTTATAAGCAATTAACTTCTCTGGAAGACCCTTTTTTTCGTTCCCTTATCTCCCACTTCGGAAAAATCGGTCAAAATTGCCGTTTTTGATTGCTTTTTTTGCGATATTTTGTACACTTATCACAGAATTGACCTTTACGGTACCTTGTGCACTTTCTAAATAAGAGAATATGCGAGTTTCATGTGTTTGAGAGCAAAAGTGAATTCAAAAATAAATCGGAAAACAAGCAGTTTGAATCGAAATACACCCTTAATGTTGTTAATGTGTATTTCCTGTAAAATATACTGTAAAATCATTCCATAGATATGTATGCAGTATTCTTTAAAAAAATCTTAATTATATGATAAAAATCTGATTTTTTTTAGAAATCGTAGAAATTGTAACGGGCCAAAACGGGCCGGGCCTGTTTTCACTGATTTCTGTACGGGCCAGGCCGGGCCTAAAATATAAAAATTTAAACGGGCCGGGCCGGGCCCGGGCCCGGAAATTCCGGCCGTGCAGACCTCTAGCATACACATATTACCATTTTTTGGTGGTCTTTTCCCGCCGGAATTTTTTATCTTCCTGTAACTCGCTTCCCCTTAGTTACGATAACGAAATTCCACGTAACTGACCTTGAGTGTCCGCACTTTTGTATACTAAAACTTCAAGTCATTCCTTCATTTTCTACGCATTTTACAGCATTTTCGAGTTTAAATTGGTCTAATGCACCGCGATGCGACCACTTGCGTTAGATTTTTCCCCCTCCTGGTTCTTCATACCATATCCCCGAATTCTGTGGGGGTGGAGGAGGGGTAAGATTCCGGGAAGTGTGGGGTGGATTCGCCGTTTCACTAAGTTTTTTTTTTCTTTCTTTCTTTCTGCTGCTATACTCTTTCAAGTATTTTTTTATGTTTAGAAAACGTCGTAAGTTTTTTAGCTGTTCTGGAAGGTTTAATAATTTTGAAAACTTACAAAATTATTATATTAGCGATGGATTTCCACTAAAAACTCACAGTGGCCACTTACATTTTTTTATGATAAACATTGTGGAAATAAATTATCAATTTATTAAAAAAAAATAGTGGAAAAAAAATGACTCTTCGTTATATTTTGAAAGAACGTGCTTTAGATTTATGAATATGGCATACATATGTAAAATAAATGACAATAACACTGACAAACTCTTAATGAAGAAAAATAAGAGTAATTGTGGGGAACTAGAAACTAGTTGTTAGAAGTTCTTTAGTATTAGTTTCCAAAATGTGAAAGCTATCGTTTTCTAGAACAATGAAAAACGTTTTTATTAAATGCTTTTTTTTTTCTTTCTTCTTTACATATTTTTCTTTAACTTTGGGAGGCGGTTAGTGATATAACATGATCTAAAAAAATTGTTACGGATTTTTTTTTTTCTACAAAATAAATTATCTATAACAAAACGTAAAATATACTTGCGAGAAATTATTTTGTTAAAAGATTGATGAACGTTTATAATTTTAGAGAATCTTGCTATTTTCCCATATTCCTATTTTTATGATTTGTTTTTTCTATTTTTTTACGTAATTTTAGAAAAAAGTTTTAAAAGAATAATCGAAAAGAAAAAGTTAAGGAAAAAATCTTAAATTATCAAATCTCTAAAGTTGCACATGCAAAAACGAATCAACGAAAAGAAAAGAAAAAAAAAAAAAAAGAAAGAAAGAAAGAATTGAAAAGTAGCTACTGCTTTTATGTTACTGATTTCGAAGAAAGGATTATTTTATCTCCTTTTTTATTACTATATAAATATGGTAATAAAAATTATTCAAGATTTATTCTTTTAACTTTAATTGCCTCCTAGTGCCGGACAACCATCATAACCTACTTAAGAGCGTTGCTGTCCTTTCAAAAGATATGTATTACGATTTCAAATTTATAACTGAAGGTATCTTTTAATTTGTTACTGAATGTATCTTTATAATTTCAGTCATATTATATAATAATTTTTATCTTTTTTACGAACTTTGTAAAAAAAAGGAGATGAAAAGTTGTTAAAAAATTTATTATGCATATGTATATATATTTTTTTCCATTTAGCGAATATGTTTTTTCATTTCAGAAAAAGTACTGAATTATCAAATCTCTAAAACTGTACATGCAAAAATGAGTCAACGAAAAAGAAAAATATATGTAAATATGAAAAGTAGCTACTGCTTTCATATTAATAATTTCGAAAGAAAGGGTTATTTTATCTCCCTTTTTTTTATCTATGTAGAGATAGTAAGAAAAAAAAATGAGATGCATTTTTCCAACTTCTATGTTTCCAAGTACCAGACCACCTCAAAACTAAACTAAGTTGCTGTCATTTTAAAAAAATATGCATCACGATTTCAAATTTGTAACGGATAATATCTTTTAATTCATTATCAATTGTATCTCTACAAAGTCAATCAGAATTATATAGTAATTTTTATCATTTTTACAAATTTTCCTGATTAGATATGGGGATATTTTGCTAATTAAAAAGAAGGCGGTGATTATTACACCCCCACGAAAGACCCCCACGGAGGGCATTCCACCCCTTAGGGCCTATTCCCACAGTGTAGATAATTGGCCGGCATACATACATACATGATTCCTACCCCCCCCCCCCACTTAAATAGATAAATTTAATGGCTAAGTATAAAGGGAAGGAACGAGGGATAACCCCCTTAAATTAAATAAATGGCTTTTACTCAGAATTATCCGATTTGCTTAAATTTCTGGACGAAGGTTCATTCTGACAAAGCGTATCTCTGATTAGTTATGGGATTATTTTGCTAATTAAAAAGGGGGCGATTATCCCCCCCCCCTTAAATAAGATAAATTGTTTTTTATGCACACTTATCCGATGTATTTCAAATTTTGGCTGTATGTTCTTTCTAATAAAGAGAATCCCTGGATAGTTTAAACAGTTTAATGGGTAAGTATAGAAGGGGGAACAGAAGATAACCCCCCTAAAATAAATTAAATGGCTTTTTATGCAGAATTATCCGATTTGCTTCAAAATTTGGGTGTAGGTTCATTATGATAAGGCGAATCCCTGATTAATTGTGGGTTATCCCCCGTTCCCCCCTCTATACTTAGTCATTAAACCCTTAAAACTATTCATGGATTCACTTTATCAGAAAGAACCTACACCCAAAATTTGAAATACGTCGGACAGCTGCGAAAAAAAAATATCTTATTTAAGGAGGGGGGATAATCGCCGCTCCTTCTTTTTAATTAGCAAAAGAACCCCATACTAATCAGGGATACACCTTACTATAATAAATCTACACCCAAAATTTGAAGCAAATTGGATAATAATGCATAAAAAGGTCATTTATTTAATTTAAGGGAGTTGTTATCCCCCGTCCCCCCCTCTATGCTTAACCATTAAACCCTTAAAACTATTCCGGGATCCACTTTATGAGAAAGAACTTATATATGTTACAGGCCAAACCCGATTTTAGGCCAAACTAGATTGGCCTAGGCCAAACCGGTCTATCCTAACGGCCATCGGATAAACTAGTTTTTCCTAGGCCAAACCGGTTTATCCTAACGCCCATCGGACAAACTAGTTTTTCCTAGGCCAAACTAGTCTATCCTAAGGCCCATAGGACAAACTAGTTTTTCCTAGGCCAAACTAGTTTGGCCTAACTCTTATAGGATAAACTAGTTTAGCCTGCTGTTTATTGGTCTGAACTAGTTTATCCTAGGCCGATCTAGATTATCCTAGGCCAATTCAATTTGGCGTGATTTTATTGAATTCAATGACCGCCTCAGCGCCAACGTTCTAGTTTGTCCTAGGCTGATCTAGTTTATCCTAGGCCAATGTATTTTACGTGTTTTTAGCTCACAGGCATCAGAGCCTGAGAAATAATGGGCTCGCAAGTTCTGTATGTACGCATGTATGTACACATGTATGTACGTACGTATGTACGTAACACGATAATTCTTGATAGAAATAATGTAATTTGACGTTGACGTGTTATTATCTCATTAGACTACCAAAGCCTGAGAAATAATGTGTCCGTGGATTCTGTATCTATGTATGTACGTAAGTACGTAACGCAAAAATTCTTGATAGAAATACCCGATTAGCATTAAACTTTCAATATAGGTTTATTCTTATGAGGAGTTTTTGTGTTTCATTTTTGGAGGTCATTGGAGAATAATAAGGGGGAGGAAGATCGAGAGGCTGATTCGCCCCTTCCCTTAAATCAAATAAATGGGTTTCCATGCATTATTAGCATATTTTATAATAAAAAAAATAGATATAGAAGCATTCTGATCAGGCGCCTCCATGATTAGTTGTGGATGTTCATTGTTTAAGTATAAAGAGAGGGGGAAATGTAAGTAACGCCCCATAATTCATGTAAATGCTTTTTTCAAGCAGAATTTGCTGAATTTCTTAAATTTTTGAAATAGATTCATTCTGGTAAGGTGCTTCCCTAATTAGTTTTGGAAATTAATTGGTTAAGAACAAATGGAAGAAAGGGGGACTCCCGCCTATTTTTGCCAAATGGGTTTTTCATGCAGAATTAACCGATTTGCTGCAAATCTTTGATTTGTTCATTCTTATGAAGTGCTTCATTGATTAATTTTGGTGGTTCTTTGGTTAAATATAAAGGGGAAGTGTACAATTTATTTCCTTAAATTAGATAAATTAGTTATAATACAGAATTATCCAATTTGCTTAAAATTTTGGACATGAAATCATTTTGATCAGACGCTTCTTTAATTGATTTTTCTTTTGGTTAAGTATAATGGGGTGTGGACGATTTATTGCCTTCCTTATATTAAATAAATGGGTTTTTAAGCAGATTTATCTGATTTGCCGATTAAATTTTGAATATAGTTTTTTTTTATAAGGGGAATCTCTGAATAGTTTTGAGGGTTTAATGATTAAGTATAAAAGGAGGAATGTAGGATTACCCTCCTTAAATCAGATGAATGGTTTTTGAGCAGAATTATCTGATTTGCTTCAAATTTTGGATAATTGTTCAATTTTATAAAGCGTATCTACAATTAGTTTTGGGGATCAATGGTTAAGTATAATTAGGGGAAATGGGAAAAAGTAATCTCCCTCACTTGTTTTTTCGAGGGTGATATTAAAAAAAAAAGTCTGTAATACACAATTAGTGTAAACAGCCTGTGAATGCAAAGCCATTACTTTAACAGGGCAATATTCTTTTTAATATTAATCCTGACTACTGCTCTCTAATCTTGTGCAAAGTGGTTTTGTTATCACCCCTGTATAATGTATTTTATTTGAAGGGTAATAGAATACTGTTACAGGTTTGCACGGGCCGGAATTTCGAAGCCCGGTATAAAAATTAAAAGTTCAGCCCGAGCCCTGCCTGTAAAAAAATCATTGAAAAGGGACTCAGTCCGGCTCGACCTCGCCCTACTCAATTTCTGCAAAAAATTCAGATTTTAATTCACATAGATTTAAGATCCCTTTAAAGAATACTGCATACATATTTATGGATAAATTTACAATGTATTTTTAAATTACGATGTGTTCGCTAAATGGAAAATATACAATGTATTATTGATTATTTAGATTCTTAGTCCTTCAATATTCATATAGGAATTCATTAAATAGTTAGAATAAAAGAAAAAAAGGGGTGTTATAAACATCATAACTTTTGAATATGTTTAGTAAAAAGTAGATTTGTAAATATATTTTTCTATCATTCCTTAAGGGTTTTCTCAAATCCAAAAGAGCTACATACTAACACATTTATTAATTAATTACTTTTCGGAAATGCATAAGATTAACAGGCATTTTCACTCAGAAAATATGTAATCGAATGGCGTTAACCATTTTTTCATAAAAGCGATGTATCTTTCAGAAATTACTATTAAAGTTACGTTTTGAATCGAATTTCCAGTTGCGACTTTACGGAAAAGAAAAACTTGACGGCACGACAAAAATAGCTATATGTCGACAGGGTAATTAATTTCTCAAAAATGGAAAAAGCTGTTCGATTCCAAATTATGTTCAGCTGCGATCTGGCTCGAATAATAATAATAATAATAATAAAAGCAAGCTTATCACAGCATGGCCTGAGTCTGCAGAAAGAAAAATAAAAATAAGCAAACACCATGTCCAATGTATCATGTCTCAACGGTGGACATGTTAAATTTCTGTATTGATGTTACAAGCAATGACTCTTGACACACATTTATGCTTATTCTAGTGAAAGATATGTTTTTACCGGCCAAACCCAATTTTGAGCCAAATTATATTAGCCTAGACCAAACTATTTTATCCTAACGCAAATTGGATAAACTAGTTTTCCAATGCCAAACTTATTTCTCTAAATGTCCATAGCATAAACTAGTTTTTCCTATGAAAGTTGGTAATCTTTCACTTTTACTTTCATACTTAACCATTAAACTCCCAAAACTATTCAGGGAATCGCTTATCAGAAAGAACATACATACAAATTTGACGCAAATCCGTAAATTCTGCATCAAAACCATTTATCTAAATTATTGGGGGGTTACCTACATTGCCCTTTGTTTTACACTTAAACGATAAACATCCACAACTAATCACGGAGGCATCTTTTCAGAATGATCCTATACCTAAAATTTTAAATGAAAACTGATAATTCTGCATGAAAAATCCATTTCTCTGAATTAACAATGGGGTATTAGCCTCCCTTTCCCCCCCCTCTTAATCTTATCCAATGAATTCCCAAAACTAATCAGAAAAGTACCTCATCAAAATGAAATTACTTCCAAAATTTTAATAAAATCGAATATTTCTACCAAGAGTTATCGCATTATGTACGTACATATGTACGTACATACGTACAATCATGCGTACATACATGCATACATACATAAATACAGAACCTGCGAGCTCATTATTTCTCGGACTTTGACGCCTGTGAGCTAAAAACACGTAAAATTATATTGGCCTTGGATAAACTAGGTCAGCCTAGGACAAACTAGATCAGCCTAGGACAAACTAGATCAGCCTAGGACAAACTAGAACGTTGGCGCTGAGGCGGTCATTGAATTCAATAAAATCAAGCCAAATTGAATTGGCCTAGGATAATCTAGATCGGCCTAGAATAAACTAGTTCAGACCAATAAACAGCAGGCTAAACTAGTTTATCCTATAAGAGTTAGGCCAAACTAGTTTGGCCTAGGAAAAACTAGTTTGTCCGATGGGCGTTAGGATAAACCGGTTTGGCCTAGGAAAAACTAGTTTATCCGATGGGCGTTAGGATAAACCGGTTTGGCCTAGGAAAAACTAGTTTATCCGATGGGCGTTAGAATAGACCGGTTTGGCCTAGGCCATTCTAGTTTGGCCTAAAATCGGGTTTGGCCTGTAACATATACAAAATATGAAATACATCGGATAAGAGTGCATAAAAAAAATTATCTAATTTAAGGGGGGGGTAATAATCACCACCTCCTTTTTAATTAGCAAAATAACCCCCATAACTAATCAGGGATACGCATCATAATGAACCATGAACCTATAATCCAAAATTTGAAGCAAATCTGATAATTTTGCGTAAAAAGCAATTTATTTAATTTAAGGGAGGTTATATTCTATTACCTTTCTATACTTAGCCATTAAACCCTTAAAACTATTCAGGGATTCACCTTATCAAAAAGAACCTACATTTAAAATTTGACTTACATCAGATAATTCTGCATAACAAACAATTTATCTAATTTAGTGTGAGATTATTGCCCATCCCCCCTTTATTAATAAGCAAAAGAACCCATAATTAATCAGAGAGACGTCTTATCATAATGAACTTATATCCAAAATTCCAAGCAAAATTCCAAAATCGGATAATTCTGCGTAAAAGCTATTAATTTAAGAGAGGTTATTCCCCCATTTCCCCTCTACGCTTAACCATTAAACTCCCAAATCTCGTCAGGCATTATATGTTATATATAAGTCTTATCAGAAAGAATCTCTATCCAAAATTTGGATAGAGATATACATATTGGATAACATTTGAATACATATTGGATAATTCTGCATAAAAACCCATTTATGTAATTTAGGGCGGAGGGGGGTAATCGTCCCTTAACAAAACTTATCAGGCAAGCGTTTTTTCAGTATGAACGTATATCCAAAAATTGAACCAAAACAGTTAATTCAACATGAAAAACTCATTTACCTAAATTATGAGCCTCCCCCCGATCCCCCTTTCATATTTAACCAAAATCTATAATAAATCCCTAAAATCAATTTCTCATCACCTTTTTTCCGATAACTTTTTTCCGCTTTTGTAGTTTGTCACTTTTTTCCGATAACTTTTTTTCCGGTCACTTTTTTTCCGTTTACCCAGATTTTTATAACCGGTTTTCAAGCACTGTATATTCCTCCTCCGAACGCACACACACACCATAGAAATATAATATGTATTATTCGTTAAAGAAAATTTTAACTGTAGAATAATGGTAATTTAAAAATATATGTATTTTCATCAAAAATTGTAGACCCAAAGAAATTGTTCCCTAAACAAATCTTTATACAAATCAGACAGGGACGGGTAAATGATTTTCATGCAAGCAAGGTAGTGAGACAATGTGAAAAAATTTCGATTTGTGCACACTTCGCTTAAGAATAAAGTACAGTTCCAGAAATAAGCCCGGTCCAGTCTGGACCGAGCTTTCAGATAAAGGAAGACCTGGGCACGACCCAAAAAACTAATGATCAGACTCGACCCGCCCCGAGTCCATGTAGACCTCTCAACGGCATTTGAATAGAAACTAGTTGGATGTGCCATTCCCAAAACTTTCTTCTATCTCATACATACATTTTAATATTTTTAAAAAATAGTTACTCATTTTAATGTTTTAATAATTTTACAATAACAATTCAATATCATACCAACTTTGATTTTTATCTTAAATTTCTACTTCAGTCAATTAATCGGAGTAAAAACGAATTTCCGTCTCTGCACGAGCCGATAGACAATAGAATAATAGCCAGATTTTTTTTTTTTTTCAAATTATGGGAGGACCTACTTGCCTCACCAAAAAATAATCATATACAAAAACTTAGTTCATGTTCTAGAATTAACTACTAGAACATAACGTTCTAGAACGTAAACTTTTAGGTGGTGCAATATTGAAAATGGCATAAAATTCGCTATTGCAGTGCCCCCTTCCGGCGGATTTTTTTTAAATTCAGGGAGGACCAATCAGTCATAGTCATACACTTACACAAAAAAATTTGGTTCAATTCGATGCATAACTTCATATACTTTTGGTCGGTGGTTTTGAAAATGGCACAAACACACGATTGCACTCTCTGGATTTCTGTGCTTACTCTTCGAGACAATGCTGGTCTGAGTATTGTGCTTTAGTAACTGCTCCTTTTTGCTAGTTTGGAACTTAGTATTAATTTTTCAGAAGAGGAGGGGCTAACTTACCTTATAGTAATTGCGATAGACAAAAACAGACACAAGAGGGAGATCTTATAATGTACCGTTTAACGTTTAAGACTTGAATTCGTCATATACAGATTTTTGTAGCACCTTTTATAATACTGTTTCTCCCATCCCCTAGCATTGTTTATGAACTATTCTTTAAAGAAAAGTTTAATTGTTGAATCATGGTAATTTAAAATTAGAATAAACTATGGCTATAGCGGAATCGATCGGTATCTTGAAAATTTTCCGTAGAAGACAATATTCCGTCTTAGACAAATTCTACTCTGTCTGCGGATTCGCAGGAACTTGAAAATCTTTCCGATTTAGACATATTTCCGCCTTACACAGTCCACCTTGTACAGAGAGTTTACTGTATGTATCTATTTTCGGCGAAATTGTATACAGCCCAGGTCCGGTTCGGCGTGACCCGAGTCTGCAGAAGAAGTAAGACTAGGATACTACCTAGAGGTCTGCACGGGCCCGGGCCGGCCGATTTAGAATAGTTTTTTCAACGGGCCGGCAAAAAAATTGAACGGTCCAGACCGATAAAAAAAATTTTCGGGCCTACCGGCCCGTTCTAGATTTAACCAGAAACGATAAAATATGAGCTATTTTCAACGAAAATGGTTTTAACGAGAATAAAGTATAAATGTGGTCATACTAGTTTGACAGCATCAATTTAAAAATGCACAGTGTATCGGCATCGGAGAACTACATTATGTGTAAACCGTTTTAATATTTTTTTAGCTGACTCATGCCGGTCCGAGATCAAGCTTGCATTATTTTTCTACATATAGACTGGCCGGACCGGTACTAGACTTAATTATTGGCAGAAAACATGATTTGTAAAATTATTAACAGCAATAAAGAACTTATGTTAGCTTAGTCTTCGGATATATACTTCTTGATGATTTTTAAATTAATTTCTCAATAATGCGAAAGTTTGACAGATTTTCTGATTAATTTTAAATTGTAAAAGTATAAAAGTTATCACTTTTATACTTTTACAAAATTAACAATAGCCTAACTATTGAAGGGATATGGAATCGAATAGCGTTTTTCATTTTTGGTAAATAAAATACTTGTATAACCTTGTTGAGATATAATAGTTTCTGAAATGATTGTAGGTTTTTATCCCTTCCCTAGCTATTACTTCCGGAAATTCCATTCAAAACGCTAATTATGACAGTATTTTATTTGTTTGCAGTATTCTTAAATTGCTTGTATAAAAAAAGTGGATAACGCCATTCGATTATATAGTTTCTGAATAAAGATATCTGCTAATCTTATGCGTTTCTGAGGGAAAAAAAAAAAAAAAAAATTAGAAATGTATCAGAAAGGAGCTTCTTTGAATTTAAGAATGAATTTGGATTTGAAATCTATAATAAAATGATATAGAAATATATTTATAAATCTTCTTTTATTAAACAGCTTCAAAATTAACGATGTTTTTAGCTTTCTTTCTTTTTTCTTTTATTCTAAGCCATATTAATTTTTCAATGAATCTTTATTCGAATGTTGAAAGCCTAAGAATCTAAGTAATCATTAATGTTGTTAATGTGTATTTACTGTAAAATATACTGTAAAATCCTTCCATAGATATGTATGCAGTATTTTTTAAAGGAATCTTAGTTATATGATAAAAATCTGAATTTTTTAGAAATCGCAGAAATTGTAACGGGCCGAAACGGGCCGGGCCTGTTTTCGCTGATTTTTGTACGGGCCGGGCCGGGCCGGGCCTAAAATAAAAAAATTTAAACGGGCCGAACTTTTGAGTTTTACAACGGGCCGGGCCGGGCCGGGCCCGGGCCTAGAAATTCCGGCCCGTGCAGACCTCTAATACTACCCAGAGAAGTGATATCCAGACTTAACCCGTCCTGAGGCTCGTGCAGGCCTCTAAATGGCATTTGAAAGAGGGAAAATGCTTACTAAGGTCTGGAAAAATTTTAAATAAATTATGAAAAAACTGAACGTAAATTTGAACGTAAATTTCGTTCAAACTCGTCGATTTTTTGAGTTTCCGTTCAGTTCAAACTCGTTTATAAAATAGTGAGCGAAGTTCAGTTCAAAGTTCACAAATAGTGAGCGAAACTCGTGAGTTTTCGTTCAGTGAGCGCGTTCATACCCAACACTGATCATAACCCTTGCAAGAATGAAATCAGTACCACTTGATCACAAACAATGCATTTTTAACTATAATGTTACAATTTTAAATACAGTGTTTTATAAAATAAAATATATGAAAATGCAATATGTGGATATCAAATACCTAAATAATAATAATAATAAAAAATCATGTAAAACTGAATATTTGTTTCGTTCCAAACGATTGCATCTTACTATATTTGATTGCTTTTTCGAAAATCATTTGTAAGTAAGGGTGTATTCCGATCCAAACTGCTTATTTTCGCATTTAATTTTGAATTCATTTTTGCTCTCAAATTCATCAGACTGACAGGTTCTCTTATTCAGAAACTATACAAGGTGCCGTAAATCTCGATATTTTGATAAAGGCAGAAAATAGTATGAAAAATGCTGTCAAAGTGGGCGTTGTGAACTGAATTTTGCGAAACGGAAGACCTGGAGACGAAAAAAAGAACCATGCTGAAGCAAGATTGTTTATCAATCAAATTCTAATAAATGGAGCGAAAATTAAGATCATACGGCACCTTGTACGTCTCTTCGAAAATCACTCCAGCAAGTTTCATGTTTCTATTTTTAAAAATGAGTCTGATATTCTATGGGAAATTTTCGAAGTGTTAAAGGTAGAAAAGCATGTTTTCGAGTACACCCTTAAACATATATTTCTTTTAATTTTGGGGAAAGCTTCATTCCTGCCCAGTCCTGGGATAAAACTAGGTCGATTATTAATAATGTAAAAGCTTCAGAAATCACCATTAATCAAAAAATAGCTATCTGTTTAGGAAATAAATAATAAAAATCATTAAAACTTAAATTTACCGGAAAACTGAGAATGCTATTTGATTTTTTCCCTATAATAGCAATGATTGATAATAAATGAACTCACAATTGCGTCAGAAATATAAACATTGTACTTTAAGAACATGCTTAATTAAAGGAAAATATGTATATTTTTTACCTTCGACTGCATCATGGTTTTTCATCCATTTTTTCATAAATTTGAATCATTTCTCAGCTTTATAACTTCTTTTTCTCTTTTGTTCCTGGTTTTTTATTTTTATGTTTTATTTAAATCATCATTCATGACTGAATTTCTTCTCTCTGGACGACTACGAAAGACAGCTTTTTATTTTTATTTTAAAAATTGTACGAAAAAAATCGCTATTTTTGAAAAGTCGCGTTATTAGCTTCAGTACAATCTGACAACACTAGACACAGGACAACAAAGATGTATGTAGGTGACGCCCGGAAATTATCTAACCTCACACAAGGAAGGACATAAGAGGGGGATTTAAATAGTTAAGGTCAGATGACCCTGTCGAGGACAACCAACCTTGAATTGGAATAAAGGCAGAGCTTTTCTCCGAAAAATCACATTACATATAGTGATCGAACAATGTACATTTCCGGAATGTGTTCTTGTTTTCGCACTGGGGATAGCGGCTGGTAGTAATCTTAAAATGTCTCAAATGTAATGGATTGCCTATATTTTCTTGAAATCATAATTTATTTTCTTATAAATTTACAATAATATTAATTCCAAATCACGTTACTGCTATTTCATTATTTTTCCTTTTTCTTTTTTTTTCTGTGTGTGTAAAAAATAATCTAAGAATGCCACATAATAATAAAAAATTTAGGAGCCTAACGGCGCCTTTAAACCTTCCATGGCGCCCTTTTTGAAACCCTCTTTTTTAGGTGCCTGACTGCACCTCTAAACCTTCTGTGGCGCCCTCCTACTAAAACATATTATACAACCATTCAAACGCACTACAGTCGTTTCCACACTTCGTTTCCCTTTCTATCTATTTCTAAGGGTGACCAACAACTACTATAAGAAGGAAATAACTGTACATCTATCCTGGAATTCATTACAAGCCTGTTTTTGAATTTTTTTTATTTTGGATGCATAAATTTTCTACGGGATAGGAGTGGGGGAATAGAGGTAGTAACAAGTCTAAAATTAAGTGCCTTTTTCATGTTTTGTAAATGAGTGGTAATTTATTTTGTAATTTTACATTTCAAATTAAGTTATTTTATAATTACTTATTACTACTAACAAAGCTTTTTTTCCAGGCGCCTAATGGCGCCCTTAAACCTTCTTTGGCGCCCTACTACATGAACATATTGGGAGGGGAGGCTCCCCCCTCCCCCCTAAAGCTACGTCCCTGCTTTGGAAGCTGTTATTTATTTATTTATTTTATTTTTCAGTGGTCAGGCCTAGTAGAAAGGTGACGGTCCCTTAATAACTCTGATGTCATACTGATGGCGATAACACTTGTCAATTAAAAGTAGCACTTACTATAATTTAAATTAAATATTTACGTCTACAAATAGAATTAAAAAAATTAATATTTTTTGTTTAAAAAATCTATCACGATTTTAATGAGCTTTCATATATATATATTTTTAGTTTAAAGACATCAATAAAAGGTCAAGAATCTAATTATCAAAGATGAATCCGTTTAAACTTGAAACAAACAAACAAAAATAATAATAAGTCAGCATTTGTTTATTTTTACGTAATAAAATATTTCAGAACTCAATCAAAACTTAAGGTGGCAGATGACGTTGGCGATTCAAAAAATGAATTTTCACTAATTTTAAAATGGACATCATCAAATGTTACAAATCAAATGCAAAAAGAATTTTACAGAAATACCATTTAGAACAGATGTTATGGCTAAAAATATATTCAATGGTACATTTGCTAGAATGTTATAAACCAACTTTAAAGCCGTTTTCCTAAATATTCATATTTTGGTACTGCCTGCATTTCCATTTTAAAAATAATTATCACATAACTAGGAAAATAAGTATTTTCTTAATTTATGAGATTTTGCCGAGCCTCAATTTAATCTCATTTGTAGTGTTTCTTACTTAAAGAGTTAAGGTCGCTTTATAAGGTCGCTTCTGTGTTTCTCTGTCTGCCACAGGAATTTTACTTATAAACTATAGACTGTGGAAAATTCAAATTTATGAAAGTGATAAATATTTTTTACCCATATGCTTACAAATTATTAAACATTCACAAAAATGGAAAAATAGCTGTGAAGGGGGGGGGGGATTATTTTGCTTGGAAAAAAATATTTTCTTTGTATATCGCATGTGCTATCGTGCGGAAGGTTTCGTAACGGTGACCTCAAAAGTACAATTCTTTTAATTTATTGACGATTTATTATTCTGAATAGTAAATTTTTATTGTAAATTTTGCATTACAGAATGGCAGCATTTTTCTGATCCAAATACACTGTAAAAAAATTTTCCGTTAAAAAACGGAAATAGTACTGGTAATCTAGACGCCAGTACTATCTCCGTTTTTTAACGGAAAAAAAATTCCCTAAATTTCAGAAATAGTTCCGTTTTTCATATAATGTTTCCATTTTTTAATATTTTCTCATATAAAAATTTTCGTTTCAAAGTTAAAAGAATTTTTCAAGGACAAACTAACATCTTTGTGATTTTTATTCTTTACTTTAGAAAGACACGTTAACATCAGGCACATATTATATACATTTAATTTAAGTAATAGTGAAGAAATGTAAGTTACCTTCCATGGGGATCGAACCCGGGACCTCATAGGTCGTAGCCTGCAGTGTAATACCATTGCACCAGGATTACGCAAAACACTTTTTCAAATATCTTTAGTTATTTCGGATGCATTTCATAAAGTAAAGACAAGATTTTGAACGCGGGTTTATTTTTATACAGATAAAATACAGGGTGTTTCGCTACCATACCGACAAACTTTGAGGGATGATAGTAGACACGAAGACAAACATTACTAAATAGGAAACCATGGGGCGCAAACGTCTTCTGTAGGAGTTAGGGGCCATTAAAATTTAAGGTCCAAAATTTCAAACGATGATAAAAAACGGAAAATTCGTTCGTTTGCGGTTTTCACTAAAATTATTCTTTAAATCACGATTTTTTTAGAATTTTTTTTTTAAAGTTACGTTCAAAAGTTGTCGATAGAGGGCGCTTTAGACTTTAGAGTAACGAACAACTACTTTTTACCATTATTTTGTGCATGTAGTTGAAATTATTCTAAAGTTTAGACTTTAACTTAAATTTTAAGCCCATAATCGGAAACATTGGGATCGGTTAACTAGCGAAATATTAACTGTGAACAGAGGGGGAAATTTCAAATGCTCATAAATATTGGACAAACTAATCGATTTTGTTGCGGTTTGCGTGTAAGTCATTCCCTTGGTAATTATTTTATTCAATATGACGTACAGCATTGGTGTCCCCATTTTTTGATAGAGGGCCTTTCGACACATCTCCGAAATTTAAATGGCATTACTCCTGTATGTTTTACTACCAGACCAAGATACTTCCAGGAAGTGTTAGGGATGCAAAGATGACTCGGAATCATATTATAATGTAACGTCGAAACTGCCTTTTTTACGAGTTAGAGTTAAAAGAGGCAGAGAAAAAAGCAATTTGATAATTCTACAACACGTTCTGTCGGAACTTCTGGTAAAAGCACATGTTCCTCTTTCGTTGCACCACTCTATAGCACGATGGAGCTCCTCCACATTTTACCAATAATGTTCGCAGACACCCCAACATAACATATGGACAGCGGTGGATAGGTAGTGGTGGCCCGGTCCGTTGGCCTCCCAGATCGTCGCACCTACTTCATTATATCAATTACTTTTTTTTTACATACCTTTATTTTATTAGTGTATAATTTTTCTGTATTTTTTTAAATGAACGTTGCTGGGTGGGGCTAGTTGAGCTCAAACCAATTGGTAGCCCCCCCCCCACCTGGCTCAATCTGAATCTGAATCTGTATGGACTTCTTCTGCTGGGGTCAAATGAAAAGTTGAATGTATGAGACTCCCATACCATCAGTGTAAGACCTCTCTCTCAGCTCGAATTTCTGTAGCTGCCAGAAAGTTGCCCGAGATGCCAGGAATTTTTCAAAGTGAGAGGAATTGCATGCATCACTGCTGTCAAGCATGCCCGACTACTTCTGGTCGTAATTTCGGACACCTTTTGTAGTAAAACCCTTAACTAAATTGTTTTCTTCCACATTAACGTATTGCTGTTTCACTACCTGTTTCTGTTGCTTTTTTCTTTGCTTCTTTTAACCACAACTCGCTAAAAAGGCATTTTCAACGTTACATTCCTATGTGATTCCGTGTCGCTTTGCATCCCTAATACTTCCTGTTAGTATGTTGGTCTGGTAGTTAAACACTTAGGAGTAATGCCATTGAAATTTCGGAGATGTGTCGAAAGCGCCCTCTATCAAAAAATGGGGACACCAATGCTGTACGTCATTTTGAATAAAATAATTACCAAGGGAATGACTTACACGCAAACCGCAATAAAATCAATTTGTTTGTCCTATATTTATGAGCATTTAAAATTTTCCCCTCTGTTCACAGTTAATATTTCGCTAGTTAACCGATCCCAATGTTTCCGATTATGGGCTTAAAATTTAAGTTAAAGTCTAAACTTTAAAATAATTTCAACCACATGCACAAAATAACGGTAAAAAGTAGTTGTTCGTTACTCTAAAGTCTAAAGCGCCCTCTATCGACAATTTTTGAACGTAACTTTAAAAAAAATTTTCTAAAAAAGTCGTGATTTAAAGAATAATTTTAGTGAAAACCGCAAACGAATCGACACTTTTTTCCGTTTTTTATCATCGTTTGAAATTTTGGACCTTAAATTTTAATGGCCCCTAACTCCTACAGAAGACGTTTTCGCCCCGTGGTTTCCTATTTAATAATGTTTGTCTTCGTGTCTACTATCATCCCTCAAAGTTTGTCGGTCTGGTAGCGAAACACCCTGTATATACAGGGTGTCCCAAAAGGTCGCTTACAAACTTAACATGATGGTCTGTCATATCATGATGAACAATATTAAATAAAAAACTAAGGGTCCCAAACGTCTTCCAAAGGAGATATGCGCCATTAGAGTCCAAAAATTCAAATGATTATAAAAAACAGAAAAATTGGTCGATACGTTTGCGGTTTTCACTAAAACTATTCTTTATGTTAGTATTTTCTTGAAAATAAATTATAAAGATAAATTTCAAAAAATGTCGATAGAGGGCGCTTTAGACTTTGGAGTAACGATAAACTAGTTTTTACCATTATTTTTTGCATCTCATTAAATTTTTTTAGAAGCTTAGACAAAAACTTAAATTTTTAACTCAAAATCTAAATTTTTGGAAGCGGTTAAGTAGCGCAAACTGAATTGCGGTGGGAGGTTCAAATTTCAATTAATTATGAAAAACGGAAAATTTGATCAATTGATTTGCAATTTTCACTAAAATTATTCTTTATGTCAGTATTATCTTGAAAATAATTTATAAAGATAAAATTCAAAAAATGCCGATAGAGGGCGCTTTAGACTTTGGAGTAACAAACAACTATTTTTTTCCGTTATTTTTTGCATCTCATAAATTTTTTTTAGAAGCTTAGACATAAACTTAAATTTTGAGATGAAAATCTGAATCGTTGGGAGTGGTAAAGTAGCGCAAACTGAACTGTGTTCAATGGGGGTGGGGAGGTTCAAATTTCAAATGATTATAAAAAACGGAAAAATTGATCGGTTTTCGTTATGTCAATTATTCTTTATGTCAATATTCCCTTAAAAATAAATTTTAAAGATAATTTTTTACAATTTTTTTACAATTTATAATTTTACAATTTACAATTTTTACAAATTTTTACAACAATTTACAATTTCCAACAATTATTTTTAACCGCCTTTTTTTTGCTTTTTTTTTCTTTTTTTTCTTTCTTTTTTTTTTTAAATCTAATTAAACGTTTGCAAAAGTTTAGACTTAAATTTTGTGCTCAAAATCTAAATCGATAGGAGGGGTTAAGAAGCACAAACTCAACAGTGTTCAGGAGTTGAAATGTTACCTTCCCCACCCCTCGAAAGCGGTTCAATTTTTGTCCGCTTAATTACTCACAACGATGCAGATTTTGAGCACAAAATTTAAGTTTGAACTTTTACAAGCATCTTATTAGATACAAAATATAACGGTTAAAAATAGTTGTTGGTTACTGTAAAGTTTAAGGCGCCCTCTGACGGAATTTTTTGAAAGATATCTGTAAAATTTATTTTCAAGAAAACATTGATATAAAGAACAGTTTTAGCGGAAACCGACCAATTTTTCCGTTTTTTATAATCATTTGAAATTTGAACCGCCCCACCCCCAATGAACACAGTTCATTTTGCGCTGCTTAACCACTCCCAAAGAGTCAGATTTTTATATCAAAATTTAAGTTTATGTCTAAGCTTCTAAAAAAATTTTATGAGATGGAAGAAATAACGGAAAAAAATAGTTGTACGTTACTCCAAAGTCTAAAGCGCCCTCTATCGACATTTTTTAAATTTTATCATTATAAATTATTTTCAAGATAATACTGACATAAAGAATAATTTTATTGAAAATCGCAAATCAATTGATCAATTTTTCCGTTTTTTATAATCATTTGAAATTTGAACCCCCCCCCCGCAATTCAGTTTGCGCTACTTAACCACTTCCAATGATTTAGATTTTGAGCTCAAAATTTAAGTTTATGTCTAAGCTACTAAAAAAATTTAATGAGTTGCAAAAAATAATAGTAAAAACTAGTTTATCGTTTCTCCAAAGTCTAAAGCGCCCTCTATCGACATTTTCTGAAATTTATCTTTATAATTTATTTTCAAGAAAATACTGACATAAAGAATAGTTTTAGTGAAAACCACAAACGAATCGACCAATTTTTCTGTTTTTTATAATCATTTGAATTTTTGGACCCTAAACTTTAATGGCGCATATCTCCTTTGGAGGACGTTTGGGACCCTTAGTTTCCTATTTAATATTGCTCATCATGATATGACAGACCAGCATGTTAAGTTTATAAACGACCTTTTGGGACACCCTGTATATATATATTTTTTTATTGAGCGGACAGTTCAAAATCATGTTTTACAGATTTTCTTTTTATAATTTCTAATAATTCTTCTTAGCTTGAATATTGTTTCGTTTGTCAACGATTTTAATTCCGTTCACGTCTATCGCCAAATTTAATTTGTTAATCACATCATATCCCAATAAAATATCACATGCAAGAGGTTGTAACACCTACAATTTAGATCTGGATACAAAATCGTCAATATTAAATTCATATGGAAAGTATCCTTTAAGATAAACAACTATTTTATTTATGCCTGACAAAGAGATATTATTTTAAAATAATCTTGGCGAACCCATCTTCGTATAACATTCATAACTCACCAAACTGATATCATTTGTAGTGTCGAAGAAGATTTGTGTCTTTTTACCGTTAATATCAATATTTATCATGCAATCTGGTTTGGCGCTGTTGGTTTGCTTGATTAGTCCAGAACTCATCTCTTTGTGATTTTATAATCGTGGGTATTGGATCCTGTTAATATCAGTGTCTATCATGCGATCCGGTTTGGCACTGTGTTGTTTCTTTGATTAATGCATAATTCATTTCTTTATGATTAGATAATCGCGGGTTTTGGCTCCGATTTTGGCTGTCATAATATATGTGACTTATTATTCCCATTTTTACATTGAGATATTACGTGGCCAAGACGGTTACATTTAAAACATCTAATTTGTGCCCTGTTCCCTTCATGTAAATTTGAAGATCCATTTATATTAGCTGTATTATCTGTAAAATGTTGTTTTCTTAAAGTATCATAATGTTGAGATGGTAACCACGGTTTTGTATTGCCATTTTCGCGCATTTTTGACTTCCTATCTTCAAAGTGGTGTGAGTTTCTATTCATGGCTTTAACATTACGCCTTGCTGTTTCATAATCATCTAATTTAGAAACTAATACATCAACATTTTTAATTTTGGGAAGATCATCGATAAAATGTTCTTTCATTTCTATCGGTAATCTTCTCTTGATTTAATCAACCAGTATTAATTATTTTAAGTCTTCAAAATTAGATACATCAAGATCGATAATCCATTCTTCTAAATATTTTCTTAACTTAAATGCTAGATCGCGCCAAGTGGCTGAGTTTTCTTTCTTATGCGATTTGCCTAAATTCTGGCGTCAATTTGAATCTTTTGAGCAGCAGGTTTTTTACGTAATCGTAGTTATTTGTTAATGTTCCTGGTTCTCTAGTTATAACATTAGCAATCTCTAGCGGTATTAAACTTAATAAATGCATTACCCAATTTTCATTTATTATATTCAGCCTAGAAATTTGTCTCTCGAATAAAGCTAAATGGATACTGAAATCACCCTTCCCGTCAAAGTGTGACATTAATTTAGACAAATCTGGTTGCTTACCTGAACCGGTTACAGTCGAACTGTCACTTGTATTTGTCATATTTCCTTGAAGCTCAATTTTTCGTAATTCGTACTCCATCTCTAACTTCTTTTCCTCTAATCTTCTTTCTGCTTCTAACCGTCTATCTTCTTTTTCTTTTTCTGCTTCTAGCCTTCTTTCTTATTTTTCGACTTTTTACCTTCTTTTTTCTTTTTTCGGCTTCTAGCCTTCTGTCTTCTTTTTCGGCTTCTAGCCTTCTTTCTTCTTTTTCTACTCTCTCCGCAGCAATGACTTCTAACCGAACTTTTACAAAATTTTCTTCCTAATCCTTTGATTCAGTCATCAACTTAATGAAATCAATAATTCTTGGACTCTGAGGCACTACTATACCTAGGTCATCACACAATGTTAATAAATCCGCCTTTTTACCTTTATTCAGAATGGACATTATTTATGTTTGTTTACACTTCAACAAAACGAAATATTGCACTATCTTGCAGGCTTGATTAGGAATAATTTCTATTCATTACACATATGACAAACAGTTCCTTTTTTATATTATACGTTTTAGTTTAAAAACAAAATATTTTTCTTAGACTTTTCTCTTTTTAGTACAAAATATCCATCGTGAAATTGAAATTCAAATCTGAATCATCGAAATCATTCAATCTCTGCAACGAGCCCCCAAAACTTGTGGGATTTTAAGTAAATAACTTATGATTTAAGCAAAACTAATATTCTTCAAAATATAAAAAGGTTTAATAGACATAAAATATATACGTAACATTTAAATATAACAGTGGAACCGGATAACACTTAGCATAAACAAGCTTCCTTGTACTTTGCATTAAAAATTCACCAAACTCGCCATCGCTGAAAAATCTATAGAACACCTCGTTCGATCCAAATATCATCACACGAGTCTCCCTTAGGATATCACGTTCATTAAATCATTGAGTTTATTATCTTTTTTTTGCTGAATACTTCATCCTTTATTCCCACATACATATATATATATATATATACAGGGTGAGTCATAAATATCAAACAATAGGCTATCTCCTTAAATATTACCCTTAGACCCATACTTCCAATTGCAAAAATTCATAAAAAAATGTGAAATTTTTGATAAGATAAATTGCGACTCCATGGGGGGGTCTAGTTGAAAAGTTACGAAAATTAAATTTTTATACGGCCCCCGTAGGACAAAAATTCCAATTAGGAAAACTTTCCTTATTCAGTCCTGAATAAGACACAAAAAGTTACATCTTCATATCTCCAAAATTCGCAAAGTTTAAAAATTCATCAGGTTTTAAGGGTTTAGACACAAATTGAAAAGCGCGTAATTCAAAAAACAATGTTACTTTAACAGTTCTAGAAAACGCGTAAAAAATATATTTCTTGAGTTAGAATTTTGATTTTTTTCTTTTTTTGTGATGGTTAGCATTATAATTTGCTAAGAAAATCACATTCTAAAATTTCTTATACAATTTATAAAAGTTTCATGTGGTTAGTACTGGTTTAAATGGGACAATCAAAAATCGTTATAACTCGTAACATTATTTATTGGATTTCAATTTCTTTCCATTTAATTAAAGATGAAAATCTGATTTTAGTTTTGTTCCAAGGTTTTTTTATATTAATTTTAAAACTATTAAAAATATTTATTGAAAAAATAATATAACTTTAAAAAAAATCATATTTTTAAAAACAAACATTTTTTCAAAAGTAAACATTTTTTCAAATTTGCCGGAACAAAACTAATGTAAAAAATCAAAAATGACGTGTATCAAGTTCTTTTTTCTTTTAAAAATTCTTAACATTTAATAACTTAAAGACAAGAAATAGAGGATAAAAAATTCATTATGCAGAAAAACGAAGTGTATTGTTTAAATGCCCGTCAGTTATTTTAAACAAGTTGGAAATTGCACGTGAACGTAGCGAATTAGGTGCGTTCGCACGATAACGAAATTTTAAAAATATTCAGATCTTGCTGATATAGTAGAGCGTACTCCGGATACAGTATAGTAGTCGAAATCTTTACGTTTCTGTAAATATACAGGAAGTAATTTTAATTACACCTCAGCAACATATATCTTATTCATAAAATGGGAAATAGTTGAATATAATTAAAACACGTCCCAAACAATGTTTCCCAGTATAGCATTATGTAGTGGAATACTTTTGTGTGGCCCTGTAATTTAATAATAAGAATTCTTTGCATCACAGATTGTACAGAATGCATATTTTAGTATATATTTCATAGATTCATGCCAATTATATTATGTTCGAATGAATATAACATCATTAAAATGCATTTGAAACTTTTTCCCAAATGACCATAATGTAATGGATTGCTTTTGATTGTCCCTGTAAATGGTTTATGCATCCGACTTTCATAACATTTGAAATGACTCGACAAAATTACGTAATAATTATATTTTTAAATTTCAAACGATTAAAATGCATTTGAATTTTTTTTTCCCCATTGACCGCAATGTAACGGAATCCTTTTGATTGTCCCTGTAATTGATCTATGCATCCGATTTTCATAACATTTGAAATGATTCAACAAAATTACGCAATAGTTGTATGTTTTAAATTTCAAACGATTAAAATGCATTTGAAACTTTTTTCTCTATTGACCGTAATGTAACGGAATCCTTTTGATTGTCTCTGTAATTAATCTATCCATCCGATTTTCATAAAATTTGAAATGACTCGATAAAAATATGTTATAATTATGTATTTTAAATTTCAAACGATTCGGTTGGGTAGTTTTTGCGTTGTTATATGCAGACAGACGGACAGACAGACAGACGGACGGACGGGCTGAGCGACAACAATAGGTGCTACGTATTTACATAATTACGAACGCACCTAAAAATGCTTTTTCTAAGATGCAGATTAAGTCCTTTTTTTTTTCTTTTTAAATTTACCTCTGACAACTTCAGGATTTTTATCGTCGTCTAGAGGATGTTAAAAAATCTGTATTCTGGGCCCAGGTAGGGCCAGGACAGAGAGGTTACTTTTTTCGGAAGACCCGCCCGGCCGGGCCTAGCGTACTTTTCATAAAGGAGGGGACTACTTCTTTCAACTTAGGTGCACTCTGGATAAATATTTCAAACCCTGTCTCGATAAAATCCGTATTAAAATCACTGTCTCTGACTGACTTAATACGTATATAAAATAAATAAAATTCGGCTCAATCGAATTTTTTTAAGAAAAACATATAGATTTTAAAACTTTTATTTTACAAAAAAAAAGAAAAAAAAACTTTAAAATTAATTTTTTTAAATCGATTATTCAAAGGCTAAAAAAATTAAATACAATAAAACCAGTGAAAAAAATCTGCCTATGACGCAATTCTGTCTTAAACGGAAAATATGTTGATCGATGCAAAATAAATGCAATAGTACCTGAAAAGAAAAGAAGCTCCAATTACATCTTCTAGGGAGAGTATCTGTCTATATCGTATTTTTTATTTCCTATGTGATTCCGTCTTAAAAAGTTTTAGTGTATAACATTTTTCAGAGTCTCCAACGCATGGGATATGGATTAACGATATTAAAATATAAGTGAAACATTTACATATAAATAGAGATTCATTGATAAAATAAATATATTACAGCCTTTGGCACTTCTTTAATAATAAAAAGTATAAATATAAAAAACGAAAAGCTATAAAATAATTTTTTGGTCAGAGCTCCTAAATATGAAACATTTTTTCCCACGAGAATTAAGAAATTATGTAAAAATTTGCGACTGAACCGGGCTATTTATTTTCCAGACCCGTCCGGGTTATGATGTTGACATTTTTTCAGACCACTCCGAACTTTTTCCCCTATGGGTCGGTTTGAGACTTGATCTAGATATTTTGACCCGGGCAGACGTCTGGTATACCAATTTAGCGTAAAAAACTATACGCTGCTATTTTATGTCCAAAGAAAAAGCGCTATCTTAAACCGATTTTTATCAATTTGCAATTTGTGAATGTTCCCTAACAAGCGTTGAATCACAGAGAAGAAATCACAGTTTAGAGGCAGGGAAAAGTGGTGTAAGTCAGGAATTTTTGAGGATTTTTGGGATTTAATATCTCTGTGGGATTTTTAGATACGGAGATGAAATTTGTTTTGTTCAATTTAGGAATGGATAAGGAATAATTTCCTAATTGGGAATTTTGCCCTACGGGGGCCGTATAAAAATTTAAATTTCGTATTTTTTCAAATGGACCCCCTCCATGGAGTTGCAACTTATCTTATCAGAAATTTCACCTTTTTTTATGTATTTTTGCAATTGGAAGTATGGGTCTAGGGGCAATATTTGAGAAGATAGCCTATTGTTTCGATATTTATGACTCACCCTGTATATATATATATATACTTTTTTTGCTTTTTACTTTCTGTAATCAAAGCTAAATAAAAACTATTAGATTTGAGTTATCAATAATAATAATAAGAAGAAGAAGGAGAAGAAGAGGGAGAAGAAGAAGAAGAAGTAGAAGAAATTTATTATAACAGTAGACTCGTGCGAGGCTTTCTCTCCCCAAACTTTGAGATTATTTGCTGGTACCTTTCTTCATCAATTTTTGATTAACTGTACTTTTTTCCTTAAAAATGTCTGGGCATGATATTACGACAAAAGCTGCTTAGAAGACCTTTAGAAAAATAACTCATTTGTACCTTTTTTATGTGCAGAGAAAAAGTCTATTAAAATCAGAACTTATATATATGATGATTTTCATCTCTAACTTGATACTCGAAAAAGTCGGGTGTAATTCTTTGTTCTTGTAAAAGCCATGCTATAATAAGAACCTTCAAATGTATTATTAATGCGATTTACACATTGATTTCGTTAATAAAAAAATGCAGTATTTTCCAGTAGCGCATACAAGATGAGAGATTTAAAAGAAAAGGAAACAGAACAAAAAATTCCTTTTCGCTTCACTAATCTCTATAAATAAAAGGAATTCTGAGGATAATTAATTAATTGAGGCACAGGGGAAAGCAAATCTTGGCAATGCGCCAACTCGGTCTAGAGGAAGCAAATCTTGGCAATGCGCCAACTCGGTCCAGAGGAAGCAAATCTTGGCAATGCGCCAACTCGGTCCAGAGGTATAAAAGCAAGATAGAAAAAAACGCGCAGGTCTGTGCATTCAAGTACAACCACCCATATGTATATGCTGAAAGTTTGTTCTGACGCTCACCCGACGCACGTGGAGTGCCGATGGTCCGGGGAGAGTCACCGGGGGATCCGTCGCCAGCTGAGAGAGAAGCGTAGAGTCACCGGGGGATCCGTCGCCAGCTGAGAGAGAAGCGTACCATACACATAAATTATTAAATAAACCTTCAAATTAAGCCCGGCGAAGCGGGCTGGGTATGCTAGTATAAATAAAAAAATAAATTTACTTGTATTCTTTCAGTTGAAGATCAATCAATACGTGTTTTTGTCACATCCAAAAGAAAACTAAACAATGATAAAAAGTTAAATTTCAGCTGGACGTAAGCTAATTTCCCTTGGGGCATTTTACAACCAGAATATCTGTAGGACAGCGTACTTGATCCTTGAGTTTGAAAAAAGAAGATAATCCTGGTATGTGTCAAATAGTATTTTTCTGTAATTTTTTTAGAAAAATAAAAACACTCTTCTTCAAAATTCTAGAAAAAAAGGCATAATTTACAGACTCTAAAAAAAGTTACTGACAATTTTATACTTTGAGTAAAATGTATTAAATGTCATAGATGATTACAATAAAATATGTGCTATCTAAATTAGACGTTTTGAAAAATGCATAAAAATTTATCTACATTGAATATTTACCAACGATGAAAAAATAAGTGATAGTATAACATTGTAAGCGTTTCAAAGCAAATATGTGTAAAAAGTCATGTCATTTAATATTTCTAATGCAAAGAAAATAATAATAACAATAAAAAAAAAAAATTGTAATTTAAGAAATTACCCCAACCATTTGAAAAATGTTTCACTCGATACATTCATCTATCATTTTAAGCTAAATACCAGTTGTTTTATTGTGTATTATCCGTGCCACTGCTATAAATGACTTTATACATGCTGCAATTTGAAGGTACGGTTCGTTTAAGTTATATCACTCTATTGTCGCCAAGCATAAAAGTTGGCGACGAAAGAAACATTTCAAACTATTTAACATTGTTGGTGCAAAAGTAATCATTATTAAAATACAGCTTTGGCATATACTGTTATACTTGTAAGACTTTGGCATATATTGTTTGATTTTACAGAGCAGAATTTTGGTGATGGAGGTTTTAAACCAAAATCGATCGCAGCACATGCATCTGTGAATGGGTCCATCAGACATCGAATCAAAAAAGTTTTTTCCCAGTTTTTCCCAAGCCGATTGCTTTTTAGTTTTCTTTTTAGGTGGTGGAAAATCAAGAGTAATAGCTATAACATTTTCCGGCTTGTTAGAATCACTATGGGCACTCAAATTTTCCTGGTTAGAACCGACCGATAGTAAAACGCCATGGCTAGTGGATTGGTCGCCCTGGCGACATGATGTTTTACAATTAATCGGTTCGGCATTAAATTGCTTCCTTTTTCGTGATCGCCTTTCAACACGTAATTGGTTTTCAGCGGCTCAATAATCTTTTGATTTTATCATTTTCTGCATTGAAAGACGTTTTTGCGCCAAACCAAATACAGTATTACTCAGTTATCCCGTCGACCAATTTCGCCAAATGATACGAATCGCCAAACTAATAAGCAACTTATACATGTTGACTGTGTTTAATATCATTGAATGCGATATTCACGTTCATTCATTTCTTTGGCTTCGGCTTTTTCCGTATCTGTTAATTTCCGTCTACCCATTTTTAAATTTGTTAGTTTTCTCCTTTATTACAATGATTTTAACCATTTTAATTTACTATTCAAATAAAAATTCTTCTAAAAGTAAAGAATTTAATTTAAATTCAAATAAAAATTCTTCTAAAAATAAAGAATTTAATTTAAATTCAAAAGTGGTAACATCATTCAAAAGTGGTAACATCATTCAAAAGTGGTAACATCATCGGGTCCATTCTCCCGAAAACAACAACCATTTTTCAAATGGTTAATAATCCGCTTATTGGTACTTTTTTTTATTATAACGCAATGTGTTTTTATGTAATATACATTTTCTTAAATTAATATTTTGTGTTGAAAATATTTGTAAAATTTTAATAAAAATACATTTATATTAAAAACAATATTGTAGTGCAACACTTTATCACTAAATTTACAAGATATTATAAACACCACACAATTTAGAACACTATAAAACAACGCATGCAAAACCTTTTCAAAAAATTTTCTATATGGCGCCATTGAAATTACGCATTTTTAAAAATGAATGTTCTGAAAACACATTTTGCACAATCATTTTATTTGATACAAAATATTCACAACATAATCGAATATTTATTTAGTTAGAAGTATTTATTGTTATTTTCAATTAGTGTTGCAAAATCTATTTCATGTATTTGTAGTGTAATATAAACAACACTGCAAATTCATTTTAACCCATTAGTGCCTAGCGTTCTTTTTTAGGGACGGTTATAAAAAAGGCAAGAAAACACTTTTCACACCAGTAATAAAAATATAAGTAAACACTGTTTTTCACGAGACAAATTCCTCAATAAATTAACATAAAAGTTATTCCTCTTTTAAAAGTGATGGGAAACCCAAAATTTCATTTTTAATGAAGAAAATAATTTGGGCATTAATGGGTTAAACACTTTTTGTCACAAGGTAAAAAATTTATTAATTTGTTGTGAATTAGAAAACTTCAGATGCAAAACACTATTTTGTGTTATGATTCTGTTCTTAATATAATGTAAAATTGCTGCTATTTAGGAATTTGTTTTTAATACGTGCAAAAGCTTTACTATTTAGAAATGTGTTCTAAAAGTATTTTTGTTAATTGTGTTCAAATAGTGTTGTAAATCGTGTTGATATTATAAAATATTTTCTTGAAATAGTGTTGTACTGCACGACATTTTATCACTAAATATACACATAACTATACACATTGTAAACACTACACAATTTAGAACACTATAAAACAAAACATGTAAGTGACACAACAACAAGATTACTTTCTACTGTGTGCTTTAAAATCACACATTTTTAAAAAGAATATAAGAGACAGATTGCTTTATATAAAAATATTTCCAGGAGTTTATCAAATGAGATGATTAATTTTTACCAATAAATATCAATAACTGCATTTCTGGAAAGCGTATGTACTTTTTAGCCACACTTTTTGCATGACTCTGATTTCCTGGCACAACACATTCTAAACACATTCACAAGACAATCGAAAACGATTTTATTTAGAAGTTTTATTTATTACGTCAGTTAGTATTGCAAAACTGCTTCACGACTTTTTAGTGTAAGATTTGTAATATGTATTTCTATTATTGTCGCTCTTTCTTTTAAGTAACTAAAATGTGTTTGGAAATATTAAATAAAACTCCAAATGTACCTTTAATATCTTTCATTACTTTTTAAAGATATATCCAATAAAAATTTTATATAGCACGAATAATGCTTTTTAAAAATATGTCAATAAACACAGTGCTTCATATGTGGAAAAACGATCTTCGGATAAATATTTAACAGCGGTGATAACCGTGCATTCTTCGCTCAAAAATAGCTATAAATTACACTTGTATGTACACTTTAAGTTACACTCACTTTATCACACTTTCTGTATTATTGCTATAAAGCATGTTATATTATAATAGTACTATTTGCAAAAACAATCAATATGAAAACTATGTATATATATATATATATCTTTCTAAATTTTATATTATTTATATATTTACAGCGAAAAGCTATCAATCCAAATTGCAATTTCCGATCGAATCTGGTTGATTTAACCATGTATTTCGAGTCCTATTAAGAATTTCTAAAAAAATCTTGAAAGATTATCTTTCGCAAAATGCAGCTAAATTTTACTACATTTTTTTAAAATTTGGCACCAAGTATGTGTTTGGCATTCGTAATCTCAAAAATGATTTTTTGGCCAAATTCCACCAATATTTCGCTAAATATGGCCAACTATCCTGACCCTCATTAACTCCAAAATGTCTCACTAATTTAATTTTCTTCAACATGTTGAAAGTTAACTTGTCCAGGTGGTCTTCTGAAGACCGAAAATGGAAGAAGACAAAATTCAGTCAAAGCGTTAGAGCTGTTTTATTAAAAAAATTTTTCTTCATTCGTAGTGACTCTAAATTCACCCACTAACTAAATTTGTGAAACATATGATCTATCCGAATCATTTTCTCCAGCCCGAAAAGTTATAATACAAAGCTATGTGAATGTCGTTTAAGCTGTTTATTAGATACTATTAGCTTGAGCCGGACCCATAATCACTTAATACTGACCCTAAATCACTTTTCTAAAACGCGACTAAACCCAATGGTCTTCTCGTACCTGAAAATGATAGAGTAAACACATTAATCAAAATATTTAGAGCCGATTTTAAGATAAAATTAGCTCGATCCGTAGAAACCCCAAAATGACCCACTAATCGAAATTTCTCGAATATGTGACCTTGTCCAATAATTGTCTCAGGTCCGGAAACGGAACAGAACGAAATTTTTATCATAAGTCGTTTAATCCGGCTTTTAGATACTATTAAAATGACCTTGACTCATTGTAAACAAAATGACAAAGTCGAATGTTCTTGAACATGTATATTATTGATGCGTGTGACGTGTATATTACATGTGCATGTACAAATATCCTTGTGCCCCAAAACGATAGATTGCAAAATTAATTCAAAATTGTTTGAGGCGTTTTCTAAATAAAAATAGCTTGAGCCACAGTGACACCAAAATACCCACAAAACGATTTTTCTCTAACAAGGGCACCACCAAACATGGTGCACACAGATTTTGATGATTTCAAAGTATGTTGTAGGGGTCATACCACTAATTATTGAGCTGAAAGGATTCTTTCAAATGGGCCTTAATTTTTGAGAAATTGGGGGTCAAAGTTCAGCGTATATTTCAAATACTTGTTAGTACGAACGCCGCATGTGGATCAGTGGCGTCGTGGTAACGCACGAGCCTGCAACTTGAAAGGTTGCGGGTTCGAATCAGTCCTCGGCCTTTTATTTATTTTTATGTTTTTTTACACTTCGCAAATTATAAGCAGAATTGAAAATTCTACAGCTTTGAACCTTTTGATATTTTCTGAAGAGGACAGTTTACTTTGTCAACATTTTTATTATTATTATTTTTTCAAAATATGGTGAACTGACTGCACTTCAGGGTTCAACTAAAAGTACATTTTGCAACAAATAAATAAAAATTTGTATTTAATTAAAATTTTGAAAAAGTATAAGAAAATTTCAATATTTAAAAATCTCCACTACTTTAAATATTAATATTTTTAGATTAATCAGTCACTTTTTTTTCTTTTCAAATGTGTATTACACAATATTGTGCTTCGATTTTTAGATAATTTAATACTGCATTTAATATAATTTATATTACTAAAATACTCAATTCGTGATAAATATGTTTAAAAATATATTAAAAGTAAAAAAAAGAAAAAAAGGTTTAATCATCATTTGTAAAAGTGAAAAAATAAGACCAATAAAAAGAAATCTTCATTTATTCTGATAATTACGGAGGAAAGCAGACCATTAAAAAAAGTATTTTTATATGTATTACAAATTTTATCTCATTAAACAGAATATAAAAAATTACACGCTTCTGCTAGGAAAAAAATTTTTGATATGGAAATTTGAATATTCTGGGAAAATCTAATATTTATACATTTTTCATAACACAGACACACGTTTGACATCCTATCTGTTTCTAAGCAATTATATTATTTTTTATAATTTCTCGTTTCAAAATCTACAAAGGATTTAAACCCATATGAATGTAAATAAAATTTGCTTATTTAGCTCAGAATTAATATCTTTTTAGACACAATATAAAATAAAAAAGGCATGTATTGTGATTTATAAGTTGTTTTGTTGTATTTTTGTTTCTTTTTAATGGATTTTGGTGGCGCCATCTAGTGCCGATTCTAAAAATGGTTGCAAAGTGGTTAAAAAATATAGTTTCGAGTATATTTCTGTATTTTATAGTAATGTGCAAGTTTCAATGTGGGAACATTGCTATTTTCGATAAAATATGGATGTTAAAATATTTTAACAACAAATTTACGTAGTCCTATGAGATGGCAAACGGAATCTCATTTTTAAGCATATTTTGAGGCTTCGTCCCATCGTCTATTTCGTATTTCAGTTGAATTACGGAACGAGTGTTTTGATTTGATAAAAAAATAGATGTAATCTGTCATTTCTTATTTGTGCAAACGATAACTTATGTTCATGTTGAACTTTGGAGATAAATGTATTTACAGAAAATTGGAAAATTGACAACTTGAATAATTGGTAACAACTTGCATTTTAACATTACTGCATTAATATTTTATTACTTTTTCGAAGATACGCATTACTTGAATAATCTAATACTAAAGACGTTTAAAAAATTGCACCCAAAAATTATTTTGTATTATTTATACATATACAAAAAAAGGCAAGTTTTCATTTAGAATGCTATAAAATAAAAAAAGCGAGAGGGAAAAAAAAAATCATTATTTCAGGATTGTGCTTAAAATAAAAAACGCGAATAATAATTAATAAAAAAAAGTTCCAGGCGTAAACTAGTTTTGTAAATAGAAATATTCGTTTAAAAATTGCAGAAAAAAAAAATAAATTTTCATGAAAAAATTTAAAAATGTAAATGTAATTTATTAAGAAAATATCAAAAGCTGTAGCAATTTTGTAATAAAAATACTTAAAATATGTAACGTGTAAAAATACAAAAATAAATAAATAAACGCTGATGACCGATTCGAACCCGCAACCTTTCGACTTGCAGGCTTGTACGCTACCATAACGCCACTGATTCACATACGGCGTCTGTACTAATAAGTATTTGAAATATACGCTGAACTTTGACCCCCCAATTTCTCAAAAACCAAGGCCCATTTGAAAGAATCCTTTCAGCTGAATAATTAGTAGTATGACCTCTACAACATACTTTGAAATCATCAAAATCTGTGCGCACCATGTTTGGTGGTGCCCTTGTAAGTTGCGATTTAGCCAAATGGTAGCCACGTTAAGACAAACTTAGCCTCGTAATTTTAAATGTACAATACAAAAGTTTTCAAAATCGTTAGAACCATTCTTTAAATAACTTTGTCATGAACAATTGCTAAATATGTCCCACTAATCAAAATTACTATTACATGTGAAAGCTGCCTAGTTCTTTTCTCAAAACCGAAAATGTTATAGTAGAAATATAAGTAAAATTTCTTAGAGCAGTTTGTAGATAAAATTATTTTGACCTGTAGCAACCAAAAATTAGCCCTTAATCGAAATTGTTTGAACACGTGATCTTGTCCAATGACCAATTTGTGCCGAAATACGGTATAATAATAAAAATATCAATACCATTTTATCCATTTTTAGATATAATTAGCTTTTCCCTGGACCCATATTAACTCAAAATAACACACTATGCAAATTTTCTCGTACCACCTAATCCTAACCCAATAGTTTTCTCGATCCCGGAAACGATATAACGCAAATTTTTTCCAAAATCATTTGCGACGTTTTTTAAATACAATTTTCTAGCGACAATTATCACTAATCAATAGTTCTATGTGATCTAGCACTATGTTATCTTGTTCCAGAAATCAATAGAAGTAAAAAAAAAAAAAATACCAAAATTGTTGAAGCCGTTTTCTAGATAAAATTAGCTTGACCCCACAGTGAGCCGAAATCATCCACCAATAGAATTTTCTGTAACCTGTATCTTAGTCCAATTGTCCTCTCGTAATGCAAAACGGTAGAAACAAAACTGACTAAATGAGTAAAACTAAACTACTAGTGACCTAAATTTAGATGTAAATAAATTGCCCCTGACCCATTAGAACCCCAAAAAGTCCCAGTAATTGAATATTCTTAACCATCGGTCTTGTCATTGTTATTTTAGGACTCGAAAATGATGAAATACAGAATTTACGAAAAATAATTAGACACATTTTTAAGATAAAATTTTCTCATATTATAATGCAAATAAAAACCGAAACTAACAAGAAAAACAGGCTACCGCGATGCATCACAGATAACTTTTTTTTATACAAACCGTGACATGATGCTCTTTTCGTACTCCTCCAATGGTGAGTTAAGGCATCAAGGACTCCAGCGGAGTTAAACAAATAATTAAAAAAAATAGCATATGTGATAGGATAACCAATTTCGTTAGCCTTGATAAGTAGCCCCCAATGAAATAAAAAGAGTAATAGAACAAACTTTAAACTATATCACTAGTTTTTGCACTTCCAAAATTTGAGTTTTAGTTATTAATACTTACAACATGTTGTGGAAAGACAAAAAGTAAATAGTATTCATTTTCGTTATATATAAATATATTTCATTTTATACACGTCATATTATCATATTTTATTCTCAATACATAAAAGCGAATGAATTATATAATCCCAAATTATAAAATACTTATAATTTTTACATATTTTTTTTATGAAATTCATGTATGGATACATACGTATGCATATGCTACATAATACATACTTTGAAGAAAAAAAACAATTCTAATATTCATTTCATTATTAAAACAATTTAAATTTAATTTAATATTAAAGTTTTGGAATTGTTAAAAGAGAAATTCTACACATATACAGGGTGATTCATAAAAGATGGGCAGAACTTTAAGGGGTTATAGTACACTTAAAGACAAATAATATTAAATAGGAGACTAAGGGTCCCAGACGTATTCCCAAGGAGATAGGGGGCATTAAAGTTTAGGGTCCGAAATTTCAAATGATTATAAAAAATGGAAAAATTGGTCGATTCGTTTGCGGTTTTTGCAAAAAATTTTCTTTATGCCAGTATTTTCTTGAAATAAAATTTTAAAGTTCAATTTCAAAAAATGCCGATAGGGGGCGCTTTAGACTTTGGAGTAACAAACAACTATTTTTTAACGTTATTTTTTGTATTTCTTTAAATGATTTCGAAAGCCTAGACTTAAACTTAAATTTTGATCTAAAAATCTGAGTCCTAACGAGTAGTTAAGTAGCGTAAACTGAAATTTGAAATTTGAAACCCTTCTCCCCCCAGAACAAAAATCAGTTATTCCCGATCTTTGTGTCGTAGATTAGGCTCTAAATACTGCCGCGTTTTGCTAAAATTATTCTTTATGTCAGTATTTTCTTGAAAATAAATTTTAAAGAAAATTTTCAAAAAATTCCGATAGAGGGCGCTTTAGACTTTGGAGTAACGAACAACTATTTTATACCGTTATTTTTTGTGTCTCATTAAATGCTTTCTAAAGCTTAGACTTAAATTTTCAGCCCAAAATCTGAATCGTTAGACGTGGTTAAGTTTCTGGGGAGAGGGGTTTGAAATTTCTACTCCTGAGCACAGTTCAGTTTACCATGTCCACACATTGTGTGCTGTGATACGAGGTAAAAAGACACAAAATAGGATTCAATGGGTGTCTCATACATAAGAGCCTTCAATTGTCCCCAAAAAAAGAAATCGAGGGGTGAAAGATCTGGCGAGCGAGCAGGCCAAGCAACAGGACCACCTCGACCAATCCATCTGTTCGGAAATGTGATGTCCAGATAGTTGCGGACGTCTCGTACGTAATGGGCTGGCGCTCCATCGTGCTGGAACCACATGACCCGCCGGATGCGTGGAGGAACAACGTTTAACAGGTCTGGCAGCACATGTTGCAGAAATGTGAGGTATGTTTTACCGTTGAGGCGTTCAGGAAGAAGGTACGGCCCGATTAGGTGGTCTCCGAGGATTCCTGCCCAAACATTGATGGAAAAGCGTCTCTGATGAGCATGTGAATACGTAGCATGTGGATTGACATCCGCCCATACATGTGCATTGTGTGTGTTAAATGTACCTTCACGTGTGAAGGTACATTCTTCGGTGAAAAGCACAGTTCGTCCAAAATGTGGATTTAGCGAGTTCTGCTGCAGAAACCAGCGGGCGAATTCAATACGATTTGGATAATCCCCTGGAGACAGTTTCTGGACTCGTTGCACATGAAACGGGAGCAAATGTTCATCCTTCAGTACCCTCCAAGTCATGGACTGTGAGGTATCCACCTGCCTAGCCACTGTTCGTGTACTTGTACTTGGCTGCGCCGCTACTACATCCAGAATGGCTTCTGCAGCAACTACTGATTCGTCCTTTTTTGCACGACCTGCATTCGACCGGGAAGCGAGAAATGATCCCGTCTCACACAACTGTCTGTGCAAGCGCTCGAAAGTTTTGCGGTTAGGCAACCGCCTGTTGGGAAATCGCTCTCCATACATTCGTTGTGCCTCTGCACCATTTCCATCTGCCGCTCCGTAAATTAAATGCATCTCAGCCTTTTCCTTATTCGTGAACGGCACCATCTTCCGATTCATTACTACAGCGACATACACTTGACTCACCGTTCAGTGGTTTTTATGCCTGAATCGTGTCGAAATTTAGCATACGTGTTCTTCTTCTTCCCCATTTGACATTTGCATACTTTCTGTCTCCTTCTTCACCCGGTGACTAGCGTCAGGAATGGAGCTTTAACGTTTGCATGAGCGACGTTTCCAACTGTGCCAGTGCCTTTATGAGTGAATTCCGACTATGCAGTCCTTGACGAAAGTTGTATTTTTGCCTCGTATCACAGCACAGAATCGTTGGGCATGGTTAAGCAGTGCAAACTGAACTATGTTCAGAAGTTGAAATTTGAACCCCCTCCCCTCGCTACTGAACCACGCTCAGCGATTCAGATTTTGAGCTGAAAATTTAAGTTTAAGTCTAAGCTTTAGAAAGCATTTAATGAGACACAAAAAATAACGGTATAAAATAGTTGTTCGTTACTCCAAAGTCTAAAGCGCCCTCTATCGGAATTTTTTGAAACTTTTCTTTAAAATTTATTTTCAAGAAAATACTGACATAAAGAATAATTTTAGCAAAACGCGGCAGTAGTTAGAGCCTAATCTACGACACAAAGATCGGGAATAACTGATTTTTGTTCTGGGGGGAGAAGGGTTTCAAATTTCAAATTTCAATTTATGCTACTTAACTACTCGTTAGGACTCAGATTTTTAGATCAAAATTTAAGTTTAAGTCTAAGCTTTCGAAATCATTTAAAGAAATACACAAAATAACGTTCAAAAATAGTTGTTTGTTACTCCAAAGTCTAAAGCGCCCCCTATCGGCATTTTTTGAAATTGAACTTTAAAATTTTATTTCAAGAAAATACTGGCATAAAGAAAATTTTTTGCAAAAACCGCAAACGAATCGACCAGTTTTTCCATTTTTTATAATCATTTGAAATTTCGGACCCTAAACTTTAATGCTCCCTATCTCCTTGGGAATACGTCTGGGACCCTTAGTCTTCTATTTAATATTAATTGTCTTTAAGTGTACTATAACCCCTTAAAGTTCTGCCCATCTTTTATGAATCACCCTATATGTCACAAACTAGAAATTTACACTGATTTTGTCGTTTGTTTAAATTACTGAGCAGTTTAAAAATTTTATTTTCCTGATAATGTGACATTAATAATTTCTTTCACTTGTCTTGAAAACTTTATTTTCCCATAAAAGAAATATCCTTAAAACGCTAAAGAAAAAAAAAGAATAAAACTGAAAGAGATATTTTATGCTTTCAGTTTGCAGAAAAGTTTTATTCCCTTGTGCCCTATTCAGCTCGCCCATCTTCGAAATGACTGAAATTTATTTCTACATTAAGACAAAAATTTTTGTTTGTAACGAAGTGTTTTATAGTATAAAGTATGTTTCTAATCATTGCTGATTAGTTTTTGTAGTTAAAAAATAAGAATTCAAAAAACTGTACCAATATATTTGCTAAATCTAAGATTCTATATGTGGAATATAAATATCATTCATATACAGAGTGTAGAAAAAGTTTCGAACGAGATAAAATCTATTATTTTCGATAAAAAAAACCCAGTAAATATCAGTAATTTATTAACAAATATATGAAGTTTGTGATCATATAAAAATTTAAAAATATATTAATTTCAAAGTATTGCCTTTTCCTCTTATGCATGACCTTAGCCGTGTTAGGACACCATTAACAGCCTCACCAAGTATCTCATCAGAAATATTAGTCCTTAATTTCCTTAAACAATTTTTTTTTCAGACCATCCAAACTTTGACGAGAACTAGCCAAAATATTTACCTTCAGAATTCCTCAAGTGAAAAAATCCATCGATTTGATGTAGGGCGAGTTAGCAGGTCATTCCTAGGGAGCAATGAAGTCAATATTTTCTCCTGTAAGCTATTCCAGTGTCTTGAGTGCGCAATAGGCTCTCCACTAAATTAATCTTAAGATTATCTGCAGAAATCCCCACTTTCTTTAGAAATTTTACAGAAATCTGAATAAATTTCAGAGACTTAGCTTTACCTTAAAAATATCTGCAGAATTTGTAAAGATATTTTTAAAATATCTGCAGAATGGTCGAATTACTTACGGATTTCCCACAGAATTTTGGGCCGAATTGCCTATAGTTTTTCTATAGAATTCTTTTAGTGGGAGATCTTACTGAAATTTCGGATTTCGCAGAAGTTTTTGGTACCAGATTTCGTAAAAAATCAGAGAATTTTCCCAACTTCTGTAATTCCTGTTCACACCATTAAGTATTTTAGATGATCGGATTTCTGAATAATTTTTCCTTCTGATTTTGCATTGACAACATTCTGCGACAAAATTGGATCATTTTGCTAACTAAATTCCTGCTCAAACGAGAATGGCGCCTCATGACAAAGAAATGTTTGATGCATGTCACCAACGTGGTACATTAGCAAATCTCTGCAATTCTTGAATCATTGATGTTACAGGGAGTCGGTCAATAAGTGAGTTGCGTGAAATTCAATCGGTTTTTATCCGAGGTCTTTTTAATGATTATTCGAACCGATATTTTGTAAAATTTTAGATCTCGTCCCATATTTTACAGAGATCATTTTGTGTTGCGTCCGATTCTTTCGCGAGTGATTTGATGTTGTTTTTGAAATCAGTTGAACTTGATCTTCCCCTTGTTGGTTTATGAAATAGGTCGTTTGAGATTTGTAGCGTTTCAGAATGATTGAGACCTTTTCAATTTCTTAACAATTTTCATTACAGCGTTCCGAATTTGAGCCTTTTGCATAACCACCTGTTGCCTATTTTTTTCGGTAGTTTCTTTCCTATAAAAAGTATCCATTCTATTTTTTGTCATCAAAGTTTGGTAAGACCCCACGAAAATTCTTAAATTTAAAACGTAACAACAAAACGCCATAAATTTGCACACAAATACAAGTTATACAAAAATTTCTCGCACCTTCTAATAAATTTCAAAAACATTCAATTCAAAAACCTAATTTTTGCATGGAAATGTTTACCAGACAGTTTACCACCAGTTTACCAGACAGGCTTTCCATTGCTGATAGAGTTAAAAAGTCGATTTATTCTCGGGTTTATTTCCAATAGACGAGGAATATTCCTAGACTCATTCCCAAAATATCTGGTTTATTCCCAAATAACCCGGTTTATTCTCAGATTAACAGCAGAGAGTTTTCTTATCTTTGCAGTTATAATATTTGTCGAGCAATTCATGTATCTGCTTGTTCTTTTAATAAAGGCAGTTTTGATTTATTGGATTTTATGCAAGATATGCACATTGGCACAGGGCCAAGTGCTCATGAATGTTCGCACACAGTCATTGATTTGTGAATTAGCAGAATAGGAGAAAAAGTGAATATGGCTTTAAAAAATAAAGAATTTTGCATTTTAGAGAGTTCAAAAATATGCTTTAGAGACTCTAGATGGTAGCTCTTAGACTTGGAATCGACGACTTTGTGTAGATATAAAAGAGCAAGCGAGTTTTATTTTGGATTTTTTTGTCATCAAAATTTTAAACCTTTTTGTGAAACTTGGCATTCTAAAAATTCGTGTACACTGTAGTCTTAAATCTAATACACCTATTCTTTTGAAATTCCGTACTCTAGTTCTATCCATAAATCTCCAGTATTGCTAACAAGGTTCTTTTTATTTATTTTTTATTTTTTTTTACTATAACAAATTTTTCGATTTTATTTCAGTGAAAAACGTGTTTTTGACTTTAAAGGGCTATTGAAAATGAGAAATATGCGTTAAGAAAAAGAAAAAAAGAAAAGAACTCGACAGCGTTATCTCGAGCATCATCTCATCTAATAAATGCATTTTTTTATGATCTAGTGGTGATTTATAACATAGAGCACACTGACTTATAACATAGAGTACTTTTTTCGAAGTACCTGCAGAGATTCTCTACCAACGATTTTTTTTACCAATATTTTGCAGTAAAAATTTAGGAGAGTATCGTTAAGATATTATATTATTATATGTAAATTGTTTAAATAAACCGGCATTCCTGGCATACCTGTATCATCTAAAAATTAAGAATTTGTGAGTACGGCATCAAGGAAAAATCTTAATATTCGAGAAATTCTTTCTGGAGACAGTACTGCAACCGAATTCTTTTTTATGTGTCCCTGTGAATGATCGACAAGTGTTATGAATACCCTATTTTATAGTAATAATATTGTAGTGAAATTTAGGGATTTATATAAATTTCTCTACTTTTGAATAGCAAAATGTGAAATAAAATTCTCTACAGAGATTTTTCCCTATTGATCATAATGTAATATTAAAATTGAGTCCCCCTGTAAATAAGCTAAATGTACTACACATTGTACACTAAACACCGAACATGTCCTGGCAAAAATCATATATATATTAAATGCTTTAAAATCCGTATTAAAAATGGTGAATATTAAGTTTCCCGAATTTGCATTTCGAAATAAATTGTAATAAAATTCACACCATAAATTGCACTTACAGTGTTTAATTTTTTTATATAGATAAGTAAAAAGAAAGCAATAGATAAAATAGATGATTATAATAAATTTCTTTTTACTATAACAGTTATTACTTTCAGTTTCTATGGTGTGTATCTATTTATCTTGTATAAATAAAAACTAAACTATTTTAATGCATGCTAAAATCCTAAAAAGCTTTGAAATATGCATGCATGCAAAAATGAAAACGAAAAAATTCACATTATGCATGTAAAGCTATTTGTACAATTACCTTCTAAGTATGAATTTGTGTTATACTTGATGTTGTTTTACAGTGATAACAAGCACCATAATTTCCAAGGTTTTATAAGCGTAATAAAAAAGTCAAAGAAAAAGGGAAAAAAAGAAAATATAGCTCATGTATGATTTCATAATTAACTCTGCTGTTAAACGAAATAATTCACTGGGTTATGTAAGTGGAAATAAATCCAGTAGTGTGTTAGTATAAAATATTCACAAGGTTTTATAATTGTCTGCAGTAGAATCTAATTTTATGGATATTGGTTAATGTAAGTTATACTGAACAAAACAGTCTGAATGTCTTAAAAAATTCCCATAAAGAATATTGTACTTGTATGTATATTTTCATAAATACTTTAAATTACAAACTGTTTCATAATTCATTTTGTACTTTTCTTTTTAAAAATTATGAAATCTAACTTTTTATACGGTCCTGCAATCCCTACAATTGTATTTAGTAAGATTATAGGCATATCTTAACAGATATAACACAAAAAGGTCGACTTTTTTTCTATAGAATTTGAGAAAAATATTAAATTTCAAACTTTAAAATTTTTACACATGATTGAGAATTTCATGTAGGGATCACTTAAAAAATTAATTAAAGTAATAAGAGATCAAATTCGGGGTATAATGTCCTTGTTAGTGTGGAATCACCTATAGCCAGGATCACCAAATCAGGATACACCAATGTTTTTTTGATCAAAAAATTTTAGCTGACTTTGAGGGTCATATATACAGTGAAGAATAAAATATTGAAATTAAACAGAAAAATAGATATGAATTAATTATTATTATCAGAAAACTGTCTAATACAAACAATGAATGCGTCAAATACCGGATCAACTAGAGATACTTTAGCTGTCTAAAAACATTCAAAAGTCAAAGTAGCTAGTATCGACAACCAGAAATTAAAACACGCTCATTAAGAACTACATAAATGGTGGCAGAATAGAAACAAACAGCCGAGCTTTAACTGCAAGAAAATCAGGATTATGAAAAGTATAACAGTAATGCACCACCACACGTTCTCGATAAAACATTTGCAGTCTAGCAAAATCGTCAATGCTGAGATTGTGATGTCAGATTACACATGCACGCAATATGCGTAATTAAGTTTATTTATGGTTAATGTCCAATTAATGTCAGAACCGTTGCGATGGTTTATTCAGAACGTTTCCCTATAGATAAACAAACAACGCGACGCGTCAAACTATAACTGTTGCATTGCATCATAGAGATATTGGATCGGTTACATCATGACACAAAACAAATAGACGGGCAAAATATTACGTTCCAGTGATACCGTAGGAGAGTTGGAATCCACCATTTTAAATTCACATCTGAGAAAGGTGGAAATAAGCGAGGCATGTGGATACACGCGTAAGCATGACTCGTATTTATTACAAGCACAGGATGCGCATCTTTGCCATTTGACTGAGGTGCAAACATTGATGCTAGGTCATCACGTTCGACGATTTTATTACTGTAATTTCATTCTCAACAGCTTTGAATAAAAGCCTTCGTTTCTTTCTGTTATCCTGTGGACATATGAGACAACGTTTATACGGGCTATGTGCATTACTGATCTCTGGAAACTCTCAGTATCTTCCGTTTAATACGATATCAGATACGCTTGTTAACGAACATGTGGTGCGGTGTATGGGGATCGCATATTTTTATACCCATCTTCTACAATGGGACCTTAATGGTGCTTGTTACTGCATCTACTACGAAACGAGATACGTGACTGGTGCAAATATATGATCCGAAATGCATGTTAGGTGTGGTATCGACATGATAAGGTGCCTCCACATAAAGCATCAAATGTCCATTTGTATCTAACCACCGAATTTGGACAACATATCATTGGATATAGTGGTCCGATAGAATGGCCACGTGTTCACCAGGCTTAACTGTCATGGACTTCTACCTCGGGGGTTACATAAAGACAGAGGTCTATATGACTGAGTCTACTTCTCTTGATCTGAAGCAGCGGATCATGCGCGTTTGTCGCAGAGTTACAACTGCTATATTCATACATGTCCAGGTCTCAGTACTGTCATGCATTCAATTGTGGATTGCCACAATGAAGAATACATTGAACACTACCTCTCGAAGAATCTGTCTCCTTTTTATAGCAGACCGTTTTCTGATATGACAGTAAATTGATATATATATATATTTCTTTAATTTCATTTAATTTTCATTTAATATTTTCTTTAATTTTCTTTCTTCGGTTTGTGTACGACTCCTGAAGTAACGTTCTTCGGTTATTCCCCAATTTGGCCCCCATACCGACTTAAAGTGATCTCGCCGTAAAAAGGATATTGTACCCTACTTTTGATGTCTAATTACTTTAATTAATTTTTTAATTGATACCTCAATGAAAGACAAAATCATGTTTAAAAATCACAAATATTGAAATGTTATAACTTTTGTCAATTTTTGTTTTACAGAAGTCAAAGTTTTTGTGTTTTATATGTTATGATAATTATATGTTATGTTTAAACTTTTACTAACAAGGGGACCACCAGACATGGTGCTCACAGATTTTGATGATTTCAAAGTATGTTGTAGGGGTCATACCACTAATTATTTTGGTGAAAGGGTTCCTTCAAATGGACCTTGGTTTTTGAGAAATTGGGGGTCAAAGTTCAGCATATATTTAAAAAACTTTTTAGTACCGACGCTGTATGTCAATTCGTGGCGTCGTCGTGCCAAGGCACATGTCTGTGGATCAAAAGGTTGTGAGTTCGAATCCATCCTCGGCTTCTATTTTCTTTTTTACTTCTATTTATATTTTTTACACGTTACAAATTTTAAGCAGAATTGGGAATTCTAAAGCTTTGAACCTCTTGATATTTTCTGAAGAGGACAGTTTACTTTTTCAATATTTTATTATTACTATTATTTAAAAAAATATGGCTCAGTTGGTGAACTGGCAGTTCAGGGTTCAACTAAAAGTACATTTTGCAACAAATAATTAAATAAAAATGCGTATTTAATTAAAATTTTGAAAAAGTATAAGAAAATTTTAATATTTTAAAATCTCCACAATTTTAAATAATAATATTTTAGGATTAATCAATCACTTTTTTTTTCAAATGTGTATTACACAATACTGTGCATGGATTTTTAGATAATGTAATGTAGTGCTGTGAAAATAAAAGCAAATTGAATACCCGTATGTTAACGTTGATTTAGAATTCTCTACCCGTTAAAAAGTATTCGTTCCGCTAGTCGTTACTGTTCAAAAACTGGGTATTCGCAGTCATCGAACGTACGGCATACATCGTATAGATTATAGAAAAATCTTTGGAAGAATTCGTATTAATAAATAAACTAAAAAACTTTGTAAAATCACCACGCTGTTATTGTTGTAGCTCGAAACACGTCCTGCTTAATTTTTCATTTTATGGTGATTTTACAAAGTTTTTTATTTTATTTATCAATTTATCGCCAGTGATTACGGTGTTTTTCACTAGAATTCGTATTAGTTAGTGCTGCCATCTATCCGTAAAAGTTACATTTATTGAAATTTTGAACTTTTATTTTAAAAATGCAAATAGAATATTAAAACCAGGACCTTAACGAGAAGTCAATAATTAGGATGTGTGTGTGTGTGTGTGGGGGGGGGGGGGGTGCAAGTAAAATGAGCAAGTGTTGAAACACCTGTTTTAGTTACAATTTAGTATTTTTTCAAAACGATGAAAGGCCCTCAAAACTAAATTAGATTTTTCAATAGAATTTCATTTGGGTTTTTGGAACATAAATTCATTTAGTGACCTTGAAATCTTTTCGGGAGGAGGGCTCAAAATGTTTTAGGGGGGATGAGACGCCCTTAACACCCCCTTAGCTACGCCCCTGATTAAAATGCAATGCTTAATTTTACACAGGGCTATAATTAAAAATGAGTAATGGGAAGGGGGGGGGGCGCTCAAGAAAATGTAGGGTGGAGCTCATATTTTCATATGCGTAGTTCAATAGCGGATTTAAAGGTGAGGCCACGGATACATGACACCCCCCCCCCCCACGCACACACACACGTGCTGTACAGCAGAAATATTCTAAAAATTACTTTAAAAAATAAACATACTTTAAATCCTTATCCCCCCCCCCCCTTTTTCAATAATGCGAATCTTTCTGATTCTGAAAAAGGTCTACTGAAATCAAAATTAGGTCACATGTGACACATTTGTGAAAGCAATTTTAATCTCGAGAAATTTGCAAGTGTACTTATTTGGAAACTATGAGATTGAAAAATGTTTTGAAAAATCTATGAAATGAAAAATGTCAGACATTCTATGAAGTTCGGCATTTATACTAAATTTCCGTACGCGACAGCTAATTGCTTCCTCATGATGACATTTCTGTGTTTGTCAAGTCTTAAAAATTATCGTAAAATGATTAATAACATTTCTAAATCACTTTATGCATTTATAAGAATAATTTTAAAGGCATGAAGTAAAAAATATAGATAATATTTAAAAAAAAAAAAGTTCTAGGCTTAAATTAGTTTTGCTGTGTTATAAAAAAAATACTAGTTTAAAAATTGAAGAAAAAAATAAATTTTCATGAAAAAATTCAAAATTTTTTACGCATATTAAGAAAACTTTTATATTAAGAAAATATAAAACTTGTAGCAATTGCTCTAGAAATAAAAATACTTAAAATTTGTAACGTGTAAAAAATATAAATATAAGTAAAAAAAAAAAAAAAATAAGCCGAGGATGGATTTGAAATCACAACCTTTCGATTCACAAACACATGCTTTGGCACGACGCCACGAATCGACATTCAGGTGTTGTACAATTAGGTATTTGAAACATACGCTGAACTTTGACCCCCAATTTCTTAAAAACCAAGGTCCATTTGAAGGAACCCTTTCACCAGAATAATTAGTGGTATGACCCCTACAACATACTTTGAAATCATCAAAATCTGTGAGCACCATGTCTGGTGATCCCCTTGTAAGTGTAATTATAGCAATTGAATCATTGTATTAAAAGTTAGAATTCGTTTATTGTATAAAATTAATTTTTTACTTTAAATGATCCACCAACATAAATATTTACCTCATTTGAAACTTTTTTGTAGTTGGAACTATATCTCTACGACCAACGGTTGAGGAATAAAAGGTCGGCGACAGATAATACTTTGAATCCTGTATGTATATATATGTGTATATATACTGGTTTCTGCTTAAACAGAACTTTTGTTTTACAATACAGTTTTTTTTTATTCTGCTTAACATGCATATTAGTTTCTCTTTAAGCAGAAAACGGTATGTTGGTTAAGATATGTGAATGACGTTTTAGTCTTATGGACTCATTCTTTACTGATTTAGAGGTTTTTGTTCAGGAGATCAATTGGTCGAGTGATAGCATTTTTTTACAATAGAAACAGAACAGAATGCAAATTAGCCTTTTCTATATGTTCAGACTAACAAAAGCAGTACTGATTTTACATTAACTGTGTGCAGAGAACCTTTAATAGAAAATACTGTAATACATTTTCGTGGAAATACGATCGCTAAATATAGAATTAATACATTCAAATCCTTTATTAGATGTGCGTATACGTAGAATGTGTTCATAGTATGAGCTTAACATTGAATTTGATTTTATTAAAGATGTTGCCTTGCATCGTGGTTTTGGAGGTTCACAGATTGACAAAATTATTTCATACACTGGTGGAAACTGAATTATGAAAACACGGTCTTTAAAACAAAATTTTTATAATATTAACTAAAAATGAATGAAATTTCATACATTATACATGCTATGTACAACGAATAATTTAGAAAAATAAAATTTCATACAAATAAATAAACTAAAACATAATATCAAAAATTAGATTTTAGTAACATAAAAACGTGGTAATTGACTTATAAAACGTCACATTTAAATGAAATTAATAATTTGTAAAGTCGCATTTATTCATTAGAGTTTCTTTTATTCTAGATGGCATTTATAAAACAAAATTTTGATGTATTTCTGATCAATTAGTTTCCAGTTTCAACATATTGAAGCTTTCAAATCTACAAGTTATGTTTAGTGCATCCAATTTGCATTACATTCAAACAAGCTGTTCCCAAACGTTCTCGATGGGTTTCAGATCAGGACTAATAAGTGGATTATCTAAAAAAACAATATTCAGTTCGTTAAACCAATCTTTCATTATATTAGAAATGTGAATATTTGCATTATCTTGCATGAAGATATATTCTAAACCACAATATTGCCATGCATATGGAAGAAGTGAATTTTCTAAAAATAAACTATAATCAAAAGGGTACTGTCGACCGTTTAAAAACAAAATTTCAATTTTGCCATCATAAGCAATCGCTGCCCAAATCATCAAACATCCGACAACAAAATTTCTGTTGAATGGAGATTTCGGTTCTTTTCAGAGATTTTTCTAGTAATATCTCAAACAATCTGGGCTATCCAAATTATTTTTTTTCGTCATAGAAAATGACTTTCTTCCAATTGTCACCCATTGGCATGTACTTCTCGCAAAACTGCAAACGCATCTGCATGTGACTCAGAAGTAACTTTGGACACGGCTTCATTTTCGACCATCTCAAGCTCCGTGAAGAATGTAAAAATAGCTTAACTCTTTTAGAAGTAACAGGTAGGGATAGATCTGCACAAATGTGCTTTGAACTGTGACCAGCTTTCGATGCAACTTGAAGAATGCCCTTTTTTTGTCTCCTGCTTAAACGTGGATTACCTTTTTTCTTAAAATTTTTGCCATAATTTGCTGGATCTTTCCTATAGTTATGTATCACATCAACAAATCTTTTAATTAATTTACTAATTTCCGTGACTGACTTTCCACATTCTAAATACACGTCTACTTTACCTCTTTCTTCCTTAGACAAAATCTTTCGTTTATCCATCACGAAAATTGTAACTGAAACGTATCGCTTTCACAGTACAACGCTTTTTATGGCTACTTTGCAGGTCACGTTACTTTGTTTTATGCAAATTTTTATCACATAGCTTTGGAATAACCAATGAAATGTGATATTTCATAAATCGATTTCCATGTTCGCGTATTACGAAAATGTAATTTTTGACTTTTTGTTTATGTTTAATGTTATGTGTGAAAAATTATTTTTGTAACAGATTTGTCATAAGTACTATGTGTACCCTATGAAATTTCATATCTTTTTAATGAATATTATAGAAGTGTTTTTTAAAAAATCTTTTTTTTATAAATCAATTTCTACCAGTGTAGTATAATAGCTTCCTCATTCAGGCCTTTGTTAATATTTTAGCTACAGAAGTATGCATTATATTCCCATTATGTATGAAAAATTAAAATATGTTCTTCAGGCATAAAATCAGGTACCTGCCATACATTATAGAAATTCTGAGTAACACTGTTAATAAGATTCAGAATCATCAAAAAGCGGGAATTTATGAATCATGGTTACCCTTTCAAACAATGAAAGAAATGCGTATATCGGTCAAAGAAAATGAAAGAGAACAAGATTAAAAAAGTACAAGCGAGACATTTCACAATCAAAACAGAAAAGAACCCTCGGAAGCTTTTATTTTTTAAATGTGAAGAGCAACGTTATCTTTGATGTGGGTACAGTTATAATTGCTTGCAGGAATCCATATGTTAATAAAATTTTAGAGTCACATTACGATTATTAAGCTTGGGCAGTATACTTGTAATGATTATTTACCCTATAGCATTCATAAATCTTGCATAATAGGCTTTAATCAGTTGATTCAGTCTGCGAATCTTATCTTAACTTCTCTTTTTTCACTATTGTGTTTTGGTCAGTAGGTTACCATGGAAACTTGATGAGGTTTACGCACTCTATGGTCCAGTATTCTCCAGGAATCTTAGACACTTATGTCTATTTTTTTAGCTCACAGGCTATCATAGCCTGAGAGCTTATGTGCCCGTCCGTTCTGTATGTATGTACGTAACGCGATAACTCATGATAAAAATATCCGATCCACTTGAAATTTTGTATGTAGGTATACCCTGACAAGGCGCTTCCCTGAGTAGTTTTTGGAGTTCATTCGATATGTATAAGAGGGGGAACGGGGGGCTCATGCCCCCCGTTAGTTGATATAGATGGGATTTTCATGCAGAATTAAGTTTTCAAAATTTAGATTAGGATCATTCTGATGAGGCGATTCCGTGACTGTTATTAGGTGTTCATTGATTAAGTATAAATAGGGGGAACAGGGGTTCTAATGCCCCCCCCCGTTAGTTGATATAAATGGGATTTTCATGCAGAATTAAGTTTTCAAAATTTAGATTAGGATCATTCTGATGAGGCGATTCCGTGACTGTTATTAGGTGTTCATTTATTAAGTATAAATAGGGGGAACAGGAGTTCTAATGCCCCCCCCCCCGTTAGTTGATATAAATGGGATTTTCATGCAGAATTAAGTTTTCAAAATTTAGATTAGGATCATTCTGATGAGGCGATTCCGTGACTGTTATTAGGTGTTCATTGAATAAGTATAAATAGGGGGAACAGGGGTTCTAATGCCCCCCCCCCCCGTTAGTTGATATAAATGGGATTTTCATGCAGAATTAAGTTTTCGTTCAAAATTTAGATTAGGATCATTCTGATGAGGCGATTCAGTGACTGTTATTAGGTGTTCATTGAATAAGTATAAATAGGGGGAACAGGGGTTCTAATGCCCCCCCCCCCGTTAGTTGATATAAATGGGATTTTCATGCAGAATTAAGTTTTCGTTCAAAATTTAGATTAGGATCATTCTGATGAGGCGATTCCGTGACTGTTATTAGGTGTTCATTGAATAAGTATAAATAGGGGGAACAGGGGCTCTAATGCCCCCCCCCCGTTAGTTGATATAAATGGGATTTTCATGCAGAATTAATTTTCGTTCAAAATTTAGATTAGGATCATTCTGATGAGGCGATTCCGTGACTGTTATTAGGTGTTCATTGAATAAGTATAAATAAGAGGAACAGGGGTTCTAATGTCCCCCCCTTAATTTATATAAATGGGTTTTTCAAGCAGAATTTTCAGATTTCGTTCAAATCTCTGAATAGTTTTGGAAGTTTAATGGTTAAGTATAAAAGAGGGGGATAACTCTTTTTAAATTATATAAATGCTAAATGGGTTTTTATTAAGAATTATCTAATTTGCTCTGAATTTTGGATATAGATTTTTTATATGATAAAGCATGTCTTTGATAGTATAGGAGGTTCAATGATTAAGTATAAAAAAAGAGAAAAGGGGAGAGCTGTTTCCCCTTCTTAATTTTTTTTTCGAACGGAATTAACCCTTGAAAATATAAAGCTTTAATGTGGAATTAGTATTTGTAGCCTGTGAGCTCAATGCCTTCAGTTTAACTGGGCAGTATTCTTTATTTTAATTTAGACTAATGTATAACATCACTTTTATCCTCAAAATGTTCGGAAAAGCAATACGAACCGTATATTTTAATTATATTTTAAATGTGTTTGTGAAATTATTGGTTTGTATTACGCGTGTCATTTAGCATATTGTATTTAATTTTAAAATATAATTTTAAGTCCTTGACCTTTACCTTCAGTGATAACAATTTTCATTTATAATAATGGAAGCCTAATAATAATGTCTTTAGTAACAATAATATCTTTAGTAACTTTTATATAAGGAAAATTATAAAAAAAAAAAATCTGCTGTCAGACATTTATTTTGCTGATTAATTACACAGATTGATAAGCAATGTGCAACAGAATAAAATACCTTAATGCGTACCATAACCGTTTATTTTTATAACCACCGTTGTATACATAAATTAAACAAAATTTTGAATTGAATACTAAAATATAAATTTAATTATTAAGAAGGGAAAAAACATTGCTCAAATCATAGATTCTGAAATGCATGTCAACGCATTTATAATTATTAACTACCGTCAATACGCAAAAACATATTCAATTTATTTTTGTGCAGTACCGTATGTGCAGAGCCTTGCGAATTTGTATTGAATATACACTTCACAGCATGCTCAAACGTAGTTCAGTGAGAAAATACGCAGCACAGTTGAAATATAAAATGCAGCACTTGTCGTCAATAGCTAATGTGTACTTGTAATGTCCCAGAAATTAGTTTTATAAAATAAGGCTTTTGTAAACTTAAAGCAAAGCATACTTCCAGGAATTATTTTTCACAGGAAGTAGTGTGAACAAATAAATGGAGGCACCTATAAATGAACAACTGATGCTATGGTCAACATAATGTAATCTAATGTAAGCAGATTGTAGTGTACATGTGTTCATTTATATATCCACCTTAAACTGTTTTATGTCATTGAATACACTGCAATAGATTTTCCACATAGAACATACAAAAATTCTTTGAATATGAACGAACTACAAATGCTACAAAATTCATTTTCTATACCAATCGCGGCATCGTAAACCACAATATTATAAATAATTTACATGGCGATCTGATAAGTTTTAAAAAAATAAATGGCTGAAGACTAGTGATGGGCGATTCTGGAAATTTTGAGAATCGATTAAAATCGATATCGTATAAAACAACATCGATCATAATAAGAATAGATTTCTGAGTTCTAGAATCGATACTAGAATCGATATTTCGATATTCAGGTTCACACAGAGAAGATCCAAATTACTAATTCCAAAACTTAGACAATCAGCAGAACCGTAATTACCGCCTCCCACCCCTCATCACATAGAGGCATAGAATTAAGCAATTGCAGATTTTAGAGTCTGATAATAAGAATTATAAATTTTAAAATTATTGTCACTTATGGTTGTCACTTACACAAAAACTTTGACAAATTTGAGAGACATAACTCAACTAATAACAACACTGAGTAACTTGGCATTAAACCGAGGATAAAAAGTGCCAAGAGCGTGTAACTAGGATGGGGAACAAGGAATATAGACAAAAAAACTTTTTTTTTCTAATGCCAACCAAGTGTTACACGAGATAATTTGGAAGAACAAAAAATATGCCCCATTCCCAAGGGGGCAGGTAAACCCCACTCTTGACGGAAGGGCGACCATAGTCCAAATCTATCTTTTGTCGAAGTTTCAAAATGAGGATTTACAATAAAATAGAACGAGAATTGGACATTTTAAAAATTGCATGCATACTTTGAACGGCCCATTTAGTAAAGATTGGCGAGGAAGGAAGGGGGGGGGGACGAGGGATTAGAACGGGCGAACTTGGAAAAAAAAAAAAACATAATTAACTAATAACCCAAATAACTGAGCTCCTAAACAGAAATATAGTGTTTAACTTAGTGTTGAATTCATGGGGTGGCCTGCGGGGAACATGCACTCTTTGAAACTATAAAAATTGCCAAGATTATGTAACTAGGTGAAGAGAGGGGTAGTAACAGAAAAAAACGAGGAGATAAAAGCTTTATAACGCTATGTTACATCAGATGGTGTGGAAGAAACAAAACAAAAAATATACCCCCACCCAGGGGGGGGGGGGGGGCAAGGTAAATCCCAAACGGACAGGAGGTTGAACCCGGCCCAATTGTATCTTTTGTTGAGGTTTCAAAATATGGATTTATAACAAAATAGAACGAGGATTAGACTTTTTTAAAATCGCAATCATAATTTGAACGAACCTGTAAGTTAAGATTGGTGAGGAAGGGGGAAGGCGGTAGGACGGTCGAAATGAAAAAAAAAAAAAAAAAAAAAAAAAAAATAGTGGCGCTCTCAGAGTTCCGATAGAAGTGAAACCTTGAACAATTACGCGTGTATTTTTTGAATCGTTAGGGTATATAATTTTGAATCGTTAGGAAATACTTTTAACTGAATAAAAAAAGTTTCTATAATATTAAAGAATATATTAATCTCTATAAAAAAAAACCGCGCGATACCATATGTCCAGCTATTGTAGTTAACTCACTATAACTACTTTCTTACATTTTAAAACGCGATAAATACACCAACCAAAATTAGACCATACAATCGATACCTTAATCCTTATCCAAATAAATCATTTTGCATTAATGCCTGTTATAATATCTGTAGATTAGTTTTTGAATTATTCATATTGGACATTCCATTCAAAAGATATTACGAATTTAAAGATGACAATCTAAAGAAATAATAGCGCTGCTGAGTACTCGGTGGCCAATAAGCTTAGGGATTACGTGTGCAATCAAATGATTGCGGGTTAGAACCCCAATTTCGCTGATATATATCAATGTTTTTTTTTTTTTTTTTTTTTTCAAAGAAGTTTGAAAAATTAAAATTTTAACACATTATGGGTCCGTAACGTGACATGAAATGATAGGAGAAAATTTCTTATGCTAGATTTGTAATGTATGAAGCATAAGCTTTCAATAGACGTATTGTATCAAGAAATGAGAAAAAACCCCTCTGCCCCCCCCCCCAAAAAAAAGGTCCTATAGGGGAAACCGGGAAACTGGAATAGCAAAAAGAAAGGCGAGAAATAGTTAGCTATACTAGAATTTTTCTCATCACTGTAACTCCTATAGAAGCAAAGTTATAGCATTTTAAAGATTGAAATGAAGTGAAGAAATAAGCAAAATTAGGTGAGTGATCGACGGGGGGGGGGGGTGGGTCCACAGCTCTAGGGGTGCTATGTAGCTTAAACTTTTAAGTTAAAAATAATAAAGAATTAAATGAGCAAAATTTTAAGGTGCATATTGGGAGAGGGTGCAAGCCCCCCCCCCCCTCAAAAATTTTTTTGTTTCGTTTGAAGAAACAAAAAAATATGCCCCCCGGTAGGCGCAGATAAACCCCAAACGGGCGGAAGGGCGACCCCTTATTTATCTTTTGTCAAGGATTTAAACTGTGGATCTCAAATAAAATAGACCGAGAATTGGACATTTTAAAAACTGTATGCATATTTCGAACGGCCCTGTAAGTTAAAACTGACACGGAAGGGGGGGATTAGCAGAGACGAGCGTGAAAAATAAAACATAATAAACTAATTCTTCAAATAACTGGACTTCTAAACAAAAATATAACGATTTAACCTAGTATCGAATTAATGGTGTGGCCCGCAGGGGATTACCCCCCCCCCAGAAGTTATGAGATTTTATGCTTTTTAATGCACAAATTGCGATCCACCCTCTCTTACAGAGCTGTAAAACATGATGCCTTCTTCCGGACTCGCAGAAAAATACCTGCATTCAACACTGATTTAGCCTAGAAAAAGAAAAAAAATCGAAATCGAATCTAAAGATCGACATCGAATCTAAAGATCGACATCGAATCTGAAGATCGACATCGAATCTAAAGATCGAAATCGAATCTAAAGATCGACATCGTATCTAAAGATCGACATCGAATCTAAAGATCGAAATCGAATCTAAAGATCGATCTTACGGGTAGAATCGATTTTACATTTTTACTTTCTTTTGTAACTTTACAAAAAGAGAGTATTAGATTCGTGAAAAATTTTGACTTCCCGTTTTCGATGGATTTATATATTTTAGAAGATCTTTAACACGATTTCATGGTTTTTAAGAAATACCTGTCTGTGTGTGTGTGTGTGTGTGTCTGTCACTCTGCGAGTCTGTATACGACAAAAATTTCTGACCGTTCTATCTCAAGAACAAATGCACGGAATTCCACAAAACTTTATATTTAGTTTGACCTTGATATAAACTGAATCCAATTAATTTTTGGTGTATATAGCCTAACAGATGGCGCTGCTATGCTGTATTTTTTGTGATTTGCGAAACAGCTATATCTGAATAACGAATGAACGGATTTTCATCACATTTTAGATCCAGTTAATCCTTGACATGAATTGATGTTTTTTGCATTTTGATGTATATAGCTTCCCAGATGGCGCTGCTATACTGAATTTTTCACAATTTCCACTCAGCGCCATGTGAAAGGGGGGTGTGGGCGATAGGAAGCGGTCGTTCTGAGCACGGAAATTTAGGGGGCGCCAAATTTTTACTACTAACATCACTTCTAGCCTATCACAAGAAAAAGTTAATAGGGGGGGGGCTAAATTGGAACTTTGAACCGGGCGCAGTTCTCTTTTCGCACGCCCCTGTTTCCATTTTAGCTTTATCTCGAGAACTAATGCACGGACTTTCATAAAAAATTAGATTCAATTTGTCCTTGATATTATTTGATGCTAATTACATTTTGGTGGAAATCGCTTAAGAGATGGCGCTGCTATACTGCATTATTCATGATTAACGCAATAGCGCTATCTCAAGAACGAATTTTCATCAAAATTGAGATTCAGTAAATCTCTGACATAGATTACTGTTATTTAGATCTTGGTGTAAATTGACCTACAGGTGGCGCTGATATGCTGCATTTTTTATGATTTCGCAATAGCTGTATCTCGCGCTTTAATAGATTTTCATCAAAATTCAGATTCAGCTGGTACCTAATAAAAATCGATCCTGATCAATTTTTGGTGTACATCACTCAACAAAAAACGCTATTTTGCAGGGGGGGGGGGGGTTCTGAGGTTTCTTTAATTCTTCTATCTCAGAAACTAATACACTGAAATTTTGGAATTGGCACATCCGTCTATTTTATCTTCGACTTTTGGAGGAAAATGAAAATTATATTACTTTCAGAGAAATCGATTAAAAATTTTAAAGTATCGATTAAATCGAGTTGGCCGTAGTATCGATTAAATCGATTTAAAAAATCGAAATCGCCCATCACTACTGAAGACATACCAACTGCAAAAAACTTTAAATTATGATTTAAACTTTTGAAAGTATTATCCGAAAGATCAAAGTTATTTTATTCTTCTGGCTATAATTATTTTATTGATAAAACAAACCTGTTTTTTATATAAAAATAAATTAAAACTATCCCTACTTCAATGATTTCTTCTAATTTTTGTAAATTTTGCACTTTTAAAAATATACGTAAAATCCAATTCAATTCGTTCCTTTTTATATATCTTTAGAACTGTTTGCCTTAGATAAATGTTTAGTATTTATTGAAATATCTCACAACTCCTAAGAAATAAAATCTGCTGAATGTATTCAGACAGCCCTGCTTTTACATTTGAATTACAACAAAGTGTTATGTTATTTCTCTCACATATGTACTTAACATTCGCTATTTAATGAAGTTGCAGTTACTTTCAAAGAAATGGAGCACATTAACAGTGTTATTCGAATCTTATTTGCTTGTTTTCAGAATAATTCCGTCAGAGAGTTCTAACAAAAAACTGTTATCTTAATAAAAGCATCAATGTAAATCCTAACAATTTCCATTGAAATTTTAACTACAAATTTTAAGGGAGGCATTTATTTTACGTTTTATATTTATTATTTGTTTTCAGTTAGAAATAAACATATAAAAATACTGATTCAATATGAATTCATGTTTTTGTATTCGTTTTTGAAGTTGAAATTTTAGTAACAAACGAAAGTATCTACAATTTCGTGTTGAAAATGATGCATAAAAATGCGTAAAAATATTCATATACAAATACTAGTATGCTAAGGCGTAGTTCAGTGAGTAAACACACAGAACAGTTGAAATATAACATTCAGCAATACCGTCAATAGACGGTAATGTACGCGTACTATTTTATAAAACGTTGTTTTATAAATTATGCGTTAATTAAATTACGCGTAGTTTTATAAAATAACGCATTTGTAAACTTAAATCAAATCATACTTCCAGCAATTCTTTACAAATATTGGTGTAAACAAACATATTGAGTTCCCCGTAAAATAACGATTGATGCAATGCTTCACATTTTCTAATGTAAAGATTTTGTAGTGCCCTTCAGTTCATTAGTATATTCATTTCAAAATTTTTGAAACAGTATAATGCCTTTAAATACACTGCAAGCGATTTTCCACATAGAATTTACAAAATAAATTCCTTTGAGTGTGAACGAACTCTAAATGCTACACAGTTAATTTTCTATACCGATCTCGGCGTGGTAAATCCCAATATTATGCATAATTTGCATGAAAATCTGACTAAGTTTAAAAAATTAAAAAAAAGGACAGACATATAATTGATTGCAGATATACCGATTGCAAAAGTTTAAAACTAAACTGCAAACTATTCAAATTATTTTATTATTAATTATTAACAATTTTATTCAAAAATAAGCCCTATTTTAATGATTTGTGTAAATTCTTATGAATTTTACATTATTTGAAAATAAAATAAAAATTAATTCAATTCATTCCTTCTTATGTAACATTAGAACTGTTTTCCTTAAATAAATGTTTAGTATTTATTGAAATGTCTCCAACTCTTAAGAAATAAAATTTGCTGAAAGTATTCAGACAGCCTTGCTTTTACCTTTGAATTACGCAAAAGTATTACATTATCACTCTCTTGTATGTACTTAATATTCGTTATTAAATGAAGCTGCAGTTAGTTTCAGGGAAATGGAGCACATTTGCGATGCTATTCGAATCTTATTTGTTTGTTTTCAGTAATTGCAGTAATTTCATGTAATTCCGTCGGAATGTTTTAACAAAAAACTGTTATCTTATTAAAATCATCAATGTAAATTTTAAGTGAGGCATTTATATTTTATATTTATTCTTTCATTTGTTTTCAGTTAGCTATACAAACATAAAAAATAGAAATTCTGGAAATTTTCGTACTTTTGTATTTGATTTTTATGTAGAAATTTGAGTATCAATAGAAAGTATCCACAATTTCATGTTGAAAATGGTGCATAAAAATGCGTATAAATACTCATGTACACATGACAGTTTGCTGAAGCGTAATGTATTGAGGAAACACACAGCACTGTTAAAATATAACATTCAGCAATTACCATCAGTGTACGGAAATGTACTTGAAATACCCTAGAAATTAGTTTTATAAAATAAAGCAACTGTAAACTGAAAGCAAATAATATTTTCAGCAATTAATCTTCACAGAATTAAGTGAAAATAAATGTATTGACTTCCCGGTAAAAGAGCAATTGATGCTATGCTTAGCATGTTCTAGTGTATGCAATTTGTAGTGCACCTCAGTTCAATCATGATTTCATTTCAACATGTTTGTAATAGCGTAATACTTTTAACTATACTGCAAGCAATTTTCCGCATAGAACATACACAATGAATTTATTTGAGTATGAGCGAACTACAAATGCTATACAGTTAATTTTTTATAGCGATCTCGGCATGATATTTTCCAATATTATGTATAATTTACATGGCAATTCAATATTATGTATAGTTTACAAATGTTAAAAAACGGACAGACATACACGGTTGACTGCAGACAGACATACCTATTGCATAAAACTTTTAACTATACTGAAAAATGTGCAAAGGATCATTATATAAGTAAAATAAATTTAATTTTTTGACTACATTTATTTCATAGGTAAAAATTCTATTTTTTTAATAAAAATAAATTAAAACAAGCCCTACCTCAATGATCTCTGCTAATTTATTCATATTAGAAAATAAAATAAAAATCAAATTCAATCCGTTTCTTCTTGTGCATATTTAGAGCTGTTTTCCTTAGATAAATGTTTAGTATTTATTGAAATGTCTCACTACTCATAAGAAATAAAATTTACTGAATGTATTCAGACAGCCTTATTTTTACCTTTGAATTACACCAAAGTGTTATGTTATTTCTCTCATATATGTACTTAACATTCGTTTTTAATTGAAACTGCAGTTAGTTTCAAGGAAATGGAGCGCATTTGCGATGCTATTCGAATCTTATTTGTTTGATTTGAGCATAATTCCGACGGAATGTTTTAATAAGAAACTGTTATCTTAATAAAAGCATCAATGTAAGCCTGAACAATTTACATGAAAATTGTAACTACTCATTTTAAGTGTGGCATTTAATTTATACTACCTGACCCGCTTGGCGTTTCCCGGATCCGTAATAATAATATTAAACGAACTTGAAATTTGTATGATTTTCTCTTTAACTCGAAATATATGGAAAAAAAACTTATATTTAGCTGTATCAATGCTCAAAATGACTGCAATGGGAAACGCGGGAGGGAATGTCTGTGCAGCGATTGCGGGATTTTCGTGTTAAAGTGTTGATATTTATTCGTAATAGTCACTGCTAAGTCATGTAACTAATTACTTTTTTCACATGGAAATATCAAGTGCAATATTTTGAATTTCAAACTAATTATATCACTCTCTAAACCGCCAGTACCGTTAATTAAATAGATACTTGAATGATTAGCTCAAAGTACATAATATTATAATAGTTAAAAGTATATAATATTATAAACATAGCTGTCAGCTTTCAACTAATTTTCCGTAATACCTGGATTAGTTTGATCCATGTTATCCTCATTTCGAACAAAAAAAAAAAAAAAAAATTCATGAATCTTTATTTATTTACTTACAATTTTTTAAGTAGCACTCATTTAATTTCATTTCTTTCAAAAAAATTTCTGGTTTGAAATTCATTAAACCAGGAACAAATTAACACACGTATTACGGAAGATTAATGTAAGGTAGTCACCTATGTATAAAATGTAATCTAAATGTATATAACATTATAATTTCAGAGCCATTGTAAAAAAAGCTCTATATTTTTAATCAAAGCAAGCGCAATGTTCACACTGTGGTCAAAATCCTAACCGTAACTAATTGTACCGTAACCATAACCTGTCTGTAAACTAACTGCGATTTAACCGTAACCTAACCGTAATTTAAACATAACATAAATGTAAACTCTAGCCTTTATCTAATAGCAACCTTATCCGTAATCTAACCATAACCTAACTGCAACTTAACCGTAACCTAACTGTAACTTAACCGCGATATAACTGTAACCTAATCGGAAATTAAATATAACCTAAGACTAACCGTAAATTTAATTGCAACCCATCCAGACGAAATTGCAATCCTAACCAAACGTAAAATTTCAATATGAAAAAATGCTGGAATCTGATCCACTGCAAATTTGAACTGGACAAAAATATTTAAATGAACCATAACCCGATCCAATTACGACAAAATAATTTCTGTATACATGTTATTTGAGGGGAACATAAAAATTCAATTTGAAAAACCCCAAAATCTGAACCGAGTCAATTCCGAAACGGAGAAAGTTTCCAAATAACTATAACCGAATCCAAACAGGACAAAATAATTTCCATGGACATAAACCCAATCCAAAACGAAAAGTTCCATTCGAAAAAAATCTTAATTTACAAAAAATTGTTGTCACATAGCGATCTTCATTGGTCTATCACGTCCGGATATTTTTTTGGAAAAGCTAAGTTTGACAACATCATTCTAATAATCGTCTGGTTTTATCGAACAAAAGAAATACATGAAATAGAAAAATTTTGCCTTGCTATTTCATAATTTATTATCTTGTATTAATCGTCTGCCGATTCGAACAATTGTACGCATAGCAGCCATTTTATTTTCGTTTTAAAAGCAATTTAAAGCGATAAAAATTTTTACATTAAATAGATTACATTTAAATTTAATCAATGATTAAAAAATAACTCCTAGAATAGCCTCGTATACTTTTTTTTACTACCACATTAACCACACATACATTCTAATGTACGAAGTGCCAACATGCTGACGTAAAACAGCTGTGATCAAAATCCTAAATTAAACTGGATGTTTGCCGATCTATGAATTTTAAAGGTCTTTGGAAAAAAACGTTTCTTTAATTCTTTCCCATATTTTTAATTATTTCGTCAAAAGTTTTAAACAATTAACCAACCATAAACAACCGAATGGAGAAAAAAGCGAAAATAAGAAAAAGATTCTTTGATGAGAGTGAGTTCTGGATTTTAATTAATTACTCAGTTAATAATTGAAATTTCGAAATTCTGAAGCTCAGATACACCAGGAGAGATTTGGGGCTACTCTAAAAAAAAATTGAGCGTCGTACGTGCTATAGATTATGCTAGTCATCGCAGACACACACTCAGGCAGACAGAGCGTTTTCTTCTTTTATTAGTATAGATTTTATATTTATTATTTCATTTGTTTTCAGTTAGATATACATATGAAAAAATAGAAATTCAGAAATTTTTCGTACTTTTGTATTTAATTTTTATGTAGAAATTTCAGTAACAATAGAAAGTATCTACAATTTCATATTGAAAATGATGCATAAAAATGCGTATAAATATTCATATACACATAACACTATGCTAAACCGTAGTTAAGTGAGAAAACACAAAGCACAGTTGAAATAAGATTCAGCAATTACCGTTAGTATACGGAAATTGCTTATAATACCATAGAAATTAGTTTTTTAAAATAACTCATTTGTATAGTGAAAGCAAATAATATTTCCAGCAATTAATCTTCACAGAAATTAGTGAAAATAAATATATAGATTTCCTTGTATAAGAACAATTAATGCTATGCTTAACATATTCTAGTGTATGTACTTTGTACTGCACTTCACTTCTATTATATATTCATTTCAAAATGTTTGAAAAAGCGTAATGCTATTGAATACACTGTAATCGATTTTCCACCTAGAACATTCAAAATAAATTCATTTGAGTATGAACGAAATATAAATGTTACACTATAAAAAAAAGTGTCGATCTACTAAAAAAACTTTAGTGATCCTTGTAATTACTAAAAAATTTTTAGTAATCTTAGTCGGTTACAAGAAAATCTGTAAGAATTACTAGAAAAAAGTTAGCAACGAATAGAGTTAATAATTTTATATTTTTAATAGCTATTACTTAAACTCACTTGGTGTGGCCTTGATAGCATAGTGGTTATAGTAACGGACTCCCGGCTAAAAGGTCCCGGGTTCGATACTGGCCACTGCCAAATACGCCCCGAATGCATGCAGTGTAAGTGCTCTTTAATAAAGGTATTATGAAAATCTTGTCGGAGCAGTTAGCAATGTTTGGTGCTGCTATCTATTGCAGTTTTGCCGAAAATCTTCCGCTTCATAAGTCTGTATGCAGCTCGAAGGAACCTCCTGCCCTCCGGGCGCACGTAATCGAAGGTTCCTTCGAGCCCACGTAATGGTTATTCAAAATAATTTTGGAGCTATTACTAAAATTTGCTTGGTGGCTCATACTAAAATTTTTTAAGTTAGTTATACAAAAAATACTTTTGTTCAGTTTACAAAAGAAATGCTTGCTTCGCTTGCAAAAAAAAGTTTGTAATGGTTACTAAAAATTCTGTGGAATACAAATTTACTAAAAAATTTTTAGTAACCTCTTGAATTTTTTTTACAATATACACAGTTCATTTTTTATATTGATCTCGGCATGGTTTGTTCCAATATTATGTGTAATTTACATGGCAATCTGACTAAGTTTACAAAAGTTAAAAAACTAACAGACATACGGCTGACTGCAGACAGACATACCTATTGCATAAAATTTTAAATTACACTGGAATCTGTACAAAGGATCATGATAGAGGTAAAATGTATTTCAATTTTCTGACTATATTTATTTTATAGATAAAAATTCTATTTATTCTTTTATAAAAATTAATTTAAACACGCATTACCTGAATGATTTCTTAATATTTTCAAATTCGAAAATAAAATAAAAATCAAATTCAATTCGCCCCTTCTTGTATATCGTTAAAGCTGTTTTCATAAATAAATGTTTAGTATTTATTGAAATGTATTTATTACTGACTACTGCTAAAAAATAAATTTTAGTGTATGTATACAGACAACCTTACTTTTACCTTTGAATTACACCAAAGTGTTACGTTATTTCTCTCACGTATGTACTTAACATTCGTTATTAAATGAAGATGCAGTTAGTTTCAGGGAAATGGAGCGCATTTACGATGCTTTTCGAATCTTATTTGCTTGTTTCGAGCATAATTCCGCCGGAATATTTTAACCAGAAACTGTTATCTTGATAAAATCATCAATGTAAAGTTTAAAAATTTCCACGGAAATTGTAACTGCTCATTTTCAGAGAGGAGTTTTTTTATAATTTATAATTATTATTTCATTTGTTTTGAGTTAGATATACATATATAAAAGAATAGAAATTCGCAAAATTTTCACACTTTTGCATTTGATTTTTATGTGGAAATTTGAGTAACAATAGAAAGCATCTAAAATTTCATGTTGAAAATGGAGCATAAAAACGCGTAAAAAAACTCAGATACAAATGACAGTATGCTAAAGCGTAGTTCAGAGAGGAAACACACAGCACAGCTGAAACACAACATTTGGCAATTAGTGTCAATAGACAGAAATGTACTTGTAAAACCCTAGAAATTAGTTTTATAAAATAACGCATTTATAAACTGAAAGCAAATAATATTTCCAGCAATTAATCTTCACAGAAATGAGCGAAAACAAATATATTCATTTCCATGTAAAAGACACCGATTGACGCTACGCTTACCCTATTCTAGTGTAAGCACAATGTAGTGCACATCAGTGTATTCATATACTCATTTCAAAATGTTTAAAACAGTGCAATGCTATTGAATGCACTGCAATCAAATTTTCGTGTAGAACATACAGAATAAATTCATTTGAGCATGAATGAACAACAAATGCTACGCAGTTTATTTTTTATAGCGATCCCGGCATGTATGTTCTAATATTATGTATAATTTATATGGCAATCTGACTAAGTTTACAAAAGTTAAAAAACGGACAGACATAAGGTTGACTGCAGACAGAAATACCTATTGCATAAAACTTTAAAATATACTGGAAACTGTACAAAGGATCATGAGATAGGTAAAATGTATTTTACCTATCTCAGGGAATTGTTTTAATTTATTTTTATAAAAAAATAAACATAATTTTTTTTTTCTATGAAATAAATATAATCAGAAAAATAAAATACATTTTACTTTAATGATTATATTATTTCATACATACAAATTCCGTTTATTATTTTTCTAAAAATAAATTAAAATAAATCCCTACCTCAATGATCTCTGTTAATTTTTTTTTATTCGAAATTAAAATAAAAATCAAATTCAATTCGTTCCTTCTTGTGTACCTTTAGATCTGTTTTCTTTAAATAAATGTTTAGTATTTATTGAAATGTCTCGCAGCTCCTAAGAAATACAATTTGCTGAATGTATTCAGGCAGCCTTATTTTTATCTTTGAATTACACCAAAGTGTTATGTTATTTCTCTCACGTATGTACTTAACATTCGTTATTAAATGAAGTTACAGAGAGTTTCAGGGAAATAGAGCACATTTGTGAAGCTATTCGAACCTTATTTGCTTGTTTTGAGCATAATTTCTTTGGAATGTTTAACAAGAAACTGTTATTTTAATAATATCATTAATGTAAACCTTAAGAACTTCCACGAAAATTGTAACTACTCATTTTCAGAGTGGCATTTATTTTGTATTTTATATCTATATTTCATTCGTTTTCAGCTAGAAATACATACATAAAAAAATACAAATTCGCTGAATTCGTATATTTCGTACTTTTGAATTTCGTTTTTATGTAGGAATTTGAGTAACAATAGAAAGTATCTTCAATTTCATTTTGATAATGGTGCATAAAAATGCGTATTAATGCTCATATACACATGACACCATGCTGAAACGTAGTTCAATGAGGCATATACACAGCACAGTTGAAACATAACATTCAGCAATTACCGTCAATACACGGAAATGTACTTGTAATACCCCACAAATTATTTTTATAAAATAACGCATTTGTATACTTATAGCAAATAATATTTATAGCAATTTATCTTTACAGAAATTAGCATAAACATATATATTGAGTTCTCTGTAAAAGAGCGATTGATGCTATGCTCACAATATTCTAGTGTAAGAACTTTGTAGTGCACTTCAGTTCATTCATATATTCATTTCAAAATGTTTGAAATAGTGTATTGCTGTTAAATACATTGCAATCGATTTACCGCATAGATAATATTGTTATTTTTTTCTAATTATCAAACAATCTGTTAATCCATAACAATCTACAAAAACTACCATTTGTAGTATCACAGCTAAATTATTATGTTACCGATAACTTCCTCCCTCCCTTTTGAGTTGCTGACTAGCTACCCAAAACTAAATTTTTTATTTACCAAATCTTTGGGGCATTTGGGAAATACGGCCAAATCGAGGTCTATAACTCGTTATTTCAGTTTTAGTCATCAAGTCTGCAGAATCAGACCCCACGAGAGCATCTCGGCTACTGTTTTCTAGCTGAAAAAAAAGAAAGATACATATTATTAGTAGAAAGTTCTAGAGGAAATACTCTTTGAATAGGTCTTAAAAACACACCATGTTCAGTTTTTAATTTTACTGTCCTAACTTTACCATCTTTTCCAGGAATTAGATCCACAATTTTTGCAAGCGGCTAATTGCAACGTTTTTGTACATCCTCTCCAAACAGCACAAGTTCACCCAGCTTTAACTCTGGTAACTGGGCTATTTCACAACATCTTTGAAGAAGTTCACCAATATATTCAGTTCGAAAATGTATTCGCAGTTGTTCCATAAGCTTAACTCTGTGTCTCAGTCTTTTGCGAAACTGTTTAGTATCAACTTCGTCAATGTCCGTGACACTGGAATAAGAGTTTTGCTCTAAAAACATATTAGGTGTTAATGGAACTAAATCCTCTGGATTTTCGGATTGATATGTGAGGAGACGAGAACTGATAATATATTCACAATCACACAAAATTGTTTGTAATTCTTTCAAAGTCGCAAAAGCTTTACCGAGAGTTCGTCTGAGAAGCTCTTTGATCACACAGATCAGCCATTCCAACCAGCCACCCCACCAAGCGGCTGAGGGAGGATTAAACTTCCAAACAATTCGTTTCACGTCGGAAAAACGAGATAAATTTTCCCAATCTATCTTTGACAGATCATTATTGGCACCTTTGAAATTGCTACCATTATCAGAATAGATTATTCTAGATCTACCTCTTCTCGCGATGAAACGTCACAAAGACAGCAAAAATGCATTAATTGACAAAGAGGAGACAAGCTCTAAGTGAACAGCTCTGTAAACTGCACAAGTATATAGCACTATCCAGGTTTTATCTGCGTTTTTAACAAATAAAGGACCTGCTAGATCAACGCCTACAATTTCAAAAACACTAGAATCCTTTACGCGATCAAAGGGTAATGGCACTGGATCGGAGTCACGAGATTTAATTTTGTAGCGCTGGCAAGGAATGCATTTATTTACAACTTTTCGGATAGTTTTTCTGCCTCTTTGAATCCAGTATTTTTCTCTTAAGATACTTAATAAAATGTGAGTTCCAGCATGACAGTTAGCTATTCGGAAATGTTCTATAACTCTAGCTGTAAAAATACAGTCATCAGGTAGAAGAATGGGTGATAAAAAATATGGTGTATCAATGCGCTCTGTAATATTTGCCTTTATTCTAATTATACCATCTTCATCTTTAAAGCAGCTTAAGTAAGGTATCGAATCTACATCTGGGAAAAACTTGCTTTGAACAATTGAAATTAAAGTGTTTTTCAGCATATTCTAACTCCTCAACTGATAATTTACCAACTTTTCTAGCACTGTTTCGTGATCTCACATTATTTATAAATCTTAATACCCATGCAACTCGTCTAACAATCGACTCAAATTTTGAAAATTTTCTAGCGTACCAAGGAATATTTTTAACTGTTGTACTTACGTAACACAATTTCAGTTTTCCCCTTTCACTAACAATCTCAAGAGTTTCACTATCAAAAGTTTCAGTATTGGGTCATTTTTCTTTTTCCCCCATGAGCCATTACTAGGCCACCTCCGAGATTCTAGCAATTGCTGTGGAGAACACCCCCGAGAAATCAAATCCTCAGGATTCATTTTTCCTGGCACATGGCGCCATTCGTTATTGGGAAAAAGACTTTTTATTTCTTTTACCCTGTTCGAAACAAAAACGGACCATTCACCGTATGCACTTGTCCAGAACAACGCAACCATGGAGTTACTCCCAAACACTGTTTTCATATTCTGTATACAAAGTGCTTGCTGTACTGAATGTGCCAACCTAGCTCCGATATAACACGCAATGAATTCAAATCTGGGAATTGATGCTTGCTATATAGGAGCAACTTTAACTTTTGCTCGAATTAATTGAATTTTTACACCGTCCGGAGTTTTCGTTCGCAAAAATTCACAAGTTGCATATGCCTCTTTACATGCGTCCATGAAAACATGCATCTCGGTAGACTCATTTATTTCAACATATCGCAGGATTTGAAGGTTTTCTAACATATTTATTTCATTGAACCATTTTTAAAAGGCCTTTCAATTTCCTCCGTTAAAGGAGAATCCCACCCTAGACCTAATTTCCAGGTTTGTTGCAATTTAATTTTCTGTGGCAAAGTTGCTGGGCATAATATCCCTAGTGGATCAAAAATTTTCTGCAGAGAGCTCAAAATTAATCTTTTAGTGAAATTTTCTCTGTTACTCAATTTATCAAATTATAAATTACACTTAAGCATATCGCAATCCAGATCCCACACTATCCCAAGCAATTTTGTTACACCAGAACTTTTTGAAACATTTTGAGATTGAACATTACTTTCCCAATTTCTCAAATTGAAACTACCTCGAGACATAATGTTTTTAGCCTGTAATATAAATTCGTCTTGTCCCAGAGTACTCGAATTACCAGTAACACAATTGTCAACATAAAATGAATATTTCAAATTTTCAGAAGTATTCCTATAATTAAGAGGTACATTCTCTTATAAATGAGATATCGTGGCTGCCAACAAAAATGGGCTTGAATTCACTCCAAAAAACACTCTGCAATGCCTATATATAGTTTCTTAATTCATTGCAGGATAAAAATTCGTAAAAAATCTCTAGATCCGGATTTATGCTAATCTGCAAAAAAAGATTTTTCGATATCCGCGGAAAGACCTATTTTATTAATGCGAAACCTATCTATAATATCCGGTATTTGCTCAATTAAATCCGGGCCTTTATACAAAATATCATTTAAGGAACACTTTCCCTATTCTCTAGCGAATGCATCAAAAACGGATCTAATTTTAGCAGTAGCATTGCCCATTTCTATAACAGGCCGATGCGGCAAGACATGCCCTTTTCCGACGTTCCCTGTTACTTCCTCAATTATTTTTAATTCTTCCCATTCTCGGAAAACGTTTTGATAATAAAAAAATACCCTCAATTTCAGCGCGTTCGCACATTTTCTGATGTCGCTTCTACGCCAATTCATTACAACTGGGCAATACAATCACGTCAAATTTAAATGGTAAACAAACTTCACACCTACCACCTGGAAGAATTTTAATATTGGTTTTGAATTCCTCTATTATTTTGGAATGCTCATATTGATTTTTTAAATTTTCTACTGGCTCTCTAATACCGATCGTTTCAAGATCCCATAATTCATTAATGGAAGCATTTTTTACATACAAAGATACAACAGACAAAACATTATTACTATCATAATTTCTACTCAAGTTTTGATTGGGTTTTCCAGTTAATACACAACCCAAGCGTGTTTCTAACAAAAATAAACCTGAATTTAATTTCCTAGATTTATTAGTGAACAATGTGCAAATTAAACCGACACCTAAAAACAAATTAATTTCTGAATCATCAGACTCAAGATCAGGTAAAAATTTTTATTTTTCTCTAAGCTCAATAAATGCATCCACACTAGATAATTTAGGCATGAATCCTGTAATTTTATTTTCAGAGATTACCTCAGCTTTAAAACTAAAGGAATCATTCAAATCAGAAATAATTAAATCATGACCATCATACATTTTAACTCAGGTTTCTCTCCCCCCAAAAAGGCAATGTGCCATTTTAATTTTCCTCTTAGGAACCAGATGTAGATTCTCAACTACTTTTTTTATTGATATAGCTGTTTTGAGAGCCAGAATCGATTATACTGCGAATTTTTAGTTCCACATTCTTATTTTTAACTTTAACCATTAATGTCATCAGATATACATTTTCAATATTAGAATGATTTGTCATAGAATTAGTTTCATGTATATCATTTTTGTTCTTATCATTAGTATTTTCAATATTATCATCTGGGCACATCAAATAATAGTGAGATTTTTTACACTTAATACAAATACTTTTGAATCTACAAGTTTATATCTATGGTTTGGTCTAAAGCAACCAAAGCAAGCATTTTTCTTTAACAATAGTTTTTCTTGTTTTCTAAAGTCATATTTCTATCAGCAAAACAATCTCGAGACAAATGCCTTTTATCACAAAATATACAAGAAATATCTTTCTTACCTGGATTTTCGAAAGACGTACTCACTAAAGTAGAAGCCGTTGCAGGAGTCGAAATTTTAATATCCCACTCCCGAAATTTTAATATCATTTTTATAATTTGAACTTGCACCGAAATCACTTCGCGCTAAAGCCACCATGTCTTCGCTTGGAATTTCGTGTTTAATAAAGCGCATTAAATTTTTTAGTGATCTTTTTTCGTGTCTTACAACTTCCGAATATCTTTTTCTTTCCCACAATATCAGGACTTCTTCGAGAAGAATCGATTCTACTAAAGAGATCAGAAAATCCCCGTACTTTTCCTGAGTACGGACCAAACATTCTAAAAATCGTAATTTTCTTTCTAGATCATCGTATGATTTAGGTAAATCTGTTTAACACGTCCAGCTATTGCATTTTTCATCACCATGGATAATAAATCCCGTATATAGACTTGTACAAGCAAATCTTCTCTACCAAACCTTTCTTGAATCTGACTTATCGCTTGTTGATAATTAGCAGCCGTTTCTGGATAACTTTCAACCACTCTGGCAGCTTTCGAATTCGGAACCACTGCTTGAATTAAAAGCTGGAATTTATCAGACTCTGAAATACTTTTATCTTCATGTATCTTCTGAAACTGTGACCAGATCGACAAATAGTCTTTAAGATCGCCGCTAAATTTCTTCAATTCAATCTTCGGAAGCTTAAAGTTTCTCTTCTCAAAGCATTCATTTATATTTTCAAACACTGGTAACTGTAAAGCAATAATTTTTCTTCTACTCCATTCTTCATATCAAGGTATTTATCTTTATACTCTTCCGCCGTTTGAAAATCATCTTCACACTCCTTTTCGCAATATTTACCTTTTAAAAGAATGTCACAGATATTTTTCTGATATCAATCTAATCTTTCAAATTTGCTTTCTAACTGTTTCTGCAAAACAGAAAAATTTTTGACATCAATGTCTGGTTTCAGCAATTCTTCTTTAATTTTATTTACACCGGCAGAAAATGATATCCTTAGGTTATTTTTTTCTTGTTCTAAACTGTTTGCCATCTTTATGCCGTGTCGCCCCACGTTGGGCTCCAAAATGTTATTTCTTTCTAATTATCAAAGTATTTGTTAATCCATAACAGTCTAGAAAAACTACCATTTGTAGTATCACAGCATAAGTACATTTTCTAAACACACTAAATAAATCCAAGGAAACGTAAACGAAAAAAAAAAAAAACTTGTTGCTCTTTCAACATTTTAATCAACAACTAACATTATTATTCAATAACATTTTTCACAGAGATATCATGACGTCACAGAAATAAAAACAAAGTAAATACAGAGGCATCAATCCGTCGGCAGTTAGAATTAAATTATATACTTAAAAAGTAATATATCACACTTAATGATTTTTAGAAAATGATTACAACATAAATAAATCTTACTTAGTGATAAAGAAAATGATAACTATAACAATGAATCTCTTTTAATGATTTATAGTTCTTTCACATTACTTTTGATTGTTTTATTATATAAATGATTAGGTTAAATGATTATGCTAAACTTTTATGTTACCGATAACACATATAAATTAAATTCATTTGAGTATGAACGAACACAATTCACAACTACACAATTTTTGCTACACAATTCATTTTCTATACCGATCTCGGCATGGTATGGTCCAACATTATGTATAATTTACATTGCAACCTGACTAAGTTTACAAAAGTTAAAAAACGGACAGACATACGGTTGACTGCAGACAGACATACCTATTGCATAAAATTTAAAAATATACTTGGAACTGTAGAAAGGACCATGAGATAGGTTAAATATATTTTATTTTTCTGACACTATTTATTTTATAGATAAAAATTCTATTTATTTTCATATTAAATAAATTAAAACAAGCCCTACCTCAACGATCTCTGTTAATTTTTTCATATTCCAAAAAAAAAAAAAAAAGCAAATTCAATCCGTTTCTTTCTGTGTATATTTAGAGCTGTTTTCCTTAGATAAATGTTTAGTATTTATTGAAATTCTCTCTACTCCTAAGAAATAAAATTTACTGAATGTATTCAGGCTGCCTTACTTTTACATTTGAATTACACCAAAGTGTTATGTTATTTCTCTCACGTATGTACTTAACATTTGTTACTAAATGAAGCTGCTGTTAGTTTCAAGAAAGTGGAGCACATTCACCATGCTATTCGAATCTTATTTGCTTGTTTTAATATAATAATTCCGACAGAAAGTTCTAAAAGAAACTTATCTTAATAAAAGCATCAATGTAAATCCTAACAATTTCCATGGAAATTTTAACTAGACATTTTAAGTAAGGCATTTATCTTGCATTTTATATTTATTATTTAATTTGTTTTAAGTTAGAAATAAAAACATAAAAAATACTGATTTAATAAGAATTCGTACGTTTGTATTAGTTTTTGAAGTAGAAATTTCAGTAATAAATGAAAGTATCTAAAATTTCGTGTTGAAAATGATGGATTAAAAACGTGAAAATACTCATATACATATGACAGTATGCTAAAGCGTAGTTCAGTGAGGAAACACACAGCACAGCTGAAACACAACATTCTGCAATTACTGTCAATATACAGAAATGTACTCATAATATCCTAGAAATTAATTTTATAAAGTAACGCATTTGTAAACTGTAAGCAAATAATATTTCCAGCAATTAATGTTCACAGAAATTAGTGAAAACAAATGTATTGAGCTTCCTGTAAAAGAACAATTGATGCTATGTTTAACATATTCTAGTGTATGCATTTTGTAGTGCATCTCAGTTCAATTACATATTCATTTCAAAATGGTTGAAACAGCGCAATGGTATTAACAACACTGCAATAAATTTTTCCGCATAGAACATACAAAATAAATTCATTGGAGTATGAACGGACTATAAATGCTACATATTTCATTTTTTATACCAATCTCGGCATGGTATGCTCCAATATTATGTATAATTAACATGACAGTCTGACTAAGTTTACAAAGGTTAAAAAAACGGACAGACATAAGGTTGACTGCAGACAGACCAATTGCATAAAGTTTTAAAATGTACTGGAAACTACAAAAAGGTTCATCAGATAGGTAAAATGTGCTTTAATTTTCTGACGATATTTAATTTATAGATAAAACGTAGTATATATGTATTTTGTCGTCAGAACCAGTGCTTTCGATTTACAATCCTAAAAGCGCGACCGAAATCCATTGTGATGCCAGTATTGATGGCTATGGAGCTGTGTTAATGCAACAATTTCCAGTAGATAATCAATTTCATCCAGTTTATTTCGCCAGCAAAAAAAAAAAATAAAATAAAAATAAATAAAATAAATAAATAAATAAATAAATAAATAAATAAATAAATAATAAATAAAAAATAAACCACCGAAGCTTAACGAAAATACACTAGCTACGAATTAGAAGTTTTAGCTGTAATTGAAGCCCTGAAAAAGTTTAGAGTACATGTGCTAGGTATTCCATTTAAAATTGTAACCTATTGTAATGCATTTAAAATGACTATGGATAAAAAAGAAATGAGTACAAAAATAGCTAGATGGGCAATAATGTTATCCGATTTTGATTATGTTTTTGAACATAGACACGGTAGTAGTGTAAGGCATGTTGATGCATTAAGCTGACATCCTATTTGTATGGTAATCCAAGATAGCTTAACTTTAAAAATTATCCAAGCTCAAGAAACCGATGATCATATTAAAACAATAAAAGAAATCCTAAAAGTGAAATATTTTGATGATAATTTAGTTAAAAATGATGTTCTTTATAAATGTGTTAATAGTAACGATTTATTAGCTGCACCGGAAGACATGCAAATGAATATAATCAAGGCCGCTCACGAAAAAGGGCATTACGCAGATGCAAGAACAGAAAAAAATTTGAAAATTATTTTTACATCCCCAAAGTTAAACAAAAAATTGAGAAATGTACAGCAAATTATGTTCCCTGTATTTTAATTAATAGAAAATGTGGTAAACAAGAAGATTTACTTCAGCCTATAGAAAAAGAAGAAACTCCGTTACATACGTACCATATTGATCACTTAAGTCCATTGGAAAGCACAATTAAACATATCCTTTCGGTCATTCACGCATTCACAAAATTTGTTTGGTTGTATCCCACAAAATCTCTCGATTCTGCCGAAGTAATTTCTAAATTAGAAATCCAAAAAGCTGTCTTAAGAAATCCAGTTCGCATAATCTCAGATAAATGTCCTGTATTTACTACAGAAGCTTTCGAAGATTATTGCATCAAAGAAAATATTAAACATATCCATATCCCAATTCAATTACCGCTGGATTACCCAGGTCTAACGGCCATGTCGAGCGTCTAAAATATGTCATAATATCTGTTCTGTCTAAATTATCTATCTATAATCCTAAAAAATGGTATACACATGTAAGCGACGTCGAACAGGTAATAAATTCGACTTTTCAGAGAAGTATTAGCACAACTCCTTTTGAATTGATGTTTGATACTAAAATGAAACTAAAATATAACATTGAAAATACTGGCCTTCTGAATGCTGAAATACAATTCGATTTTACTAATAATCACGAAGATATGAGAAAAAATGCCAAAAAACAAATTTTAAAAGTCCAAGAAGAGAACCGTAAAACTTAGAATCTCAGACGAAAGAGACCTAACAAATTTAAGCTTAATGATGTAATTGCTATAAAACGCCCACAACAAGGTCCAAGTTTGAAATTAAAACCAAAATATTTAGGTCCATACAAAGTCATCAAAATAAAAAATAATGACACCTACGATGTAAAAAAACTTGGATTTAATGAAGGTCCCATGGTCACTAGTACTTGCGCAGAATACATGAAGCCGTGGACGGACGAAGCTTGACAAAGAAAAAAAAAGAATTTCATTGAATGTGACACTATGTCACACCACTGAACTGATAACAAAAATAATTTTAACTTTATTATTCCCAAAAAGATAAGTAAAATGAAGACGGAAAGACGTAAGAAAGAATAAGAGGAAAATAGTCCTTCCGGCAGTGCCGGGAGGAAGAGGTGCTTTCATATACATATATATTTGTTTATTTATTTTAAATTAAGTTATATTATTCAAAAATACTAAGCTCAAATTAGTAGAACCTGATTATGAGCTTGGTTGAAATCTTAATTCAGGTGCACATGCACACTCATATTGAAATCGATTAACATATACGAGTGCTGTCGCGGGCAAATTTATTTTTTTTAAAATGTCACCCACGTTAGAAATTCAAACTGCTTAGGCATTTTTTAAGTTAAAGACAAAGCAAAGAGTACTCCTGAATTTATTATTAAGATAAATACTTTAAAAAGAACTTTTTTTCAATTTCTAATTTTTTGTTTGTACATCATTATATTTTAAAACATTTTTGACAAACTTAAATGGCTTCCATTTTGAAACAAGAGGACAGAAGAAATCGTTGGACAGTGAACCTGGTCAAGACATTGCTATGTGCTATGTGCACACGGAGTTATATCCAAATCATTTTATAAATACGCGTGTTATCATGTGACGAAAATCATATCATTTCACATTCAAGATATGAGCAACACTAGAAATTAAAAATGCGATAACTCAGCCATTTTTTAAGGTACAAACGAAACAAAAAATGCTCTGGAATCTTTGTATCAAGTTCAAATGCATAAAAGAAAAATCTTTTTGAATTTCTTAATTTCTTGTACCTAATTTTAAATTTAAAAATTTAAAAATTTTTTTAAATGGCCGCCATTTTGAAATAAGATGGCGGATGGAACTGAGTATCGAACTCGATTCAGGCCTCAGTATATACTATGTACACAACAAGTTACATCCAAATCGATTCATAAATACGCGTGTTATCATCTGACAAAAATCAGATCGTTTCAAAATGTCAGCCATAAGAAAAATTCAAAGTGCTATAACTCAATCATTTTTTTTTAAGATATAGACAAAATAAAAAGTGTGCTGGAATCGTTGTTTTAAGTTCTAACACGTAAAAGAAAAATATTTTTCAACTTTTAATTTTTTCAGATTTAATTTTAAATTTTAAATTTTTTTTAAAAATTTAAAATAGCTGCCGTTTTGAAACAAAATGGCGGATGATGCTGGCTAACGAACTTGGTCGAGACATTTGTATGTACTATGTACATACCAAGTTACATTCAAATCGGTTCATAAATACGTGTGTTATGACGTGACAAAAATCAGATCGTTTCAAAATGTCAGCCATAAGAAAAATTCAAAGTGCTATAATTCATTCATTTTTTAAGATATAGACAAAATAAAAAGTGTTCTGGAATTGTTGTTTTAAGTTCTAATACGTAAAAGAAAAATAATTTTCAACTTTTAATTTTTTCGCATTGAATTTTAAATTTTTAAATTTTTAAAAAATTTAAAATGGCCGCCATTTTGAAACAAAATGATGGATGATGCTGGCTAACGAACTTGGTCGAGACATTTGTATGTACTATGTACATACCAAGTTTCATTCAAATCGGTTCATAAATACGTTAGTTATCGCATGGCAAAAATCAGATATATATATATATATATATATATACATATATGTATGGTTATATATATATAAATATGTCAATATTTGAACGGAGGGTGGATTTGGGGTCTGGGGGTCATGATCGGTGAAAATATACCAAAATTTTCTGGAAGTCCTTTCCTCCGGACGACTGCAATAGGTAGCTTTTTACTTTTTGTAATGAAAGCTACCTAAAACGCAAGGTAAAAGAAGACGAAAAGACGTAAGAAAATGAAGACGAAAAGACGTAAGGTAGAAGAAGACGAAAAGACGTAAGAAAGAAGAAGACGAAAAGACGTAATAAAAAAAGACGACGAAAAGATGTAAGTTTACTGGAAGAAGAATCAGACGAAAAGACGTAAAGAGAAAGAAAAAGAATGCGAATTTTTTCAAGAAATAATTTAAACTTTCATAGAGGACTTTAATAATGATAACTTCTTTTTTTCCAAATAAGACTTTAGATACTGCTGTTTGTTTTCTTTCTTATCTTTCCAGGTAATCCAACTATTGCTACCACCAAACCAACATGCATTCGAAGGCGAATGCCAAGTCAGGAAGGCCGTTGTGGGAGCGATTCTTTCTCCCACAGCCAAGCAGCAGTGTGTCTCGTAGCTTTCCCATATCACTACCCTGAGACCAAGGTTCTCAGCAAGGCAGACGATTCAAGGAGTAGATCAAATTCAAGCGAAATTCCGAAGTGAGATGAAGCTAACGTTTTGATGGAATGTTTGTTGTGGGTCTGAAAAAAGAATGTACGGCCGACCCAGTGGCGTGGATGGTAGCGGAGGCTGCTCCCACACCGCTGGTCCCTGGTTCGAGTCCAGCTAGCGGCATGGGTGTCTGTGTTGTCCCTGTGAAAAATGTATGTACTGGATATTCTGTAACAAAGTGTTCTATATGGTTTCTTGTGATCATTGAAGGTTATGCCGTCGAATAGCTGTAGCGCCTACCTAAAAGCAAAATAAATACAAATACAAATACAAAAGAATGTACGAGGATGATGACTTCCCGCTTGAGAGGTGTATTAATTAACTAAAACTTATGATTGTTTAAATTGTGAATATATTTGTGTAAATATTACTTCTGTAAATAACTAATGTTTGAATATAAGTTCTTAAAAGTTTAAGGGTTTCAGAATTTATGTCTGTGAATTTAATTATGATTTAAAGAACTAAACTTTAGAAGAATTTTCCACAAATATATACGTTAAGTTGGAGCGTAATAACGTTTTAAAATATTTAAATCTGAAAAAAACATTCTTCTGTTATAATGGAAATACTATAAAATATATTTACTCAAAATCTCAAGTTCCTCATGCTTTTTTAGAGTAACTATTTAATAAAAATGAAAACCAATTCATTTTTCTTTCTTTAAAGGCTGTTGACAGAAATGTGATACGTAATTTTATTTTTGAAAGACAGATTTCTTGAAAAGCGGAAAATATAATTTTCTTTTCAAAGAGATGACTGAAATAAGATTAGTGGATATAAAATGCATAGACTTTGACCTTTGAAGTTTTTATAAGCTGAAAGATGTAAAAAGGTTTTTTTATCAAATGCTCTTTTTTCTGAAAAAATGCCTCTTTTTTGAAAGGTTTTAAAATCTATAGTAAATTTTTATTATAAAATAACAATTACAATGAAAGGTAGCACTTTTATTTGCTGATTTGAGGTACATTGGTTACAGCGATAGATCATATTCTTTTAATATATATCTAAAGATCCGTAGCAGCATAAAAGCATATTGATGTTAAGCACTGAAATTATTTTATTGTGGCGACGTTAATTCGCCTGATCAAAAGTGGAAACTGAAGCATAATTCAGTTCAGAGTTTTAGAGAAGAGCAAGAGGAACGGGACAAGACCATTCTCCTGTTTGGCGAATGCACTGTTTTGGCTAGAACATACCTTGCTGGAGGACTCTGTGAAACTCTTTTCGGTCACCTGTTGTACGACGCTTATCCTGGGGACGGCTGCTGGTCAGCTGTCAAGTATCACATTTAATATGTTTTTTATAATATGTTAAGTTATTTATAGTTGAAATTGAGCTTTTTATATGTTTAATAAAAGAAATATATGTTCAATGAAAAAGATCATATGTGTTCAGACAATCACAGTTTACCTTCCATGTCCACATTACTTTTATTAAAATATAATTTATTGTCCACTTACATTGCTTATTCATCTTATACTAAAAAAAGAACAAAACGCTCTGTCTGTGTGTGTGTCTGTGTGTGTGTCTGCGATGGCTAGCAAAATCTACAGCACGTACAAAGCTCAAAATTTTTTTGAGAGTAGCCCAATATCTCTCCTGATGCACCTGAGCTTCAGAATTTCAAAATTCCAATTACTAACTGAGTAATTAATTAAAATCAAGAGGTAACTCTCATAAAAAATCATCTTTTTCCCAATTTTTTTCTCTTTCATTTGTTTACGGTTGGCTGGTTGTGTAAAAATTTTCGCAGAAGTAATAAGAAAGCTGAGACAGAATTAAAGAAACCCATGGAGGAATAAGATAAGTGGAGGTGAAGTAAGCTCAAAAAAGGTTTGCGATATGAAACCATTTATCGCTCAAATTTAATGTGGCAAACAAAAGGACGTGGAAGAGATTTTGTATTATAAGACGAATTGAAAGAAATGAATTACAGTTGAAGCATATTTCAAGAGGAAATAGCAAATTTTTAAAATGGTCTTAGTTCTATTATTATTTATTAGAATAAATATTCGCTTTTAAAATGAAGGAAATTGGAAATTTAGCAATAATTAAATATCAAATTAAAATTAAATAAGATATTGAAAACATTTGATACGAATTAAAAATTGTATAACTAAAAGTTTCTTTCATTAATGTAATTTTCAATACTTTATAACGCAGATGAAAAATGTTTATGACTTAATAATTGCATGTAAATAAATATTTAAAATATAATGATGAAAACATTCTTTTAAAATCATGTATGAAAATTTAAGTAATAAATATTAATCTAAAATATAAATTTCTGACTGCAGACGATTTTAATGTACTAACAAAATAATGTTATATTTTCAAGCAAAACGTTAAAATAATTTTCTATATTGATATTTAAAACACATATGATAAAATAATTAATAAATTTTTACCAGTGAAGCGATAAATTAGTTCTTTTTTTAAAAACGAGAGAAAAAAAAAATACAGGTTTAAACATGTTTCAATTGATAGCGAAATTTTAAAATGGAGGGCCAAAATCACAGTCCGGTGAAATCCAAACACCTCATTGGTCATTGAGCCGCGTCCTTTTCAGGAAAAAATCTCTTAGCAGTTGGGTAAATGTTGTCATACTCCTTTTTCCGAGAAAAAATCGTAGCGGCAGTTTTGAAGTAAATCTTATCTCTTTTCATTTATAATCTAAATTTTTCAATCTCATTTTATAAAATGGCATCAAAATATCTTAATTGAGTTAATTTCGATGGTTTATCTTAAATAAGAACAGACGGTAACAATCGCTTAAAAAATACTTTCCCCTTCACCTTTTTCAAATGGAGAAACAAGTTCGTGATTTTCACCCTTACCGCACGACCAATGGGGTGGCTGGATTTCACTTGACTGTGATTTTGGCCCTTCACTTAAAAATTTCGCCAATTGATAGGCGTGTCAAAGCACGTGCTTTTGTTGGTACTTAATTGGACTTAATGTAGGGTTAGATCTTAAGCATCATCTCCAGAGATAATACCTCCACTCTATTAATTTCTTTTTACTCTAAAAAAGAAACCAATTTGAGATTTTGACATTTCAAAAGTGACTGTTTTTTTCCCAAAGACCTTTAAAATTCATAGACTGGCAAAATGTCAGTTTAACTTAGGATTTTTGAACATAGCTATTACGTCAGAACGTTGGTACTTCGTACATTAGAATGTATTTGTGGTTGGCTATGGTGAAGTTAATATATGTATATGTATATATGAGGCTTTTTTAGCGGTTTTTTTAAATCATTGATTAAATTTGAATGCATTTTATTTAAGTTAATATTTTATTAAGACTTTAATTTGTTTTTAAAACAAAAATGAAATGGCTCTTTGACGTACAATTGTTCGAATAGGCAGACGATTCATACACAGTAATAAATTATCAAATAGCAAAATAAATTATACATAAAAAATAGTCACTAAAAGAATAGTAGCAAAACATAATGTTTAGGCGTATTAACACATAACCCGATCCCAACCAGAAAAAAACAGACTATACTCCGAGCCAAGCAAAACAAAAATTTCATGAGCATAAACGCGACCTGAACCTAAAAATTCCATTTGAAAAAAAAAAAAAAACTATGGATTTGATATTTGACCCGAATCAAATCTGAATCCCACAAAAATATTCAAATGAAGCATACCCCAATTCGATCAAAGAAAAATAATGTTCGTGTATATGCAACCCGACCCGAAACCTAAAATTTTTCACTGAAAAAACCCAAAAAAGACCAGAACGAAAACTGAAATCGATAAAAATATTCCAAAGAACTATAACCTGATAAGAGCAAGACAAAAAAACTTCCATGAACATAAACCTGACTCGAACCTAAAAAATTCCATTTGAAGAAAAAGCCTGAAGTTTTATGCAAACTACATCTGAATCCGATCAAAATATTCGAAAGAACCATAACCGGATTCGAATAAGAAAAAATAATTTTCGTGGACATGAAACCGATCGGAACCTAAAATTCCATTTGAAAAAAATACCTGAAATTTGAATCGACAAAAATATTCCACAGAACCATACCCGGACCTGAACAAGACAAAAAAATTTCCATGAACATGAACCCATTCCGAACCTAAAAAATGAACTAAATCTGAATCTGACAAAAATATTCCAGAGAAGCATATCCTTATTCGAACAATGCAGAATAATTTCCGTTGATGCGCAACCCAACCTGAACCTAAAAATTCCATTAAAAAGCCGAAATCTGAATTGAACGACATCTGAACCCGAAAAAAATATTCCAAAGAACCAAAACCCGATCCGAGCAAGACAAAATAATTTCCCTGGACATGAATCCAACCAGAACCTTAAAAATCAATTTAAAAAAAATACCTGAAATCTGAATCGAACCAAATCTGAATCCGACGAAAATAGTCCAAATAACTATAACCAGATACGAACAAGACAATATAATTTCCATGGATATAATCCCCATTCCAAACCAAAAAATTTGTAAAAAAAAAGAAAAAAAAATCCCGAAATTTGAACCAAACATAATCTGAACCTAACAAAAATATTTCAGTGAAGTATAACCTCATTGGAACTAGGTAAAATAATTTCCATATAAGTACAACCCGACCCGAACTTAAAAATCCCATTTGAAAGGAAAAAAAAAACCCCACGAAATCTGAATTGAACCGAATCTAATCTGAACACAAATATTCCAAACAATCATAACCGTATCCGAAGAAGACAAAATAATTTCCATGAACATGAATCCAATCCGAGCCTAAAATTCGGATGTTCTACAAAACATAATGCGCTCCGTAGCGATGGAAAGTGAAACTAAGTACTTAGCGCGAGATGGTTAAAATATTTCGTTTATAGTTAATGTTGAATTAGAACTTGGTTACGGTTAGATAACAGTTAGGTTGCAATTACGTTCCGGTGACCCTTTTGTTATTTTATTTTCCGGTTAGGTTACAGTTAGGTCATGGTTAAGTTACAGTTAGGTTAAGGTTAAGTTGCGGTTAGGTTGTGGTTAGATTATGGGTAGGTTATGATTAGGTGACGGCCAAGTTACATTTATGGTATATTTAACTTGCAGTTAGGTTACTGTTAAGATACAGCTAAGTTACAGACAAGTTATGATTCCGATACAATTAGGTTACGGTTAGGATTTTGTTCATAGAATGAACATTACGCATGTTTGATAAAAAATATACACCTATTTTTGTAAAATGGCTCTGAATTTATAATATTATATACTAACCTTTTAGCGAATCATCGAGAATCGATTTCATTCACGGTATAGTCAGATTTAAGAGTGATATTTAATTAGTTTGAAATTCAAAATATTTCACTTGGGATAACTATGTGAAAAAAGTATTTAGTTAAGTCACTTAACAGTAATTTTAAGGATAAATATCAACACGAAATCGTTGGACACATATTCCCTCCTGCGTTTCCCATTGCAGTCATTTTAGGTATTTTTGCAGCTAAATATTAGTTTTTTTTTAAATCCAATTTTTGACACAGTCAGGGGGCACGTATTTAATATAATGTACAATGTAAAAAATTTGACCCTTTTGCTGTATCATCACTCCCCCGCTTTTATAGAATATATCTCTTTTGACCTATGACAATGCTCCAAAATAGGCTGAAGTAATCATTTTCTATAAAAGCGGTGGAGTGACGATGCAGCAAAAGGGTCAAATTCTTAACAGTGTATTAACACATATTTTGAGTTGAAGATAAAATCATAAAAATTTCAAGTTCGTTTAACATTATTATAACGGACCCGGGCAACGCCGGGCGGGTCAGCTAGTCTATACTAATAAAAGAACAAAACGCCTGTCTGTCTGTGTGTGTGTCTGCGATGGCTAGCAAAATCTACAGCACGTGCGTAGCTCAAAATTTTTTTGAGAGTAGCCCCAAATCTCTCTTGATGCACCTGAGTTTCAGAATTTCGAAATTCCAATTATTAACTGAGTAATTAATTAAAATCGAGAGGTCACTCTCATAAAAAAATTATCTTTTTCCCATTTTTTTCTCTTTCGTTTATTTACGGTTGGTTGGTTGTGTAAAAATTTTCGCAGAATTAATAAGAAAGCTGAGACAGAATTAAAGAAACCCATGGAGGAATGAGATAAGTGGAGGTGAAGTAAGCCTCAAAAAAGGTTTGCAATATGAAACCATTTATCGCTCAAATTTTAATGTGCCAAATAAAAGGACGTGGAAGGAATTTTGTATTATATGACGAATTGAAAGAAATGAATTACAATTGAAGCATATTTTAAGAGGAAATACCAAATTTTTTAAATGGTGTTTGTTCTATTATTATTTATTAAAATAAATGTTCGTTTTTTAAATGAAGGAAATTGGAAAATTAGCAATAATTAAATATCAAATTAAAATTAAATAAGATATTGAAAACATTTGATACGAACTAAAAATTGTATAACTAAAAGTTTCCTTCATAAATGTAATTTTAAATACTTTATAATGTAGATGAAAAATGTTTATGACTTAATGATTGCATGTAAATAAATATTTAAAATATAATGATGAAAACATTCTTTTAAAATCATGTATGAAAACTTAAGTAATAAATATTAATCTAAAATAAAGATTTCTGACTGCAGACGATTTTTATGTATTAACAAAAGAATGTTATATTTTCAAGCAAAACGTTAAAATAATTATCTATATTGATATTTAAAACACATATGATAAAATAATTGATTAATTTTTACCGGTGAAGCGATAGATTAGTTCTTTTTAAGAAACAAGAGCAAAAAAAATACGGGTTTAAACCTGTTTCAATTGATAGGCGTGTCAAATCACGTGCTTTTGTTGGCACTTAATTGGACTTAATGTAGAGTTGCATTTTTAGCACCTCCAGAGATAATACTTCTACTCTATTAATTTCTTTTTACTCTATGAAAGAAACCAATTTGAGATTTTGACATTTCAAAAGTGCCTGTTTTTTTTCCCCAAAGACCTTTAAAATTCATAGACTGGCAAAATGTCAGTTTAACTTAGGATTTTTGAATACAGCTGTTACGTCACATCGATGGTACTTCGTACATTAGAATCTATGCATGGTTAGCTATGTTGCATTAAATATATGTATATGTATATATGAGGCTTTTTTAGCAGTTTTTTTAAATCATTGATTAAATTTGAATGCATTTTATTTAAGTTAATATTTTATTAAGACTTTAATTTGTTTTTAAAACAAAAATGAAATGGCTGTTTGACGTACAATTGTTCGAATCGGCAGACGATTCATATACAGTAATAAATTAACAAATAGCAAAATAAATTATATATCAAAAATAGTCACTAAAAGAATAATAGCAAAACATAATTTTTAGGCGTATTAACACATAACCCGATCCCAACCAGAATAAAACAGACCATATTCCGATCCAACAAAGACAAAAATTTCATGAGCATAAACCCGACCCAAACCTAAAAAAAAAAAAAAAAAAAAAAAAAAACTATGGATTTGATATCTGACCCGAATCAAATATGAATCCCACAAAAATATTCAAATGAAGCACACCCCAATCCGATCAAGGAAAAATAATGTTCGTGTATATGCACCCCGATCCGAACCTAAAAATTTTCTTTGAAAAAACCCGAAAAATGACCAGAACGAAAACTGAAATCGATAAAAATATTCCAAAGAACTATATCCCGATAAGAGCAAGACAAAATAATTTCCGTGAACATAAACCTGATTCGAACCTAAAAAATTCCATTTGAAAAAAGACCTGAAATTTTATGCAAACTACATCTGAATGCGATCAAAATATTCGAAAGAACCAGAACCGGTTTCAAATAAGAGAAAATAATTTCCGTGGACATGAACCCGATCCAAATCTAAAATTCCATTTGAAAAAAATACCTGAAATTTAAATCGAACCAAATATGAACCCGACAAAAATATTCTACAGAACAATACCCGGCTCTGAACAAGACGAAAAATTTCCATGATCACGAACCTAATTTCAATCTAAAAAACTGAACTAAATCTGAATCTGACAAAAATATTCCAGAGAAGCATATCCTTATTCGAACAATGCAGAATAATTTCCGTTGATGCGCAACCCAACCTGAACCTAAAAATTCCATTAAAAAGCCGAAATCTGAATTGAACGACATCTGAACCCGAAAAAAATATTCCAAAGAACCAAAACCCGATCCGAGCAAGACAAAATAATTTCCCTGGACATGAATCCAACCAGAACCTTAAAAATCAATTTAAAAAAAATACCTGAAATCTGAATCGAACCAAATCTGAATCCGACGAAAATAGTCCAAATAACTATAACCAGATACGAACAAGACAATATAATTTCCATGGATATAATCCCCATTCCAAACCAAAAAATTTGTAAAAAAAAAGAAAAAAAAATCCCGAAATTTGAACCAAACATAATCTGAACCTAACAAAAATATTTCAGTGAAGTATAACCTCATTGGAACTAGGTTAATTTCCATATAAGTACAACCCGACCCGAACTTAAAAATCCCATTTGAAAGGAAAAAAAAAACCCCACGAAATCTGAATTGAACCGAATCTAATCTGAACACAAATATTCCAAACAATCATAACCGTATCCGAAGAAGACAAAATAATTTCCATGAACATGAATCCAATCCGAGCCTAAAATTCGGATGTTCTACAAAACATAATGCGCTCCGTAGCGATGGAAAGTGAAACTAAGTACTTAGCGCGAGATGGTTAAAATATTTCGTTTATAGTTAATGTTGAATTAGAACTTGGTTACGGTTAGATAACAGTTAGGTTGCAATTACGTTCCGGTGACCCTTTTGTTAATTTATTTTCCGGTTAGGTTACAGTTAGGTCATGGTTAAGTTACAGTTAGGTTAAGGTTAAGTTGCGGTTAGGTTGTGGTTAGATTATGGGTAGGTTATGATTAGGTGACGGCCAAGTTACATTTATGGTATATTTAACTTGCAGTTAGGTTACTGTTAAGATACAGCTAAGTTACAGACAAGTTATGATTCCGATACAATTAGGTTACGGTTAGGATTTTGTTCATAGAATGAACATTACGCATGTTTGATAAAAAATATACACCTATTTTTGTAAAATGGCTCTGAATTTATAATATTATATACTAACCTTTTAGCGAATCATCGAGAATCGATTTCATTCACGGTATAGTCAGATTTAAGAGTGATATTTAATTAGTTTGAAATTCAAAATATTTCACTTGGGATAACTATGTGAAAAAAGTATTTAGTTAAGTCACTTAACAGTAATTTTAAGGATAAATATCAACACGAAATCGTTGGACACATATTCCCTCCTGCGTTTCCCATTGCAGTCATTTTAGGTATTTTTGCAGCTAAATATTAGTTTTTTTTTAAATCCAATTTTTGACACAGTCAGGGGGCACGTATTTAATATAATGTACAATGTAAAAAATTTGACCCTTTTGCTGTATCATCACTCCCCCGCTTTTATAGAATATATCTCTTTTGATCTATGACAATGCTCCAAAATAGGCTGAAGTAATCATTTTCTATAAAAGCGGTGGAGTGACGATGCAGCAAAAGGGTCAAATTCTTAACAGTGTATTAACACATATTTTGAGTTGAAGATAAAATCATAAAAATTTCAAGTTCGTTTAACATTATTATAACGGACCCGGGCAACGCCGGGCGGGTCAGCTAGTCTATACTAATAAAAGAACAAAACGCCTGTCTGTCTGTGTGTGTGTCTGCGATGGCTAGCAAAATCTACAGCACGTGCGTAGCTCAAAATTTTTTTGAGAGTAGCCCCAAATCTCTCTTGATGCACCTGAGTTTCAGAATTTCGAAATTCCAATTATTAACTGAGTAATTAATTAAAATCGAGAGGTCACTCTCATAAAAAAATTATCTTTTTCCCATTTTTTTCTCTTTCGTTTATTTACGGTTGGTTGGTTGTGTAAAAATTTTCGCAGAATTAATAAGAAAGCTGAGACAGAATTAAAGAAACCCATGGAGGAATGAGATAAGTGGAGGTGAAGTAAGCCTCAAAAAAGGTTTGCAATATGAAACCATTTATCGCTCAAATTTTAATGTGCCAAATAAAAGGACGTGGAAGGAATTTTGTATTATATGACGAATTGAAAGAAATGAATTACAATTGAAGCATATTTTAAGAGGAAATACCAAATTTTTTAAATGGTGTTTGTTCTATTATTATTTATTAAAATAAATGTTCGTTTTTTAAATGAAGGAAATTGGAAAATTAGCAATAATTAAATATCAAATTAAAATTAAATAAGATATTGAAAACATTTGATACGAACTAAAAATTGTATAACTAAAAGTTTCCTTCATAAATGTAATTTTAAATACTTTATAATGTAGATGAAAAATGTTTATGACTTAATGATTGCATGTAAATAAATATTTAAAATATAATGATGAAAACATTCTTTTAAAATCATGTATGAAAACTTAAGTAATAAATATTAATCTAAAATAAAGATTTCTGACTGCAGACGATTTTTATGTATTAACAAAAGAATGTTATATTTTCAAGCAAAACGTTAAAATAATTATCTATATTGATATTTAAAACACATATGATAAAATAATTGATTAATTTTTACCGGTGAAGCGATAGATTAGTTCTTTTTAAGAAACAAGAGCAAAAAAAATACGGGTTTAAACCTGTTTCAATTGATAGGCGTGTCAAATCACGTGCTTTTGTTGGCACTTAATTGGACTTAATGTAGAGTTGCATTTTTAGCACCTCCAGAGATAATACTTCTACTCTATTAATTTCTTTTTACTCTATGAAAGAAACCAATTTGAGATTTTGACATTTCAAAAGTGCCTGTTTTTTTTCCCCAAAGACCTTTAAAATTCATAGACTGGCAAAATGTCAGTTTAACTTAGGATTTTTGAATACAGCTGTTACGTCACATCGATGGTACTTCGTACATTAGAATCTATGCATGGTTAGCTATGTTGCATTAAATATATGTATATGTATATATGAGGCTTTTTTAGCAGTTTTTTTTAAATCATTGATTAAATTTGAATGCATTTTATTTAAGTTAATATTTTATTAAGACTTTAATTTGTTTTTAAAACAAAAATGAAATGGCTGTTTGACGTACAATTGTTCGAATCGGCAGACGATTCATATACAGTAATAAATTAACAAATAGCAAAATAAATTATATATCAAAAATAGTCACTAAAAGAATAATAGCAAAACATAATTTTTAGGCGTATTAACACATAACCCGATCCCAACCAGAATAAAACAGACCATATTCCGATCCAACAAAGACAAAAATTTCATGAGCATAAACCCGACCCAAACCTAAAAAAAAAAAAAAAAAAAAAAAAAAAAAAAAAACTATGGATTTGATATCTGACCCGAATCAAATATGAATCCCACAAAAATATTCAAATGAAGCACACCCCAATCCGATCAAGGAAAAATAATGTTCGTGTATATGCACCCCGACCCGAACCTAAAAATTTTCTTTGAAAAAACCCGAAAAATGACCAGAACGAAAACTGAAATCGATAAAAATATTCCAAAGAACTATATCCCGATAAGAGCAAGACAAAATAATTTCCGTGAACATAAACCTGATTCGAACTTAAAAATTCCATTTGAAAAAAGACCTGAAATTTTATGCAAACTACATCTGAATGCGATCAAAATATTCGAAAGAACCAGAACCGGTTTCAAATAAGAGAAAATAATTTCCGTGGACATGAACCCGATCCAAATCTAAAATTCCATTTGAAAAAAATACCTGAAATTTAAATCGAACCAAATATGAACCCGACAAAAATATTCTACAGAACAATACCCGGCTCTGAACAAGACGAAAAATTTCCATGATCACGAACCTAATTTCAATCTAAAAAACTGAACTAAATCTGAATCTGACAAAAATATTCCAGAGAAGCATATCCTTATTCGAACAATGCAGAATAATTTCCGTTGATGCGCAACCCAACCTGAACCTAAAAATTCCATTAAAAGAACCGAAATCTGAATTGAACGATATCTGAACCCGAAAAAAATATTCCAAAGACCCAAAATCGGATCCTAGCAAAACAAAATAATTTCCCTGGACATGAATCCGACCAGTACCTTAAAAATCAATTTAAAAAATACCTGAAATCTGAATCGAACCAAATTTGAATCCGACGAAAATATTACCCAAAGGAAACATAAACCCAATCCGAACCAAAAAATTTCTAAAAAAAAAACCGAAATTTGAACCAAACCTAATCTGAACCTAACAAAAATATTTCAGTTTAGTATAACCTCATTGGAACTAGGTAAAATAATTTCTATGGAAGTACAACCCGACCCGAACTTAATTCCACTTGAAGGGAAAAAACCCCCACGAAATCTGAATTGAACCGAATCTAAACTGAACAAAAATATTCCAAACAACCATAACCGTATCCGAAGAAAGCAAAATAATTTCCATGAACATGAATCCAATCCGAACCTAAAATTCGGATGTTCTACAAAACATAATGCGCTCCATAGCGGTGGAATGTGAAACTAAGTATTTAGCGCGAGATGGGTAAGATATTTCGTTTATAGTTAGAGTTAAATTATAACTTGGTTACGGTTAGATAACAGTTACGTTGCAATTACGTTCCTTTGTTATATTTAATTTCCGGTTAGGTTACAGTTAAGTCATGGTTAAGTTACAGTTAGGTTAATGTTAAGTTGCGGTTAGGTTGTGGTTAGATTATGGATAGGTTATGATAAGGTGACGACCAGGTTACATTTATTAGGATGAGCGAAGCGAATCCTCTACTAGGCCACTCAAATTACATTTTGTCGTACGTTTTACAAAAAAACTATTCAATATTTTAACTTCAAATTAAACACAAAAATAAATTATGATCTGTAGATTTGCAGAATATAATTTTTTTTACTGTAAAACGTTTAAAAATTTATTATTTTAATTAATTTATTTTACATGCATTTCCAATACGGACGCATTTTAACAAATAAATAAAAAATGAAACGCGTATATTTTCAGAAAAAATATAAATCATGGAGTAAGTTATAATACATAGAACCATGATTAATTTAATAAATAAAATATGTTTTCATTATTCAGCAAAATCGTTTGCACAGATGACACTTAAACATTTAAAAAAAATTGTGTTGTGGGATTTTTTTTCTGTAGAATGGCAACAAAATAATTGTAAACAAATAAAATTAATTGTTAAATTTGTTATATTGTGTTTAGGGGAGGTTAAGTTGTAGGTGTTTTTTTGGTTGGTGTTTGCGGATTAAGACAGCTATAAAGAGATATAAAGCTGCTCACCGGGTCCACGCGGGCCTAATCAACAACAACAAATTTGTTATATAAATGAAAAATTAAAATAATTGAAGCATGAAGTTGTTGCCTCGATTCAAGCTCTTTGTAAATGTACTAAAGCAAAGTTGGCCGATTCAGAAACGACAAATTGACTTTAACCATTTCTTATTTTATCATATGGATCTAAAGTAATGTTGCGTTCCTATTTGTGGACCGAAAAAGATTTAGTGAACGGGACTTTAGACTTTGTTGCACGTAATAAAGAAATTCACAAGCCACCAGACCAGATATCGCGAATAATCATGGATAAATTTGAATACTACAATAATTTAACTTATAAGAATTGGTGCGTACCAATTCCTCCAATAATTAAATTCTAGAAAAATGGAAGCATAAATTGCTCAAGGAAAGAATTTCTTCTGCAGTTAGCTTTTGCTATTACAATTCATAAATCCCAAGGTTTAACATTAGATGAAGCAGTTATAGATATTGAGGATATATAGACACCAGTTGGCTTAAAAACGTACGTAACGTTGTCGAGAGTGAAAATCCTTCAAAATTAAGCATTCAATAGGAAATTTTCCTTACGAAACATTCTACAATATAAAAAATTCTGATACGCTAACATGTATAAAAACGAAGAAATTAGAAAAAAAAGTTTTACAGTTAAAAATTCATAGTATCAACGAGAGGAGATTTCAAATGTTTTTCCAGAAAATAGGATTTTGACGAAGTAACTTTCTTCAAGCTCTCTTCAAATATATTATTCTAAAATAGCTATCAAAGATTATTTGATGTTAATTACAAAGATTGGAAACATGCGTATTTCAAACAACTTTAAAAAACACCAGTGGCTACTGGAAATTGTAAAAACATCTTTAAAAGAGCTTTTAGTTGAAAATTTAAAAATATTTTGTAAAAGTTTGCTTCGAAAATATTTTATTATGCCAGTCTTACATCATAAACAAAAAATTAAAATGCGCCAAAACATAAAATAACGTTTTTGTTTAATAAAGATGCAAAAATAATATTAAAAAATATTTTTACTTTCAAATATCTGTTTTATAAAATAATGCTTCGCGAATCCAAACAAAGCATGGCTTTTCCTAGTGGTTTATTTAAGTTACAGTTAGGTTACTGTTAAGATACAGCTAGGTTACAGACAAGTTATGATTACAATACAATTAGGTTACGGTTAGGATTTTGTTCACAGAATGAACATTACGCATGTTTGATAAAAATTATACACCTATTTTTGTAAAATGGCTCTGAAATTATAATACTATATACTAACCTTTTAGCTAATCATCGAGAATCGATTTCATTCACGGTATAGTCGGATTTAAGAGTGATATAATTAGTTTGAAATTCAAAATATTTCACTTGGGATAACTATGAGAAAAAAGTATTTAGATAAGTCACTTAATAGCAATTTTAAGGATAAATATCAACATTTTAACACGAAATCACGCAATCGTCGCACACATATTCCCTCCTGCGTTTCCCATTTCAGTCATTTTTGGGTTTTTTGGAGCTAAATATTAGTTTTTTTAAACCAATTTTTGACACAGTCAGGGGGTACATATTTAATATAATGTACACTGCAAAAAAAATTGACACTTTTGCTGCATCATCACTCCCCCGCTTTTATAGAATATCTCTCTTTTGACCTATGAGAATGCTCCATAATAAGCTGAAGTAATAATTTTCTATAAAAGCGGTGGAGTGACGATGTAGTAAATGGATCAAATTTTTAACAGTGTATTTACACTTATTTCGAGTTAAAGATAAAATCATAAAAATTTCAAGTTCGTTTAACATTGTTATTACGGACCTGGGCAACGCCGGGCGGGTCAGCTAGTAAAGTAATAAAAAACGAGTGATATTTTTAATAACCCCAACCCTCTTATTTTTAAGCCTTATTGATGTTAAGTTTTCATTAAAATAATCGAATCTATTTAAATTTTACGATTCAACAACGTTTTGAATCAATGAGTAATATTTGATGCTCTTAAAATTTATTTTCATGTATAGTTTTTAGGTACGTTTGTAATTATGTAAATACGTAGCACATATTGTTGTCGTTCAGTCCGTCCGTCTGTCTGTCCGTCCGCATATATCAACCAAAACTATCCAACCGAATCGTTTGAAATTTAAAATACATAACTATTACATAATTTTGTCGAGTCATTTCAAATTTTTTGAAAATCGGATACATAGATCAATTACAGGGACAATCAAAAGGATTCCATTACATTACGGTCTATGGGGAAAAAGTTTCAAATACATTTTAATCGTTTGTAATTTAAAATATATAATTATTACCTAATTTTCTGGAGTCATTTCAAATTTTATGAAAATCGGGTGCGTAGATCAATTACAGGGACATTCAAAAGTATTCCGTTGCATTACGGTCAATGAGGAAAAAAGTTTTAAATGCATTTTAATAGTGTTACACTCATTCGAACATAATAAAATTGACATAAACCTATGAAGTATATATATATATATATATACTAAAATATACTTTCTATACAATCTGTAATGCAAAGAATAAGTATTATTAAATTACAGGGCTACACAAAGTATTCAACTACATAATGTTATACGGAAGAGCATTGTTTGGAGCGTGTTTTAATTATATTAAACTATTTCATATTTTCTGGACATTATATACGTTGCTGAGATGTAATAAAAATTACTTCCTATACATTTACAGGAACACAAAGATTTCAACCCCCATATTGTATCCGAAGTACTGTCTACTATATCAGCAAGATCTGAATATTTTTAAAACTTCATTATTGTACCTACGCACCTCATTTGCTACGCTTCACGTGCAATTTCCAACTTGTTATATCCTGTTAGAAAAAATGTCCGGGGAATATTTAAAACACAGGCTGTCAGTACCCGATTGGTCCTTTAAAGATTTTAAAGGATGAGTAGCGGGTAAGCATTTTATATAAATTTATTCTTTAGCTTATGGTTAAAATTATAAGTACATTAAATATAATTATCAGAAATTACATCGGTAATAAATATAACAGGGAACTTCCAGTTCATTTATAAATTTATCGGCTTAGTTCGTAATTTGTATATAACCGTGAAAGTCCTATTCCTAGAAATTTACACTAACTTAACAAAATTTAAAGAAATGAAAGAATTTGTTTCTTTCACAAGGCTTGGAAAAATTATGAAATTCAAGAAACAATGATTGCAAGCAAAATTTAGAAACACATTTGTTCAGTAGAGTTTCCCTAGATAGAGAAGTTGGGATTATGCTAAATGGAATCTGAATTAGAATGTGTGAAAAATTTAATGTTCTAAAATATAGAAAAATGCAAAGAATTTTTTCCTGACTTACTGTTGTAGAACAACATAAACAACATGGTTTTCATAAAAAAGATAATACATTTTGCTATCAGTTAACGGACAGATTGGTTAACGAGCATTTTATCGAGAGAATTTTATGTTAGGATAACGAATACCTCAGAAAACAAAGCCAAGAAGAAACAATGCTATGTTTCAAATTTGCCAAGCTATATTTAAGGGCACTGTGGACCTTTATTTGAGCAAAATTGTCGCAATAAAGGTATATTTCTGTGGTATAATAATATCAAAACATCTTTTTCTTATTAAAATATCATTTGTGAAAATTTTAAGAAGTAAATAATAAAAGTAAGTGTATTTATATACTTTAAATCTGTTTTTCTCAAAACTATTTTTTTAGCGTTTTTAGATTTTGGAAATGCTTTTTGCGACGTAATTTTTTTTATTAATATTTATGAAATTGATAAGGAAATATCCTGATATTGTTTATATAGAATCTGTGTAAGCTTTTTAAAATTCGTCTTCATTAAGATAGTCAAATTTGATTTTTTACTCGTTAAAAGGCAAAATTTTGATTAAAATCGATAAAAAAATCTGCAAAATATTAATTATTCAAGAGATTAAAAAAATCTTACACAAATTTGTTTATAATAGAGTTTTAAGTGATAAAAAAAGCAAAAGCAAGAATATATCTTAAAAATTAAAACATGAGGAGCTATTTAAAATTTCGTTTAAAAAAATAAAAATTTTAATAAGATTTGAATTTTTTTTGAAGGTGTTCTATATGCTTTTGGTGAAATGTATGCAAAAAAATTCATATTGATATGATGAAAAAAAATAATAACGTTCACCGTCCCCTTAATTCCATGCATTGTCGACTTCGACAGCATTTTAACAGGTGCATGTGTATGGCTAAATAATTCTTGAGCAGCCGGTGAAGGGAAGGTGGGATTCGAGCCCTAAATTCTAGGACACAGACGATACAGAAAAATGAGTATGGATAGATTAGAAACATTATTTTTTCTATTTTTTCCTTTTTTAAAGACATATTTTTAAATACAAATTAATTATTCTAATTGGAATTTAGTTCAGAAATTATCAGCAAGCACTAAATTCTGCATCAGTTTAATTGGACCCAGCAGTAAAAACGATGTTTACTGCAGATTTTAGAGAATAAAAAAAAATTCTAATAGTCAAAGTGACAAACTGATAGGATTTAATGCCGTTGTCAACGAATGTAAGCCAAAAAGTTTTTACAAAGGACCCTAAAAAAAACTTTAGTGCCCGGCCTTTCCTTTTGAATAAAGACTTATATTAATCGTATTGTAAACATATGATTCATATTATTCTTACTTTCTTCTATCTTAACAAGAAGAAGGTATTGGGTTAATGAAAATTATCGTAATCCGGTTTTCGACGGATTTACACGTTTTATGACTCAGAAAACCCGAAAAACCTGTTTTTACAAAATGTCCGTCGGTGAGTCTGGGAGTCTGTCTGTATGTGACAAAAATTTTCTGGGCTCTATCTCAAGAAGTAAATAACAGAATTTTACAAAACTTTGGATTTTATTTGAGTTAGATAAAAATCAGATCCGATTAGATTTTGGAGTATATTGCTCAACAGATGCCGCTGCTACGCTGCATTATTTACAGTTACCACAACAGCCATATCGGAAGAACTTATGCATGGATATTTATAAAAAAATAGATTTAGTTTATACTTGATATAAAATGGTTCTGATTACGTTTTGGTGTAAATCGTTCAACATGGGACGCTACCATAGTACAGTATTTCTGATTACTGCAATAGCTCTTTCTCAAGAATTAATGTTCCCATTTCCAAAAAACTTTGATATAATCTAGATTCGATTCTTTTTTGGTGCATATCACTCAATAAGTGGCACTGCCATGTTGCATTATTTAAATTAACCACGTTAGCTATAACTCAAGAGCTAGTGCATGGATTTTCATAAAACTTTAGATTTAGTTAGTACTTAATATAACAAGGTGCGGATTTTTTTTTCTTTTTTGTTGCAAATCGTTCAAGACGTGGCACTGCAATGTGGCATTATTACTGATTATTGCAATAGCTCCATCTCAAGAACTAAAGCATGAAATCTTCTAAAATATTTGAGATTCAATTAGCCTATTTAGTTTTTGTTGTAAATCGCTCTACAGATGGCGCTGCTTTTTCTCGATTTAGCAATAAATGCATTTCACGAACTAGTGCATGGATTTTCATCAAACTTTAGATTATGTTAGTACCTGATAAAAAATAAATGATCGTGATTAATTTTCGGTGTTTTCATCACCGAACATTCGACAGATTTTTTCTAAGATTTTGCAGTAGTATTATCTCAAAAGCTAATGCCTGGATTTTCACAAAACTTCAGATTCAATAATAAGTTGACATAAGTTGTTACTGACTAGATTTTGGTTTAAACCACTTAAACGGTGACACTACTATGCCGCATTTTTCAGGAAGTATTAACAGGCAAAAGATAGCAGATTGTTTGGGGATTGCTACATCTAGCTAGTTTTCCTTTATTTTATTTTTATTTTTTTAGTATGATTTAGGTTTAAAAATTAATCAATTGAATTTTCATAAAAGTCTGTACTAAATCTGCGATAGGTTAACGGCTATTCGTTAGCAAGCACTGTTTTGGAAAGGATTAAGCTCGTTATCCGATCACGAACTGTATCTATGATTTCTTCAAAGGAACAATCAATTCCTCATATATATATATATATATATATATATATGTGTGTGTGTGTGTGTGTGTGTGTGTGTGTGTGTGACATTTTAAAGTTAGGAGCCAGAGACATCATCGCCAGGGTCCCCGTTCTACCGCACAGAAGTCATGGCAAGCGAGGAAAAAATAATAAGTAAATAAATGTAGAGGATCCAATAAATTACTCATTGGCTGCTGTAAGTTAATTTATTAATCTGTAGTCATGAGAAAGGGAAAGGCTCCTTTTGTAAACTGTCATTTACCGAAATATTCCATGATTATTTCAGCGAGCCGTACTCGTCGAAAAATACCCCCAAGAATCTTCCTTCTCATCTCGAGGCTTCCATCTCAAAAGAAAATTCTAGAACATTCTTTACTCTCGAACCATCATTCTTTTATGTAAACATAACTCATGCCCAGAGTCAAGTTTATATTCCACAGACGATAATTTATATAAAAAAATATTATTTAACTAATTTATAATCGACTCAGAATTTCAAATATCCTGTGCAAACTATCTTTTTTTGCAGACGATTAATTTTAAGAGAAAAAGAAAAGAAATGAATTTATTGTTATGCACACAGGGGAAAAATAAATAAATAGATAAATAAAAATAATGATATTTTTTGAAAGGTATGGTTTTGGAATAATTTTAATAAGACTTTCTTAAAAAGGGTTGATAAAAACATAGAAAAAGTGAGTTTTATTTGGAATATTAAGAAGTAAAGTTTAATTAAGAGTTTTTTGAATTTAGAGCCATCTTTTAAAATTAGCCGTATTGGAATAAATGTTTTTTTAAGGCGAATTAGGAATTTATATCGTTTCCATAAAGATTAATGGATTAGATCTAGAAACAAGATTTTAATTTAATATGTTAAACTAAGTACGGAATATTGTTATAAGGAAATTAATACAGTATAAAGGATAAATTTGGCGAAAAATTTTTAAAATTTGTAATATATATATATAAAGAAATACATCAACGATCTGTAAGACTAGCAATTACAATTAAGAAATTGTGTGTAAATTTAAGTTTAATCTTCTTAATTAGCAAAAAATTATGTAAGTATGATTTATTTATTTATTAATCTTATCCAATCTATACTTGGTACATATCAAATCTGATAATTGGGCCGTTGTAGGAACAAATTTATTTAAATATATTTATAAATTGATGCTCGATTTGAAAGTTTGCAATAAAATAAAATTTGTGTTTCCGTATTATTTCATGTAAAAATATTCAATATATTAGAACTGAACACCGGTATCAACAGAATCTTAAAAAAACCGTAAAAATTGAATTATTTTTGGACATGAGGTGTAAAGAATTGTTACTATTTATATTTGACATATTTTGTAAATGTACTTATATATGCACTCAAACTGAATTTGTTATTATATTTTAGGGAAGGTATACGAATATCTTCGACACAGATCTAAGCGTATATGTGCCACATTGAAGTAGAATAAATCAAAGATTCTCATGGTATTAAAATATTCCTAGTACTAGATATAGAATTTAACTTCACTTTTGATATTAATGCTATAATTATCTTAAACAAAATTATACTTTCTACATTGATCTATTCAACGTTTCAGCTTAGGTAAATTTAAATCTGAATTATTCTAATAGCTACTTTGAATATTTTTTCTAAGCGCATTGTAAAATAATGCCATTTATTTTATTATTCCAATTGAACATATTGGCTGAATAATAAATAAATAAATTAATAAATAAAATAAATAAGGCAATTATATATATATATATATATATATATATATATATATGTATATATATATATATACTAGCTGACCCGCCCGGCGTTGCCCGGGTCCGTATTAACAATATTAAACGAACTTGAAATTTGTATGATTTTATCATTAACTCGTTACATGCAGAAATGCATTGTCTGAAATACGTAGCCACTGACTGTGTGAAAATCGGTTTTAAAAACAACTAATATTAAGCTCTAAAAATACTCAAAATGAGCAATGAAAAACGCGGGAGGGAATATGTATCCAACGATTGCATGATTTTCGTGTAAAAAAGTTGATATTTACCCGTAAAAATCACTGTTAAGTCACGTAACTAATTATTATTTTCACATACAAATCCCAAGTGAAATATTTTGAATTTCAAACTAATTATATCACTCTTAAATCCGACCATACCATGAATGAAATCGATACACGATGGTAGCTAAAAGGTTGGTATATAGTACTATAATTTCAGAGCTATTTAACAAAAGTAAGGGTTATTTTTAATCAAATCTTGCGTATAGGTTCACTCTGTGTATAAATTCCTAACCTTAAACTTTTATACCGTAACCGGAACCTGTCTGTAACCTAACAGCGACTTAACAGTACCCTACCGTAAATTAAATATAACAGAAATGTAACCTAGCCTAAATGTATTCACTTTATTGTAACATATCCTTATTCTAACCATAACATAAATGCAATTTAACTTTAACCTAACTTTAACCTAAATAATATAATAGAAAAAAACCATTTTAAAAAATTACCATTTCTTCGTAAAATATGCTTCAGCTGTAATTCGTTTCTTTCAATTCGTTTTATTAATACAGAATTCCTTCCTCGTGCTTTTCTTTGAGACATTAAAATTTCAGCGATAAATGGTTTAATATTGCAAACCACGGAGTAAGACACTTCTTACTCCGTGTTGCAAACCTTTTTTCTGTTTACTTCGCCTCAACCTATCTTTTTCTCCATGGTGTACAGCAGCTGCGATTAAAAAAAAATCCTCATTTAAACTGACAGTTTGCCAGGCTATGAATTTTAAAGGTCTGTCCCAGGTTTTTTAATTATTTCTGCGAAACTTTTATGCAACCAATCAACCATAGGAAAATGAAATGGAAAAAAAGCGAAAAAAGGCGATATTTTATGAGAGTGAGCTTTGGAATTTAATTTATTACTCAGTTAATAAATAGAATTTTGAAATTCTGAGCTTCAGGTGCATCAGGAGAGACATTGGGCTACTCTCAAAAAAATTTTGAGCTTCGTACGTGCTGTAGATTTTGCTAGCCATCGCAGACACACAGACACACACACACACACAGACACACATACACAGACAGAGCGTTTTGTTGTTTTATAAGTATATATATACATATATATATATATATATATATATATATATATATATATATATATAGATAGATAGATAGGCAGATAGATATTTATTTCCCTCCCCTTAACAACTAAAAACAACATGGCATATTTTAATACATTTTTAAATAAAATAATGACACTTGCAGGCATGATTATTTCCAATCAAAAAGGTAATTTCATTTTCGATAAATGAATTATAGCTTTATTTATAATATATTGTTGTCATAGGACGTCAGTCTTATTCCAAACTTGAACTGTCGTGTTTGGAAATTCCTTTCAAAATACAGGTTTTTCAGTTTTCTTTTTGAAAATTCGTCGGCCTTTACTGAAAAACGTAAATAAATATTTGAATACACATAGCTTAATAAAAAGACCCGTCAATTTGATAAATTTGTGAACAGTAACGAATTATAAAATGTTTAGGAAAGTAGACAGTTTAAGAGATTTGTGAACTCTTGAAAACAGAAGTTATAATGAATAATGTTATATTCATAAAACATTGCTTAATCTGAAACACATATGAGTTTTTGCATATTAAAAATAGTTTAATAAATATGTAGTTGAAAAATGTTTACTTATAAAACAACCTCATGAAACTACATCTCTAGAATTTTATAAATACTACATTACAAATAAATTTACGAGAGCAATTATCATAATGTACGTTATTCAAAATAATCATTAAGATACCCAATTTACGAGCATTTCAGTAACAAGCATTGGAGGGCATAAAAAAGAAAAACGTATTAGATGCTCTTGCAGAGTATGTTTTCAAAGGAATGTTAAGCATTAAGAATAAGATTTGATTAAGGGAGAACTATAAATTATCATTTAGAATGTTTTAAGACCTAGTATACTATCTAAAGCTTTTATTCTAATGGAATTCTCTCTTTAATTAATTATTGTATAATTAACAACATAAAACTTTAACGAAAGAAGTTCGAAATATTTAAAAAAAAATTGCTAGTGAAAGTTTTTGTCTTTTTGAAAAAGATATATTTTAGGTAAGAATATAACTCTCTATATATTTAACATACAATTTATTTCGTTATCTATATATTTAAAACACCTGGCTGTTTTTTTGGACATCAGCCCTGACCTTTCTACTGTCCCGATTTTGATAATTATCTATATATTTAAAACACCTGGCTGTTTTTTTGGACATCAGCCCTGACCTTTCTACTGTCCCGATTTTGATAATTATTTTTTTAAATGAAAGCTGTTTGTGTGTAGATGTGCCCATTCTGGCTAATTTTTAATTTATTTCAATTTTTATATTTTATTTTTAATTTTAAAAGCTTTTTCATGACATTTCTTCAAAACAGTGGCAACAGGTTAAGCTTTTCTCAAAATTTATTTTGTTTCATTATTTTCCACCAATCAGGAGATTGATCTCATCGGTGAATGTATAATCGCATTTCAAAAAAATAAATAAAAATAAAATAAAATAAATAAAGGTTTTTGTTAAATTTAATCATAATAAAATGATTGCTCATAGTTATTCCCTGCAATACACAGATTATTTACTGAGTAATATTATTAAGTATTATGTAAGTAAAATAACAGGAGATAAACTTTAATAAAATATACTATCTAAAGCGAAATTTTGTCGATGGAGAAAATGTCGTCATACAGAAACCAGATAAATTTGTTCCATGAATATAATATACATTGTTATAGCTGTGTCAGTGATGATGTCATATTCACTGACTTTAATTCTTGCATCTAAATAAAGTGAATTTCTATTAATGTGAATGTCCATGGTGTGCTCAAATGAAAATATTTCTATAAACTGCGCCATTTCTATTTAATTATAATGAATATTTTATGAAAAACTAAAGAATTCTTAAATAACTGCATAAATCACGCTTTTATTTAAGAAAAGATGAGTATTTCTGAAGGTGTAAATGATGTCATATTAGAAAAAAAAGAATAAAACCTGTGATATGCCGGTATTACTATATTTCTATCTTACATAATATCAAAAAATAATTAAAATAATTTCATTGTATTAAGTTATTGTTTAAAATTAAAAAAAAAATTCTGCATTTCAGCAACAAATACAAAAAATTTATTCTTTTTAATAACAGAGATATCGTTTTCTTTTTCCTTTTTGTTGTTGCCATAACAATAAAATTAATTTTTACGTGTTCATGGAGGATACAAACCAGTAAATAAATTAAGTTTATTGCAAGTGCTGTAAATGTGTAGTGGGTTGGTTAAGCAGTTTAGTAAGTCCGTGTTTCTATTATAATTAAAATGTTTCATTGATATTATAATTATTGTACAGTTATCAAGTGATATTTAAACGAAGAAAAAATAAACTAAGCAGATATTTTTGAATTCGTCTTCTGGGGTATAATATTAACTTCCTAAATAATTTGGCATTTAAATATTATTTAAGGTTTAGAAACCGCATTAAAAAAAGAATTGTAGCTGGAGTTAAGTCCAACATAGTAATTTATGAGTTGTTTTCCTTATTTTTTGTTATTTTCTGAAGTTTGTACATCTTCATCATGAAAAGCTATCTTATCCCTATTTTAAGAGGTAGCAACTGTTTATTTCACTCAGTATTTTACTGTCTACATAAGATTGATATATATCATACCTAATATATATTCTTTTCCATCGAGTTTCGACGGGTGCAGCTAGTTGTTATTATTATATTTTTTTATTTTTGCTACGACTGTTCCTGGTTCTATAGGTTGATATATTATTCTGTATGTAAATATTTACAAATATTTTACAGATATATAATTTAAATGCAATAAAAATATATTATAATAATAATAAATACCAATAAAGCAATTGAACTAATAAAAATTGTTTTTGAAAGTGCCTTTATCCTAAGACAACTATTAAACATATAAAGATAAAAATGTTGAATAATTTTAGCCATGATAATTTCCAGTTTTATACCACTGTGACAACGCCGTTAAAAATGTATGTATACAGATGAATGATCAAATTATATATGATATTATATATGATTATATATGCTATAATGATATAATTTATGAAAATCCGTCTATTAGTTCTTGAGATATAGCTACTGTGATAATCGTGTAAAAGACAGCATTGCAGCGCCGTATTTTGAGCGATGTACATCAAAAACTAATCAATTCCAGTTTGTATTAATGTCTAAGTGAATATAAAGTTTTTGAAGAAATTTCGTGCAATAGTTTTTGAGGTTGCGTGCCCCATAATATTTATCACATACAGAGGGACAGAGTGACAGACAGACATTTAAAAAAAAAACATTTTTTGTAATCTCTGACCCCTAAAAAGTTTAAATCCATCGAAAACTGGAATTCGAAAATTTTGACGATTCCAATGCTTTTTTCTAGTAAAGATAGAAGAAAGTAAAAATGAATCCTTATTTACAAGTTTCGATTTTCTAAACTTTCTTTGAGTTCATAAAATAATTAATCATAGATATAATTCAAAAAAGTATATTCTACTTTAAACTTTATTATTATAGAAAATGAAACTTTAATTCAAAATAAATTTAGTTACAAAAATAACTAAAATAAATTTAAGTTTAATATTGACTTTTGAAATTTAACAGTAAGAAAACGATGAATAAAAGAGAAATCTAAAATGACAATAGCTTTTCTTTTTTTCCGTTTATTGTTCCGAAATTCTCATTTCTTACAACGACTTTAACCGAGAAACAACGCTCTTAAAAAGTGCGCTCATTTCAAATAACTTAGCTGATACCACTAAAAAGAAAATTTGTTTTATTACATGCTGTTATAGTTTTATCACGTACGAAAACAATTCCCCATTTATTATTATTTTTTAAATAAAAATTGATGATTATGGCACCATGGCTGAAAGCTCATAAAAATGCCATGGTCTGAAAAATGTGTTTCTTAAAATGTTGATTACTATTTATTATGTATTAATAATAATATTTTTATTGTTTGCTATCTCTTTTATGTTACTTATGATATTTCTATGAAATATTCGATTTATCTATACTAATAAAATACAGTTTTGCTGTATGTGTTTGTCTATCTGTTCGCGATGGCTAGCGAAATCTGCTACACATAGAAGTCTGAATATTTTGTAGAGGATAGTCCAAAATAGTCCTGATGCTGAGACCTTTAATTTTTTTAAGGTCCGGAGGGAGACTTGGTCCCTTATAAATTTTTATGTCCTCTTTTTATCCAGTCTTCATGATTTTGGGGGATCTTTTTCCGTTTATATGTTCCTCTTTTCTGCATTATATTTAATACCATGATCACTTGAAATACTTTTGAAAAAGAGTGTTTTTAATTTGATTTTAATTTAATGGAATTCTTTTTGCATTTAGTTATTCTCAAGTTTTCACATCTCGATTCATTAAAAACTGGAATTCAAAAATTTTCACCCATCTCAACCTAATCCATCTCATACTGCTATAAAAGAACAATTTTGTAATTCTTTCAATATTATGTTATTGTTTAATATATATTAAACGATAACGTAAATTCAAGTGAAGCATATACTTTCCAGAATATTCAGAATACTAAGACAGATCTTTGCATTTTAAAAAGCTGAAAAATGATGTCTAAATAAATAATTTATAAAAAGAATAACAAATTTCAAAATTCAATTTCTGCAATTTCCATCATCAGTTTAAAAGAAAATTAATTTTTTACAGGTCCATATGTATACTTTATATTTATAGTGTAAAATATTTCATGCTAAATTTAAGTTCAATTCGAAAACATTGCAATGTTGAAAATTATCCTTCAGAATTTCCATCAGCAAACAAAAATATACTTCAGATAATTTATGTCTCCTTATACGACTATAAATGTTACACACATTAATATGGAAGAAAAGTGATTTAAAAACAAGTAGTACAATGAAAAACACATTTCTAACAATTATTACTCAGAGGTTAATAATATAACTGAACTATTTTGTCTGTCCCGCTATATAAATGACGAATGCCATGCACACCATATTCATTAATTAGTGTATTGAAGTGCACCTGAGAGATATAAATAAACTTTATTCTGTTTGAAATTTTGAAACTTCGATAAAGCACGCCGCAAACGATTTTTCCCCATAGGTCGTAATGCAAAAAAAAGTCTTTTGAATGTCCCTATTCAGGTACTATATATTATATATACTTCATTTTCAATACCAAATATACCTTTTTCAATATCAGTAACAATCATCAATTGCATTGTAATCTGATTATATTTGCTTTAGTTACAGCATATATAGACAGGCAGACAAACAGACTGACAAACCAATGAACGGAATTCATAAACACTTTTCATTTAAGTTAAAAACTGATAAGATCGAAATTTGTGTTTAAAAAACATCGACATTCACCTTAAAGATACTTTTTATATATTAGATAGTCATAAAAATCAGGAAATGACGTTATTTTGAATAACAGCCGTCATCTTGAAAACCCACGACTTTACACCCCCTCTCAAAATGCTTTTTTTTTTATATAAAATAGATACTGACTAGATGGTGTATTCTTATCCCGATTTGCAGTTATCACGTTATTTTGGTCGTGTAGCACTTGGACTAATAATTTAAATCAGATATTACAAACTGCTCAAGAAGTTACTGAAAAATATAAGAATTTTTGACAGATTTCTTTATAATGTACAGTATTCAGATTATCTAATTATCTGTCTCAACATCATATAAGGAAAACACTTGAATTCTATGCAAAAAATACTTTAATAATTAAGAATAATTTTGTAAGGTAATGCATCTTCTGTAAAAGAATCATTGTAGAAAAATAAAGTAAGTTCACTCACTAAATTATTTATGCAATTTTACTTACAAAATTTTATCAATTTAAAATGTACCGATCAATAAAATTATAGAAGATATTAAAAAATAAAAGTAGCAATTCGATATATATTGCCACTGTATTTTCTCAGATCTCATTTTTCAAAATTACGTTCTTTGCCATTTCCGTTGACATAGTTTGTAATTTATTTTAGACATTATTTTATTTTTAAATTAAGGATTTTTGAAGAAAGTGAAAATAAGAGAATTTTCGACACGTGAAAATCGATGACCCGTAAACAGTATACTATTAGTTTTTAAATATTTTGAAATGGTTGAGTTTAGATTGTTAGGGAATGACTATATATAGTAATAAGAAAGAAAAACCATAATTTACCCACATATTATTAAATACTTTCAACACTTCTTGAATGTTGTAACGAATTATCGTTATATAGAAAAATAAGATAAATACGGCAATTAAGTAAACAGTTTAGAAATCAAATAAAACATTTGAAAAAATATTTCTAGCAGTTACCGTTTTTAGTTAAATATGTATTCAAATTTTTGTACAGTCCTGTATTTCGTGCATATACTTTATAAGTGTAATATTATTTTCGCAAAAAAACGCATAACAGATTACAATTTCTCTTTCTGAAGTATATGTTAATAGATCGAAACATACTTAAATACTTTTGTACAGCTCTGTATTTAACCTAGTACCTTTATTACACGACACCATATAGCTAAAATTTTATTTAAACTAAAAAACGAAATTAAAACTACTGAAAACTGAGTTTCGGAAATTATGATCCATAGATGACTATGTATTAATTTCTTTGCATGGTCTTTTATGTTACTTCATCTATATTTTACAAATACTGTTCATTAAACTAAATGCAGTACAGGGTAAAGATGCATAATTCATTTCAAGGTATTTTTATTAATCTTACTAGTAATTTTTTTTATCAATAATAAGACAACAAAAGAGACTTATTATTGCGAACTATTAATAAGAAATTACAAAATATTATCTCAAGCACATAATTTCGAGTAAAAAAATGTTTTTTTTTAATTCTTTAAAGTAGATAACTTTCAAGGCACATTTTATTTATTTTAACCCGTTGGTTTTTGCCATTCATATTATTTACTGCCCCAACCCAACTTCTCTGAAAATACAATGCAGAAAATTCGATTTAATTGACATTTAACCTTACAAATTACAAAGAAAAAATTTTAAATTCGTCTAAAACACAATTGGTTAGTCGGTGGGTAGTTTTTTATTTGCTTAATTAATTGGTTTCGAGAACTACGATGATATTTTGCTTTTTTCTGTTTAAATTGAAATCCAGTGAGCTAAAAACTTAAATAAAAAATCATGCAAATTGGATGCTTCCAATTGAGAAAGAAAATTCGAGAATCGAACACTGATCACTGGTTTACATGGCAACGCTCTACCGTATAATATACCTAGAATGGCAACCGGCCACATTATTTCTCTCAGAGAACTTTATTGGTAATAACAATTGGTCTGTCATGTAGACGCCTCAACAGAATAAACCACAAGTAAAGAAAAAAAATTATAAATGACCTACACTGGTGTCCAAAATTTAAGCATAATTGGTAATTAAGTAATTATTTTTAAGTAATGAAAGGAATATGAATCGGAATGTGTTGAAACTCCAGGTGTGTAAACAAAATAGTACGCATCACACATTTTCGCGAAGAGTTTTCCCCGAATCGAACAGGGGACCGTCAACAAATTGAAAAAGAACGAAGATCTTTTGGATAACCCTGTGAAAACTAATTTTGCAAAAGCGTTCAAACTGCACATTATGATTAATTGGCTTATTGTAATGTACTGTGTTAATTTTTAGAAGGATAGCATGTATACTCGTAGAGAAATTAAGGTTTTTATAAAAACAGTCCTAAATTTTTCCAAGTTTTTTGCTTATAATTTGCAGAGTTCTTATTATAAAATAATGTTCTTTTCTGAAAATATGACAAACATCATTGTACACAATACCCTGTCATCAGAATTTAAAAATAATAAAAACTGTATGAAAATGAGTATGTAGTGTAAATAATTTTTCATTGCGCCTGCGTCAACGATATGAAAATGTCATTTGCATATTGTGTTAGCTAAATGTATGGAGCAACTTCTGTAAAAGTTTCAAAAACATAGCTTGAAAATTCTGAAAATGGGAGCCTATAGAATCAACTAAAAATCCGTTATTCCTAAAGGAAGCTAAAAAATCAGGGGTTTTACCTAAATATAGTTGTACGTACAATATTGTGTAGGCACTAAACAATGGAATATGGATACAGCCCCTCATCTTTTTGCTTCATTTAGGGAATAAAGGATTTTGATCTCACTCTATCAACGATAATTTTCACAATTTCTAATCTATGTTTTTGAGACTTTCACAAAAGTTGCTCTACACATTTAACTAACATAATATGCAAATGAAATTTTAATAGCGTTCACGCATGCCCAGTAAAAAGTTATTTAGTAAACCTGCTCATTTGTCATACAATTTTTATTATTTTTTAATTCTGATAACAGGGTATTGTGTACAATGATGTTTGTCATTTTTTCAAAAAATAACACTATTTTATATTAAGAACTCTGCAAATTATAAGCAAAAAACTTAGGACTGTTTTTATAAAAACCTTAATTTCTCTACGAGTATACATGCTATCCTTGTAAAAATTAACACAGTACATTTACAATAAGCCAATTAATCATAATGTGCAGTTTGAACGCTTTTGCTACATTAGTTTTGACAGGGTTATCCAAAAGATCTTCGTTATTTTTCAATTTGTTGACGGTCCCCTGTTCGATTTCGGGGAAAACTCTTCGCGAAAATATGTGACGCGTACTATTTTGTTTACACACCTGGAGTTTCAGCACATTCCGATTCATATTTCTTTCATTACTTAAAAATAATTACTTAATTACCAATTATGCTTACATTTTGGACACCAGTGTATGTGTACATAATTTTTTATTTTAACAGAATCAAACTGATTGGTAAAACGGTCATACCAATTAATTATTTCCAACTGAGCGAAAACATTTTCATTTTTCAAATTTTTCTAAGTCGAGAATTGAACCCAGACACTTGGGTGCCAAGAATATGCTGTAGATTCCTGGCTTGGGCTTTTTTTCGGTTTAGTTGAAATATTCATTTTGTATGATAAGTGAACTAATCAGTTTTATTTTGTTAAAATAATAATAAATATAAACATATAAGAATAAATTATAAAAAAATAATAATTAATATAATAATAAACAATATAAATAAAATTATACAATAAAATTATAAAATTATAATAAATAATAAATATATAAGTTTCGGAATTTTTATCTGAGTCCTCATATCAGTTTATTCTTAATCAAGTTCTTCATTTTCCTGTTATACTTTTTCTAATTGTAGAATGTTGGTGACCTGTGCTGACAATTTCCCTTTTCAAGCTGAGATTGAAAGTAATGATCCTCCTTTCGTAGAATTTGCTTGGATTGAAATAAATTAAATTGTAAGTATGAAATAAAATAATATTTATATGAAAAACTAAATCTGAAAAAATAAAATCTAACTTTATTTACTAAAATGTTTATGCGACTTTATTTGCAAAATTTCATCAATAATATATATATATATATATATATATATATATATATATATATATATATATATATGTATAACCAATTAATAAAATATATATAAACAGTTTTAATTTTTTTACAAGAAGTATGCCACACTGGTATTCGAATTTACATAAATATAATAATTAATCAATTAATTCGGTTTTTATAAAATTTGTAGCAATGAAAATATTTTTATAAGCAGGTTTTTAAGTTTATAGCAAATATTTTTTATAATAATAATTATCCAATTAATTTTTTAAAATACTATTTAAAAACTGTTATAAAAATAATTGGCAACGTTGTGGATTGTTGGCGTAACTTGGAAATTGAAAGCATGCTTCCCGAACATTCTTAATGAAAGTTTTATTCTAAAGTCTATTTTTTAGAACGAGTTTAATTGAGGTTTGAGTTTGAGGGAGGTATGCAGACCTGGATCTTGAAATTATATGCAATTTGGACTAGGAAAGAGAATTCTAGTTAATCTGTTGTTTTTTCAGGCAGGAGTTTGAAACAGGTATGACTGTTCATAATTTTAATGTTTTGTTTCAGGTAAGGGAGGAGGCCTAGCAAATGCTGCATTCATTTTTAAGGTAGTTTTTAAGTTATTGCAGAGATTTTTTACATTGTAAAGGTCATTTCACTTTTTATTTTTGGTTATGTTTAAGTAATTTGTTTTTATACTTATTAAATTTTTCTGTTTGCTTTGTTCATTAAAAAATTTGGCATTTTTTGTTGTTATATATTATGTTTGAATGCAGGTTTGGTGGGCGTTCAGATGCCCTGAACCTGAAACAATTCTATTTTTAAAGAGGGGGGTGGGGTTAAGTCTCGTCTGTCCTCCCTCTGAAGAGAACAGACTGTTTTTTCTTGCCTGTATCTTCTTTATAGTTTTTTAATTGTTTATTGTTAATTCTTTATCGTTAATTGTTTAGCTTTTTGACATACACTCTATCCTTGAGATTTTGAACTTTCATTTCATAATATGAAATATATATATGCATATATATATATCGATAAATTAAAATGATAGATAAATATTACTACACAAAAATATTACTATATAGGAAAATAAAACTACCAAAGCAATAAATAAAAAAAGCCACAGCAATTACCCAGATCTCATTTTTCAAAATTACGTGCTTTGTCATTTCTCTTGACATAGTTTGCAATTTACTTTAGACAGGACGTAATTACGAAAGAACTTTTCCAAAATGCATTTTTGAGAAAAGAGAAAGTAAAAGGATTTCCAACACGTAAAAATCTATAATACATTAACAACATATTATTACTTTCTAACTATTTTCAAATTTAAGATATTTTTATAATGACTTATTTAGCAAATCATTAAAAAAAATCTAAAAATCTTTTAAACATCGGCTTTATGAGTTACTGAAGGACTAAGTAGCTATATCTAGCTGATCCGCCCGGCGTTCGCCGGGACCATAGATGTCTTCAATCGAATAGCGAATATTTGAAATCTCCATTCATACTAAAAAAAGAAAAAATAAATAACATTTTATCAGGATAATATTTAAAACTTTATCTCAGTAAAACACGCATATGTATTTCTGTTACGAAAATCATGTTTTGCAACGATAAAAGAATATCGTCGTTGATTTTAGCTGTTTTGAACCGCAAAAATAATGCAATATCTGGATTATTTTAAAATTCCTGTCTTGAATGAGACCTATGACATGCAAAATCTTCTGAGAACACGTGCGACTTTCGCTGCACGTCTGAACAAACCCTTAAAAAACATAAAAGGATTAATTACCTAATTTATTAGTTTATTTGATGGTACCATGGATAGATTTTGAAGATCGAATGTAAATCAATCAGGAAAAACAAAATCATCAAAACGGGATAAATTAACAAATGCGTGTGCAATTTGTTGGTAATATTCAGGTATCAAGTACAGTTGTTAAATCCCATATTTACAGCCTGCTCTCATTTGCTGGCTGCTTCGTTACTGCGAATGGTTGGGTAGTTGCAAATAGCCTTTAACCTGGCTGCTTCTTCTCTGTGGATTCGTGGAAAGCTGCAAATATTCTCTTACCCAGTAAGATTTCATTTCAAAAAATCTAAATCGAAATTTAAAAATTCAGCTGCGAAGTGCACTTTCCGATGTTAGCATATACACGTGACAAAAATTTCAAAGTTATAATTTCCACCTTACCCACAGTCAGGCAGACAGACAGACATTTCCTCTTTTATATATATAGATATATATTATATCTGCTATTCAAAGTGATATACAAGAATTTTCAAAATTAACAGAGAGATTCAGAGGGTTAATAATAGGCATCAAGAGGATGGGAAATTACCTCAGAAGGTGGATTCACACACCACATATTTAATAACAAATAAACGATATTTGATCGGAGTTGGACCTGAGTTTACGGTACTAGTTAACAGAAAAAATAAAAAAATACAATGATGTGTATCTTGTTTTGATTAAAATATGATAAATCACGAAAATATCTCGAAAAACGTGTTGCTCATATAATCTTTTGTACCATATGAAGTCTTAATTAATATCAAAAACATGTGGCGTCAGGTGCATACTGCTGGCCAGTATAATGCAAACTTATACTATATTTGTTTAACATTATCACATTTGAAAGTAGGAGAAGAATGTTTGTTAAATATTTTATTATGATATATTTCAGTTTTATGAAATTTATTGCCATCAACACGAACTCTATTATTATTATTGTTATTGTTGCTGTTGTTTTGTTATCGTTGTTATTATTATTATTCAATACGTGGTATGCGATCCCATGTTCTCCATGTTTTTCATTATCTTCGTGCTACCATCACCTTTCTGAATTTTTGGAATTTTGGAACACCCTGTATAATGCATTTAATATAAATGTTTTAATTTAATAATAATGTTTTTCTATGCTGATATTTATCCCACCACGTTATTATATTCTGCTGTACTCAGATAGGTATATTCTCTTTATCCAATAAACGTAATTGAGCTTTAACATACAATCTTTTGAAGTAATTTTAATATAAAATACACTGACGGAAAAAAAAAATCCCAACACCAAGAAAAACTTATTGTAGAGTAATGAAATTTGGACAGTACATTTGTCTAGTTAACATGTTTAATTGATTAGATTTTCAAGATCACAGGTTAATTTAAGGTCAATAAAATGCATCTCAAATGTGAAATGCCGTTACATTAATAGTCGCTATAACCTCCAGAATTTCGAATGCAAGCCTACACACGTGCATGCATTGTGTCATACAAGTGTCTAATGTCACTTTGTGCTATGGTGATGTTCAATGATGGGTGGGGATGACACTGGAGTTCTCATCCAATGATATCCCATACGTGCTCAATGGGAGACAGATCTGGTGATCTCGCTGGCCAAGCTAACATGTCAGCACCCTGTAGTGCGTGTTGTGTTACAACAGCGGCATGAGGGCGAGAGTTACCCTGCTGAAAAACTCCCCTTGAATGCTTTTCTTGAATGGCAGCACTACTGTCTGAATTATCAAACTGACGTACACATTTGCAGTCAGTGTGCGTGGGAGAATCACGAGAGTGCTTCTGCTGTCATAGGAAATTGCTCCCAAGATCATGACCCCAGATTGTAGGTCCAGTGGGTTTAGGCCGCAGGCAGTTTGGTTGCAGACGTTCCCCTGGCCTCCTTCTGACCAGCACATGACCATCATTGGCACCAAGGCAGAACCTTCTTTCATTAGAAAATACAACAAATCTCCATTCCATCCCCCATTGAGCTCTGACTTGACACCATTGAAGTCGCAAACGGCAATGACTTAGAGTCAGTGGAATGCATGCCTTGCATCGAGCTGTCCTTGAAGTAACCGATTTGTAACAGTTCGTTGTGTCACTGTTGTATCAACTGCACCTCGAATTTCTGTCGCAGACGCAGTACGATGCGCCTCAGCCGTACGCCAAACACGACGATCTTCCCTCTCAGTAGTGGTACGTGGTCACCCGGAACCTGGTCTTTTTGTGGCAGTACCATCCCTTGACCACTGCTCCCAACAATCATGCGCAGTGGATACATTCCGTCTAAGTCTTTCTGCAAATTTGCGGAAAGAAAATCCAATTTTTCGTAGCCCTATTTTACGACCTATTTCCAACTCGGGAGCTAATGATAATGGCTTCTTCGTCTGCTTAAAGGCATTCATGATCAACTTCAACTCAATTCGTGAAATTTTGAAGATAAATAATGCTCACGAACTTTACAGAACGCATTTAAAGCAAACCTGATTTTAAAGTTGTGAGTGGCGCTACTAGCGTTATACTTATGTGCGAAGCCTGAAATTTAAATCAATGTCATCTTTCAGATGTATAAACACGCCTAAAAAATTTCGTTTAGCTAACACAAGTCGTTATTGGTGTTGGGATTTTTTTTCCGTCAGTGTATGATTGTTTTATGGTTTCTTTGATTAAATTGGGCATATGTATTTCTTTTAGAGCCATCACATTTACTGAAATTCTCTTTTTAAGTTAATTATCATTTTGGGGCACATTTTATTTTACAATAGAAACTATTTAAATTATTCATTTGGGGTTTAAAATTCAGGTTATTGCTTTTCGATGCATTATAATTTTAATCTCCGTTATTATTATTATTTTTTAACTCCAGCCGTTATGTATAGTAATGATCATACTAACCCCTAGTTATGTATGCTTTGGATGTTTTAAAATTCAATAAAAAATAAAATATGTTTGTGTTTTTTCTAAAAATATTGTATTTAAAATAATAAATTTTAATTTGTTTAGAAAATGCAAGCTATATAACAAATTTTACGTTATTTTAAATAATTGATTGAAATTGTTAACAATTTTTGTGTAAATCGATCTTTTTTATCGCATACTTTCACGACAGCATTCACACAGCGCATAGGAGTATTCGAAGAAACAAGAAATAAGCTCTTTTTAGGTACCATTTGTTTTCTTACGATGCTATTTTTTGAAAAAAAAATATGCATTTACTTTTTCAAGAAAAATATTTTCTGAATGACTATTTGCTATTTCTTAGTTTTTTCCTAATATTTAAAAATCCGATTCCGCTTTTCGGATTCAAATACGCTAAAAACAAAAACTACCTACTTATGTCTGATTTTTCGTTTCGATTTTAACGATATCTCCTATTTAAAAAAATATTAATATTCACTACTAATAATAAAACAAATATATTGGCTTACCATTATAAATTCCCAATTCGAATTGACAAAGACGCAGAATGAGTATCATTTCATTTTCTCTTTTTTTAACACATTCGTTGCCGATCACGTGCCAGCGCATGATGTAGCCCCAGCGCGTGATGTGGAGTGATGTCTCAATAGCCCGCACCAGCTGTGTATATTTCTTTATTCACGTTGAGATAATCAACACAATTACTAATAAATCCTTACCACTGGCCCACTTCTCGAGTCAAATACCAAAAATCCTTAGCAATTCACTGAAGGCTCGATGCTACTTGATACTACTCTCTCTGGACCAACCAACGCATCTAGACGCAATCTGCTAGACACCAGCGGGCAATCGCCGCTAGAGAGACACTTCGCTGGGTAATATCACTAGACACACGCTCTGCTGGCTATCGCCAGAGACACTCTGCCAGAGACACTCTGCCAGAGACCCTCTGCACACACTCAAACTCCAAGCTTATATATGCTGCAAACTGAGTTACTTCAAATTAACATATTACTACTAACCGCGAAACTAACTGCACAATCCGAAAGAGACACACACACTCTAGAAAATTAAAGTAAAAGAGAGGATAGATGTCGCTTTTACTCTTACACATGTTAAATTATTGACGTCACGATCTCAGAAATATTAGAGTGCCTTTATGACAAAGGTCACTCCCTCACACATTAACTATCATCACATCTTCACGTAAGCGGCAGCGAACGTGTTAAGACAACTAAACATTCGTGCACAAAGTTTCTATGTACACTACACTGAAACTATACGACATCATTGGCAAACAATAACCAACTCCTCAGTTCAATCTGCAGTGTTTTAAATTCTGCCTTAATAAATTTCTGCACTAAAGTCATGCCAGTTCTATTTACGCCAGAACGGCAGAACGGCTGGATATATAATTATAAATATAATCTCTAGGTACAGAAACCTAACTATATGCAACTTTTCATGACCATATACATTTTACGTATCAACAAAATTACAGATCAGGAGTTCCCCATACATGCTGGCGATCGTATGGTGGACTCTTTAATCATCTTTAACTCTATTTTTTAAATTAAAATTAACTCTACCTTTCTTACTTGCTTCAATTTCTTTAGGAACATTAAGTAAACCAAAAAATACCACACATCCTTATGCATTTATTGGTGTACTATAGCTGGTGAATAATGAAATTTACATTTTAGGATATCTAAAACTGTTAATCTTACGCCTAAATTGTTATTTTCTTTCATTTAAAATCGAAGAAACTGTACTATTTTCACAGACTTTTTCTTGTCTGCTACTATTTCCAAGATGTGAATTAAAAAAACTACGGTTGATACTCTAAATGATCTCATCGCGTAACGCACAAAAACTTTACAGCATGAAGTGATCACCTGAATCACAACTACCTGAATATCAAAATTTAATCATAACCTAATGAATTATGTCCTTGATCATAATTTTTTTTCTACTTGTTAAGAGCGACAAACAAAGCTGGGATTTATTGGTAACCATGTATTACAGAAGTTGTAAAATATATATTTTTTAATGAAGAATTTGCATATCAACAGAATATTTAAATACAGACATGGGGGTATCGTTAACTTTTAATTACAACCTGCCACGTTGAATTATTCTACAATTCTATTTAGCACAACTTAAAAAAAATACTTTTCATACACTTTGTGAACATTTACAAAAGAAATATACAATGAAATATATTTTTTGAAACAGTGGAAAAATTTTGAATAGAATATAAAAATAGAATAAAAGTAGTGATATAATAACCGTACAACTATAAAAATTTAGATACCTGTGTAGTTGGATGATTTTGGTATTCACATTTGTAACGATACTTGTGGTTAAAAGACTATTCTTCTTTTATTTTTTTTTAATTGTGCCTCAAATAAGCAATTATCATCAGTAAAAGTGTCTAGATATGCATATGAAATATAATTCCTTAATTAAAAATTTCCATTAAATTTTCTTTAAGTTATTAATATCTTTATTAGTAATGTATTTTTTTCATTAAAATGAATAAAATAGCATTGAAATAAATGAAAATCTAATTAAAATTTCCATTTACGGACATATTAATTATAAGTTTATTTCGGATATTAAATAATGAATCTTAAATGTTCTTTTACAAGAGTTAATTAGAATTTACATTATAATCTAATGAATTTATACTCGTAAATGATATTAGTCTCTATTACGATATTAGAATCAAAGAAATGCGAGTGTTTCGGTTAATGCAGAGGTTTGAAAAATTAATCTATTTAAATATTAATATTAATTATCTGCCATTTTAAATAATTTATTATATACGTATGCAGTTAAATATTTTTAAAAAATTGTTATTCATCCAAACGCTTTCACATTACTTAAAAGTAAAATACCCAATATTTTAAAAAATACGTATGCTTTCAATACTTTTTTTTTTCTTTTTGTGTAGCAAAATTAAAAAAAAATGATAATGGTATAGTATATACATTTTTTAGAAAAGTTTTCGGGTAAAGATTTAAAATTTCTTTAAGTATAAAAATACTGGACATGAGCTTTGTCAAAAATAAATACAATATTGACAGTTTTATGTTGAATGTCTAAAAAAATGACATAAGTAAGGTCAATTAATTTTGTGTTAATATAAGAGAAAATTTTTTACTTTATTAGCAGATTCTTTTTTTTCCTAGTCAAGTGTATTAAATTACTTAATGAAATGACAATAGTTTTATTATAACCATACATTCAAAAGCGTGTGTATTATTTCTTAAATGAACTTTTAATAAGTAATGTAATTTTTAAGAATGTTCCAAAATAATGTAGAAATCTGGCACTTTGCTAGCACATTAGAATATGTCAACCTATTTGGCGAATTTTCTGCGCCTTAAAAGCATCTTAATATATATCCATTAATATTCATGTCAATTTTACGCAAATGCTGTAAATAGTAAATATATACATATTATTATTATTATTAAATGGACATATATCGCTCTGTCTCTCTATTCTAAAAAAAGGTGACTTACGCTGTCACCGCCGCTGACAATGCATTTTTTGTGACATGGGCTAAAAAAACTGTTGCACATAAAAATATGAAAATTAGTGATTAGTGGTATTACAGAGAAAAGTTTAATACACACGATGATGCGAGCAGTTTTTATATCGAATAATTGCTTTTAGAGATATTTAATGTTAACTTTGGACAAAATCGGTTCATTAAAAAAGTTGTACAGGCGCAAAACCAATACATAGGAATTTAAACATTTTTAGATCATTTTATACATTAGAACTTAGCAGCGTGGAGAGTGCATTTGTTTTTTTAATTTAATTCATTTTTTGAGGGTTTAATTCCATTTTAATATGAAATATTCAGCATTTTGAGAGACATTGCTTGCATATTTTACAAAAAGTTATTATTTTAAAATCTTACCAAATGATAAAAAATAATACTTCCTTCGAATTAAAAATATATTTATACACGATTATCACAAACAGAAAAAATAACATTCTAATGAGAATAAAAAAAGTGACAGTTAAAGGGGGGAAATACTGGAAATTACATCATAAAATTACATTTATTTATGAATATTAAAATAGAAAGAAAATTTTAAAATAATGAATTCATTAAAATGCGTTAACCACCGTAAATTAAAAGCAAATTACGTCATATTTAAAATAGTCAAAAGCACTTTATTTAAAAGACTAGGCTGTTTTTTTTTTTTTGGTTTTTTTTTGTTTTTTTAGTTATCTGGCCTGAGTTTTCAACAAAATCAATTTGGATAATTATTTTTCTAAAATAAATGCACATTATTTGTAGATTTGCCCGTACTCACTATTTCTTAAATTAACTCCATTTTTATGTTTTAATTTTAAGAGTTGTTTTATGAAATTTCTACACATTGGCGACAGCCGGTTTACTTTTATTAATTAAGAGATAAATGAAAAAAATGGTAATGATATCAAAATCATTAATGATATCAAAATATCATTGCGGATCTCATTATCGTAGGAACGTTAAAATGAACTATTTAAGCACTTTTAAAGAGAAAATGATGTCAAATTTAAAATGACGTATTTTTTCTCATGAAGCTGTTATGTTATATTGTTTTCATTCCACTGACATAGATATTGAGACATTCATCTAAGAGGGATTTCAGTAAGAGAAAATGATGTCATAGTGAAAATATTCTGTATTTCATTCAAAATTCTAACCGGCAAATGTGAGATAAAGTGTGGGAATATATTCATTAAAAATCAACTGTATGTGAAGATATATTTAAAATTTTGAATAGAAATGTAAAAAGTATGCATGTATATTTTGAGTTGGTGAAAAAGATATCATTTTAATATTTCGTTGAATTATATCTGAGTCATAGTAATGTAATTTTCGTGTTTTCATTACGTAAAGTCAAAAATCAAAGCCTCACCTAATAACTTCTTAACTTCATTATCTTCATAGCATATTACTGATGACGTAAGGAACAAATATTACTTTTTTCAGTAAGTTCTTTTAAACATTTTAATCCACTGAATGTGCATTAAAATCAGCAAGTAAAAGAAATTTATTGCGTTATATTTAAAATGACCAAGTTAGATTGCAAAACAGTTAAAATTTAAAAATATATTTAGACGAGACAATTAATTTATATTTTCAGATGATCTTTTTAACAATCGTTGTGAATTCTAAGAGGGTACATATAATATTTCCTTTGAAGCTAAAAAGGTATTTTTACGAGAATATTAAAAAGAGAAAAAGAGAAAAAAAGATTTACAGATAAACACAGTTAAAATTAACTTACGCCAGATTTATATATAATACATTGAAAGTGTCTTTCTTTAATATATGAATTTATTTATAAACCACGGTTCAACAAATACCAAGAGGAAAATATTCTGTGTATTTCACTGGTTAACTAATCTTGTTTAATCGATCCTGTAAATGGCCAATAGATGTTAAGCAGCAGCTAATGTGACCATAAAATTCCCCAATCAAAGGGAAATGAATGGAAACATGCTGACAGGGATATCGGCCCTTCTTAAAATATAGTTCAATGTTTCGCAATCATTTAAAAGCCGGTGAAATTAGCGTGTTTTTTACAGTTTGGTGTGTCAGAACAGGGGTTAACGAAAGTAGCTTGTATAATCCTTTAAAATAAATACAGATTACGAACGGAAAAGAAAATAACAAACAGACAGATTTTGGATTACCATAATAAAAAATTAAATGTTTAATACTTACAACATTTACATATATATTTAAAATATAATATGTTAAAAATCTGCTTCTTCTGTATTTTAATCTAAACTAATATTTAATTATACTGTGTATTCAAATTAGCCGTTTTAATGATATTCTAAGCAAATATTCAACGAAATTAACTGTTTTCGAAAATCATCACTACTTCCACATTGATCAATTGTTAGAGATGCCAAATAGTTACAATGTCATGATCTATAAGATTTTGCAAATCAAATGCATTTGATAGAGACTGTATTTTAGATAAAGAGAAATAAGTAATAAAAATTGTAATTTAAGAAATTACCCCAACCATTTGAAAAATGTTTCACTCGATACATTCATCTATCATTTTAAGCTAAATACCAGTTGTTTTATTGTGTATTATCCGTGCCACTGCTATAAATGACTTTATACATGCTGCAATTTGAAGGTACGGTTCGTTTAAGTTATATCACTCTATTGTCGCCAAGCATAAAAGTTGGCGACGAAAGAAACATTTCAAACTATTTAACATTGTTGGTGCAAAAGTAATCATTATTAAAATACAGCTTTGGCATATACTGTTATACTTGTAAGACTTTGGCATATATTGTTTGATTTTACAGAGCAGAATTTTGGTGATGGAGGTTTTAAACCAAAATCGATCGCAGCACATGCATCTGTGAATGGGTCCATCAGACATCGAATCAAAAAAGTTTTTTCCCAGTTTTTCCCAAGCCGATTGCTTTTTAGTTTTCTTTTTAGGTGGTGGAAAATCAAGAGTAATAGCTATAACATTTTCCGGCTTGTTAGAATCACTATTGGCACTCAAATTTTCCTGGTTAGAACCGACCGATAGTAAAACGCCATGGCTAGTGGATTGGTCGCCCTGGCGACATGATGTTTTACAATTAATCGGTTCGGCATTAAATTGCTTCCTTTTTCGTGATCGCCTTTCAACACGTAATTGGTTTTCAGCGGCTCAATAATCTTTTGATTTTATCATTTTCTGCATTGAAAGACGTTTTTGCGCCAAACCAAATACAGTATTACTCAGTTATCCCGTCGACCAATTTCGCCAAAAGATACGAATCGCCAAACTAATAAGCAACTTATACATGTTGACTAAATTTTTATTTTAAATAGCAAAAGAAGAAATAAAAATCACTTTATGATTGTTTAAGTACGCGTATTGTGTTTAATATCATTGAATGCGATATTCACGTTCATTCATTTCTTTGGCTTCGGCTTTTTCCGTATCTGTTAATTTCCGTCTACCCATTTTTAAATTTGTTAGTTTTCTCCTTTATTACAATGATTTTAACCATTTTAATTTACTATTCAAATAAAAATTCTTCTAAAAGTAAAGAATTTAATTTAAATTCAAATAAAAATTCTTCTAAAAATAAAGAATTTAATTTAAATTCAAAAGTGGTAACATCATTCAAAAGTGGTAACATCATTCAAAAGTGGTAACATCATCGGGTCCATTCTCCCGAAAACAACAACCATTTTTCAAATGGTTAATAAACCGGCTCATTGAAATGTTAAATTAACATAAAATCTTTACTTTTGGTATTTTCAGTGTCACGCGCATAACTGTGAGTGCTTATTAATTTCAAATTTTCAATCTATATTCCACCGAAATGTGTTAAATGTATTTATTAAGTTTAATAGGTAATTTTTTAGTATTCAATTAAATGTAAATTTAAGTTTAAGCAGTTTGTGTTATTAAAATAGTTAGAGACCTGAATTTATTGAATAAATCCGATTTTTTTAGGTATGTTTCCAATTATATAAATACGTGGGCCTATAATCGTCGTTTAGTCCGTCCACCTGCCTCCATGTAACAAAGCAAAAAACTACCAAGCCGAATCGTTTTAAATTTAAAATTTGTAATTGCTGCATAATGTTGTCGAATTATTTCAATTTTTGTGAAGATCGGATGCATAGTTTAATAACAGGGACAATCAAAATCTTTCCTTTACATTTTGGTCAATGAGAGAAAAATAGTTTCAAATGCATTTTAATGATGTTGTACTCTTTCGAACATAATATAATTGATATGCATCTATAAAGTATGTACTAAAAATACATTCTGCACGATCTGTGGTGCAAAGAATATTTGTTATTAATTTGTAGTGCCACACAGAAGTATTCCATTACATAATGGTATAGGGGGAAACACTTTTTGGGATGCATTTTAATACTATTAACTTATGTCCCATTTTATGAAATTCATGTAGGTTACTAAGGTTTGCTACAAGTTACTTCCTGTATAATAGAAAACAGACAGTATTCATAGGAACATACAAAAGATTTCGACCACTATACTGTACCCGAAATACTTCATACTATTACACCAAGATTTGAATATTTTTAAAACTTTCTTTTAACACGAACGCACCTCATTTGCTACTTTTGACGTGCAATTTATAAATTAGTTTTATTTCTGTTACCTAATTTATCGGATTTTCCTAATTTATTGGTTGTATAGAGCATATCATTGGTTGTTTTCATTTAAATTTTAGATTTTTTTATCCTGTCTGGGAACAGATATATTTTCTTTCATATTCCGTAAATTCTTTTACATAAAATGCAAATTTGAGACGTAAAATTTTCTAATTCTTATATGTAAGCAGCGAATAAAAATGAAAACTTAAAAAATCAGCTTAATCTATTGGGGACGAGGGATAAATATATGTGCTTCAAAAAGGCTTAAGAATCCTTGTTTAAATTCACCAGTAAAATTTGCTTTATTTAATCGGAGTATTTTCTAGCTTTAATAAGGCAAAACTTTTCTCTTTACATAAACTAGTGACAAAACATAAAAGATTCCCGTGGCGAAGGAGATAATCTTGCGATGTTTATATGAGTAAGTAACAGATAATGCGTAGTTATTGCATTTAATCAAAGTACGATTTCAGATGATTTTTAGCGATTCAATGAGATGGAATTTATATTAGATTATGCCTTCATTTTGAAGTTGTTTATTTTCGTTAGTTTCTGTTAGCCATTCCATTTCTTACCCTTTTTTATATTTTCCTGCTACCTAACTCATGAAGATTTCACTTCAAAATAGAGATACACATAATACAATGAATACACCTAAATATAGAAAAATGCAGTGGAAAGGCGAATGTGCGCGTTATGTGTTGCAGCAAATTGCACGTGAGAACAAACGGTGTTTTAATACTTTCCTTCATTTCGGTATCTTTCAACGATTTTTGTAGTTATTTTACTAAATCCTGTAAATTTTTATTCTCTCTCCACTTTTTTATATTCATAAATTTACTTCTCGTAGCTTTGTATGTACTTATATTGTTTACTATCATTTTAAGGTATGCTGCACCTTCAGCAGCAATTTTTGGAATTTTTTGAAATTTTCTTTTGTTATCCATTTTTTATAATGACATTTGCCTTTTAACTTAAAAATATATGTATATAAATTTTAGCAACTACGCAGAGAAAGTGTTTTTTAAGAGAAAAGTAGTCAAAATTGGGTCAAAAATTGAGATTTATGCAAAACGTGATAGCCAAATAATAATAATAATAATAATAATAATAATAATAATAATAATAATAGTAGTAGTAATAATAATAATAATAATAATGAATAAATAATTAAACCAATGTATTGACATTTTGTAAAATGCATAAACAGATGGGAATGTAAAATCGCACATCGCACAGAGGGTTTCGTTTAATATCTCCTTCAAAACATTTTATCTTTAAATTAACAAACAAAAAGTGGTTTTCCGGCGCCATTTCAGATTTATTCACCAATCGCGCCAACCAGAACAGAATACTGAATTCTTACCCTAAATGCTGTTTTAATTGCAAAGATTTGTCGATTTCTCCATCAGTACCTACAGATTTAGTGAATGTATGCGAATAATTAAATTTATGTATAAAAGTAAAATGTTACAAAACTTAGCATTTATTTAAAGGAGATCAAACCGGTCACCAGAGGCAGCTAGTAATTTCAATGAATAGGAATTTAATAAATAAAAAAATGTTTTACTTCGAATGTCAAAATAGAGGATAATTATAATGTAATATGATGAAATAAAAACAATTAAAAACGTTTTTTACAAGATTTAATTTATCCGTTAATGTATGTTACATACATAATAATTTTATTTAAACTTGCGTGCAACAATTAGAAAAAATGAAATTTAAATTTTGAAATTTACGCTATTTCAAATTTTTAAACTTATAGATATCGCACATTTTCAATTTTTGCACCATCGTATATAGCGAAAAAAATACTTTTAAATGTAATGTGTTTAAAAGCTGTATCTCGATTTATTTTTGAGATATTAATTTTTTGTAGTTTTTAATACCAATTTTGTAACTTTGACAACAGAAATATTTCTATTATTATTAAAGCGTAAAAAAGAAATAATTTTTATATCTATTTAAACTTGCGTGCAACAATTGGAAGAAAGAAAACTTAAAAAATAATGGACTGATGATATATTATTTGTTGAGTGACAAGAGGTATTTAGCTATAAGTACACAAATTTTGAACGCTCTGCCTTATATAGTTTATGTGTACGAACTCTGGGCAGACAGACAGACAGAGGACAGAGACGACGAATAGGGTTTCGTCAGATGAACGAAACCCTAAAAACAGAATAATATTCTCTAGAACTTAGACTACGCACATTATAATCGTATGTCTATCTCAGATGGTATGAACAGTTAAAGTACTAATGTAATGAAAAATTTACAAAGTTTTTCTAAAGTTTGTTATTTGTACCTGTGCAAATATAAAACCATTCAATATTTTATCATGAGTGTAGTATAAATGTCCCTTAAAAGACTTTTGTATAAGAAGTATAGAAAATTTCGCAGCATTCCATGCATAGTTTTTTGTTTTAGGATGTTTTGCGTATATTAAAAGTTTTAAAAACTTCAGTTTGAGAAAAAGCTTAAACTAGTTTTAAACACTATTTAAAAGCTGTAATGACTGTAAACTTTAACGGCTGTAACTTTGGTTGTAATTAATATACAGACACAATTTAAGCAAAATTCGACAGGTTGAATAATCGATAATAGATATTTTGATCGAAAATTACGTTTTAAAGGTGTTCGTATATTTTAATTTCCATTATCGAAAGTATCGAATGTAATGAATCAAAAGTACGTTTATATTTTATATATGATTAGACTCATCTACACTTAAAAAAATTTCCTAGTGTGAACCAAATTTTGGTGCTCAATAGCTTCAACTGTAATATGGTGAAACCTTGAACCAATATTTGAAACTCCCGTTTAAGAATTGTTCCAATAGTTCAAACGAGATTGAAATAGGAAGCTGTAAATGTTGGTTCGAGATTTCACCATCTTATGGTGGCAGCTTCTGAACAACGAAATTTGGTTCAAACTGGAGCAAAGTTTTCAACAGTGTAAACTATACGCCCCAGAGAACTGTCTTTGAAATTAAATATTTATCTTTTCATATATTTAAAATTGTTTATTGTGTGGTTATTTTAATCCATCATGTTAGTTTATACTCAATGCTTCTTTTATTCATATTTTAAGTTTTCTTCTCTCTGTATATTGTTATATAGTAAAAACAGACAAAACAAGTGTAATAAATAAAGAAAATACAAAATTGTAATTTAGCAAATTACAACGACTATTTGGAAAATGACATTTTCAATGACTAAAATTTAAAAATTCTTATAAATACGTTCTATATATACAATAATAACAATAATAAAAATCATTTTTTTGTGATCATAACGAATCATATATTATGTACGCCATGCATGAAACATTAATGCATGTTCCCAGACCACTGATAAAAAAATAGTACTTTATAGATGTACAACTTTAACTGTTTAAAATGTGAATTTTTGTTTTATGGAGTAAATCAGACTGACGTCTGAACACGTCATATTACGCACGACATGCATTAAACATTAATATTCCCGGACCTATCAAATACAAATTTTAAAGGAAATTTCAGTTTTACAAATTTCGGAACTGCAAATTTTTAAACTTCTAAACTTCGCACATTTTTAATTTTTACACCATTGCGTAGCGAAAAAAATGCACTTTTAAATAAAATTTGCTTGAAATATTTATCACAATTTGTTTTCAAATTATTATTATTTTTTAAATATTTTTATTGCTTTTTTGTCATTGCGGTAACAGAAGTATTCCATTTTTGGACGCTAAACATGGATCAATCAGAAAACAAATAAAATAAAAAAACAGAAGTATTCCATTTTTGATCATTAAACATGGAGCAATCAGAGACCAAATAAAACAATATAAGTTGCGGAATTCAATTAATAAAAAAATTCAGATATACTTCTGATTTCACATTTCTTTACCAACGACAACGACTATTTTCCAAATAGTTAAAAGAATACATGAAAACTGACGCATAGACACGTGCATTGTTTCTACAAAATTGTAAAAAATCACTTTTAAACATTAATGTTATAATCCTTCAGTGTATGTATTGAAATGTTCAGTTTGTCCGTAAATTTCAATCCTTTTTGTGCATGTTTAAGTAGAATGAAGTTAAGAAAAACCCACCATTCTTAAAAGATGTAAAGTAACAGATTATGAAACATCCACATTATAAAACCTTAATGTTGAGTATGCATGCCAAATGTCTAATAGGTGGGAAAGTGCAACCATTGTACTTCTCAATACGTTACACGCATTACTCGCAACTGCTTGCAAAAGTATTTTTCAACAATTGTATCACATATGCGGTTAATTTATCTTTTTAATTATATATCTGTATTGAAATTTTTTTTGAAGGTGAAAAGTTTTACAAAACTGAAAATAATTTTATTATATTACGGTGTTGTGTTTGACATTTTTTGTATAACTGCGAAAATAAGAAAGGACAGCATGTAAATTATTGACAAAGAGAAACTGACTAATTCCGAAAATGGTGAAGCTCTTTTTAACTTTTACAGGGTCATTAGGTTCTGATTTCTGAAAAAGTAATCTTCTACCAGTAAATTTGATTAGACATTGTTAGTTTATTAATTCATGGAGTATATATGTCAGCGTTTCCTATAGTCAGCGGTCGCAACCCAGTGGTGGATAGCGAACCAATCGATATTTGTCACAAATTACATCTATTATTTCTTCTACTTATAAATTATAATAGTTTCAGCAGCAAATAATATTTCAATGGGAAATTCTTATTTTCTTTTAGGATGATACGAGCAGAATACTCACTAATATCTAAATCAACATTGAATTCCGCAATGGGATACAGCCTAACATACTTGTATGAACATGCTTCTCCAACTTTACAGACTTTGAAAAAGAAAGTACAGAATTGCATATGGAAAAGATTTAAATTAACCAACTTTAATAATGACACTTTTATATTGATGTCTTCCGTAAATACCAATGTCAGAAATCTCGCTGATTATAAAGTTATGTTTTGATAATGATTAAACGTATTTTGAAATATCTTTGAAGTTTACGTGTTGTTTCAGTTATAATTTCCTTAAACAGATTGTGATAAAATAACTTCTTAAAACTCCTGTGTTTGATAAGAGTGTATTCTACATAGGAAAAATTGTGTTTTTCATATGATATAGTCACCAGCTTATAGAAGTCATGGACCAATTTCTATTCTAATATGCACACTTATATTAGTTGGTCGCAGATTTTTTTTTTCTATTTAAAGGTGGGTAACGTACCAATAATAGTTGGAAACCTTCTATTTTTGCTGATGGATATTTGCCCTTATTGCAGTCAAATGTCGCGTTACAACCATATTGTGAAAACAAAAACAATCTTCATATAAATGTCGCAGTATTAGATTACCGCCAGCAAAAACGATTACCAATTAATCATTATAGAATTTTTCATTCTTATTTAAAAATTTTATTTATAAATAATATCTTCTACAATTATCACAACTATTCCTATTCGTTTTCAATGGTGGGAATTTGTCTCGTTATCAACAAAAACCTGATCCAATGAAAACAAACAACAATTGCCCGTTTGTGATAACAGCATCAGTTACTCAATAAAAGAGTTAAATTTTCACTGCAAAATCCAAATTAATTAATAAATAAATTCACTAAAATACAAATAAATATACATACATTGCTTAAAATGTCTAAAAGCAAACTATAAAATCATTTAAAATTACATTAAAGTGGTACAAATCATTTGGTCTATTCCGACCGAAGTTAAACACAAAAAAGGTACAATAACTATTAAAATTTCCCTGATGATGGTCAGACAAGTTTTTGTAAAAAAAGTTTTGATTTTAAAGGAACTGAAATATATTTTTAAATGATTTTATATTATGTTCTATGCACTTATAAGTAATACATATACATTTATTTTTATTAATTTTAATTACATATCAGTTACTCCACCAGATACTAGCCTATTCTAGTTGTATATATATTTTATAATGTATAGTCCAAGTAATAATTTCCACTCTTGCAGATGGAGTGAAATGCAAGGTATCACAGAAAACGTCCTTATAGAAATAATTTTTCAAAGACAATATTGTGCGCCAATACTTTGGTGAGGTTTTGAATAGGGATTGTTTGCATAATTTAAATTAACTGTTTATCTTGGTGTGAAAGCACTTTCTGTTTTACACAAATGTATCTCGCCACATCTTGAAAATCCACATCATGATCAGTTAAACATTTTTATATGTTTATTTTTTATTCAAGTAGATACACTTAAATCTGTTAAGAAATTACTTCATGTGTAGATTGTAAAGTAAATCAAAGAAATAAGTACTAGTTTATGTATCACATATGTCTTAGAAAATTGTACTAAGATAAATTTGTTTCATTAATTTTTATTAGAGCTGATATAATCCAACTGCAAATGCAATATCTTGTATGTTATCAATCTTCAAAAAATTATACTTGTAAAAAAATATTTTTCCTTTCTTTTTTACCGGAAAACAAATAATTAAAATTTTTGCTACAGCATTTCCACTAAGGGATATAATACTTTACAATGTATTTAAATTCTGTAGCTATTCATACTCAAGTATGAAATGCCTAATGCAGATGTTATAATTTATATCTTACATTTAAGAGTTCAAAACTAAAATTTACTTTTTTAAACTGTGTTTTCTAAAAAGGAAAAGAAAATGTAAATATATGAAGTGGCATTATCTCTTCTCAAAATGTATTCTGATGCATGTATAAAAAGATTTCTCTAAATGGCATTGTTATTTAAAAAATGAAATTTATCAGATATTTTCATCGCAAGTTACCTTGCGGGAAGTTTATTAAAAATTCCGTTTCATTTTTATCCGTAACTTTCTACTCGACCTTTACAACAAAATGCTTAAGCTAAATTTAACTGGAAAAAATATGAACATTTACACTTCTTAAAAAATTACTATTATTATTATTATTTAAATAAAATAACTTTATATCTTTTACAGAATATTAAATATATCAAAACTACAAATGAACTTGTAAAATACTAAAAATGAAGATTAATAGTATTCGGAAATGATATTTAAAAAAGAACAAAAAGCAATACATATAGCATGGATTATAAAAAAAAATTCCATCCTATTAAATTTTTATAACAAATCTTTACAGTTTGTTAAGGTGAAATATAATATAATATGAAAAATTAGGAAAACGGATAACCATAACGTATTGGGAAACAAAATTTCTGATAGGACCTCAAAATCTCAAATCTCCTTATTTTGAAACCAGTATTTTCTACTGCATTTTCATCAAACTTCTTATGTATTTTCTACATTATCTCGAAATACATTTTATGAAACTTTGCATATATCGAATTTTTTTTTTCACAAATTTTTTTTTTGACTTTTTATTCTTGGCTATTAAAGGATGATAATGGAAAGTTTCTGAAATTGAAAGAAGGCACAATATCGTTTTTTGGTTGGTTTGTTGGTTGTATTAATAATGGCTATTATTAATACGAGGGATATAGGCCCTAAAGCGTGTATGCTCTTAGTGAAGGTATTTTTAAGGGAACATAACTCATAAATACGGAAGTAAATCCAAGACTCGAAGAAAACCACGGTATATTCTGAACAACTAGACCAACGGGTACTATTTATTTAAAATCCAGCACCTCTATCCCGCCAATTTCGAGAGCAGAACATTTAAGACACTGTTAAGTAATTGTGTTTTGGAAACTTTGCGGTGATTGTGTATCAGATCATGCAGCCGCCTGTGAAGAGTGGATTTAGCTTTTAGCTCTTTTAAAGGACTATGAAGCAGCTGCTGAGTTTAACGAAAATAAAACTGGATTATTCTACAAGTAATTTCCGAACAAAACGACTGTATTTAGTAGTGAAGAAAGCCGATGTGGAAAAAAATAAATATTGTTTAACTATACCTTTTGCAACATATAAAAGTGGTAAATAAAAGATTAGACAAAATAAAAAGCCCAGGTGCTTTGTTAAAATTCTCTCATTTCTAATACTGTACAGGAAAAATATGAAGGTTTGGTTGAAAAACGAAATTTTTATTAGTTTGCTGATAGGAAATGGGAAAAAATGGCTGGAAGTAAAATACGCATTCTCCTCTTCATAGATATTTTTTATGCCCACTCTAATCTTCCTAAAAGATACCGCTGTTAATTTTTTGCCACCAGACATGACTGCAAAATTTCAATTATTCTATTAGAGTATAACTTCAAAATAAAGTAATAGCTTCAAAATAACCCAAAATGTCAGATAATTACTTGATAATATTCGGGAAATTAAACCTTCTATAATACCTATCAACATCCTATACTCAATGCCAATGGCTAACTATGCATGGAAAAATGTTACAGAAACAGTGATAAAAAGTTTTTTCATAAAAACAGGATTTTTAAAATATGTAATTTTCAGTGAAACAGAGAAAGTTTACACTAAGCAAGGAACTGAGGAAGGAATCCAGAGCAGTGGGAATCGATAAAAAAAGACATATAACACTGGGATTACATACGCAGAATTCTTTAATAAATACAATGAATTTGAAACATGTGGCGCCAGCGTTCCTACGGGTACAGTTATTTTCCAGATCAAATGCTAGAATATTTTTCTTAAAAAAAAAAAAAAATCAGTAAATCAAATTTAAACGTACGAATTTTCACCCAAATTCTAAAATTCCAGGAGCCGTACAAACCCTTGGCACTATGAGAAATGAAGATAGTATTTAAAGCATAATGCAGGACATTCTGATTAAGAAATTTAAGGCCTACAAGATTAAAAAGAGCACAGAAATTAGTATTAGAAGCTGTGAAAGCAGATGACTGAATCGTCTGGTATCATTGCTATGTTAGTGAAAACTCTGCACGTGCAAGTAAATTCTGCGAGACGACGCGCTTCCGGACTCCTATACCAAAAGAGTAAAATAATTTTTTGAATGACGAATTTCACATTTTTATTGAAAACACGTATCTGTGCAACCAAATTTTGATTTTTTTTCATTTGAGAAGCGTAATTTGTTAAATTAATTAAAAGTGTAATTAGTTTGTTTTAATTATTGTGAGAACGTGTGGAGTTTTTGATGAATCTCATTTCTTACAAAAAAAAGCAGTTTTTTGAGGTTTGATTTTTTAATTATTTCAAACACATGATAGCTCAAATCCTCTATATCTCGAATTTTTTTCTTTTCCCTACAGATTCGATGTATCGACGTTGTACTGTAGTACCATGAATAGTTAAGAAAATATACCATTAGTCTGTGTAGCGTTGTATACTAGGGTGGATCGCTGTTCTATAACTTATTATAATCAAAACTTAACTATGCGAAAGAGATGTTCTATTACATGGCATAAAGTGAATTATTATTAAAAGAATGAATTTTAAATTTTATTGATGCCGCAAACAGGTTGAAATATCGAAAAAAATTAGAAAATACCTAATTTTGGTTATATGATTTTTTACTTAAAATAATTGTATTAATAGTAATAAAATACTACTTATGCGGAAAAGATATTATATTCTATGGGGATTAGGAGGAAAATAATAAACACAATTAATTTTGAAATTTAGTACTGCCGCAAAAAGGCAGAAATTTCGAAAAAAACGAAAAAAGACGTAATTTTGTTTAGGAAGCGTTACGTCTTTTCTGCATCATCATCTATCACTGAAATCTGGGCCAAAAACTCTGATGTTATCATTATCACACCTGTAGTTACTATATTTTCAAACCAAACAATGGACATTTTTAGCGTTTTTGGAGCAAGATCTGCACTGAACCAGCTGCGTTTCAAGATACGGGCATTATCTCACAATGTGATGCATCGAAAGTTGTTGATATAATTAAAATTCGGCGTGAGAGAACAAAGGCAATAATCACTCAATCGTCTTCGATGGGCGTAAAGACAGGACTATGTCACTAGAAAATAACAGAAAAAAATCATAACATAAGAACACATAAGTTTGGTAAAAGTAGCCGGTTCTAAGAACATTGGCCAAGTATCTGTAAATTTCGAAAGCGAGCAAATCACTGGAAAACAAATCATATATACAGGGTGTCCGAAAAGTCTGGACACGGCCGAATAATTCGAGAAATACATATGAGATTGAAAAACGTAAATATATGTGTTAAATATTTTTAAATAAGCTACTCAGTGATACCAAATTTGACATTCGCAACCGACCCCCTGGCGGTCAGAGGGGGTCCAACTTTGAAATCTTAAATTATAACCCCTATTTTTTATTGCAGATTCGGATTATACAGACAAAAATACGTAACTTTTGTATTTGATGTTTATTTCAAATCCTCGTTTATCACGGTGTATTCGAGCATATTAAATCGATACATATTTCGGTTTTTCCAACGGGATTTTCCGTAATCGAAACTGATTAAGCAGAATTTTTGACGTCAAATTCCCCGTCTTTTGCAGAAATAGCGTTTCCTGAAAATCACCCGTGGCGATTATTTCAACTAGCTGCACCCGTTGAAACTTGACGGAGAAGAATATATATTAGGTATGATAAATATAAATCTTATATAGACAGTAAAATACTGAGCAACATAAACAATTGCCATTTCTTAAAATAGGGATAACATAGCTTTTCTTGGTGAAGATACACAAACTTCAGAAAATAACAAAAAATAAGGAAAACAACTCATAAATTATGTAGGACTTAACTTCAGCTACAAATCTTTTTTTAATGCGGTTTCTAAATCTTAAATATTATTTAAATGCCAAATTATTTAGGAAGTTAATATTATACCCCGGAAGACGAATTCAAAAATATCTGCATAGTTTATTTTTTCTCCGTTTAAATATCGCTTGATAACTATACAATAATTATATCAATGAAACATTTTAGTTATAATAGAAACAGGGACTTACTAAACTGCCTAACCAACCCACTACACATTTACAGCACTTGCAATAAATTTATTTATTGGTTTGTATCCTCCATGAACTTGTAAAAATTAATTTTATTGTTATGGCAACGAAAAAAAAACGATATATCTGTTATTAAAAAGGATAAAATTTTTGTATTTGTTGCTGAAATGCATATTTTTTTTAAACAATAACTTAGTACAATGAAATGATTTTAATTATTTTTTGATATTATGGAAGATAGAAATATAGTAATACCGGCATATCACAGGTTTTGTTCTTTTTTATTTTTCTAATATGATATCATTTACACCTTCAGAAATACTCATCTTTTCTTAAATACAAGCGTGATTTATGCAGTTATTTAAGAATTCTTTAGTTTCATAAAATATTCATTATAATTAAATAGAAATGGCGCAGTTTATAGAAATATTTTCATTTGTGCACACCACGGACATTTAAATTAATAGAAGTTCACTTTATTTAGATGCAGGAATTAAAGTCAAATATGACATCATCACTGACACAGCTATAACAATGTATATCATATTCATGGAATAAATTTATCTGGTTTCTGTATGACGACATTTTCTCCATCGATAAAATTTCACTTTAGATATATTTTATTAAAGTTTATCTTCTGTTATTTTACTTCCATAATACTTATTAATATTACTCAGTAAATAATCTGTGTATTGCAGGGAATAACTATGTGCAATCATTTTATTATGATTAAATTTAACGAAAATCTTTATTTATTTATTTATTTTTATTTATTTTATTTTTTAATGCGATTATACATTCACCGATGAGATCAAGCTCCCGATTGGAGGAAAATAATGAAACAAAATAAATTTTGAGAAAAGCTTAACTTGTTGCCACTGTTTTGAAGAAATGTCATGAAAAAGCTTTTAAAATTAAAAATAAAATATAAAAATTGAAATAAATTAAAAATTAGCCAAAATGGGAACATCTACACATAAACAGCTTTCATTAAAAAAAATAATTATCAAAATCGGGCCAGTAGAAAGCTCAGGGCTGATGACCAAAAAAACAGCCAGGTGTTTTAAATATATAGATAGTGCTACACTGTTAAAAATCTGACCCATTTGCTGCAGCGTCACTCCACAGCTATTATAGAATATCTCTTTTGTGACCAATGAGAGTGCTCCATAACACAGTAAAGTAATCGTTTTCTATAAAAGTGGTGGAGTGACGATGCAGCAAAGTGTCAATTTTTTACAGTGTACTTTACTATAGAACATTCTCATTGGTCATGAAACAGATATTCTATAAAAGCTATGGAGTGACGCTACAGCATATGGGTCAAATTTTTAACTGTGTGTAGTACTATCGAAATAATCGGCATGTGTGATTTTCAGGAAACGCTATTCTTGCAAAAGACGAGGAATTTTATGTCATAAATTCTCCCCAATTAGTTTCGATTAGGGAAAATCCCGTTGGAAAAGCCGAAAAATGTATCGATTTAATATGCTCGAATACACCGTGATAAACGAGGATTCGAAATAAACATCAAACACAAAAGTTGCGTATTTTTGTCCGTAGAATCCGAATCTGCAATAAAAATGGGGGTTATAATTTAAGATTTCAAAGTTAGACCCCCTCTGACCCCCAGGGGGTCGGTTACGAAGGTCAAATTTGGTATCACTGAGTACCTTATTTAAAAATATTTAACACGTATATTTACGTTTTTCAATCTCATATGTATTTCTCGAGTTATTCGACCGTTTCCAGACTTTTCGAACACCCTGTATATATATATATATATATATTGTCATGGAAGGCAATAATATAGATGTAATAAAGTTGGTTGCGAACGGAATATATGTTGACACTGGCTTCAATGCATGTTATTCGAAATGTGAAATTAATCCAGAAGCGTCCACTACAATGGTTTTGTGCCTGTTACACGCCTCTGGGCTTTAAATACGTCATATTTCACGCAATTGGATGAAACTATGATTGGTTTTAGAAGTTTCACTGGTGAAATAGGAAAATTGTTCGCTGGATGTGAGAAGCTATCTTTATTTTCATTCATATCAATAGAATGTACCCTAGGTGAAGTGACTAACAAGAAAGAGTTAAGCACTGATAAACTGTACCAAACGGAAATGTATGAAGCCATCAATTGTGGATATTGCAGCGAATGTCTATCAAAGAAAAACTGTGGAAATGTTTGCCACTAAAGGTAGCTTACAACCGCAAACAGAATCAATCGTTCTCTCGTGTTATATGTTAACTGATCAGAAGGGCGTCATAGATCCTGTTATCAGAAGGAATTGGTGTTATAACTTATTAAAAATATAATGTATAATGTTATTGTAATAAAAAAAATACTGTTGTTTTCATGTGGTACAGAAATACTAATTCAATTTCAAATTATAAATCATAATTTTATAAATTAAATAGTTGTTCATGAGAGAATTAGACTGGGGAAGGTTTGGTTCATTATTAGATGTCACTAAAAACTTTTTTTTTACTTCACCAATAAGCCTAGAACAAAGTGACCATAAAAATTGCAAAGTTTCTACTAACTAAATTAGACCATTTTTCTCTTAAGATAACATAATCATTTATTGTAATGTTCTTGAAATTGAAAGATACAAAATATCATTATTGCCTAATTTGACCACATACAATTCATATATTAAGAATCAATATCTATTGTGCATGAACATGCTCAAAAATGATAAGTTGTGAAATTTCTGGATTTTTCGTAAAATTTCGTAAACTTTACTAAAAATTAAAATATAAAGGAAAAAATTATGCTTAGCTCATTTTTTTGCTTAGACGACAGCCCAGAATGGTCGAACGGGATCTCCTTCAGAGACATCATGGCATGGGCTCATGGACAAAAAGAACAAATAAAAAAATGGCTATTTACTTCTTCCATTTCCATAACCAACACCCAACCGAAGAACTGAAGAACCGACTGAACTAACATGCTACTCTCCGAGAATTACCTGGGGAAGGGTTGCCACACAATTGACCCAACGCCGACAGGTACAGTAAACAATCGCAAAAACAGTAGTATAAAATTATGAAAACAAAAAATATAATAAGAAAAATTGCCAAATCTGGTAAACCATATGCTGGAAATTTTCAGATCATATTATCATAATGCGAGCAGGCTTTCCAATTAGCCAATGAGCGAACAGGCGGTAAAAATGTGATTGAAAGTTAAAGTGAAAGTGCCTATTCTTGAAAGAATGGATGAAAAGATATTTTTTTAAAGGAAATATCAAAATATGGAGTTAGACTGGAATAAGGATATGATTAATAAGAACTTTAAAATTGAAATAAATAACTAATAAATTTAGGAGAGTAAATAAAATGAACTGAATTATTTTGAATGACGGTAAACATAATGAACCATGGAGATATACAAAAATGGAGAAGCATTCAAATAGGAGTGTTGTGAAAGAATCGATATAACAGATTAATCGATTCATTTCACAACAATTGGGTTTTTAGGTAATTTTGAAAATATTCTTAAATCAATGTTAGTCGACGACTAAACACGTATAACCCAATTTGCCCTTCGAAGAATTCTAAAAGCAAGCGAAGTCAGACGCATAGTGGGAACACAACCATTCCAATGAATAATACCCGTATTTACTATTTACCATTATTGACCTTAATGCAACGGATTATGTTCATTTGAGTAAGTGGAAAATGTCACAGAACCTCCACTAACTAACTGAACGATTAAGTGACGACATGATTTCAGAAGCAATTATAAATCCAACAATCATTCTGGTTGCAAATCTGCCTACTCTCAAGGGGTTTCCGTTCCACACACAAGCTATAGAAAGAATAACATAACACGTGAGCTAAGCAGTCACGGAAACATCTTCTGATGTTTGTGGACCACAAAGAAGAGACGCTTTTATATGATAGCGGATACAATCACAGAACTTCATTCGAATTTTCAACACCAAATGCCATTACCGCCCAATCTAATTCAGACGATTTTTTAAAATTTTCTTAATTTAAAAAAAGTTAAATAAGAAGCTGAAGTCTTTCTTGTTACTATTTAAGTATCTTCTCATTGCAAAACTTATTTAAAAGTACTAAAATGTATGTTTTATTAAACAAAAAGTTATTTTAACTTTTTACTGTAAAAAGACTGAAAAATTTAAAATTCAACTGCTTTGCGGCAGTATTAAAATTAATAAACGTTTCTACCAAAAATTGAACCGACTTCAAAAGCTACTGCAAAGTGAAAAATAATTATTTTACAGAATAGTATTAAGAAATTAAATTAAGAGCGTAGTATTTATCATGCGTAATATTATATTTATATAGATTAATTTGATTTTTCGAAGTCGGTGCCAGCCAAGCCGAGTTACATGTAATTTTCCAATAGACACGCATCCAAGTATCTACGAGTTTTTTTACGATTTGCATTGGATAATTAATTTTAATTTTGAACTTGGCTTGGCTGGCACCAACTTCAAAAAATCAAATTAATCTACATAAATATAATAATACGCATGATAAATACTACGCTCTTAATTTAATTTCTTAATACTATTCTGTAAAAAAATTATTTTTCACTTTGCAGTAGCTTTTGAAGTCGGTTCAATTTTTATTAGAAAAGTTTATTTTTCTGTTTTTAGTTAAAAGTTAACGATTTTTTGCAGTCAGTTAATGAAAATTATAATACGGGAAAAATCACTGTAAACCATACACGTATGTCAGGAGTGGGGTTCGAACCCACGACTCTTTCAAGAACCAGAAATCAAATCTGCTGTCTTACACCGCTCAGCCATCTGACTGCACTCCATTCGGCGAGCTTCGTCATCATCCATGTTACTTTTAGTTTGCTAGAAATCACTAATTTTATTAGTTTTTACTTAATTACTGAAAAAGTACTGAAACAATTTCAATGAATCGGAAGAAGTACCAATGGAAGAGTAGCCCCTTTCATTTAACACAAAAAACAAATTAATCGGTTGGATAGTTTCGGAGTAATCGGTGAACATACATAGAAAAAAAATACATTCGCGCCGAATTTATAACTTCCTCTCCATTTTTAAAGTCACTTAAAAATATATATAACACGGAAAATTTTTGTATTCTATACACATATGTCAGGAGTGAGGTTCGAACCGACACTCTCTTTCAAAACCAGAGATTACATCTGGTGCCTTAGACCTCTCGGCTGTCCGGACTTCATTCGCTTCAGAGAACTTATTCAATGTCATGTTACTTTTCGCAAGTGTATTATCTTTTTGAGTACAATTTCACTGATAAAATATTGAGTTAATAAAAAATCAGTGATACTCTGTGGTAACGGTTAAATACATAATATTCCTAATAGCATAATTAGTATTTAACTTGTTAAATATATATTTAAAAATTATAATACGGAAAAGATTATTGCATACACGTACGTCAGGACTGGGGTTCGAACCCACGCTGCCTTTCGAAAACCAGATCTTAAATCAAGCGCCTTAGACCGCTCGGCCATCCCGGAATCGGTAAGTTTATTCGATATCCATATTACTACTAATTTGCGAGAAATCACTAATTTTATTAGTTTTTGCCTAATTACTAAAAAAGTACTGAACCAATTTCTATTAAACGGAAGTGGTACCAATTCGAGAGCAAGCTCTCTCATTTAACACCAAAATCAAGTTAATTGGTTGGATAGTTTTGGAGTAATCGGTGAACATACATAAAAAAAATACATACGTGTCGAATTGATAACCTCCTCTCCTTTTTAAAAGTCGGTTAAAAATTATTTTTAAAAATTACTTTTACATTTATATACATACAATAGAGCAATATTTCCGCGTAGGTAGGTTTTGAATAATATTACAACAATTATTTTGAGTCAAAAATAATCTAGACAAAATTTCGTATTTTTTCATTTTTTTCCGAAATTTCAACACTTTTGGGCAATATTAAAATTTCAAATGAATTTTGAATATATATATTTTCAAAATCTCCATGCAACAGAACATTCTTTCTGTATAGGTAGGATTTGAAATTGTGAAAATAATTTTTTCGATCTATCCTATTAGACAATAGAAGACATGAAAGACCGCAGTGAAAAATTGAGTATTGTATACTGTTAGAGGAAAGACTATCCAAATGATCTTGAATGCGATTCATCTTAGATACGGTAATGTGGAAAAAATTATTTTCGATTATTCCTTATCAATTCTTTTCGAAGAATTACTCATGATAAAAGTCTCAGTACGCTGAGTGTCAAGCTTGCTCTCTCCATTCTCTCCCTCAATTCAAATTGCTATTGTGGAATCTAAGAAAAGTGGATTTGAAATTTTACTACATCCACCTGATCTCGCCCCAAGCAACTTTTCATATGTCCAGAACTCAAAAAACCATTGCACGGTCAGCTTGACACCACAAATAGGGTGGAATAATGTCTTTCAACACAATCTTCAGAGTACTTCAATGACAAACTTTGAAATATTAAAAAAAAAAGCTGGTAAAAGAGTTATATCTCTGGATATTGAGTCTTTAGCGAGGTCTTAGAAACTAAAATAATAATATTAAATTTCTATACCAAATATTCCTTAATGACAAATAGAATTCTACAATTATATATTTAAATGTAAATATATATACACATATACATATGCAGAAGCGGCAATTAAAAAAAAATTATACTTTCGTAGATTAATTTTACTCAAGATTATTACTTTACGCACAGTAAAAAATTTACAAAATGAAATGAAATAAATTCTATTTAAAAATAATAAATTACATGTTCAGGTTCGAAACTACGTTAAATTAATATCCATATAAAGAGGGATCGGTGAGAGCTGTATAAAAGCAATAACATTTCATACATCTTAGATTTACCTTTAATGTCAATGTTCAATTACATTTGTTTCTTGGGCTCACAGTATGAGTGATTATTTTAAAGACATCTAAATTGTGGTAAATATAGGTATGCATTTTGAAAATTATTCGTACATAAAAACCTAATTACTTGAAGATGGTTGAAGCTTTTAATGTAGATGTTTTTCAAATAAATTAAGAGTTAAATTTGGAAGAAAATTATGTTTAGTATTTTTTAATGTAATCAGCTGCTTTAAAATTTACTATAGACAGAAATACTTGATTTAAGTAAATAAAAGAGTTAGAATTTAATATTCTTAATTTTTAACAAAAAAGTAATTATTAAATTAAGTTTAGAAAACAAGATTCGATTTCTTATAATATGCTATAATTTTATATTTCTTAAAATAAATGCCCTATTTTCAGTTCCATCGTACAAAATTTTTTAAATCTGAAATAATCCTATACTTAAAAAAATCAATACAAATATCAGGTCTTTATCAATAGGAATAAATGAGATGTGACAGTTTTATTTTAAGAACTTTCTTCATAATTCAATAATCTCTATCTGAAAACGTTTATCGTGTGTAACATGTTGAAAGTATTTCATCATTCTTTATATAATGATTTTGAAAAGTTTAATGTTATTTTATATCAATATCCGATAGATTTCATTTTATCAACAAAATGTTGATTTCAAAATGGCGAGTTTTTTATGTTACAATTTTATTGAAAAATTTGTAATTTTTAGTTAATAGTCCCATTTACATAAAATCATCGCTTGTCTGTGTTTTAGTAATCCGATATGAGTAATGTCTCAGGCGTTCTATGTTAATTTATGCTATAACATGTATATGTTTTAAACATGATTAATAATTGATTTGCGAATGAGGAAATTAAAATTTATTCTATATTCCTTTCTGGAATAAAGACTAAACTGCTGGTAATAGAAATACATTTTCAACTACAAAAACTATACAAATCAAGTATATTTTTAATACATGGCAATTTGTTTATAAGAGATTTAATACTTATATATCTAGGAAGTTTAATTTAAAGATATTTCAGTGTTTCACTCCGTCTTTTTTTTTTTATTACTAGAAAGCACTGAATTTTTTCGGAATCATGAGAAAAACAAAAGAGATTAATGGAGGGGAAAGTAGTCGGATTTTTGCCAAATCACATGTTTTCTTGTGTAAGTCACAATTTTGTAACGTCTGCAAACATCATTACATGGGATCAATCTGTTCATTTATTAAATAAATCTTTAGAACAATATATATTTTTTAAATTTTAAATTTTATTTTAATTTGAAAAAAATTGCAAAACGCGGTCCAAATTCAGCAAATGGTCGCCTAAGTTGCTCCCCCAGTTTTCTAAGTTGAATCAACCAATATTAGACTGTTTTATTGATAAGGGAATATGACTAATTTTATAAAAAACAAAATTTGCAATAAATGAAACTATAAAGCAATAGTCCATCAACAAAATATAATAAAATCAAATGTCTGGAAGTAACTGCAATTTTTTTATCATTTTAAAATATAAATCAAAGTTAATAAATAATAAAGAATTAAAATTATGGAACTAATTGCCAATTATTTAAATATCATGTAAAAAGTGGTGAAAACATTACGCGTGAATTGCTTTTGTTATTCTTTTTATTTCAGTGCACCCAACATGGAAATACATATGTTAATACAAATACTAAACCCTTTCTGATTTTTTTTATTCTTCTTACAAATTTGGAAAATAATTACTGTCTTAATTTTTCTTTTTAGATTCTGGATTATTAAACATACTATTTTAAACAGAAGTTTTCTTTATTATATGTCTGTAGTTTTTTCCGTTCAAACATTGTTACATGCACTGCCAGTGGCCGTGAGGTTCTGTCTTTGAAACTAGTAGACAGCATTTGCTGGCTTCGAACTCAATCGCGGATAAAAGCCTAACCTTTCAAGGTTTTCCGTGGTTTTCATCGAACATTGGATTTACTTGCGTAAATACGGGTTAGGTTCCTTTAGAAAGATCCCCACTTTTTGCCAGACATTGTCTAGCCTCTAGAATACAAGAAAGTGGCGAATCTGTAACAGACTACTTACAAACACTTAAGCAACTCAGCAAGGACTGTAACTTTAAACCGGTAACGGCCGAGCAATACAAGTGTGAATACATCCGAGATTCGTTCATCCGAGGTTAAGGAAATCCAAGCATCAGAGAGCGTTTGTTAGGAAACTCCACCATTACCTTAGAAAATACTTTTGATCAAGCTAGGGCTTTGGAACTAGCTGAATCTCACTCAGCTTCGTACATGAATACTTCACATCATATGCCTGTGGCTGAAACGGATCCTTCAAATAACGTTACTGAGAATAATTTTTCTGCTGCTGTTAAGCGACATCAATCTGGAAAATGTTTCTTTTGTGGAAATGACCGGCATTTACGAAATATATACCCTTCAAAACAAGTACTGTGCAAAAAAGGGGCACTATCAAAGTGCATGCCAATTAAAACCACAGCGCGTCTCCCATAACACTGTTGCACCAATTCACACCTTAGCTTCAGTACCAATCTCACCTAGTTGCCTTTAAAAGTTTATTTCTAAAGTGCAAATTAATGGGGTAGAATTGAATGCGCTTATTGACACTGGTAGCTCACTTAGTTTTATAAATGAATTTCAAACTAGAAAATGTAAAATAAAAGTTAAGCCATACTTAAGCAAAATAGCGATGGCTAATTCCTCTCTAAGCACAGATGTTAAGGGTTGTGGTGAAGTTAATATGAAATTAAATGAGCATGTGTACAATAATGTAAGAGTACTAATCATGAGAAATCTCTGTACGGACGTTATTATTGGTCATGATATTCTGAAGGACCATTCTCTTATTGAAATCCAGTTTAATGGTGAAAGACCTCCTCTCAAAATCTGCTCCCTAGCTGTTGCTCAAGTGCCACCAGTTTCACTGTTTGCTAAATTAACTCCCGATTGTAGACCGGTGGCTACCAAATCTAGACGTCAATCTTTAGAAGACCAAAAATTTATCGCTGCAGAAGTAAAGAAGTTGCTGGAAGAGGGAGTTTTTAATCCCAGTAACTCGCCTTGGCGTGCTCAAGGATTTGTGGTAAAAGGAGAGCATCACAAACCTCGTATGGTAATTGATTATTCTCAAACGATTAATCGTTTCACGATGCTTGATGCTTATCCTCTTCCGAAAATTGAGGAGTTAATCTCAAAAAGATATAGATATGAAATATTCAGCACTATTGATTTGAGAAGTGCATACCATCAACTACCTATTAACGATGCTGAAAAGCATTATACTGCCTTTGAAACTGGTGGTAAATTGTATCATTTCCTCCGCGTACCTTTTGAAGTCACTAATGGTGTTGCATGCTTCCAGAGAACCATTGACAAGATCATTCAAAATGAAGAGTTGGAAGGTACTTATCCATATCTGGATGACGTAACTATCTGCGAAAAAATCCTGATGAACACGATCGGAATTCAAAAAGATTCTTTGCAGGTGCTAAAAGATACAACTTAACTCTAAATGAAAAGAAGTGCAAGTTTTTTACCAAGGTTGTAAATCTATTATGTTACACTATCCAGAACAAGACTATCAAACCTGACCCGGATAGGCTTGCTCCCTTGATGAATGTTCCTGTACCTGACAATGCAGCATATCTCTCCGGAGAGCATTAAGTATGTTTGCCCATTATTTCCGCAGGATACCAACATTCTCAAAGAAAATACGTCTATTACTGTCAAACAATGCATTCCCTCTTGCAGAAGAAGCTGTAAATGCATTTAACAGTTTAAAGTCAGATATAGCGAAAGCCTGATTAGCCGCAATCGATGACAATATTTCGTTCAGAGTAGAGACTGCTGTATCAAAGTTTGCCATTGCAGCAACTCTTAGCCAAGCAATAGGACCCATAGCATTCTTCTCTAGAACACTAAACAAATCCGAATTTAATCATTCAGCTGTTGAAAAACAAGCATATGCCATCGTGGAATCTTTACGTTATTGGCGACATTACCTGATTGGTAGACCTTTTGAAGTATTTACTGATCAAAGATCTGTATCATTTATGTTTGATAAACATCATTCTAGTAAAATCAAAAATGAGAAGATCTTGCGTTGGAGGCTGGAGTTGTCGTGTTTCACGTTTGATATAATTTACCGCCCTGGTAGGTAAAATGTTAATGCAGATGCATTTTCAAAAAATAACTGCTGCAATTAACCCAGAAGTGAATTTAAAGCAGCTGCTTGAAGACTTGTGTCTTCCTGGAATTGTTCGAATGCATCACTGGATTAGATCTAAAAACTTGCCCTTTTCCCTAGAAGATGTCAAAAGTCTCATAAATTCCTGCCGTGTCTGCTGTGAAGTACGCTACAGCGGTATCATTTGGAAAACCATTCAGTTGGCATTGAAAACTCAGAACGAGAAAATTGAACTGTGAGAAGAAGTCCTACAATCAGCACTCCATTCTATTCGTTCACTATTATACACTGCAACTAATGAAAAACCACACGAACGCATGTTCTCTCACCCTAGAAAGTCACACACTGGAAGTTCAATACTTACTTGGCTTTCTCAGGCAGGGCCAGTGTTGATGAAAAATCATTCACTTACTGATAAGTATCAGCCCATTGTACAAGAAGTTGAACTTATGGAAGCTAACCCAGAATATGCTTACGTAAAGTTTCCAGATGGACGTGAGACTACTGTGTCTATCAGACATTTAGCTCCAAGAGGGGAAATCATCGAAAATACCTATGACAGTAACTGTGAAATGGAGCCATCCATTAGCCAGAACGAATGCTCAGAGCTTGATGGCCATTCGAAACAATCAACAGAGATTTTGGAGGGGCCGAAAGGAACACGAACGAAGGTGCAATGCCTGATAAAATGTTTTACATCAGCAACCTGGACAGAAAACTGATAATGAACGATTGCGTCCCAGTAGACTGAGACGTAAACCTGCATATCTGTCGGATTATGTTGTAAACTAACTATTTGGTTGGGGTGAATGATATATGTGTTATTGTATTTTTTTATGAATAACGTTTCGGCAACGTGGCTATATGATTTTCAAATTCCTTAGATTGCCGAAATCTGTATGCGTTTTTTAATGTTGATTAAAGCCTACGTTTTCGTTATTAAGGTTATAAATTTTTCGCATACTTTTATTACATAACAGGTAAACGTTTTTGAATATTGCTCTAAATATTAATATTTATGATTTTTTGCGATATTTATATTTTTCTATTCTATTTATTATTATGTTTATTATTTATAATTGTTTATTTATTGCTTCCACTATTGTTTCTTTTTTAAATAAATTGTTGAAACAGAATAAACGGGTTACCATGTGAGACGAAAAATCGCCATTTTGTTGCAATCTCGCCAACTTAGTGCGTATAGGACGTCTGTGTCATTTATGTGTTTTTATAAAATTTAACCATAATAAAATGCGTGCAATCACGCAATAATCGCCGGGGAATTCTGATTGCTTATTGAAAAACAGGATGTAGTGGAGGTGTATACCTTCTGAATTTTTTTAAGGAGCATCGTAAACCTACTGTTTCTCAAGAAAGCTTTAACATACATGTTCTAGGGTATACCGTCTGTGTTGACCGTATTCCTTTTGTTTAGAGCGTATATTCCCTGTTATTTTTACGACTACATCCCTGATGATAAATAATATTAAGTAATCTATGTAAAAAGATATGACAGAATATAATCTTGATTAAAAGTAATATCTAAAGCATGCATATCAAATTCGTATTTATTTAAACCCGAAAGAATTTTTCCAATTTGCACGCGTGAAACATATAAGACGCTAATGGTGATTACAAAATGCTGTTATAAAGATTATCGCAAAATCTCAAATACTAAGTTATTAAGTATTATGGTTTTTTTCTTTTAAATAAATAATAAGTAATAATAATAATAAAACAGATTTCTTTTCCAAATCGTGTCTTAAGTTTAAATATGTTTTATTGTACTCGAATAAAAATTGCTTGCGTATTTTCTTTGCACCATGGGCTCGAATTCTGGAATCTAACGAAAACATCCAGCCTATGAAAAGTGACGCACATGCAATATCTGTGACGTATGCAAATAAAACTACTTTTTTATCAGTTTTTTTATAAATAATTTTAAAACTATTTGGAACTAATTTTTGAGAGCAGGTGCATTTAGTAGGTTACCCTCATAAGTACCTTTTGGTACAATCAGAACCAATATCCGACATGTATTTTTTTTCAGATTTGCTTGCTGAAAGAATTATGCTTGACTTTTTATATCGTTACGTATTATGTGTATTAGCCTTCGCTTCGCTCAGACGACTATTTGCTCCATGTACTCTGACTCATTTCTCTACGGAAATATCCAGCCGGTGAAAAATGACGCACACCAAAATTATGTGATGTATGCAAATAAATTGTGCTTTTTTATCAATTATTTTATATAACTTTTAAACTATTTGGAACAAATTTTTGAAAGTAGGTGCATTTACAAGCTTACCTTCATAGGTACCTTCTAATACAAACAGAATCGAAATCCGACAAGTATTTTTTGAGATTTGTTTGACAAAAGAATTTTTTTGACTTTTAATATCGTTACGTACTATGTGTATAAGACTTCGCTTCGCTCAGACAATAAGGGTAACACTTTTGATCCACACTCCACATTTTACGTTGATTAGATTTCATTTTATTTGCATGAAACAGAAATAGTTAAACATTCATACAAAAAACGACTAGGTACGCGTAATATTCTTTGTGTAGGTTTATAATCATTGTATTATAAATAATGTAAAGAGACAAACTATAGTATTTGTGAGCGCTAATATGTATTTGAAAAGGTTCTAATCATCAATATTTCTTAAAACAATAAATAAAAGCATTGGATAATTTTTAAAAGAACCAATATAGATAAACTAAGAGATAGATGAAAAAATTAAAACAGATAAAAATGCCAGGTGATTATAGATTTTTCTTTTATCTACATATTTGAAAATAACATTTTTTTCTTTTGCTACAGTTTCTTTAAACTTAACTCGGATTAAAAAAAAAAAAAAAAACATGGATGAGACTGTGAGTTAACCTTTTACAGGCCAATGTTCCCAATTGGGAACATAAGTTTAAAAATTTATTACAAATTAAATTTAATCAAACTTGACTCGAAAAAAATCAGCCGAAAGAGTAAAAAGAAGCCTTGATTTTTTTAAATAGAAGTTACATTCCTATCATTAATGAGGAAATGTACAGAAAATCATAAAAAATGACCAATGCCCACTATAAAGTAATCAGCCATAAGAATGATTTTTTGAAACAGATATTTAGAATTAGTTAACAAGATTTTTTAAAACAGAAGTTATATTCCTATCATTTATGGGGAAATGTACGGAAAATAATAAAAATGACCAATAAACACTGGAAAAGGACCGCCGGAAGTGACCAATGTTCCCAATTGGGAACATTCTGAAAATTACATATAAAAAATTTTGCATCATATTAAATGACTAATATCCCTTAACTAAAGCATTAGAAGGCATAATGTGCAAAAATATAATTTAAAATATGCCTGGATCTGAATTTGGCCTGTAAAAGGTTAATGAAAACAGATTTCTTTTACTAATGTCTGAAATTCGCATCGAAAAACTTTGAGAATTTAAAATTAAAAATTCAAGCTGACGAATAGGCTTTAATATTGAAACTAGGTTTATTTTATCAATACAAATATATTTCTGGGAAACAAATAATAATTTAAAATATGTAGAAATTACTTATGCATTGCGCTAATAACTTAAATGATGCTGATCAGAAAATTGAATACACTTAACTAAAATACTGAAAAAGGACTATTTTAAGTATGTCATGAATTATACACGAAATGTAAAATAAAATCTAAAAATGTATAAAAATAATGAATCTACACATTTTTGATAATAGATATTTAAAATATTCAGAAGTCAAATAACTATTATTACATCAATTTTCGTCATTTTATTAAATTAAATGTAGTTTTGTATAAAAAAATCTTTGTAAAAATTTATCCCAGAAAAATCTAAACTGTTTCATTAATGTTTGTACCTATACATTATGTTCTATTATAATTTTGTTTCTTTATAATATTTTTAATTTTTATACAATTTATTATTATTATTATTATTATTTTTTAATTCATGAGTAGATCTTTTTATACACGCAAGTAAAATAGATGTATTTTGATAAATAAAAAAAGCTAGCTAAAAGTATTATAGTGAATTTAATACAAAAACATTTAAACCAGTCAAGCGGAATTTATGATTTTCAGTAGTTTGAAAATTATAGTTCTATATCATCTTTAAAATTAATTGCACAGAGCTAATGCACTTTATTTCATCTTCGGAATACAAATTGTATAGTAATACTTTAAGTTGTGTGAATCACGAATCCTTTATATTATCTAAGCTAAAAGTTATCGCGAAAACTTTTCTCTTTTATGTGTTCATCTTTTAAAACGTAAAGTAGATTAGTACTTAACTAATCGATATCCAAACAACTTTCCGGAAACTTTATTTACAACTCAATCTTGTTACTATCGATTTTCAATACCTGCTTACCGTTAAAAATTATAAAGATGTTTAAAATGCAAAAGTTTGTTGCTTAAGTACTGAATAAATTCAGATAACTAATAATAAGATTTCAAAAATTTTTACTCTCTTTAAATTGAAAACAAACAATAAGTAACCACAAATTACTTATATTAAAATCTCGATTTAAAAGTTGTAGGTAAAAGCGTACAACCAAATTTATTCTGTACCACAACTATATCTTTCCTACACTGCCAGAGATAAAAACTGCAGATCAAAGTGTGGTCTTTTAACACATCGAAAATAGAGTATAAGAAGTCTAGAGAATTGTCTTGCTAAAAAAGTAAAATAGTTTATGTGAAGTTTTATCTATATAAAGTACTAGTAATTAAGGGGGAGAAAAATGACAGAAAAAGTATTTTTTATTTAAATTACAGACTGCGATCATAAATTACGTGGAATTTCTTTTAACATTAAAGAAGATCTTAATACACATATATGCCTATATATATTTGGACGCGAGTTTCAAAACTGGTCTTATTCAAAAAATCCAAGTTAGGAAGTCGTGCTGAACTTCGGTCTGCGCTCGTTGGTTTTCATGGTAAACCAGCAAATAAAATGTCAGAATTAATGATAAATGTAGGTTTATTTAATGATGTAGTGCTTTTTTGAAGCAGGTTCATCAGCAGAATGGATTGATCGAGAAAACTCGAATTTTTAAATTTTGTATACGACGAGATTTCAAGCTTATATCTTAATGAATGTATAAACGTTATTTATTCGTTTTAATCAAGGCTATTTTAATAACAATCCCAATAACGAAGTTACAAATTTGTAATATCAGTATCTTCAAAACGACAGTTTCCATTAAATATATTTATGCTGTTTGAAGTTATAAGAAAGATATTTACATAACACATAAAAACTAGTCACATGTAGAAATCCCAAAACTTCCTTCTATCTTATACATATTAATACATCCTTAAAAATTCAGAATAGCAGCGCCACCGATAAGATAGTTTAAATGAAATTCTAGTCAGCAACAACTTATGTCAACTTATAACTAAGTTTGATGAAAATCCGTTCATTAGTTTTTGAGATAGAGCTATAGCAAAATATAAAAAGTGCATAACATCACTACATGTTGTGAGATGTACACCGAAAACTAATTAGGATATTTATTTTATCAGGTACCAACTGAATCTGAAGTTTGATGAAAATCCATTCATAAGTTCTTAAGATACATGCATTGCAAAATCGTTAAAAATGCAGCGTAGCAGCGAAATCTGTAAAGCGATTTACACCAAAAAATAAACACCACTAATTTATATCTGGGACAAACTGAATCTGAAATTTTGGAAAATTTCCTGCAGTAGTTCTTGAGATAGAACTGTTGCGATAATATGAATAATTCACCATGGCAACACCAACTTTTGAGCATTTTGCTCCAAAACGTAATAAGCACCTGATATATTAATTACTAACCAAATATAAAGTTTTATTCAAATCCATGCTGAAGTTCTTTAGGTATGGCTATTGTGGAAATTGTAAATGATGCAACATAGCAGTGCTACCGGTTCAGTAATATACAGCAAAAACTAATCAGATCTAGTTTATATCAAGATCTAATAGAATCTAAGTTAAGTGAAATTCTGTGCTTTAGTTTTTGAGATAGAGCGCCGACAAAAGTTTTATCACAAACACACAGAGATACATTTTGTAAAAAAATTGTTTTTCGAGTTCCGTGATCCTTAAAACGTATAAATCCATCGAAAAACAAATTTCAGAAAATTTCACGATTCAAAATCTTGTAAAGATAGAAGAAAATAAAAATATTATGAAGAAATAAAAAGAAAGGTAATAAAACCTAGAAAATATTGCAATTTGTGCTGCTTATATCGTTAATTAAAGACATAAGCAAATGGTTTCATAAATGAAATATCAGATAAGTTCAATTAAATAAATGTAAAAAAAATATTAGTTTTTTTCTAGTTGAATTAGATGAAAATATGAAAGAATTCATGTTATCAATATTTGTCTACCAAATGGAAGACATATTCAACTAATGTATTTATTAATAGATATACTAAGAACTATATTATATATTATTAGAATTCAAACTTGAAATTCCCCTGTTTCCAAAGCTAAACACACTGACCATAGCCGCTGATTCAATAACTTTGTGTACAGAAGTGCTACTTTAATTAATGGGATTATTGTAACACATTGCAATTACACAATTCTATGTATGTTTAATAACATTGTATTGTCGGAATTTCCTGACTGATCAGCTCTATATTATACCATTATGAGTAATTGTTAAATTATATTGTAGTAGAAACATTCATATTTAAATTCATAATAGATAATAATTATCCAACAAACTCGCTATTATGTTGTGCATAGGTTTAGCAAAAATTTAAAAACAAGGGATTTTTTTTAAATTTATTTTAAACTGGCCAAAATATATCTCTAATTTCATTAAATTACAGATAAATTTCAGTAAAAATGAATACTTTATGTATTTTTTATTTATTAGTGTGGTTATCTTAACAAGGCTGTTAAGCAGTTGTAATATGTTAAAGGTTACGCTTAATCAAACTTTCCCCATCTTGTTTTAAATTTTTTGTATACATATTTTTTCTTTTAGTATGTATAAAATATATTATTTATATTCGTTCTACAATCAGCCACACGATGAATATTTTAACTTGAAAAATGCTAAATGCTATTACTACGACTGTTTTTTCACGTCTTCAACCTGAAAATATTAAAAATAACTTAATGAGATGCTCCAACCTTGACGAATTCATAATATCAGAAATTATTATTACGAAAAGACATGCTTTAAAATTTTATGGATCTGGTCGAGGCATCATACACAGTACGTAATTAAACATTATGAGATAATTTTTTAAGCGTTTCATATTCGAAAAATAGAGAAAAAAAGTTTAATTACAAAAAAAGAGCATTATCATTGGAAACAAAATGGACTATTTCAAATTGATTAAAATAATAAGGTAATAATAAGAAGGAAATGCTTCTTGTTTTTTATGTTAGTCATAATGATGTTTAACTGCGCAATTTTTTTATTTTTTTTAATGAATTATTGTAAAGAATTTCAAATGTTAGAATCACTTTTTAAGTTAAAATAATTATTTTGCAAATATGTAAGAATGGTTTATTTTCAGAGATACTTAGATGGGTCGTTCTTAAAAAGGTTTCGCCACACAATATTTGGACCTATACTTTCCAGGCACCAAAATTAAATGAATTGATGCTCTTACAAAAGATCAAAAGCAAAAAATAATTAAAAAAGAGTTTGAAAATCAAAATGTTTGACTTAAAATATAAAGTAATATATATTACATTCGTAAAATCTATATAGTATCCGATATTAATCAGTTACTTTTTGTTTGATATATGGTGAAAGTTTAGAGTTTGAAGTATAAATGTTTAAGCATTCATTATTCAATTATAATATCTTCAATATTATATAACCAAAATGATATATTTTATAAATACAACTGTTGATAAAAAAAAACCAAAAAAAAAAAAACATGTTAATGTATTTCAGTGGTTGAATTATAAGGATATAAACTTTTAATTTCATATATTTAAAAAGATGAATAATAAGTATTTCATCTTTTTATTTTACATATTTCAACTCTGTATTATGTGTTTTATTACTTTTAGGCAATTAAATAAAGATTTTAATTTCAATGTACATTGTCACATTTAAAAATTTTGATTTGTCATTTAAGTTCCAGCTGCTAGACATGCATCAAAATGAATTAAATGCGACAGTTGTATAATTTTTGAATTTATGTCAAATAATTCCCCAATTAAAAAAAAGGACTTTTTGGAACTGAAGGAACATTATTCAATTATGCAACAGCAAGTGCAGCAAAAGAATATGCAGTATCTTTATATCTATAAATCGATACATATATTTATATATATAAAGGCCTTGAGAGATTGTGCATTAAGAGAATGAGTAGGAAGGAGTAAAGAGCGTGTGCAGATTTTACACGTTATTCAACAGCTATAGAAGAGTGTATACTTAAATATACTACGTAAATCGTAGATTGTCTGCTTAAATTGTAGTTATTATTAGTAAAAATCTCTCTCACGCATGTGCAACGTAACAACAACTCTGTAAAGACAGATTGTACAAAGTAGCTTTTTTGGTTTTATTATAGCTTATGTATATAACGTTTTCACCATTTATTTGAATTAAATATTTCCGAATTTTAATTATATCTAACTTTTCCCCTGTCTTTAATAATATCTTAAACAATCCAATTTTAATCCTTTCGCTTAACCAACGCTTTCTTCAGTTTTTTATCCCAAAAAACCTTTAAAATGTTAAAAGCTACATTTTCCATAAAACCCATTGATTTATCTTATTATTCCATTTGTTTCTTAGTACATTTTATTTACATATGAGATTATTTTTTGATATCCGGTAAATTACTTGTGAAAGGACGCAAACCAGATCACCTAAGATTTCCTTCCCATCCACTTCAAGAACTTTTTTTTCCGCCCGCTTTAGATTTCTCATTCGTTAGTCACTCGCGTTTCAGAAGTTTGTTGGCCGCATTGAATTTTGTTGTAAAACCCGGTATGCATGTACCCTTTTGCATAAAGCAGCATTACTTTAGCTTGGAAAGTAGAATTCTGCGTTTTTGGTGTTGTTTCAAAAATACTTGTAAGGCGCATCTAAATTTTCGTTTAGAATTGTTATTCTCTTGTTTGTTACATTTTATCCTGTTTTTACAGATGGAGTGAAAAGGTGAGCAAAGACTCAGATATGATTGCAAAACTAGTGGTACGGTTATAATCCATTTGACATCAAATAAAGTAATTGGATCTCTACATTGCTGCTTTATTTAAAGGGGAAATTACTCATGAAATTTTAGACATTACTTCAACTCTGAACTCCAACGATGGCCAGCATTTGGTTAATAAAACGCATTCATCACATTCCATGAGATATTATTTTGCGAGTAGTCCATCTAATTACATCTGATCTCCTTCTACGCGGAGATGCTTTCTAGGAAAGTTCAATATGTTTTGAAATGGTGTGGAGGAATAATATGTCCCGCATGGTAGAGGCATTTCATTCAAAACCTAATTTATATGTATATATGTGCGCACATATCTAAGCACCATTATATAAATTTGCATATTAAACATTATTTAAAATATAAACATATGTATAGGATGGTTCATAAAATATGTGCAAAACTTTAAGATATGATAGTATAGATCCAAACAATTTACTTTCAGAAAACATCGCATGATCGGAATTAAAAAGACAAAGATGCTAAAAGACGCCATAGGTGATGTTATACGAGGTAAAACCTCACAAAGAACGATTAAGTGACAAACGTCACTTTTGTGACATGTTCTGGACTGACATTTATTACAGCTACCCAGGCCAAAATTCATGCTAATGCCAGCAACAAAAATATGCTAGTGATTGCTATATATTGCTTTTTTGCTAGATTTTCCTGCTATTATATATTATAAATTTCTAGCCAGCATCAAATGTTATGTATCTAGCTTACACAGCAAGAGTATGGCAAGTTATGTACAAGCATCCCATGATTATTACCTGTTTAAAATTCTTCCGAAGAATGCTGAGTTAAGAACCTTAACATGCTATAATATGCTTTTTATGCTTACCAGCATAATATGCTGTAGGGTCAATCCATTTCAAGTGGTCCAGAAAATATTATTTTGGTTGCTCGATCATTTTTAAAAAATCTGAAATTTTTTGTACAACAACCCTAACATGACGGAAGTTCAAAATGACCGTTATTATAATTTTACTATTTTTTGTTTGTACATGGCGGCCATCTTTGTTTCATCGTGTTCAGCCATTTTCTCAGATACTAGGATACACAAAATTGTAAATATCTCGTCTTTTATTTTACCAATTGAAATGGGGTTTGCAGCATTTTGTTCAGAATGAAATAGGCTAAATGTACAGTGGTAGAATAATTTTGAAAAATAAATTTTTAGTAGTGAAATTTTAGCACAAAATTTAAGATTTTTTTCAAAATCTATCCATTTGCAAGAGGAAATTTTTTATGCAAGGAAAACTGTCAACCTTACACAATTTTTTTTACAAATAGGTCAAAAGTGTATGTACTCATACACCAAGTCCCAGATCTGGGAGTTAATTTCTCTTTGCGAAAAAAATTCCGAAATTCTTCAAAAATTTCAAAAATCGCACTTTTTAGGCTTTGATATCTCTGGTGGGGCACGGGATAAAAATTTGAAATTCTAGCCTTTGATAATATTGTATAGTAGTGTTATGTACAAAAAATTTCAAGAAGGAGATTCGACTACAAGCGGAGATATGACATGGAGAATATGTGAAAACAATACTGCCAAATTATTCTAACCTACTATGTAATTGTTCAACAAGACTGTCAACCTTACGCAATTTTCTTCTACAAATAGTTCAAAAGTGCGTGTACTCACACACCAAATCCCAGATCTGGGAGTTGATTTCTCTTTGAGAAAAAAATTCCGAAATTCGTCAAAAATTTCAAAAATCGCACTTTTTAGGCTTTGATATCTCTGGTGGAGCATGAGATAAAAATCTGAAATTTTGACCTTTGATAGTATTGTGTAGTAGTGTTATCTACAAAAAATTTCAAGAAGGAGATTTGACTATAAGCTGAGATACGGTGATTAAAAAATGTTAAGAAATGCTATTATGAGTACATTAGGAGAAATGAGATTAGTCTCATTTATTACAATATTTACACAGAAAATATCGTTTTTTGAAAACAGTTTAATAATAAATGTTTAATTTACAAAGATACTATATATGCTCAACACTATTTACGAGAGATGTTATGAGTTCGACAAGTTACTGTTGTCAGTCCATATGACTGTTTTTTCTCAAAATTTTATTTAAAGCCACCCAAGTCTTGTCATCCCTTGTTAACTTGAATGAAATTCTCTAGATTTAATAATTGAAACCATGTCAACTCGATCAGTTGCAACTCATTGTCTGAAATTTACTTTTCCTGAAATGTGTACCGAGTAAAATTGTTGCAATAGCATTTGTAGTAGGTTTGTTCCTCTGGACAAATAGTGTATTGGCTTAGAATACATTCTGAATTGTTTAAATCACACAGACGCATTTGAAGAAGATATTTGTAATTAACATTTAACTTTGTACTATAAATAATTAATTTAAAATTTTGGAGATATGAACAATTACATAGAAGGTTACATTAGTTTGGCAGTATTGTTTTCACATATTGTCCATATCATATCTCAGCTTGCAGTCAAATCTCCTTCTTAAAATTTTTTGTACATAACGCTACTATACAATACTACTAAAGGCCAGAATTTCAGATTTTTATCTCGTGCTCCACCAGAGATATCAAAGCCTAAAACGTGCGATTTTTGAAATTTTTGACGAATTTCGGAATTTTTTTCGCAAAGAGAAATCAACTTCCAGATCTGGGACTTAGTGTATGAGTACACGCACTTTTGACCTATTTGTAGAAAAAATTGTGTAAGGTTGACAGTCTTGTGGAACAATTATACAGTAGGTTACAATAGTTTGACAATATTATTTTTCACATATTGTCCATGTCATTTCTCAGCTTGTAGTCAAATCTCCTTCTTGAAATTTTTTGTACATAACACTACTACACAATACTATCAAAGGCCAGAATTTCAAATTTTTATCCCGTGCCCCACCAGAGATATCAAAGCCTAAAAAGTGCGATTTTTGAAATTTTTGAAGAATTTCGGATTTTTTTTCGCAAAGAGAAATTAACTCCCAGATCTGAGACTTGGTGTATGAGTACACACACTTTTGACCTATTTGTAGAAAAAAATTGTGTAAGGTTGACAGTTTTCCTTGCATAAAAAATTTCCTCTTGCAAACGAATAGATTTTGGAAAAAATCTTAAATTTTGTGCAAAAATTTCACCTGTAAAAATTTATTTTCCAAATTTTTTCCACCACCATATATTTAGCCTATTTTATTCTGAACAAAATGCTACAAACCCCATTTCAATTGGGAAAATAAAAGACGAGATATTTACAATTTTGCGTATCCTAGTATCTGAGAAAATCGCTGCACACGATGAAACAAAGATGGCCGCCATGCACAAACAAAAAATAGTAAAATTAAAATAACGATCATTTTGAACTTTCATCATGTTAGGGTTGTTATAGAAAAAATTTCAGATTTTTTAAAAATGGTCGAGCGACCAGTGCTGGACCACTTGAAATGGATTGACTCTGTAGCTATTTTAAGGAAAAATAGCATGACAGGCTATGTACTAATAATTTATGTTTATCTGCTATGTAAGCTTCTTCCAAAGCATGGAGATGTAGGAATATTAACCTGCTATTATATGGTTTTTAATTCTTCCTAGCATGATGTACTATGCAGACAGTTGAAGTAGGAAACAGGTTGACGCACTATGTTTCAGTAAAATATTACAATTCGATACACAAAAATAGCAACAAATAATAGTATTCGTTGGATATTAATTTCTGCTATAATCGCAGAACCCAAAATTTTAAGGAATAGTTAGACCATTTTTTGCGACAAATGATAGATTGTTCACAGTTTATGCATGAAGAGTAAATATATTTAATATTGCAAAAGTACACCCTTTTTGGGAAAACTATCTGAATTTTTTATGCTTTCATATTAGTGCATATTTTTTTATTCAAAACTGTATACATTCTTTCCATAAAATAAGTGCATATTCGATGTTTGCAAAATCTGTCCACACATTTTTGAATAAAATAAATGCATTTTCTATGTTTGCAAAAAATGGGAATTTTTATGAAAAAAAGGCTTTTTAATAAAGCCATTTATTTACGGACCTCTCGGGAGGTTTTTCCTCGTTCATTTTTCCCGCTGTTTGGAGGTGTTCTAATACTGAGCTAAATTATACTATTATGTAGATATTGAGAATATAAAGCCAGAGAAGGAGGTGTCTATTATCCAAGTGCTTTCGCTACGAGGTGTTACTATATAATGCAATTTTAAAAGATGTAAAAAAGAACTTTTTAAAAAAATTATCTCAGGGGGTGAGATAATATTGTGGGGAATTTACCTCCTGTTAGAGGTTTCTAAGACAGAGGTTTCTTTAACTTAATCTTTTCCAGACAATCTTAAAAGGAAAAAAATCCTGAGTATTTATATTATCTTACTCTGAAAGCAAAACAAATTCACTTAATTCTTAAAAAAATGGAGAAAAATGGAATTTCGTTCATTAAATTAAAAAATAATCGAGGAGAAATGTTACCAACACCTAAATTCAAGACTGTCTTAAACTACCGATTTAAGATTAATTTTCTACTCATAAACAATGAAAGAAACAGAACTAAAAATTTATTTTCATAACGGATTTAAAAGAGTATAATTCTTACCCTCCCTTAACAGAAAATTAACTGACCTTTTAACTGATCTTTTAACTCATCTTTTTCTTAGTGTTAAATTATTTTAACTTAGTTGAAATTATAAATTTACTATCTCTTTAAGAATAAGATGAAAATAAAATTGTGTTTATTGAATTTAAAAAGCTGGGCAAGGGGAAGAATAGCTGTGCCGCCACCACATCAATAAAACACTGCTTCTTGAACACGTTGAGACAATGTTTTAACACACAAACTTAAAAAAAAATTAATTTTTATGGGCTCGCCTGCCCTCATCACGAAAGGGAAGAAAAATCACTGTTGCACTTTCTCTTTGCATTATTGCTTTTTTTAAGTTACTCGGAAAGTTAAATTTTCTATGTTTATTAAAATAAAGAAAAAATGTGTTTTTTTTTAATTTCAAAGTCAAGAGGACGGTAGATCTTCTTTTCGGACTATAACAACGTAAACTCAAAACGTCCTTCGTCCACCCGTTTTAGATAAAATTTTAACACGTAAATGTAAAACAAAATGAAAAATAAATTCTATGGAGGATTTTAGGGAATATGTGTCTTCTCCATATAAAAATTCTTAGCTGACAATTTTGCTAGTGCTTAATTAACTTAAGTTATTAAAAAATAATAATAAAAGTGTTTTAAAAATCGGTAAAAAACAAAATTTAGTCACTTAAATTTTAATATTCAAGCTCTTTTTCATTTAAGAAATATGTTTATAACAATCGCTTTAAAATATGTATAACTGATTCAACCATCTTTCCATTATCCAACATTACACTTTTACAATCCCCCATCTAAATCTGAATTTTCTGAATTTTATTCTACTTAAAACCACTTTAAAATTGTTTATTTTTCTGAAAGAAATAATGAAATAATTCAGAAATTTTCAATTTATCTGTTAAGCAAATAGAATTATTTTAATAATAATGATGAAGTATATTTATCAAGCCATATTCTAATTATACATTAACTATTACAAAACTGTGACATTAAATTAATCTTATTAATTGAAACTTCGAGGAATTGTAACTGCATCGACAAATTGAAACTTTATCTTATAAGAATATTAATGCACAGAAGAATCAGCTTCGTAAACCATCACTCACTATTGCAGGCGTCCAAAGACACTACCCCAATGACAAGGTAAAGAGAGCGCGAGCCTCCCAAACCACAGGTAAATAATTCTGTCTTCAGGAGAGGAAAAAAAATCCGATACAGTTTTTCCCGAGCATATCTATAGTTGCTTCTGGTATTGTCAATAGATGACACCACCAACGTCTTTTTTTAAATAGCAATTGAGGATAGAAATTTATTGCTAGAATAGCAAAAATTAAAAGCAAATTATGGTAGAAAAATAATGCTAGGCTAGCAGAAAATACAATCAAGTGATGGTCTTGATTGCTGCTAGGCCAGCAAACATATTCAAGCAACGCATGCTTGATTATTTTTCCTGCCAATCAGTAAAGTGGGTCAATAGACACCATGACTTGCTGGTAATTCTAGTAGAACCAGCAAATGTGTTATGGCAGTTTACGCTATGTAACTTGTTGGGATACAACTATCAATGCTTGTCAAATACCAGCATGAATTTTGCCCTGGGTAGAACGGCTTCTTCACTAAATAACTTTCTGACTATCTGTACAGAACCTGAATACAACCGAGAAATGAGAAAGCATACCGTGTCACAAAAGCATCAATACAAGTTCTTAAATGTTTTTCAATCCGGCAACCAAATGTTCGGAAATCGCCATTTTGTACAATTTTTGAGCTTCTTAGCCACTTCCATTTGTAATATCTTATAAAATGCATATCTGTTTTTTCCCAATTAATGAAGAATAAAATCTTATAATACGATCCTATACAGCGATTGAATGTTGCATTGTCGGTTCAGCGGCTTTTATGTATCAATTGGAGCGAAAATTTTTTGCATCTTCTACAAGTCCAATTTACATGTTGTTAGTGTGTTTTTTATTTTGATAACTCTCAAAAGAAAAATACCTTTAACATTTGTATGGATTAAGTTTGAAACCAACATCTTTGTTTTTCGTTTCCGACTACGAATACTTTGACAAAAAGTTGTTTGTTTGGATTTTTAATATCACCTCTTAAAGTTTTACCCATTTTTTATTAAACATCCTGTATATATACAGGGTGTCCCTTCTCAACGGTGGCCAATGGCTAATTACTAAACCTTTGGTCATAGACATATAGTTCCAATTGCAAAAATGCTTTAAAAAAGGTAAAGAATTATTTTTTAAGCGATTTAGGTCAAAAAAATGTTTTACTAAAAAATTACGAAAATTAAATTTTTATACGGTCCCCCGGTCCTATAAGTGATATTTAGAAAATTTTTACCACTACTCTAACAAGTAAGACAAAAAAAGTCCCATTCCTCTGCGATCAAAATTGACCGAGTTATAGCTGTTCAAAGTTGAAGCATATTTTTTGCTGCAAAATAGGGGACAGTCACAAATTTACTGGAAATAAAAATAAACATCAGACAGAAAATTTAACTTTAAACATTGAAAGTAAAAAAAAAAAAAAAATTTGCAATGTTGTTTCTGATTTTATGTTGACATTTACATGTTAAAGTAAAATATGCAATTTGTGCTAAAAATATAAGTAAAAAAATAACATAAATTTTCTTAAATTAAACTATGAAAAGCAACAGTCACAAATCGTTACAAAATGATACATATTTAAAGCTCTATTAGATTACTCAACCTAATAAATTTGATGTAGTCCTATAAAATAAATAAATGGAACACACCTAAAATCGTATTAATATTACATTGTCATCGGGTTTAAATAAGTATGGGAATTGAACCTCAATCAGATATTTGGAAGTGAGTTAAAATTTGAATATAAGTTTTGAACTAGGAAAATTTACATACGAAAACTATGAATAAAATAAAAGCTTATCAAAATAACATACCTTTTTAAAATAAAATCACGAAAAGAATCAGATTCATTTGCTTACAAAATAAAACATACGTAAAAATACAATTGAGGATATGAATTTCAAAACTTGACTTATCGCTTTTTGATTTCTTTATCAGTCTATACAAACCTCCACTATTGTAACAATGCAATCTCAAAATTTATAATGAAAACCAATAGATGCATTTAAAGTTTTTTCGCTATTTCCCAAAATTTGATTTTTTTGATAAAGAGAATTTTGAAATTCATGTCTTCAGTTATTTTAATAACCAATCTAGAAGTTAATTAATTATAATTAACACTACCGTAAAACTTATACGGTCACAGCGCCTTCAGTTGAATCGCTCATTTAAAACATTTTGTAGTTGGAACTATATGTCTGTGACAAATAGTTTAGGAAGTAGCCTTTGAACAGCGTTGGAAATCGACTCCCTTTATAATACTTTAAGCACTGAGTGTACGTTCCCTTAAAGCTCAGTTGAACTCATCCGTTTTCAGCTATAGAAAAGTGGTTTAAGTCATGAAATTTAAAGTTTCATAACTCGGTCAATTTTAATGTTGCATGAATGGGACCTTTTCTGTATTACTTGCTAGAGTGCTGAAAAAGATTTACTAAATATCACTTATAGGACCGGGGGACCGTATAAAAATTTAATTTTCGTAATTTTTTAGTAAAACATTTTTTTGACCAAAAACACTTAAAAAACAATTCTTTGCCTTTTTTAAAGCATTTTTGCAATTGGAACTATATGTCTATGACCAACGGTTTAGAAATTAGCCATTGGCCACCGTTGAGAAGGGACACCCTGTATATATATATAGGTTTCAAATACACATATATGTAGCGAAAGATGACTGGTAACTTGCGATTTTTGATTTTTCCTTAAATATCTAGAAAAATACTTGAGAGACAGACATGAGGAACAAACCTGTGTAAAAGGCAGAGAATACGTCGTTTTTTCCCCGAGAAGATTTTTTTTTTTCCAAACTTTATAAGGAGACGTTAATCTACAGGTGGATATCAAAATAATGGAAACACTTGTGAATAAAAGGGACATTTAAGAATTCCTTTCGTAAGCATTAAAATATAATCTTAGCTACCAGATTTTTTTAATATAAAAAGTACATGTATTACATAGTATGAGAGAGCTCTAGAAGAGTTGTCTACGTTTTGATTTTTTTTTTTGTCAGAAGCTTAAATATCAGACCTCACAGATTTTCAAAGAAGCCAAATTTTAATAACAATTTTAATTTTTCTTAAGAAAGGTGTTATAGTAAAAATAAAATACATTGACATGTTTCGGAACCGTCATAAGTTCCATAGTCATAATATAAATAAAACAAAATTTCAAAATATTTCTCGGACAATACAAATGACTCGCGACAATGAGATATAAATAACAAAAAACACGCGCTCTATTGCAAAAAATTAAAATAAAATATAGACCATGATTTAAACTTAACTAAAAATAAAATTTCAAACAATTTCACGGTCAATATTTTTATTGACCGTGAAATTGAATTTTGATTCAATTGAAATTTTATTGGTCAATTTATTTTTAGTTAAGTTTAAATCATGGTCTATATTTTATTTTAATTTTTTGCAATAGAGCGCGTGTTTTTTGTTATTTATATCTCATTGTCGCGAGTCATTTGTATTGTCCGAGAAATATTTTGAAATTTTGTTTTATTTATATTATGACTATGGAACTTATGACGGTTCCGAAACATGTCAATGTATTTTATTTTTACTATAACACCTTTCTTAAGAAAAATTAAAATTGTTATTAAAATGTTTATATAAAAGGTGAATATTTTAAAATCTGATGATTAATAAATCAATTGGATTTAATTAACTTTTTATCATAGAAGCCAAATTGTAGGAGCCCGACTAGCTGGAGCAACGGTGACCGAAACATCTCAGTTTATAGGCGTTTCTAGAGGTACGGTGTCTAAAATCATGACAGCATAAACACAACGCGCGGAGAGACAAGCTCAGCAAAGCAAAGTAGTGGACGGAAGGATAAGCTGAGTGAAAGAGACCGACGGGTATTGAAACGGATCGTAATGTCTAAAAAGAAAACAACTGCCGCCAAAATGACCGCAGAGCTTAATCAGCATCTGGATTCTGCAGTGTCAACAATTACAGTTCGGAGATTCCTTCATAAAAGGAACAATTACGGCAGAACAGGAATTCCCAAGGCTTTTGTCACAGATGCTAATGCCAAACGTCGTGTAGAGTGCTCCCACAACCCAAAAACCTGGTCGATTGATAAGTGGAAGACTGTTATATGGTCAGACGAATCATCTTTCATATTTTCCCCACAACAGGACGGGTACATGTCTGGAGAACACCTCCACAAGCGTATGATCCTGATTGCCTCCGTCCAACTGTTAAGCATGGAGGTTGATCGGTCGTGGTATGGACAGCCGTGTCATGGTTTTCTGCTGGTCCAATCGTAACCCTGAAAAAAAGGATCACTGGGGAGAAGTATAGAGAAGTTTTAGCTGACCAGGTCCATCCCATGATGCAAATTTTGTTTCCTGCAGGAGATGGAATTTTCCAGGATGATAATGCCCCTATTCATGCAGCAGAGTTGTCCAATCATGGTTTCATGAACATGAGGATGAGGTGGAACATCTACCTTGGCCCGCACAGTCCCTAGACCTCAACATAATCGAACCGTTTTGGTCTATTTTAGAGCTTTCAATCCGGAATCCATATCATCCACCGGCATCTCTCACGGAACTTTCTCAATATCTCTATGGACAATGGTACAATATTCCTCTAAACACTATTCAGAATTGGTATGATTCGATTCCCGAGCGAATCCAAGCTGCAATACATGCCAAAGGCGGTCCTACGCCATATTAATAAAGAATTCCTTCAAATTCTAGGGTGTTTCCATTATTTTGATAACCACCTGTATTTAACACGTTCGCTTACGTGAAAGTGTGATGACAGTTAATGTCGCACTGTAGAAGTAGGATTTTCCCAGAAGCCGATTTACTTTTTATAACAAAGAATCAGTGAAAGATTTTCTCGGGCCAGCGCGTGACTGGCTATTGGTCAAAACCCCACATCACGCGCTGGCGCGTGAGTGACCCCTTAGCGTTGGCGCCATATCACGTGCTGCCATGTGATCGGCAACGAATGCGTTAAGATCATCATTAATCTTTTGGGTTGCATAGGGAAATTTAATTTCGCAAAAGTGTTGATATTGTAGCACTTGATTAGTGGCTACTTGTAATAAAATGCGTTCAATTTTTATGAGGATTGCATGAACACTCGTGGATAAATTAAGGTGTTTTATAAAAACAATATCAAATTTCAACATTATTTTTCTTTATAATTTTAAGAGTTCTTAAAAGAAAAGAAAGAATAAAAGTGTGTTCTATTTTGGAAACTTCATAAACGACATTGTACATAATATTTTGCAATCAGAATTAAAAAATCATAAATATCGAATGAAAAATTAGCAAGTTCAATAAAAAAAGCCTCACCGGAATGCATGAATGCAATCAAAATGTAGTGTGCATCTTTTATTAGCCAAATGAAAAAAATATTTTTTCTGAAAGTCACAAAAACAGGAATTGAATTGCTTTTTCTGAAAGCAATCATTGGTATCGGTACATTAAGGCATCTTTTTGTTGCCTTTTGTGAACTAATATTTACTAGTTAAAAATTAAAATACTTGTAACTTCACAAGATTTGCATTAAATTGTTTTTTCGAAAGCCGAACAGCAAATGCACAGAATATTAGAATTATTGAATTCATTATCATGATATATGCTAGGGCACGTTAACATATTAACACCTTGAAATTGAATATATATATATATATATATATATATTAATGTTCTGACATTGAAATTAAAAGTCTATTTGGTACTTAAATTTTCCTTTTATTAATAAATACATATTATAGTCTTTGGGTGCTATTAGTGGGGCGGCTATCAGTTAACAAATAAGCATTTTCAGCTTTGTAAAAAGATTTTTACACTCAAATATAAAAAAAGAAAAGTAAAAAATATTAGTTTTAAAAATAATGCTCTTTATTTAGACTCTTTTTAAATGACCATATTACGGTGCATAAAAACTGTTATTAACTATATTTAAGTTAGTTAAATCTGAGGTAAATGTAAGAGTTTCCTAAGGTAAAGAACATATAATTAAACAAAATATTTTTATTACCAATAAATAAATTTTGAAATCACTAAAATTTCTCTAATTTTCAAATATTTTTCTTAAAGATTAAACGTTGTGAAAATCGTTACACTATTATTACTGTCCTAGCTTTTCTATTTTTTGTAAATTATTGCAATCGAACATAATTCTTTCGAAATAAATGTCTGTGTCATACGTAACTGTCAGTTACAAACATTATCACCGAAATGTCATCATTAATCATTAAAAGTCATTAAATTTTCGAAACAAAATAACAGAATTTATGCTAAAACAAGTGAAAGGCAATATTTGCGCGGTTTGAGTAATTTCGAACTAATTACTTTTTCTGAAATAATAGTACGCTTTGTAAAATGTCAAATGTTCAGCTAAATTTGAAAGTCCCTAATTACTGTCGTGATTTTGCTTTTCAACATTTTGTTTTCTAAAGGTGTATGTATTAAAAATTCTTTAAAAATATTCAATGTTTGTATAAATTTTAAGCTAACAGCTAAAAGTTTTACATATATATAAAAATATAATCCAGTATAAATTTCACATAAATAAATTCATATTTCAGGACTAATTTGGAACTTAACTTTGCATCTCTCTGTTCTAAGAAAAAGAAACTAATGCTTTTACCGAGCTTTTTTTTTTTTTTTTTTTTTTTTTTTTTTTTTTTTTTTTTTTTTTTCGCTACCGGAGACCTTTCTTCGCTTATATATTGAAAACTATTTCCTACAAAAGTATAAAAATGAATACTATTATAGAAAAATGTTTGATACACACACTGAAGTAGACCGTTTTTAAATCGAAGATTTATTTTAAGAGCTACTTAATTTTTAAAATAGGTAAAAATCGTTTAATTAAAAGAAACATAAGAAAATTAAAAACAAAGAATTAATTATTTTTTCTTAAAAATGTAATTTATAAGCTTGTATTATGCAGACAGCGTTTCTGCTTAATTGAAATATTTTTTTAATTTTTTTTCTTTAGATTTTACATTTAATGATTTATATTAGTGCATGATATATCTTCCCATATAAGTATAGATATTTTGTTTTAAAGTCACTTTTACACATTGATGTCAATTTGTAAAACAGCCCAACGAATTATATTTCCTCAAAAATAATATATAAAAAGTACTTATACGAGACTATTAAAAACAGAAATATAAGTGTAAGATAATAATTAAAATATATCATGCTAGAAACAGGATATAGAGAAAAATTAAGTTATAAAAGTTGCATAAACACGTGTTTAATAAAAAAGTTAAATGCAAAAAGCAACAGTGGAATAATTAACTAATTTAATGCGGAAGACATTTTATGGTTACGATTACGTCATATGTAAAATATACAAACATTAAATAATGTTATATTTAAAATCTTTTGTAACAATTAAATTATTACGAATGAAATTATAAGTGAAAAACTTTTGACGGTGAAAATTAATTCTTCTTTGAAAATTTCAATCGATAAATTTCTCAAGCAGATTTAAATTGAACTAGGTGACGTGTCTGGCATTGCCCGGTTTTGATAATGTTACTAAATGACCGTAAAATTTGTATAATTTCATATCTTAAACTAGATTTTCTTTGAAAACAATGCTGTTGACTGTACGAATATTTGATTATAAAAGGTCCATATTTAGCAGTTATAACTCCCACAGAAAAAAGAGAAAAAGTGCAGATATGTTTCCAGCGAATGCGTGCTATTTTTAGTTCTAAAATATTGGTAAAATATTGCCAAAAGCATGTTATACTGTACACATAACTATTTTTTTTCACATAGAAATCCTACTTGAATTACTTTTTGTTTTCAAACTAATTGTAATCCGACAGTATCCGAACTTAATTCCAATTATAATTGAATTAAATCTATATCGATCGTTGGCTAAAAGATCGGAGCATAATGTCAAACGTTAAAATGCTAAATTTATTGTATAAAATTAAGTAAATATTTTTTTAATCAAAACATGTTTGATGTTTATTTTGTTGCATAAAAAGTAACCGTAATCTATTTGTAGAGCAAGCCTAACCTAGCTGTATCTTAGTCGTGAAAGCACTGAAAAATACTTTAGATCCACTTTCCACCACCAGGGTACGCAGTAGGTTTCATAGGAGTGTCCGAACACGGGTAACTAATGTATGAGGCTGCGCATAGTTGGCATTCTACAAACGCTCTATAAAATTTTCTAGTTCCACATTACATCGCTAGGATGCACATTCATTCGCCAACAAACCTATATCAGAAACTCCGAATTTCGAGTTCCGAATTCCGAGATTCGACGCAGTTGGGGAGCTGAAATGAAAATATGAGAAATTTGCTTAAATTACTATTAACGGTGGTGGTTACACTATTATTAAACAATTAAAAATGGTGACTATCATTCAGTTAAAGGCAAATATTATCGGTAAGAGCCATCTACATGGGTCCATGCCGTTTGCCAGAAGGCCATTTTTAACGTATCCTTAGATATATTAGGTGAGGAAGTGGGGAATTGAAATAAAAATGTAAGAAATTTTCTGAGATAATTTTTTGTAAATAATGGTAACAACTTCTTACATAAAGGCTTTATATTATCTATAAAATTCTCCGCCACGTGTTGCTGCTCCTGTAAGAAAGCATGATGCCATTATAAAATGTATTAGTTCGCGTGTCATCTTATGAAGAGCCACTTTCTTCTAAACAAGCCTATTTCTAAAAGAAACTGCGTTTATCCAAGTTGTCTGAAAATATTTTAGTCGAGAAAATGAGAAACCGAAATAACAAATCAAGAATTTGGCTTAAATTACTTTTCAAAAATGATGATAACTACTATTCATAAATCATATGCACAATATACTCTATACAAAATGACAGGATTCCAGATGCCTCAGACAGTGATCAGTGGGCGAGAGAAAAATTCGAAGTGTTACTCAGTATTTAAAAAATTAAAAAACATGACTGAAAAAAAAAATGTTTTTGTAAGTGTCTTTAAAAATAAACAATACCCCTTTTAAATTAAATATATATATCATAATAATATCATAAATGTGAATTTGATTTTTATTTAAAACTTTGGTATTCGCTACAGCAACAAAAATCTTTAGAATTAAAGCACATGCTATTATTAATTTCTAATTTCTAGAATATTTTGATACTTATCATGTGTATAGCTCTTACCTATACAAGGTGAAACCCGTCGAATTTCAACGAAAGAAAACGTTTAAGAAGGAACTGTTTAATTGATTTATAATAAACCTACAAAATTAGCTACAGTAAAAAAATGCATCTTACAATGGCAATCAAACTCTCAAACAAATTTTATTTAAAACTAAAATAAAGGGGAAAATTACTATTTCTATAAAACTCAGTGACCCAAATTATTAAAATTAAACTTTAAACGCATATGTAATCAGCGAAATATAATAAAGATCAGTTACTATGATAAAATTATCAATTGAGGATCTTATATTTGGTATAAATTCAAATGAAAAAAAAAAAGAAATTTCAAATTGACACGATTTTATATTTTCACTTGAAATAATCACTCGTCATGATTTTCATCTTTTCACAATTTACACGTGCACATTTAAATTTTTACCAATTTTAAGTGAAAATGGCGTATTTCTGTTGCCACAATTTCAAAAGTCGTTCTAAAAAAATAATAACAATAATATGTAAAGAATAAATTGAAATACAGCTTTCAAACAAATTGCAATTAAAAGAGCATTTTTGTTCTATGCGATGGTGTAAAAATTTTAAAAATGCGGTGTTTAGAAATATAAAATTTGCAGTACCGAAAATTGCAAAAGAGAATTGCATGTGAAAGTGTTGCCATTCGCAAAGTGACGTATGCGTTACGCGCAGATACGTTTGGCCTTTATAATATAGATTGTTTCACTGTAGAAAGTGTTGAGGGTTAAAATTTACAAATGCACCCAGTGTTGCCATTAAAAATTGAATTATCACAAACTATTCAAATAACTTATATTAGGGTATAAAATATTTTTCAAGGGCAAAATCTCCAAATTAGCTTACATTGTTTGTTCAATATGAAGAATATACATATATATGTTACAGGCCAAACCCAATTTTAGGCCAAACTAGATTGTCCTAGGCCAAACCGGTCTATCCTAACGCCCATAGGATAAACTAGTTTTTCCTAGGCCAAACCGGTCTATCCTAACGCCCATCGGATAAACTAGTTTTTCCTAGGCCAAATAGTCTATCCTAAGGCCTATAGGACAAACTAGATTTTCCTAGGCCAAACTAGTTTGGCCTAACTCTTATAGGATAAACTAGTTTAGACTGCTGTTTATTGGTCTGAACTAGTTTATCCTAGGCCAATTCAATTTGGCGTGATTTTATTGAATTCAATGATCGCCTCAACGCCAACATTCTTGTTTGTCCTAGGCTGATCTAGTTTATCCTAGGCCAATGTAGTTTTACGTGTTTTTAGCTTACGGGCGTGAAAGCCAGAGAAATAATGAGCTCACAGGTTCTGTATATGCATGTACGCATGTATAAACGCATGTATGTACGTAACGCGATAACGCTTGATAGAAATATCCAATTTGCTTCAAATTTTGGACATAGGTTCATTCTGATAATGTACTTTTCTGATTAAGTTTGAGAATTCATTAGATAAGAATAAAACGGGGCGAACGGGAGGTAAACCCCCACCGTTAATTTAAAGAAATGGATTTATCATGCAGCATTATCACTTTTCATTTCAAATTTTAGATGTAGGATCATTGTAACAAGGCGCCTCCGTCATTAGTTGTGGATGTTTATTGTTTAAGTCTAAAAGAAAGGGCAATGTAAGTAACACAACATAATTTCGATAAATGGTTTTTGACGCTGAATTGACGAATTTGCTTCAACTTTTGGATATAGGTTCTTTCTGATAAGGCGATTCTCTGAATAGTTTTGGGGGTTTAATGGTTAAGTGTGAAGGGAAAAATTAACGATTACCCTCTTACCAAGAAAAAACTAGTTTATCCTATGGATATTTAGATAAACATATTTGGGGTAGGAAAAACTAGTTTTTTCCAATTGGCGTTAGGATAAAATAGTTTGGACTAGAGTAATCTGATTTGGCTCGATATCGGGTTTGGCTGGTAAAAAACATGTCTTTCACAAGAATAAGTATAAATGTGTGTAAAGAGTAATTGCTTATAACATCAATACAGAAAATTAAAATGTCCACCGTAGACGCATGATGCATTAGACATGGTGTTCGCTTATTATTTATTTTCTGCAGATTCGTGCCGACTGAGATCAAGCTTGCATTTATTATTATTATTATTATTATTATTATTATTATTATTATTATTATTATTATTATTATTATTATTATTATTATTATTATTATTGCATATTCGAGCCAGATCGGCTGAGCATAATTTGGAATCGAACAGCGTTTTTCACTTTTGAGAAATTAATTACCTGTCGGCATATAACCTATTCTTTTCACGGCTTCAAGTTTTTCTTTTCCGTAAAGTCGTAAGCGGAAATTCGATTCAAAACGTTGCTTTAATAGTATTTTTCAAAGGTACTTCACTTTCATGAAAAAATGGTAACCGCCACTTGATTACATATTTTCTGAGTGAGAATGCCTGTTAATCTTATGCATTTGCGAAAATGAAGTAATTCTTAAATGTATTAGGATGTAGCTCTTTTGGATTTGAGAAAAGATTTAAGGAATGACAGGGAGGCATATTCACAAACCTACTTTTTACTGAACAGATTCAATAGTTTATAACTCTACTTTTTTTTCCTTTTGTTGTAAACTACATTATTGTTTAATGAATCTCTATTTGAATATTGAAAGGTTTAAGAATCTTAATAATCAATAATACATTATGTATTTACCATTCTGTGAACACATTGTAATTTAAAAATGCATAGTAAATTTATCCCATAAATATGTATGCAGTATTTTTTTAAAGGAATCCCAATTGTATGTTAAGTAAAATCTGAATTTTTGGCAGAAATTGAATAGGGCCAGATTGAGCCGGACTGAGTCTCTTTTCACTGATTTTTTTACAGGCAGAGCTCGGGCTGAACTTTTAATTTTTACACCAAGTCACGGCAAAATAACTTTTCTTCGCGAAGGGTGGGATCCGGGCCTTGAAATTCCGGCCCGTGCAAACCTCTGACAGTATTCTACAACCCTTCGAATAAAATACATTATATAGGGGTGATGACAAAACCACTATGCACAAGGTTAGCTATGGAGCAGTAATCGGGATCAATATTAAAAAGAATATTGCCCAATTAAATTGGTGTCCTTGTATTCACAGGCTGTTTACACTAATCGCGTATTACAGCCGTATTTTTTTAAAGAATAACACCCTCGAAAAATGAAGTAAGTTGGATTACTTTTTCCCATTTCCATCAATTATACTTAACCATTGAATCCCCAAAACTAATCACAGATACGCTTTCTAAAATCAAAGAATTATCCAAATTGAAGCAAATCAAATAACTCTGCTCAAAAAACCATTCAACTGATTTAAGGAGGGTAATCCTCCATTCCTCCCTTTATACTTAATCATTAAACCCTCAAAACAATTCAGGGATATGTCTTATAAAGAAAAAAACTATATTCAAAATTTACGGCAATTCGGTTAAATATCCATAAAAACCCATTTATCTAATTTAAGGAAGTCAATAAAATGTCCACTACCCCATTATACTTAATCAAAAGAAAAAACCCAAATTAATTAAAGAAGCGCCTGATCAAATGAATTCATGTCCCAAGTTTTAAGCAAATTGGATAATTCTGTATTATAACCAATTTATCTAATTTAAGGAAGGAAATAGATTGTAAGTTTCCCCCTTATATTTAACCGAAGAACCACCAAAATTAATCAGTGAAGCGCTTCATCAGAATGAACAAATCCAAGATTTGCAGCAAATCGGTTAATTCTGCATGAAAAACCCATTTGCCAAAATTAGGCGGGATCCCCCCGTTTTTCTTATTCAATTAACCCCAAAACTAATCAGGAAAGCGCTTTACTAATATGAATTTATTTCTAAAATTTGAAGCAAATCAGTAAATTCTGCGTGAAAAAAGCATTTACATAAATTATGAGGCGTTACCCCTATTCCTTCTCCCTTTACTTAAACAATGAACACCCACAACTAATCATGACCTCAAGATAATGCACCTATATCTAAAATTTGAATAAAATATGCTAATAATGCATGGAATCCCATTTATTTGAATTAAGGGAAGGGGCGAATCGGCCTCTTGTCCCCCCCCCTTTATTCTTCTCCAATGACCTCCCAAAATTAATCAGAAAAGCTCCACATAAGAATAAACCTATATTGAAAGTTTGATGCAAATCGAGTATTTCTATCAAGAATTATTGCGTTACGTACTTACGTACATATATAGATTTAGAACTTACGTGCACATTAGTTCTCAGGCTTTGGTAGCCTGCTGCGATAAAAACACGTCAAATTACATCATGTCTATCAAGACTTATCGCCTTACGCACATACGTACGTACATACGTACATACATACATACAGAACCTGTGAGCCCATTATTTCTCTGGCTTTCACGTCCGTGAGCTTAAAACACTTAAAACTACAATGGCCTAGGATAAACTAGATCAGCCTAGGACAAACAAGAATGTTGTCGTTGAGGCGGTCATTTAATTCAATAAAATCACGCCAAATTGAATTGGCCTAGGATAAACTAGATCGGCCTAGGATAAATTAGTTCAGACCAATAAACAGCAGTCTAAATTAGTTTATCCTATAACAGTTTTGCCAAACTAGTTTGGCCTAGGAAAATCTAGTTTGTCCTATGGGCCTTAGGATAGACTAGTTTGGCCTAGGAAAAACTAGTTTATCCGATGGGCGTTAGGATAAACCGGTTTGGCCTAGGAAAAACTAGTTTATCCTATGGGTGTTAGGATAGAGCGGTTTGGCCTAGGAAAAACTAGTTTATCCGATGGGCCTTAGGATAGACCGGTTTGGCCTGTAACATATACATTCTTTTTTTTCACGGGATGGAACAAAGTAGCCTGGTTAAAAAAAATATATATATTTATATATATTTAATTTGTGGGTAAACAAATAAAACTGAAAATACTCTTATACATGCGTGTAAAACTTCATTGTTTTTTACAGGACTCATGTATAAAAGAAGTAGAACTGGTGAAGAAAAGAAGTTTATGATAAATATTAATACTTGAAATATTAAACTACTTAATTGGAGAAATTACAACTAAAAGCAAATACTTACGTTTTATTTCACTTAATTTTTACTATTTTATTTAAATTTATCATAATTATTTTTTTAATTAATGCTTTTGGAAGTCATTATACTTTCTTCAAATAAGACTTATAATCATTGAATCTTTAAAAAGGCTTAAAAGCATGATAAGTGTTAAATGGATAGAAACTTTTGTGCAAACAAATCCATTTTTGTAAAAGTGTTTTGGTCTTTTAAAAATATGTTTCTTAATATAACTTATATAGACTATCAGGGATTTCATAAGTGTTTTGAAATGAGAATTGTTTAAATTCAATTGGACGAATGTATTTAAAACTTTAACATCAAATGTCCTTTTTAACACTTTCCAACGAAATTGAAAAATCTGATTTTATTGAAATAAGAAATTTTCCAAAGATATTAATATTGATTCTATCGGCTGAATACTTATATATTTTATTCCACTTAATTTTTACTTTCTTCTATCTTTGCAAGAAGAAAGTATTGGATTCATGAAAATTATCGACTTTCGGTTTTCGACGGATTTATACGTTTTAAAAGGTCCTGAACACGTTTTGACTATTTTTAGAAAATGTCTGTCTCTGAGTCTGTCCGTCTGTCTGTCTGTGAGTCTGTCGGTCTGTGACAAAAATTTGTGGGCGCTCTTCTCAAGAACTAATGCTCGAAATTTAATAAAATTTTATATTCAGTTATACATTGATATGAATTAGATCCTTTTGGTTTTTGGTGAAAATTGGCTTGCAGGTGGCGCTACTATACTACGTTTTTCATGATTTTCAAGATTGCTATATCTCAAGAAATAATGCACAGAATTTCACCAAACTTCAGATTCTGTGACCCCTTGATATACATAAACGTTGATTAAGTTTTGGTGTAAATTGGCCAGCAGGTGGCGCTGCTATGCCACGCATTTCATTATTTTTATGATAGCTATATCTCAAGAACTAATGCACAGAATTTCACGAAGCTTCAAAATCCGCAATACCTTGAAATACATAGCCGCTGATAAAGTTTTGATGTGAATTGCCCTATAGGTGGCGCTGCTATGCTACATTTTGCACGATTTTTGCGATAGCTTTATCTCACTTCATCAATTTTTAGTTTCTTTTACACTAGAATATATAACATAATTAGACGCTGATTACATTTTGGTATTAACCTTGCAACAGGTGGTGCAGCTATACTGCATGTTGCACGATTTTTCCGATGGCTATATCTCAACAACCAACGCACAGAATTTCATCAAACTTCAGATTTTGTTACAAAATGACATATAACATAATTACACGATGATTACGTTTTGTTATAAATCCTTCAACTGGTGGTGTTGTGCTATATTTTACACGGTTTTAGCACGGTTACTAGCTATATCTCAAGAACTAATGTACAGAATTTCATCAAACTTCAGACTCTTTTACACCATAACATAATTAGACGCTTTTTTACGTTTTGGCCTAAATTGTCCAAGATATGGTGTTGCTGTGCTACGTTTTGCAAATTTTTTGTTATAACTATATCTCAAGAACTGAAGGACGAAATTCCATAAAATTTCAGATTCTGTTAGGTCTTGACATCAATAGGTGCTTATTAGGTTTTAGTATAAATTACCCAACATGAGGCACTACTAAACTCATTTTCTCAGAATATTAATTAAATTTTGCGTTTTAGGCTTTTCGGATACCAGAATCTCATTAGGCTAGGTCAAATGTTCGAGGAAATTCGATAGTGGGCAACTTTGGGGTCACCACGTTTTCTTCTTCTTTTTTTTTTTTTTTTTTCTTTTTTTTTTAATATTAAAATGTACTTATGAGATAGAAGAAAATTTCGGGATTGACACATCCAACTAGTTACTATTTTATTTAAATTTATCACCATTTATTTTGTTTAATTAATTAAAAAAGGCATAGAGACATAAAGAACGTTAATTGCATAGAAACTTTTGTACAAACAAATTTATTTTTCTAAAAATATTTTAGTCTTTTAAAAATGTGTTTCTTAATATCGCTTATAGGTAACAAGGATTTCATAAATGATTTTAAATAAAAAGTTTTGAAATTATGGACTATTGTGTTAAAAACTTTACCATCAAATGTGCTTTTTAACCCTTTTCATTGAAATGAAAAATTCTGATTATAATAAAATGAGGGATCTTCAAACGATATTAAAAAGTATTTATGAAATATTTTGACTGTATGTCTGTTTGTTGACAGTTTGTATGTCTTTTCATTCGGGCTTTATCGCGTACAAATATCGTACAGTTGCAAAACAATTAATAGATGCTATTGTGCATCACTAAGTCATGCTCGATTTTAAAATTAAAGTGAGTAGCATTTGCAGTTCATTTACAGAAACACTCAAAATAATTCCTTTGCATTGCTGTCTCTGCGGATGAATCGTTGAATATGTATTTTAATAATTTTTCAATATTTTAATCTACTTAAATTCATATAGATCACACAGCTTACTATACTGCGTTCACAATTGAATATTATGGTATATAATTTAAGCTTAATTTATAGAGACACAGAAAAGAATTTTGTTATAGAAAAAAGTCCTAATAAATGAGCTATTGAATAATATCTATGGTAATATCTGAAAATGCGTATTCAGTTATTGGCGCGTTTTTGAATTGAACATTTTTTAATAATGTTTGTTGTGTATAAATTCTATATAGATGATATACTTGACATCACGAAAGTTATTAACCCCTTAATCTACAACTACGGACATAGTCCGTGTACGATGATCGGGCCAAACGTAAATATTACGGACATAGCCCGTGTACGATGATTGAACGAAACGTAAATATTAGGGCAAAGCCCGTAGTATGATGATCGTATCAAAAAGAAATATTACGGGCAAAGACCGTAGTATGATGATCGGTGATTGATACTTGATCAGCGTCAGGATACTTGATCAGGCTCGAAGGTTGCGCGAACTTGCTTACGTTTCCGGCCCAAAATTCTGGAACGTAAATCGTAGTTTAAGGAGTTAAATACATTTCCTTCCTTAATTGAAATTTCTGTGTTTTTGTGAAATTTTTTTTAATAATCCCAAACGAAAATATCTAACATAAATACTCCGCTTGCAATCTTTTATAGATGAACATTAGAGGTTTTTTGTAATTTTTTTCAGGTATCTCATACCTGTTAATACTTCCTTAAAAATATAGCATAACAGAGGTACTTGTTGGGTAAATACACCAGAAACTAGTCAGAAACTTACATCAACTTCCAAAGGAATCTGAAGTTTTGAGAAAATTTATGCATTAGTTTCTCAGAATAGATCTATTACAAAAAACTTTAAAAAATCTGCATAGCATCTATTATGTGATGTATAACAAAATTTCTCAAGGATAAATTTTTATCAGATACTGACTGTTTCTGAAGTTTGATAAAAATCCCTCCATTTGATATTGAGATACAGCTATTAAAAAATCGTAAAAAATACAGCATAGCTGCAATCTAAAAAAACAATAACTAAAAAACACTAATCTATAATTGGAACTAACTCAATTTAAAGTTATGTTAAAATCTGTGCATTAGGTCTTGAGATAGAGATATTGTGGAAATTGTGAATAATGCAGCATAGCAGATCCACCAGTTGAGCTGTATACGCCAAAAACTAATCAGTTCCGGTTTATATCAAGATCTATTTGAGTCTAAAGTTTTGGGAAATTCCGTACATTAGTTCCTAATATAGTGTGCCCACAACTTTTTTGGCACATACATACTTACAGAGTGACCGACAGATATTTTCTAAAAACTCTAAAATCTTCTCCATTAATTTCTAAAACGTGCAAATTCATCGAAAACTGGAAGTCAATATTTCGCGAATCCAATACTTCCTACTTCTAAAAACAGAAGAAAGAAAAAACATTTGTGGTCAAAATATGCACTAATTGACAACAGTTAGTAACGAAGAAGAGGTCTAAGAAATGAAACATACACACTGACTGCAAAACAAACATAAACAATTTAAAACTGACTAAAACAAAGCCAAAATCGGTTTGAACGGATTTCGCGTGCTGTCTTTCATACATTTAACGGTTAAACAATCGTTATTAAAAATATACCTTGATAAATCGTATTATCTAATAATTTTATACACTTTAACGGACTCGGTTAGTTATTTTATGAAATAACTGGGTATTTTATGAAATAACGGATTATGCGCTTATAAGTTTGCAAAATTACGCTACAAAGTTTACAAAACTATTCATTTTTATTTTTTATTTTTATCGTTTAATATATAGATATTTTATTTTCTAATAGCACAAAATTGCATTAAACTAAAAAAAAATACATAATTAAACAAAAAATACTCTTCCAAATTGCCAAACACAAGAACAGCAAAGCTGTTGAGAAAATCAATTATTTTATTCTCAAAATAATGTTGCAGCATAGTTTCAAAAAATCATGTTCTCAATAAATAGAATCTGGGAATTCAATTAAAATTTATGTTATTTCCTTTATACATGTTTCTTACTGAAATTAATTTTCACGTGCAAACCATCTCGAATTAATTTGTTTTAGTAATGAAATAACCGAAGAAAATAATTTTCATTGAAACAAGAAAATGCTTTTAGCAGAAGAAAAGATAGCATACAGTTAATTAGTTTAATTTTACATAGGGTTTCAAAGCGAAAATATCAATTCAACAGATTATCTGTTCACATATTTTTATTATCAGAATCTATTTCTATAATATTTATATTTATTAACAAATATTGAATAGTCATTTCTAGATATATTTTTAAAAATTCTGTCTTGAATATATAACTTAGAACAGATAGTTTCCATTACAATAAGTAAAACTAGCTTATTTCACCTTTAGGGGGAAGAATACTATTTCGTATACACAAATTTTGATGTATTTTCATAACTTACCGGCCTCAAAAATCACCCTCTGTTCAAGTGTTGAATTGTATATATATGTATATAAATGTAAATATACACTGCTCAAAAAAATTAAAGGATACTGCAGTTTTAGGTGGATTTTGTATCTGGGAAACTTTTTAGTTGATTGATACATGGTCGACAGACATAGTAGGTTATATGAGAATAAATTACACATGTTTGGCAGAAAAAAATGCATTTTATTGCGCATTTGTGTACAAAAGAAAAAAAACACAATTTGTGCATATGAGAAAAAAAAGAATAAGAAAAGGTGTTTTCTTCAAAGAAAATCATTTTCAGTAGGGGGTATGGTTTTCACGGGCGGCCAGCAACGTTGAACACTTTTGAGGCATGGACTCAATGAAGCTATTATTGACGAGTTGGGGTATTCTGCCCCACTCTTCCAGAAGAGCTCTTTCCAGTTCTTGGAGAGTTTGTGGGGGTTGTTGGCGGCCAGAAGCATCATACTACGGCTTCCTAGAGCGTCCCAAACGTGCTCGATTGGATTCATGTCTGGAAAACACGCTGGCCATTCCATTCGAACGATTCCTAACTCGAAAAGGAAAATCCTTCACCAGGTTTGCACGATGTCACCTGCAGTTATCGTCCATTAAAATGAAGTTATTTGAGATTGCTGCAGAGTAAGGAACTACAATAGGTCTGAGGATCTCATCCCTATATCGGCGACCAGTCAGAGTTACATCTCGAATGATGTAGAGGTCAGTGCGCCCGTCAATGGAGATGCCACCATACACCAACACTCCTCCACCGCCAAATCTGACACTTTCGTGCACGAACGCAGGATTATTCCTACTGCCACGGTCCCTCCAGATAAAAATACGCCTATTATCCGGATGCACAGAAAAACGGCACTCGTCAGAAAACAGAATATTGCTCCATTCATTTCTCCTCCAGTTGACATGCTCGGTTGCCCACTCCCTGCGGTCGCGACGATGCCTTGATGTTAATTTAACACATACCATCGGTCGGCGAGCATACAGACCTACAGCATGGAGCCGGTTTCGGACACTCTGAGTTGAAATCGTGGTGCATGTAGCCGAACGAAGGTGTTGTTGGAGAAGAGTAGCGTTCATGTTTCGGTGTCTCTGAGCTGTTAACGCTAAATACCGATCTTCATTGGGCGTTTTTGCCCGTCTACGACCTTGCCCTAATCTTCGCCCTGCACATCCTTTCTCCAAAAAACGGTTCCAGATCCTAGAAATGACACTTTGTGACACTCCAATGGCTTGCGCCACTTCGGCTTGAGTTTGGCCCCCTTCTAACCTACCAACAATTCTCCAAACTTCGGAATCTGTCAAATGACTTTGCTGAGACATCGTACTCATCGAAACCAAGCAATCACTGAATGCCGATCATCCTTGTCTTCATTCTGTTTTATCCAGTTGAAAGTCAAATTTCATTCGCTGCCGCTGAAGCGACGTTTTTGACGTCGAACTCAAAATTTGCATACTCCACAGTTTGAAAACCAGAAAAATTTGCATTTGTGATTCTCTTCTTCTATTTTCGGCAAAAAAAAATATTGTTTGTATCTTTATTTTATATAAAACTTCAAATATCATTTAATTGTTTTGAGCAGTGTATATCTATCCCTTCTAAAAAATATCATTTCTCAAATTCCTCAAAATGTTTCTTCCAGCAGTAACCTCACCTTTAGAGTTGCTTTTTCCATCTACCTATTTTCTTCATAATTGAAACTGAAAATAATTGCCAGTGGATAAATCGCTCAAATATAGTGGATGCGGAATCAGTTCGTGTCCTAATTCATAAAATTTTGCCATTCCTACGACACAGTTGTACATGTGTGCATTGTCTTAAAAAAAGGTTAATTTTATCATTCACCAAAACGGATTTTTTTCTTACAATATGGTTGAAACGATTCAATAATTTGGCCTAATATTTTTCATTCACTGATTTGCCTTTTTCAAGGTAATCGACGATAATTATGCCGCATGCATTTTAAAACTTTATAGCCATGACGGTCATGTCTTCGGAGATGTTTGATTATTTCATGGCATCTACACCTGCACGCTGAAACTATAAATTAATGTAAATATTAAGCAAAAGTTTTGTTTTTGTATTTTGGCAATTTGGATTTTTTAGTTAAATTTTTGGGGGGTTCTTGTTTCTGTGGAATAAATGTGTTTTGATTTTTTAAACGGCTGGATGTTTTCGTTTCTTAATCTATTTTAGCCTTATTCAATTGCTGCTATTCCAGATACGCTGCTAGAGTAATAGAGTTATCGTTTGCATAAAGGATAACGTAATATATTTTCTGGTACCCTCACCTGGACCGGTGATTGTAAATATGGCTAGTATTGAAAATCATAAGAAATCAAGAAAAAATGAAAGAGCCGCTTTTACGAAAGCTTATAATAGAGTAGAAGAGCTGATAGCCTTAGAAAGGGTTGATATTTGCCAACTGGAAGCAGAGATAAATGATTTCAAAGGGAAAGTTGATCGTTTAAAAAAAAACAAACATTCAAATATTCTTGAACTTCTGACCGCGAAAGAATTTGATGCAGAATTTGAAGTTGTAGAAGATTTTCGGGATAAAGCTACACGAATTCAAACGAAAGCAAGGAGAATAATCAACGATCACCAAAACGTGAGTAGTGTTTAATATTCAACTAATGATGACTCTGTTGTAATTAATTCTGTCGGAAATATTACTGTTGATAAAAGTAAGTTTAAATAGCCTAAATTAGAATTACGAAAATTCAATGGCTAACTTAAAGAATGGCTTTATTTTTGGAGCCAATTTGAAAACAATCATGTTGATTTTATAGTATTGAAGATTCAGATAAATTTCAAAATTTGTTACAGTCTACAGTTAAAGGGTATCGTGCTAGACAAGTGATTGTAAGTTTTCCGCCAACTGGCGATAACTATCCAAAAGCAATTGACTGTTTGAAAACTCGTTTTGGTCGCCATGATTTACAAGTAGATGTATATGTTAGAGAATTATTGAAATTAGTTCTAAAAATGCCAATTCAAAATTTTCCTCGCATAATTTGTGTGCATTGTATGAAAATTTAGAGCAACAAATTCGTGCACTTGAAACGCTTGGTGTTACTACTGATGAATGTGCATGTTTACTTTATCCTTTTGTTGAGTCTTGCATGCCAGAGGATTTGCTTAGAACTTTTCAGCGAGGTTTGAATTTTGATTCCGTCGATGGTTCCAAAAAGAAACTGGATGCTTTATTGAAATTTTTGAAAACTGAAGTTAAATCAAAAGAGCGGATTAATTTAGCTATGACAGGTTTCGATTTGACGGATGCAATGTCATATAAAAGTGGAAGGAAATTAAAGAAAGACAAAATATTTACATCGGCTAGTTTGTTGAGCTCTGTAATTGGTGCAGAGAAACTTTGCGTTTTCTGTAGCGAAAAACATGGACCGACTAATTGCTTTAAGGCTCAAAAATGTCTTATAGTGAAAAATTAAAGATTTTAAAAGATAAAAGTTATTGTTTCAATTGTTTAAAAGCCAGACATAGGGTAGGAAAATGTAGGTGTTTTCTGAAATGTTTGATCTGAAATACGATGCATTGTGCAGTTATGTGCACCGAGTCAAATAAAAATGTAAATAAACATACATCAAATAATGTGGAAAAAGAGGTTAAAGAGCAGGATAAAGCACTAAATTTGGCGAGTATTTCGAACGCGCCACAAGTTTTGCTGCAGACTCTGAAAATTAAAATAAAAGGTAAAAATTTTAATTTAGTCGTAAGAGCTATGTATAATTCGGGATCTAAAAGTCTTATATTAGAAAAGAAATCGTATCCGCGTTAGGATTAGCAACTTTACGGCAGCAACATTTGTCGCATGCACTTTTTGGAGGAGAAAGGATCCACGAGAAATTTCATAATGCATACAAAATTCAACTAGGATGCTTAGATGAAAGTTTTAATTTTAATTTTGACGTAGGTGATCAGAATATTATTTGCAATGATGTTCCTTCTGTTTCGTACGGACCGTGGATTGAAGAATTGCAATCTATAAATACACAAATGTTTGACATAGAAAATAATTCGGGGTCAATTGATATTCTTGTTGGAGCAGATGTTGCAGGTAGGCTGTTTACTGGAAAGAGAAGAGTTCTATCCAGTGGATTAGTAGTACTATCTAGGATGGAATCTCATGGGGAAAACTGAATTGCGTTCTGAAAAAGAAAATGCAGCTATGATGGTAATTTCGAAGCTGGCACGATAATCTACTCTTTCCGATCTTTTTATTTTAGAGGTTTTAGGGATAAGTGACACAGTGGAAATGAAAAACAAAAGGGAAAGATAACATCTTACTAAACTGCATTTCGTAGAAACTTTTCGAATCAATACAGGAGAGAGATACGAAGTTTCACTACACTGGAAAGAGAATCATTTGCCTATACCGAGTAATAAAGAGATTGATATAAAACGATTAGAATCATCGACGAAAAAAATTGCATCAAGAAAACTTGTTTACAGCTTATGATGATGTGTTCAAAGAATGGGAATCGTTAGGTATAATTGAAGATGATCGAATTGACTCTTAATCTCCCCTGTAGGAACACTATTTGCCACACAGGCCTGTTGTAAAACAACATGTAACAACTAAAGTACGCCCAGTTTTTAATGCCTCTGCCAGACTAAGAGATTCTCCATCGCTCAACCAGTGTTTAGAGTCCGGACCAAATTTATTGGAACTAATCCCTAATCTTTTTCTCAGGTTTAGAGAGCTTAAACATGGCATAGTTGCCGATATAGAGAAAGCTTTTCTACAACTAAGTGTGCAACCGGAATATAGGAATTTTTTTAATTTTTTTGGTGCAATGGAAAAGAAAATGCAGTTCTTAAGGTAATGCGGCATATACGTTTGGTGTTTGGTGTGAAAATAAGCCCTTTTCTCTTAGAAGCTGTGTTTGCACATCATCTAAAAAAATCTAAAGAATTTGAAATATAATCAGAGAACAGTCGACAAACTTCTGCGAAGTTTTTGCGTAGATGATTTAACTATAAGTTTAGACAACGAAGCAGATATATTACCTTTCATCGAGGAGAGTCATCATATTTTGGCTGAAGAAAAATTCAACTTGAGAGGATGAAAGTATACAGGAGATGATAACCCAGAACAAGTTACTTCAGTTTCAGGATTAATTTTGAATCCTAAAGAAGATAAACTAATAATTAATTTGGATTGGATGAAAATATACAAACTAAAAATTGTATCGAAGAGAGTGATTCTTTCCGTTACACATAGGGTTTTTTATCCTATTGGATGTTTATGTCCTTTCGTCTTAATTCCCAAATTAATGTTACAGAAGATGTGGAGAGACAACATCCCTTGGGATAGAGAAATTGAAGATAATTTGAAACGTGAATTTCTAAAACGGTTTGAAGATTTAAATTCCTTAAAAAATTTATATATTAGCCGCTCTTGTTCTCCTTTTATAAGTGATCAACATAATCTAAGCATTCATACATATTGTGATGCCAGCCAATTTGCATACGCAGCAGGTGTTTTCCTTCGCATAGAGTGTTCTGGTGTTGTTCAAATAAATATTTTGGCTGCCAAATCGAGAGTTGCTCCAGTAAAATCCATCACTATTCCTCGTGTTGAGTTGCTGGCTGTAACGGTGGGAGCTCGACTATGCAGATCTGTACTCAGTACACTCCAGTGGGACAATGTGAAGCAACACTACTGGACTGATTCCACTGCAGTTTTAAGTTGGATTCAGCGAGAAGAACTTTGGTCAGTATTTGTAAATAATAGAGCTCAAAAGATAAGAGAACTGAGTGACAGGGCCTGATTATCAACGGGGCACTCTCCCACCAGAAAAAATAAATAGAATTTTTTTCCTTACTCATGATAGTAATTTTGACTGAATAGGGCGTTTAAACAAGGCGAAAATTTCTATGCAATTTTACTGGGGAGAGAGTGCCCCGTCAGTAATCAGGCTCTGCTGACTGATCCAACTTCGTGGAAGCATCTTCCAGGAGTACATAATCCTGCTGACTTACTTTCAAGAGGGTGTTCTGCTCACCAACTTTCATGCAGTAGATGGTGGGAGGGGCCAAAATGGCTTCTACAAACTGAGGAAAACTGGCCAGCTACCAAACCTGTTTTTGACGAGCCATCTGTTTTGAAAGAAAAATGAAAAACGAATCCAACTTCTAAGAATCTTCCAGTTGTGTGTTCTTTAAAACAATGTGAAAATAAAAGTAGTAGAAAAACAATAACGCATATTCAGATTCGTACTACTATTATTTTTCAAGCTATGATCGAATGCAATGAATGACAGCTTGGATGAAAATATTAATTTTCAACTGTAGGAATTCTACTTCTCGAATCACGGGTGAATTATCTCATGCGGAACTAAAACAAGCAAAAATAAAGATTGTAAAGATTGTATAAGAGAAATATTTTAGTCATGTATCAGAAACGGATTCTGAACTGATACCTTTATCACCTAACTCATTTTTGCAAGATTTCAGGCAAACTGGTGTTCCGGATATAGATCAAGTGGATTAAATTGTTCTCAACAAAAGAATAAAATATCGTCAACAATTGATAACTGATATTCGGAAATAATTTAAATCGGAATATTTGGGAATTTTAATTTAAAAAAATGAAAACAAGAAACAGGAAGAAGATATTAAGCTAGGTGAAGTTGTGTTGATTGGAAGTGATAATGTAAAATGTAATTACTGGCCTTTAGGTGTTGTTATTAAATTATTAACTGGAAAGGATGGTATTAACAGATTAGTGCGTTTGAGAACAGCAAAAGGAGAACTTCTACGACCAGTTCAAGGAATCTTCCCACTTGAAATTTCTAATGAAACTTTCAGAAATGATGTTTTAAAAACTAAAAGTCGGAGAACTGTTAAAAAATTACAAAAGCTGGACTTGTAAACAAATTTATTTTTGAACTTTAAATGTGACTTTTAGTATATATATCTTATATATTTTTTGTGTTAGTGAGTATATTAGAAATGTTTATTGTGTATGTGTTACTCTTTGAAATTTTTAAATGTTTGGTAAGTTAAGTTGTCTTTCAACAACTTAAGGTGTGAGTATGTCATGTCTTCAGAGATTTTGTTTGATTATTTCATGGCATCTACACCTGCACGCTGTAACTACAACTTAATGCAAATATTAAGCAAAAGTTTTGTTTTTGTATTTTGGCAATTTCGGTTTTTTTTAATTTTTCGGGGGTTCTTATTTCTGTGGAATAAATGTGTTTGATTTTTTAAAAGGCTGGATATGTTTTCGTTTGCAGACTCCAGAATTATTTTAACGTTATGATTTCTTAAATCTATTTTAGAGTTATTCATTTGCTGATGTTTCAGATACGCTGCTAACATAATAGAGTTATCGTTTGCATAAAGGATAACATAATAATGATTCTGTTTGCAAATTAAGTCATCTTAGATTATTTTGGTGCAGGTTGACCAGCTAAACCGCTTGTTTGGACTGTTACGTAGCTTTTGATGAGCTGTGAAGTATCCATGTTTAATTAAAAGTTATAAATCGGTTTAAAAATATTTTGGATTTCGCCTTATCTTTGCCAAACATTCTTTTGAAATTGACGCACGAGCATGTCTAATATTAGTAATAAGCAATTGCGGCAACCATTTGAAGTATCCATGTTTAATTAAAAGTTTTAAATCGGTTTAAAAATATTTTGGATTTCGCCTTATCTTTGCCAAACATTCTTTTGAAATTGACGCACGAGCATGTCTAATATTAGTAATAAGCAATTGCGGCAACCATTTTTTCAGAAAGCTTTTTTCATACATAAATGAGTTTCTAAAATAGTTTACTTTCATTCATTTGCGATGCCCATAGCCTCAACAGTGGCGAATACTTTCACTCTTTCATTATTTATCATAATATCGTGGTTTTTTTATCATATCTGATGTCGTAACGTTAGTCGGACGTACTAGACGTTTTTCATCAAAAATTATCCAAGAAATTTTCTCTCTAAAGAATTCTCTATGAAATTTGAATAGCTTAATTCAAACAGCCACGTTTAAATTCAGCCGTCCAATACTGTAGAGTCATAATTAAGATACAAACTCCTCATGAATTTGTCTAAGTTCCTGTTTAATCTAAACATTTGTTTTTTATTTCAAAAAGATAATTTTTATCACATATCAATATTAATTTTTTCATTGTTGAAATATCAAAATGATTTTTCTCAGATATCAATCCCTCTCAAAATAAACCAATTAGTAACATTGCAAAATGCCAGATTTCATGCGAAAGGTCATCTTTGGAACATTTGTTTTCAATTCTAGCAGCACCATCTCTAGCCAAAGCCATGTACTTTCATACCGCCATCGTAGTGTACAGGATGAGCCATAAATATCAAAACAGACTGTCTCCTTAAATATTGCCCCTAGACCCATACTTCCAATTGCAAAAGTTCCTAAAAAAAAGGTGAAATTTTTGATAGGGTAAGTTGCAACTCCATGGGGGGGTCTATTTTAAAAATTAAAAAAAATAAATTTTTATACAACCCCCAGAGGATAAAACTTCCAATTAGAAAATTTTTCCTTATCCATTCCTGAATTGAACAACAACAAAAAAAATCATCTTGGTATCTTCAAAACTCAGAGAGTTATGAATATTTTAATAAATCGTGAGATTTCAAGGGATCAGACACAAATTGAAATGCGTGTAATTGAAGAAAAAAAGTTGCTGTAATGGGTCCAGGAAACATTTATTTTATTTATTTTTTTATAGAGTTAGTATTCTGAACGTTTTATGTTGGTTAACCATATAATTTGTAAGCATTATCACATCATAAGACTTTAATATTATATTATTTAATTTAGAGTAAATTAAAATTGTTATAACTCAAAATACTATTTGTCGCGTTGAATTTTTTTCTTTTGATTAAATGAAAATGCCTAATTTTCAATTTTGATTCAGCATTCTATATAATATATATATTTTTAAAAATAAAAGTATTTAAAATAGCAATATTAAAAAAGATGCAATTTATTGTAAACAAATCATATTTTTAAAATAAATTTTCTGAGCTGAAAACTTCTTTCGGCATGTTAAGCATGTTTTTTTTTTTTTTTTTTTTTTTTTTTTCTTTCTTTTTTGAGATGTCAAAAAACTATTGAACTTGCGGGACTGTTACCGTAACCGACGGTTATTGACTTATGTCAGTTTAAAAATGAGAAATACTGAAATAAAAACATTTGATGCATAAAATTGCATTTAGTTGTAAACAAAGATGGGCTCCTAACGTACGTTTAAATGCTTTTTAAAAGTTTCTATTTGATTAACTCCGTCCTGTATAGTTTCGATTTCAGATTTTGTTTAAGTTTTGCCATTCTCACCTTCTTTAATTACTGTTTAAATGCGACAGTTTATTTAAACCTCATTTTTTATCACGTCGATTTAAACATTTTTCCTTGTGCAGTGAGTGACTCACAGACAGACATTTTGTAAAAACATTTTTTTCGGTATCTCAGCCCTAAAAAGTGTGAATCCGTCGAAAACCGGAATTCAAAATTTTCATGAATCCAATAATTCCTTCTTGTAAAGATAGAAGAAAGTAAAAATAGATTTAAAACCTTCATAAATTTTGAAGCTGAATAGTGAAAAAGTAGATTTTTGAAAATATTTCTATGTAATTTATTAAAACATATTTCTAATTATTCCGTTAATAGAAGTGTCAATAACGATATTACTATTTTCACTAAACTTATTGCCTGCGACAATAAGTTTATAAGAAACTTTTAATGACAGTTTAATTAATATCACTTAATTTTATACCCTTTTAACAAGTGTTTAATAAGACGGTCTGGCCAATGGGTCGTACCAGTTACGAGGTTGGCGCAAAGGTCGAGATAATGCAGAAATCTAGCAAATTTCAAGGAAGTTTAAAGTAAAAACCTATTCGCTTTTATTCTATATCTAAAAGTTAAAGTATTGTCTTGGATCGGCATTGCGTTAATTTATGGTCGATCCCTAAATTGAACTTCAAATGAACTGATTTCGGAGCGCTCAGAGGTATGCTGAAGTGGTTAAGTCACGAATTTTTAAAAACTTTGGAATTTAATATCTATCAGGGATTTGTAAATATCGAGATTTTTTTTTTTGTTGTTGTTCAATTCAGGAATGTATAAGGAAAAATTTTCTAATTGGAAATTTTATCCTCTGGGGGCCGTATAAAAATTTAATTTTCGTATTTTTTAAAATAGACCCCCCCCCCCATGGAGTTGCAACTTATCTTATCAAAAAATTCACCTTTTTTTACGAAACTTTGCAATTGGAAGTATGGGTCCAGGGGCAATATTTAAGGAGATAGCCTATTGTTTCGATATTTATGACTCGCCCTGTATATCATGTTAAATCCAAACTCGAAAGTCAATTTCATATGTTAAGTTGTTTGAAAATGGCCGAAATTTTAATACATGAAATTAAAAAATACACAATTTTGAGATTTAAATGTATTTTATATTCAAGTGTTAGTTTTTGAAACATGGTATCCAGAGCATTTTTACTTAATGTCTTGGAAGAAAAAAAAAGTTAACAAGTTGAATGTAGATTCTGTCAGTGCAGAATTCAGTTAGGCCTGCGATAAAAAAAAAAAGAAAAAAATCGATTCAGGTCTTTTAGAAGGGTGACCCCGTTTAGAATGCAATGAACTAACTTCATTTTTATTGTATTTTTCAATATAATATCAAACAGAACGACGTGAAGTACCCAATTGATTAGCAATTTCTCTCTGAGACATTGGAATTGCGGAATAATAAAGGTATACAATTTGACGTGCTACTTCTTCATTGACTAGATTCATCAAAAACGAATTTTTTCTTAAGTTTAAACTTCTTTTTATAGACTATGAGAAAAAGGAAATGCATTTTAACATTAAAATTGCATGAATGTCTCCTTTTAATGGCAAGATTACGAAACTAGTCGTTGGGAGCCACCGTAATACTTACCCATCATGGATATGCATTGCATAATATGGGAAAATAAAATATGTGAAAACTATTTATAAAATGCATTGCAATTCCAACACAAAATTTAAACGTATATTTAAATATTCTTAATATACATAGTAAAGCTCCATTAATGAATTGCTGATGAACCCATTTCGACAAATTATGTAAAATACCAAACTACACAAGTAGTACCGGATTGCGTAAAAGAAACATCCTTATAACTCCAAAAATATTAATCATATTAACTAACAGTTTACTGCGTCAGATTAAGCGTCTCATTTCCACTTAAAACATATCTTTGAATTGAAATTTGAAGAAAATACAGGGTCATGACAAATCGAAGAATGTGGAAAACATAATTACAAATATCTCGGCAACTATTAATCCAACCGACTTCGTTCTTGATGCAAAATTTGTGTTATTTTATTGCCTTTTACGCCCATTTGTTAAAATAAAAAAAATGGAAATTTTTTATGTACATTTCATCAGTATAATCGAGATTACTGATATTAAATAGGCTTCGTCCTATTCTTACTTACTAAGTACATACAAAATTTTAAATCTTTATCTCCATTTGTTTGTGAGATAGAGCGTTTACAGACCGATAGACAGGCAGACAGACGGACAATTTTTTTTTTCTAAAAATATGTTTTCCGGAATTTCCAGTATCTGAAACGTGAAAATCCGTCAATTTTTTTTAAATTTTCAAAACGATTGCAAGACATACCTTATACTGCGTATGATAGGTAAGTAAAAGTGGGCCACAATTTTTGACACGACACTTTTTAGCTTGTATAAAAAGAATAGCATCAAAGGCTTAAAAAAAAAAAAAAAAAAAAAAAAAAAAAAAACTAATTTTATTTTTACAATGACATTATTTTCACTAACTGATGTCATCCGAAAGTAAAATCTCAATCTCAGTGCACATAAAGAAAAGAAATATTGAAATACAATATCGTTATGAGTAAAAATGCGATGTTTTAAATAGTAACGTTATTTTATCTTCAAATGTTTTTTAAAAGTTACTGTTATTAGTAATATGAAAAAGGCGTCCGTAATAATATTGTAAATCCCATTTATCTGGTTGCTGAATGACATCATTTTCCTCATTTGAAAATTTTCTTATTTTGCTTTAGACATTAATTTTTATCATAAATTATTTTCTGTTATTTTATTTACATTATTAATATTATTTCTTAGTAAATATATTTTTTACCTTAATTAGTGCATAATTATACGCAATCCTTTTATTGTTGTTAAATTTTACGAAAACAATTAACTTTTTTCTTTTAAATGCGAGGGCTTGTTCACTGATGCGATCAAGCTTCTGATAATGGAAAATGAATTTTTATTATCGAGAGGAAAGCTGAACTGAGTTGCCACAATTTGAAGAAATGTCGTAAAAAAGCATTTAAAATTAAAAATAAAATATAAAATGGAAATAAATTAAAAAATAGCTAAAATGGGCACAACTACAAATAAATAGCTTTCATTTAAAAAAATAATTATCAAAATCGGTTGAGTAGAAAATTCAGGGATGATGACACGACATTTTTAGCTTGTCTGAAAGAAATACCATCGGAGGCTAATAAATATTATTAAAATTGCTAAATATTGCCAAAACGTTGCATAAGCATGTGGATAACAATATAAATGATAAGACGTTTAACATTATAAACAGATTACCTTCATATATACCACAAAAATAGCTTTTTTTATTAATGTTAATAAATGACAAATAAAGATACATTATGTAGTTATTCAGAATTTTTTTGTTTTCGCAATATACCTTAAATTACAAATAAATATATACTAGCAGACTTCGCCCTCTACGCTGGTCAGTTTTTCTAAAGAACTTTGAATCAAACGAAATTTTTATATCATAATAATTTTCAGTTTTATATCATATTTTAGACTGTCTGTCATCGATTAAAAGGCAGTCATCTAAACTGAAGTTTGTTACCGATGAATGAGGTAGCTCTCAACGGGTTAACACTTTTAATAACATAAAAAATCATTCAGCGGAACCTTTAAAATAAAGCCAGCCTTTTATGATTGGGTTCATCTGATTTAAAACATCTCCATAAGTATTTAACTAAACAATATAGAATAGTATATTAAATTCTAACATAATTTTTGAAAAATTATCCAACATTATAAGTTCCATTAAAATCAATGTAGTAGAACTTAAGTTATAAACTTCGGGATGAAATTTTTCTTTGCGTTTGATATACATTGAGATTATTAAATATAGCTTACATAATCATGTTAACCTGATTATAGAAATCTCAGGAATATAAGAGTAGATATATGTCGCATTATTTCTGGATATTATTAAGAAAATTTCAGGTTTTTGCGCCGAAGACATCGCCATCTTAGAAAAATGTGAAGTATCTCACGAACTGCTGGACTTAAAAGAATTTGCCTAGTATCATTCGATTAAGCGTGAAAAAATACACTAAAATATGTTATCAGTTGGAAAATAACTACAAAATCTGATTTTTATTGAATTTTTTAAAAGTTCGTTTGATTTGTTACAGCCCTTACGGGTGGAATTTCGCAAAATCCTTTCTTAGCTGCACTCAATGATACAAGTATTGATACAATCAAGTATTTTTACCCCAATTTTCAAAGTTGTGGCATCAGTAGATTTTTTATGCGATGATTAATACGAAATTCAGACTTTCTTTTATATATATGTATATATATATATATAGTGGTGCATTTTTTTTTAGATGCATATATATTTATGTTCACAAAACATAAAAGACCCTTATATAATATATTTTATATATAATATATAATATATAATATAATAAATTTATCTCAAATCCATTTTTGAATTTAAAGTAAAGCATATCATAAATTAACAAAATCTATTTAAATATTTTTTACTTGTTACGATTTATGTATCGGCAATCTATATTGAAATCGCACGAAAATATAATAAAATAAAATACTTACTGAAAACTTTAAAAAAAGTACTTTTCCAAATTGCTAAAGATAAGAAGAGCAAAGGAGTTGAGAAATCCAATTATGTTAGTCTCAAATAATGTTCCAGCATGATTTCAAAAATCACGTTTTCAATAAATAAATCTGGGAATTCAATTAAAATTTGTGTTATTTCCTCCATGCATTTTTCTTTCTAAAATTAATTTTCACTTGCAAACTTTCTCGAATTAAATTGATTTTGTAATGAAATAACTGATAAAAATAATTTTCACTGAAATAATAAAATGCTTTTAGCAGTAGAGAAAGATAACATAATGTTTATTAGTTGCATCTTACATGGGGTATCGGAACGTAAATATGTATTTAACAGAATAATTGTGCACATTTTTTTAAATAACTGTATTTATATATATTTTTTTATTCTCTTATAATCAAAATTAAATTATATGGTTATTTTTGAAATTCTATCCTAATTTTTTAACTAATATTTTAATTATTTATATTATAAACGTGTTATAAACCATAATGCTTGACACAATACTAGATAAAAGTATATATTTATAATGCATTTTTCTATGATACTAATGCTAATAAGCTCTATTTAATGTATTTCATTTCTAGACATCGAGGCGCATGCTCAGTAGGCATCGCAGTGAAAAATAATCTAGATCTTCTAAAATAATAAATTTAGATCTTCTAATAATAGGGAATCAGACATTAATAATACAAGGATTCGTCTTAACGAGTGAAATTTTCACTTCTGAATACCTTTATCTTCCGCTCGTTTTGCATTGCGTGATCAGTTGCGCAAATTTCAGAGAAGCGGAGAAATGAATGGGGATGAAATTAGGAAAAAGGACGAAATATGTGCACTTTAACTTAACAACTTCAGCCAATATTTGAACAATTAAGTAATTAATCCAAGTCATTTTAGTTGTTATCAGTCTGAAGTTACGGGTTCAGTGTTCCCAAGGAAAAGGGAATTTCAGAAAATTACACAGAAAAATTTAATAAAATAACCTAACATTAACTACAAAAAAATATTTTCAATCATGCATTAATTAAAATAAGAAACGTAATAAAAAACTTTGGAAAATATAGGTTTTTTAAAATGCACTAACAAGCAGAAAAAAAAGAGATTTTAATGGAAATTTCACCAAATTAGCCAGATATTGTCAAATAGGTATTATAAATGACAATTTTTTATATTTTGCTAAATAGGCGAAACTCTGGAGGTATTGTAAAATAACGGTTGTATAACCATAGTGTATTAATACCTTTCAAAAAATACTAATTTTTTAAGCTGATATTGATTTCTGTATAGATCTGCTGCACCCTTAAATGATCAAATAAATAAAAATCAATGTTCAATTTATGTATGGCTTCCAGCAAATTCAGTTATATATGCAGATTTTAAAGTTCTATAACAACAAGAAGAGAGGGGAAATTTCATAATAAAATTATACTTACAATTAGAATTATAAGTAATATATATATATATATATAATTTTATAATAATAATTTTTATATAAAATTATAATATATAATAATTATACATTTTTATATACAGTCTAGTTTAGTACTAATATTTCTTTCAATGAAAATAAAATATTTGAAGAATCAAGTATAATTATAATGTACAGCTCATAAAAGAAGAAAAAGGAAATAAAGAATTTTAGAAAACAAAGTAAAGCATTCGACAGTGATTTATTTATATACTAAATGCTTTCCTGTATTGCATTCGATTCTTTCAGAATAAAATTAGCTGTCTATCATAAGCAAACACATTTATATTTTCTTCATGAGGATATAAATCAGAAAAGGCTTCTGACTGTACCAATAGTTCTTCGAATATTTTGCCTGAGCTGATTAAAAAGGAACGAAAATCTTTCGATATGAAACATATATATTTATATATAATAGGGATATATAATGTAATGCTACTTATCAATAGGAAGTTAGGTATATTATACGATAAGAAATACTTTAACGAAATGGTTTAGCAACAATATTTTACTGATTATTATATTATAATATTGCAAATAATAAGGAAAGCAAATAATTTTTAAATCTTACCGAAAATTAAATTTAATGATAAGGTAAAATAAAATTATCTTCTGATTTATTAACTTTAAATAAATTTTCATTTAACATACTAGCTGTTACCAGTGACATCATTCATGTATAATTAAATAAAGATAAATGCATTAATTAAGTTAAAATTTTCACTCACGATAATTTTAAACATGTATAATTAGCATACGTTTTATTACATTTTATAGGAGACAATACGTTAGTTGTAATTTATACGTGTCTTGGCAAAATTCGAAGTCATAAAAGAGAAGTTTTTAGCCAGATAATAAGAACAATCGCGACAGTTAAACTGCCAACCACTTATACTGCACTGCACATGCACTGTAACGCACCTCATATTCTACAGAAATCATGTTTCAGGGCACCCCAGAATTTTATATCAACGAAAAAAATTATGTGCCATACCTAAATTCAGAAAAACTATGAAATACTTCTAGAATACGTAAGCAAAGCTTTTTTTGAAGCTGTATATGCTTGTATATATTCTAAATAGTATGCTAAAATTTAGTTTAGTTTAAAAAAATAGAAACGAATGTTAAAATTCATCTTTAGCAATATCTAATAAAAAGCAGAAACGTGAATTATTTTTGCACAGCAATAATACGTGTAAAACATTGATACTTAGCACATACTTAGCTATTACTTACAATTTCATTTAAGCTTTAACCCGCTTAAAACTGTTGAAATCACATTTTTGGGAACTGCTATGCATAGCTGATCATATATCCATATTTTTGTATATACCTGTACATGGTTTTATTTAAATTCTACAAACATATCTTATTATACTAAATCTGGCTAAGTTTGAAAATTCGCAACTAAAATTAAAAAACACCTTTAATCAAATCATGCTCATTTTCAGCATTGCTTACCATTTTCTTTGTGTGTATTCCAATATTTCGGCAATATAGTTTAACCACTTATTGGTTGCATTAAATTACGGTGTAAAAATTCAAATTCATTATTCTAACTACTTAAAAATATATATATATATATATTTATCTATTTAATGACATATAAATTGATGCCAAAATAAAACCAATTACACTATTTTATAATACTGGTGGAATTTAACACGCTCGCTGCCGCTTACATGAAGATGTGATGGTAGTTAATGCCGCACTGTAGATGTGGGTTTTTCCTAGAAGCCGATTTACTTTTTATAACAATGGATCAGTAAAAGATTTTCCCGTGCCAGCGCGTGACTAGCTATTTGACATCACCCCACATCAAGCGCTAGCGCGTGAGTGGCCCCTTACCGTTGGCGCATTTCCAAATAAATACCAATATTTAACCATTATTGGCGTTTTATTGGCAATATTTTCAGTGAAACCCCAATATTAGCAGAATATTGGCTGCGAATGTTGTCTAAATAAGGGCAAAATGTAAAAATCCCAATAATGGAGCAATATTACATGCCAATATTGTGCCAATGTGCCAATATTGCTCCAAGATATAGTCAGTATTGGTCCAATATTGTTTGGCTACTGGGGGTCTTTATTTATATTTTCGTACACTTTCAAGTTTTTAAGGAGCAATAAATCATTTCTAGGCGCAGAACAAGCAGATGGTACCTGATACCAACTGTGAATGTAGATTTTTATCACAAACGCGCAAATTTGACGAACTCTAGATTCTTCGTGCTTAGAAAGTTTGAACTCATCTGTAAATAAATAAATTTTGAGCGAGTTTATGGTCTTTGCCATCCATCGTGCTCAACGGAAGCCACCAGGGGCTCTAAAGTGAACACTTCTTTCGAGTACTCCTCCTAGGAAAATGATGGCAATATCTAGCAGTTAATTGTAATCGTCCCATTGTTGCAAATTATTAAGCTGATTTTGTGAACACACAATATTATTTCTGATGCATTTATTGTTGTTTTTACATTCATAAAATTATTAGTTACGGAAGTCTAAAATATGTCATGATCAATAGAGTTCCACGAAATTTCAAATAGTTTAAATAAGAGTATGTCTGGTCTGTGACTAACAACAGCCGCCTCCAGCATAATCTACATGATGTGATGACGACAAGCCAACCAAAGCATTTTTTTCTTCATTTTCTGTTCCAAAATAACACAAGCTTCTCTTGATAACACGAAATTTACATAGGTTGTATCAATACACATAAATTTTACTTGCTCCGTAAATCCCCATGACACCATTTTTTTATTAGCAGCAAAAGATATTGCTTCACCTGTTCTTGGCTAAAGTTTTGGAACTACAAGTAATTAGTCAATATTTTTACCAGAAAAAATTGGTAATCTATCAATAGCTTCAGATCTTGAAATGTCTTCTGAAATTTTGCAGTGAACTGTCAATGCAACACTTACCGAAAACTCTTTTTTTTAATTTCCAGCTCTGCTTGTTCGGATTTTGATTCTAAGGCCGAATAGAGGATTTTTTAATATTATAATTGGCAGGATCACAATCCACATGTTTTAGTATTGTAGTCAAAACAATTGCTATCTTTCTATCACTTAACTTTGCTGCATCAATGCTTGCAGCTACGCTATGTCCAAAATGTTCATTCTACCTCTTTTTTTGGGAGGTGGATCACTGTGAGAGGATGAAACTACTTCTTTCTGATTGGAACAAATTTTATTATCACTGGAGCTTACTTCTTCTTCAAATATGTCTGAAAGAATTGATGCTTGTTAAAAAAACAATGATTTGTTTACTTCTTCACGCTTTTTCATTTGTTCAAAATGTTCTTTGCATAATAAAAACATATTTTATTACGTAATCATTTATTAAAATTAAAGCTCAATTATTATTCTTTTCTCGCTTTTAATTGATTTTTAAATTGATTTAAGCACCATTTTATGTTAAATTAGCTGACCCATTTGCATTGCTCTGGCCCATTAAAAAACGCACAAAAACTCCAATATATTTAAAAATCGCTGAAAATTTTAAAAACTCGGCATGCATTTTGGAAAAAAAATTTAAGCATTTGACAGTCTATATCGCCTAATGTCATACTATGACTCAATTTGGCGATGACTATGGATATGTATTAATAATTTAAAAATTAGACAAAAAGTATGTCAAATTTTCTAATTTTTAAATATTAAAACCTTTGTAGCGACCGTTAAAATTTGTTTAAAAATTTTGAAATATTTGTGGTGGTCTTTTTTTATACATAGAACTAAATAAAGGGGTGCCCTATACAAATTTTAAAAGTTCATTTTTAAAGACCAACCTAATAGGTACCATATAAAAATATTTCTATCAACAAAAACATAGCACAAAAATATATTATGCAAAAAACTAACAAAGAAATTCTTACATTTTTATAATGGAAACTAGGGGGCTCTGTTTTCTAGTTTCTCCAAACCCCGTTCAGTGTATAAAAATTTGTCTTTTCGTAAAAAAGAAGAAAAAGAATGTATTGTCATAAAAACGATATTTTTTTTGTAGTCGGAATATCATTCAGTCTTAAATGGAACATTTTTCAGTGACCATACTCTCTTAAAACGAAAGAGTGGATTTGGCTGCTCAAGAAAGAGTTTTAATTTATTGGATCGTGAATGAGTTGATTTTTAACCGATTCAGTCATCTTGGTTTGATTTTTTCTCTTTCTAATCCACTCATACAGCTTTAAAACTAAACAACTCAACTCAATAATGAAACAGCTCTTTTTCCGCTCCGATTTTCGCCGCTGACTCGTCACGTGACCTTGCAAGATAAGATGGAGACTTCTTCCGCCGCTCGCTAAACAATTTGCTGAAAATGCCTTTTTTATGAAGTAAGTAAGTTTTATATAAGTATTTTACTTTAATTATGCTTTCTTTTAATAAATTTCCCTTCTCTTTTTAACAGACTAAAATTCATAACAGTATCATACCTTGAAATTAAAATGTCGTGTCATGTCAAAATTAAAATGTCGTATTGAGGATGTGTTTAATGCATTTCTATATTAATAATTGGTGTTACAGTGCTGCTAGCTGCTACAAAACTTTCGTGCTTTAATAAAATAAATTAGTATATTTAATCAGAGTAAAAAATGTTAATGCAATGTAAATATCTCGTTATTTAATTGCCTTGTATTAAAGTTTTGTAATTATTATATCTTTATTCATATAAATTTATCAAAACATTGTATTTATTTCTTGTTTGCAGTGTCTTAGTAAAAATGTGCTCCGGATTACATATATATTTATATAGAGAGGCTACATATATGGCATAATATGTCGTTTTTGAACACATTTCCAAGATTCTTTTTTCATTCTTAATGTTGAACTTGTGTTACTGTTTTGTTTGGCAAAGTTTCATACTATTATTGGACAAAATTATTGCATGCATGGTCTGTATTATAATAATCTGCTTAATATTTATAAGTTGTTACATATGCATGCAGAAATAATAGTTTTCTTGTGCCTGGTTCCCAGGTAGCTTTAAATCTAAATGAGAATTTATAAATAAAACGAAAACAGTGGACAAAAGTTATGCAACGATAACCAAAAAGCAAATCCTCTTTCTCTTTAGAAAATACCTTGCAATATCATTGCTTTCCCTTTCCCTTAACATTTTTTATGCATAGCCCAGTGGTAGAATTGATTTTAAAAAAAGTTTCTGGTCCCAAAGACCAGTACGCATGAAAGTTTACTGGTCAGAAATAGTCATCAGTAGCCTGCTACATAAAATTCTATAAAATACTTTTAACCATCCCCCCCCCCCTCTTCACACACACACTCCTACTAGAATGTAAAATAAACCAAACTTCCTTTGCAGTTATACAAAATTTTTGGCATAATAAAATGGAAAATTACTATTTTATAAAAAGGTATGTAGTATGTAAACTAAAACTATAAAATTGCGTATTTTATTTCCGATAATTTATTTAACAGATAGTAAGGATTAATGCAATATTTTCTTATAATTATTTTTTCAAGTAATATTTTATGGTTTGTGTTTGGTACGGTTTTCTCAGGCAGGAAAATTTATTTACTTGTCAGAGATGAAGTGGGTGTGCAGTGGAGTAGCTAGGATGGGTGACATCCCGGGACAGATGTAAAAGGTGTCAAGCCCCCCCCCCCCCCCTTCTTCCTCCTCCTTTCCAATCTGTCACATTTTTTCAATCTCAATTCTCACATTCTTATAAAAAATAACCTTACCATTCCTTATTTACGTTTTGTCCTTCTGCATAAAAAAACCGCAGCAGTGAATCATCACTCGACCCATAGTCTGCATAAGTCAATGTCGTGTCTATACGTAGAAGAAAATTCTTTCTTTTAAAGTTTACTTTTGTTACCCACTCTTTGAATCGGTTGGTTTTTGTTCCCTGGTGCATATCTTATTTAGACACACCATTCTGTATAAAACTTCACTTTAGCAAAGAAAAAAAAACTAGCTGTATTGCATCGTGAGCTAAAAATCTCATTTCCTAATTAGACTCCAAAATCTTATAAAATTGTATTTTTTATTTGCAAATAAAGATTTGGTGTCACCCTTTAGAGGATGACACCCGGGCAGGGCAATCGCTAAGACTTTTAATTGGTGGGGGAGAAGACCTTAAATTGCCAAGTCAAATTTTCATATTTGCCAACTCGTTTTATAATTTTGCCAAGTTACCACACTTAGAAAATGTAATACAGTTCTTATTTGTAAAAAGTTTAATAATATTTCCAATTAGAGTTGTAACTTTTGCAAATTCTATCAAAAATAGAAAATGTACTACAATTTTTATTAAAATTTTAATTAAATTTGCCAAGTGTAACAGCATTTACGAATATTTGGGGGGGGAGGCTCCCCCCTGCCTCCCCCCCCTTAGCGAGGCCCCTGCACCCGGGTAATTTTCCTAATCAAGAAGAATTTATTTTACAGCTTGACTAAAATCTTAAAGATCAATGAGTTATGTGTCTCTATATTCAAAATCACCATTACATATACATGCATCTTTATTGATAAAAATAAACATTGGATTATAAACTGTAACTTCATTTTAAAATGATTTAAATTAAATATTTACAATAAATTTATGTAAAAAATAAAAGAAATTAAAATTTAATTTAAACAGTATTAGCAAACTGTCTTATGTTCTAAGAATAAAGTGCTGTATACAGTGAAGAATTGATACTCTGAAAATCTTTATAACTAATCTTTTAATTACAGATTACAATATGCTCTTTATGTATTTAATGTAAATTGAAAGTAGTCTGATAAATAAAATATTCTTCTCCATAGCTATCCAAATAATAAATTTCAAATACTTCTTGAGATTTTGTTTCTTGAATGACAATTTGAAGTCAACATTTTTGGTCATAGATTTAGTAGATAACTAACAGGGGGGAAAAATCACTATTATTAAAATGCTATAAGTAGCATCCAATCTTTGAAAACTCTCTTATTCGACTTTATATTTTGATTTTAATGCTTAAGATAACCTCCCCAATTAAGATTGGGGATTTCTTTTACAGCTTGAAATCTTATAAATTGTATTATGTTATTGCGTTAAATAATCTGCAGTTTTAAAAAAATTGAGATATTTTCTATTAAATATTGAATATTTTTAATCTATCTTATATTAGATCAATTCACATGTTCGAAGCTTTTTCTAAAGAAAAATAAATATATTCACCAATGCAGACTGATTTTAATCCTATACCCAAAAAATGATCGAAACCTGCTACATCCAATGCTTATTGCTGATATAAAATGTTAAAAATAGAAGTTATTTATATTCAATAATCTGACATACATAAATTATTAAGAAAAAGAGAAAAATGTCATTAGATTTCTTCTGAAAAAAAAAAACAATTTTCTTTTTTTCGAAAAAAACCAGTTGGTTTAAACTAAACCGTTGTTTAAACCAAAAGGAGTAAACAGTTGTTTAAACCATAGTTAAAACCAATTGGTTTAAACCGTGCCAACCCTGGTCTAATTGTTGTAGGTTCTATCTTGTATTATATAAATATGCAAATATATAGAAAAACAACTAAAAATCCACAAAAACCTGTATTGGTTGGGTATTTGCCAACGCTGATACATTTTGAAAGTAGCAACAAAGGTGAATTTTTAACAATATTTTATAATATTGCTTTAAGAACTTTCATTTTAAATTTGTTTTTAAAATGGTGATTTATTTTAAGATTGTATCAGAAGTAACACCATGATTTAAACAAGCAGATAAGTGTAATCGCACAGGATTTATTTATTCAATTTCCATTTTATTCATGATTGGCTGAATTTTCAGTAGTGTAATATTTATAAAGCTAAAATTTTTAGTGTATGGTTCATTTTTTGTTTAGACTATGGATGGGAAATTTTATAAAATATTTAATCTGAAAACTGCAAAATATTTTAATATGTTCATAATCATTCCTTAACATTATATTTATTGCTTTTAACTTAATTTCAATATTTTCTTTTAACACAGGAAGATGATTTCATGGAGCAGTAAAATTCTACTGTGAGGAGTCAAATTCAACAATCTTATTTAATCTCAAGGATTTTCAAGAAAGCGTCTATTTTGCCTAAGATTTTAAAAATTGGACAAACCAGTGGACAGATTACAATATGCTCTTTATGTATTTAATGTTTAATGCAAATGGACTGTTATATTTATAAAGGTCCTGTTAAAGATATTATTGAAACTTGTTTATCTGATGTTGGAAAGAATTGTTATCAATTAATGTTAGGTTTATTTTGTTCTTGCTAAATAAAATGTTTTTGTTGTTAAATAAAATTAGTTTTTTTTCTTTCTTGCAACATTCTAAATTGCACATTTGGCTCTAACTTTTGACGTAAAATGCTGCAGTCTTATGCTTTTATATTTATTTAAAAGTTAGTTGATTTAAGAAACATTGAATAAAATAAAAATTAAAAGATTAATTAAGAAGAAATAAGTTGTTCATGAATATAAATTCAAGTTTTAACAAATGTTTTAAATGATATAAAGAACAATTGCACATGGTCAATAAATCCATTTCTCAGTTATTTCTGCATTTAATTTTTGTACTACAATATTTAGTTGAAGGTTCTTCATACAATAAAATAATTGTCCATAATCCAAATTTTAGCTATACAAGTTTTTTAATGGCATTCCTCCACATTTCCCAATTGCAATGTGCTTATATAAATGCTATGGGTAACAATTATTTTATCTAAGATTTCAAAGCCATTTCAGATTTCAAACTAAAGAATTAAAATATTTTTTTTTTAATTTAGTCAGTTTAAGAAATATAAGATTTTGATTGAGATTTAAATCGAGGAATAATTACAACAAGGTATCATGGGTTGATGTTTATCCATTTAAAATATTTTCAATTTCATTTATTTAAACCCTGCACTGGCCATGTGTGTGTGTGGGGGGGGGGGAATACTTTTTTAAATTTATTTTTTATGTTTTTTAATACTTTCTTTTTCAAAACTGGTTCTGAAACTCCTATTAATATAAAAAAAACTAACCAAAATTGCAAAAGTAAAAACTAACCCACTTACAGATCATCCTCAAATATTCTATGCCCCCCCCCCCAAAAAAAAAGTAAAAATTTTAAAATCCAAACAAGATATTTGAAAATAACTTCTGCATAGGATTATCTAAACTCTTAATGGGAACAATCAGCTTCTGACATTGTGGTGCTGAAGTTGAGTCGTTGGGCTGATATCAAGTTTATTTTTTCAATATTTTTTTAGTAAGATGCCTAAGATTGGTTTATTTGATTGAAATCGTAAATTTTTAATAAAAAATAATTGTTATTTGCAATTAAATCAGAAGCTAATGAAAAAATTAAAATTGTATATAAGCATATCTGAAGCTATAAGTATCATTGGAAAATATGTAAACTTGAAATTGCCCAAGAAAAGAAAGGAAAAATCCCATTAGCACCACAGCATCAGAAGCTGATATTCTGTTTAATGTTGTTCGGGTGCTGTTGTAGAGTTATGCAAATTTAGGCAGTTTGCATGAATAAGTGTTTTCAAATTTGCAATTTTGAGATCACCAGTATTTTCAATTTAATGAATATATGTACTTTTAAATTTAACAAAAGAAAATATTGGGGTTAAAAATTTCTGATTTGACAGAATAATAAAAAATTCATGTAAGCTCTATTTAATTTTGTATAACGATTCAATTGCCTTTCCCCCTAAATTGACATAGGAAACAGTTTCATTGAATTAGAAAGAAAAAAAAATGTTTTTATGATTCATTAGAGAACTTTCAGTCATATAAATTAGAATGTTTTAAGTCTTGTTAATTAAAGACTTGGAAGAAATATTGGAGAATCCATGTTACAGTTTTCCAATCTCTCTCTCTCTCTCTCTTTATATATATATATATACCCTTGTAATGTCAATAAACAGAAGTTTAAATCCGAAATGAGAATTTAATTGCAGCACTTTAAAATGTGGCAATAATTCCATGTTATATTGAATTTCATTGATAAAAATTAATCGAGGATTACTGAATTTAGTTTTAAATGATGTGATTTTATTTAGACGATTTAGAAATCGCTTGAAGATTTTTGTAATTTTAAGCAATTTTGCTTTTCTTAAGAGTGAATTTATTCAATTCTACAAATTCAAGGAGTTTTGGATTAACTCTTAAATGAGTTGATTTCATTCATGTATGAATTGGTTACAAATCGCCTAAGTGCTACTGGATTAAATAAAAAATGACAACATTTCACTCCAACTTGAATTGATAACAAATCGCTCAAGTGCTACTGGATTTTCCTTAAATTATTTCACTTCACTCAAATACGAGTTGGCTGCAGCTAACTCAAGTGCTACTCGATTTAATTCTAAAGACTTCATTTCACTCAAGTATGATTTGGTTACTAATCGCTCAAGTGCTACGAGATTCAGTCTTAAATGACTTCATTTCACTCAAGTATGACTTGATTACAAATCACTCAAGTACTACTGGATTTAACCTTTATTGATTTGATTTCACTCAAGTATGAGTAAAATAGAGATCACTCAATCATGAGTTGATTAAAAACAGCTCATTCACTTGAGTTGTTTCAGCTCTTCTTGAGAAGGTTCCTTTCAACATGGGAAAAGAGTGGATTTCAGCTCAACTTGAGTTAATTCAGCTTTTTCGTTTTAAGAGAGTAGATTTATCCACCACTGTCGCAACAGCTGGCGGTCGCTTTGGATGATAATTGAAATCAGTTACACATTTGAAAATCTGCTTACAAATATTGGTTGTGCTTAATCTTTACCTAAAGGCTCGGACAGATGCTGTCGGAGGTTAAAATATCACTATCATTTAGTCGTTTACAACGACCATATACAGTAACTCTTCTGTTTCATTTAAGGATTAAAAAAATCCATCCTGGAATATCATTTAAAACCATGAAATGTAGCTTGTATTGAAATTTTACACTTATATAATATGCTTTATTCGACTTTTTGATAGTGGCAGTAACAGGCTTTAATTATTTTCTATCTTTTAATCAACAGTCATACATTATTCTTTTCAATTTTAAAATTAAAATTGTTTGTTTTATTTATTAAGCTATTAATGAATTTTCTAAAAAGGATCGAATAGTTATTTCTACAGCAAAATTCGTAAATATTTAGAGCAGAAAACCTTCATTTATGTTATACATATTGCAGGTATATAGGTATAGGTTTTTGTAATGCATATGTGCCTCATTTGTTTCTTCACATGGATTGAAACGAAATGGTTACCTTTGCTCTTTTACACCATATTCTTCCCAATGTGACGTCACATATATAGTTCCCATAAATAAATCTTTTTAAATGCATAGTTTTAATTTATAGATTATTTTTTACCTAAAATCTGATTTGTGTGAAATAATTTTATTATTTTAAAGTTTTTTTCTCCTTCAGATTTGCGTGTAAATATATAATTTAATCAAGTTATTGAAATATAATTAAATACAAAATTTATAGCATTACTGCAATTACTCAAAAGAAAATAGCAGATGACGTCATTTTTGCATTATTGATATAATTTTCTTACTAAAATTGAAAAGTAAACAATTTGCATTTTTTTTCTTATTTTACAGTCATTTGGTCGTTTGAGCGTTCATATAATTGTTTCATGTATCAAAACAGTTACAAAGGAAATTTAATAGCATTTAAAATTTCTAAATGCAAAATATTAAAAAAATAATATTACTGAAAGATGATTTTATCTTTAAAATTGAAAAGAAAACCACGCAGGAAATTTTATCAAACTTACATTCAGTTGAGCAATGGATCGTATTCTTGTATTCGATTTGATGCTACAAAAAATCGCGATTTTATTAATTGTGATGTCATACAAATGTTATTTATTGAACTTACCGTATGCAGACCATAAGAGAAAATTTCGTATATATTTAAAATAATTCAGCAGTTTACCATTTATTTCGAGCTAATAATTCCTAATAAAGAAATAAACCCTATTCTTCCTTTTCGTTCCAAGTTTTAAAAATCGTCATATACAATTGTGACGTCACAAGAATACTATTCATTATATTTCTTATATTCATTTTATATTTCCACTTTTATAAATTCGTTTCATTAGAATAGCATTTTCGCTAGGTCGAAAATGCATAGGGATCAATCCATTTCCAGTGGTCCAGCACTGGTTTGACCATTTTTAAAAAATCTGAAATTTTTTGTACATCAACCCTAATATGATGGAAGTTCAAAATGACCGTTATTTTAATTTTAATATTTTTCGTTTTTACATAGCAGCCATCTTTGTTTAATAGTGTGCAGCAATTTTCTCACATTGAAGGGCATACGGAATTGTCAATATCTCACCTTTTATTTGTCCAATTCAAATGGGGTTTGCTGCAATTTATTTAGAATAAAATGAGCTAAAACGTCATTAATAGGATAGTTTCATAAAATAAGTTCTTACTGTCAAAATTGTAGCATAAAATTTAAGGTTTTTTCCAAAATCTGTCCGTTTAAAGGGGAAAATTTTTCATACAAGGAAAACTGGCAACATGACATTTTTTTTTACAAATAGATCGAAAGTGCATGTACACATACGCTAAGTTCTAGATCTGAGATATAATTTGTTTTTATGTAAAAAATTCATAAATTTGTCAAAAATGTCAAAAATCGCACTTTTTAGGCTTTGATATCTCTGGTGGAGCACCAGATAAAAATCTGAAATTTTGGCCATTGACAGTATTGTATCGTAGTATTATGCACAAAAAAATTCTAGATTGCAGGCTGAGATATGGCATAGACAATATGTGAAATCAATACTGCCAAACTATTACTTTACTGTAGTCACTGGTAAGTATTTATCGCAGAATGTCATTCCTTTTTTGTATGATTATTTTACCTTTAAGTAATAGTAACTCAAAATAAAGCTTTTTCAGGGCTTAGCAATTAATTTAAAAAAATGTGCCTAAGGCCAACATTTGGTATGATTTTTGTAATTTCTGTTTTAAATAATTCTAGTAACCAATTCTAGTAACCAAATTCTATAATCAATAATTTTACATAAAAAAAATTTATATCAGACATTAGAAAAAGAGAAAAAAAAGAATAAGGAAAAAGAAAATATGTTAATGTTAATATACAAGGTGAGAAATGTGTCAATAGAGAATGTGTCAATAAGGTTTCTAAAATGGTTTTCTACGTATAACCGTACAATAATTAATAATGCACTATTAATTGAGAAAATTATGTTAAGTTTTATGATGACATTTTCAATAAAACCTTGTTTTAATTTTAATTTTACTCCCATAAGTTCTACCCTCCACTTTTTTCACGTATTTCTAGAGTTGCAAAAATTCGGTTTATTCCCGGGTTTATTTCCAATAGACTAGGTTTATTCCCAGGTTTATTCCTGGGTCTAAACCGGTTTTTTGCTAACCTTTGCAATGCTACTTTTTTCACAAAATTTAGTTTATTTGTTCCTTTTTAAAGTTTAACTTAAGTTTAAAAAATTGGCTAAAAAGTTAAACTTTGGCTGACTAGTACAAAATATACAAAAGTAGTTACTCGTACAAGCCATACATAAAGTTTAAGTATTTAATTATGCACCTTTTTTTATATTTACAGGACATTTTTACTTTTAATTAATGTAAAAGATATTTGCACAGTCGTTTGATTTGTGAAGGATGTAACTTCACGTAACAAGTTTGTTACTTAAAATGCCATGTCAAAAGGATTTCCGTAATAGTAGGTTGGTTGGTAACCATATTCGAGAGTTAATGTTAGCTTTTTAAACTTTTTTGTTAAGTTGTTGAATTATTTAATAGTACTTTTCCCAAACAATGCTAATTTTTTTAGATAACCGTAATTTTTTTGTCAGTATAAATATAAATTTAGCAGATGTAGTTAATGTATACCAGTCTAGCTTGTAAACATATTACTGCTTATTAGTTTAAAAATCACAAGCTTCTGTTCAATCTCTCTATTACTTCGTCTTTATTGCCTGTCATTCAAGTGTAATGCTATTTTAGTAAGCTAATTATTTCTTTAATTAATGATGTAATATTTAGTTTAGTTAGATATCGGATAGTTTTGATTAGATTTACAAATTTATGTATAAAAATGGAATGTAATGTAGGGGAATTGACTGGTGAACTCTGTCATAAGTGTTGTTATGGTCCAGTTTCTTATGACTTAAAATTACTAAGTGAATTAAATGACACAGATCAAAATTTAATTCGTTTAAAGACCAATAGAAATGTTAAAAACATATACAAATACCATGATATAAATTATCTATTAAAATATCATCATCTATTTGGTAAATCTTGCTCCGATCCTTTAAAAATACATAAAAAGATTGTTACTAAAGGACTGAACGAAATAAAAATGGGATATTTATTAAAAAAAAAAGATATCTGGTAGATCTTATTCCAGGAAAATCTTTCTTTATGCAAGACATGTTGTAAAAAACTTTTTGTTAAAACAGAAGAGTGTACTAACTATAGTTTAGAATCGCCATTTAAAAATACAAATGTATCAGAGTGTGATGATATGTATGTTCCTACAGCTGAACATGTAAACATTTTAGATGCATCATGCTCAAATTTAGGTTTATCTCCAGTTTCCAAGATAAAAAAACTAAATTCGAAAAAAAAGAAAAAAGGCTGTACAGACAAAGTTTGGAGAACTATCTGAAAGCATTAAAAGAAAATTTGATGCTTCTTTTAAAGAAGATGTAAATGATTTTTCTGGAGAACCTTTTTCAGAAAATGACCTTTGTATGGATTTGGCAAAATACAAAATTCTTATTGAAAAGCTGAAAGAAAAATGCAAAACAGCAGATAAAGAACAAAAGATAAAAATTATAAGTTTACTTCCAGATTCGTGGCCCAGGAAAAATATTAGTGCTGAATTTCAAGTCTCGGAACGTTTAATAAAAATGACAAGGGAACTTACTAAGACATATGGGATACTACCAGATTTATTGAAAAGTAATAATGGAAAAGAAATTGATCAAGAAACAAGTATGCGGGTTTTAGACTTTTATACAAGTACAGAAAATTCAAGATTTCTCCCAGATAAGAAGGATTGTGTTTCTGTCCGAATTGATGGCCTTAAGCAGCCCAAACAAAAACAATTATCACTTTGTAACTTGAATGAGCTTTATGAAAAATTTAAGAATGATCATCCAGAATGTAAAATAGGCCGTTCAAAATTTTGTGAATTGAGACCTAAGTGGTGTGTAATTGCTGGTGCATCAGGAACACATACCGTTTGTGTTTGTTTATACCACCAAAACGTTAAATTAATGATTGATGGTGCAAAGTTGAATGTAAATTACAAATATCTTCTTCAAATGCTTGTGTGTGACTGAAATACTTCCGAATGTATGCTAGGATAATGCACCAATTGCCCAGAAGAACAAAACCTACTAGAAATGTTATTAGAACAATTTGACTTTGAAGAAATTTCAGAAAATATAAATTACAGACAGTGAGTTACGACTGATTGTGCTGAGATGGTTTCAATTATTAATTCTAAAGAAGAATTTTGTGAAATTTTAGTTGAAAAAATATGTGCTTTGAAGAAACATCACTATGTGTGTAAAGAACAATCAAGATTTCTTAAACACAAGAAAGAAAATTTACTGGATTCAGAATGCATTGTAGTGGGTGACTTTTCGGAAAATTTTACATTTGTAATTCAAGAAGAAATACAAAATTTCCATTGGGGGAAGAATCAGGCCACTGGCCATCTCTTTGTAAACTATTATAAAGACAATAATCTTGGTAAATGTAAGAGTAGAAGTTTTTGTGTTATCAGTGATCATCTTACACATGATGCAACCGCAGTGCATTCATTCCAAAAACATGTGATTAATGATATAAAAAATACTGTCCCATCTGTATCAAAGGTCTTCTATTTTAGTGACGGAGCTCCTAGCCAGTACAAAAATAAAAAGAATTTTATAAACCTTTGTCATCATGAGGTAGACTTTGGCCTTCAAGCAGAATGGCACTTTTTTGCGACTAGTCACGGCAAAAATGTTTGTGATGGGGGTAGGAGGAACTACAAAGAGAAAAGTAACCAAAAGAAGCCTACAGATGACAGCTGAAAATTAGATCCGCTCTCCTGAAGAAATGTTTAATTTCTGCGACAAAAGCCTTCCCGGCATTAAGTTCATGTATGTTTCAAGCGTAGAAGTGACCACCCATACAAATGAATTACATAACAGATATCAATGCTGCTTGCCAGTCCATGAAACTCGTTCCTTTCATAAGTATGTTCCTGTAAATGAATCATTTATACGATGTTACCATACTCCGAACTCAAGTAATTTTACAGAAATAAAGATATGGAAAGGTCTTTAAAAGTTTATACTGGCGAAAGGTGACATTGTTGCACGTGCGTAATAATTGTAAGAAAGTGGTATTTTGGAATTATTAATGAAGCGACCCTTGAAAATATTGATTTTGAAGTTAATGTCTATGAGTCAAAATGTCTAAAAACGTCCTTTAAATTATCAAGAGATGAAAAGACCTGGGTGGATTCAAATCTAAATTTTGAGAAAGATCACTTCTATGGAACTGACAACAAATAACTGGTTGAAATCATAACATCTTTCGTAAATTGTGTGAGAATATTTCTCAGTTCTTTCTTATTATACATATTATCTTAATAAATGAAACATTTGTTATTAAACTGTTTTCAACAAACTATATTTTTGTGTAAATATTGTAATAAAAAAGATAATTCTCCTTTCTCCTAAGGTACTTATAATAGCATTTCTTAACATCTTGTCCTCACCGTATCTCTGCTTGCAATCAAATCTCCTTCTAGAAATGTTTTTTGCATAATACTACGAATAAGATGTCAAAGCCCAAAATTTCAGATTTTTATCTGGTGCCCCACCAGAGATATCAAAGCCTAAAAAGTGTGATTTTTGACATTTTTGACAAATTTAGGAATTTTTTACACAAAGACAAATAATATCTCATATCTAGAACTTAGCGTGTGTGTACATGCGCTTTCGATCTATTTGTAAAAAAAAAAAAAAAATTGCCATGTTGCCAGTTTTTTTTGTATGAAAAATTTCCCCATATAAACGGACAGATTTTGGAAAAAATCTTAACTTTTTGCTACAATTTTTCCAGTAAGAATTTATTTTATAAAACTATCCTGTTAATGACATTTTAGCTCATTTTATTCTAAATAAATTGCCGCAAACCCCATTTGAATTGAGCAAATAAAAGGTGAGATATTGACATCTCCGTAAGCCCTTCAATGTGAGAAAATTGCTGCACACTTTGAAACAAAGATGGCTCCCATGTACAAACAAAAAATAGTAAAAATAAAACAATAGCCATTTTGAGCTTCTGTCATGTTAGGATTGTGGTGCAAAAAATTTCAGATTTTTTAAAATTAATCGAGCGACAATTTTTATATTTTATGGACCACTTGAAATGGATTGACCCATAGAATACGAAGGTGTGATTTCACATGACGTCACAATCCGCCGCACATTGTTTTTGCATCTTGCAGAGATATAGGTGTAACGTTTTATTTATTTTTTAAAAGACAAAAGATATCTCTAAGTAATAATCCCTATAGGTTTCCCTTTCTTCTTTTTTTTTTTTAGATTTTCCATAAAAGACCATTGTGTCATTTGGAAGATGATTCAAAATATTTCTAGCGTTAAAATAAATGCTTAGAAAATTGTATATTTTCTCCTGAAACCATTTCAGCTTTATGCGCTATTGTCAACTGGAAAAAAAGAAAGCTATGGTGGAATTATTTTTTACGCATAGAGTAAAAAGAAAGAAAAGCGATTAAGTGTGACGGCCGGGGTGACGCCAAAAAATATCCCTAGAATCCACTACATATAGCCAAACACAAACATGTGCTTTCTCAAAAAGGAAGAAAACTTTTAATAATACTATTTTAAATTCTAATGCAATAAAATGCTATTTTGGAATTCTTAAATATAAGCAGATCATATTCATTTGGAGAAAAAAAAAGCACGGATGATGACAGAGATTTATTACTCTTTTGTTTGACCAATTTACGGCATTTAAATTTGAATGCTAACGTGCATCATACTGTAAACCATGTTTACGGCATACTGCACCTCTATCCATTTCTTTGCTTCATGATTTTTTAGTCAATGGAATTTATTTCATCGATTAAAATGACAGACGATTTTTTTCATTGTTATGTTTTCTGACATAAATTGATACTTGGAGATGGAATAAGTGAAAATAAGGTTTTGTTGAATCAGATATTTTTCACAAAACAAAATTTATGCATATTATGTCTTTATTATTGATTAAAATGAAAGTTATTTTTCATTTCAATTTGAAAATAACAGAAAAAAAAGAAATCTAATAATCACTTTCCCTATCGTTACCCATTTTTTACCCTTTTTTTTTTACAAAAATGGAACAATTTAGGGGTGCGTTAACTTGCCCCCCCCCACCACCGATTTTTTTAAATTCAAATACATGAGGAATTAGCTCTCAATTAGCTCTAATTTGCTCTCTAATATTAGAATTTGCTCCGGTGATAAAATCGAGATATTTAAATTAGAAAGGTGGGGGGGGGGGCTAAGTTAACGCTAGCCGCCCCCACTTTTAAATATCGAAATTTCAAAGGTGCCAAAATTTAGCTCTCAATTAGCTCTAATTTGCTCTCTAATATTAGAATTTGCTCTGGTTTTGTTATCGAGATATTCCAGATTCCAGTAGGGGGGGGAAGCACTAGCTAGCCCCCCCAAATTCGATATTCGAAATTTCAGAGGTGCCAAAATTTAGCTCTCAATTAGCTCTAATTTGCTCTCTAATACCAGAATTTGCTCCGTTTTTTTTAACGAGATATTTCAATTTATATAAAGGGGACAAGCGTTAACTTAGCCCCCCCCCCACATTCGATTTTCGAAATTTCAAAGATGCCAAAATTTAGCTCTCAATTAGCTCTAATTTGCTCTCTAATATCAGAATTTGATCCGGGTTTTTTTCGAGATATTTCAATTTATATGAAGGGGGCAAGCGTTAACTTAGCCCCCCACATTCGATTTTCGAAATTTCAAAGATACCAAAATTTAGCTCTCAATTAGCTCTAATTTGCTCTCTAATACCAGAATTTGCTCCGGTTTTTTTTTCGAGATATTTCAATTTATATGAAGGGGGCAAGCGATAACTTAGCCCCCCCCCCACTTTAGAGTATCAAAATTTCAAAGGTGCCAAAATTTAACTCTCAATTAGCTCTAATTTACTCTCTAATATTAGAATTGGCTCCCATTATAATATCGAGATATTTCAATTTATATGAAGGGGGCAAGAGTTAACTTAGCCCCCTCCCCCTTAAGAGTATCAAAATTTCAAAGGTGCCAAAATTTATCTTTCAAGGAGCTCTAATTTGTTCTCTAATACCAGAATTTGTTCCGGATTTTTATGGAGATATTTCAATTTATATGAAAAGGGCAAGCGTTAACTTAGCCCCCGCCCCCCACTTCCAAGTATCAAAATTTCAAAGGTGCCAAAATTTAGAGCTCTAATGTTAGAGCTCCAACATTAGTAACTCTAATTTGCACTCTCATATTAGAAGTTGCTCATCGAAATTTCAAAGGTGCCAAATTTTAGCTCTCAATTAGCTCTAATTTGCTCTTTACTATTAGAATTTGCTTTGGTTTTCTTATCGAGATATACCAGATTCTTCTAGGGTGGAGGGGGGGGGAATATCATTTATCATTAAAATATCATTTTTCTCATTTTAGACAATTTTGTCTGAAATTGGCTTAGTCTCATTTAAAAATATTAATTTCAAGGATTCCGTTCTTTTTACATTCTTATTTCGATAAAGATATTTCCGTTATGATTAGTTTTAAATTACTTTAATGCTTTAAAAATTCCTTTAAAAAGTGGCATTTTTTTTCTTCTAAAAGGCAGTTTATTGTTATGAAAGAAAAAAAAAACTAAAATTTTAAAGTACTAAAATACATGAAAAACAGTTTTTTTTTTCTCATTGTAATGTTGCTGAACTTTTTTTTGTCGATGCGTTTTTTTTTTTTTTTCATTTTTAATTAACAGCATCTGGAAACCACATGTTGACAAGGTGAGTCTTGAGGGTCAATCCACTTGATTCATGCCAGTTTCGCCGAAAATCCACCCTCTTACCTCATGCTGTGTTTCTTGAAGGTTCCTACTAATGAATGGCGCGTGACTTCCTTTAAAAGACCAAAAGTTTTAAGCCGAAAAAAGGGGTCTGTTAAAAATTAAATGCATTTACGACCGTCGTTATTTTTCAATGGATATTTTATTTATTGCACACATCTATTATTTGCTTCCTGAGATTTAGATAATTTGAAAACATTAATACTTATTTTGGATTTGATTTATAAAAGATGATTATATAATAATTTATTAATTCAAAAAAACCAGAGTATATATATAATTAGCTAGGATAATTGCTGTGTTGCGCATAGGAAATTCCATTATAAGTTTGCAATATTATTATCTAATAATTTCATATAATGATACAATGTCATAAAATATAAAGATATAATATAATGATTTATGACTAACATTAAATGTATATTGGTTTTGGTTATATTCCTTTTAATTCATTTTTTCATGCGTTTAAATGATGCATATTGTATTAAATACATATATATATTTGTGTGTGTGTGTCGGCGGGGGGCAATCTCGAAAATACTCTTTCGCTGAACATCTATTTTATTTCCAAATTACTTTATTTCCAAATTTTAAGTGAATCGGATATTTTTATCATGAGTTATCGCGTTACGCACATACAGAACCGACGGGCACATAAGCTCCCAGACTTTGATAGCCTGTGAATTAAAAAACTATAAAATGTAAGGTGTGGTATAGCTGTATATACACTATATGTCCAATGATGATCGGTCAGTTGGGATTTTAAACGTTTTGTTAAATATTTAAGGAAATACTTGAGGAATTATCCTGAAACTTCACGTTTGCAAACAGAACGGTATAGGTTATATATTTTAGAGGTCAAGAAATTGGAATATATATATATAAGACCATTAATAGTAAACAATATTAACCATTTGAAATTAACTATTGAATTTAATATCTTATATCACACTAAATATGAAAGGAACAAAGAATAATATGAATACAAATGGAATTTGTAGAACCAAAGCAGAATCATCAGGTCCCAAATACTTTGGAATTACAAATGGAGTGTGTGGTTTCATCTTCGTATTTGGCATGAGAAAGTAAAACAATACGAATTTGGGACTACCAACCAGGCCCGTAGCTAAGGGGGCGCTATGAGCGGCTCAGCCCCCCCCTAAAATATTTTGAGCCCCCCCCCCCCTTGGAAACAATTCGAAGGTCACTAAATAAATTTCTGTTCCGAAAATTCAAATGAAATTTCGTTCAAAATTTAATTTATTTTTGAGACTCTTTCACAGTTTTGTAGAAATACTAAACTGTACCTAAAATAAGTGTTTAAACAATTCCTCATCTTATTTGTACACATAAAACCAACATGATGTTCAATTTTTCTCCAAGTTATACACTCAAAATTTTCACCATCCTGTACTTTTCTTAGCATAAAATGAAATTATTATTACAGTTTAATAAGAAACATAGTACAGTGAAACGTCTAAATAAGGGACACTCCGAATAAGGGACACCTCTATTTAAGGGACAAAACTTCCGGTCCCAGTCCCTTGATATAAGACATGTAATGTACTTACCTCTGAATAAGGGACACTCGATTTAAGGGACAGTTGAAAATGAGATGATCAAAGGGACTGGTTTTTGCATTTCAGTTAATGAAATATGTCTGTGATGAAAATGAAAATACAGATTTTTGTGAATTTATCAAACAGACAGACAGTCATGTGGATACAGCGGCATACGACACAATTGACGATTATTTATTTATCCACAATTCTGATTTGACATCAGTGCGTTTTTCCCCATTGAAAGTAATGTTGGAAGTTTTCAGTATGGTTCTGAAAGTGGAGAATAAAAGTAAAGTACGAAACAAAGAACTTAATAGATGCCATTCGGCTGTTCTCAAATCCAAAAGGGCAACTTTTATGACATAAGTTTTCATTTATTTTTATTCGGAAATGCACGAAACTAGCAGGCGTTGTTGTTCAGAAATATGTAATCGAACTGTTATTTTTTTTCATTTTTTGAGGGCATATGCAATAGACTTTATAGAAAATATTGTCAAAGTGGGCGTTTTGAACCGAATTTCTACACGAAAGAAGAATAACTACTCAGGAAGGGTGATAAACGTATTTGCCACATGACCAAAATCGCTTATAACTCAATAGGTAATTTATTTACCAAAAACGTGAAAACTCAGTTCGATTACAAATCGCTTCCACAGTCAGTCAGTCCAGTTTTATACCTTTCCGTTAAAAAATGAATTTGTAAATATGTCAAAACGTTTCCCACTAGCTGAGCACAGCAGTTGAATATTTTTTTTGTAAATGCTCCTGATAATGAAGAACTAAAATTTATGAGTATAGTAAACGAACACTTGAAAGATTTGTAGTGAAAAATTGAAATTTGCAAAACAATTATTTTTGATTACTTCGAGATAATTTTTTTAAACGCTTTAATCCTTTAGCATCTACAGAATTTGTATATAAAATAAAAATCAATAATTCTACAAATAATTTAATGATTTAGTAATCAATTAAAAATTTTAATTTTTTAATTTCCCTAAATTCCTTTTATCTCACTAATGTAATTCATACATTTTTGGTACATTTAAACTTCATCTTTAATGATTTGTTATTTTTATATCCTTCTGAACGATTAAGCAAAAATAAACGGCATCAAACACCTGATAAAATAGTTAATAATATTAAAATATTATTGTTATTTTCTTCCCTTTTTTTGTGCTTGCAATAATAGACATATATGGTAATTCAAATATTAGTTGTGTTCAATTTTTATGAAGAGATGGAGTCAATTAAATATCAGTATTATAAATTAAATAAATTTATTTCAGATAACATTTGAAAGAGATAGCTATTATTTGAAAATATTAAATTATAACTTATTGTTACACAATGCATTCAACAGTAATATTTTCTTCTCGCTCTTGTCCCTTACCCGGAAAGAGTAAGAACAGAACATTTTATCAATAAAACAACATTCTTTAACTTTCTTTACTGATAAACGAAAATATCAATTCAAACTTTAATTTATAATTCAATATTAAGGATGTCCTTAAATCAAAAAGGACAAATTTGTGACATAAGTTTTAACTTATTTTAGTTCGGAAATGCGTGAAACTAGCAAGTGTTGTTCAGAAACTACTTAATCAAACTCAATTTTTTTTTTTTTTTTTTTTTTTTTTTTATGCCATAGATTTTTAAACCATTAAATTAGACGTTTTGAACCGCATTTCCGGACGGCGGCCGATAAAACAGTCCAACGAAGGAAGAAAAAATCGTGATCATGTGATCAAAATCGTTTATAACTTGATAGGTAATTTAATTATCATAAAATGGAAAACTGAGATCGATTCCAAGTCCCTTCCATAGATAGGTCTTCCAATTTTATATATTTTCGTTAAAAAGTGAATTTGTAAATTTGTCAAAACTCTTTGCGTTTGTCAACATTAAACGGCCAATTCAAACAAACTAGGCTCACCAACCCGCGTTTAGACAACGCAAACTCTGAAAACACTATAATTTTTCTTGTTTTAAAAATATTACCTGGTTATAGAAGATTAAATGACATTATCACGAACGAGGACTACCTTCTGTAATAAGTTTTCTATATTGTTTTCGCTTGAATTCAGTATTTTTGGTTAATATGGCCTCATCCACCACTGTGGCGACAGCTGATGGCTGTTTTTGAGATTGACAAACAAGATAAATTACACATTTGAAAATCAGCTTGAATAAAATGATTAGGTAAATAATGTCGGTGCCTCTCGGACATAGCGATACTATGGACAATATTCTTCCTTTGAGTTCGAGATCTGAAAAAATCCGTCTCGCTGTAAATAACATTCAAAATCACGGTACTGAAAAGCATTGTATTTTGAAATTTTAAGCTTATATTTCTTATTTTGATCGCGTTTTAAATACATTGAAGGACGTGTATAACTTATGCATGACTTATTTTCTTCGTTTTATTTCACTATCACACATATTCAGTATGTTATTAAAATGTAAATTGTTTATTTTAATTATTAAATATATATATGAATTTTTAAATATGTATTTATCGAGTAGTAATTGGTATAAAATAAACCAAACGCATTTTATGCATGGATTTACCACTATTTATGCTGCATCTAGTGAAGAAATTTATAAACAAAATTGCTATAGCCGCACTACATGGCTACTAGTCATGTGATTCGCAATGTGACATCCCATTAATATCGTCCACAAGAAAATCGTGATGTATAATGTAATTTTCACTATTAAATGGCAGGGCTCGTACGGATCCTGGAATTTTATGATCAGAAAATTTTACTACATTAGTATTTTCTTTTTGAAAATTTCTGATTAAACTAAGCGAAGTTTCAGTGTTTGAACAAAATTTATTTTTCCATTGAAAAAAAAAAAAAAAAAAAAAAAAAACTGGTATATCACCTGGAAAATAACGGTACCCGTACGAACCCTGAATGAGTTTTACGTGCGAAAATTTAATTACAATTTTTATTTTTCCACTTTTTAATATTTACTTATAAATATATTATTCCATTTAAAAGTACTTGGAAATATCAGTGTTAGAATTTTTTAAATACTAATTGATGTTTATTATTAAAAGATTTTCATGCATAATAAATTAATTATTTTAGGCATTTTTCATATGACAACATTTTTAATATTTTGGTGTTTTATATTAAATGTGGTGCACGCGTAATAATTTAATTATTTTAAGATATTCTTAATTTTTTAATATTCATGTCTAAATACAATTTATATGAATTAATTTTCCGTTATTACCTGATTTTAACAATCGATCATTATAATATTATTTTAAAGTTTTATTTGTGTTTTTAATAGTCATGTGTAAATACATATTTTAACTTCAAACGAAATTTAATTCTTTGTGCTGTTTAACAAACTGGCATCAACATAAAAATTAATTTTTCTAAATATATATATATTTCATTTTATTTATTTATTTAAATTTTTCTCATGTTTCGGTTTGGTTTATTGATAAATTTAATTGGTGAATATTGTCTACTTTTAATGGTCTTATATATATATATAATAAAAAAATCAATCAGAAAATTAGTAAAATTAAAAGAATAATAAGCGCATTTTCACACCGTTTGCTTGAGATGCATATATATATATCATTCATATGCATAGTTTTGTTCTTAAAAACTTTAATGGACCTCTTCTGACCGACTTTAACATTAAAAATTTTTTATATATAGTTCTCCGATTTAAAAATTGTAAGTATGCGTGATAAAGACATTAATTTAGCAAAGACGATTGTTAATAATTTTGTTTTAATTATCTGAAAACTATACTCATTTCTAACTTGTATTTTAGACGAAGCATATAAAATACAAGCATTAAAATTAAAAATTTTAGTACTCATATAAAATAACACATATTTAAACAATATTAATGTTATTTAGTAAAATCTAAATCCTAAAAAAAGACTTTTTTTTTTTTTTTTTTGAAAAAGCACAAAGAAAATTGGTTTTATCCAAATAAGTAAACAGTACAGAAAATTTAAATATTTTATAATTGTTAAACTTGATAAAAATATAAGAAACAGAAAAAGTAGCACATGTACTTTGTCACTCTTGAAGGTGTAATCTCTTCTTCGTATTTAATTATTATTATTATTATTACCATTTAATTTTGAATAAGTAAATTAATTATGTCTGAAAACTAAGAATTTTGAAAATAATTTGTACAAATAAGTAGTTTGACATAGATTTCATTCAATACAACATTTTTTAGGGTTGAACTAATCATTGATTATAAGGTTAATGTATTTCTTTCTAGGAAAAGGGCACTGAAAGTGAATTAAGAAATAACTGCAGTAAACTTTTCACAAACTCAGGAAAAATTAAGTTTTAAATTCCTCATATGATAACAAAGTAAAATGCATTTTTTCTTTACATATGAGGTAACTTAATAATTAATATTGAATTTTACAAGGATTACATGTATTGGATTCAAGTGCTATATTTTAAGAGATTTCCTTTAGCTAAATGTCTTTAAAAATTACTTAAAAATACCTATTTTTCATTTACTAATAAATCCTTGTAATTGGTGCGGTTGGATTGGATTTTATTTTGTTTACCAGCTGATTTTTAAACTCTATTTGTTGGCTTTCTTTTGAGGTTGTTTCATTGTTGTGAGAAAATTTTCCGATTTTAAGAATTTCATTATATTTCAATATAATTCTTGCCTTGAAGAATTTATATCGGACACAACGCAAATAAGTCTTATTTTTTATTTTTTTATCTTTGAGAAATAAATTACCATCAAAAACAGCACAAACGTTTTTTCCTTAAAGAATTCCTAAATCACTCTTCCAGTGACCCTTTTATTGGCCAGATAATACAATACATAAACAGTACTAAGCTACTGAAACACTGAACAAGTTTTGTCGAATCTTCCCTCGAATGACCAGGGATCATGAGCGTTGGCAATATGCAACTCCAGTATGACCCCTTGTATTTTCCCCTCCTAATCGTTTTCGGGTTTAAAGTAACAAACTATTTAGGGTTTTTTCTAACGGAAGCACTTAATTGAAAGGATGACAGAATGATTGACATTCGGCGAAAAAGGAATCCATGAATCCACTTAATGAAAAAAGAAAAATTTCAAGAGAAATAGTGAGCTTTCTGAAGGAGTAATCGATCATTCTGTAAAAGAGCTATTTCCGTTGACAAAATTTAAGTCCTCGAAAAAGTAATAGAGCAACAAAATCGCGTTGCTCTACGGATAGGTGTTTTCTACCTGTCAACCCTTCAAAGCTAATGGTCTCTTTGATTCTCGTGTGACTGAACCTGTATATGTAGAAGTTTTCACTTTCGAGAACGATTAAGTAGTGTCGGCTGTAACGGGAAATCCCCGTAGGGGGTCTATAGGGCAATTCGGCACGAATCATAAAGTATCCTTCATTAGTTACAATCTGTTACTCTTTTTTTTTTTTTGACATATGAAAAATTTGTTTTCGTATTTGGTAACCATTAAACTTACTTTTTTAGGATGAGAAACACCTTAATGGTGCTTTATGTGATTAATGCAAATATGTTCTTATTACTTATTTAAACCCTCATTTCTTTAATTGCGGAAATTGGTTATACTATCCAGCAAATTCATTTCCTTCTAATATCGTATTTCTCGCAAGAGGAGTTATTTTCTAATTATCAATACTTTCTTCTAACATGATCAGCACCAGATGCTTTCCTTTTAAAATAAGTAGCTCCGGTAATTGCAAACATATTTTAAAAGCAGTAATTCTATTTTTATTACTCATCCTAATGAAAAAAAATGCATGATATGCATAACAGTATTGAAGCAAACTGTAAAATAATGTTTGATGTGATTAGGAGTAGAATGTTGATAAATTTTAAATCAATCGCTTAGTCAAAAGTATCTTAAACAAAGCCAGTCTTTTTAAATCCCGAGTGCGTTATGATTACAATTCCAGTAAAAAAAAAAAAAAAAAAAAAAAAAAAAAAAATGTAGAAAAAAATGCGTAGAAAAAGAAACTTGTTGTATATAAATCTATATTGTTAAATGGGCGTGTGCTGCAATAAAAGAAGATCAGAATTTTAAAAAAGGATTATTTTGATATCATACGCTTTAAATAAAGTATCTCTCTATTCTAAAAAAAAAGTAATTTATTGTCACCGCCGCTGACAATGAAAGTTTTGTTATTTAGGATATTTCTTAGCTAAAATTAAGAATAAGAAAACGAAGGCATAGAAAAATATGAAAATTGATGGTATTACAGAGAAATGTTTGATAAGCACACTGATGCAGGCAGCTTGTAAATTGAATAACCATTTTAAGATATATTTTATGTTAAAGTGGGTGTCCCATTAAAAAAGTTTCATAGGAACAAAAACTATCGAAATTTAAACATTTTTAGATCATTTTATATATTAGAAATTCCCGGTATGAAGACTGCAAGTTTTAATTGAGCTCATTTTTTAAGACTTATTTCAATTTTAAATTCAACTTTTCAGCATTTTGAGAGACATTTTTTGAAAATTTTATAAATGGTTATTATTTTAAATTGTTGCCAAATGATCAAATGATTCCTTTAAATTAAAAAAAAAGTATTTACTTGCAACTATCACACACAGAAAAAAAAATCAAATAGGTAATAAATAAGAGTTAAAGGTGGGAAAATACTGAAAATTATGTCAAAAGAATACATTTACATATGACTATTAAAAGGGAAATAAAATTTTAAAATAATGAAATCATAAAAATGCATTTATAGACGTAAATAGAAAACAATATATATCAGATTTAAAACAATCAGAATTTAAAAAATTGCGCTGATTTTTTAAATATCTGGTTCGAGTTTTCTCCAAAATCGATTTGAATAGTTATTTTCAATACAAAAACACGTTATTTGTAGATATGTCTACACTCGGTATTTTTTTTTTAAATAATTTAATTTTTATATTTTAAATTAAAAAGATTTTTTTTTTTTTTTTTTTTTTTTTGCATGAATCATCATATTTTCCGTTTAAAACAGGATTTTATAGACAAATTCATTTTCAGAATTCCTTTTGCTGATTTTCATTTTTATTACCCAGAAATATATTTACTATTCACACAATAATAATAATAATAATAATAATTTTTAATGATAAAATTATAACAATTTAAAAATACATACATTTTTTGGAAAAAGAAATGTTGGGTTGGGGCAGATTATACGGATTTTTCCCATAGGCCGGCCGAGACGGGATGAACCAGTTATTTCCATACGGTTGGATCGGAACCTATACTGATATATTTTGATTAGTAAAACTAGTGCTCTAGGAAGAATGTATGCCAAGCCCTGTCCGGTTTGGCAGTAATAAGTCAAACCCGGTCCGAGTTTGCAGAAAAAGTAAAGTCAGGGACCGGAAAAAGTGATGACCTATCAGAGTCCATCCTTCAAAAATATATAAATAAATAAATAAACAAAGCCGATACCAGGCCCGGAACGACTGAAGAATAGGTCTGGTCAGGCCCGAGCCGATTGTTGTGGATTAAAATTGGCCAGCCTACTATGCCGGACACGGCCCATGAAAACCTCTAATCTTATACACATTTTTTTTTCTAATTGTTCAATTGTATTTTGTATTTTAAATGTATTTTGAAAATACATGTATTTTGTATTTGGAACTTTTTCAATTCGAAAAGTATTTTGTATTTTGTATTTTAGGTTCTAAAACTAATGTATTTTGTATCGAAAATGATTTTTTGATTTGTATTTTGCCCAACTCTGCTCGTGAGTGTCTTCGCGGGCAGGTGCCGTGATTTTAAATACTTTCTAGGGAGAGTTGCACCAAAAGAAGCACTTGACTTCTTGCTGAATTGGCGATCTTATTCTTATTTCGGGCCTTGGCAATATTACTCAAAGAAAGTACCTATTGTAATAACGCCATCCCTTGAATCCGCCTTTCTTAATCCAGATTCGGTGATTGGTGACACACGGAGTTGTCAGAGATCTAAAGTTTGTGTCCACTTGAGTCAATTGATGATTGATGCTGAAAATTCTCGAAAGAAGAAACAAGATTTTAGGAATACAGATAGTTTCGCTTAGGACCGAATTAGGGTAATACTTTCAACGAAAATAAGGACTCTCTGAAACTCAGATTTTGACAGTATTGTTTAAAACAATGAATACTATAGTACTCACATTTAATTTTTTTTCTTCATAGTTTCATTTCATAGTTTAAAAAAAAGTACTCCGAAAAAGTTTTATTATTTTAAATATACATATGTATGTAAACGCTTATTACACTTTTTATTTCTCAAATTGTGAATTATTAATTATTTTACTTTCCAAAGATTTGCCCATTTTTTTTTTAATATGCCAAAAAATTTAATTTTGTTTGTTAATAAGATAAATTTGAAATTACACAATTGTGGAATACTTTTAAATAATTTCTTTTGAATATTGTTTCTGATTGTTAATGAACTAAATAATTAGAATGTACGAATATACATTAAAATATAAAATACAAAAATAAATACAGAAATATTCAATAAAAATATGTAAACCATAATGTAATTATTGAAATATACTGTAGAAATGTACAAAATTTTTAAAAATAAAATCTTCATTTCCTTATCTTTCAGCGTCTAAATTAAAAAATGAAATAATATCTATAAAAATGAGCTAAAGAAAATAAACAAGCAATACTTATATTTCAGAATAAAAAGAAGCGTTATTCCAGAATTCTGGGCCCCACCAGAGGCCGAGAGGTTCCCACCTATCAATTGGTAGACAGTAGCTGCTGGTTTCGAATCCAATAGCGGCCGTCGGCCTAACCGTTGGGAGATTTCGTGGTTTTCTTCAAATCTTGCGTAAAAACGGGTTAGGTTCCCTCAGAAAGACCACCACGGTGAGCACTCCTACCCAGGGCCTATATCCCTAGTATAGAAAATTGTCCGACAAAAAATAAACCAAACAAAGCCAAAATTCTAGAGTGTCAGAGTGTTAAAAATAACACCTGCAATAGGTGCATTAACTTGCCCGCCCCCTTCCCCCCCCACCAACCACCGATTTTTTTTAATTCAAATACATGAGGAATTAGCTCTCAATTAGCTCTAATTTGCTCTCTAATATTAGAATGTTTGTGTGTATGTGTGTGGGAGGGCTATCTCGATAACGAAACAAGAGAAAATTCTAATATTAGAGAACAAATTAGAGTTAATTCAGAGCTAAAGTTTGGCACCTTTGAAATTTCGATGAGCTACTTCTAATATTAGAGAGCAAATTAGAGCTACTAATATTGGAGCTCTAATATTAGAGTTCTAAATTTTGGCACCTTTGAAATTTTGATACTCGAAAGTGGAGGGGGGGGGGGTTGGCTAAGTTAACGCTTGCCCCTTTCATATAAATTGAAATATCTCCATAAAAAAACCGGAACAAATTCTGGTATTAGAGAGCAAATTAGAGCTCTTTGAAAGATAAATTTTGGCACCTTTGAAATTTTGATACTCGAAAATGGAGAGGGCTAAGTTAACGCTTGCCCCCTTCATATAAATTGAAATATCTCGATAATATAATGAGAGCTAATTCTAATATTAGAGAGCAAATTAGAGCTAATTGAAAGCTAAATTTTGGCACCTTTGAAATTTTGATACTCGAAAGGGGGGGGGGCTAAGTTAACGCTTGCCCCCTTTATATAAATTGAAATATCTCGTTAAAAAAAATGGAGCAAATTCTGGTATTAGACAGCAAATTAGAGCTAATTGAGAGCTAAATTTTGGCATCTTTGAAATTTCGAAAATCGAATGTGGGGGGGGGGGGTTAAGTTAACGCTTGCCCCCTTTATATAAATTGAAATATCTCGTTAAAAAAACCGGAGCAAATTCTGGTATTAGAGAGCAAATTAGAGCTAATTGAGAGCTAAATTTTGGCACCTTTGAAATTTTGATACTCTAAAGTGGGGGGGGGGGCTAAGTTATCGCTTGCCCCCCTACTGGAATCTGGAATATCTCGATGACAAAACCAGAGCAAATTCTAATATTAGAGAGCAAATTAGAGCTAATTGAGAGCTAAATTTTGGCACCTTTGAAATTTCGATATTTGAAAGTGGGGGGGGGGGCTAACGTTAACTTAGCCCCCCACCTTTCTAATTTAAAAATCTCGATTTTATCACCAGAGCAAATTCTAATATTAGAGAGCAAATTAGAGCTAATTGAGTGCTAATTCCTCATGTGTTTGAATTTAAAAAAATCGGTGGTGGGGGGGGGGGGCAAGTTAACGCACCCACAATTTAGTTGCCTTCATCAGAGAATTTTAATTAAAATTAAAAAATAACATTAACTTAAAAACTAATTCAAAATTTAAAAATCTAATATTAATTTCGAGACCTGCGGATGAATACGGATTTTTGGTGTTAATTTAACTGCATTATATTCAAACTTTTTTGGAGAAATCGCCATAGAAAAAAATCAGTTTAATCAGTTGTTTTATAAAATCGTTTCATAATGTCATTTCATAAATTCGTTTAATTATGATTTTATATATATAGGGTAGATATATTATTAATATTCACAGGAATTCTTTCTGACTTGAATATTCCACATAAGGTTACGTAAGTCCTCTTTTGCAGGATCTATGCACTAAATGCACCAAAATTCATAAAATGCTTCTAGGTAATGCTACAGCCTAAGAGGTCAAAGGTACAACATGTTCATAGATACAACACCTTCCCTTACCTTGATTGCCTCGCCCTACCATTTATGAATACTTCACTTGATTCAGTGCGGGATATGTCAGTTTCCAAAAATAGCGACTTCAGCTATGCAATGCCTTGTTCAAATTCTGGACCGTACATTTCTCGCCTAGTTAGAAAATTACCACTCGTGATTGTTGTATCAAAAGAAATTCAACTTAAAAATCAGTTTGGTAATCGACAATAACATCAAATAAACGTATATTTATAAAAATTTCTCGCTTGTGCAAATTTCGTACATTTACATATTTTTTGATTTTTAGACGTATTAAAGACTTTCCGCTATAATGTTTTACAAAAATACAAATGGCATGTTTAGCTCAGATATTGTTTCTCTCTTGGGTGTACTTTCTGCGTAAAAAAAAAAACAATTATAAACATGTATATTAAAAACATATCCAAATTTAATAATCAAGTATATTAAACAAGCATTTTGATGGTGGTAACAACTTGTTCGAAGTAAGATTGCGAAATCTCACAGGAAAAATAATCTTTCGCACTCAATTAATCTTTGTAAAAAAATCAATTGCTGGATTTCAAGTGAGTATTATTTGTATTTTTAATTATCACATAGCATTTAGCAACAATTTTCATACACAAGAATTACGATTTAAATTGAAATCTTAAGGTTGCAATATCCAGGCTATGTATCAAATTATCAAGACTTTTTTTATCCTGTAGCATTTAATGTATGCGTGCGATTTGTATTTATGCATAAAGTATTGAAAAATTCTCTTGTTTAAACAGTATGAGATTTTGTATGAAATGGTTTGAAATTTTGACAGATTATCAATATTCTACTTATGAATTCAAATTTAATGAAGTCAATCCAAGAATTTAATGGTTTAAAAAGTTGCATTTGGAAATTTTAAGATGTTCTTTAGAGGTATGGGTTTTATGTAAGAGGATTTTTTATTATTTTGCAGCTATCAAAAAAACTGTTCAAAAGTACTTTTGAAATTGGATTTATTTTCTCAAAAAAAAAATTGGCAACATACAAATATATATGTAAAAAAATCTTCTGAAAAAAATCCATCTTTACGTAATGTCTCATCTCTGAGTACGCGATGTCTGTACTCTAGGAAAAACATTTCTTATTTTCTCTACGGAATATTGGAATATTTCGCATCATATTTATTGAATGCATTTTCTTAAACATTTATACATTATATGAAAATTCGAAAAAGATATGGAAATTTAAGATTTTTTATATAATTTTTACATAACTACAAAAACAACAACAACAAAAACTTTGACATGTAATCCACAATCTCACTGTTCGAATGTTTTAATTTTATTTCTTCCAGTTTTCGATAGAATAAGAGGGTGAGATTTTCTATAACGCGTTGTTAACGTGATTATTTAGCTCTTGCAATTTAACAAGATTTAATGTTTTCAATTTATTTTTTAGCTCTTACAGTTATTTGAAAAGAAGTTTTTTTTAAATTCTTTTCGCTACAAAAAGAAACTTTTCTTGTGCACATAATCGACGCAAAAAGCTTAAAATTGTCCAACAACCTCGTGATTTGGCTTTATTTGAACAAAATGTTGCTATTAGATTTACAAGCATAAGGTAAAGTATCCATGTCATAATTAAGACAATGCAGACTTACCACAGGAAAGTATACATCAAAACTAAAAATCGGTTCAAAAGATCAAAAAAGGCTTCATCCAGGACTGATACTATTTTTTATGTGACATAGTGTTAATACAGGCTATAACAACTATAAAAATAAAAAAGAAACATTACTAATGATTGTATCAGTACGGTTCCCCTGTCACAAACCTCGTATTTTTCAATGAGTGATTTTTTTGCTGCACTGTATATAAAGTATGATATATATATGTATATACATATATATTACCTAATTTGTTACAATTGTGTAGCACCACATTTTTTAAGTAGTGAATCGATTTTCAAATTAAGGCATATCTAACATGGTTTGCACGAACTCCTCGTTTGGGCACTGCGAGCAGTAGTTTGTCAAATCCTTTAGTTCGTCGACTCTACTATCTTGGTATAAGTGTGAAGAATTGTGGTATTTTAAAGCTAAAATTTAGCTTTACAGCTACGCAAAAAATTTGATGACGATAATGTACAAAACTTTTGTACTGATGAACATCAGAGTTCTTATAACAAAGATTTTTTTTTTTAAATAACATGCAGAGATATCGTTAGGTGAAAGTTAATTCCTTCACGAATTCTGTTCACATCGAATGTCTATATTGGACTCTGAAGAGTGCATACAAAGTGCAAAATAAAGAATATAAATGGCCAATAGCATTTATACAAGGATTTAAAGGAACACATCTGTTTTTGAGCCGGGATCTTCATACTTGTCATAAATCAGATAAATCAACTTATGACCGTTTATCCAGAAATCCTCTTATTAACACTATTTTTGTATCTATGAAAGAAAAAATCTTCTCAAACTGTGCTTGCTATGGTTTCCGTTAATTTGATTGTCTAGCGTCTATCATGGTTAGATGTTGGAGCATACTAGAATGCGGTTCGTGATCAGGGCAATTTTGGAGCACATAACCAATGGTATGATAGAATGTGTGCTTTGTTTACAGCAGGAGATAAGCCCAGATAGCAGCAATTGCTCAGAACTTACCTATCTAATTTAATTTATATGTTATATATCTTTTAGACTGTGCATTCAAAGTCTACAAATAGGCGTAAAAAATGAAATATTAATTTTTTTTAACTTAGAAACTTTGATTTCCAATAAATACGTGCTCCAGCACTTTGAATTCAACACCTGTGTTATTTTACTTTGTTTTATACCCTTTAACAATCAATGTTTAATTTTCGGCATGCAAAGAGAAAAAAAACGCCATTTTGGAAATTTATCAGTCGTCATCATGGATTTTAAAAACATCTGGACAATTCATGTGTTAGTGGCCGCCATCTTGGACGTTAGTTACCTTAGATTTCATTAGCCCTTTTAATTCGCCATCTTGGCCGTCTTATCTATCAGACCTCGATCTTGGGCCGGCTTCTCTTCCAACTTAGTATAATGTTACCATAGACAAAGACGTCCAACGTCCAAGTGGCTTTTGAAACGTCATGAATATGATGTCACAGCTAGGTCAGATGTTCAATTTTTCAGCCTGCTGACCACATGACTAGTCCGAGAAAAGTTAGACTTATGAAGTTTTTTTCTTGACGTAGTAATTGCACATTATATAATGAAGATAAAGGGAGAGAGAACAGTGGATCAGTCTTACTTTGTCTGAAAATGGATCTGGCAAATTGTACAAAACTGGTATTATTTTCATAAATAATGTTTCAGATATTTTATAAACTCAAATTTTACCTATTGTGAAAATGCAGCACAGGGAATTGACAGGGATGACAGACTCGGGAATTCAGCTATCGCTTAAGTATATAAGTGCAACCCTAAAAGAAGAACATATTAACAGTGTAAATTGCTAAAGCAGCAATTAAAAAAATGAAACAAAAATAATGATTTACATTAATGTTTAGGCCTGAGTTTTACTAAATGGCAAGTTTTAAATAATCACATGTCTCAAAACTTATATTTACTTAATAGTATAATTAATAAATGCAATCATGTAACAATTTTCCACACATAATCTAAGCTATTTCTGTTCCCAAGTGTAGATCGATCATTCATATACATTGTCCACTCGATTGCTTCGATGTAGATAGACAAATTTCTAGACAAACTTAAACATCTTCTTGCATACAGAGTAAATCCGTATTATCCAATTTCTATATGAAAGCATAATTCATATCTGACATAAGACATAGCACGTAATATGCAGAGTAACTAGGTAAAATATAGATAAACTAAGTAACGGAAGAAAAAAATAATTAACACTTTAATGAACCTGTCTAGTTTTGCAAACAGCATTGTTAATTTTATCACTTTATAATTATTTTCCTTTTAATGGTAATAAATATATATATTTTTAAAGTACTTTAAAATGTCCAGTATAGCCAATATTACGAACGTTGTATATTTTATAAACATAAAACGAAGATGTGGCAATTCCAAAACTTTCTTCTATCTCATACATTTTAATACTTCTGTAAAATTGCAGAATAGCACTACACCTGTTACGTGATTTACACAAAAATCTAATCAGAACAACTGATGCGAATTTCTAACTGAAGCTCTAGTTTGAAGAAAATATGTGCATCATTTTGGAGGTAGTTTTATTGCAGAAATCTTCAAAAAATCTACATAACAGCGCCACCTGTTGCGTAATGCACACCAAAGACTGATCACAATCAAATTTTATCAGGTAATAACTGAATATGAAGTTTGATAAAAAAATCCGGGCATTTGTTTTTGTAATACAGCTATTGCAAAATCTTGAAAAATGCAGCATTGAAGTATCAACTTGAAGAAGATTTACAGCAAAATTTAAACAAACACTAATATATATCAGGGACTAACTGAATCTGAAATTTGATAAATTTTATGCATTAGTTCTGGAGGTAGAGATCAAAAATCGTGAATGATGCAGCATTGTAGAGCCACTTCATGATTGATTTACAACAAACATTATTAAATTATATCAAGGACATACGGGTCTATCGTTTTATAAAATACGTGCTTTTGTTCCTCAGATAAACAATTGTGTAACTTTTTCAATAATACAGCATAGCAGTGCCACCTGTAGAGTACACCAAATACTAAAGAAGCCATTTTTTAAGGTGTAACTTAATCTAAACTTTTATGAAATTCCGTACATTTGTTCTTGATATACAGCAATCAAAATCTTTTTGTCGCATACAGATTTGCGAAGTGACAGACAGACATTTTTAAAAAACACAATAAATGGTGTTTAGGTCTTTCTAAACGGTATAAATTCAACAAAAATATGAAGTCGAAAATTTTCATGAATCCAATACTTTCTTCTTGTAAACAGAGAATAAAGTTGTAATGAAAAGCTTTGTGCCTTAAAGCGTTCTGAAGCATAAAATAACACTTTTCAGATATTAGTATAAGACGTATAAACATATACACTGAGATACAAGAATACATTTTAATGATAAATGTAGTATATCGGGGTTTAGGATTCCTATGAAGCCATTTGTCAGTACTAAGTTTTTTAAACAGTGAATACAAAATACAATAGGGGTTGGATGAAAATTAAAAGTACATTTGAGCTTAAAATTTTTAGAAAAGCAAAAACAGCAATGAAGAAGATATCTATACAAACCGAATATAAAGGCTAAACAAAACATAATATATATTTATACAAAAAATTAATTTAACAACTAAACAAAGAAGATGTATTTATACGAAAACCAAACATAACTACTAAACAAAGTGAATGACATATTTATACGAAAACCAAATATAGCGACTATACAAAGTACAACATGTATATGAAAACTAAATATAATGACTAAACGAAGAAGATATATTAATCGAAAACCAAGTGTAATGACTAAAAAAAATAAGATATGTTAAAAAAATGAATATAACGTTAATGAATATTAGTTTTATAATGAAAGCTATAAACTCTATAATTAAGCCTAAAATAACTCCTAAAGTTTAATATTTTAAATTTAATAAATAAATTAACGATATTGAAACATTTGTTTGACAGATATATAAAATTGTGTTTAAGGTTTAACAAGAATTTTAATAAGAATGTTGAAAAACAAATAATGATATAAAGGAGGAATATTGTATAAAAATTGTCGTCTATAATTTTAAGGATTTTATAAAAACAAAAACGTTTCAGTTTATAAATCATTCAGTATTTCTATTTTAGAATTTTACTCGTTTTTATATTGCAGAATGAAATATTTTCATAAATTAGATGTGCTAAATTTAAATGCATATTCCAGAGTAAAAATGGAAAAATTCTTTTACACTTATAATACTTTCCATAAAAAAAATTGACCGTTTAAAAATTGAGGAGGAACAATAATTAAAGGATTGTAAATTTCTGCCAACAATTGATATTATGTAAATTGAACTATTATTTTGGAGTGCAGTAATAAGTTTGGAATTAGAAAACCCCCAGCAATATTGTATTTTTCCCTTTCTAGCATTATTTATGTCACTTTGTTTTGAATATTTAACGAAGTCTAATGATTAATAATGATATGTCGGTAACAATCATTAAGACTGACACTGACACATGACACTGAAATTTGTTTCGAAAACCAATAATTGTAAAAATTGTTTTATGCAATACATTTTATCTGCATTCCGATAAATTAACACATAAGTTAAAATATTTAATCTAGTGTATTTCAACGTTAAAACTGGAGTAGAAGTAAGGCAATTTCTGTACAATTTTAAATAAAAATGTATGTATTTTCTATATAAGTAATAAAATTCATTAAAACGTTTTACAACTTTTTTTTATAAATTGCTACTGAATTGAAAATCTGTCTATTTTCAATGTTTAAAACGACTTTCGTGCCAGTAGTTAGCTGCCAAAGCAAAATAAATCTTTAAGGATTGCTATTTACAACAGGAATTTTGATTACAATAATTGCTTTAGTTAAAGCACAGATTTTGATTACGATACTTAAATTTTTGTTTCATGTATGTAAACATTTTATTTACCTAATCTTGAATTTTAAATTAGTTATTGAATATAAATCGAAAACAAATGCCAAGATATTTACCTTAATTTTATTGAAAACATTTTTTATTTCATAATCGTCTGCCCGCAATAGAGATTAACGTTAAAAAAGGTGTTTGTTTGATATTTCTTTAAAAAATATAAACTGCGATACAGTTTTGAAACAAATTGCTTTTAAAAGTTGGGCATTTCTCCCCTATTCGACACTGTAAAATTGTGTTGTGAGATGTTTAAAAATTTGTCCGTGAAAACTAAATTCAATCATTTGATGTTTAATCGCTAAAATGACATCAAATGTTGCGGAAGAACAAATGAAATACAAGATAGATAAAAAAGAAAAAAAAAAGAATTCTCTTGTTTTGATCCAGATGTTTCTTTTTTAAATCCAATAGCATTTAAAATACGTAGTAAATTTAACCTCCACTTAAAAATTGCTATCAATTTTCAGAACAAGCTAAAACGTCTCATACAATAAGAATTTTGCAAAATAATTTTGATTGAAATCAGTTTTGCCATTATCTTAAAATCTATACTGGCTGAATATTGATTTTGCATCTTTGCATCGTTAACTATTGATATATTGATACTAAAATTTTTTAGCGTCAAATTCAGAAAATATTTTTATCATCTCGGCAATTCGCCAATTTTTCCTACAGCTATAAATTTTAAATAGGTAAATCTTAGCTTATGGTCTCCATAATATCTTTATGAAGGGAAAAACTCTTTTGTTGACAATTAGTCAACCGTGTATTTGATGCAATAGCTTTTTTTTTTTTTTAAATCAATTTGGCAAATAATATTGCCAAATTTTGTCTTATGCAGGAACTGACAAAGGATGAAAATTTAAAAAATATGAATTCATCTTTTTTCATTAAAAAATTAAAGTTCTTTTTTTTTAAAAAAAAAAGAATAATATATTTAAAGAATAAATAATTAAATACATCAGAACCAGTGGATATGAAAATCTGCCTATGACGAAATCCTATCTCAAACCGAAAATGATTACCGATGAAACCGATGCTGATTAAATATAATAATACCTAAGAAAAATTAAACTCCATTTACACCTTCTAAGTAACGCATTTGTCTGCAACGTATTTTTTCTTTCGTATGTCATTTCGTCTTAAAGTGTTTTACCGTATAATATTTTTGAAAGTCTCCAATGCATGGAGTGTGGATTAACAAAATTAAAATATCAATGAAACATTTACTTATAAATAGAGATTAATTGATAAAAGAAATATATCACAGCCTTTGGTGCTTATTTAATTATAAAAAGTTTAAATATGGAAAACGAAAACTATAATAAATATTTTCGGTCAGAACTTCTCCGTACGAACAATTTTTAACCATACCGAAATAAAAACTATGTACAAATTCACTTCTGAGCCGGCTATTATTTAAACTTTTTTTCAAGCCTTCAGAACTTTTTTATCTATGGGGCGGTTTGGTACCGGACCTAGATATTTCGACCATGAAGACCTCTAGTGCATATTAGCAGCATATTTTGAATACAAGTTTAGCTTTAAATTGATACACTGTTTTTTAATTCCATATAAGAGCCACTGTCATAAATCGACATTCAATAACGGACAATCCCTCACTTGCTTTCAAATGAGTCAAAAACTCTTACGTTTACAGGCATGGTCTAAATCACGAATTTTGGAGAATTTTGGATTTTAATATTTCTGTGAGATTTTGATATGGAGATTTTTTTTTTTTTTCGTTCAATTTAGAAATGGGTAAGGAAAATTTTCTTATTTCGAATTTTTGTCCTACGTGGCCGTATAAAAATTAATTTTCGTGTTTTTTCATACAGATCCCCAATGAAGTTGCAATTTATCTTATCAAAAATTTTACTTTTTATTAATGAATTATTGTAATTGGAAGTATGCGTCTAGCGGCAATATTTAAGGAGATATCTATCTATGACTCACCTGTATGAATTAAATTTAAATTAATGTCTATTGAACTTCATTAATTCTTAAAACTGTTGGCAAAACTGTTAGCAATAAGCTTCTCGCGCAACTATAAATATTACACATAATTATTAATTAAGGTTGACTAATATTTGATATTATTATTTATATTATTAATCAAATACATCTGAGAAAATTTATAGATTAAAAAGTAGAAAAAAATTCATTTTATGCATATTCCATAATATATACAGGGTGTTTCCAATTTTTTTACAAGAAAAGAGGGGTGATAGTACACATCAAGACAAACAATATTAAAAAGGAGACCAAGGGTCCCAAACGTTTTCCAAAGGAGATAGCCGCCATTAAAGTTTAAGGACCAAATTTTCAAATAAACATAAAAAACGGAGAAATCGGTAATTTGATTTGCGGTTTTCACTAAAATTATTCTTTATGTCTTTATTTTCTTGAAATTAAATCATAAAGATAAATTTCAAAAAATACCGATAGAGGGCGCTTTATACTTTGGAGTAACGATCAACTATTTTTTGCCGGTATTTTTTGCATCTCGTTAAATGTTTTAGTAAGCTTAGACTCAGACTTAAATTTTGAGCTCAAAATTTGAAAGTGGGAGTGGTTAAGTAGCACAAACTGAACTGCGTTCAGAGGGTTCAAATTTCAAATGATTATAAAAAACGGAAAAATTGATTCATTGATTTGCGGTTTTCACTGAAACTATTCTTTATGTCGGTATTTTCTTAAAAATGAAGTAAAAAGATAAATTTCAAAAAATGTCGATAGAGGGCGCTTTAGACATTGGAGTAACGAACAACTATTTTTTGCCGTTATTTTTTGCATCTCATTAAATTTTTTCGAAAGCTTAGACTTAAACTTAAGTTTTGAGCTCAAAATCTGAATGGTAGGGAGTTGTTAAGTAGCACAAACTGATCTGTGTTTAAGGAGGGGGGGTGTTCAAATTTAAAATAATTATAGAAAATGGAAAAATTTGTCGATTCGTTTGCGGTTTAAAATAAAGCTATTCTTTAAGTCAGTATCTTCTTCAAAAGAAAATTTTAAAGGTAAATTTAAAAAAAAATTCCATTAGAGGGCGCCTTAAACTTCAGAGTAACCAACAATTAATTTTAACCACTATGTTTTTGTTCTAATTAATTGCTTGCAAATACTTATTAAATGTTTTCGGAAGCTTAGATTTAAACTTAAATTTTGAGCTCAAAATCTGAATAATTAGGAAGAGTTAAGTGGCGCAAATTGAAGTGTCTTCAGGAGTTGAAATTTAACACTCCCCTCCGCTCCTCGAACACGATTCAATTTTTCGCTACTTAAACACTCCCAACGATTCAGAATTTGAGCCTAAAATTTAAGTTTATGCATTTAAAAGCATTTAATGAGATTAAAAAAATAACAGTTAAAAATAGTTGCACGCTACTCCTAAGTCTAAGGCGCCCTCTATCGGCATTTTTTAAAATTTATTTTCAAGAAAATGCTCATTTAAAAATTAGCTTTAGCAAAAAATCGCAAACGAATCGACCAATTTTTCTGTTTTTTATAATCATTTCAAATTTGAACCTTCCGAACACAGTTCAGTTTGCCTACTTAACTATTCCCAACTATTGAGATTTTGAGCTCAAAATTTAAGTTTAAGTCTAAGCTTACGAAAGCATTTAATAAGATGCAAAAAATAACGCCAAAAAAGAGTTGTTCGTTACTCCAAAGCCTAAAGCGCCCTCTATCGTCACTTTTTGAAAATTATCTTTATAATTTATTTTTAATAAAATACCGACATAAAGAATAGTTTTAGTGAAAACCGCAAATCAATGAAACAATTTTTCCGTTTTTTATAATCATTTGAAATTTGAACCCTCTGAACACAGTTCAGTTTGTGCTATTTAACCACTCCCACTTTCAGATTTTGAGCTGAAAATTTCAGTTTGAGTCTAAGCTTACGAAAACATTTAATGAGATGCAAAAAATACCGGCAAAAAATAGTTGTTCGTTGCTCCAAAGGCTAAAGCGCCCTCTATCGGCATTTTTTGAAAGTTATCTTTATAATTTAATTTCAAGAAAATGAAGACATAAAGAATAATTTTAGTGAAAACCGCAAATCAACCGACCGATTTTTCCGTTTTTTATGTTTATTTGAAATTTAAGTCCCTAAACTATAATGGCGGCTATTTCCTTTGGAAAACGTTTGGGACCCTTGGACTCCTATTTAATATTGTTTGTCTTGATGTGTATTATCACCCCTCTTTTATTGTAAAAAGAATTTGGAAACACCCTGTATAACACACACATATATATATATGCAGGGTGATTCCAAATTTTTTAATATATATATTTTAATAATATAATTCAGCAAAAAATAACATTTAATATACTAAATCATTAATCATTAATCACCTGACCGCCACGCAAAACGGCAAAATTGTAATTTTTTTTTCTCTGCAATTTATTTTAAATGTTAATTAAATAGGGATTTTCTATCATGTTGTAATTTTTTGTTGCATATATGCTTATAAGCCTTCAAGTAGACTCAATCAGTCGTAGCTTAATTTTTTAAAACTGGATTATATTTGTAGAATTTTATTAATTGATATAAAACTTCAATTGCAATGAAATCTGCAGCATAGTGAACGGATATAACAGTTGAATTTGGCAAGATACGCATTCATAAGGACTTTTTTAGTTTTATGGAGTACGATCCATTACTTTCCATTCTTGGTTTTGGGAGGATTCTTCTTATCTGCAGTACACTGTAAAAAACGGGCGCTTTTGCGGAAATACTACCGGTAATCTGGGCGCCAGTACAAATTACTGTTTTTAATGAAAAAATTCTCGTAATTCCAGGAAAATGCGCAAACTTTTCTGGAATTTACGGAAATTTTTCCGTTAAAAAACAGTGAATTGTACAGTCGTCTAGATTACTAGTAGTACTTCCGTAAAACCGTCTGTTACTTTTACAGTGTACTTATAACCACTGGAGAGCTCTTGAGAATTGATATAAAAAAATTTTTTTAGTTATATTTTTTATCACAATTCGCTTTATATAAAATCCACACCTTGATTGTTGCCAAGTCCAAAATATTATAAAATACCTGGGCCATCTACGTGTGTTTGCTTTTACGCTATATTTGTGGGCCATTTGGTCAACTACATCTACTTCAATCTTAGTTTCATTATAAAACGACACAGTTTCAGGAATTTGTTTTTGATTAGAAGTAATTTTTATAGATTTATATTTTAAGCTAATATAGATTGAGCTTTATAGATTTATATTTTTGAGTACTTTTTTACGAGGCTTACTTTTGTAACTGTTACAACAATATCATTTGATTTCTAGAGTTTTATCTAAAGCCTTGTTATCTTTTCTAACTCTACTTATTTTTGGCAATTCTCTTTTATTTGTTCGCATAATTTTAACAAGGCTTGTTTTTTGGACAGGAGCTTTGTAACGTATACTTCCAAACAAATTATCCGTTGTTCTATTTCTCCAACAATTTACATAGTTTTTTATAATATGCACAACTACAAATTCATTCAAAGTACTCCGGATGGTCTAAATTTATCGTTGCATGTATATGGAAAGCCATTATTAGATATTTACTTCGCATGTCTACAGCTAACCAAACTTGAATCTGAATTTGCCCGGTTTGTTGGGCACATATTGATGAAATCTTCATCTTGCCTTTCTGGGAAAAAATGTTCATCTACGCTTAAAATCTGATCTGGACTGATAACAACCTTCGCTGTTATCAAAAAAGGACTTCCTAATTGCGGTAGCTAATCCAAATTTGTCAGTTCGTAAGCAAACACTCTTCTTGCTTTTTTTTTTTTTATCGAAAGGAATGAATCTCATAATTTCTGAAAATCTGTTTCTACCCATGGTTTCGTAAAATAAAAAAAGCCACACTTTTTTTTTCCTTTACAACAAATAGGATATTTTCAAATTTCTTGCTTCGTAGGCTTCTCGAGCATACAAAATAACTACAAAAGCATGTAATTCTTCAATAATAATTTTTTAATCATCTTTGTCTAAAACATTTGTTGTCTCGAGCTCAATGCAAGTGGTTATGTTATTCATGATTCAATTATCAATTATAAGTCTAAATGCACTGCTAGCATTACCAAGCATGATGTTTCGCTTAGCACAAACAGTTGGGCCTGAAGTATCCTTGAATATAGTATGTGTGAGTCTACCAACAGTATCGTCGGGAGCGATATCTTTATTCTGGCTTTTTCGGTTTCTGTTGGCTATCCGATTCAATATCTAAACATATTCGCAATCGCTTTCCGTATTTGTGGTTCTTTTGGGGAATTTCATTTTCACTGCCTAAATCTTCCCTTTCATATTAATCCCCTTCATTTTCATCATTATCTCGTACTTCAATTTCATCTTCAGATTCTGAAAAATTAATTTTATGCTACATGTAAGATATGTCCAAATAATCATTTCCTGAATTAGTGTCCGAAAAATCTTTATTCATACTAGTGGTAATTTTAAATTCTTCGATAATTTTTTTCTTCCTGGAAATCATTTCATTGTTACCCATAATTTACAAAAAATAAATGTTATTTTTTTAAATAAAAATATGTTTATACTATTTTCCGAGATTGGACTTCACACAAATTACACTTTGCACGGATTTCACTTCTCACCAAGAACTTTATAACGTTAGAAATACAAATAATAATGATTACGTCCTGATTATATTTACCAATTACTGTTTTACCACATTTTATAGAACCCTGGAGTGACCGCACATGGGCGAAAAGGGTCAGTCCATGTCGAAAATGGGCAAGTCCGTGCTACCTCGGGATCAGTTTGTTAATTGCCAAAGGCGTCATTTTGAGGAGTCTTGGTATAAATAGTTATGGGTCATTAATATTATAAAAATAAAAATGGGTGAGTTCAAATTGAATAGGAATATTTAAATATTTTTATATTTCTATAAAAGTTGTCTCATAAAATTCTAGAGCAATAAATAAATTATGTAATTTTTTTAAGCATGACATTTGGAAACCATTAAAATTGTGTCTTTTTAGTTCTAGTATTAAAATTCTTTCAAGAATTAAAAAGATATATATATATATATATATATATATATATATATATATATATTATTTTAGTTAAATATGAAGTAAAGAAAACAATTTTTATTTCACTTTTGGTTAAAGAGTGAAATAAAGTGAGTTAAACTTTTGAAACACATTTTTGTTTATTAAAAAATTTTCAAAAATTAAACAGACTAACTTTAATTTATTAAACAACATCACTGAAAGAAAATTTTTAATTTCATACAAATTCGTATATTCACAGATATTTTAAAGATAATAATTTAAATAACATATGTTACTGTCATTCTGACAAAAATCGATATGCAAATGTCATCATTAATCATTTAAAATCATTAAAATTTCAAAACTAACCTACAGAAAACATAGAAAGGATGAAATGTAGTAATTATGTGGTTTGACTAATTTCAGCTAATGATTTTCCTTTTTAAAAGTTAGTTCCCTTGATAAAATATACATTGTTTAATTGCTATTATAACATACTCGATCACTGTCGCTATGCTGTTTCCGGTGTTATGCTTTGATATTTCATAATTTACTAACTTAAAATGCAACTACGAAAGAAACCGAATATGTAATGTTTTATTTGGAAATCCTAGTGATTCCGAGAAACTTTTATTAATTTAACGTAAATTACTCAAAAACCCACATGTTTTAGACGTGGCAAAAATAATTTATTAAAAAAAGTTGTATTTGCTTCCGCTAATTTTTGGTAACATTTTCGAGTAGTCTTTATGTTACACTAGCTGTTCCATCTGACGTTGCTTTGTGCATAGATGTTTTCAAACAGATTACGAATATTTAAAATCTTCATTCATAATAAAATAGCAAATAATAATAATAATAATAATAATAATAATAATAATAATAATAATAATAATAATAATAATAATAATAATAATAAAAACTAAAAAGAAACCTTTGGAAATGATCCTCCGTTGAGGGTAAGATGCATGTTTGAATAAAAATTTTCGAAACACTATGTGTTTTATAACATTTTCCAATATAGTTGAGGAGCGTTGTTGAATTTCGATTGTTTGTCCGTCCTCTGTCTGTCAGAATTCTAACTTGCGTTAATATAACCGTATTGCTTTGCAATTGATATATGAAGTTTCACCAATCCGTACTCAATTTTGAAAAGGAAGTATGCAGCTTTCATAATTTACACAGATACTCAAATATGTGCTCAAATGTATTTATTACACTTTAGTACATGGAGAAATGTTGTTATTATACAAATACGTAGCACCTAAAGTTATCTTGTGTCCACCCACGTCTATCTGTTCATATACAACAGTGCAAAAAGTATTAAAATGTATATTCCCAAATTTAATACATTTCCGTAGTCTTAGCAAAATTTTAAGTAGTCACTTAAAGTTTTATGAAAATTAAATTAAATCTTAAAAAGATATTACTAAAAGATTTGTTTATCTTCTTAAATCTTATCATATGTAATCAATTCAATAATATCTCATGACATGTAATGATGCTAGATTGCAATGGTTTTTACGTCATATTTAACATAGAATCATATTACTTCTTTCTTGACGTTTTCTCTTATTATTCCTTAATTAACCTATTTAATAAAATAAAATAAAATAAAATAAAACTCGCAAAAATTGTTATATTAAAAGATAATTATGATTGACAGTGCAAAACGGCATTTAATAAGAAATAAGATGCAAAAATTTGTTAAATTGTTATACATAAATTCTAATACTCTTTAAGTGAATTATCTTGAATATTTAAATAGTTTTTCATTCTTAAAACTCTCAGATTCTGTAAATTTATCGCAATATATCTCTATAAAACTAATAATCTTTATTAATTTCTATGCAAAAAATATGCTGCAAGAGAAACCGAGACAGTAAAAAGAATGCGATAAATTCAAGACCTAATAGTAGTAAGAAGTATCGGCAGCAATTTTTATATAACATTAAAAAATATCATTTCTTAAAATTCTACTCCAAATAAGTACCATATCTGTTAATTAGTACTTACCTGGTATTTTTCAGTTCGTTAGTTTATTTGTATATTTGTATAACTTAATAAAGTAAATTCGGTAAAATTTGTTATATTTTATTAAAAAATACTGTATACAGAAAACATGTAAAAAATTAATGTTTTATTAAATGTTGATATATTGGTAAAGAAAGAAGGTATTATCTGTAACTGAAAACAATCAAAATACTCTGTAATGCAATGCAATGCCAAAAAAAATATAACACAACTGTGCAACAAGTTTGTCTGAGTCACTCATGATTCTGAAAAGTGTTCCTTTATCTTAAAGAACCTGAGAAAATAATTTATTTTTAAATTTTAGAGAAGAACTTACAAGGAATGTCTCCATACTGGGTACTCAAAGCAACTGGGCAATAAAAAAACACTAATTAGGCTATTTATTTGTGTAATAAAGGATGGGCCAAGTTTAGAGGCGGAATTACAGTAGAAAGCCTGTAAAAAATTAAATACATTCGAATATTGGGCGTGAGAAAATGCATCACGCGTATTGGCGAGCAGCACTTTTCCTCGCCAAACGATTTTAATGCAACTGAAAATAATTTGTTAATAGATTTTTAGAATGCGAGAACTAATGTTTAATGAATTTAAATATAAATAATGAAGGAGTTTAATGCATTGCATATATTTTCTTTTTGTATTGCATATTTATGTTACTTGATGCTGGAATTATTTAACTTTATCACTGTAAAAATATTTTCATAAATAAAAAGTATTTTGATACTGAGAAACGTATTTTCATATATTTAAGAATATTCCAAAATAAAAGCCAGATGAAGAATGCTGCAGTTATATATTTCAATATTGGAGAAGTGTTGTTTCCATAGCAACAAAATTGAATCAACAGGGCTCAATTGGCCATAATTTTCATATTGAAACAATTTTAATTAATTTAATTCATTAAGTTTCACAGTAAGCTATCATTATAATTATACATAAAAAGCAAAACTACAGTTGAAACAAAGTACTGACCAAACTAAAATTATTTAACAAGTTCAACATAAAACGTTTTTACGGTGAAAAATATTTGACATAAAAAAGTATTTTTAATAGTTAAATTTCTTCACCAACTGCTGATGAATCCCCAAATAAATGAAATGTTCATTATTTTTTTTATGACCGTTCAATCGGGGTTCTGTTGATTTTTTTTTATAAACATATATAGCCACATGAGAATAACACTGTAATTTTTTCAAAAAATTTTTAGTATGCCCGTATGGAGACCTTCATTGTTAGATGAATAATTTTTTATTACCTGGTAATAAGTTTTGGAAACATTCCGCATAACACTTAGAAGGCATGAATAAATTATCTGTACCAGTGAAATAGGTTTTCGGATCGTATTAATTTTCAAATAAGCAATTTTAGCCACAACTGAAATTTCTTGAAATTTGCCGAATTTCTGTATGGAATTGCAACAAAGAAATTTAAATGTTATATTGATGTTAATGATGTTAATTAAGTATGTTTGTCTGGTAAAATATGTTTTCTAGATATCAAAATATTTATCTGAAAATCTATAGCATCCAAAAAAGTGATATTTCGATTTGAGAAAACTGATTATTGCACTATAAAAGCTATTCAGTTTCTAGAAATGACGGGCAAGTAATAAAAACTAATTTTCGGAAATTTTATTCTTTAATTTTGAAAATAAATAGTCTTTGGGAGGAAAAATAAAAGAATGCTTTTCGGAATCTTCAGCGACTGGTTATCGTTCTTGATTATAGCTCATTTTTGAAGATTACCAAATGTTCTATTTTTTTTTTTTTTTTTTTTTTTTTTTTTTTTTTTTTTTTTCACAGTATAGTAACTGGTTACCTTTTATAAAATAAGTGGATTTTCAAAGTCAGATATTATATTTTAACCCTTTGAGCAACAGTATGCGTGCCGCATGAGGTAGATATATACATATTTCAAAATTTCGAAGCCCGATCCCGACACGGTCCAACACGAGTGAAAAAAATATTGGCCCGACCCGGCCCCTAATAAAAGTTAAAATTTTGGCCTGATCACAGCCTAGCCTGTAGAGATAAATTTATAGGCCCGGCGTATACTAGCTAAAATACGGCCTGATCCCAGCCTAGCCTGTAGAGACAAATTTATAGGCCCGGTGTATACTAGCTAAAAATACGGCCTGACCCTGAAAAAGTTAAAATTTCGGTCCTAAGCCGGCCCGGCCCGAGCGAATCCCGATGAAATTTTACAGAAAAGTTTTGACCAAAAAAAATTATCTTAGTATTTTTTTTCTCATGTGTATAATCTTCATTTATGCAGAATTGTCGTAGGCTGTGATGTTTATGTTTTTATTGAACCTCCATATGTTGTATGTTGTAATGTTATCACTAATATGTAATGTATGTATAATCATTTAGTTATCATTAGTATTATTAATCCATATTCCATGTAGTGGAGACATAAAAATCTAAAAAATGGTATACGGTAAAAGTAAAATCTTCGATGACGGAATTGCATTGGGAAGAAAACAAATTAGCTATAGACAAGCTCCCTGCTTATCTGGTGTAAATGTATAATATTTTTTTCACGGGTACTATTGTAGTTATTTTGCGTGCATGAACAGTTTAAAAGGCTTTTTAAAGAAATTTCCATTTTCTGTTAAACAAAAAAATATTTCGTCATAGGCAGATTCTATTCTCATGCATTTAACTCTACTTTAATAGGCCTAGAAATCTACTATTCTTTAAAAGGGATAATTTTTAATGTTTAATTGTAGAATAATGACGATTTAAAAGTATAGGCTTTTTTGCAAATATTTTTCAACCAAGCCGAAGCTAAATTTCATTGATCTTTGAAAAGATTTGGCCACGCCGAGAAATTGATTTACATACGGGATGATTCATCTGAGATTGAATATTTTGATCCGTGAAGACTAGGAAGAAGGATATTAGTCCTGGCTTCGTATGTAAAATAAAAACAGTTAGGCCCGGGCCGATCCTTCAGGAAAAAAAAGCAAAGCTCGGGCTCGCCCCGGCCAAAAAACCGTTAAGGAAAATTTGCCCGAACCCGGCTCGTGCAGATCTCTAGCATGAGGAGCTCTGAATACATGATTATTCTCACCAGTAAGTTTTTCTTCTAAATTTTGCCATTTTTAATTGGACCTTTTTCTCGATTTAAGTAGGCAAAATTTTCCCTTTTAAAAAACCGAAGGATTAAAATATTTTAAAAGAGGCTTGTCCCAAAGTGGTTAAAATAAACATATATTTCTCTACATTAAAAAATTGTTTTATTCAAAACTCCATGCAATTATATTGTAAATAGACATTTTCATAGTTTCTGTTTATTTATTGTCAGTTTTATTTTATTTATTAAAACAAATGCGACGTTAATTTTAGTATCATGTTGTTAAAATCTCTCCTTACGGTAAACTCATTCTAAATTCATGCATTATTCAATCTTTTATTTATTACTACTAAAGAGAGATATTATCAGGGACATGAAATGCTTTTTTTACGGAGGCAATTTGTCAAATTTTATTGCATAAATGAATTTTATTTGATAAAATAAATATTGAGGTATTTTCTTGAATTATTTCCCTAGAGCATGAAAAAAAATGACATTGAAATTTTGTATCGATATTTTAAAGTGTAATGTTCTGTTATCAAATATTTCATTGGTAGAAGAGAAACAATAGAAATTAAAACAGTTAAGTAAAACAGAAATATGTACCATGGTACAATTTAATATTAATTAATCACAAAACAAATAGAAACAAATGATATCCAAAAATATGAAAAGTCAAATTTCCACTTTTTTATTTATGTTAACACTTCAGAATTTTTAAATGGCATATAATAGATTCTAATGATACTACATAAATTAATAATAATAATTTATAAACAAATGATAATATATAAATATAATAATATATTAATTAATGGTAATATGTAAACAAAATTAGGAAAATGCATATGTTTAAAAAAAATTCAAGACGTTACTGATATTTTTATAAGAAAGAGGCCATTGTAAACAATGTTATCTGATACTTTCAATTGAATATCTATATTACACCTTTATGAAATATAATAAACATATTCAGTAACTCACATGTTTTAATACACAATGAATTAAGAAGTTTAGTCAAATTTATTAACGGTAGTTATAAATTACCAGTAGAATATCACACAATGTCGTTTGTTTTGTAAACACATCTGTACAACGACATTATGTTTTATTTTTCGAATTCCTTGAAAATAAGTTGTTGATATTTTGGGATAGATAATCTACATGTTTGTAACATAATATGATAAATATTAATTTTGTACAAAAAATAAAAAATCTAAGAATTTTTTAAAATCATTTATAAGTTTCAAATATTTTATCACGCTAATAAATAATTACGCACAACCATACAGCATTTGTTTAATTGTGAGAATTAAATAACAATTTTGAGGAATATGGTAGAGAAATCTCTGAAATGATCATTAGCAAAATAATTAATATACATACTTGAAATGCTCATCTGAATAAAACCTTGTACATAAAGTAGAATGAATCTAAATAATATTTTTTATATATTTATTATTTCTTTTATTTAGATATTATAAATAATATAAAATAATAACGATAAATAATAATGTTAAAACAATAAATATAAATAATTTAAACCAGCAATATTTAATGACATTAAAAATTTATAAAAAATAATAAATTTCAAGTTAATATACACCCATTAGCACATAAATTGGCAGCATTAAGAAGTAATGTATACTAACAAAATTTGGCGTTTCTGGCAGATATGCAAAGACTAAACAATACAATCACGTAAAGCATGGTGACGTCACTGCAACATCGTTGTGAAGTCACATTGTGACTTTGTGACCATCGATTGTCGATGAGACGTCACGTGACGTCGATGTGAAGTCACAGTGACTAAAATGTGAAGTCGTTATGGCCGTTTCAGAGCTCTTTTGTGACGTTTCACAAAGTGGTCACAATGTGACAAATTTGTGAAAAATGTGTCATTTGTGACTAATTTGATATTAACATTGTGACGAAACTGTAACAAAATCGACGATATTTAAATTGCCAGAAATATGTTTTTTTAAAGTAAATAACATGTTTCGAAAGATATTTATAAATTTCTAAAGATTTTTAAGAAAGTCACATCTCAGTCACAATGTGACGTCACTGAGTGGTGGCATTTTGGTCACAAATGTGATGTGACCAAAGTGACTAATAGTGACGTCACTGTGACCATGCATGCTATTAGGGATGTGATCATACATTACTTAAGGCCACCAAAGGATGTTGAACTTAGATTTTTTTTTCTGGCGTATAAAATGCGACACGTAGATGTATTTTAACTGCACTTTCTACACTGTAAAAAATATCCGTTAATATACACAAACTTTTCCCTAAAAATTACGGAATAGTTTCATTTTTCCCAAAAAAACCGAAGAATTTTCGTATTTGACATTTTGGAGTCACTAATCCCTTTAAATAACGGAAGTGTTCCGTTATTTTTGTCAATTTTCCGAAATAAGTAGTTTAGTGGTGCCATCTACAAGGAAAATAAGAACTTTATACTGAGTTGATGTTTTTAAAACAATTTGCTGGACTATTTCTCTATTTCATTCTGTTTTAATAATAAAAAGCTAACGTATTTTTAAAATATTAAGAAAATAATAATAATTAAAAAAATATATTAATTCTTTTTAAGTTTTAAATAGCTGAAAGGGAAAGTTGATTGTGATTTTAAAGTAATTTTTAATTTATTTTTATCATATATATGTATAGATATATATGTATATATATTAAGTGCGTTGGATATTTTGAAAAAAGTGGGAAAAAATTCTTCTTTTAATTTTAATATATATATATTTTAATTTATTCAAATTAAGAAGTTCGCACATAAAATTAAAAATATATCGAAATATATTACCGAAATCCTTATAATTTTGGCGATTACATAAGTTATAAAATTTAATAATAACTGAAACTTATTTTATAACCCATTGTAATTAGATTTATTGAGTTTACCTTAGATCGTCAGAAAATAATTTGTTAAAATGCACGGTTTTTTTCTTTCTTTTAGTATGTTAGTATTTTTTAAAATGAATAAATAAATATCAATAATATTACAACAGAATTTTAAAACTTTTCCAAGAAAGAAGGAAACAAAACTCTTAATAAATTCTTTCATGCATGTAATATTTTAAAGACTAATTTTTATACATATAAAACTGAAATTAATAAGCTAAATATTCGAAATTATGGAAAGAAAATCGAAACTATGGAAAGAAATTATGGAAATTAAGAAAGGTAACTTTGGGGATTACATATGTTATAAAAAAATCAATAACTAATTATATATATATATATATATATATACAGGGTGTCCGAAAAGTCTGGAAACGGCCGAATAACTCGAGAAATACATATTAGATTGAAAAACGTAAATATACGTGTTAAATATTTTTAAATAAGCTACTCTGTGATACCAAATTTGACCTTCAAAAACGACCCCCTGGGGGTCAGAGGGGGTCCAACTTTGAAATCTTAAATCATAACCCCCATTTTTTATTGCAGATTCGGATTCTACGGACAAAAATACGTAACTTTTGTATTTGATGTTTATTTCAAATCTTCGTTTATCACGGTGTAATCGAGCATATTAAATCGATACATATTCCCGCTTTTCCAACGGGATTTTCCCTAATCGAAACTGATTGGGCAGAATTTTTGACGTCAAATTCCTCGTCTTTTGTAGGAATAGCGTTTCCTGAAAATCGCCCGTGGCAATTATTTCAATAGTGATACACTGTTAAAAATTTGACCCATTTGCTGCAGCGTCACTCCACGGCTATTATAGAATATCTCTTTTGTGACCAATGAGAATGCTCCATAACACAGTAAAGTAATCGTTTTCTATAAAAGCGGTGTAGTGACGATGCAGCAAAAGGGTCAATTTTTTACAGTGTACTTTACTGTGTTATGGAACATTCTCATTGGTCATGAAAGAGATATTCTATAAAAGCTGTGGAGTGACGCTAGAGCAAATGGATCAAATTTTTAACTGTGTAGCACTACCGAAATAATAGGCACGGGTGATTTTCAGGAAACGCTATTCTTGCAAAAGACGAGGAATTTGATGTCATAAATTCTCCCCAATTAGTTTCGATTAGGGAAAATCCCTTTGGAAAAGCCGAAATATGTATCGATTTAATATGCTCAATTACACCGCGATAAACGAGGATTCGAAATAAACATCAAATACAAAAGTTACGTATTTTTGTCCGTAGATACCGAATCTGCAATAAAAAATGGGGGTTTTAATTTAAGATTTTAAAGTTGGACCCCCTCTGACCCCCAGGGGGTCGGTTACGAAGGTCAAATTTGGTATCACTGAGTAGCTTATTTAAAAATATTTAACACGTATATTTACGTTTTTCAATCTCATATGTATTTTTCGAGTTATTCGACCGTTTCCAGACTTTTCGAACACCCTGTATATATATATATATATATAACCCATTGTAATTATCTTTATTGAGTTTACCTTCGATCGTCATAAAATAATTTGTTAAAATGCTCGGTTTTTTTTTCTTTTAGCATGTTAGTATTTTTTAAAATAAATAAATAAGTAAATATCAATAATATTACAATAGAATTTTAAAACTTTTCCAAAGAAGAAGGAAACAAAACTCTTATTAAATTCATTCATGCATGTAATATTTTAAAGACTAATTTTTATGTATATAAAGCCAAAATTAATAAGCTAAATATTCGAAAATCTGTAAAACATTTAGAATTATTAATTCAATAGAAAAATATTATCTCTAGAAAAATAAACCTGCATTCAAAATCTTATCTTTACTTTACGAAATAACTAAAGATATTTGAAAGGGCCGTTTGAATAATCCTGGTGTATTGGTATTACACTGCAAGCTACGACACAAGAGGTCCCGGGATCGAACCCCATGGAAGGTACGTAACATTTCTTCACTGTCGTTTAAATTAATTGTGTATAATGTGTCCCTGATATTAACGTGTCTTTGAAAAGTAAAGAATAAAAATCACAAAGGTGTTGGTTAATCATTGAAAAATTCTTTTAACTATTCAAACGAAAATTTTTAAATAAGGAAAAAATAAAAAAACGGAAATATCTTGTGAAAAAACGGAACTATTTCTGGAATTTACGAAATTTTTTTCCGTTAAAAAACGGAAGTAGTTCTGGCGTCTGGATTACCAGTACTATTTCCGTTTTTTAACGGATTTTTTTTTTTACAGTGTATATAACTTCATTTGTGTATATGTGTAAAAGGACATCTAAATTCCCACATACATTTTTTGAAGAATCGCTATTTATTGTGTTTTCACAACACTCACAAATTTCACAAGTTCATATATCTGGTAATATTTTGTTTAAACGCATATTTTTTGAGTAATACTGTTATACACAGACCTTTCTAATATCTGTTCTTACATTTAAATGTGTGTAAAATTTGTACATATATTTCTGTTTAACATTCTGTTCTGACGCTTATATCAGTGTAATATTACTACACATATTTCATTGTATTATGTAAAAATCACAGATATTTGTGTAATATTGAAAATTTGAAGATTACATTAACATATCATTCAAGTAATTCCGTAGCATTTACTAGGATTTAGACAATTTTTTGAGCTTTTGAACGGATAATAAATTAAATACTCCCATTAAATAATTAAACACACATAAAAACTGGTAAATTTTAACGAGAATGTGTAGATTTTATAGAGAAGGCGTATTTTTAGAAATTTACGAACATACGTACACAAAAGTGACTATTTTACATATTTAATTTTTAGAGTAGCTATGGCTTTAAAATGTTCACCTTGGGGGTCAAGAGATAATACTACCACTATAACTGCACCACAGGTACGTCGTCTGCATTAAATCTGACAAAGATTCGACCAATAGAATATTAATGACAAAGAAAATCTGGTGTTAAATAGAGCAAATGTAAAAACATTCATGACTTAACTATTTTATAAAAGCCAATTTGAAAATGTGTAATTGATATATCTTATCAATCCCAAAGATAGCTTTCAGTTTTCACAACAGAGTGGATGTGGTTGTGATAATAAAAAAATTTCAGTTTAAAAATAAATGCTTAGCAACTTGGTTGAAAAAATAGTCTCTGTCCTAGAAAATATCGTTAAATCTTCAATAATTTGGTAATATTTTTTAATCAGTACAAGTTATTATTTTTAGAGGCTGAAAAGTCTAAATGGGAGCTGTCGAACGCAGCTCACCGGTTTAAAAATTTATAAATCAATTCATCAATTGGTTTATCAGTTACTTTTTCTTAAATTAGGGAGCACTGAAACTAGTTCCATAAAAAGTAATTTGTAAAAAAATTAACAATAGATATTTAGACTCTTGAAGAATTTAAAAACGACATTATGCAAATTAAGAAATGTTTAGACGGCTGAATTCAATTTTGAAAAATAATTGTTTCCTTCCCTGTTTGAGAAAAATGCTCGAATTCCTTTAAGTTAGATATCGAGTACTAAACTTTATTCTTTTTATATAAAAATATGGAAAAGAAGTGGGTAAGTGTGATTGCAGATCGCTCTGAGGGTTTCGTTTCATTATCTCCTTCAAACACTTTATCATTAAATTAACAAACAAATATTGTCAATAGAAAATTAATAATTCCTTGCAGATATGGCAACAACATTATATTTAGGAAAGCGTCTCCTGGAAATTATCCACTATCATATTTCTAAGCTTTATATTTAACTACTAATAGTTATAGCACGACTTCGTCAAAAACTGCTTTTCTAACGATAAAAATTTCTGCATGTTTTTAAAAAACTGTTGATACATTCTCACTTCGAAATCTTGAAAGAGTTTGCTAAACAGCTTTTCCGTGATATTTCTGATTTCTTCACCAATCGTGCCAATCAGCAAAGAATACTAAATTCTCCCCCTAAATTCTTCCTTGATTGCATAGATTTCTTGATTTTTCTGTCACAACCTGCGGATTTATTGAAGATACGCAAGTAAATAAAATTAAGAATAAAAATAAATATTACAAAGCTTAGCATAAATTGAATGAAGACTAAACTTCCCGCCGAAGGTGGCTAGTAATTTAACTTAATAGAAATTTAATAAATAAAAAAATACGTCGCGTGTTATAATATTTTATATATATATGATGTTATATGATGAGATAAATACAAATAAGCGCGTTTTTCATGCTATTATTTAATCCATTATTTTATGTTACATACATGATAATTTTTACATCTATGTAAACTTGCGTGCAACATAAAAAAAACAATAAAACGAACTCATGCATATTAAAAAAAGTATTTTAATTAAATAATACTCTTTTTTAAATTTTTATGATTTGTTGTGTGACAAGTGTTATTCAGCTGTAAGCAGACAAAATTTGAATTATCTGACTTACATAGTTTTTTTTTTTTTTTTTTACAGACTCTGTTACAGACAGGCAGAGGATAGAGACAAATAGTGTTTCGATAGATGAACGAAACCCTAAAAGAGAAATATCACTTATGAAAAAGGGTTACCATGCACTTATTTCACAGCTCATTTAAAAAAAAAGGTTAAATTTGAAGTTGTCAGTTTTATATTTTTTATTTTTATAATATGATTTAAAATTTCCAAACTGAATGTACAGAGAACGATTTACTACATTTGCGCTAAACGTTTTCTTTTAAATTTTGGAAACTTTATCATTTTAATATATTTCTGATGTTTTTATCCATTATCCTAATTCACTTCCTTGAGAAAAAATAATTGATTTACTTTTTTCAGTAGTCCAACCTATTATTATTATTATTCAATGCTGTTCAAGTAAAAGTTGAGTAAATGTACCTTGGACAAAATGAAAGATTAACTAATACAAATCTGTTAGAATAAATTATTACAGGATTATTTCCATTGCCAGATATAATGCACACCATTAACTCCAATTGATTAATCTCTTGACTATGAAATCGTTATTTCAACACAACTCATCATAGCAAACTTAGAGCAGGATATACTTTGGTTTAATTTATTAATATAGACATGATGAAGGGAGCAATATCTATTTACTTATGGGATTAAATATTTTATGCTGAATCATAGTTTGAGGTGTGTATTTAGCGATTGTTATTTAAAGACTGTGTATTTTAAGGCTATGTATTTAAAGATTGTTATGTAAACAAAACAAAATATCAGAAAGGTAATTTTCCATTTTTGTACTTATAAAACTAGTCCAGCATTGTACGTCAAACGTTACATAGGAGGTGCGTTCGTAATTAGTTTGATATATAATCATGTCTTGGTGCAATAGCTACTTCACTCTTATATGAAAAACGCATTATATGAAAATTTATTACGTATATATATATATATATATATATATATGAATTTCATTAATATTGAAATAATATGTCTCCATCTTAATTAGCCTGTAATCACCATAAAAGTCTGGAATCATTAACTATCATGGGATTTGTCTGAATGAATTGCGTATGATCAAATTTGAGTGAATAATCACCATGGCAATCTGGATTCATTATCTAGCATGGGATATTAATTTAATTGCGTATGATACGATTTGACAGAATGAAGAAAACTTTTATTAATATTTTTTAAGGTTTTGATTCGCTCTTTATTAAATTTAAAATGATTTGAGAAAATGCTGCAACGACTACTTATAAGTATTAAATTTCAAATCATTCGGATGGTTATTTTTGCCGTATAGATGGACGGAGATATCCGTCTAGTCTGGACAGATAATCGGTTGGATTACACAACGACTACATCTGTACGTATTTATATAAAGGCCAAACGTATCTGTGCGTAATGCATACGTCATTTTGCGAATGGCAACACTTTCACATGCAATTCGTTTTTGCAATTTTCGGTACTGCAAATTTTATACTTCTAAACATTGCAAAATTTAAATTTTTACACCATCGTGTAGAGAAAAATATGTATTTTCAAATGCAATTTGTTTGAAAGCTGTATCTCAATTTATTCTTTATATAATAATTTTTTTTAAGTTTATAGTACGAATTTTGTAATTGTGCAAACAGAAATACGCTATTTTCTCTTAATATTGATAAAAGATGAAATAAGCGCATGTAAATTTTGAGAAAGTGAAAATTATAGTTTTTAGATTTTACGTGAAATTCTAAGATCGTGTCAATTTGAAATAATTTTCTTATTTTTTCATACGCATTTACGCCAAACAAAAGAGCCTCAATTGATAACTTCAGCTTAATAATTGATATTTATTATATTTTGCTTTATTATTATATTTTCACATATGCGATTAAAGTTTAATTTTAATAATTTGCACGATTGAGTTTTATAGAAAGAGTACTTTTTTTATTTTAGCTTTAAATAATATTTGTTTGAGATTTAGACTGACCATTGTAAGATGCATTTTTTACTGTAGCTAATTTTGTAGGTTTATTATAAATCAATGAAAAAGTTTTTTCTTTGCATTTACTTTCGTCGAAATTCGACGGGTTCCACCTTGTTTATATAATTACGAAAATACTAAAAGTATATAATTTCTTTTTATGGTGTAACTTATGGAGAAATTTTTAGTAAATAAAACAGTAAAACTCTTTTGAGTCAAGTCAAATTCTTTAACTTGTGTGAATATTTATAGATTAAAAATTCCTTTTGGGATACTCATATAATCTGATACAATGCTCGTATTCAATTTCGTGAATTAATTTCTTTCAATTCAGTTCATTATATCAAGAGATTACGCAGAACCTCATATCCTGTAAAAATAACTATATAAGTTTTTTTCAGTTTAAATAATTTGGACATGCTAAAGACAATAACATTTAAATGTAGTGCATAATGTAAAAACTATAAACAACGTTTTAACCAAGAAATTCACTAAAACAAGGCCCTCAAAAGTATCACATACGGCTGTTTCATGAATACTCGTGTACCTTTCTTCAGAGCAAAAAAAAAAAAAAAAAAAAAAAAATTTCAAAGCCACTTAATTTTAGTCTCGAGTAAAAATGGCCTGAATGAACTGATTGAAAATGTGAAAACTGGAGTTTAAATATCATAAAGAAATGACGCAACTCGACCGAAAAAAGCTGAAAAAAGGAGTCACTAGGAGTCACTGCGCAGGATCTCTCCACTAATGAGAGAAAAGATGTGCTGATCATATCGTTAACCAAGTAAGAAATATGTTTATCAATATTTAAGCTTCGAAAAAATTTAGGTCCAAAATTAACATTTATTTTTGAATAATTTTAGCTTTTCATAATGAAAATAATGGTTAAAATTCCAATAATTCTTAGATACTGCAGATGTCTCCAATTCCTGCTTTATAATATAGTTCTGTTGTTCTTTCAGTGTAATCAGGGTGGCGAGTGGTCAGGGGAGAAACAGTCAAAAAAAGAGGAAACTATCAGTATTTCCTTATAGAATATACTTAATACTTAATACTTAATATAAAGAGATTAAAAAAGGCGAATGTGTCCTTAACAAAATACCGATGTTAAACACCTATTTTGACTGTGTTTTTCCCTAAACACTCGCTACCCTGGTAATTCTAAATGCACCTTCGTATGCCGAAAGTAAGTAAGGCCACACACAAAAAATATCTGTAAATTCCCTAGTTATTGTAATCGTCAGTTGCATCTTTGAGATTGGCGAAAAAAATTATTGCTTAGAGAGAGACATTTTTAACACTGAATCTATTGAGAAAAAGACAAATTTGTGTACTGACTGTCGGAAAATAGGGTAAGACAACAATTTTCTTAAATTCATTATTTGCTGGAACAGAATCAGTGGTTGTTGGAGGTTTAATAGGGTTAATGATATTCAAATTAAGTCCACGTTTAATGGCGACTGATTTAAAATAGCTAATTTAACAATTAAATAACTTATAACTTTAACAAATTTTACAGGCACGGAAAATAAAAGTTTTAAAAGGTTGCAAGATTTTGGCGAAGAGGGGGGTGTTTGGATCTATAATGAGGGGTTAAATTTACAGCAAAAATTTTTCTGCAATCTATCTTCAAAAATTGTCAAATATTATGCATCACTAGGCTATCCAGAAAAGCTAGGCTTGGTTGAGTTTCAATTTCAAAGTTAAACTGAATAATGGGTCAACTGAATTAAATAAATCCAGAGCAAAATTAACATTGTATTTACACAAATGAAGCGAAGCAAAGGAATTATTTACGTAAAGTATATAAAATAGGAATTATATTAATTTAAAGAAATTTTATTCAAAATAATGCATATAATATGACTTAAATATGGATTTATAGAGATATTCAAAGCTAAACCTTCAACCGTTTTATAAAACACTCCTTGAAACACAAAAGTATTTCGAGATAAACAGATGCTGGTTAAAGAAATAAGGTTATCAGTTTCATATCGAAAATAGCAAAACATATTCAATATTTTCTTAAATATTCTAAAGCAACTTGTATAGAAATTTTTTTCTCGTAAGAGATTTGATATCGAACGAAACCATACGAGCTAGTTGGATTGAAATTATGAGTTTTGTTAGAAAATGGAAATGAATTTTTAAACATATATATATTATTAATCATGAAGGGGAAAAACATGGAAACTATACGTATTAAAAGTTTATAAGGCGCAATACAAATATTGGAAACGATTGGACGAAATGGAATTTCCGGTTTATGAAACGCAGATAAGGTATATAAAATAACGCTATTTACAATATAGGTAAGAGAAAAGGTTTTCTGGAATCAACAATAATGTGGAAATGCATTGACTGCAGTTTTTCCAAATATCTTCTCCACCAAAAACTTGCAGCATTCAATTGTCTTACTTTCCGTGCCCTTATCATTTGTTCAAACACTGAGTTACTCAACTGTAAAATTAGCTATATTATAACAATCGATATCGAGTGTAGATTTTGTTTGAAAATCAATAACCATGATTTATTTAAACCTCCGACAGTCACCGATTCTGTTACAGCAAATATAGAGATTAATAATATTATTGTCTTACCTTGTTTACCTACAGTCAGTATACAAATTTCTCATATTCTCAATAAATTGACTTTCAAAGTTGTTTTCTCCCCAACAAATAAATTATGAAAGATCCAACGGAAGATCACAATAACTGAGCATTTTACAGACCTTTTTTGTAAGTTTGCCCTAACATTGGGCAAAAGAAGGATGCTTTTCGAATTAAACTGAAAAAACGCCTGAATTACGTCATAAAGTAAGAATTACAGAAATCTACAATAGCTAAGAACTGTTGGAATTTCAACCATTAGTTTAATTGAAATGAAGCTAAAGTTATTCATAAATGTAAATCAAATTTGGATCGAAATTTTTACGAAGCTTACAATATTCACAAAATACTTCTTACTAACAAAGAAGGACTCCATACGGCATATTCCAAAAATTTGAAAAGATACAGAATGTTCTTGTTATAAGGATATATATGTTTATAAAAAAAAATACTGCGGAATCTCCATGTAGTGTCCGTAAATAAATAACGAAAGTTTCGATATTTGATGATTTATCATCGGTTGGCGATGGAATGCAATTTGAAAAAATACTTTTTTACGTCAAATACACTTTAAGAGAAAAACGTTTCATGTTGAATTTATTTAGATAAATTAGGTTTAGAAAAACTTAGTTTGGTAAGTTTTAGTGTTTCTTTTAAGCATAATTTTGTTATATCGATATTTACATGTATTTATTTTCAAATTTACCATTAAATTTGCTATTTAAAACAAAATTCATAATTAAAATTAGTTAGAATTATTTGAAGCTCAAAGTCCAAATGAACATTCTTGATTCGATTTTGTTGCTATCGAAACAGCTGGCTTTTATTTTTGAATACGTTTAAATATATGAAAATCATTTTTTCCAATATGATTTTTTTTATGTAACAACATTTTTCCCCCCAGTGATAAGATAAATAACTAACCGCAAACAGTAATATACATATGTATATAATAGATTAAACTCTCTCATTGATTATTTTTAAATTCGTTTAATACCATTTACAAATAATTTATTTTTACTATTTTACCATTTACTAAAAATCCAAGAATTTCCAGTTGCATTAAAATCGTGACGCTTTGCTCTTTTCACCCCAAATATTCGAAAGTATTTTATTTTTTAACGATTTTCCACAATAATTCCCCCGCTAATTTTGAACTTATCCTTTAATACATACATAAGTAATTTAATTAGTACTCTTTTCAAAAAATACTGAGTATGCCTAGTATAAAGACCTTCCTTGTTAATGAACGATATGATCAGCAACGCTTTTATCTTACTAGTAGAAGGATCTGCGTAGCGACACCTTTTTTTAAGCTGTTTCCGGTAAGTTGCTTCATTTCTTTATGAGTGAATTTTTACCTTTCTAACGCAGTTTGTATAACAATTTTGTGACAAACACTTTACAAGCAATTAATTTTTTTTAGCAATTTCAAATGGTACATTTTCCGAGATTAATCTGCTGCAACAATTAGCGAAAAAGCCACTCGTTACCAACATGTAGCTTTTCATATAAGAAATTAGAACAACTAATGATACTTTTGCATATATCCGATAAATAATGAATCATCATGCATGAAAAAAACATAAATACAAGAAATTAGGCACTTATTTTAATTTGTTGAACTACAGGTTTATAATTTCTTAAATAGTGTATTATCATTTGTAAAAAAGAGAAAAAAATGATTAGGAAATTAAATTATCACATTAAACTAACCTTCATACGCACAATTAATTACTTAAAATTACTCTCAGGTGAGAATATATAATAGTAAGTAATTTTGCAATTATTAATTTGCAAATTTTGATCATATCTAAAACCAGGAGTTTCTAAGGGGAAAAAAACTAAAAACATAAAGCAAATTTTTTTATAGCTGTCTATAAAATACATTTATAAATTAATACTTTTAGAAATGTAATTATAGAATACCAAGTTTTACTTTCTTGTATTATGTTTCAATGGTTTTGATAAGATGTGAAAGAAACAAATAATAATTAATTTTAGTAGTTTTTATACATAGTATTTGGAAGCATAACTAAATGTTTTTTAAACTCTTGAACAGAATAAATGTAACAAAATGTAAAAATTCAACGAATCCCTAATTAAGCTTAACTGCTTTGTAAAGATTAATTACTTTAGTATTAATTGCACAGCAAGGGGTAACGCTCTCTATCAGCTGTATGTAATTAATCTCTCGAGAATAAATTTGCTATGTCAAGAGAGCACGTCTATTAGAGTCTGTGAATTAAATCATTTCCAAGGCTTTAATCACTTGACATGCTTAAGTTCAGTGACATATTTACGTATGTTTGTATTGTAATTTATTAAATACTTAATAAATATTAAGCATATTTTTTTTAGTGCACGACATTTTAAAATTCCGAACTTCAAACTTACAGCAATAAAATCTTTAAAAATAATGAAAATGTTATGTAACCATTAAAATACAGCGTCATTATGGCTAAAGATTCATTTGAAGTTTTAATAAAATAAATATTATGCAGAAAGTTACTAAAGTTTATTTTATCATAATATATTATGTATAAATTTTCAGATGCAACCGGCGCATTTTATGAAGAGCTTTTAATTGTTACAAATGAGCGCTGTCTTTATATTTAATAAACCACGATTTACTTGTAAATTACTATTATAAATTAGATAGTTATCAAATGAAACGTTTTATAATATCAAATCTTACGTGAATCATAATGGCACCCCATTAAATCTTCGCATTAAACGAATAAATAAATATCCCACAGTATGTTCCATTCCGTACCTGGATTGGAAAAAATGATTTCTACTTTAACTCAAGAAAATTTGTTCATCGCAAGGAAAGAAAGCAATGTTATCTACCACACGCTCAAATTCCAGCATATGTGAATGAAAGACAGTCAAAAAATGATGAAAACTTCAGAATAAGATCCCAGTAGTCTAAAAAAAATGGTCATTTTTTTAAAAAAATTCAATGCAATGAAATAAAATTAAAGCCTTTACGTTCTAAAATTGAATACTAAATAAAATTCAGATTGTTATACATTGCATAATATTTTGAGAAATTTAAAGATTATGCAATAATACAATTACGTTTCGGTTTAATCTTGAAAATCATTCACACTTGTCAAACACTTTATTTGAAAAAATTGTCAGGAAACCCGGACAAGTGAAGTGACAATACCGTCTTAGAAAAAAACAAAAACAGAATACGGAGATTTATACGCTGTACTTAGAGAAAAAGTAATTGGTGTCAAAAAATACCGCTATAAATAAATTGCAGTAATATAAAATTCTCATTTTTTATATATTTTATAAAAGTAAGGCACACAATTCTTTTGAGAAATTTTTAAGAGATTTTTCCTGCATTAGATTAAAGCTTTTTTATTCAACAGAAATGAAGAAAAAAATAAATTTACACAGTTTTTTAATTTATATTTTACAAATATTAAAACATTATGTTTAAAATTTTAAGTTGAAGTAAAGTTGTAGAAAACTGATTTAATAAAAGATAAATAAACTTATATACGTGATATTTGGTATTTTGAAAACAAAAGATCAACATTTTTCACGAAAAATAACTTATTTTGATGGAATCAAATATAAAATGAATTACGACTTCAAAACTTTCTAAACTTCACCCATAATGAATGGATAAAGCTACTTTAGAATTTTTACTCTGGAATTCACATAAACATTTATTCGTTTCGCTTTATCATAACTGGAAAAAACTGCGAAGAAATAGTTTACGTAAGCACACTCTACATTTAAATATATATTACCACACACACACACACATATATATATATATATATGTATATACAGAGGGAGAGAGACTGAGATAAATATTATGCCAAAATTTTTAGTTACATAAATAAAAATTAAAATGTGCCTTATAAACTCCATACATGCTGGCCTGCAAAAATTAAGGGACAATAACTGGATGCTTTCGAGCTTGTACAGTTTGTCAAATATCTACCAAAACTCTTCACGATTTGTCTTTGAATTTTGAGAATTTAAAGAACATGCTTAACATTATATTTTTCAGTGAATATTTAGGTGCAAAGAAGGATAGGTTATTGCAATAAATTTAATAATAAAGTAAAGAGCTGGCTATAAGCCGTGTAACATAAAATGCTTAAAATGGCGCTTAACATCGGAAGATTAAAATATGATTAATTTCCAAAAGTCGTATGCATTTGTGTAAGAATAATGCTCACCTTCTTGAAAGTGTCAACATTTGTATGAGAAATCCATTATTTTGTGTTAATAGAATGCAGTGTGCTAAACAAAATTTAACGCCACTCTGAAAAAAAAACTTGACAAAAAACAGTAGAGATAGTATATAATAATTACAACTTGACTATATTAAATATTTGACAAAACAAGGCCTTCTGTTTGAAACAATTTTTTCACTACCAATGCGTGAAATGTTCCAAATTTTCTTTCATAATATGGTAGTCAGCGTTTAGGGAAATCTCAAGAAAATATAGCAAACATTCAGAAAGGTAGTAGCGATAATGTGAGTTCTAAAGTTCTAATTTAGACGGGACATTTACGAGATATTTTAATATGTTCTTTTTAACTATTGTTTTGAATTCTAAGATGATACAAACAATAATTATTTTGAAACTAGCTGAATCACCCGGCGTCACTCGGGTCCGTGATAAAAATATTAAAGGGAGTGTGATTTTATTTGTGATTTTATCTCTAACTGAAAATTCTTGAAATTACGTTGCTTGAAATACGCTTACGCTGACCGTGTGAAAAATCTGTTTGAAAAAATAAACAACTAATATTTAGCATTAAAAATACTCAAAAGTTCTGCAATTGAAAATGGGGGAGGAAATACTCAGTTAATATTTAGAATATCGAAATTCTGAATGTCAAATGCATTAGTAGACGTTAGACTACTTTTAAAAAATTTTAAACCACGTACGTGCCGTTGATTTTTCTAATCATTGCAGATAAACACAAACACACACAGAGAGACAGAGTGTTTTGTTATTTTATTAGTGTATGTTACTGAGAATATTCTAAATTATTCCTTTATAACTGATTCATTACGATTATGGTTTTTGCCTACTTACATGCTATTTAAAAATAGATAAGACAATGATGCGTACAAAAACCTGTAATATTGACAAAAATGACAAAAAAAATCGAAGAGTAGAGAAAATTCTCATTGAAAATCACATTGAAAATCAGTGAAGTTGAAAAATCGTAACATACAAAATTTAGTAAATTAAGCTGACAGTTTGAATCAATTTACTTTTTATCAATAAAAAAACTCAATCTACGAAAAAACACTAAAAATCGCCTTAACAAATCGTTAAAAATTAAAAAATCGCTGTACGAATTCCAAAAAAAATCTTAATTGAAAAGAGAGCAAAATTTATTGCATTGGATTAAAAGAATGAAACCATATACGTTTCACTAATGTGTAAAAAAAACCTCGAAACATAAAAAATCGTTTGAAAAATTAATACAAAAAAACGAAGATTTGGCTTCGAGGTACAAAACTTCATATAAAGAGGTGAGTTTCACCCAAATTTTGTAACTCTACATGCATCAGCCTCTTCAGAACAGTGCTACCGCACTCACAAATTGTCTATTTATTATTATAGAAGATATTTATTAATATAAAAGTCTGTGAACATTCTAAATGTTAACTTTATATCTGATTCATTATTTTTAAGGTTTTTGCCTTTTTTACATGTATTTGAAAAATAGATAAGACAATATCAGATACATAATATTGTCAAAAATGTCTAAAAATTGGTGCTAGACGCACAACAAAAAATCGAAAAATCGTTAAAAAGCACCTCGAAAATCGCATTGAAAGTCGCATTGAAAATTGCTTCAATTAAAAAATCGTAGCAGGCAAAATTTAGTAAATTAGGCTGAAAGTTTGAAACAATTTTCTTTTTTATCAATGTCAAAAATAGCCGCAAAATGAGTAAAAATATTTAAAATCGCATTAAAAAATTTATTAAAAATTCAAAAATCACCGTACGAATTACGAATAATATTTATTGAAAAGTTGAAAAGAAAAGAAAATTTACGACATCAAGTTAAAAGAACGAAACCATATTCATTTCAATACTGTGGGAAAATTACAAAAAAAAAAAAAAAAAAGAAAAGAAAAAAACGCTAAAATTCGTTAAAAAATTAAATAAAAAACATCTAATGAATAAATCGAAAAACGGGCTTCAAGGTGCAAAACTTTATGTATAGTGAACCTTCCCTTCAAATTTTGCAGCTCTAAGTGCAGCGTGTTACGCCCAGTATGTTACATCATAATATGTTATATCTTGAGTGTTATGTGAAAGAGCCTGTAGATGGCGCCTGTAGTGAATCTGTTTTAATTCTGTATGTACCTGTACATATGCGCTCTGGACAGCGATGATGAAAGACATGTAAATAAATTGCGCTAGCGAAATGATTAGAGTTTGTGGTCATTATGGTTAATGTGTGGAATTAATTTAATTATCTCCCCCTTTCTTAAGATGTGTTGTGCGAGTATTAACATGGTGTCACGAGTGCTGGTAAGAGCCACACGTTTTGATTTGTTTGTCTATAGAACGGCGCAGAATATTTGCGCGCTTTCTTTGTTGCGAAGAAAAGGGGTGAGTAATATGTAGTTTGGTTTTTCGGAGATTTAGTTTAGTTGTATAAATTGTGGTTTTGTGGTTTTCTTATGTTAATTAATTAGTGTTGTGTATTGAGTTGTATATTTTATTCGTAGCTAGTGATATTGTATTTTATTCGTAACTATTGATTTTGTGTCAGTTGTAGGAACCATTTTAAGAAAATTATTTTAGTTATTTCTGGTAGATTTGCAGTGTTGTTTCAATAATTTTGTGATTTCTTGTGTTATTAGTGTAAATATATTCATATATTTAATTATGTCAGTGATAGATAAGTTGAAAAAAGATGAGTTAAAACTCGTCGCTGAAGAGTTAGGGTTAATAATTCCTGAAGGAGCTAAAGTTATTGAATTAAAAGAGTTAATTGAAAAAAGTGACTCTTTTTTAAATAACTTGGATTTAGTTAAAAGTGTTGTTGAATATGTGGTTGAAGAAATTAAAATTAAAAAAGAATCGGAAAAATCAAAATTAGAATTAGAAAAAATAAAGCTTGCTCAGTTAGAAAAAGAAATAGAGCTAGCTAATGTTCGTAAAGAATCTTCACAATACTCTGAGTTTGAAAAAATAAAATTAGCACAGCTAGAAAAGGAGTTAGAAATCGCTAATATTCGGAAGGAATCGCTTCAAAATAATTCATTTTCATCGGTAAAAAGTGAAATGGAGTCAATAAATAATGTAGAAAGTTTTATTAAGAGCATTAAAACTTTAACGATACCTGTGCCATCTAGGGTAGAGTCATTTAGCCTTTTCTTTCAGTCCTTAGAAAAAGCATTCAGAACAAAAAATGTACCTGAGGAATTTAAAGCTGAAATACTTTTGAATATGTTAGGTGAAAAAGCAAATAATATAATGATTTATTTGTCAGAGGAAGATTTGTGTAATTATGATAAATTAAAAAATGTAGTGTTAAAGGAGTTTCAACCAACTCCGCAGGAGTGTTTGAATAATTTCCGTAAGGCGCAAAAATTACCTTCAGAAAGTTATGTCCAATATGCGTCAAGATTAAGTGCAGCATTCGAATATTACTGTCACTTACGTGAAGTGAATGATTTTAAATCTTTGTGTGAGCTAATTGTTTCGGATAAGATTTTTGGTTCATTAGATAGTGATTTAATGTCTCACATTGGAGCAAAACAGGGAGAATCATATTTTAAACCGCAACAATTAGGTCGTGAATGTGATATTTTTCTTTCTACGAAAAATAAAATAAAAACTGACAATAATGTGTTTAGGAAACAAAACGGAAATGAAAATAAAAGATTTTTTGGAAATAAATCGCCAAATCCAACGTTTCAAAAGAAAGTTTCGAATGTGTTCTTTTCTGAAATAAAAACTTGCGTTTTATGCAAAAATGAAAATCATGAACTGTATTTTTGTCCGAAATTTAAAAGTCTTACAATTCCGGAAAGAGTAGATGTTGTTAAAATAAATAGACTATGCTTTAAATGTTTGCATCCCAATTGTAGTGTAAAAGTTTGTAAGAGCAAAAATTGTTTTTGTAAAAAACCGCATAATAAGTTAATCCACTATCCAAAAGAAAATATAAATATTCAGTCGAGTAAAGAAAAATCGCCCAGCTTCACATCTGTTTCCAATAATATAGATCAGAGAGGGGAAAGTAACGATGCGCTTTCTCCTTCCATCCCTCCTAGTCAGCCAGATAGGTCTGTGGTCGCTAGTAGTTTGGCAAAAAATAAAACAAAAAATGTTTTATTGAGTACAGCTTTGATTTTGATTAAAGATAAAAATTCTCAGTGGTATGAAGCGAGATGCCTGTTAGATGTTGGGAGTCAAACTTGCTTAATAAGCAGAGACTGTGTGAATCGTTTGCAATTGAAACCAGATAAAACGAATACGGTAATATCGCGTTTAAATGATTCATCTTTAAGTGTTAATGGGTGTGTAAATACTACGATTTCTAACCGAGATAAGAGTTTTCAAAGAGATATAAATATGCTGGTAGTGAACAAAATAACAGATCTTATTCCACATAAGGTATTTCAAATACAGGTGGATGTTTCTGAGTCAGTCGCTTTAGCTGATCATACATTTAATATCCCTGGAAAAGTGGACGTATTATTAGGGGCCGAAATATTTTATGAGTTGTTGAGACCAGGGCAAATATATTTAAAAAATCCGCGACTTCTATTACAGAATACTTGTTTTGGCTACGTGGCTAGTGGAAGTATCGAACAGATAAATGATGGTAATATACATTGTGGGTTAATACGGGATTCAGATTTAAATGAAACAATGAAAAATTTATGGGAACTCGAGACTTTAGGTATTAAAGAAAATGAAGAATTAAATTCAGCGGATAAAGAATTGATAGAGCAATTTGAAAGAAATCTAAAATTTGTGAATGGGAGGTACGAAACTGATTTATTATGGAAAATTAGTTGTGATGAATTAGAAAGTAATTATTTTTTGGCAAAAAAAAGATTTGATGAGTTAAATAAGGGTTTTTCTAAAAACAATTGGATTGTTAATGAATATCGAGAAATAATAAACGATCAATTGAAAAACGGGATTATTGAGAAATGTCAGAGGGATCAGCTAGAATATTTTATGCCTCATAGAGCAGTTGTTAGAGAAGATAAAGAAACAACTAAGGTTCGGATAGTATTTAACTGTAGTTCAAAATCTAAAAATAATTTGTCTTTGAATGATTGTCTAGAAACTGGTCCTAATTTAAATCCTAATATTCTTGATGTTATTCTAAATTTTCGGAAACATAAAATAGCGTTTAATGCTGACATAGAGAAAGCTTTTTTAATGATAGGAATTTCAGAGAGAGATAGGAAATTTTTAAAATTTCTTTGGTATTCGGATGATCCTAATAAAGATTACGAATTCATGAGAATGAAAAGATTACCATTTGGCTGTAAAGTGTCTCCTTTTATTTTGAGTGCTACTATAAAACATCACATTAAAAATTTTGAAAATAGCAATCCTAAGTCATTTGAAATGTTAAATTCAGCTCTATATGTAGATGATTTATTTTTTGGAGGAAGTACTGTGAGTGAGTCGTTCGAATTATCTTCGGACGCTGTAAATATTTTAAAGAGTGGAGGATTTAATTTGAGAAAACTGAGGTCTAATAGTAGAGAGTTGGAAAAACTCTGGATAGAAAATGGCTTTAAGGATATAGAGAAAGAAAGTGTTCAGCAGTTGAAGATTTTAGGTTTAAATTGGTGTCCAGAGAAAGATGAATTATCATTGGAAGTTAAGGGTTTAATAGAATCTAGGGAAACGTTGCAAAACAGTAAAAGGTGTGTTTTGAAAACAGCAGCTCGTATTTTTGATCCCCTAGGCCTGATTTCGCCATTTGTTGTTCGTATTAAGTTATTGTTACAGGAAATTTGGGAAACAGGTTGTGATTGGGATGAAGAGTTGCCCGATGATTTGCGGGAAAAATGGTTTAAGTGGTGCAACGAAATTGAGAAAATATATTATATAACTATTCCCAGATTTTGTTTAGTTGATTGTAAAGATGAACAAGTAGAGGCACATGTTTTTTGTGATGCTTCATTAAGTGCGTATGGAGCAGTTCTTTATTTTAGATATTGTGATAATAGTGGAAATTATAAAGTGTCATTTATTTTGTCAAAAAATAGAGTAGCACCGTTAAAGAAATTAACTTTGCCGCGTTTAGAGTTGATGGGTCTTGTAATAGGTGCTAGAGTCGGACATTATGTGAAGAATATTTTTAAAGATAGAATTCAAAGAGTAGTATATTGGAGTGACTCCACCATTGCATTATATTGGGTTAAAGGATGTGCGAAAAGGTGGAAACAGTTTGTAGGTAATAGGGTTCTAGAAATCCAACAGAAAACCAACCCTAGTGATTGGTACTACTGTCCTACGGAAGACAACCCGGCCGATATACTAACAAGAGGAATTGCTGCTGAAAGTTTAGTTAACAACGAGAAATGGTGGCAAGGTCCAGCTTGGCTTCGAAGTAATAATGAGAGCTGGCCCAAACAGATATTGAGAACGTCTACGGAAATCAATAGTGTAGATGTATTGAAAGAACAGAAGGTCAAGCTTGCTGAAAATTTGGTCGGTAAATTAGAGTTAGTTGAACAATTGTGGAGTAAATTTTCATCGTGGACTAAATTGCAAAGAGTGCTTGCGTGGTGCTTGCGATTCATCGATAATGCAAAGAGAAATAAAATTGCAGCTCCGTTTTTGCAAACAGAGGAATTGAAAAGGTCGCATGATATTATAATTAAGTTAGTCCAGAGAGCGAATTTTGCAAACGAAATAGCCAACTTGGAGAAGGGAAAAATTCTAAAAACCAGCAATTTAAATTCCTTAAATCCTTTTTTGGACAATCGTGGGTTTTTAAGAGTTGGTGGACGGCTAAGAAATGCCAATATACCAGAGACTGCAAAATATCCTTTAGTTTTGCCTAAAAATCACCCAGTTACGACCTTGTTAATTAAATTTTATCATTTAAAATACTTACATGGAGGAGTACAGCTAATAAATTCTGCCGTGAAGCAAACCTATTGGATTGTGGGTGCGAAGTCTCTTATTCGTAAAGCAATAAAAAATTGTGTTATCTGTGCACGATTTCGCAGCGAATTCTCGAAACAAATCATGGCTGATTTACCAACATCAAGAGTGAGCCAAGGAAGAGCGTTCATTTGTTGTGGCACCGACTTTTGTGGACCTTTTCTAATAAGTCTTCGACGTGGTAGGGGAGTAAAGCCAGTCAAAATGTACGTCTGTATCTTCGTATGTTTCTCTACCAAAGCAGTTCATTTGGAACTTGTTAGTGATCTGAGTGCCAGCGCCTGTATAGCTGCGTTGAAAAGATTCATTGCACGTCGAGGTAAGCCAATAGAGATCTTCAGTGACTGTGGTGCTAATTATATAGGAGCAAAGAATTATTTGAAAGTCGCTGCATCAGAAGCAATCGGCAACTACTTGCACAATGAGAGTATAAAATGGACTACGAATGTTCCCTCTGCTCCCCATTTTGGAGGTCTTTGGGAGGCAGCGGTTAAATCAATGAAGTACCATATGAGACGAATTATTGGGTCGCAGATCTTGTCTCAAGAGGAATTTGCAACAGTTTTGGCGGAAATTGAAGCAGTTCTGAATTCTCGCCCATTAGTCGCTATTTCGGAGGACCCAAATGATCTTTCAGTCCTAACTCCAGGTCACTTTCTCATTGGGTCAGATTTAAAGAGTGTTCCCGAACCAGACATTACAAATATGAAAATTTCAATTCGAGATCGATGGAAATTGATTACGAATATTTCCCAGTCATTCTGGAAAGCATGGTCTAAGGACTATCTTACACAGTTGCAAGTGCGCAACAAGTGGAAATTTCCGACAGAAGATTTATGTGTAAATGACTTAGTGCTCATCAAAGATGATAATTTGCCACCGTTGAAATGGAAAATGGCAAGAATAATTGACATTTTCAAAAGTTCTGACAGCAGAGTAAGATCAGTGAATTTAAAAACTGCCATAGGTGAACTTAAAAGACCAATCCACAAATTAGTCAAACTGCCAATAAATGAAAATTAACTTTTCTTTGTGAAATTATTTAAATTTCTAGATATAAATGTGAATTTATTGTGTAATATTATTGTTATATATTTTTTATGTTTACATTTTGTATTGTATTAATGTGTCAATTTGTTATATATTTATTTTATTTATGATGATGACGTGGTCATGGGGCCCCAGTATGTTACGCCCAGTATGTTACATCATAATATGTTATATCTTGAGTGTTATGTGAAAGAGCCTGTAGATGGCGCCTGTAGTGAATCTGTTTTAATTCTGTATGTACCTGTACATATGCGCTCTGGACAGCGATGATGAAAGACATGTAAATAAATTGCGCTAGCGAAATGATTAGAGTTTGTGGTCATTATGGTTAATGTGTGGAATTAATTTAATTATCTCCCCCTTTCTTAAGATGTGTTGTGCGAGTATTAACACAGCGGTCTCTTCAAAACAACGCTGACATACTCACAAACTTGTCTCTTTATTATTATAAATAAAAATATTACTGTGAACATTTGAATAAAAACTTTATAGCTGATTCATCAATTTTATGGTTTTTACCTTTTTTACATGGAATTCAAAAATAGAGAAGTCCATACAAAAAGATATAATATTGTCAAAAATGTCTAAAAATTGGTGCTAAACGCACAAAATATCGAAAAATCGTTAAAAGTCGCATCGAAAATCGCAGTGAATATCGCATTCAAAATCGCTTCAATTTAAAAAAGCGTAGCAGACAAAAATTAGTAAATTAGGCTGAAAGTTTGAAACATTTTTCTTTTTTCAATGTCAAAAAATAGGCGGAGAATGAAGAAAAATACTAAAAATCGAATTAAAAAATTCATTAAAAATTCAAAAATCACTGTACGAATTCTGAATAATCTTTATTCAAAAGAGAACAATATTTACTACATTGAGGTAAAAGAATGAAACCATATTCCTTCCATTAATATGGGAAAATCGCCTCGAAACATAAAAAGAACGCTAACGCTAAAAATCGCCAAAAAATTTAAATAAAAAAAATCTAATGAAAAAATCAAAAATGACGCTTCAAGGTGCAAAACCTCATGCATAAAGTTGCGGCATAGAAGTGCAGCGGTCTCTTCAAAACAGCGCTGACAGATTCACAAACTTGTCTCTTTATTATTATACATATCAAAAGTCACGTGCATACTAAAATGAGAAAGATAAACGCAGTGAAATTTACATCAGATTTAAACGATACATTTTAAATGCCTTAATGTGTAAACACTCGTACACGTTAAAATTTCAAGCGACAAAAATTTGCTGCGAACTTTTTTCTTTTTCTATGCATTTCGAGAGGCTGTTCGAGAAAAGCTTTTCTTGGTCATATTTCCAAGCATTTAATTGATTGCTACGGGTGACTTGCTTCATTTCAGGTGTCGAAGAATCTCCGACACAAGATCTGATCGCTTTACCAGCGACTACTCTGAAACAATAGGCTAACATTATGACGCCTGGAATTTGAAGCGACTTTGACTACTCGTATAGCAGCAAAACAAAAGTTTTAAATAAATAGTACTTTTATCTAATATCGCGGCTCAAAAAATACAAAGACGCAAAGACTCTGAAATTGATTAACTGTTAACTGAGACTGCTTAACATATCTTGTTTAATAAAACATATAAATATTTAGTAGACGTTTAACAGTAGCTGATTTGACCTTAAAATTTACCAATCAGAAGGAAATGAATAAAAATTCGTTTACCGGAAGATCTTTACAAGAAAACAAATATGTTCCGGAATATTTTAAAAGTCGATCAAATAGCATGCTTTTTAATGTTTGTTAGTCTCATCGGGTGTTAGCGATCGCAGATTGTAGGCTGCAGAGCCACCTAGTATTTAAAAAATGTATTAATTATTTTTATATACCGGCCTTTTTTTCTATATCTGCTATTTATGTCAAACGTTTAAAGAAACAAATTTAGAAGATTAGAAAATAATATTTAATAAAAATTTTTTATAGTTTATAAAAATAAAAATGTGAATTTTAAAAATATTTAATTTTATGTAAAACTTTCAGATACTTTAATTTCGCGACACACCCGATCAAGTTATTATAATATACGTGATTTTTAGTAACCCCATATAATAAAAAAACATAATGTATAAAAATGAGAATGGTTTTTCATTCATTGTAATTTTATATTACAGATCAAAACAAAAAGCATATTTTGAAAAAAAAAACCTATATTAATTTTTAAGCAAAAAATTAAACTTGCAATAAAAATTTTGCTTTTCTAGAACGTGCGCAATTTCTAGAGCTTATGTAATTTGTGATAAGAAAGGTCCTTATTTTCCACACAGAAAATGTATTTTCAGTTTACTTAAAGTCACATAATATGTCCTATATTTTCCTATTATGTCAAGATTTTCCTGTGTTTAATATTTCGCAACTTAGCTTATGCAGAATCTTTGCAAAATTTACAAAATGCTTTTATATTTAACGTAGAGATTGAAATATTCTTGTCATGTATCATATATTCTGCTTAGCATTAATGATATTCAACACATTTGTATTTTGGATTCAAGTTCAAACTTCGGTAACATTTGCGGAGAATGATAATTTTTTATAGAAAGCTAGATATTTTTCTTTTCGTTAAAAAAAAGCATTATGATAGAATTTATATTATACCATACCTTCTTTACGTAAATGTCTCATTTTTATAAAGAAACATTAAGTTAATCACTTACAGTTGAATTATTTTTCTAACGTTGATTGAAAATTCTATTTGTTATCTGTTTCTAGTAATAAATATAGCAACATATCCTTATATATATTATAAATGTGAAAGTGTGTCCGAAAAATTGGAATGAAATTGCCTTTAAAACGGATGGATTAATGTCTTTGAATTTTTGTATATAGATAGATAATTGGCCTGAAACGAACATAGGCTAATTTTTATTCATTTTATTTAAGTTATTTTCTTAATAATTCAACACTTTACTATTTTTCATACAGAATAAATAGAAAAATTTTCCATAATATCTAATCATCTTTCTTTTTTCGTTGCCAAAAAAAATAAAAAAACGGGATAATTGTTTCTCTTCTGTAATTAATTTTAATTTGAAAGATTTTCACGTGATAAAACAAAATGAAATAAATAAATGGACCCTATTCTGTTTTTCGGTTCGAGGTTAAAAACTGCAGTTTTACCAATTCTGACGTCAGAGGAATACTGTTTTTCTTCTTATACCACGCAGACGATTATATAAAATTTCTTTTATATAGGGATACGGGATACGGGAGCCGACCGTCGATTTACCTATGTACACTGTAAAAAAAAAAATCTGCAAAGGTACTAAACCTTTTCTACGAAACTGGGATTCCAAGAACTTTTTCTGTAACGCTAACAGCAGATTTCATGAATTTTTCCTGTTATCGTTGCATGAAAAATTCTTGGAATCCCAGTTTCCTAGAAAATGTTTAGTACCTTCACAGATTTTTTTTTACAGTGTATCGGGTAAAAGGACCGGACATACATCAAAATGTAGGTCTCAATGTGCACATTAAGAATATCACTGTCTGCCAGGTCCTATCCTGCCGGAACGCAAGGCAGCCGCACTTTTATGACGTCAATTTTGAGTGTATCGAATACAAGGACCAGACATACATCAAAATGTAGGTCTCAATGTGCACATTAACAATATAACTGGCTGCCACATACATCAAAATGTAGGTTTCAATGTGCACATTAAGAATATCACTCGCTGCCAGGTCCTATCCTGCCGGAACCCGGTGGCAGCCGCACTTTTATGACGTCAAATTTGAGTGTTTGCCTATGTATCGAGTAAAAGGACCAGACATGCATCAAAATGTAGGTTTCGATGTGCACATTAAGAATATCACTGGCTGTCACAAACATCAAAATGTAGGTTTCAATGTGCACATTAAGAATATCACTGGTTGCCAGGTCCTATCCTGCCGGAACACGGTGGCAGCCACACTTTTATGACGTCAATTTTGAGTGTCTGCCTATGTATCGAGTACAAGGACCCAAAATACATCAAAATGTGGTCTCAATGTGCACATTAAGAATATCACTGCAGCCAGGTCCTATCCTGCCGGAACCCGGTGGCAGCCGCGCATTTATGACGTCAACTTTGAGTGTTTGCCTATGTATCGAGTACAAGGACCGGAGATAGATCAAAATGTAGGTCTCAATGTCCACATTAAGAATATCACTGGCTGCCAGGTCCTATCCTGCCGGAACCCGCTGGCAGCCGCACTTTTATGACGTCAATTTTGAGTGTTTATCTACGTATCGAGTACAAGGACCAGACATACATCAACACGTAGGTCTCAATGTGCACATTAAGAATATCACTCGCTGCCAGGTCTTATCCTGCCGGAACCCGGTGGCAGCTGCACATTTATGACGTCAATTTTGTGTGCTTACCTATGTATCGAGTACAAGACCAAGACATGCATCAAAATGTAAGTCTCAATGTGCACATTATGAATATCACTGGCGGCCACATACATCAAAATGTAGGTCTCAATGTGCACATTAAGAATATCACTGGCGGCCACATACATCAAAATGTAGGTCTCAATGTGCACATTAAGAATATCACTGGCTGCCAGGTCCTGAGCCCGGTGGCAGCCGCACATTTATAACGTGAATTTTGAGTGTTTACCTATGTATCGAGTACAAGGCCAAGACATACATCAAAATGTAGGTCTCAATGTGCACATTAAGAATATCACTGGCAGCCAGGTCCTATCCTGCCGGAACCCGGTGGCAGCCGCACTTTTATGACGTCAACTTTTGAGTGCTTGCCTACGTAACGAGTACAAGGACCGGACGTACATCAAAATGTAGGTCTCAATGTGCACATTAAGAATATCACTGGCTGCCAGGTCCTATCCTGCCCGAACCCAGTGGCAGCCGCACTTTTATGACGTCAACTTTCGATGTATGTCTGGTCCTTGTACTCGATACATAGGCAAACACTCAAAATTGACGTCATAAAAGTGTGGCTGCCACCGGGTTCCGGCAGGATAGGACCTGGCAGCCAGTGATATTCTTAATGTGCACATTGAAACCTGCATTTTGATGTATGTGGCAGCCAGTTATATTCTTAATGTGCACATTGAGACCTACTTTTTGATGTATGTCTGGTCCTTGTACTCGATACATAGGCAAACACTCAAAATTGACGTCATAAAAGTGCGGCTGCCTTGCGTTCCGGAAAGATAGGACCTGGCAGACAGTGATATTCTTAATGTGCGCATTGAGACCTACATTTTGATGTATGTCCGGTCCTTTTACTCGATACATAGGTAAATCGACGGTCGGCTCCCGGACTATTACACTTAGAAGACTTCACAAGAATATAACTTTATACTTTACAAGAATGTAAATATTTTAGTAGTTTTTCCAGATATCAATCCGTAATCAGAATGAACCTTTATCTTTCTTTCATTTCAAGAATGTAGTACTTACAGTGTGTGTACAGGGAGCTCAAAAGTATTTCAATATATCATAGTCTGTGAAGAAAAACCATTTGCAGCGTACTTTAAATAATGTTATTTTATTAAGGTTATTTGAATAATATTGAAATTGATATCAGTTTCTGAAGTGCACTAAAACAGGATTTCTGTAGAAAATGGGGTGAAAAGATTTAACATTCATTTACAAGATCACAGAAAAATGTTCGGTAATATTATAATTTACGGGGAAAAAATATTCCCAGCGTATTTTAATTGCGTTGCACTATTTCAAACATGATGAAATTAATATACTGAGATAATCAATACAATGATAAACACTGAAATTTACTACAATATGCATGCAGTTAAGTATGATTTGCATCAAATTTGTTGTTCATTTAGAGAGACGCATAAAAGATTTTGAACCTGTGTCCAGATCTCAGATATTGTATCCAAAGTATGGTCTATTAGAAAAGATTGCTGAAGAGCTTTTTCAATTATTGTATATATTTTAAGGAAAACTAATACATTCTAAAGCTCAGATACATTTGGTATAATAAGAGATGTTTGTAGAATTTAAATAAATGATGTATTGGACTATACAATAAACTGGATATACGGTCACCTGCGCAATAGCGATTCCCGGAAATATGAATTCAATAATTTGAATCGGGTTTTTTGCTTGAATAACCTAAGCTAAATATGCGGTTGTACAAATATTTGCACGTAATATACAGGACTGTAAAAAAGAATTCAAAAAAGTTTCCGTCTATTATTAGAAATTGCTAAAGGTGAATTTTAATCTTCGTTATACTTTTTCTAACTAAGCAAAATTTTAGTATTGTATTTAGAATATTTACAAACACATAGATCATATACACAGCTACAGAAAAAAATTGGGCCGGCGAAGTTATATATTATGGAAAAGTTGGACATTTTTTTATTACCTAGTTTTAACACATGATTTTTCTTTCTTTGATATGGAATTCTGAAATGCACTACAACATGATTTTTACAATTGGGGTGCGTTACAGTTGTTTTACAGTATAAGCTGTTGCAATTTCATTTTCGCGATTGTTCATATTATCTAACACATTTCCCTTTTATTTAACTGAGTTCTTTAAGTCCCCTATAAAAGAAACTACTGCATAGCCTCCTATAAGATATGTGTTATATATATTTTTAATTATTGTTAAAGAAATGTTTTGTTTAATTAAAGCGTTTATCTTTTTTTATGCTACGTGAACGACGCCACGGGTAACAGATAGTTTTAGAATAAGGCCTAAGTTGATCTTCACTGTAAAAAAAAAAAAAAAAAAAAATATCTGTAAAGGTACTAAACATTTTCTAGGAAACTGGAATTCCAAAAACTTTTCATGTAACGATAACAGGAAAAATCCATGTAACCGATTCTAAAACTTGAGTTTTTGTTGTTACCGTTACAGGAAAAGTTGTTGGAATCCCGGTTTCCTAGATAAAGTGTAGTACCTTTACAGATTTTTTTACAGTGTTTAAAAAATTTTATTCACAAAATTTATGTATTTCGAGATATTACTGATAACTTCCTTGTTGAAACTATTCGTAGGTCAACACTGTAAAAAGATCTGTAAAGTTACTCACCTTTTTTCCGGAGACTGGTGTTCCAAGAAATTTTTAGTAACAGTAATAGTACTATTACTGTTACTGTAATAGTAAAATACCTGTAACAGAATCGGTTGAAAATTAAAACATATGTTTAACAGAAAAACATATGTTTAGCTAAAAAACTAATAACTTTATAGATATTATTTACAATGTAAGAATGATTTTTTTCTTACAGTGTTTTGCAGACATTTCTTTTCTCGTGAAATTGCATTTTTGTATTTGCACTGTATAAAGAAATCTATCGATTAAAAGTTACAGAAATCTATATGATCGTTAAAATTTATTTGTACATGGTACAAAAAAGATGTAAATCTAATAAACTGAAATCTGTAACCTACACTGTAAAAAAAAAAAAAAAAAAAAAAAAAAAAAATCTGTAAAGGTATTAAACATTTTCTAGGAAACTGGGATTCTAAGAACTTTTCATGTAACGATAACAGGAAAAATCTATGTAACTGATTCTGAAACTTGAATTTTTGCTGTCACCGTTACAGGAAAATTTCTTGGAATCCCAGTTTCCTAGAAAAAGTTTAGTACCTTTGCACATTTTTTTACAGTGTATAAAGTTAAAGAAATTTGTGGCTTTACAAAAGAAACTTCTAAAATAACCTTAATGTTTCTTTTATTTTAATTATAATTTGGGTTAGAATTACATTACAGGCACCCTAGTTTCCTAAAAATGTTTTAGTAACATTACAGTTTTTTATTATTATTTAAAATACAAACGTGTAACCATTACAGGAATTTTTGTTGTTTTCGTTACATAAAATGTTCTAGGAATACCAGTTTCCTAGAAAAAAAGTTAGTTTTTTTTCTTTTTCATTACTGCATGTAAATTATATCGCGATACGTATTTTTATTTCGTAAAGAGTTTTCAAAAATGTAATATTTTTAAAAATATCTAGTACAAATAATTTAGATAAATATTTTTTTAAATAAAGGGCAAAGCTATTTAAAAAATATTTTTGTAAAATATCGGGAAATTTCTTACTAATCTTTATAACAATAAGATGAGCTGCTAAAGATTTTACTGTTTACAACAAATAGCATATTTAAATATGTAAAATACATTATACCTTCATTATCATTTTCAATTCGAAAATAAATTTCAGTGTCTAATAGTCCTTCATTGAATTATACAAGAGTTTGTTTCGTAAATCTAAAAATCCGGTTATTAATAAAAATGCTAAAATCAATACAGATTATAAAATAAATTATCATAAATTCTAATTAATAATGTTGATAATTAGGAGAATTTTTCCTTTCGAGAAAAATTATTGACAATTCCTGTGCTTAAAAAGATGTGGATTGTTCGAGACTTTTCATTCAGCAACTAATATCATCCTCATTTGTGTAAACCTAAGCTACGTGTATCCATTATGGACAGTGCTCTCAATATGCACACCTCTAATATTTTTAAAAGTAAAAATTTTGATAGAGAAATTGCCCTACATGTCCGTGAAGAATATCAGTTCAAAAGATAATTAAGCCAGGAAAGTACAAATAAGTTCACTGTTCACCATTTAGAAAGAAACTTGTTATTTCGTTTTGAGCTGATCGCAAATACAGGTAAATTCTTATTATATATTTAAATTTATTTTAAATATAGAAAAGTGGAGCGTGTTAAAAAGCTTTTAAAACATATTTTCAATTGCTATTGCATATATTGCTTATTTTTTTCTCTTTTTTTATTTATTGAGATTTAATAAAACTGCCCCCGATTCCCAATTTGGACATTTTTCTTTCTTTCTAACCGATGACCAGGCCCCTACTCGCCGAGTTATCTCAGCTTAACGGGTTAGTTATCTGGTATCGAGGCGGACGACCCCCTAATTGCCGCTACGCGGCAATAAACCTGACTTCTGTGCTTCGCATGCATCATTTCTGCTTGTCGTTGAGCATACTTTGTTTCGCCTGTTAATTACTGGTACATCCTGTTGTTTGAATTGCAAATGGCTTCGCAATATGGTCTCGTAATTTAAAGCCTTGATCAGATGACGAGACCTTCACCTGGCAAGGCACCTCCAGAGGTATAATTCACAGGTAACTTGGAGGACTTTGCACCCACGACGGATTTTACATGCAGTAGGCGCCATCAGCGTACATGATGGAATTTTAGCCGGCAAAGTGGCGAAATACTAAGACAAGTACCCGGGTCGGCTGTTTAGGTTAAGTGCTTTGTTGGTAATCTTTGTGGTTTATTACACATTTTGTTAACTACGTGATTTGTTGCCGCACACCTTGTGCTCATCATACCAGACGAAATGGGACTTGATGTTTTTGGGCCTAAACCATGGTACTGAACATAGCTGAAAGTTGGGACAATTTTGAGAAAATTTAAAAAAAAGAAAAGAAAACAGAGAATGACCGAAAAGCTGAGTCGTACCTCTGATGGAGGAAAATTTTTGCGCCGAACAGTAAGGCAAACGAGAGCGTTGCTGAGAGAGAGAAAAGAACTCACCTTTCTACCGTACCCCATCGAGAAAGCTGCCTCCCTGGGTTGCCCCATTAGAGCGGGTCCGGTATTTTGTGCGGACAGAGTCCTACTGCACCAAATAAAGAGTCGAGGTGTCATAAATAAATAAATAAATAAAAATTAATAATAATATATAATAGAATACAAAAAAATAATAATAGTTAAATAAATAATAAAAATAAATAAAATAATAAAGGAAAAAAAATAATAAAAACTTCATACTCTCCTTTCACCGCCGGCCTAAATCGGCTGAAAAAGAGAGAGAGAGAGAGAGAGGAGGAGGAGGGAAGCCTGAAAGGGAACAGCATTAATTACATGGTTATACAATCTTTATCACTATTTGGAGATAATACTACTATTGCTAACTGATATGCTAATTAATTAAGGATATATTAGGGTGCTATCTATCAATAAATATAAAAACTTTGTTAAATCACCATAAAAAGGAAATATTATACAGGACGCGTTTCGAGCTGCAAAATTACTGCTCGTCATCAGCTGGTCCAAACACGTGTCACAACGGACAGAGTGGAAATAACAGTGAAATAAAGAGGGAGGAGATTACACAGAGTGCGACAGGTGGCGCTGCTTGTCAGAGCCATGGAGGAAGAGAAAAGTAAAGATAAACTCAAAGAAGGAGGGAGGAGATTACAAAGAGTGCCCCAGGTGGCGCTGGCTAAAAGAACCCGGATGGCAGAGAAAAACTAATAAAAGATAAAGAAAACAATTGAAAAATAAATAAAATAAAATAAAATAAAATAAAAATAAATAAATAAATAAAAATTAATTAAATAAAAACTAAAAATAATTAAAAATCAGGAATTATCTAGGTCTTCCATTGCTTCTCACTGTTGGTCTTCCGGTCATTTTTTCAATTTTTCCATGGCCAGAATTATTTCTAATCCTGTCTCTCCTTCTCATTTAGATACTCACGAAGCTTATTTTATTTATAAAAATTGTAATACTCTTGTCAATGATCTCTCTTCATCCCCCTCCCTTTCTCCTGCATGGAAATTACTTTTGTAGTTTATTATTATTAATTTAATTATTTTTAGTTTTTATTTAATTAATTTTTATTTATTTATTTATTTTTATTTTATTTTATTTTATTTTATTTATTTTTCAATTGTTTTCTTTATCTTTTATTAATTTTTCTCTGCCATCCGGGTTCTTTTAGCCAGCGCCACCTGGGGCACTCTTTGTAATCTCCTCCCTCCTTCTTTGAGTTTATCTTTACTTTTCTCTTCCTCCATGGCTCTGACAAGCAGCGCCACCTGTCGCACTCTGTGTAATCTCCTCCCTCTTTATTTCACTGTTATTTCCACTCTGTCCGTTGTGACACGTGTTTGGACCAGCTGATGACGAGCAGTAATTTTGCAGCTCTAAACGCGTCCTGTATAATATTTCCTTTTTATGGTGATTTAACAAAGTTTTTATATTTATTGATATATATTTATCGCCAGTTTTTTCGGTGTTTCTTAATATGGTGCTATCTATTATTACTAGATGTATTGCAGACATTTTAATTACCATCAGGTCCTAAATTACTATAAGTATAACTAGTTGCATCGTAGCGTTACTCGTATGAAAGATGCTGTGTAGGTTAATTGGTTAACACTGCAGATTAAATAATTTGTTAATAGTTATTATAATTTTAACAGTATCATGAATAGCTACGCCATTTAAACTTACTGTAATTTAAGTTGCTATTTATAATAATACCTATGGATATTCTATTGAAAAAGTTGAAAGTTTATTTCTAGTGGCTAGGACTAGTGGCTAATTCTATTTTGGACCTAAGGGAGTAAGATTTTAATGAATATCCCGATGATTGATAACCTAAGTGTAATACTGCTTCATAAAAATAGCCACTTCTAGAAGTTGACATTGTTGGGTAGTTGCTATAATCAGTTGTTTGTCATATCCAGTGGTTAGTCGTATCCGGTAGTTGTCTCAGTTGGTGGGTGACACATCCTATGTTATGGTCACTTGGTCTGTTTTGGGGCTGTAAAGAATTACAATGGTAACCAATTGCCTCAAAGAAAAAAAAAAGAAGAAAGAAAAAAAAACAGAAAAAAGTGCTATGGGTGATTAAATTCAGCTTTAAGGGATTAAAACAAAAATAATAATAAGAACCCAAAATTAAGGGCAATGAAAAAATAATATATATATAATAAAAGAAAAATAATAATGGGTTACAAGAAGATTAACTTACTGTTAAGTCTGAGGGGGGGGGGGGTAGTGGTTAGCATTGCAACTTGTTGCCTTATTGTGTGACTCTATTGACTTTGTTTCATGAGAGTTTGTCGTATGTAATACTGCCGTCAAGGGTACTGTGTTTTCAGTACTGGCAGGTTGATTGACTCTGTTCTAGGCTAATGTATAGGCTAGGATTAATTACTATCGTTAATTACAGCTATACGAACACCCAATAGCTAATTTAATACCTTACCTTTACAGATATTCTTAATTATTAATGCTCTAGTGTTGCTGCCTCTGTCATGATACTTACTCCTTGTGGAGTTAAACTCTTGCATGGGTGTAATTCCTACTGGAATTTAGACTCTGACATGGGATAGCACTCCAATTTGGAGTGTGACACTTGCGTGGTGGAACTTCTAGTGAAATTTGTTTCTGTCGTGATTATTTGACTTTAAAGGAGTTAGTCTCTTATTAGTAGTTGGGATTGTCACTAGTTTATGTCTTTTATATCGTTCATTGGATTGTACATGTTTTTATTACAATGGTACATTGTATACAATGGTGGACTGTGGTGCCGGAGGCGGCTGAAGCTTTTTACTGTGTCATATTGCATAACTCGCTGAACGGTTGTAGACATGCGTCGTGTTCCAATTCATTTGTTGCGGGGCTCCTGTCGCGGGCCATGGTTACAGCTGATGTCGTGCGACTACCGCTCACTGCTAAAGGACATGAGACATATACAGACAGTTTTAAATTTTTTCTTTGGCAAAAAAAAAAAAAAAAAATAAAATAAATCCTAAGTCTCTTTTTTTTTTTTTTTTTTTTTTTTTTTTAAACATACAACATATAACACATAACATATATTATTATGTTCCTGCTGGGTTACCAAAATGAGAGAGATTTCTGTTTTATATGTTTGTTTGTTTAATGTTGTGATACTGTCGCAGTTTTCTTGGAGCCGCCTGATTACTGCTTTTGCTTTATTTTTACGCGTTTGTTTTTACCTAATTGTTCGTGCCACAGTTTATCATTCTTTGCTGTTATGTTTACCAGGTGGTACTGTTGGGTAAGTGGGCAGTGGAGTAGATAATGTTTAGGCGTACCCCCGTGCCGCATGCACATTCCGGAGTGTCTGCTTTGTTAAATCTGTGGAGATACGCTGGAAATGCTCTATGTGCTGTGTAGCGTTGTGAGAGGATTTGCACATCTTATGTCCACATTGGAAACACAGGAGGTGAATCTTCAGATTCACAAAAATACAAAGCTCAGAAAAAGGAACTACATTATTTCATAATATTTTGTAGTAACTGAGGAGCTTTGCATCGGTCTTCGAAGAGCCACAACCGAAAATGACCCACCTGTTCTAAAGTGTAAGTTCTGAAGATATTTACTGTGCACTACCCACCCCTGCAATACTTTAAGATATATTATTTTTATTCCCTCGCCTCTAAAATTCCATAGAAGAGTGATTCTTCCATACACCCTGCGTAGTAGATCAATAAGGAGACACCTGTCCATAATATGAACTGGTGGTTCCTTATATGAACATTTGTAAACATTTTTTTTTATCATTTAAATTAAACTGGATTATTTTAATCGCTAATTTTAATCGGTCGCTAATTTTAATAAAGATAGTCAACAGCACAGGGATCATGGTCATATACTTTTGGAGTCCTATCAAGTGTACATGTGAGTGAAAAAAAATAATTTTCCTTAGGGTGTCTATAATAGGCACATATACCTTATATCATACTTTAGTATGTAGTGTCCTTGGGTAATAACTCTACGTTAATGTTCTACAGAATTTCACGGCCAAATATTTTATCATTTTTTCAAACGAATATGGGATTTGATAGAGAAATTTTTGACTAAGTTTAAAAGAAATAATATTTTAGAAGGTATGCATTCAAAAATGAAATGCGTGTTTATAACCAATCTTATTTTGGGCCAATTTTCTTTTATTATTATTATTATATTTTTAACCAATCTCTTGGTGGGATTCCAAGAACATTTCGTGAAACGGTAACAGCAAATATTCATGTAACCGCTTCTGGTACATGAATATTTGCTGTCACCATTACATAAAGCTTTATAGTTTCCTAAATAAAATTAATTAAAAAAAGGTTTTTTCTTTTCTTTTTTTTCAGTGAACTTCACTAGTTTGATAGATACTAGTTTGATAAATTTAGACACCATTCAAAAAGAGCTATAAAATAAGATGGAATAATGACATATCAATTCTGAAATTCCAAATTTCAAGTAAAAATCCCTCTTGGCTTGGCCTACAGGCGCAAGTTGATTTCGATATTAAATGCTTATTTCAACAACAAAATTATATGAATATATGAATCATATACATATGATTAGAGATAAATTAAGTTTAACAACTTTCTTTGGCCACTTTTAAGAAATTTTAATTTAATTTTCCTGGTTTTATCCCAATCATTTTAAGTAAGATTAACACTTTGACTGTATTTTTTTTTAATATATTCTAACTTTATTTAAAAAAAAATACCAATACTGCCCATTATTAAGTTCTTAAATAATAGAAACTGCCAATTGATTGCGTTTGAGAGCAAAAGAGACTTAAAAAGTTTCCTTTCCTCTTGGCCTACAGGAGGAGGAAGATTTAGAAGTTAAGTGCTCATTTCAACAACAAATAAGTAAAATATAATAAGAGGTAAACCTAGTTTAACGACTTTATGTGGCTTCTTTTGAAGAATTTTTAATTTATTTTTTCTGTAAGAGTTGGTTTTATTAAAATCATAATAAGCGAAATTCGTTTCAAATGCACATTTTGATGCATTTTTTAAAATATATTCTGATTAAATGAAAAAATGGTCCAATACGGCACATTATATAGTTCCTAAATAAGAGAAACTACCAATTGAATGCGTTTGAGAGAAAAATTGAATTTAAAAATGAGTCTAAATAAGTTAAAAAAATATTTGAATACATCCTCAATTGTTCAAACACGATCGCTTCGGGAAATGTTGTTCAAAATGCCTACTTTGACAGCATTTTTGGAAATACATTCTGCCTTTATTAGAAAATCGACCAATGCATCATCTTATATGGTTCCTAAATAAAGGATCATGCCAATTGGATACTTTTAGGAGTAAAATCAGTTTAAAAATGGGTCGGAATATAAGCAGTTTGGAGTTGAGTACACCTTTAATAAGATTTTTCTTTCTACTTCTATTTTTGCTTAATTAGTTTTTACTATAAGTATTGGTCCTATAAAAAACTTGTCAGCATAAAAGTTATACATATTCTTGAAAGGATGTATAATAAATTTAATAGGATTTGATATCTTAAGAATTGACTAAATTATGGATTTTGTTTTCTTTTGCCCCCTTTTTTGTTTTTGTTTTTATTTATTTATTTATTGCGATAAGAGTAACTTCTATCAAAAAATTGTAAATAAAAAAGTTTTAGCTAATATTATGTAAATTTATAGTAAATTTAATTGAATATGATACCTTGAAAATTGACGAAGTGATGAATTTTGTTTTCTCCAGAAAACTCTACTTTTTTTTTTTTTTTTGTTCCTTGAGAATAATTTTTAACTTTCAAGAAATTACGACAATGCATGGTATTATTATTACGATATACTTATCCCGCAGTATATTTTAAATAGAAAACTACCTAAAAAGCACATTTTAAATCGTCAGCAACATTTTGAAAGTACATGGAATACTCTACAAATTTATGTAAGAAACAAAGTTTTTTCTAAAAAATATACATTTTTCAGATCGCGTAACATACCTCACAAATCTACATTGTTATTGGAAATTTTTTTGTAGAAAATCTGTTACGTCTTGCATTCAATAATTCTACCAATTTTAGTGACTTAAAGAAGCATAGTAAACAGAATGAAAAAGTGTTCAATCCGGAATTAGAACCTGGGACATTCTTACACTGTAAATTAAATCTCTATAATAACTAAACTTTTTTCTAAGAAACTGCTATTCTTATAGCTTTTTATGTAATGACTAGCAGTCTTCGGGCGCGACGCTGGTAAGTTTCTCTAAAGGAATTTTGAATCAAACGAAGTTCATCTAATAAAGATTTTTAAAAATCTAACAAAAGATCAATAATTTTTGTCTTATTCATATAAGCTTACATTATCCTGCTCAAGGTCGATATTGATGACATGACAGACAAAAAGCTCTAAAATTACTGATGTAGAATTTATGTTTAACATTTTAACATTTTTTAAGTAGGTGTGTTATCTTGAATTTTCTGCTTCTACCTAAAACTACTGCTGAAATAGCGAAATATCTCAGAGGCGCTAGAGTTATAAACTTTGAAAGAATGGTAAAAGAGCTTTCTAATGATATATCACATGAGGAGTGCAGCGACATTTTGAAAATTGAACCCTAGAGTTCGAATTATCACGTCTCTCCGGTAGAAAACAATCCCGTCTCATTGAAATTTTCAAATATTATAAGTAATATTTATCTGAAGGCCACACAAAAAATCAGTCTGTAGTGTAAAAACGCTAAAATTTAAAAAAGAAAAAAAAACACACTTTTATATAAAATGACTGCTCAGATATGCCAAATTTTCTATACTGTCTGACCCCACCCCTTTTAACCCCCTCTGAAAGGCAAGTTCTAAAATCGTTGAAATACGTGTTTAAAAATTTCTTTATTAGGTTTTTTTCTGGAATTTCATGTCATACCTTAAATGGCTGCTGAGATATAAGAAAATGTTCCAGATTTTTTTCCTCTCCGTTTGCTCCAATTAGAGAGTTGGAATCTTCAAAAATCTCATCTTTGTGCACGTTTGCATCGTAAGAAGTATATTTTCTCCAATTTTCATGCTTCTACCTTTAGTAGTTTGGGCTGTTTATTGATTCCAGTCAATCTGGACAAACTATTTTATATGTGTATAAAAGACAGATAACAACAAAAATTCATGTAGCTCAATTCGTAGCATAAATTTTGCTGTTACCGTTACATAAAAATTGCTTGTAATCCCAGTTTAGTAATTTTACATATTTTTTTTATAGTGTATAGCACACAGATGTTCTACTAACTAAACTACTCGGCACGATATCCAGCCTGGCACTTCTCACTAGACATGTTGGCAAGGTTACAATCGCAGACAAAGATGGAATAATTTTTCTTGAGCCATCAGCTCTGGGGCTCATTCCAAGTGGTTCAATTGGTAGAGTGTCTCTGATCTATACCAATGACCCGTGTTTGGCTTGGACGCTTTTTCATTCTATTGCCTATAAGGCTTTTAAGCAAATAAAATTTGAAAAAAATATTGAATAAAAGTCATGCGAAAATTTCTACAGAATGGTTTCTAATAACTATGTAGATTTATTCAGTTTCTTCGATACTAGATTTTCACTAGCTTCCTGTTTGCTTCAGAGCTGGTGGCCCATAGAAGAACATTCCATTTTTTTGCTGAGGTTGTACTTTTACCAACAAATGTATTGAGAAGTGTCTGGGTGGGTGTCGTTCCAATTGGTACAGTTTGTTGAACTTCGGTTTGCTAGACCGATGTAACCGTGTTCGATTCTTGGTTCGAACACTTTTTCATTCTGTTTTCTATGCGATTTTTAAGCAAATAGAATTTAAAAGAAAATTACCTTGCAAATTTCAGATCGGATGTTGATTCTTATGCACTTTCAGCTTTAATATTTACAAATAGAACATAAAAACTTCTATTGGAGTTTGGGTTTGGGGATTTCAGAACATCTCTTTATAGAACTCGTAGTTGCCATCAGCCGTACACCGTCGTAATTACGCGTAATGTTAATATTTGAAGTTATTACTCACGCTATCGGTATTATCCCGGACACCTTATTTAAATTTCATAGACTCTTTTCAAAGTCTAATAACCCTGCATGCAAATAGTTACAAAATAATTCATTTCTGAAAACCTGTAACTGCTCTTATTAATAAAGAGAATAAAATAATCCAATTCTGCTTAATGCAATATAATGTGTGATACATTCTGCTTATTAAATATACGCGCAAATTTATATGGAGCACCACTGACAGAATAAAGTTTTTATTAAAAAAATGCAAATATTTTTTTAATGTATGACACATTCTGATTAATAATGTTAATATACACCATTAGAAAAAGTCTTTAAAGGTACTAAACTTTTTTTCTAGGAAACGGGAATTCTTAGAACTTTATGTAATTATAACAGCAAAAATTCATCTAACCGATACTATAACATTTTTTTTTTCTTACCGTTTCACAAAGAGTGCTAGTAATTATAGTTTACTAAAAAAAATTAGCAATTTAACAAATTTTTTTACAGTGTACAGAGATTGTATATATTTGTAGAAACTCTCAGCCATTTAAAAGGCTTTATCTAATAAGGGGTTTTAGAAACTTTTCTCAATTTAACATTTGAGAGTTTTAATTATTAGCGACATAGAAAATACAGACCATTTCAATATTCGCGAATAATTAACTTGATTATTCGCAAATTTTGTTTGAGTAAGGAATTTTGCTTTTACAATTTAAACACAATTTATATCTCCAATTCTATGAATTATGGTATTCTGGATGCCTCTTTATAGACTATTTTACTTGTGTGGCCTGTATGTATACTATATGTTATTCCGAGAACTTTTCTTGAGAACAGTATTTGTGTCAAGGAAAATATAGACCAATAATTTTCTTTAGTTTTTATACATGTATGGTTTTAAGTTTCAAAAATTTTAAATTTTTATGGCTTCTGAAATATTTTCTGAAAAAAAAAAATGTAAATTAAATTTTTAAACATCAAAAACAAATTTATTGGAAAAGCAATATAATGAAATTTTTCACTATGTAAGGAGTCTTAAAATTAAAATAGAAATTTAATCCGAAATTTTTTCTTGAATGGAAATTCGTAAACAAAAGTTCAGTCAAATAATCACAGTCAAATAATAAACTTCACTATTTTTCCCCACAATCAACAAGCAAATAGATTTGGTGCGATATGTTTATAATTATTTAAATTTATTCAAAGAAAGTACTTTTAATGTAGAATGTGTAATAAATTTAATTTTTGAAGTTCAATTGGAATTTTCAGTATAAAAATAATTACAAAACCCAACTCTTTGAAGCACGGAAAGATCGTCTCAACATTTGCGATTTTGACATTCGCGTATATTTTCTGCAAAATTAATTCTCACGAATGTTAAGCAATTATTGCATATTAATATTTTGTAAGCAATTTTGAAAGTCTAATACTTCTGTATATAATAACACAAAGGATCATTTATATAATCCAGAAAATTCCTTTATTAAAATATAGATTAAAGTCTTTCGGAAATATAACATATATTCTACTTAATAATTATACTTTCGGTGAAAATTAATGAAAATGGTAAAACCTTTGCAATTTATCGCGGAATAAAACCTTTTCTGTCTTTATGGAGATGTAATTTCTAATGAACTTAATTTATTACTGTTTGCGTAACATTTAACGTTTATGAAATTGTTAAGAAGATAAGTCTTTAAATCGCGACAAATCAATAAATGTGCATTGGTACACTGTTAAAAATCTTGTTCTAGTTTGAACCAAAAAAGTTTATTTTTTGGTGCTCAATAGCTGCCACCATAAGATGGTGAAATCTCGTACCAACATTTGGAGCTTCCTAGTTCAACCTCGTTCCAAGTATTGGAGCTATGCTTCAATGGGAGCTCCAAATTTTGGTTCAAGATTTCACCATCTTACGGTGGCAGATATTGAGCACCAAAAAACAAACTTTTTTGGTTCAAACTAGAACAAGATTTTTAACAGTGTAATTCTGAAGTTATATTTAATCCCCTGATGGTTTTGCAAAAGCGTAAATTTGTACCATTATTTTCTCAGTATTTTCGTTTAATTGCGGAAAAAATATTTATTTTTTCAAGATTAAAAACTTGATCACAATTATGAATGTAATTCTTGAGATTATGAGTCATTCTTCAAAGCATCAAAAATTCATAAAATCTATAGAAATACATTATCCTAAATATTGCTCTAATTGCAATGAAACCTAGAGCTTAGTGAACGGAATATTACGTGCCAAACACTTAGAGGGTTAAAAACAGTAAAAAGAATATTTGCGTTTAACATTTACGCTTATAATACTGAAATTATATTGAACTCTGTTCTTTTATTACGCACATTGTAAAATAAATAAAGTTAAAAAAACTATAAGGTTAATAAAAATTTCCTAGGAAACGGGAATGTATAGATCATTTTGTAAACTTCAACGAAAATTAATCATATATCAAATAATGTTTGCACTAACGATAACTACTGGAAAATGCAAGGATTAAACCAAGTATAAATTCCCTTTTTTTTCATAAAGTGAACACACCATCGCTCAACATTTGCGAATTTTTCATTCGTGGATATTTCTGCAAAATTAACTCTCCCAAATGTTAAGAAATTACTACATATTAAAATTTTGTAAATAATTTTGAAATTCTTATACTTCTGCATATAATAACACAAATGATCACTGATATAATCCAGAAAATTCCGTTATCAATAGATAGATTAAATTCTTTCGGTGATATATCATACATTCTGCTTAATAATTATACTTTCGGGGAAAATTAATGAAAATGGTAAAACCTTTGCAATTTATCGCGGAATAAAGCCTTTTCTGTCTTTATGGAGATTTATTTCGTAATGAACTTAATCTATTACTGTTTGCGTAACATTTAACGTTTATGAATTTGTTAAGAAGATAAGACTTTATCGCGCAAAATTAATAAATGTACATTGGTAATTCTAAAGTTATCTTTAAGCCTCTGACGGTCTTCCAAAAGGGTAAATTTGTAATGTTATTTTCTCAGCATTTTGTTTTAAATGCGAAAAAAAAAATGATTATTTCAACATTTAAAACTTAATCACAAATATGAATGTAATTCTTGAAATTAATAATCATTCTTCAAATGCATTGTAAATTCATAAAATCTATAGACTTATAATACTATCCCAAATATTGCTTATATTGCCGTAAAACACTTGGAGGTTTAAAATCAGTAAAAAGAACATTTGCGTTTAAAATTTACGCTAAAAATACTGAAAATAAATTAAACTCTGTTCTTTAATTATGCACATTGTAAAAAAATAAATAAAGATAAAAACTATAATGTTAATAAAAATTTCCTAAGAAACGAGAATTTATAGATCTTTTTGTAAATTCAAAAATAATAATAATCATCATATATCAAGTAATGCTTACACTAATTATATCTAGTGGAAATTAGAAGGTTTAAACCGAGTATGAGTTACTGGAGATTTTTCTGTTCGGAAAACAATAGCACATTGGTATATGTAAAAATGCATCATACCATCATATGCATTATGACTCATAAACATTAATAGGCTGATAGTCCTGCACTTAAGTACACACAAAATATTTTAATAAATCTGGAAAAATTTGTTATTAATAAATATTTTACAGTCTTTCAATAATGTATCATAAATTCCTCTGAATAATATTTAACTATACGAAATTATTAATATTTAATAATACGAAATTTATTTTTTGGGGTAAATTAGTGATATTTGCAGTGTTAAAACCATTTGTGGATTGTTAGAGACTTTTTATTCCGCAACCAATATCTTCCTCATTTATGCAAATCTGTATCATACTTTCATATATATTTAAATTTCAAAAATATTCTTCAAATCAAATATCTTATACGTAATTACAAAGCAGTTCATTGCTGGAAACCACAAAATGCTTTCACTAATAAAGAGAATAAATAATAATTTCTGCAAAATGTAATGTAAAATATCACAAGTTCTGCTTAATATACTTCATATTCACAGTATTTATGATACGCCCATATTTGTATGTAGGTCCAATGATAGAAAAGAGAAATATTTTTTTTTAAAAGAACATACAAATGTTTCTTAAATATATCATGCATTCTAATTAATAATATTGATATTCAGAAAATTCATACTTTTGAAGGAAACGCATGAAGAACTTTATACCTTTATATAATTATTTCTTTCGCTAACAAAAAATGTTCTTGCATATTCAATAATATATCATACTTTCATATATAATATTTTTTTGTAAACAATCTCCATGGTATAATATTTCTGCATATACTTAAACAAAGTATCAATGATATGATCCAGATAATTTTTCTGTAATTACAGGGATCAAATTCTTTATGTATGCGTATCATAAATTTAGCTTAATAAATATATGTAATATAATATATCATAAATTCTGTTTAATAAACTTGATATTCACAATTATTACAATGAGCACATATTTATATGCAGGACCACTGATAGAATAAAAAAATCTTTTTATCTAAAAAAATACAAATGTTTCTTAAATACATTATACATTCTGATTATTAATGTTGAAATTCAGAAAATTAATACTTTTGCAAAAAAAGTTTGCAGAACTTAATAGATATCAAGACATTTTTCTTTATGTAACAAACAACGTTCCCGCTTATGTAAATCTACATCAAACTTTCAAATGTACTAATATTTCGCAAACAATTTTTACGGTAAAATATTTCTACACATACTTACACTTAGGACCAATGATATATTTCAGATATTTCTTTATAGATACACTAAATTCTTTCTAAATGTATATCAGAAGTTCTACTTAAAAAATATACATTCGAGGAAAATTAATGAATTTGGCAAATCTTTTATGATTTATTGCGGAATAAATCCTTTTCTGTCGTTATAGTGATTAATTTTGTATTGAAATTAATACATTACTGTTTCAATAACATTCAAGTTTTTTAAAATTGTTCAGAAAATAAACTTTTAAACCACGCCAAATAAATACATGTACAGTCGTAAAAAAAAATACACTTAGCAATACTAACCCGTAGAAAAATGTTTTTATAACGAAACGATTTGAAATTAAGTCTACTTTAAAATAATGTGTGTGGATTTTGTTTAGGAGGGCATATATAAATCAAAACAAGGCAAAACTTTTTTTTTTTTTTCAAGGGCAACTACTAAGTTTAGCAAGGTATTTAAATCTTTGATTAAAGCTAAAAATGAAATTTTATGTCATTTGGATGCTGGGTTTTTGAATTATAAACATTCAAATTTGGAGATTTTAATGTTAATTTGCATTTCCATATTTTTTTATTTATATTTCTTGAAATTATAATGCTAATGTGTATTTTTTTATATGTGGTTATAGTGCTAAAACCCCCAAACATTGAATTTTTAACTTAATTTTTTTATGACATGAATTATGAATTATAAACTTAATACTATAAAAAATATAAATTTCAGAAAGAAAACATAAATTGCAACATACTTATTTTTCTGATAGATTTATATTTGTTATATCCTTCTTCGTAAGAATACAAAATTTCAAAATTTTCTTCCATATAATTTTTATGTTATGCTTAATAAACTTCAAAATGCTGATTTAAGGGGCCGTGTGGATGTGTACAAAAGTATAATTTGAAGAAACAATACATATATTCTACTCATATTATTTAAACATGTGAGCTGTGAGTACGGTGCCTCGCTTAAGATAAAGTTAGAGTACAAGTGTGTCTTACGATGTAAATAAAGTGAAAAATTTATTTTCGTACTTCACTATTTTACATTAACCTGAAACAGATCTAAGTTCATGTGCTGTGTAAATTATCAAAATATTTCCTGGTATTGGTTAATGTTTTGGTTACATTAAGCTTACAAGAAAGTCTTAACAAAAATGTTTTTTTTTTTTTTTTTGCATAATAAGGTACCCTGGGGTAATAACGCCAGGCGGGGTAATAACGCCAAGTGCTTATATTTTGCATAATTATGAAATAATCAGGTAAATGACACCCATGTGCTCTGCGCAGAAGGGTTTTGAGTCATATAAATCGCAAAAAACAGCTTCAAGTTAATTTATTTCATTTTTAGGTCTTATTGTTTTTACAAACAACTAAAATTAACGCTTGATCTAAAATTTGCGAGATACGTTTTGTGATGTGAAGGCTATTTTTTTTATCCAGAAATACTTTGTTAATTACATAAATTTGTAGTACAATTCATGGACTTTCAAAATGTTGTTGAAGATTTTAGATATCTTCTCGAGATAATTTGTAATTTAAAATGTACTGCGCAATAACTATACCGGGGTAATAACGCCAATCCTTGACATTAATACCCCGGTTGATTCCCTACAGTGGCCGAGCTACATCCTAAATACTGATTCAAATAAACACAGTTAAAACTGTGCAATGTTTCTCATATTTCTATTTAAACGGTCCTTTTTAAGCAAAAAGAAGTTCACGGTCTGATATTCTTTTGCCTCATCCCTTCCTCCCACAGCCACCTTTATTTTTCTTACACTTTTACAAAAAAATTAACATTTTCAATAGCTTTGAATGCAATTTTTCAATTTCTAAGTTTGTAGAGTTTGTACTTTTAGAATTGGGATATCTACATGCAATTATTTCATCTTATTTCATAGTTTTGTTTGCATGGCGTTATTACCCATATAGGTGGGTAATAACGCCAAATAGCATGGGTCAAGAAAAAACGCCATTACATTTTATGAATACATATCTGTTAAATTATTTTATTTTATATAGATAATCAATGAGTTGCTGTATCAGATCCTATATTTGTTTGAAAAATACAATCTAAAACTAAGCCGTGAAAATTGGTAGAACCTTAACGTGGCGTTATTACCCCAGGGTACCTTATTATTAGATCAACTCTTTTAAATGTAAGGAAAAGATGAGCGGGGAGTGGGGAGAGGAAAGGATTTTTGCTTTCTCATTTTTTGTGCACTAATCTACCAATAATTTTCTTCATGTTTTTTGCTAAAGTTCTGTCATATAAAATACTTTCTCTTGTATAGTGTGATACTTTTTTTCAAAAAGTTTCTGTATTTTAAATTTTTGGGTGCGAGTTGCCGCAACTATTCCGTTCTAAGTTTCATTAATTTTAGTAACTTGATTAATTTTAATAAAGTAAAATTGTGATGAATATGTTAACATGAAATTTCTTCGAGCAAAGCTGAATCGGTTGTTTAAACACAAAATCATCACTTTCCACACTTTGGATAAAATAACAAAACACGTGAAATAGTTTTTTTTCTTTTTTAATCGGATATCGTTGTAATTACGGTAAATGGTGACTTTAGTTCTAGTATTTGCTGCCTACATTACTTGGTTTAAAATATTTTATGTCATAATATTTTATGTTAAACACAGCTTGAAGTTATTTTTATGACTTTCAGATAAATAAGTTTTTATTGGTGACAATGAATAAAAACTAAAATATGAAATTAAAAAATTAGAAATATTTGTCTTTTTTCCGAATTTCATTAATGAGTTAATTGAAAAATTTCATATGAAATAGAGAAATATTTACCCTACTTCAAATAAGTGTAACGAGTACAAAGTTATTCTGATGTTTCTTAAGATAGATTTAATTTTCATTCTTCAAATAAATATAAATATAAACCATGTGAAAACATTAAAAAAAAATTATGAGTTGTAGGAATTGTATATGAATCTATACCTCCCACCCAAACTTCCAAAACTTTTTTAATATGACATTATTTAACGTCTTATGATTTATTTTAAGGCAAATAAGCAATCTGTTTGGTTTATATATTTATACTATTCATTTAATCTAAATTTTACATTGACTGATATTCTTTACAGTTCTGTCTAAATAAAAATAATCATAATTATAATTATAATAATAATAATAGAAAGTGTGAGTTAAATAAATTTAAAATCTGAGAAAAAGCATTAAAAAAAAACACTTATAAAATTCCAGTCATATTCGCATATTAAAAAACTATTATAATTACAGATTTTTTCACAATCGGTTAATTCAGCGCTTGCAATTTGAAATATCATGATATTTTTGAAAATATCAAAAATGTCTGATATTTTGTTATACATCTGATATTGTCAAAATAGTCAACATATTGACAATTATAAATACTTTCACATATAACATACATTGGAAATGAAAACATATTGCATTCAGAATAAAAACATAATATAATAACATTCCAAATGTATTTTTGTTTTCTCCTTATGCAACAAAATAGAAGATAAACTTATAGAATAAACTTAAAACAGGCACAATTTGGTTTTTACACAGAAAAAAACGAAATTATGCGATTATCATTATAGTTACCAAGTTTCCAGAAAACTTTGTGTTTTATACAACAAACTTATGTACAAAATACTTTGAACTTATTAATGAATTTTTATATTTCTAACCTATTGTGTAGTTCAACTAAAGAATTTGAAAAAATAGATGAGTCTAATGAAGCAGTAAATAACCTCTAACTTAATTTTAATTTTCAAAAGCTGTTTTTATTTATTATTTATTATTTCTATATTTTAGTTTTAGAAATTCAGCTGCAAAAGTAAAACTGGGAAAAGATTGTTTTATGCAGGAAGGGAAGGGGTGATGTTAGAGAAGCTAAAAACGGCCAGGCGAATTAAAACTTCTTATCGACAGAACACAATCAATATCAGTTTAAGAACTCATTTACACTTGTTTGACTGAAAATATCAAAATATTACACGCAATATTTTAAAAAATGGCAGCAAACGTAATAAAATATTAATTGAAAATATCGAAGTTTATTATAGTCTAAAAAAAAATAAATACAACCAAATGGTATTTATTATATACTTATTTCCTTTGTTGTTGTACACTCGGATTTTATAATAATCGAATAATCGGATATATATCTTGATATATATCTAGATATCTATTCTTTGACATATATCACCAAAACCTGCTTGTAAGCTTTATAAAATTAATATTGAAGAGGATTTTACGGCATAAAAAAAATATCAGAAGCATACTAAGTGAATGAATTATTGAAGAAATACTACATTAATAGAAGTGACATAGTCAGTCTGTAGCTTTTGAATAATCTTCCAGTACCCAATTTCTCTTTGGATACCATCACTTATACAATTCCATTTTAAAAGAACTAATTCCTCTTAAACTAATTGTACGAATTTCATGCAAATTTATACTAGGCTAACTGAATGATGTATAATTAATTTATGGTACCAAAACTATTTTTCTTTATTAAAAAATGTTTTTTTTTTGTTGTTGTTGCTCTGATATATAGATGACCCCCTAAGCAAATTTTCGTACCTATAATTTTAAAAGTAGACTTTGTGTTTATAGTTTGGTACCAGTAAAATATTGTATATTTGCTTGTTGCAGAGTTAGTTGGGAAAATATAGTTTTCTGTTTCCACGACTATACTTCTACATATATATCTACAGATATCATTAAAATCATTGAAATGTTACATTTTCATTTAAAATTTACAGTAAAAATACTGAAAATAGATTCATTTTTTTTACCTATTACATACGGATCAAGAGAATAAACAATAGAAAAATTACAAAGAATTGCTCTGCAAACTGAGATCTCAAGAACTTTTTTTATGGATTTGCAAGAAAAAAAAGCATGTAATAAAATCACATTTACACTATAAAAAAGAGTCTGTAAGATACTTTCTTAAAAACATTCTGTGTAATTGCAGCAAAAAGGAATCATGTTGTCGACGATAGCTTGAAGGAATCACAAACTCACTCATTTAGTGGACTGTCACACACAAATATATTATTTATTTCACGACATAAACTCAAAACTTATAATGCGATCTCATATCGCCACTTTTCACAAACCCAAACACAACTCTGTTCTATATTCTCGAACCCACACGGTTCTTCTTTTTCACAGATGGCGCTCTAATACAGCGCTTCTTATTAGGTACGGAACATTCTGCCCCACGTTGCAATGGTACATTCAACCATTAAATTATACAGTCTTTACAAATGCAAATATAAAATAGGAACAATATATTGATAACAGAAAAAATATTTACAAGAAAAATACACAGAAAATATATACAAGATTACAGATTGAGAGGCAAAATACAAATTTTTGATATTGGTCTTTTATAAACTCCAGATTGAGTTTTTATTTTAACAACTCTGACCCGTTTATCTTCACCAAAATAAACTTCTATTATTCTACCCAATGCCCATTTTTGAGGCGGTAGATTTTCATCTTTAAGGAGCACTAACTCATTAATTTTTACATTATCTTTTTCTACCATCCACTTGGACCTCTGTTGCAAATTGTTAAGATACTGAATATGCCATTTCTTCCAAAAAATTTGAATTATTTTTGTTAGGTTTTTCCAGTTAGAGAACCGATTGTCTTTAATCTCAGTTAAATTTGGCTCAAATATGGCATTTAAGGGTCTGCCAATTAGGAAATGGGCAGGGGTTAACACATCATACACATCAGCATCTGATGACAGGGGTACAAGCGGTCTGGAATTTAAAATACCTTCTATTTGTGTAATAACCGTCAAGAATTCTTCATATGTCAACCTAGAATTACCTAAAACTCTTTTAAAATGATATTTAAATGACTTTACACCACTTTCCCAGAGACCACCAAAATTAGGTGCTCTTGGAGGAAGGAAATTCCAGTCAATTCCATTAGTTAACAAATAATTTGAAAGTCTCTCATCTGGGTTTAAGACTAAGTAATGTAATTTAGAAAGCTCTTTATTAGCTCCTATAAAGTTTGTGGCATTGTCCGAATATAATTTCGAACACAAACCTCTGCGATCCACAAATCTCTTTAAACATGCCACAAAGGCCTCCGATGTTAAATCAGTTACAATTTCAAGGTGAATGGCTTTTGTGACTAAGCATACAAATATGCACACATATATTTTGTGGAAAATTCCTTTTCTTTGATTTCTATACTTAATAAGGAATGGCCCACAAAAGTCAACCCCTGAACAATTAAATGGAAAATCAGGAGTTACCGTCACTTTTGGTAAATCACCCATTAACTGTTCAACACCTACAGGTTTAAACCTAAAACATTTAATGCAATCATGCACGACTTTTCTACATGTTGCTTTACCCTGAACTGGCCAAAACTTTTGTCTTGCGTAATGTAATAGGGCAGTAGGGCCTAAATGAAAATATCTCTTATGATATGCCTCTAAAATTAACTTAGTTAATTTATGACTCTTAGGTAGAATAATTGGGAATTTACTGTTGAAACTTAACTCAGAATTTTTTATTCTATCATTTACTCTTATTATTCCATCCCTATCTAAAAAAGGATTTAAACATTTTATATTACTTTTATCTGGAACATTCCTTTGGTGAATTAAGCACTTAATTTCCTCAGAAAACTCGTTTTTTTGGACCTCTTTAATAATAAATATCTCACTTTTTAATATTTCTTAAGTTTTCAAAGGACCCACCCTCTTTTCAGTTGGATTCTTCATGTTGTGAATAAACCTGAAAAGATAACTTAGAACATGCAATAGTTTAGAATAACAGTTAATAATATCAAATAACACTTCAATAAAAGGATTGGAAGCTACACAAAAAACAGATAAGTCTTGATCTAAATTTTTTAGTTCTGGTGAAAATTCGTCTCTAATGATGGACGTAGGAATTTCACGATTAGGATAGTCTCGTTGAGTCAGAAACATAGGACCTTTGAACCACAGTTCATTTTAAACCAGTTTCTCAGGATCCATTCCTCTTGAAATGAGATCTGCTGGATTGTTCTCAGAAGACACATGACGCCACTGTTGAACTTTTGTCAAGTCCTGTATTGCCGCTACACGATTAGCAACAAAAGTTTTCATAAGATATGGTTCTTTTCGTAACCAGGAAAGTACGATCATCGAATCGCTCCATAAATAAATGTCAGTAGTCTCTAGTTGTAAGGCACTTTTCACTTTGAATATCAGTTATGCTAAGAGAACGGCTGCAGAAAGCTCCAATCTTGGAATAGTAAGACGCTTAAGGGGTGCTATTCGGGATTTGCTGCAGACCAAATTTACTTTAAATTCTCCATCACTTGACGTTGATTTGCAATAAATAACGCATCCATAAGTAGATTCGGATGCATCAGAAAAACCATGAAGCTCGATCTGAACAGGTTTCTCAATTAGAATGCACCTCTTAACACTCACATTGTTCACTACTGGCAGGGACTGGATAAAGCTTTGCCATTCTTGTGCTTCTCTTTCAGGAAGTGGATCACTCCAATTTAGATTCAAACACCACAGGTTTTGCATGAGAATTTCAGCTTTGGTAACAACAGACCCTAAGAGGCCAAGTGGATCGAAAATTCTTGCGATTGTTGATAGCACGTTTTTTTTTTTTTTTCGTTGGCGAAACTACACTTTCTACTTGTATTTGAAAGTAGTTAAAGCTGTCACTACTAGGATTCCACATCACACCAAGCGTTTTTATCTCTTCTCTAGAATTGTAATCACTGTCAGGTTCTGTTTTTAACTCTAAATTATTACTATGAAATTTGTGCAAATGCATTCCTGCACTCTTGAGAGCCTCCACTAACTCTGACTGCAGCTCTTTAGCTTCGGTTAAAGTGGCTGCGCCGCTCAACACACCATCCATATAAAAATCTCTTTCTAAAACTGGGGATGCTAAGGGAAAGTTGTTTTGCTCGTCTCTCGATAGTTGAAGCAAAACTCTAGTAGCTAAATATGGGGCGCTCACTGTTCCATATGTAAGAGTTTTCAGCTCATAAGCTTTAACTGGTTCATTCACCCCCTCTTCCAAAGAATTCTCTGAAGCTTAGTTTGACTCGGATCAATTAAAATCATTCTATACGTTTGTTTAATGTCAGCTACGAATGCATAAATATGCTTACGAAATCTTGTCATTATTTTAAAAAGGTCTTCCTGTATAACCCCACCGTTATACTGTAAGGAATTAAGAGAGTTTCCTAAGGTTGTTTTCGAAGACGCGTTAAAAACTACACGAAGTTTTGTTGTACTCTTATCAGGGCGGTAGACTCCTAAATGCGGTATATAATACGTTCCTACTTCTTCCCCCCTTTCCGAAATCTCTGTCATGTGACCCAACCTTTCATATTCGCATAAAAATTCTCTATACAATGTTAAATATTCAGGTTCTTTTAAGAATCGATTCCACAGCGAATTTAACTTTTTAAGGGCAATATCTCTGGATTTTCCTAAGCAAAGCGGTTCCTCTTTTAACGGCATTTTAACAATATATCTCCCTGTACTATCTCTTTTAACGTTTTTCTCAAAGTGTTCTTCGCAAATTATTGCTTCTTTATTTTTGGGCATCTCAATCTCAACATCTTCTATTTTCCAAAATTTCTCTATGGTTTCGTTTAAAAGAGTATTGTCCTGAATGAACCCACAATTTACCTTCCCCTGATTTGGAATGGGAACTCTTTCACTTGCTACATAACCAAAAACTGTATTTTGAAAAATCAAATTACTATTAGCCGGACAAATTTGACCTGGCCGTAACAGCTCATAAAATATCTCAGCACTTAAAAGTAAATCTATGCGACCTGGTTTGTTAAAGTTTTCATCCGCTAATTTTACATATTTTAACTCTGGCACATTAATATTAAACATTTTTAATGGCATGAAATCCGTAATTTTAGATACAATCAAAAAATCCAACTCTTTTTCAAAATTTCTTTCTAAATTTGAAATTGTCGCGGTAACAACAGATTTAATTTTTGTGAATGTATCACCGATACCACAAACTGCCAAATTAGTTCTCTCCTTTTTTAATTTGAGGCTATTTGCACAGTCTACCGTCATAAAATTATTTATTGCCCCTTGATCCAAAACCGCACGTACTCTATAGTAATTTCCCGCCTCGTCTCTCAATAAACAATTTACTGTACTTAACAAAACAGTTTTTGTTTGATTTATTACTCGCGTAGAAAGTACGGAATTATTATTTCTATTGTTTTGATTAGGTTCAAATATTGGCGAATCTGCCGAGAGATTTGATTCACTTACTCTTACGGTGGAGAAAGGCGCTTCCCCCCATTTTCACCATTCACATTTGCTTTGAGCAATATCTCATTTCTCGGAAAATACAATGAAAAATGATGTCTAATGGTTTTACCTTCTCGCTTACATAAGAAGCACGAAAATTTTGATTTACAATTATTAACTAAATGTTTGCCTAAGCAATTAAAGCAACAATTTTTTTTTCTTAATTACCTCTATCCTTTCAGAAACAGATAAAGCCATACATCTCTTACATTTGTGTATCGGGTGGCTTTCAAAACAAAGTATACATTTTATACTCTTACAATCAGATAAAAAAACTTTAGACACATTTCTCATAGATTTTTGATTATTATTCTCAGTTAATGATTTACCGCGTGACACAAAAAATAAATCTGCTTCCTTCGCTAACGTCACGGGATCGAACCATGAATCCGATTGTTTAACACTAATATGAGCTGCTGTATCTTTATCTAAACATTGAAATAATTCGTCTGATACAATTAATTGTTTCAGTTTCTCAAAATCGGACACTTCTCTCAATTTTAAATAATAATCAAAGCTAGTTATTAAACGTGATGCAAACTGCATATGTGTTTCATTCGACTGCCTAACAGTTTTTCTGAATTGCTCAAGACAACATTGGGGTGTTGGTTCAAATTCTCTAAGAACAATTCTCTTTACTTTATCATAATCACCCAACTCATTATCGCTTATGTAAGAAATTACATTTGAAGCTTTCTCCCCTAATAAATTCAAAAGAATCTCAGCTTTAAATTTATCGGGTACATTTTTTGTTATAAATGATCTTTCCAAAGAAGCAAAAAAAAAAAAAAAAATACCCCAACCTTCTGGGCGACTTGGAATTCTAATTGTTAGAGTTTTTATACGTTTTATTAAAGAGTCCAAAGAATCAATTTTACTTTCTGAATCGCTGTCATTAGTTTTAGAATTTGTTTGCATACGAGATAATTCTAATTCGGCTTTAGCTCTTTCCAATTTAATTTGCTCTAACTGCAATTCTAATTGTTTACTTTTCTCGAGCCGCTCAAATTCTTCTTTACGTTCCTCAATTATACCGTCTATTAAATTAGATACAAATTCAGAGTCACTTTTAAATTTCTCTGTATTTTTTATAATATTAATTAACTCTGTTTTCGTAGCTTTATCGCTTACTTTTTCTCCTAATTCCGCGGCAGCAATCAGCAAGTCTGATTTACACGCGTCTTTAAACATTTTAAGAACAAATTTATAAAACCCAAAACAATTAACACTTTAACTCAAAATAAAACAATAAAATATATAACAAATAAAAAACTACTATATTACGGGGATAAATGAACCAACAAAAACTCATGCTCTTGCTTAATTTGTTTCAAATGCTGCAGGTGTTCCATAAAACATCTCTTTTTTATTCCAAAGAAAGAAAGTTTCCAATTATTGCGAAATTATTTCTCCGGATCGACGGACCAGATGTCGACGATAGCTTGAAGAAATCACAAACTCACTCATTTAGTGGACTGTCACACACAAATATATTATTTATTTCACGACATAAACTCAAAACTTATAATGCGATCTCATATCGCCACTTTTCACAAACCCAAACACAACTCTGTTCTATATTCTCGAACCCACACGGTTCTTCTTTTTCACAGATGGCGCTCTAATACAGCGCTTCTTATTAGGTACGGAACACATGTAATTATCCTAGGTTAGGAATAAATTATAGTAAGCATCCAGATATCTATTTCTTACAGAATGTAGTTTTCTATACATTTATATTTTTCTTGTGCTGAATGCAGCTAAAATTTTACTAAATAAACAGATTTCTGTAGCTTTTACAAAAAGTAGTTTTGTATATTTACATTTTTTTCTCCCAGTGCAGACTCATGATGAGCAAATCTAAAAAAAATGAATATATCATTAATAATTATATTTGTATGCCTGATGCGTACAAATTGCCCAAACATCCTATACCTCAAAGCTACATAGATCATTTACAAAATCAAGAAAATAATCTGTTTGCCTAAGAGGAACAGCTCAGTCAAGGAAACCAGGTCGGTACAGCATGGTATTCCTCCCGGGCGTCCTTATTAAAAAAAAAAAAAAAACAGAATACAGGATACAGTTAAAGCTGAAACAACAAAAATCGCGGTAGTAGCTGGTATTAATACAAAAACCTTTATCAGGGCCGCACCTGCCAGTTGCAAAAGAAACTAACGTGACAGAGGGCTGATAAGATTGAATAGAAACAAACAAGAATCATATAACAAAAGAAATAACAAAATAGAAATCTTTCCGCCGGGGGACAGATCCCCTACGTAACAACGGGCGGATATATGTGCGACAAAAGTAGCACTGAGAAGGAGTACCAGAAAGTGTTGCATGCCTTGGTTACGTTGTTAGAATTGAGATTTGGAATAGGTGGTTATGGATGTGTTTTAGTTTGTTTAGTAGGAGGGTGCGTGTAAGTATATTATGGAGCCAGCTTTCTGGTGGAATTTCCGAGCGATTTAAGTGCTAATGTCTCGTAAGTTCACAATGGAAATAAGCATGGCATGCCTATATACCTGTGATACCTCACAGCACTCACATAAGTTGGAAGAGGAACAGTTAATTTTTTTAGGTAGGCCACATAAGGGACATGGCCAATCAGAAATCTGGCTATGTACGGCGTAAGGCCATAAAGCTGTAGGGAATCTTATGGAATGAGTTCGTATGTGTTCCTGCCCTTTGTTAATGCGCCCAGTACTCCTGACTTCAAAATCCTGTATCTCAAGATCTTCTTGACGAATGATTGGGACACTGAGAAATGTGCGTCTATGATACACTGTAAAAAAAAGGGTCGATCTACTAAAAAAACTTTAGTGATCCTTGTAATTACTAAAAAAAATTTAGTAATCTTAGTCGGTTACAAAAAAATCTGTAAGAAATACTTGAAAAAAGTTAGCAACGAATAGAGTTAATAGTTTTACATTTTTAATAGCTCTTACTAAAATTCAGTTGGCGTGGCCTTGATAGCATAGTGGTTATAGTAACGGACTCTTGGCTAAAAGGTCTTGGGTTCGAAACTTGCCACCGCCAACTACACCCCGAATGTACGTAGTGTCTCGTTAATAAAGGGATTATGAAAATCCTGTCGGAGCAAGTAGGAATGTTTGGTGCTGCCATCTATTGCGGTTTTGGCGAAAATCTTCCGCTTCAGAAGTCTGGATGCAGCTCGAAGGAAGCTCTTGCTTTTCGGACGCACGTAATGGTTAGTAAGAATAATTTTGGAGCTATTACTAAAATTTGCTTGGCAGTTCATACTAAAAAATTTTAAGTTAGTTATACAAAAAATTCTTTTGTTCAGTTTACAAAAAAAATGCTTGTTTCACTTGCAAAAAAAAGTTTGTAATGGTTACTAAAAAATTCTGTGGAATACAAATTTACTAAGAAATTTTTAGTAACCTCTTGAATTTTTTTTTTACAGTGTAGGTTTTTGTGTCGCTTGTTTCGCTACGTCATTCGCTAGCCCGTTACCACAGGTGAATCTTGCATAAAACAATATAATATAACAGAGAGAAGAATTTTAAATGTAATTAGTTAAAATAGTATAAATGATAAGTGATGCACAAAGCGCGAAATTAAAGCGTTAACAGAGAGAATTAATGCAATTAAATAAGAAATTTATAGATATTTTTATATTATATATATATAGGACTACTTTATCATCAACTTCTAAAATATTTGTATGTTGTATGATATTTTATACAAAACATTTTTTTTTTGAAGGAAAGAAAAAGAATTGTTTATATGAAAAAACTTCCATCACTTAAAAAATAAAAAAAAACTTTATAAACAAACTAAACGAAATTTGATTTTATAAATTATGTCGATCTATTTCTTAAACTCAGTGAATGGAGGTAATAACTCACCAAACTCATCCTGTTTGTAATTAGTTTAAACAGACTTATACTCGATCAATATAGGGTATAGGAAAGTAGTAATTGGAGGCGACTATTTTTATATTATATTCGTACCACTATTTAAAAAAATATTTCGTGGTATGTGTGCCTTGCAAATGTTTTCAAATTACAAGAAAACTTTACAATCCCCCGCATATATGCTGTAGTATCTATTTTAATTTTTTGATCGATGAATTAAAAATCAATACTGCTCGAGAAAATGCATAATCTGGGAGAAAAACAATGTATTGAAATATTGTAATTTAAAGAAAATGTAACTTGAACTCACTTTCTCTGATCTGAAAAACACATCGTTTAAATAAATCTATTACATTGTCTCCGATTCCATTCTCTCTTTGTATTTTACAATTTCTGTTGGACCAACGTTTGTTTGCTGTTCATGACAGCCAATTATTTGCTCTAGGGATATAGGCCCGAGGTCAGTTGCACTTTGTAGGGCTCCTTCTAAGGGAACCTAATCCGTATTTACCCAAGTTACCCAAAATCAGAAGAATACCACGGAAAACTTCGAACGGTGAGTCCGACGAGCGCGATTGTGTTCAAACCCATCACCTCCCATCTTATAGCTTCGAGAGAATAACTTCTCAGCCACTAATCAAGCGTTGGACTAATGCAAAAAAAAAGTAAAGGTATTTAGAAATAAAAAAAAAACTCGATTAATATTAATAAATATTTTAATCTACTACATAATACGTTTGGTAACTTTAAAATAAATTCTTTGTGTGATTTATGCTTAGTTATTATCTGAATTTTATAGACAGTAAGCTTTAACTGAGCATATTTTATTTACCCTTACCATGGTGTAGAATTGTTAATTGGCAGTGTATTTTAAAATAACTTTATTGGAACTAATTTGCATGCTTTGGGTGAAAAAAATTCTTCAAATTTTATGAGTGAAGTATATTTCGAAATTCTATATCGTTGCTTTACCAACGCTTTAAGTAAGAATTTTATGGCATATTAAGTTTGAAGGAGAAAGAGGCTATTTTTAAAATTATTATGCATCACCTAAAACTATTAATCATATAAGATATATTTTTTTTTATATATCTTTTGTACATCGTAATTTTTTATTCCTTTTTTAACGCATTTCTTTATCGTTCGTTAAAAATTGCAAACAGGTCATTCTGACGGTGTATTTTGTGGTATCTTTATAAAAAATCATTATATCTTGCAATTTTTATATTTAATAAATACACCAGTGTACAAAATGTAAGGACGGGTCCCAAAATGCCAATTTTCAATGGATTTTTAAGCGATTATTTCAACTCGAATATTCAAAAGAAAGGAATATAATTCAAATAAGTACTATCCCTGCATAATAACTAGTCCATATAACATCTCATTCAGGTCACACATAGTCACAAGGGTCACAATCACTACGGCGAAACAAGAAATAGGAAATTCTTTACGTCTCTTTTATGAGTCTCAAATGACTACAGTGAACGATTCTTAGTGAACGTTGCATTATGATAAATTATCAAATAATGTCTTATTTAAGTCATATGGTGACTTTTCAGCACTCTTCACAGTGTTTACTTTACAGTAGGGTCTCTGTCACCATTTGGCAAAGTATTGTGACAGAAAGTCACCATGTGACTTTAATATGACATTATTTGGATAATTTATCATAATGCAACGTTCACAATGACTTTGAAATTGAGTCTCCTGATGAGAGGTCACACAAGAGTCTCAATCAAACAACATTGTAAAGTCACCTGGTGACTCGCCACAAAGCATCAGTTACAATGACCTGTCAGCGGAGGCACATATAGTAGTCATTTGAGAATCATAAAAGAGACGTGTGAAATTTCCTATTTTTTGTTTCGTTTTAGTTACTGTAACTCTTGTGACCATGTGTCCCATGTGTCTTGTGACCCATGACATGTTATATGGAGTAGCTGTTATGCAGTGATACTAGTTATTCGAATTATATTACTACATTTGAATATTCGCGAGAAAATCATCGCTTGAAAATCCCTTGAAAATTGGCATTTTGGGACTCGTCCTTAAATTTTGAACACCAGTGTATATACATATTTAATAAATACGTGCGCATTTGCACCCAAATGTCTCAAAACAACTTTAAAATAACATCCAATAATGTTCGTAACATTATATATGAAAGACAACTTTAAATGCAGGTTTAATTATTGCACGCATTTCCGTCAAATCGATCAACGAGAGCTTAATGAGCACGTGATTTTTAATTTCTTTTTCATCTTCTTATTCTTATAGTATACATCTGCCAGGTACGATCAAAATTATAAAAATTAAACAATACTTTTCTTAAAATAGCAAACTAAATGTTTTTACAGTATTCACCATATTATTTTAAACATTGATATTCGGATAACAGGAAGATATTTCGAAAAATTATGCATTCCGATCTAGAGATAATCGAATTGTTGAAGATAATCGAAGAACCAATTATGCGATTTACTGATTGTGGATTATTTCTGCATAATAACATTGCATCATTATGCAATGTTCTCTTAAAACTTCTTGAAGTTTATGAAGGTTTAAAAAAATGATTCTTATTCACAATACATATTTTTCTCAGTTTCTTTGAATGTTTGAGCGTGTCTGTAGTGTGTTCTTTTATTTTTTCGAGAGATAATAGCAATCATTATACATGTAAAAGCAGACATATAATGAATACTCTTCATTATGTATAAAAGGTACCTACAATGAATACAACCTATAACATGAATGCTGTAATATTTGATATTTTGTTTATTGCTTTGAATTTTTTATTGGATTTTTTTCCCGAATACAATTATTTCTAAATGTTATATGCTTCTGTTAATATTTACATGCTTTTTAAAATAAAACAATGCTTTGTTTTGCATCATGTCAAAATATATGTTCGAGTGCTATAAGTCGTTTACCTAGACAAATGGTTATTACTACTACTAAATAAACCATAATGCTTAGTCTACGAGGAATTTAGATGTAACTGCATAAGTACATAATAATGAGGTAGTTTCCCATTTAGACTAAGACCATTCCTACCTAGTGTGAGTGTAATATAAAACATTCACATGAATACACAAAAAATTCAGAAGGTAGAATATATATAGTTTTTAAAATATGTAACAAATTTATTTATGGAATAAAAATGTTTCATCAGTAAAATATGTCCTTTTTAATGTTAAAAATACGTTTATTGAAAATTAAGTAAGAATTTTCTATCACTTAAATAAAATATCAATTCAACGTTTTTCTATAAGAAAAACATTTAATAACACCAAGTTAAATTAAAATAAATTTATTAATTGATAATTAACCATTTTATTAATTGATAATGTATATTTTTGATATAATTTATCAGAGATTTGTTTGGTTTTGAAGTTCTGCAAGGTCAGCATGAACATACAATGAGTGTCATATACATATGTACACAGATGTTTTTGAAATTAATTTTTATTAATTCAGTATAAGTTATTAGATTTTATACCTCATATTAAGAACAATGAAATAAATTAACAATAAAATAAATATGTCCTTTTTAATGTTAAAAATACGTTTATTGAAAATTAAGTAAGAATTTTCTATCACTTAAATAAAATATCAATTCAACGTTTTTCTATAAAAAAAAACATTTAATAACACCAAGTTAAATTAAAATAAATTTATTAATTGATAATTAACCATTTTATTAATTGATAATGTATATTTTTCATATAATTTATCAGAGATTTGTTTGGTTTTGAAGTTCTGCAAGGTCAGCATGAACATACAATGAGTGTCATATACATATGTACACAGATGTTTTTGAAATTAATTTTTATTAATTCAGTATAAGTTATTAGATTTTATACCTCATATTAAAAACAATGAAATAAAATAAGTATCGGGGTTTTAATTCAAATAAAATAATTTTGTAATATTTAATATGTAATAATATGTAATAATATTTAATATGTAATAATATGTAATAATATTTAATATGTAATAATATGTAATAATGTAATAATTTGTAATTTTGTAAAAAATAAATATTAAATTACTTTTTCTGTTAAATATAAAGACAAATTTAAAACCGCTGCATGCTGAACTACTTTATGTTCTTTTAGCTGCAAATGGGTTCTTTCGTAATGGAGGTGGATTAGAAAAAAAATCATAATAGAAAAGTATTTTAAAAGCTAATGCAAATCACTAAATTAAGGTAAATTTTTCAAACAAATTGTACTTAAAAGAGAATTCTCCTTTCGTATATGACAATATTAATACGGAAAGTGTGCGATGTTTAAAATCGAAATAAAAAAGTAATATAATAATAAAAAATACAGTTGCAAAAATTTCGAAACCAAAAAAATCATCGTCAACTGTTGGGGAACTCATTGGGAAAAAAGGCATTAAGTGCTGTTATCTCCCATGTGACTAATAGTTTTGAAATAGCTGCCTTAATTTGTTTGTTATATACAAAAAATGATATAAATGTGCCAGATATGAAATAAAATTTTCAATGGGGGGGATTAATTATTAGAGCAAGGAGTTCATAAATTATTTTAAATGTATTCAATAAAAAAACTACGTTTCAAAAGAAAAAAAAACATACATTTTAACGCAATCCCTTAAACAGACATTTCATTCCTCATCTTATTTAAATTCCTATCACAATTCTTCGAAATACTTGAACTAGATCCAAAGAAAACTAAATTATTATTGGAAACACATTCTCAAAACTACGTCACTATCTCTATCTCGCATAACCGAAGATGTAAGCACCTAAAGAAAAAGCGAAAGAGAAATAAATTGAATTGTAAACCGTCTTTTAAAAATTTAAAAAAAATCGTAAAGAATGCATGCTTAAATATTTTTTATTTATAAAATTCCTTCAATTCCAAATATACTTGATTTAAATGCAGTTTGAACTGGAATGTGTGATTAAATTTTTCTTGTAACAAAATACGGTGCAATTTTCATTCAACGAAGTTCTACCGTCACGCGTAAACACTTCATTATGTAAAAAATTCGTTAATTACAAGGCAGCTTAAATTCATAAAATTTATATATTAAAGGAATTTATGCATAAATTAAAAAATACACATAAAATGGAAATACTGAAAAAAAATGGAAAATTACTTTAAAAGGTAATTTAATTCTCTCGGTTAAGGTGCAATTTATCAAACGAATTACATTTGAAAATTTATTCGTATATGACGATGTTAAAACTGAAAATGTGCGTTACTTAGAAAAAAAAACTATAGAAAGATAACATTAAAATTACCTCCGATCAGTTTACTGTCATTGCTTTATAAAAATTTCACCAAAGTTTTAACGACAATACTTGAATCAGCTCTGGACTCAGCTAAACCTAGGGAACAAGCAGGATTCCGAAGTGGACTCAGCACAATGGATCATATCCAAACAGTAAGGGAACTCATCAAAAACATAAAAAATATATTTTACCTCTCTGCCCTGCCTGTATTGATTATAAAAAAGCATTTAATTCCGTCTACACATCAGCAGTAGTAGATTCTCTGGAGAAAATTGGTGTAGACAAACCTTACATTAACATTATAAAAAGATTTACCAGAAAGCAACAGCAACCATCCGTTTAGGTAAAGGAAAAGCGAAGATCAAGCTCGGAAGAAGAGTAAGACAAGGCGACACTTTTTTAGTACTGTCTTAGAAAATATCTTGAGGAATCTTGATTGGGAAAACAAAGGAATTAGAATGAATAGGGAATATTTAAGTCATATCCGGTTCCTTGACGACATTGTAATTTTCAGTAACAGCCCTGAAGAATTGGAAAATACGATAAAATATCTTGCAGAAGCTAACATCAATGTGAGATTAAAAATAAATTTAGAAAAGACTGAAATGATTTTCAATTAATTTACATCAAAAAAGAAAATTGTCTACAAGAACACTGAGATTAAAGAAATGCAAAGTTATGTATACTTAGGGCAGGAAATATCATCATACAATAGTATCATGAATGAAATTAATAGAAGAATAAGAAATGCGTGGAGTACTTTTGGGAAGAAATATATTATTCTGAAGAGTAATATACCTCTTTGTTTGAAAAAACAAATGTTTAATCAAGGTATTTTACCTGCACTAAATTACGGAGCAAAAACATCGACACTAACAAAACGGATTATGAAAAGACTACAAACAACATAGAGAAGTATGGAAAGATGTATGCTAGGCATAACGAGAAGAGACAGAAAAAAGGATAACCTGGATAAGAAATCAGACAAAAGTTTTTGACATCCTTGAAAGAATCAAACAGCTAAAATGAAAATGGACCGGGCACATTGCAAGAAGACAAGACAATAGATTGAGCACAAATGTACTACAGCGGTATCCAAGAGATGTAAAACGACCAAGAAGGCGACTACATGTAGGATGGTGTGAAGAAATTAGAAAAGTGGCTGGTGTAAATTGGATCACGAAAGCAATAGACAGGAAACATTGGAAAAATCTGGGGTAGACCTACATTCAGCAGTGGATCGGAAACGGTTGATTATGATGATGATCATGATGAGCGTTACTCACAGATACTTCAATGCTCTAATAGACATATTATTGAAAATAAAGTATGAACAGTTGTGAAATTCCCAAGTCTTTTCATGAAATCAATAGTTTAGAAGTAGCTGCTTTAAATTGTTCGTTATATGCAAACAATAATATAATTGTATCATGCAGAAATTATATTTTCAATTTAAATTTATTTAGAAAATATCTTAAATTATTTTAAAGGCATTCAATTTTTAAAAAATACAATTCAAGAAATAAAAACATCAATTTTCATGCAATCCTTTAAACAAGCATTTCATTCTTCATCTTATTTAAACTCCTATCACGTTTCCGTGAAATACTTGAACTAGATCCAAAGAAAACAAAATCGCCATTGGAAACAGAATCTAGAAACTACTGTCGCTATCTCTTATTTAGCATAACCTAAGATGAAAGCACCTAAAGAAAAAACAAAAGAGAAATAAATTGAATTGTAAACTGGCTATAAAAACTATTTAAAACTCGTAAAGTATGCATGCTGAACTATTTTTTATACACATGAAGCTCCTTAAAATCCAATTATATTTTATTTAAATACTAAATTGGAATGCGTGAGAAAATCCTTTTTGTAATAAAATGCAGTGCAACATATTTAACGGTTACTGGTAAATATTCTGTTATGTAGAAAATTCATTAAATATAAATCAATAATAATTCAGGAAATTTATATTATGAAAAAACTCATGCATATATAGATATATACATAAAATAGGTATAGTCCAAAAACATTGATTTGGGCAGTATTTTTTAAAATTTAATTTAAACCTATGAGAAAAATTTAATTGAAATATTCTCTTTAAAAAACACATAATAAATAGAGGAAAATGAAAATCAAAATAAAGCGTACCTTTTCTCTTTTTTTCATAATATTACAAACCTTATACTTTAAAAGTCTGCAATGTTCCTTTGTACATTTTTTTTAAAAAAAAAGCACACTATTCATAAAATTTCCACACTTTTGTAAGTATCTGACATACTTAACTGTAACATTTTCGTGAAACTGAAATTTACTTCTTTTTGTATCGAAGGTTTTCAGCATTTGTTCTTTTAAATGCAAATGATTAAATAAATAATTTCCTGTTAATACAGTAGTCTGCAATAAAATCACAAATACGCCACAAAAGCAAACTCTCCGTTCGAATGTTACACGTACGATAAAGAAAAATCTTTCTGATTTCTCAGGTTCAGACAGGAAGTTTTTCTTAATAATGAGGTTTAAAGTCAAGGTTCAGCAGAAAATTTCGTCAAATAGAAAACTTCGTGACATAGACACTTCGTTAAAAGGATGTACTACTGCATAATTCTGTTAAAGTATGAGAACTAAAAGAACAAAATCTATTTCAGAATAAGTTAAATCTTTTGGTGTATGAGAATAATTTAGAAAGATACTAATATTTAATTTTTATAACAGACCACAAATGTTTTTATGAATTAGATAAAGGGTACATGAGAATAAAATGAAACTTCAGTTAGCCGTTTTTTATACGTTACAACATAGTAGAAAAGTTTTTTTCAATTAGTTTTGTCTGTCTGAATGCCACACTGTCTGTTTCGCCGCATTTCTGTTCTTTAACGCATAGTAACATACTCTGAGTATTTTGTAATTGAAATTTATGTTATTATGTTTTTGCCATGAATTGTTCGGTATTGAACTGTATAAATCTGGGTATGGTCGCTAGAAAACTCTTATTTAAAAATCACACCAATTTTTCCCTTTAAAAAATGCGAATATAATGTCGTCATCTTTTCAAAACCAAATGCATGGGTTTTTATGAAAGATTTAGACTTTTTGCAATATTTTTTATTTATTATTAAATAATTAATTTTTTTAAATGCTTTGCAGAAAAAAATCTATGTTAATAGTACTATAAGTGGTCTCGAAAATAGCATTTTTAGAAAATTATGCTACATTTATTAAATCATTCTCATTCCGTTGGAAATTGTTTCATATTTATTGCTTGACACGTGATTTTTTTTCTTGTTTATTTCTCCAGGAGATAAGCTATCTAAATAATATTGCAGCTGAAGCTAATATTTTAATAAATTTAATTTACCAAAATTTGAAAAACATACCCATGAACTATAACAAAATGAAATCCCGCTTATTTAATACACGCCATTTTATGTATACAGGGAATTTCGTAAAACGTGGGCAAAAGTTTAAGAGGATCAGTACTTACCCAAACAAACAACGTTCATCAATGAATGTACGGACGGAATTAAAACGCTAACTTGGTAGAGTGCGCGAAAGGGGACAATGTTATATGAGACAAATAAACACAAACAACTATTAGGTGACAAAAGCAAGGTTGGAAACGTGCATCCGTACAACCTTTGATCCTCTTGGTCATTTCCATTTGTACATTGTTTCCATTTTTTAAAAAATAAAATGCATATCGTCTTTTATTTCTATTAGGGAAGGGCGACATCTTTCGATACAAAGCAAAAACTAAAATACAAAAATAAACACATTTAGGAACACTCTTTGTTTCCAAATTCACAACACGTTAATGTATTCTGAAACACCTTCTTTGTTGTGATGGTGTTCTTAAAATGTTGCTTTTAAGACTGGCTTTCTTAATATGTTGCCAAGCATTGCTATCTAGAAATGTGTTCTAAAAATAGTGTTGATGAAAATAATTTCTTAACCCCTTGAAGGGCAATACATAAAAAAATACCATAAATTCAATTAAATTTCATTTGATACTAGCATTTACCCATGGCTTCGCTCACAAATTATACAGATTACCAAATTATTCGCCAAATTACACAAATTGGCATAATGTATTTTAAATAATAAAAAAACAATTAAATCTGTAAAACATTATTAAAAGTACTAATAAAATTTCGAAACAAAATTCACTTGATACCACGGCCAAGTGGACAGAATAATAAAGTAGTACTTTTTTTCAACAACTTTTAATACTAATACTTTTATTTTTTTGACTCATTGATATTTTGGAGTGAGTCTAATTATACATTCTTTAATTTAATTTAGTTCGATTTATGCATGTAAAATGAAATTTTGAAATACTTGTAGTTGTTTGGTTTACTTTGGTTTGGTTTCCGATGGCGACACAACATATTAATATTTTCAATAATTAGATATTTTTCAGTTAGTAGGACACCAGTGTTATATGCACAATGGGTTTCTAAGCCTTTTTTGTGTGAGAAATGTGCAAAGATGCATATACGCATTGGCGCAATTTTTCCATGGCCAGTTTGGCCAAAATTCTGTTTTAGAATATTGCTTTAGGTGTTAATATTTACGATTGATTGAAAATTTTATATTTATTATTAAGTTTATTTTTTAACTGTATTTTTATTGTTTCAACTGTTTTTTTTTTTTAAATAATTTTTTGAAACAAAATAACCGGTTTACTATGTGAGGTATAATATCACCATTTCTTGCTATTCCGCCAACATGGTGCTTATATGATGCCTGAGCCGAGACATCAAAAATGAAAAATTTTCTAAGCAAGTAGTGATGGTCTAAATAGATATCACCCTCAACGCCTATACTATTAAATAATAGCCAATTTCGGCATCAAATATGAACAAGCAATTGCTTTATAAGTAAATAATGTTGAACAGTATATTGTATACATTTTTTTTTTTTTTTTGAAAATTAACAAATTAACGGTGCAATTCCCTTCAAAAACTATTCATCAGAACTATTTAAAAAGACTAATATTTCATAAAATGAGTCACCTGATTGCCAAATCCCCTTCCCCCCACTCTTCTATAACTTTATATCTAAGCAATGCTGAACAATATGGTAATAAAATATTATGGGAAATATATCTAGCTAACAAAGTAAGTTCTATCGAAATCCATTTTACAGAATTTCACAAAAGGCTAAATTTTCACATGTGATTATAGAAATTTTACTGGAATTCTATAAATAATGAATGCATAATGTCATGTTACGCACTGAAACCATACATTAGAAATTATCTACCAATACAAAATCGTCAAAATCCGCAAAATTCGAGTTGTAAGAGATGAAACGAAATTTTCATTACATTGAAACCACATTAGACTTTAAATATGTAACTCTGTTTTCCAAATATTACCTGCTATTTATATAATTTACATTTGAATGTAACAAACTACTAAAAAAAGTTGTCGTACACTTAAAAATTTTCCATTATTCAGAATATCGTTTGGACCGATGCGATGGATTCATGCGTTTTTGACTTAGAATCAAATTGCGTGGCAAGGAAGGCAACAAAAGTAAAATCAAAATTCCTAATATATTCGTAATGTATCCTATTATATAATATCCTAAAATATTGAAAAAAAATCTTGACATACTTAAAAAGAAAAAAAAACTTTTTTAAAATAAATTTTTTGCTGTTTTTTTTTCTTATCCAGGTGCAAAATATGTTCAATAAATATAAGAAATCGCCGTATCTTGCTCCATTTTATCGACTTTGAAAATTAATACTTCCTTTACATAGTACAAACATTTTTCTCATATTTGTGTTAAATATATTTTTAAATAATGTTATTTCTCATTGAAATTGTATTTAAAAAATATTCAAATAAAATCATTAACTTTTTTTTCATTTTATTATTTGACCCAATTGTATTTCTTAATTTGTAATTAATATACACTTTTCAATTTTTAACAAAATGATAGGATAAAATGCCGTCGCTAAAATCGTAAACTTATGCCAATGTTAACCTTATTGCCCAAAATAACGGAATTTTCAGTCATAATTTTACAACTAATCTATGTAGAGCAATGTATTATATACGAAAACCTTCCTTAAAATAATATCTATCTAACAGTGTAAGTTATATCAAAATACCTTCGGTAGAACCGGAGGAGTTAGCGGAAAACCCGAAATTTCCGTTTGTATTATATATATATATAAGTCGATGAGCATAGGGTCACATTGACACATTTTTTACTGACAAAAAAAAAAAAAAATTAACACTTTGTGCTGATTTTTGACAGCCGGTATATGTTGTAAACCAATGCCCGTCTACAGCAATTCATCTACAGGCTCGATGATTTTCAATAATTAAATAAAAAATAAATAAATTGTTTCTAAAATTTTCTTACATTTTTATATACATACATGATTCAAAATAGCTTTAAATGATATTTCAGGATTAGTGTAATGATTTATTATTATTATCATATACTTGATCATTTCACATGAGGAATATACATGCTCATTTATTCCAAAATTTCACAAAAAACAAATTATCCATTTCTTTGAAAATAAATTACTTGTTACTTATCCAAGTTATAAATATAGAATTATTTATTAAACATATATCCCCCCCAGTCAGTCTAATATATATATATATATATATATATATATATATATATATATATATATATATATATATATTACTGCACTGTGTTTATTAATTCAAAATTCTTATATTTAATGAATTATTAAATATATTCTTATGTGTAAGTGTAAGTCAGATATTCATTAAATAACTCGAAAAGGCAGTAAAAAGTCACGTTGATGCACATCAATGAATATTGAACATGCTAATTACTGTCACTATTACACATAAATAAGTCAATATTACACATAATGTGATATACATAACGTGAAAGGCATTCTGCCTTACTGTGTAAAAAAACCTTAAAAATATTTCTTTTAAATGTATTATTATAAGCTAATACTCTCTTTCTTTTTATATTCTTGTGTCTACATATAGATTATAAAAAAATATATGGTGAATTACACAAAATATATCTTGCTAAGAATATTTTGATAATGTAAATTTGACTTACCTGTTTTCTAGGTTGCATATATAAACATGCTGATATTGCTCTTGTTAGTTTTTTAAAATATTTTTATTCACAAAATTTTTAATACTTGACATAAAAAGTAGAGAGGAAAATCATATATACACATAAAAAAGTCGTTACTTTTTTATGAAACTTTGTGAAACAGTTTTCAATATTTCTTTGCAAGCACCAAGGCACTTGACAGGTTGAGCACATCCACCGAGTATGTTTTTTTTTTTTTTTTTTTTTTTCTGTGCTGGAAAGTTCACAACGCCTTAGTGTACATGGAAGTGGATTATGATCAGCGTATTTTAGTCATTTCTCAGGGGGTACAAATGGTTTATGTTTTCTTATAGGCACTGAAAGCTTTGCATGTCCTCTTTTTGGATTCTTATCACCAGGATCAATTTTTAGTAGTCTTGAAATGATTCCTCTTCGGACAATTTTCAATTTTATTTTATCGGAATCTCCATGACACATTTTGTATAAAAGAAATGAATTTACGACTGTCATATCTAAGATGTGAAAAAAAAATCCTGTGCCTCCATTTCATACTTTTTCTGTCAATTTCATACAAACTTTTCAGGTGGTCGAAATGGTACAAAAAACCCATATTTTTGTTATAGTCCACAATTGCTTTTTTACATGCAACAGTGACAGTAGAACCATCTTTTTGTTTCGTTTTCACCTGAAAAATTTTGTTTGGCTTACTTGGACAGGACAGTTACCTCGTCAGTTTTCCTCGTCAAATTAACAGTTCCGCAACAAAAAAATTTTGAGTTTCCAAAAATCTAAATACATTATATGAGAAAAAAAAAACATCCATGAAAAGTTTATGAATTTTCTGAAAATTGGTATGCATAAATCCTGGGCGACCCTCTCAGCTAAGTTCTTCTCTACTAGCTCACTTGTTTTTCCAGTATATATTTCGAATTGACAAGTATATCCTGTTATGTCACATCGCATCCAAATTTTGTAGCCTCTCTTTATGGGATTTTTAGGCATATTCTATTTCATTGTACTACGACCCTTGAATTTCACCACTGACTCGTCATTAGCTTAATTTTCAAGAGGATGCAAAAAAGACGAAAATTTATCTGATAATTCAGAAATCAAAGGCCGTAGTTTAAATAATTCGCCAAAGCCTGGTTCACCTCTCTTTGGTTGCAATGTATTATCGTTGAGATGGAAATGCAACAAAATCCAGGAAAAACGCTTTACAGATAACTGTGCTGATATGTATGAATCTTGCATGTCTTGTTCAGAAGACCAATAATCTCTATAACTAGCCGATCTTTTTATACCCATCATTGAATTAATGGCAAGGAATTTTAAAAATTCCCCGAGCAATAAAGGAATAAATGGCTTCAGCTGTTGCGTAGTATACAAGTTCGTTTGGAAAACAATATTTCCCATCATTTGCATGCTGAGAAAAAGAAGAAAATTTGATGTGTGTTTGATCTTCCATGCCAAGGATTTCATATCAGAGACCAATTCTTCTTTCTTCAAATTTGGGAATTTCTCTGGAAATATTTCTCTTTTCCCAAATTATTTCTAGTGCTTAAGACTGGCCAACTGCAGATTAAATAATTGGAATATTACCTACATCTTCTACTGGAGGAAAATCATCTAAGTCATCTTTTACAATTTCTGGGGCATATTCTTCATCATTGCTATCCTCACTGATAGACGTCTATGAGTCATCAGATGGAAGCTCTTCAAACAGAGCAAGAGCTTTTTCAAGCACTCGAACTCTTATGGGCATTTTGATTTCAAATTAATATTTAAAATAATGCAAAGGAAAGTGCTTAAAAATGGCACACTTTCCATATATAAAAATAATTTTACAGAAAAAATACACGCATTTGAATAAAAAAAGAGACGAGCTACTTAAAAACACAACCGAAATACTGATAAAACAGATCTAAACTGAACTCATACCCCTCTTTGTGTTTTGTTTTTCTCTAGGTCAATAGCCTCTCTCTAATCCCCCTGAAGTAGAAAGGGTCTTCTAAAAATTCTGCGCATATAAGCTAATAAACAAAACGCTGAGGTGAAGAAACCCATAAAATCAATTTTCTTCTCCAGTTTCAACTGACAATTGTAGTGCTGCCATCTATTGGCTACAGGATACTCTAGATGGGCGCCGGTATATGTTATATACCGGTTACAGAGTTTTGGTAAATTAATCACATAAAACATTGCATTTTTTTTAATTAATTAGTATCTCCATAAAATTCAACATACATATTTTACGCAGATTCTAAATTATATTCTGTTTATTTTTTACTTATTTATAAAACTCAAAATAATTACATTTTTTCGAAGTATTTTTTAAAAAAAGACTGTAATGATACGGGAGACTTTTTTCTAGTGCTGCCATCTAGTATGAACCAAACAAAGGACAAGCTTCAATAGTGAACTTCTTTAGCGAAAAGATCTGTATTTAATGTAGATGAAAAAAATGATAAAAAACCGGTATATAACGTATACCGGTGCCCCTCAAGGGGGTTAAAATAGTGTTGTTCTGTACTTCACTTTGTCCTCTAATTAACAACACATTTTAAACATCACACAAATCAGAACACTACAAAGCAACACATGTAAAACACTTTCAAAATATTTTCTACATGGTGCCTTTAAAATTATAAAATTTAAAAAATGAAAGATTTGAAATATGTTTTGAAAACGCGTTTCCTTTTCTTGTAATATTTAAGTACACTTTTTACACAACCTTTTTACTTAGAACAAAAATTCGCAACACATTCACAACATAATCGGAAAATGATTTTATCTAGAAATGTTGATTTTATGCTCAGTTAGTTTTGTAAGATGTTTCATGCGTAAACCATTATGTAAACCATTTACAGCATCCGCCAATTTGGCGATTTTTTAAATCACGCCAAGCATTCGTTAATCATAATATGATTAATTTACGCTTTATTATAAAGAAAACAGGTTTTACGTTTAGTTTAGTAACTATACCTTTAAATTATATTTCTGACTTGACTATCTATTTGTATTTTCATAATGTTATAATATAATGAAATTAGAAAATAATATTTTAAAAACATAATTCAATGGCAGAATGAAAAAGATATTCGCAAAAAAAAATGCGACATACTGGGATATTTGATAAACAAACACCTAAGGAAATGGTACAGACTTCATTATTTTCGACATGAACTAGCCTTTGTCGCCTTGCAAAATTCGCTCCAGATTTTTATCAAAGGTGGTATATCAAAACCTTATTAGTTTGCAGATGTTTTGTATCATGTAGAAGTGGAAAAAATCTCAGGCAATTATTTCACTGACTCAAGACTGACATTACTATACCATTTATATTTAATGAAAACCTATTATAAATGCACGGAATGTCTTTTTTATACACGATGTAATATTAAAATAAAATTAAAAAAAATGGATGGAAACCATTTCCGTTTACATCATGTTTATTTTCAGCATGAAAATTTGTAAATGATGATTTGTAAATTTCGATTAATTTTAAGATATCCAATTTGTACGATATATCTCCAAAAAGCTGTGTCCTAAATTATCGGAAATAAATTGTGTGATATATGAACCTTTTATATATATAAACATATTCACTGATGTAGAATTTAAAAAAGGAATCTGCAGCATTCAATATTTTTTTTAGTTTTCAATGTTATATTGTAAGATAAAAATGTTTGCATGAATTAAAGAAAAACAGAAATATGAAATATTTAAATATGTAAACGTATTTCTAAGAAATACGTTAAAGTATGAAAATGCACTGCTGTAAAACGTCTAAAATAACTGAATTTATTGTAACTTTAAAGAATAAAAAACATTTTATTACTATATATGTTTGCGTATATGTAGCGGAATTTATGCAGTATATGTAGCAATGTAAATGTAAAAAGCGCGGATTTGATTTATACGCGAGACAGTTGAGCCACAAATTTTGCATATTTATTATACCTGAACGCAATAATGCGAAATATAAATAAATTTTTTCAAGATTTTAAAAAAAGTTAAGGTATTACACAGGATGTAACGGAGATATAGAGTTAATACTCTTGACAATAGTCTTTTAAATGTCCTACCTATTTCAACTTTTATTTTTGTCTAGAACTAAATTTTCCTTTAATTTTCATATAAATTATAGTTAAAGTAAGAGCTTAATTCCTATACTATGATATCGTTTGTGTACTTTATAAAACGTTTGGATGACCAATCCCAATTCGTATGATTGACTGCAAAATATCAACAATTAAATACCGTCCGCAGTTTCGAAAGATAAATATCAGATGTGGTATAACTAAATCGTAATCGTAGTCGATTTATTTGATAAAATTTAACATTTCATATTTAATTTCTTTCAAATGCCACTAAATGTATCAATTTGTACTTTTTATATGATTATGACTGTTACTGAACAGGTGATGTTTTATAAGCTTCTTAGTTGATGGCAACTTAACTCCCTGCGAATGCGTAATTGTATAAAACGAGTTATGAGAACCGTTAATAAATAATCTAGCCATAGTGCTAAAATTAAATATATGCACTATTGTGTTCTGTAAAAAATTAAAAGGAAAGAGATAAAAAAGAGATTAAATCTCTCTATCCCATAAAATAAAGAAGGTGTTAAGAGTTTAGAATGAGATACAATTTTCGTAATGAACTATGGTGAACGTAAAGAATACGTAAATTGGAAATAACTAAAGATTAAAGTAAATTTCCATAGTTACAAAAATGCATATGAAAAACATGTTCGAAGTTATAAATATTCTTATTTTTAAAATCAATTATCTAGATTGAATAAAATATTAATCATAATCCTAATAATTAACTTTCATTTCTCATCAATTTGATAATTTTAAGCATTTGATTCTCAAACGTGTTTAGAGCTTTTAAACCACAATGTATTTTAAAGAAATGACTTGACATTTAAATTATATACAATGTATTGTATATACTTATACATATACTTATGTACCTTATTTTAATCACTATTCACACTTCATATGAGCTTAACTATATTAATTATACATTTAAAAAACATTTTTAAATATTATTATGTTTTAAAATTTTGAAAAAGTTTTTATTTTTATTTTTCATTTTATGAGAAAATTGTGTTATGGATAATAAATTCTCGAGTACTTCGGAAAGAAATTGGGCTATTTTATTTAATATTTGGTACACCCGCAGCTGTTTTGGATAGCTGAATAAGAAATAAGCATCTGTTTTTGAATAATTATGTTGAACCTTAATTGTAAACAACAGGCTTTTTTGACTATTTAGAGATATTAAAAAAGAAAAGAAATATTTCCTTTTAAAAGTATTTTTTTCCTATCGTTAAAGCAAAGCAATTTTTTACCTTTCAAAATATGCCTTATTTCCTAGTATGTTAAAAATATTTATAGGGGGAAGTGGGGTACATTGATACAGTTTTTTCAAAGATTTTTTTTTTTTGGTGTGAAAAAAGTAGAAAATTCAAGTTTTTTTCCATGAGGTGACAGCAAAACTTGTGTAGTATGTTATAAAATGTACAATCATTGTTTTATATAGTATTTTTGCATGTAATTCAAAAAAATAAAAAAAAGTCATTTGTATCAATGTGCCCTGTCCGCGGTGCAGATTGTTACGTTTGAGAAAAATGACGACAAAATAATACAAATGCATATTTTTCGTAGAAAATCTTTTAGAAAACCATTTTATATATATTTATAGAAATTCAAATCACCCACAATTTATTTTTAAGCAATATTAAAGCAATCAAATATATTATGACTGATGTTCTGGCTATTTCTTGTCTGATTGTTGGCTGTGGTAACTTTGTCATATCTAGCACTTCAATCCCAGCATTATCATCTTTCTTGGGAAAGATAAAAAAATTACCAGGTTTTCTGTTTATAAATAGGTTTATAAACAGAAAATAAAGGATAATTATATAAAAAAACTCTGTTTATAATATAATTATCTTTTTCTGTTCTGCACTTTGTTTCTCTAACGTAACATTTCTCATATCGAAAATACTTTTTTCTCCGGAGAATCGATATAAATTCGAGATTTGCCAGAATGCCGTCCTTTTTTTTATTAGTTCTACTAGTACAAGCTTTTGGGTAAGTTCGTACTTTTTCTGTTCTAATATAAAAAATTACAGCTATTTCACTTCAATAGAAATTAATATTAGAAATTTTTGTTGAAAAACGGTTGGGTTAAGGAGTGTAAGGAAAAAAAAATAATAAAAAGGAAGGAAAAAATGAACTAAAAAAGGATTTAGGTTGTATCAGTGTGCCCCGTCATAGAGTGTATCAATGTGCCCCATACAGCCATTTTGAATAAAATGAGTCTCAAATCCAACACTTCATAATTTATCTAACAATAAAAATTGAGGAACTGATAAAGTGTAGTTTCACTTGCCAGGGAGAGTATTCTTTTCGAATGAAAATGCTGGAATAGTTGTATAATACCATTTCAATTGTACAACTCAAATTTTATTTTGACCTACGAAAACAATAAATCACCTGTCCCATTTCACCAAACAACTGAATCTTTCGAAGACTTTCTGTATGTAGTTGCGTACACTAGCATCATCTTTTGGAGTCGTTGTGAAACTTTCTGTAATGACAGTGTGAGCGGTTAAGTGTGTGTATCAACGTGCCCCATGTATCAATGTACCCCACTTCCCCCTATATAAAACCTTATTTTTAATTGCATATCAATATTTAGCAGGGATGCAAGTGATGCTTCCCAAATGGCTGACTTATATCGCTAAATTTGTATACTATTCCTCATCTTATTTAATGTCAGAAATCTTTTTGTTGAACAAGGCAATACGATTAGAATTTAGTGGCGAAAATTAGCCATTTGTGGCGCAACGCTTGCATCGGTGCATATAGTCAAGTTTGATTTGTTTAAAAATGAATAGGGAAATTTGGGGATACTTGAGCCATTTTTTGAATCTATTTTATAATTTCTTAGAATAAAATAAAATATTGAAAATGAAAATTTGATTTTTTTTCTTCAACTGAAAACCACTTTCAATTAATTTTGAACTATTTTTCTACGTCTAATAAATTTTTACTTTTTGTTTTACATCGTATGGGACTTGAGCCATTGTGAAGGGATACTTGAGCCAGTACGGAAAAATACCAACAAAAGTAATTTTTTCGCTTTATTTTTGCACAAATATTTTACATAACGATAAATTACGATACATAAAGTTCTTCAAACCAATTGACAAAACAAAGCTAGTAACACAATCACTTTTTCTCATTAGAACTGGTGGTCGAAGGATCATTTCAACTTGAGTTATGTCGATGGTGGAAACATCCTAAGTTCAGATTCATTTAAATTTGGAATTTGAAATTCTTCGGGAAAAATTCATTTTCAAAATATTAAGCACTTGTCCAACAAACAGTTTTCTTTCCGACATATTGTATTAGTAGCCAATCATCTATAGAAGGTTTTCTTTTCATATCATCACTATCATTAACAGAATTTTCCTCTAATGATATTGTCGAGCTCATGCTTTTAGTTGAGTAGCTGTCGGAATCTAAGCCATATGTATCATTATACTATTCCAAACACTTTTTTGATTTCTCAGGAAAAGATTTTGTCTTCCCCTTTGACTCCATGCAGGTAAGTTTGAACTGTGATTTTTGTTGTTTTTCTTGTTTTTTGTGCGCTTTTTTAAAAAATTCTTCTTCAATTTTCTTAGTTAAAAAAGAAGTTACAGAAACAGAGGTTACAATTTAAACATAAAATATTAATCTTAATATATTATATTTAAAAAATATATATTTTAATATGTTGGACCTAACTAATTAAAGTATTAGAGATTATAACCTGTAAAACAGTTTTAAAAAGTTATTTTAATTTAATAAAAGTTTAATTGAAAACTATGTTTACATTTATCTTGACAGGATATTTGGTTAGTCAAAATGAAAAATAAAATGGATATTTTCATTAAAAAAGTATACATTTTTAAACATTTTAAGGTCATTATTTTTTTAAGAAAAAAAATTAAATTGAAAATTTATTCTGCCTTTTATCCTGAAAAAAAAAATCTATTAGTGAATATAAGGATGTAATTTTATTTTTTGTTTGTTTTACCCATGTCTAATTTTCTAGTGGGGATGGTTGAGCTGTGGCTCAAGTATCCCCCATCTCACTGGCTCATGTATCCCCACTATCTCTATTTTTACTTATCAGAGTTTTACTGAATAAAACATGCAGTTATTAGAACTATTTTAGTTTCAAAATACAATTAAAATTATACTTATTAAATTTATGTATATAGTTGCAACTTTAAACAAAACTTTGATAAAAAAAAATTAAAAAAACATGCACCTAAATATTTACTTCAGATAGGGAGAAAAAAAGTATTAATCACTATACTTTGAAAATGGTACCAAGGAGGTGATTTCTATTTTACATGTTCAGAAGTATAAATATGTTACCATATTGCTAATTTTAGAAAGAAAAATTAAACAACTGTAGAGATAATAGGGCTGGCTCAAGTCTCCCCTATACTCAAGTATTCCCACTCTCCCCTATACTTGCTATGTATGTTTTATAAAAATATAAGGAACTAAAATATTAAAGTCTTAAACGCATATAAACCAACTTAAGACGTCACTCGAGTCTCTCAAAAAAGACCCAGATGACGGTGTTAAATCTATCCGGTCGTATTTTCAAATATCTCGCTCAAAAATACCTTGAAATTGGAATAATATAAAACGCTTTTCTAAAACCATACTTAATAAACATTCGTAGATCACTTCATTTTAGCGTGATATAATTCATTATATCACGCTAAAAAGTTCTTAAACAAAAAATTTATATACTGCATTAGACTCTAGACGTCGGGTAACTTAGTCGGAAGCACTGAAAAATACAAAAAAGGCTGTAAACTTAAATGAATATTGTAAAGTAAATTGTAACACATATATGTGTGGTGTAATAGCTAAGCTAAATAGTTCTTTCTTGTTCAAATATTTTCTACTTGTTTTCATTTTTGAAACTATAGCAGAATAACATTAACAATGTTTTGTTGGCATACTTTTGAAAAATTACATTTTTAATTTCTAATAGTTATTTTTTCGTAACTATAAGGAAAAAAACAGTAATTGCATTCATTCCTATTTTGAAAAGTTTATAACTGAAACATAAGTTATAAAAGTTAAGAAAATGAGTCGCATGTAGATAGCAGCTCTTTTTGCAGAATTTTATGGGGAAATGTTTATTTGAATGTCAGTGGATTTTGTTTTAAGCGTCAGTTACTTGTTAGCTTTTAATAATTAGATTATTCCCCCTACAAATCAAAATTCTTGATATACGAAAATGCAATGTATTTAACACAAATACATGCTCTTTTTAACTATTTGGAAAATAGTTTCTGGTCTCAGTGGAGAACTGGAAAATCTGACCTATATCTGAATCTTTTTATTGGATGAATTACGCAACTTATTCGTTTTCCGATTGGTCCATGCTTAATGTCTGAAAACGGAAGTCTTCTGTTTCTACAAATACAAAAAAAAAAAAAAAAAAAAAAAAAAAAAAAAAAAATCACAAAAACAAATTTAGATACTGGTTTCAAACAAGTTGCATTTAAAAGATTTTTTTTTTTTGAAAGACGATATAAAAATTAGAAATATGTGATGTTTGAAAGTTTAAAAATTAACAGTACCGAAAATTGTTAAACTGAAATTTCAGTAGAGAACTGGGAAATTTGGCATATATCTGAATCTTTTTATTAGTTGATTCCGCAGCTTATTCGTTTTCTGATTGGTCCATGCTTAATGTCTTGAAACGGAATACTTCTGTTGCCACGATGACAAAAAAAAAAAAAAAAGTATTAAAACTAAAGAAAAAAATAATATCTCAAAAACAATTTTTAACCGACTTCAAAAAGGACAGGAGGTTATCAATTCGACGCGTATGTATTTTTTTTATGTATGTTCACCGATTACTCCGAAACTATGCAGCCGATTAATTTGGTTTTGGTGTTAAATTAAAGAGCTTACTCGCGGATTGGTACCACTACCATTTCATAGAAATTGGTTCAGTAGTTTTTTAGTAATTAAGCAAAAACTATTAAAATTAGTGTTTTTTCGGTAATTAAAACTGTTGAATTAGTTCCTACGATTGAGTGAAGTCAGGATGGCCGAGCGGTTTAAAGCGCCTGATTTAAGCTCTGGTTCTCGAAAGTAGCAATGGGTTCGAACCCCACTCCTGACATACGTGTGTATAATAATTTTCCGTATTATAATTTTTACATATATATTTTACAAATTAAATACTAATTATGCTATTAAGAATATTTTTCACCGACTTCTAAAAAGGAGAGGAGGCTATCAATTCAACGCGTATGTATTTTTTTTTATGTATGTTCACCGATTACTCCGAAAATATTCAACCAGTTTCTGTTATTTTTGTTTTAAATGAAAGACGATACTCTCGAATTAGTACCACTTCCATTTCATCGAAATTGGTTCATTACTTTTTTAGTAATTAGGCAAAAATTAATAAAATTAGTGATTTTTCGCTAATTAAAAGTGTTGAATACGTTCGCTGAGTGGAGTGTTGACAGCATGGCCAAGCGGTCTAAGTCGCCAGATTGAAGCTCAGTTTCTTGAAAGAGAGCGTGGGTTCGAACCCCACTCCTGACATAATTTACATCCATATAAAATTTACAATATTTTTTTCCGTATTACAATTTTTATTATTAATCGGCTTCAGAAAAGGAAGAGAAAGTTATCAATTCAACTCGTATGTATTTTTTTAACCGACTTCCAAAAAAGAGAGAAAGTTATCAATTCAACGCGCATGTATTTTTTTAATGTATGTTCACCGATTACTCTGAAACTATTCAACCGATTTCTGTTATTTTTCTCTTAAATGAAAGACGATGCTCTCGAATTGGTACCACGTCCGTTTCATCGAAATTGGTACAGTACTTTTTTAGTAATTAGGCAAAAACTAATAAAACTAGTGATTTTTCGCTAATTTAAAGTATTGAATACGTTCGCTGAGTGGAGTGTAGACAGCATGGCCCAGCGGTCTAAGGCGCCAGTCTGAAACATTGTTTCTCGAAAGAGAGAGTGGGTTCGAACCCCGCTCCTGCAATAATTTACAACCATGTAAATTTTACAATATTTTTTTTTCCCGTATTACAATTTTTATTATTAACCGGCTTCAGAAAAGGAAGAGGAAGTTATCAATTCGACGCGTATGTATTTTTTTCTAGGTATGTTCACCGATTACTCCGACACTATTCAACCGATTAATTTCGTTTTTGTGTTAAATAAAAAAGACTACTCTTGAATTTTTACCACTTCCATTTCATTGAAATTGATTCAGTACTTTTTTTAGTAATCACGCAAAATTTAATAAAATTGGGGATTTTTCGCAAATTAAAATAACATGGACTTTGAATAAGCTCACCGATTGGAACACAGTTAGGATGACCCAGCTGTTTAAGGTGCCAGATTTAAGCTCTGGTGCTGGAAAGAGAGCGTGCGTTCGAACCCCACTCCTGACAAAATTTACATCTATGCATAATTTACAATATTTTTTCCGTATTATAATTTTTATTAACTGACTTCAAAAAATCCTTAACTTTTAACTAAAAAGAGAAAAATAAACTTTTCTACCAAAAATTGAACCGACTTCAAAAACTACTGCAAAGTGAAAAATAACTTTTTTACATAATAGTAATAAGAAATTAAATTAAGAGCATAGTATTTACCATGCGTATTATTATATTTATGTACATTAATTTGATTTTTTGGAGTCGGTGCCAGCCAAGCCTTTATTCTTTTAGGATTTGCATTGGATACTTAATTTTGAAATTGGCTTGGCTGGCACCGACTCCAAAAAATCAAATTAATGTACATAAATATAATAATACGTATGGTAAATACTATGCTCTTAATTTAATTTCTTATTACTATTATGTAAAAAAGTTATTTTTCACTTTGCAGTAGTTTTTGAAGGCGGTTCAATTTTTGGTAGAAAAGTTTATAGATACTGGTTTCAAACAGTTGCATTTAAACGTTTTTTTTTCTTTGTACAACGGTGTAAAAACTGGAAATGCGAGAATTTTAGAAGTTTAAAAATTTTCAGTACCGAAAATTGTTAAACTGAAATTTCATTCAATAAAAGTTTATGATTGGTCCTGGAATATTAACATGACTCTAAATGCCCAGGCATATTAATATGACTCTGTTATTACGTAAGCTACCTTTTGAGCATCATAAAAATGATGTTATTATTGTTTTTTTAAAATATAGACATCATTTATAAGTCTAAAATTACAGTCTTTGAAAATATTATTTTCCAAGTAGTCGTTGTAATTTGCTACATTACATTTTTTAAATTAAAATTAATCTTGAAGATATTTTTGTCAAAATTAATTTACATCATGACTAAACGACAAATTAATACCTTTACGTGGACTCTCCGGAGAATTTACGGAATTGTAAATTGTATCTACCATGAATTGATACCTAATGAAATTAAAACTCTGAGCTGAAGAATTATGAAATGAACAGGAAGTTCATGCGATAGACAACATAAAATATACTCGTATGTATTGCGTCTATTCATAAAATATACGACGGGGAGAGGGAAATAAATTTTCCTTGGTGGCTGTGGAGAGACATGTGTAAGAAAGGCAAAAAATACAATATAACATTAGATAAGATGTAACTTTATTTTTCTACATAATTTCTAAGTGAATTGGGACATTTGTCATAAATCTTTATAAGTTTCAAAAAGCACTCCAGGAGAAAAAAAGACCTTAGCATACGAAAGAAACATTGAGAAACTTGTGTTGAAACAGTATTCTTCTTAAAACCATAGTCAAGCATTAATTTAGTTGCATCATCTATTCAAAAACTATACGAGGAGGAAACCGAAAATAAGTTTCCCCCGGCGACTGTGGACAGACATGTGTATGAAAGGCAAAAAATGTAGTGAAACATTAAAGATAACATGAAACTTGATTTTTCTACATAAGTTCGATGTGAGTTGAGACATTTGTCATATCCCTTTATAAATTTTAAAAAGCACTCCAGGATAAAAAACAGGCCTCGGGATACGAAAGCTACGTTAAACATCTTGTGTTGAAACAGTATTCTTTCCAAAACTGTAGTCAAACATTGCTTGCGTTGTTGTGTCCAGACACGTTCGTACAGGTCTCAGTCTGCAAAACATTTGTTGATAACCCCCCTGAATTGGCGGCACCATCCCCTCATCATTTGTTTCGCCATCACATCATTCCATAAAATCCAGTGGTGGTCAATCCATTAAGTGGGGGTTATGGATTTCTGCTCCATTTACTCCACGTACCCATTCATAGCGGACAACTGCTATGTCGTTACTTCTTTGACGATGAATTCAAAGTTTACTTTCTTTCTATATCTACCGGGGCCAGAATGATGCTAAACCCTGTTTTCTCTGATGTGCTTTTTGAAGCTTATAAAAAAGTATGACAAATGTCTCAACTCATATGGAGCTTATGTACAAAAATAAAGTTATTTCTTATCTTTAATGTGTCATTATATTATTTGTCTTTCCTACACACGCCTGTCTACAGTCACCAGGGGAAACTTACTTTCAGACTTCCCCTTGTATATAGATTGAAAAATCAGATCACTATGCAAGAAAATATCCTGAATTCCTAAAAAATAGCTATGTTTACGTTATTTGTATATCGACATTGATGTATACTTAGTATTCTCAAAGGAACGATAAATAAGATAAATTAATTTATCTTATTTTAATTTTTATTTATAAAAAGTATTTATTTATTTATTTAATTTAATTTCAATTCCATTAAATAAAAAAAAAAATCAAGATTTTTTTGTACTATAAATATTATATAAAGATGCGATTTCACATAATGTAAAAATATATTTTCCAGGTTTAATTATTAATAAAGTTTATTTATATCCCTGTGAGAAATGTGGTAATGTTTATACTACAGTATTAAAAATAAATCAATATATAATGTCTATTTATTTGCTAGTTTTTAAGTTTACCAGATCTTTAACTGCTTACAACAAACAAAAAAGAAATACTTTTAGCTTTCTAAACCCTAAAATGACCAGTAAACACATGTTTGTCTAAGAAAGAAAAAGAATAATGTGAAACAGCTGTTCCTTACGATTTCTTCTTGTCCTATTACAGAAAATTCGATTTGCTGGGATTGGGATTATTTTCTTTTATTATAGTGTACTAAAGTTGGCATAAGATTCTATATACTGTTTTAAAATATTTTTGTTCTGTATTTTAGTATAAATATAAAAAATATATATATGAACTAATTTGAAAACATACACACACATGTATATATGCATTAAAATATTATTACTATCGAATGAACTTTATGAACCTGTAAAGAATTAGAATGGCAAAAAAAAAAAAAAAAAAAAAAAAAAAAAAAAAAAAAAAAATGTAACCTTTTCATAACATAAAGTAATTAAACCACAACTTTTTGACAACTAAAATCGTATTAAAAAAATTTAAAAAAAAATTAAAGTTTATGAAAAGCATTTCTTATGATTGGTATTTAAAGCATAGAATAAAAATTGTCAAAGATATTAAAAAAGATATGAATAATTGTATTGTTTTGGAATGTAACTATTATCATTGTAATATACAAATTTATTGTCAGTGAATCAAATATATATTATTATGAGAAGTTCAGAAGATATTCGGAATGCAGTAACAGTATGGGTTCAGAGATGAATGACTCTGAATCATCAGAATTACAAATATACACTAAAAGTTAGTTTGTCACATTAGTAGACTTTATCGCTGAAATAAGCACGTAAATGTCAAAGCCCGATCTAAAATTTTCTGGGTAAATTATGTGAAGTGAAGACTATATTGATTACTTCAGTTATTACATGATTTATCCTTTTAGTGCTGCAACAATATCTGAAGAAAGTTTATTTTTATATTACCCTCGTAAGAGGATTATTGTCATTGTGCAAAGCCAAAAAGGATACGAGACATTTGTTTGCTTTAAGTGCTCTTATGTAATAATAAATTAAAAAAGAGTAATATATCATATAATTATTACCAAATCTGATATCGCAATTATTGGTAAGTAAGACAAATTTGATAATTTATGAGGCTGTAGAGTTTGTATCATTAGAATTGGGTAATTTACACGACATTATTCCATCATTTTTTATAGTTTTAATGAATTTAGTTTTTAATACTCACATAGATGGGTAATAAAGCCAAATAACACTTGCCAAGAAATCATGTCCCTACATTTTATCACTATATGTCTGCTAAAATATACTTTCTTGAATATACAGTATTGTAATTTGTTGTATCAAATCCTATATTTAATTGAAAAAGAAATTTAAAACTAATCCGTGAAAATTGTAGAATCATAGAGTAGCGTTATTTCCTTGGGACATCTTAAATATATGCATATATGTGATGTTGTGGCAAATCTAGCTGTAACCACTCATTCGATGTGTAGATACTTGAAATGTTACCAGGTTTTCACTGTTGCGTTGTGGCTCTTAAAACGCTATGCATTCAATCTATAATAATTTCGCTTTAGGAATGCATGATTTCTAATCGAATAATACCGGCCTTATGTCACTCTTAATGCAGTCGTTGTACAAGTCGTGAAGATGTAATCAATAATGATGGGAAATAATCAAACATGGAGTTTCTCCATTAAAAGAAAACTAAGGAATCTATTGAGAGGTATAATTTTTTAGCACATATCGTTTAAAAGATTTCCCACTTTAATATTCATGCTCAATGTTACTTATAGTGGAGATTTTAGAAAAAAAAATTAGAAGCTAAATCTATCATCATGCGGGGGTTCCAGGCAGCGTAAATGTCTTCAAGCTGAAAAAAAATCTCTAAAAAACTGAGCTTAGGTGTTTAGTAATAGAGAATATAGCTGTAAGCACACGTTCCACGTGTAGATTTTTGGAATGTTATTGGGATTTGACTGCTGCATTATGGCCCTTAAAACGGTAAGCATTTAATCTATAAAAATTCCGTTTTAGGATTATGTGATTTCCAAACGATGAATACCGACACCTTTGTCGTTTTTAATGCAATCGTTGTAGAAGTCGTGAAGTAGTAATCAAAACTGAAGGAAAATAATCAAACATGGAGTTTCTATATTAAAACAAAATTACGGAATCTTTTTAGAGACATAATTTATTAGCCCATATCGTCTAAAACAGTTACCACTTAAATACTGAAGCTCAATTTTGCTCATAATGGAGGATTAAGAAGAAACTTAGAAGCAAAAAAATAGCGTCAACGTTAACTTCAGGCAGAAGGGAAATCAACAAGCTGAAGAGTCTAAAACAATCTCTAAAAACCTGCCGTATAGATGTTTAGTAGTTGAAAATCATGCAAAATTTCTCTTTTTGGTCTTCGGGTTTGTGATCTTTTCTGATTGGTAAAAGAACAGAAACTTCACGAAAAAGGCCCAATGAAAATAATTCTACAAAAAATTCTACATTGCCGGAAACATGAGTGAGCTAAAAGAATAAGGTGAAATCAATAAATCCTAAGCCGGGAACAACTTTGGAATAAAAATAGGTAAAAAGAATAAAAAAGAAATATCTCTTTTAAAACATTCGAATTCAAAATAAATAATAGACTTTGGTCATAAATGATGGGAAAAATTTAGGAATAAACTAAAAGCTTTATATTTAAGTAAACTCAGAAGGATAATATTTAAATTAAGAAGAGTTTAATAGAATTAATGATAGATATTATTAAAGAATAGGTAATTAATGAATATGCCTATAATTTAAGGCAATCAAAATAAAATGAAAGGAAATATCGCGAAGAAAAATATTAATAATATAACATATATAGTATTTTTTATGTTTATTTACTCATTTTCAGGGCAGTATGGAAATACTTGTATCGTGAGTAAACACACAACATAGAGATGAAGATCGTCTATAATGAAATGATCCAGCAGAAAAATACACATAAATATATTACACGCATTCTTTTGCAGCCAAGAGTGAAGTTCCCAAATGACGTCCTCAATTGAAGCATTAATTGACTGTAAATTTTATTTGGATGGCTGTTGTTGGAGTGATGCGCTGAAATAAAACCTTATTCTAAATTATATAATATGAATTTTAAAATGTTCAGTTTAGTTAAAAGGCGGTTGAAAGAATCAAATAGAGATGTTGATACTTAATTTTATTTAATATATGTTAGTACTTTCAAACCTAAATAAGGCTCATCCTCAGAGAATATTTTTATAACTATTTTTTTTATTATGCAAATAAATGATTTTGTTTTGAAAATGAACGAGCCAATGTTTACTTCAGTTGAAAGTACACTGTACAAAATTTGAAAAATTGCGCTGCATCGTTACTCTACCGCTTTTATACAATATTTCTATTTTGACAAAGATAATGCTTTATAATAGAGTGAAATAGTCGTCTTATACAGTGTGTCCACTCTCAAAGATGGCCAATGGCCAATTTTTTAGCTGTTAGTCATAGATATGTAGTTTCAATTGCAAAAATGCTTTAAAAAGGGTAAAGAAGTGTTTTTTAAGCAATTTATGCGAAATAAATAAATAAATAAATAACGAAAATTAAATTTTCTTACAGTTTTCCAGTGAATAAGTGATATTTAGTAAATTTTTACCACTATTCTAGCAAGTAAGACAAATAAAGTCCCATTCCTCTGCGATAATATCCAAGTAATAGTTGTTTAACGCTGAAGTATCTTTTTGTTGCAACATAGGGGTCAGTCACATATTTACTGGGAATGAAAATATACGTCAAATATAAAATTTAACATTAAACATTGAAAATAAAATAATTTGTACATTATTATTTTTAAATTTATGTCGATGATTAGACACTAAAACAACTTATACAAGTTATACTAAAAATACAAGTAAAAAAATAATAGTAATTTTCTTAAATTAAATTATGAAAAGCAACAGTCACAATTCATTAAAAAATGATACAAATTTAAGATTCTATTAGATTACTTAACCTAATGAAGTTTGGTGTAGTCCTATAAAATAAATATATAGCACGCACCTAAATATTACATTGTCATTGGATATAAATAATTATGTGAATTAAACCTCCATCGGATATTTGGAAGTGAGTTAAAATTTGAATACAAATTTTGAACAAAGAAAAGGTATATATACGAAAGTTATAAGTAAAATAAAAGCTTATTAAAATAACATACCTTTTAAAAATAAATCATGGGAAGAAACAGCTTCATTTCCTTACAGAATAAAACATATATAAAAATACAAATGAGATCTGAATTTCAAAACTCGCCTTATCGCTTTTGTTTTCTTTATCAGTCTATACCAATCTGCACTAATGTAACACTACAAACCTCAAGTTTATAATGAAAACCAATGGTCGCATTTAAAGGTTTTTCATGATTTCCAAATTTTGATTTTCTCGATAAAAAGAATTTTGAAACTGAAGCCTTCATTTATTTTAAACAATCTATAGTTTAATGAATTAAAATTACCACTACCATAAAACTTATACGGTAGTAGCACCTTCCGTTAAATCGCTTTAAAAATATTTATTTACCTCTTTTAAAACATTTTTATAGTTGAAACTAAATGTCTGTGACAAATCGTTTAAGAATTAGCCTTTGGTAAGCGTGCGAAATGGACGCTTTTTATAGTACTTTAAGCACATTTTGTACGTTCTCTTAAATCTTAGTCCAATTCATCTGTTTTCAACAACTGAAAAGTGGTTTAAGTCATAAAATTTAAAGTTTAGTAACTCGGACAATTTTAATGTTAGATGAAAGGATATTTTTTAAATATTGCTTGTAAGAGTGAAGGAATTATTTTACTAAACGTCATTAAAGGTCCGGGACACTGCATAAAAATTTAATTTTAGTAACTTTTATATAAAAATTTTCTTTGATCTATATCACTTAAAAAAAATTCTTTAACTTTTTAAAAGCATTTTTGCAGTTGGAATTATATGTCTATGCCTAACGGTTTAGAAATTAGACATTGGCCACCGTTGAAATTGGGCAGACTGTATAAAATAGTGACGATGCATCAAATTAAAAAATTTTTAACAGTGTAGAGAGGTTTCTTGGGTTAAGCAAAAAGAGAAAAGTTATATATTATTGTTAATTGCAGTCCATTTACTTTATTATTCCACTCTGAGTTCATTCGCCACTTTTCATTTTTAATTGCGATGCTTGAAAATTGAATTAGTAAACGAAATCATGCAATTGGAAAAATAAACAGAAATTAGTTATAACAATATTCTCTGAGGAAGAGCCTGATTAAAACTTGAAAGTACTAAGATATTGTAAATAAAATTAACCATTAACGTCTCTATTTCATTATTTTTATTGCCTTATAAGTAAAACCGAACATTTTAAGGCTCATCTATACTGATATTATAAAGAGGAAAGATTTGATTGATTGTTTGTTTGTTTGAATTGAACAGGCTCCAAAACTACTTAACGGATGTGAAAAATTCTTTCACCATTAACATTTCTTTTTCATTACTTTAAGGGGGTTCGGGGGTTGAAAACTTTTCAAAAAATTGATTTTTTACGATCTAGTTTGATTATTCAATTAATTCTTAACCCAATGGAAAAAAACCGCATAAAAATATTTGCTTTTTTATCAGAATTATAAGCATTTATGTATCAACACTTTCATAGCCGCACCCATATGATTCGAACTTTAAGTCGCGTTTTCTCAAAACTTGATTTTTGACGACTAACACCAAGATTAAAAAAACTATTTGATGGAATGGCTTAATTTTTTTGCATGTATATAACATCATTATCTATAGAATGAATTAACATAGTTTAGATAGTTTAATATTTTGAGTATTTTTAATAAAAAAAGTTGTTTTTATTATGGTTTTTAAAAATTTTTATGTTTGAGAGTTTTTTTAATAAGGTTTTTTTCGAGTGATTGTTATATCCTTAATTCATTCTACAGAGTAAAATTTCCTGATCCTCCTAATGCAAAAATTAGGTTGCTAAGTCAATTCAACGTTAAGATATCTTGGTGTTGGTGATATAACACATAATTTTTTTCGATAATTGTGTTACATAAATTATTCTATATTTCTTATTATATTACATTGAAGTACTTCATTTTACAATTTTATAAGTCTACAAACATACCTTTAAAATATCATGAAGTTTAAATTAATTACACTGAATACTTCTGTTTTTATATGGACTCGAAGCGAGAGCTCTGTTTACATGTTTTTCCGTATCGATCAACCCCTGAACCCCCTTAATTGCCTTTTAAGTAAAACCGAACATTTTAAGGTTCATCTATACCAATATTATAAAGAATAAAGATTTGATTGTTTGTTTGTTTGTTTGAATTGAATAGGCTCCAAAACAACTTGTCGGATTTTAAAGATTCTTTCACCGTTTCAAAGCTAAATTATTTCCGGTTAACATAGGCAATAGTCGCCGCTTAAAAGGATCTAAATAAAACGCCGAATAAACGGATCAAAAACAATTTGAGAAATTAAAAGTTACCTGACACCCTAGACACATGACAATCACTGAAACATATGAAAATCGTAACCATGCAACCAAAAAAAAAAAAAAAAAAAAAGAACATTTTGAACACTTTAGTCCGACCTGATATAAAAGCGTGTGTTTCAATTTTGAAAACTATTTAGCAATTATTAAAAAAGGAAACGAAATGCTGAAACGCGAATTATTTAAAATTTAATAAAAAATCACAAAACTATTGATTTGAAATTTCCAAAAAAGTTATAACAGATAGTAAATATTTTAAAGAGTAGTGAGCAGCAAATGTGAAACCGGGGTTTTTTTTTTAGGGAAAGCGGTCAAATATTTAAAATTGTAACGTTTTTTATCATTTCAAATGCGGTCTTTTCACTATGCCCAGGGATAAATATTACTTATTTAATATAAAACTTTCAGATAGATTATAACACTAATGTAGATTTTAAAGAGTAAGGGACGTCCAATTATGGGTAAGGGAGGCAATAATTAGTCTTGGAAGAACGTGATCAAATATTTAAAACGGTACCGTTTAGACCAAAATTTTCAGAGCCCAGAGACAAATATTTATTTAACATAGAATTTTAAATGTACTTACCCCTATTTTCGAATAAAATTTCTTTAAATATCTTTCATAAATCCAGAAACTGTTTTGTTCTGTTCGCCCCCTGGTGATAAAATGTGAAACTAAAAAATTCCCAAACCCACCACCCTTTTTATTTTCTTGCCAGGCGTGCACAACACTTCTGCTAAACCATATCGTAGTAGCAGGGATTCGGTATGAGATTGGGTCTTTTTATGACATTTTGCAATGCAAATTTCTTGTTTGATTTAGAATATAATTACGGGCCCGGGCAATGCCGGGCTGTTCAGCTAGTATCACATACTTTGTGTTTAAAACAAGTTGAACATTGCGTTCTATCATATGTTTTATTTATTCCAAATGTTATAGTTTTTTCCTCGGTACATTTTATAAAATTCGCATTATTTACACTGGTTAATGAAACTGAGCTTTTGCTTGTTCACAAAACCTAAATTAGTTGTGTCATAATCAATTTTTAGTACTACTTGATTATACTGCCGAAGGAAAACTACAGCCAAACTATAAGATTAACTGTCAATAATGGCTTATCGTAAATGTCATATTCACATCACGTTAAACATGTTTAACATGTTTGTACTATCAAGTGATTTTTAATTTGACGCTTTCTTTGTATTTTTATTAATGTTTTACTAATTTATTTGTTCTTTCAATAAAATAAAAGTTATGCCAATTTGCAAAATTTGGCAATTTATATTATTTTAGAAAATTTGTCGAAGGGTTAATCAAGTAGTTCTCATTTTTTTTGCGTACATTAATAATGTCGTTATAAACTTTTTGCATTAGGTCTAGTTTTAAAAATATTTTCTGTAATTTTTATTTAAAAATATACTCGTCGCATTTGTATTAATGTTTTACTAATTTATTTGTTCTTTTATTATTTAAAATAAAAGTTATATCAATTTGCAAAATTTGACAATTTATATTATTTTGAGAAATTTATCGTGGGGATAAATAAGGTGTATCCAATTTTTTTTTTGCGCAGATTCCGTATCTCGTTATAAATTTTCTTCATTAAGTCTAGTTTTTAAAATATTTTCATAATTCGATTTATAAAATTTTTGAAGTTTTTATAAAGTTTTGAAGCAGATATTTGTATTTGTTACTCCCTCTGTCCTAAATTAGTTGCGACATTTAGGTTGAAAATTTTGTCCCAAATTAGTTGCGACATTTCAAGTAGGCGGAGTCATAAATAACTTCTGATGCAGTTTAAAAGATCGACACTAGTAAAATTATACTATAATGAATATAAATGTGTATACTAGGTGTCAGAATCAATGTTAACTCGAATTTAAAGTAAAAGAAAAAGAAATAATAATTTGGAAAATTCTCTGAAGAAAGAAATGAATAATACTGAGCCAACGCTACATTGGAATGTTTGAAATGGCATTTGAAAAATTGTAAACTAAGCCTTAATGCCATAAAGGCTGCAGCTATTGAATTCAATGTGCATCATAATGTTAACATCCTATCCCGTTTGCAGAAGCAGGCAAAGACGTCAAAAATAAAATATGAGGAAATTTACAAAGAAAGTTTACAAAAAATTGTAAATGCGGACAAAAAAAATGCCACTGAGCAAAATCAAACATATCCCAATAGAACGAAGCCAATCACTGCTAAGATTATCATATGCTGTTATAATTCGTAAATCAATATTACACATGATTCTCAAAGCGGAAAAAATTGGAGCGTATTTTATCCATTATTAAGTCTAATAAAAAAAATAAGCTCGACAGAATTAGATTTTGTTTGCAGCATGTTTATGCTAAAAAATATTTTTCAGAAATGTTGGAATAAAACGTTCGTAAATGAATTCACGATTGATCAGCTAAAAGATAGTTTTATGCGATTACTGTTAAAAGTCTTAAAAATGGGGGCGTGCCTTAAGAGCGTGTGAACCGGTATTTTTTAAACTAATTGATATTTTATTTATGGAATGATAGAGGGAATTTTAGGCACATTAACATTGTTGATTGACAGTATAGCTTTCTAAAAATGTTCAAACAAAATCATAATGTCATAAATATCAATAATCAGTACAAAAGTATTCAAATATCGCAACTAATTTGGGACAGAGGGAGTATATTTTAGGAGGATTGGGGGCGGGGTTGAGTGAATTTTCATTAAATATTTTAATTGGTATACATTATATATATAATGATAGAGATGTATTCCATACATTATTAATTAACCTAATATAAACACTCTCTAATATTAAAGTCAAATTATGAGTAGTACAAACCTCTGATTTCGAATAATAATTTTCATTGTTTTTCTCATTTCAAAGTATCTCGGATTTTATGGGCCGTATCAAGACTGCGTTTGGTTCTTTTGACTTGATATCAGGAGACCTGTATATTTCACTTTCCTCTTTACCAACTAGGAGTCTTTCTCAACTTGGGTTCTTTGGTCCCGAAGAGAACGGTTGTTATTTCATTTATTTTGGTTTTGATGGCTTCATTCTGAAGATGATTGTATAAATTTGAACTAACATTGCCGGAGTCAACGCAGCACGCGTGCTATTCAGCGGCGACATCAGTTGGCGTTTCATTCTGAAAGTGGTTTGTTTGAAATGATGCTGTAGCCAACGGGGGACAATGTTGGATTTTCAAATATAGCAAATTGCACCCTCTAGTGACATGATGTGGAAATATAACATTTTCTGACAAATGTGAGTTAACAAATAAATGAATAAAAATAAAAATCGCTCCAAATGTGAATAAAAAGTTTTCAAGTAAGATAATGATTTCGAGAGTTACTTATCAGTGTTTTAGTGCGTATATTACGCAGATTTTGGAAATGCATTTCACACAAAATCGAACTAAATAACTATAATAATATATATTTTGGGTTCACTTAAGAATATTATTAAGGGACTGGGCAATTCCAGGCGGGTCAGCTAATATAAAGTGAAATATATTAAATAGGTTTGAATTCGTTATACAAAACTTCGCTGTTATTTCTCTTTCATCGAGATTTTTTTTATTTTTTTAAGTATAAAGGTATTGCTGATTACCTTTGTTGATGCCTCCCCTACTTACTATCGTTCGAGCACTTATCAAAAATGTCATACAGGAATATGACTGCTTCTTTTAAAATTTTTATCGTTACTTAAAGGAGATTTTCTGTTGTTTCTATAAACTGTTACGGTTTTAATTTTACTTAGCTGTCTGCGAATCTAACTAGCATTTTATTTACAAAGTCGTCTCAACACTGTAAGACTCGAGATAGACCTCTACATACATCTTTTTAACTTTTGTAATTCACGTAAATGTTCTTATATCCATTAGCTTGTGTTCATTTTACAACATTACTAGAAATACCATTTTTAGAATATGTGTTTGATTTAAATTTTTAATTGGGCGTAATGAATTTGACAGGACACGCTGTAACAAACATAAATGAAAAATTTTACTTCTTAAAACAAATTTTAGTCCATATACAAATGTCAACGACAAACTAAATCAGAAATAAACATTATTTTTTTTCAAAACTATATGATTTTAAAATATAAAAAAGGTCAATCACTATAACAAAATAAATCTTTCTTAGCAGATGCAAGAAATCACAAACGAAAAGTTCCATATGTTACTAGCACAATGGAGCAGATCATTAGAAGAGAACCTCTTTCTTTAGACAGGCCGAAATATTTCATAATGCGTTGATCATTAGTTTATTGAAAATCATTTATTGTGAATCAATTGTCTCTTATGTGATTTAAACAAAACGCTGGGGAAACAAAATTCAAATAAAAAATGATCTTTAGTTTTCAAGATAAACACATTTAGAAAAGAATACTACAAGAATTTTCATATTGAGTAACTTGTACCTTAAAAATTGTCAGAAATGTTGATTTTAGTTGTAGAATATATCAATATATTTTATTATTTAAACTTATTAATTAAATCAATGTTATTTTTATCAAATCTAATATGGCACAATCATTTATGCTAATCAGATTTGTATTACTTCTTGTGAGCAAAATTCTTATTATGGGCATGATAAATTTTAAATTAACTCCATTAAGGGCACGTGAAAAATCCCGAAAAGTAAAAGGGAGCAGATTATCAGAAAAATTTAACCTCTAAGTATTTGGAATATAACTGTCCTTTCACTAAGATCTAGGTTACATTGCAATATACGCAATATTGAAGATAATATTATTCTATAGATTAAATGAATTTTCAATACATTTTACAATGAATAATACTCCGATTTATTACATTCATATTTGCATTTTTTGTAACATTGAATTATCGTATTTTCTAAGTATTTACAACAAAAGGAGAGAAAACAACATTACAAGTTTGCCCATTTGCAAGACTCTGAGGGAGTTATTAACATGCATTTTACTTTAAAATAGAGATACAATCGAAAATAAAAATACAAATTGTTTCAAATAATTTTTAAAAGAATATGTTTATGCTCTGGGAAGGAAGATATATAAAGTATCACGAAAATCAAGAAGTTATGATTTTCCAGACATTTCTACCTCTGCATAATTATTCACAAATAGTGAACTTAGGTAAACAATTATTTTACAACTGGTAAATAAAAACAGTGAAAAAAAGTCTACAATCACATATTGATTTACACATTTGCACATTTTTTTCATTTACATATCAAAAAGCACTTAGCGATTGCATTTTATAAAGTACTTCTGTATATCTCTATGACCTGTCATGAAAACTGTTTTTTTCTTTTTGTTCTTTGTTGAACAATTAAAATTCTGTATCACATCAACAGCTTGTTCAGCAATATTACTTACAGAAGGCAATTTTTGAGCACTATTACAGCTTTTTTTACAGGATCGTGTTTCGGCTAAATCTTTGTTGTCGAGGAAAATATCTTCAATTTTTGCCATTTTAAAAAAAAAGACAAGAAAAAGAAATCATTAAATTTTATGGAATTGATTTTAATAAGTGTTCATTAAAACTAATTTTTTTTCACGACATATTGCACTAAGTTTGCTAACTAGCTTTGATTTTTGCTCATCAAAAACAAAATCTAAAAACAAGGCAATTGTTCCCAGCTTTTCACTCAAGTTCCATAAATGACATAGCGTAATTTTAAATCATAGATTGCTTTATTGTTTGTCAAAATGTTTTTTCAATCTTTGAAAAAGTTAAAAATCAATAGAAGTAGAATCAATAGTAGAGATATAATCATATACTGCAATATATGGAAAAAACAAATTGAGTAAATCGTTGTATGACTTGAAACTCAGCAGTTAATATTATAAGGAGTTAATACTATTCTGGTTTCATTCCAATTAAACAGTAGTTCTATTTTCAAATAATAAATGACTTTTTCATGTAGCGGGTTTAATGAAGAGAACTTGATTTCCGAGTCGTAAATTAAACATCTAATCCAATCATTAATGATGGCTATACGTAAAAGTTCTTTGTAACCATTCCCAGGTTCCCATCTCCATTTTTTAGTTGTATAAGTTTTTAGCTAATCTGAAAAAAAAATCTGTCTGATGTTTTTATTATAGGTACTGATTGCTTTTTTACTCCATTGTAGCCGAGCTCATTCCAGTTTCTTGAAATATCTTAAATAAAAGGATGTCAGGCCCAGTTGATTGTCGAGAACATTCTATGAATGCATCAGAAAGTCTAACCTCTAAAACGGGATGTCAACATGCTTTCACACAAAAGGTTTTTGCCTATTTTTTGTCGCAAGGAAAACGCATGCTTCATTGAATATTCCATTGTTGGTATGGGTTGTATTTAAACACATGCCTTTCACTCGAAATTTATATATTTTTCCGTAGTTATTTTAGAGTCTTGGATTTTCTTACGCAAATACGGGTTAGGGTCCCTTAGAAAGAACTCCACTCTTCATTGTTCCAATACCCGTTGTGTTAAAAATCGGCCGTCATAAACCAAACTAAAACAAACCATATTTATTTCCACATTTTAAGAGTACGAAAACAGCAATAGCTATTGCTTAGCCAGTTCCAGAAAGTAACTTAGGAATTTCCAGAAACTTAGTACTTACCTTGCAAAGAGGAAAATATTGCTGTTAAAAAATATATTGTTCCAGTGCATTTTGATGACCGTTCCAAGTTATCCGTCCAATGAACTGACTTTGATGCTTAAAACTGCGTTTTTAATTGTTTGGCATTCTTGAAGAAATGTACTTTTTGAAAGCACTGTGGAATTTACAGGCTGGTTAAACATTATGGTAGAGAAAGGACAACATGCTTTGTTTATTAGATGCCATTATCAACATGCTATTATCATTGAGTATATGTTAATGTTAGTGTCTGGTCAATGTAAAACAGCAGCAACTCTTGCACTAATAATGGATCAGCGATTCCAAAGCAAGATTTATTTCTTTTGGGCTTTGTATTAACAGCTGAATATATTTTAATTAAATATTAATAAGAAAAATATTAATTATAATCAGATTCTATTCATTTAAGGAAAACTAGTAGGTTAATAAAGCTGTAGAAGAGCAATGATCAGAAAAATGAAATACGATATACGAATAGATTTGTATAATTATATTTCTTTATTAATAAATATAATAAAAATAAAATACTAGATGAAATCATGGTTAAACTTGATAAAGTGTTATGAAACATATTTAAGGGGCTCAGAGTTTGAAAACTTCTTTAAAAAAATATTTTTATTTTATGATTTAGTTTGATTATTCACTTAATTCTTAATTCAATGCAAAATACCGCATAAAAATATTTGCATTTTTAACGGAGTTATAAGCATTTATGTATCAACATTTTCATAGCCGCATTCATATAATTTCAATTTTAAGTCGCGTTTTCTCAAAACTTGATATTTGAGGAGTAACACCAAGATTAAAAAAAAAACTATTTAATAGAATGGCTTTTTTTTTCTTTGCACGCATATAACATCATTATCTATAGAATGAATTAATATATTTCAGATAGTTTAATATTTTGAGTAATTTTAATGAAAAAAAGTTGTATATTTTAGAGTTTTTTAAAATTTTCAAATTTGAGAGATTTTTTAATATATATATTTTTTAAGTGATAGTTATATCCTTAATTCATTCTATAGATAATGATGTAATATGCGTGCAAAAAAATTAAGCCATTCCATCAAATAGTTTTTTTTTAATCTTGGTGTTAGTCAACAAAAATCAAGTTTTGAGAAAACGCGACTTAAAGTTGAAATTATATGGGTGCGGCTATGAGAGTGTTGATACATAAATGCTAATAACTACGTTAAAAACGCAAATATTTTTATTCCGTTTTTTGCATTGAGTTAAAATTTAATTGAATAATCAAACTAGATCATCAAAAAATATATTTTTTGAAGAGTTTTCATCCTCTTAAGCTTGTAAGAAATAAGTGTTGGCATTTTGTATCCTGAATATTAGTTTAAAATCCTTAAATTATCTATTTTTAATTAGCTTGGAGAATAATTTATATATTTTTGAAATGGCCTGGATGTTTTTGTAATATCATATTATGACAGAAATAACATTTTTAAAAGGTTAGACATGGTATTTCTAAAGATTTTTAGTATTTAGGCCTCACCTGGGTCCCCATAATGTGCACACATGGTCCCGAATGTGTTTTTAAAATGTAATTAATTAAAAATATTAAAAATATTTTAAAAATCTGTAATATGTGATAAATGATATATTTCGCTAAATATTTATGTGTTAATTTGAATACATTTAATGGGATCTGTTATTAAAATAAAAGTTTATTTTTTTCTATTAATATTCGAAATTTCATTTAATCAAAATTTATTAAGTTAGAAATTAGTTCAATCGAAAATAACATCTTTTTATTAACCTTTATTTTATTTTCTATATACAAATTTGGAAAAATACTCATATTTATGATAAAGCTGGATATTTTTCGAAAAATTATTGCATCTTTTAGCCAACGGATATCTCTGATATACAGATTTTTATCTTTTAGATAATCAAATATTTTAAATTAAACTTTATTTATTTTTTTAAATATATAATGTACTAGGTTCCTGGGAGCAAATGTAATAGAATATTCTTAGATAACGGCTGTTACTTATGTTACTATAATAATTGAAGATATCATCATCCCAAAAACAATTCGCAAAAAATTATCTTTACTTGACATGAGAAAGAGAGACAAATCCATAAATTGAGAAGGTTTTTTACTTCTTAATCAAGTATTTTATTTTATTTATTTATTTTTGCTTTTTAGCCTGTGTAATGACTTTTTAAATTTCAAATGGTCTCAGCCGTAAATAAAAATTTATATTTTAAAATATTTATGAGAGTAAATGCTTCAAATGTGACGATAAAGAAATATACAGGAAAATATAGATACTTAACTAAAACAATTATACCAAAAATAATAAAGAAATATTTAGAAATCCCTTAATTTATTATGAATCATGTTCATCAACGATAAAAAAGTAATTTAGTCTCATTTGTGTTTTCCTTTGAAGGAAAAAAAAATTGTTTAAATTCATGATTTTTGAATTCATGAAACTTTCTTTTATTGAAATATACTAAATAAAAGCTTTAGAAACTGTTAAAAAGTTACAACTTTACTTTTGTATTATATAGAGTAAATATTAGTTAAACCTCTAATTTATACGCATTATAAGGTATCCTGGGGAAATAACGCCACGTTAATGTTCTACCAATTTTCACGGCTCAGTTTTAGATTGTATTTTTCAAGCAAATATATGATTTGATACAGCAACTCATTGACTATCTATATAAAAAAATAATTTAACAGATATGTATTCATAAAATGTAATGGCGTGATTTCTTGACCAATGCTATTTGGCGTTATTACCCACCTATATGGGTAATAACGCCATGTAAACAAAACTATGAAATAAGATGGAATAATTGTATGTAGATTGCCCAATTGTAAAAATACAAACTTTAAAATTTTAGAAATTGACAAATTGCATTCTAAGCTATTGAAAATGTTCCATTTTTTGTGAAAGTGTAAGAAAAATAAAGGTGTGGTGTGTGTGTGTGGGGGGGGGGGTGAGGCAAAAGAATATCAGACCGTGAGCTTCTTTTTGCTTAAAAAGGACCGCTAAAATATAATTATTAGAAACACTGCACAGTTTTGACTGTGTTTATTTGAATTAGTATTTAGGATGTAGCTCGGCCACTGTAGGGAATCAACCGGGGTATTAATGCCAAGGATTGGCGTTCTTACCCCGTTATAGTTATTGCGCTGTATATTTTAAACTACAAATTATCTCGAGAAGATATCCAAAATCTTCAACAGCATTTTGAAAGTCCATGAAATGTATTACAAAGTTATGTAATTAACAAAGTATTTCCGGATTAAAAAAAAAAAAAAAATCTTCACATCACAAAACGTATCTCGCAAATTTTAGATCAAGCGTTAATTTTAATTGCTTGTAAAAACAATAAGACCTAAAAATGATACAAACTATCTTGAAGCTGTTTTTTGCGATTTATATGACTCAAAACCCTTCTGCGCAGAGCACATGGGTGTCATTTACCAGATTATTCCATAATTATGCATAATATTAGCACTTGGCATTATTACCCCGCCTGGCGTTATTACACTAGACCACCTTATATGATTCTACCACACAATAATCTTCTGAATAAATTTGAGTTATGTGATAAAAGTTTATATTAATTAAAATATTAGAGATCATTCAAAAATATCCTATAAACATTTTAAACAATTACCTGTACAAAATGGAAGTAAATATGAAGTTCAGTACAATGTATGTCCTCCGTTGTTTTTCATAATCTCAAACATCTGTGTTTTATTATTGAATTGACAAAATTAGTTCAAATACATTAACGTTTTGTCATTTTTTTACAATAGAAAATTCAGTTTAACTTTCGGATGATAACATTTTGTTATTACCCAGAATCTACATCTTAAATTATCTTTCATGGTTTATTATTATTATTTTAACCTTTTAAATTGGTACGGTTATTGTCTAGAGCTGCCTAATACAATGTCTTTAAATAATAGGATTTCTCGTACAGCTTTTTATATTGGTGAAATAATCATAAATACTCTCTTTTGATAATGTGGAAACTTCTAAGTCAAAAATATCACTCAGTATAAAGATTTTCAAATTTATTAAAACCCTTTTAAAATAAAACACATTAGAGCATTTTAAAATCCAATGCTCGATTTCTCAAATTTTCCGATCTCGATGCTGATCATCAGAAGATATGCATGCAGATTTCTTCTAGAAATTTTGCTCACTATTCTTTATTTTTATAAACAAAAATCTAGAGATTCAATAAATATGCTAGAAAAAATAAATTTACTTGACAACAGGAAAAGGAAAACAGTCTGGAAGTAGGCCAGTTAAACCGTCTTGTTGAAAGGCATATAATTTTGTTTAAATATACAATATTTAATATCTATAATTTAATGTTTTTCTATTTTGTAATGGAATAAAATTTATATTTGAAAACAATAAGTGTGCAAATAACCAATATTATCTCAAGAGTTATCCGTATCATTTTGTCAATGCACCACTCTACCAGTGGCCGAGATGTTCTGTCTTCGAAACTGGTAAATGGGAGATTTTGGTTTCGAACCCAGTCGCGGACGTCGGCTTAAACGTTCGGAGTTTTCGGTGGTTTTCTTCGAACCTTGGATTCCATTGCGTAAATACGGGCTAGGTTCACTTAGAAAGCCCCCTCCCCAAGGAGGCTGCCTTCTTCTTTAGGGCCTATATTCCAAGTGCAGATAATTGGCCGGCATAAATGTAAGTAAACTTTTTAGAAAACCTGCGGATGTTTTTCAACCTGTTTGTCATAGATAAATAAAACAAAACATCAAATATTTTTTTAATAAGTATCGAAGTATTGCATATTAATGAAATTATAATGTTTCACTGTACAGAAAATACTCAGCTTTTATATGTTCTATGAAATATTTAGGAAATGAGAATATGAAATAATTCCATTAATTATGTATTGGCCTTTTAAACGAATTTCTACTTTTCTTATTAGTATATATTGAAAAAAAAAAGCTAAAGTGTCATTTAACTTAACTGTAAGAATGAAAAACTATTAAAGGTCAGCTACATAAAATTTCACTATTGGTTTTATTTTATACAGATAACTGAGAGGACGATAATTAATGTGGACAATAAAAATATCGGCACTCGACAACCGCTGAGTTAGAAAAAAAATTAAAATAATCTGAATAATATTAGAATTAAAAAATAATGTGAGTATTACTAAATTGTGATATAAGACATATTTGGACAATTATTTTTTAAAGTTTTTTTTTTAATTAATCGAATTTTTAAAAGAAGATTGATTATGTTCTTTGCTACCTTAACACACAAAATATCTTTTCAACAAAATATTCAAGTTTTGCTGTAACTTATTTTATAAATAGAATGTATGAAAGTACTTGAACTTCCCGATAATGTTTCAACATTTAGATACAAATCATGCAACTTGAAGTGAACAGTTTATCTCAGACTCTATCAATTTAAAGATGAATTTACTACTGAATTATAAAGAGTCAAATCCCGGGTTCATAAAGTGTCTGAACTCGAATATTTGAAACTGAAAACTTAAATTGGCAACTTTCTTTCTTCATGCAACAATGAAAGGTTTAAACAATCAAAGAACCACAAAAAAAAAAAAAAAAAAAAAAAACTGTACTCGAAAGAAAAAAAAAAAAGGATGAAAAACAAATCTTACTGATTAGTTTTTAACTACTTAGGTATTTTCGTTTATAATAGAAAATCTCAGGCCCTCAAGATATTCAATTTTAAAATCCAACTAACCAAAAAATTGTATGGGATTTTTTCCTCTATTTCATAAATTGTCTGAATTCGAATACTTAAAAAGAAAGATATTACTGAAAGCTTAATTTCGAAGTTTTTCCCTTCATGCACCAACGTAAGGTGGAAGGAACCAGAGAACAACAGAAAGTAACTGCAGTTGAAAAAAGACAATAAATAAATAAAAAAATAGTAAAAGACAAGTTTTTTTAATTCGTTTTTACTACCTAGATATTTTCGTTTATAAAAATACATCTCAGGCTCTAATTATATCCAATTTTAAACTTCAGTTCACAAAAGAATTGTATTGGGTCTGTCTTCAAATTCATAACTTGTCTGAATACAAAAATTTTTAATAGAAAAATTACTGAAAGCTTAATTTCAAATTATTTTTTTTCATAAACCGTTGGAGGATGTAAGTAAACCAAAGAAATTCAGAAAAAAGTAACTGTAATCAAGTAAAGACACTATATAAATAAAGAAATAAAAAAGTAAAATAAAAACAGTTTTGTAAAAAATAAATTTTATTGATTAGTTTTTATTTATCTAAAAATTCTCGTTTATAACATATATCACAGGCTATAAAGATATCCAATTTTAAACTTCATTTCACAAAAGAATTGTATTGGGTCTGCTCTCTATTTCATAAACTGTCTGAACTAAATTTATTTTCAATACAAAAATTTTACCGAAAGTTTAATTTTGAATTTTATTCTTTCATCGTGAACAAATGGAAGATGTAAGTAGCTAAAGAACGCCAAAAATGTTACTGCACTTAAAAAAAGACACTAAAAAAAATAAAGAAATAAAATAAAATAACAGAATAAAAACAATTTGGTAAAAAATAAGTTTTACTGATTATTTTTTAACTCCTCTGATATTTTCGTTTATAGCAATATATCTCAGGCCCTGAAGATATCCAATTTTAAACTTCAATTCACAAAAGAACTGAATTGGTCTGCCCTCAATTTCGCAAATTATCTGAACTCAAATACTTTCAGTAGAAAAAAAAATTACTGAAAGCTTAATTAAGATTTTTTTTCTTCATGAACCAACGGGAGATGTAAGTAACCAAAGAACATTAGAAAAAAATAAAACAATAACTTTACTTGAGAAAAGACAATAAAAAAATAAATATAATGAAAAAAATAATAATGGTAAAAAATAAGTTTCGCTGATTATTTTTTAGCTACATAGATTTTTTTTTTTTTTTTGTAAATACTTTGTTGGATAGTTAAAGTTGATCTTTTAAAATATTTTAACAGCCTAAATATGTACAGGCCCAACCAGTGGCCGAGAGGTATTGCTCTCGAAAAAGGTAGACGGCAAGTGCTGAGTTCGAACGCAATCGCGGTCGTCGGCGTAATCGTTCGGAGTTTTTAGTGGTTTTCTGAAAACTTTGGATTTCCTAGCATAAATATGAATTAGTTTCCCTTAAAAAGAACCCCACGGAAGACATCCTTTCCCTCTTTGGGCCTATATTCCTCGTGTTGATAATTGACCGTCATCAAAACAACTAATTCAAACTTGTAAAATGGAATAATACATATATATATATGTGTGTGTGTGTACGTGTGTGCGTGTATACGCACAGTTGTTAGTAAAACTAAAAGTTAATGGCAAAAACAAATCGTAACTGATACGTGAAGAAAAAATATTTATAGAATTTTTTAAAAAAGCATTATTTAACATAAGTCACAATATTTCGCAGTTGAACTTTCTCAATATATGGGAATTAAAACCAAATTTATGAAAATTGAAAAATGGTGGAAAAATTAAGTCAGCTCTTGTGAATTATATATATATATATATATACAATATGGTGTATCATGAACGGGAAGATATGCATATTTCATATCTTGATTTCATAGACTTTATCAAATTGTAGATCAAATCTTGTGGAATAGAATTACGGAGGAATTCCACGGAGGGTACTCCTTCTAGTGCTTATATCCCGCGTGCAGATAATCAGCCAATAAAAAGGTAACACAAATACCTCTTCTATAAGTACACTTTTTCGTTCCTGAAGGATACTGGAAAGAATTTGGCTCAATTGAATTTGGCACCCTAAAATATTCCACTTATGCTAAATTGAGTTCATGTCGAGTGACTTTGAGTCAATTTTTGTGATTTTTGTTTAGTAAATGATTTGTATTTCTGTGTTTTTTTTTTTCTAATTATGAACAAACTGGATGTCTTTTTGCATTTTAGATAACGTAAATATATTATATCATTTTAATGTATGACATTTTAATGTTTGTTGTTGCATACTTGTAATAATTAATCCGTATTTCGTTTAGTTCGGTAAAGAATAGTCTAATTTTAAGTAACCTTTAATAAAAGTTTCCATTACAACTGATAAAATTTTAAATTTTCTTTTAAATACAAATACATTATAAACGCCTTACTAAAATTTGACCTCTTAGAATAACAAAACTATTTCGTAATTTTCTTATTCTCTTGCGTACGTGATAGATATTCCGTATCAAACGAAAATATTAAATAACTAATTTTCATTGTTTATATGAGGTCAGATTGATGAGGTGATTCCTTCTTGTAAGATTTTAAATTTTTATACAATCCCTGAACAAAGAATATATTTTTGACATTTTTAAATTCCATTCACGATTTCTCAAACTATCTGAACGAAGTCCTGTGCAACAAAATACTTTACTAGAAATACATTTCTGAAACTTTTGTCACTATCACTTGTCGTGCATAACTGAAGATGTAAGTACCAGAAGAACAATAAAAAAAAGTCGATAAAAGTATAAAGAAAATTAAACAACATCGAAAAAAGGAAAAAAAAAATATGTTTAACTTCTCAATTTGAAGAAAGTTTTTATTTTGTTAAATAATATTTTTTTTATTCCGTGTGGTTTAATGCGTGGTTGGCAAGATTTATACTTTCTGTTCGTTTTAATAGTAAAGGCTTCAAATGTGTTGAATAAAACGATGAAAAGCACATAAACTTAATTAATAAAATAAAATTATATCAAAAGCATTAACTAAAGATTCTGGAATTCATTATTTCAAAATGAATGCGATACTTTGAAAATTATTTACTAATTTGAAATTATTTGAATTCCATGCAAATTTGTCAAATAACAGTTTTAATTTTACGCAATTCTCCGAAACAAAAACCGTGTAGAAATCTAAAAGCTTTCACTTTTAACGGCTTCGGCGAGAACAAGCAGTTTATACCCTACTGGGGATTAAAATTGCTGCACCATGAAGGCGACATGCTACAGACGTGAAATTTAAACGACAGGAAGAATACGCTGTGATATGCAAATGATTAGCTTTTCAGCGCATTCTGACAAAGAAGGAGACGGTAGCGACACCTACAATGTGTTTAAATGAGGAAATTGTTCAGCCGGTTTCTCATACTGAAATTGCATTTGGGCATTGTTGCCTAGTGAAAAATTGTTGTGATGCCTCGTGTAAGAAGGAGAAATCCGTACTGACCTTCATAAAGGTCGAATTGTTGTCTACCGGGATTGCGGTTTACCGTATAGCAGTATTGATGCTCGCGTTGGTCGAGATCTAATGACTGTTCGCAGAATATGGAATCGATGAATTCAGGACGGTAATACTGAAAGCCGTACGGGATCTCAACGTCCCCCTATTACTAGCAGCTGAGAAGACAGGCATGTCTTCCACATAGAAGTAATGGATCGTGCAACTACCTTATGAGCCCTGAGTCAAGAAATAGGGTCATTTGCAAGACAAAAACTGTCTGCACAAACAGTTCGACGACGCTTGCAGTAGCATGGACTCTCAGTTCAGAGACCGTGGCTGCGACTTCCCTTCACGCTGCGTCATAGACATGAGAGCCTTCAATGGTGTGATCAAGGACGAACCTGGGTGCACAAATGGCGTGGAGTCAATTTTTCAGATGAATCCAGGTTCTATTTACAACATCATGATGGTCGCATTCGTGTTTGGCGGCATCGTGATGAAAGAACATTGGCAGCGTGCATTCGTCATCGTCATACTGGTCCATCACCTGACGTGATGGTACGGGGTGGCATTGGATACACGTCTCGGTCATCTCTTGTTCACATTGACGGCACTTGAGCAGTGCACGTTATATTTCTGACATTTTACGATCTGTGGCTCTATCCTTTACTCGAGACCGGCGAAACCCTACGTTTCAGCAGGATAATGACCGACCGCATGTATCAGGAACTGTACGGACCTTCCTTGATGCAGAAAATGTTCGGATGTTGTCCTGGCCAGCACGTTTCCCAGATATCTCACTAGTAGAAAACATCTGGGCAATGGTCGTCGAGCGACTGGCTCATAACCATACGCCAGTCACTACGGTATATAAACTGTGACATCGTCTTGAAGCTGCATGGGCATCTGAACCTGTACATGCCATCCGATCTCTGTTTGACTGAATTCCCAGGCGTAGAAGTGCATTTATTAATGCCTGAGGTGGTTGTTCTGAGTACTGATTTCTCAGGACCTATGCACACAAATTTCTTGAAAATTGAATCGCTTGTTAGTTCTATCATAATATATTTGTCCAATAAATATCATTTTGTTATCTGCATTTTTTCCTGGTGTAGCAATTTTAATGGCCAGTAGTGTATTTCTATATTGCATTTAAAAATATATATTTGAATTTGATTTTTGAAACTCGAAATATTAAAACATACGATCAAATATTAATATTAAGTTTACAAACACTGAATGTGAAAACGATGCACACATTCAAAAACAAAACAATAAAGTTCCAGAAGAGAAAAAATTCCATTAGAGAACATTAACGCAGTTTTATTTCAAACAATCTTTCAAGATTAATGCTTCATAGTTTTGATAATTTTCTTTTTACATATTATCGTACATAAATGAATATTATATTGTTACTTGCTTTTACATAGGGATATAATGTTGAAAGTTGTCCCATTTTTTACAAAGTCATCTTTCATTTTTTAAATACTCCGTTTAATATATTATTTCATTCGATGTTTAATCAGTTATCATAATAAAAATACGAACTAAATCTAATGCATAAGAAATTTGAAAAAAAGCTGAATTTTAGTCACGTGAAAATAATGTGCCAGGAAACCAAGTATGAAAAGACTGACTCACTTTAATTTATATTGAAATACTAGCTGACCCGTACGGTATTGCTCGGATCCGTAATCATAATGTTTAACGAATTTCAAATTTGTATGATTTTATCTTTAATTTGAAATATGTGGAAATACATTGTCTGAAATACGTGGCACTGACTATGTGAGAAATTAGTTTTAAAAAAATTATATTTATCTGTAAAAATTCTCAAAATCACTGCAAAGGGAAACGCGGGATGGAATATGTATGCAGCCATTGTGTGATTTTTATGTTAAAGTGTTGATATTTATCCGTACAAATCACTGCTTAGTCAAGTAACTAATGACATTTTTCACATAGAAATTCCAAGTGAAGTATTTTGAATTTCAAACTAATTATATCACTTTTAAATCAACTATACCGTGAATGAAATCGGTACTTGATGATTAGTTAAAAGAATGTAATATTATAAAATGTAGTCTAAATGTATATAATATTATAATTTCAAAACCATTGAAAAAAATGTCTATATTTTTGATCAAAGCATGCGTAATGTTCAAACCGTGGTCAAAATCCTAACCATAACTAACTGTACCGTAACTATAACCTTTCTGTAAACTAACCGTAACTTAAATATAGCATAAAGATAACCTCTATCCGTTATATTATCGCAAACTTATTCGTAAGCTAACCATAACCTAACTGCAACTTAACCTTAACCTAACTGTAATTTAACCGTGATCTAACTATAACCTAACCGAAAATTAAATATAACTTAAGGCTAACCGTAACCGTAATTGCAACCCATCCAGAAAAATTGGAACCCGGATCGAACCTACAAATTCAATAATTAAAAAAAAAAAAAAAAAAAAAAAACAGAAATCTAACACGATACAAATTTGAACCGGACAAAAATATTCCAATGAACTCTATCCGATTACGACAAATTAATTTCTCTTTACATGTAATTTGAACCGAACACAAAATTCAATTTGAAAAATTTTGAAATCTGAACTGAGTCAATTCCGAAATGGACAAAATTATTCCAAATAACTATAACCGGATCCGAACAGGACAAAATAATTTCCATAGACATGAACCCCAATCCGAAACTAAAAATTTCATTTGAAAAAAATCGTAATTTATAAACGATTGTTGTCTCATTTCTATCTTCATTGGTCTGAAGGCCAAATTTGGCAACACCACTTTAATAATCGTCTACTTTTATCGAATAATAGAAATACATAAAATTTTTTAATAAGAGTACCTGTTAATCTTTTGAGTTTTCCAATACAAAATAATGCATGTATGTGTGAAACAGTAGCCCTTCTTGAAAAATAACCTTAACTGCTACAATCTTGAAACACTAACGTACCTACGTTCGCGTCTATTCTAAATGTTAGTTATGAAAAAAAAAATTTGTCTTTTTTTACTTACCCATCATACGTAGTATAGGGTAAGTCTTGCAATCGTTTTGAAAAATTGAAACATTTTTTTGACGGATTTACACGTTTTAGATAGTGGAGATTCCGAAAAACAATTTTAGAAATTTTTTTTGCCGTCCGTCTGTCTGTCTGTCTGTAAACGCTCTATCTCCCGAACAAATTGAGATAGAGACTTGAAATCTTGTATGTAGTTATTATGTAAGAATGGAACGAACCCTATTTAATATCAGCAACCTCGATTATCCGGAAATATTTTTTTCGGACTCTCGAAAAATTCGTTCTGATGAAAGGTGTATAAAAATTTTCGAATTTTTTGTTCTAAGGAATGGACGTAAAAGGCAATAAAATAACACACATGTTGCATCTAGAACGAAGTCGATCGGATTATTAGTTGCCGAGATATTTGTAATCATGTTTTCTACATTCTTCGATTTTTCATGACCCTGTATTTCAATCAAATATCAATTCAGAAGTATATTTTAATTGGAAATGAGACGCTTAATCTGACGCAGTTAATTGTTAGTTAATAGAGTTATTATTTTTGGAGTTATAAGGATGTTTCTTTTACGCAGTTCGGTACTATTTGAGTAGTTTGGCGTTTTATATAATTTGTCGAAATTGGTACATCAGCAGTTCTTTAATATAGCATTACTATGTATATTAACAATATTTAAATTTTGTTTATGAATTGCAATGCATTGTATAAATAGTTTCACATGTTTTATTTTCATATACATATCCATGATGCGTAAGTATTACGGTGGCCCCCAACGACTAGTTTTAACTTAAAAGAATAATTTATATTAAAAATATGACCTGAATTATACAAAGAAAGATAATTAAAATTATTAATTCACTTGTAGAAAATGGGTTTTTGATTGGAGATATACTTTTATTAGTATAAAGAATATTTCTTTTATGTTATTAATCTTTTTTAATCAGAAATTTCTCATGATTATAAGGATAGAGGTATGGTTCTTTGGATTATATTTATCGGTCTCAGGTTTCGTTCGGATCATATTTCGGGTTTTTCTTTCAAATGTAATATTTAGGTTCGGTTCGGGTTCATGTCCAAGGAAATTGCTCTCAGTCTATAGCAGATCTGGTTATCGTTTTTTGGCATATGTTTTCCCGTTTCAGATTTCGTCCTGGTCATATTTCAACTTTTTTTTCGGCTCCGGTCGGGTTGTGCTTCCACGGAAATTATTTTGCCTTGCCCGGATCTGGTTATTGTTCTTTGGAATATTTTTGTCGGGCTCAGATTTGGTTCAATTAAGATTTCGGGTATTTTTTTCAAATGAAGTTCTTATGTTCGGGTCGGGTTTTGCGTCCAAGGAAATTATTTTGTCTTGCTCGGATCCGGTTATGGTTCTTTGAATTATTTTTGTCGTGTTCAGATTCGGTTCAATTAAGATATCAGGTTTTTCGTCAAATGAAATTCCTATGTTCGTGTCGGGTCGCATGTCTACGAAATTGATCTGTCTTGTTCAAATAAGTATATGCATCACTGGAATATATTTGTCAGGTTCAGATTTGGTTCAGTTTAGATTTCCAGATTTTATCAAAGAAATTTTTTAGGTTCGGATTAGTTTCCTGTCTATGGAAATTTTTTGTCTTGTTCAGACTCGGTTATGGTTTTCTGGAATATTTTTGTCAGGTTCAGGTATGATTTCATTCAAATATCAGGTATTTTTTGAAATTCAACTTTTAGGTTTGGATTGCATTTATGTTTACTGAAATTGTTTTGTTTTACTCGAATCCGTTTATGGTTCTTTCAGATATTTTGGTTGGATTCAGATGAAGTTTAAATCAAATTTCAGGTTAATTATCTTTCATTGTTCGGATCGGGTTATACTTTTTTGAACATTTTTGTGGAATATAAATTTGGTTCGGGACAAATGTCAAATCCATAGTTTTTTTTTTTCAAATGATATATTTTGATTCGATTCGGGTTTATGCTCACAGAATTTTTGTCTTGCTCAGATCAGATTATAGAATGTATCTTTTTTCTGGTTTGGATCGGGTTATCTGTAATAAGCCTAAACATTACGATTGTAACTGGTTTTGTAACTATTATTTTAGTGACTATTTCTGATGCATAATTTGCTTTGCTATTTGATAATTTATTATGACGTATTAATCACCGGCCGAGTCACACGCATAACAGCCATTTTATTTACGTTTTAAAAACAAATTAAAGCCATAATAAAATTTTTAATTAAATAGAATACCTTTAAATTTAATCAATTATTAAAATAATAATTCCAAAAAAAACCTCTCTCTCTCTCTTTTTTTTAATTTACATTAACACAGTTAACCACATACATTCTAATGTACGAAGTGCCAACATTCTGACGTACAACAGCTGTAACAAAAATCATTAGTTAAACTGGACGTTTGCCAGTCTATGAATTTTAAAAATCTTTGAAAAAAAATAGTCACTTTTAAATTGGTTTCTTCTCTAAAAGGAAAAAAACACTTTTCGAAACTCGGATGATGTTACGGCATTTTTTCATTCTGCTATCTTTACAAAAAAAAAGTATTGGATTCGTGAAATTTTCTAAATTCCTTTTTCGACGTATTTACACTTTTTAGAGATCTGAGAACCCAAAAAATAGTTTTTTTACAAAATGTCTGTCTGTGAATTTGTCAGTCAGTCAGTCTATCTGCATGTCTTTATGTGATAAAAACATTTTGACTAAAACAAACTATCTCAACTACTAATTCACGGAATTTCACAAAACATTAGATTCCTTTAGATCTTGATATAAACTCGATCTGATTAACTTTTGTTGTATATAGCTCTGTGTGGCTCTGCGATGGTGCATTATAACCATAATAACCATATCTCAAGAACTAGCGCATCGATTTTCATAGAATATAAGATTATGTTAGTACGTGAAATTACGTGATTTTTTACGTTTTGGTGGATATTGCTCAGCAAATGGCGCTAGCATGATGCATTATTCGTGTTTATTGCAATGTATCTATCTCGAAAACTTATTCACGGAATTTCATAAAATTTTAGGTTCTGTGAGACATTTATATCAATCAGATATGATTAGTTTTTGTTGTATATCGTAAAGCAGGTGGCGCTGATATTCTGCATGATCACGATTTTGCAATAAATGCGTTTCAAGAACTAATGCATGCATTTTCGTCAAAATTTAGATTCAGTTAGTATCTGAAGGAATCCCAAGGAATTTATCTTTATTAGTTTTTGGAGCATATCACTTAGTATTTGGCGCTGTTATACAGTTTTTTCTAAGATTTTACAATAGCTCCATCTCAAAAGCTAATGCATGGTTTCTGATCAAACATAAGATTCAATTATAATTTGACATAAGCTGTTGCTGACTAGATTTTAGTTTAAAGCACCAAACCGGTGACTCTGCTGTGATGTATTTTTCAGCAAGTATTAACACGCATAAGATAGAAGAAAGTTTTCTCATTGCAAAACCTGACTAGCTCTTATTTGTACTTATGTAATATTTTTCTTTGTTAAGAAGGGTTTGACATTTTTACGGTGTAATTAACCCATTAACGCCCAGCGTCCTGTTTTGAGGACGGTAACAAAAACAGCAAGAAAGTGGTTTTCCCACCTGTAAAGAAGAAGATAAATATGTACCTTATGTCAGGAGACAGAATCCTAGATAAATTTAGATAAACATTAATTTGCTTTTAAAAGTGGTGAGAAATACAAAATTTAAATTTTAGCGAAGACAATAATTCGGACGTTAATGGGTTAAAAATGTATGAATAGGAATATTTACAGCATTACAGCTGATCAAAGTGGAAATGAACAAATCAAATTGGTATGATTTGATATTGATTAATATTTAGACACAATTTCTATTTAAAATGTTAAGCAAAATGCTGAGAAATGCTATTGATTTTCAGTGTTTATTCTATGAGTAATTACTTAACCAACATGTAAAAATACAATATAATAAGAACAATACAAATAAGTAATGTGTATTTGCGAAACTTAAATAAATATAATGATACAGAAAAAAAGTTTTGTGAAGGCTTGCGCGCCCTGGTTATAAATGAATTTAAAGTGTTAAAAAACGTTAAAGATCGTTCAAAATCGATTAAAGATAAAAATCACATTAAAATCCTATTATCTTCATTCTTTCCATTCGGTGAATGACAGATTTGTTTGGACATTAAAATGATTGAATTGTTGATAGAAGAATATATAATCATTAAACATTCTACGCTGTATTTTAAATGGCATTCCCTATAAATAATTTATGTAATTAATGTCTTCCAACACTGTAAAAAAAACGGACGATTTTACGGAGATTGTATTGGTAATCGGAATGCTAGTATAATTCGATGTATTTTAATGGAAATTTTCTCTTAAAATAAAGTAAATTTTCTGTTTTTCCTGGAATTTAGAAGTTTTTAGCTCAAAAACAGTAAATTGTACTGAAATCCCGATTAACCGATTTTTTTTTTCAGTTAAAGTCTGTATATTTGAACACATTTGTACCACATGAACACATTGTAATTATCTTACCGGAATAAAAACACATAGCTGCATAGGGATGCTAACATATTTTTAGAAAAAAAAATTGCCGTTCGTCTGTCTGTAAACGCTCTATCTCACGAAAAAATGGAGATAGAGACTTAAATTTTGCATGTATTTAGTAAGTAAGAATAGAACGAAGCCTATTTAATAACAGTAACCTCGATTATCCGGAACTATTTTTTTCGGACTCTAGAAAAATTCGTTCTGATGAAATGTATATAAAATTTTTCGATTTTTTTTTATTTTAAGGAAAGGACGTAAAAGACAATAAAATAACACAAATTTTGCATCAAGAACGAAGTTGGTCGGATTAATAATTGTCGAGATATTTGTAATCCTGTTTTCCACATTCTTCGATTTTTCATGACCCTGTATTTTCTTCAAATTTTAATTCAAAGGGATGTTTTAATTGGAAATGAGACGCTTAATCTGACGCAGTAAACTGTTAGTTAATATGATTATTTTTGCAGGATATAATTTTTTATAAGGATGTTTCTTTTACACGATCCTGTACTACTGGTGTAGTTTGGTATTTTACATAATTTGTCGAAATGGATTCATCAGCAATGCATTAATTGATCATTACTATGTATATTAAGAATGTTTAAATATACGTTTAAATTTTGTTTTCGAATTGCAATGCATTTTATAAATAATTTTCACATATTTTATTTTCACACATTACATAATTCATATCCATGATGGGTAAGTATTACGGTGGCCCCAACGACTAGTTTCGTAATCTGGCTATTAAAACGAAACAATCATACAGTTTTATTGTTAAAATGCATTCCCTTTTTCTCAGAGTCTATAAAAAAGCGTTTAAACTAAAGAAAAAATCCGTTTTTGATGAATCTAGTCAATGAAAAAGTAGCACGTCAAATTGTATCTCTTTATTATTCCGCAATTACAATGTCTCAGAGAGAAAGTGCTAATCAGTTTTGTATTTTACGCCGTTCTGTTTGCTATTATATTGATAAACACAAGAAAAATTAAGTTAGTTCATTGCATTTTAAACGGAGTCGCCCTTCTAAAAGCCTCTATCATTTTTTTTTTAAAATCGGAGGCGAAATTTAATTCTGCAATGGCAGAATCTACATTCAACATGTAATTTTTTTTCCTTTCGCATTTTTAAAGTAGCCATTGTTGCGTTTATTATTTTAAATGTGTGTTTTTTTTTCTTACCAATGGAATCGTACACGTTTTTGCATTGCAATCTTTGAGATTTATTAAATTATTATTCAGATTGTAGCAACAATAAATTTAATTTTAAAATAATTATAAAAAGAAGATTCAATCAAATTAAAAAAAGTTAAACCAAAATATTTAAATAAAATCCTAAATGCTAAATTTTTTGAAAATCCAAAAAGGAAAAAAAAATAGAGGAGACATTAGTAAAATTTTAAATTTCTATAAATGAAAAAAATTTGTTTAGAATTAAATAAAAAATCATGCATCATTAATAAATGGCGAAAGTTTTTAAAAAAGAAAGAAAATTGAATTACAAAAAATATCATGAATGTTATATGAACGAGTCCCTAATAAAAAAAAATCCCATTAAATTGACCGAAAATGCGAAATTTATTCTTATTAATTAATTCTATCTGAATACAAAATTTTCAAGTACCAGTATTGAAGGTCGAACAAAGAACCTTCTGCTTACTAGCGAGACGCTTTACTGCCAAGCTATGATGTCTACAGGAAAAGGTTTGAAATTGAGGTTCTATTTTAAAATTGAAATCACAAAAGAAACACATGGTATGCAAGAAATATTAAAATAATTTACTTTTTCAAAATTTTATAAATTGTCGCGTGTTATTCAGCTGTAAGTACATAAAATTTGACGTTTCTGACTATACATTTTTTATGAACTCTGTGACTGAAGGACAGACAAAGAGCAGAGGCAAATAGGGTTTCTTTAGATGAACGGCTCCATAAAACTACGTTTGAAAAATACCACTATACATAATAATTAGGTAATTAGCTATTGGTCAGCAATAAATTGGGAAACTCGCTATACATACAGGTATTTTGAAATTCCATACATTTTTACAAAAAGTAAATACATATAAATAAATATTTAAATTTTAAATATTCTTTCATTATCAAAAGCTTTAATTAAGCCGCTCTAAAGTATTTATATATAAATTGATATTTACGCATTTTCAATCTAAACCTTGTTACCAAAATATCTAAAATTTGAAATGAGTCAAAAAACAGTATTTAAAGAAAAAACTATTATTTTCATTGCGTTTTTAACAGAGTTTTAACTAATAATTATCTCCCAACTGCTTTGAATAGTTATCACTTAATTTATAACAGCAAATAAAATATTCAGATGGGTTTGACTTGATTAATTAGATTTTGGGAATTTTTATTAATTTTTTCACTTGCATTTCATTCCGTGTAGTTTCTTTCAGCTTTTTCTGCAGCTGTGTATGATTTCAAAATGCAACATAAGCAGCTGCTTTTGAATAATTGAAGTGAAAAAGTTAATTGCACATGTGTACGAGAAATAATATGGAAAATGTTAGAAAAATATAAAAAGAAAAAAGGAGAAAGTATTTACTGTAGGGTTGTGGTAAATATGGAGTATATCTGAAACAAATTTAAACCTGTACAAGAACATACACTTTTTCTATTATGGTTTTTAAAAGAGATGCAAAATGCTTATAAAAACCAATTTTTCTAATCTGTTATGCATATATTACAACAAAATAAATTTGGTATAATAATAATAATAATAATAATAATAATAATAATAATAATAATAATAATAATAGTAATAATTTAGCCCATATGTTAGTACAGTACATAGCACTTATAACTTGATGCAAGTTTTGTGAAACAGCATTAACTGAAATGAAATGTAAATTTCTGAGAAAAGCGAAATTGCCAAGTGCATATATTATATTACGCATATCCACGATGGGTTAGTATTACGGTGGCCCTCAACGACTAGTTATTTTTTTATTATTATTGGTTTTATAATTAAATGCAATTTTGGGTAGAATTTCATCACTCATCCTAATAACATGTCAATATCCGATTCATTGCTCTCTTCATTTCTGATATTTGAACTATTATTTATTTCTGAATTATACATCAATGCTTTCCGTAAAACATAGAAATGTAAAGTACGCGCCATCACTCCGCTTACAGACCTATCCATTCTAAAGCAAATTAATGTTTTTATAATACTCATAAATTAAATTTTAATTATCATTATTGCTGCAATCAAATGTGTTCACATTAATGGATGACTAATACATTAATCACAACGCAGAAATCTGTGGAATGTCCAGTTTTTGACTAACGAAGTGCATAGGTCCCGGAATTCCTCAGTTTCGAAAATAAGGTTTTCATTTTATAATATTTTAAGAATAAATTTAACTTCAAATGATTTATTTCGGTAGTAAATATAACGAGAAATTTCTTTGTAGATATATTTTTCAGAAGATAGTTATGCGAGTTGTGCTTTAAGAAGGTACAGACGTTACAATTTAAAATAACCTTGAAAGCAAAATAATACGTTTGCCACTATAAAGAAAAGTAAAATAATGCAATGACAACATAAAAACTACTACAACATCTTAAATAGAGATAAGTAAATAGTTATGTAGCAGTATAGTAAAATAACTGAGCAGTTATAAAACATCAGTTCAGTCCAAAAATATCCAAAGAAAATATACAAGACCTTTATAAACAGATTTATGTTGACCAATAAAACTTTTCTACTGAACATGCTATAAATAGGCGGAAGTAAAATTCTTTTACAGTAGACAATATATGTGCATTCTTACATATATTGATGATTCTAAAAGATATACATAAGGAATAATCTAGAATATATATTTCGAAAATAAGTCTTTTAGATACTGCATTTCAAATAATTCATATCGGTAGAAAATTTACCTGTAGAAAAATAGAATTATTTCAGTAATTTATATATACATAAGAAAAATTTTATAACTATAATGATAATAATAGTAGTAATAGTAACAAAATACACAAAGATGTGTTTGTCTTTCATGATGGATGCCACCTTTTTCGTTCCGGACAGACACAAATAATTCTTATTATTTTAAATCCACATTTTTTTTTTCTGGCAGAATAGAAGAGGAGAAAAAGAAACACGTGGTTACGTTTCAATATTAAAGATGAAAAATAAATAACTATTAAAAAATAATCATATTTAAGAAAATTAAATGTTCGATATATATGGAGATGAAGTTCGTGTATTATGGATTGGTTGGATAATATAGAATATGTCTATATCTATCGCTTTGTGTACAGAAGTAAAGCATAAAACTGTCAAACGTCATCCTTTAACTATCCATGTGGTACTGTTCTTAGTTCTTTTTTTATACCTATAATCTTAGTGGTTCAATAAAATAAAATCTTATTCTGAATTTTTGCAGTTTTTTGCAAGTAAATTTCCTCAAACTCAAATTAATTATAAAATATATTTGTCAATAATATTAATTAGGCTAAGTATAAAATTGAACAGTTACATACATTAGTGTGCTACTATGTTTTACTCTATGCTAACATACTGACGAGTGAAGAGGTAGGTTTTTTTTAAGATGGTGTATCGGGTAATATTAAATATCATCTATACAAATTTTTCAAGACGAGTGGAGTGAAGATGAACAATAATTTCATTCCGACGTATCATGTAAAATGGACGTTTTACAAGTTTCTGCACCACATAAGAAAGATGAAGTGTGCTTGTTTTGCATTAGAAAATACTGATATCTCCGAATAGAAGAGGAATTGAGCTCTGATAAGAGCTCGTATAAATTGTAGTGGGGCCATTGCATTTGTGGTTTTGTAATAATTAAATCATTTTACAAACAATCTAATGATTTATAGATGAATTGTGTATCAGTACAAATCGTCACATTCATTGAAAAGATATTTTAATTGCTTACTTAATTAACGCTTACTTATTAAATGATTTTAGTTACATTAGTACTTAGGAGTTATCCTTAAGTAGTTTACTATTTCTTTCAACCCTATTCAGTATTACCCGGCTGATTGTTGATAGCCAAAATTTGTATATTTTTTAATGCTACATCTTGAGATAATTTTTTTTCTTCAATTTTAAACATATTAAAAATCTACAAAAAATTAGCCAAAGTTTGTTCAATACTAACTTTAAATACATACATATTATTTATGCTGATTATTTATAAATAAATATGTAAATAGTATTCAATAACACACGAACCTCTTCTGTATATGTAAGATGGTGATGTGCAACACTTTAATTTATTTAAGTATAGTAATACCTCGACTTGCGACAGCCATTCGTGCCAAGACTGGTGACGTAAGTTGTAGAACACTTAGCCAAGAAAAAAAGAAATAAAAATCCCCCAAAATCGAATGAATATATCGTATTTAGGAATTTTGTTACATACATTAACATGAAAACTACGTTTCCAATAGAAAATTTATGAATAAATCAATAATATGTTATTTTGCTGTTATATGTAACAGCAGAATGGATTATTTAAGATTTTTCTAGTGTCTTTTTAAAATTGTTTGCCTAACTTTAATATTACTGTTGCAGGAAATTCTGTTTTCATAGAACCAAATGATATAAAAAATCTTAATTAAGGAACTTTTTTCTAAGCCAAACGACGTGAATACGGGTTAACGTGTGTCGAGAAAACATACATCGAATAATTATTTTACTCAAATAATAACAGAATGCTAAAATGGTACGAATTTGAATTTAATTTTTTGAAGACATGAGAATTTACAATATGCTCTAACTTCTTTAAACGGATTGGGATATACATAAATATAACTAATTGCTTTATTCACAGCTTCCTGATCTGCGATTCATAATTGATGAAAAATGAGACTTTGTTAATTTTGATTTTTAAAATTTAAAGTGATTATTATCGTGATATTTTTCCTTATCTTATGCGTCGAATGCAAAGACAAAGAAACATATTACAGACTAAACTTATTCCATGATGTACGTCATGAATGAAAAGAATGATGCTACCTAAATTCAAATTTTTCAGATATGCATACTCAATTTGTCATTTGTGTATCTTTTGAAGATACCTAAATAATATGTTTTTTGAAATTTTCTTTTTTATAAAGATAAATTAACAGAAAAAAAAGTGTAAAATTGATGTATTAATTAGAAGAGTTATTTCAAACATTTAAATAAATCGACAAAATACTTAAAAACAAAACATACTTAAAATAAAAGTTCGAATAATAATAATAATAACAATAATAATAATAATAATAATTACCAGTATTGGCAATACCTCATTGGACAGTTTCATTGTAAATGATTCAAACTGGTAAGAACTATAAATGCGGAAACATTTTACGGGATTCCATTTATATATTTCGAAACCATTTTAAAGGTAATACAATAAAATACTAACTGTAGATACAGGGTGTTTCGCTACCAGACGACAAACTTTGAGGGGTGATAGTAGACATGAAGATAAACATTATTAAATGGAAACCATGGGGCGCAAACGTCTTCCGTAGGAGCTAGGGGCCAGTAAAGTTTAAGGTCCAAAAATTCAAACGATGATAAAAAACGGAAAAAAAGGGTCGATTCGTTTGCGGTTTTCACTAAAATCATTCTATATATCACGATTTTGAAAAAACAAATTATAAAGGTTATGTTCAAAAATTGTCGATAGAGGGCGCTTTAGACTTTAGAGTAACGAACAACTTTTTACCTTTCTTTTGTGAATGGGGTTGAAATTATTTTAAAGATTAGACTTTAATTTAAATTTTAATCCCAAAATCGGAAACACTGGGATCGGGTAATTAGCGAAAATTGAACTGTGAACAGAGGAGCGGACTTTAAACACTCATTAACATTATACAATTTGATCGATTTTGTTGCGGTTTGCGTGTAGGTCATTCCCTTGGTAATTATTTTATTCCAAATGACTTACAGCATTTGTGTCTCCATTTTTTGATAGAGGGCGCTTCCGACACATCTGAGTGTTTTACTCCTCCTGGGTGTTTTACTACCAGAACAACATACTTCTAGGAAGTGTTAGGGTTGCAAAGCGACTCGGAATCACATAGGAATGTAACGTTGAAAATGCCTTTTTAGCGAGTTGTGGTTAAAACAAGCAGAGAAAAACAACAGAAACAGGTAGGGAAACAGCAACACGTTAATGTGGCAGAAAACAATTTAGTAAAAGGTTTTACTACAAAAGGTATCCGAAATTACGACCAGAAGTAGTCAGACATGCTTGACAGCGGCGTCGCTTGCAATTCTTCACGCTTTGAAAGAGTCCTGGCATCTTGGATAGCTTTCTGGCACCTACAGAAATTCAAGCGGAGCGGTCTTCCACTGACGGTACGGGAGTTTCATACATTTAGCATTTCATTTGACCCCACCAGAAGAAGTCCATACAGATTCAGATTCAGATTGAGCCAGGTGGGGGGAAATGGCTACCAACTGGTCTGAGCTCAACTAGCCCCACCCAGCAATGTTTATTTACAGTAATAAATTATTTACAGTGAACAATTATACAGTAATAAAATAAAGGTAGGTAACAAAAAGTAATTGATATAATGAAGTAGGTACGACGGTCTGGCAGGTCAACAAACCGGGCCACCACTACCTATCTACCGCTGCGCATATGTAACGTTGAGGTGTCTGCGAACATCATTAGTAAAATGTGGAGGAGCCCCATCTTGCAATAGAGTGGCACAACGAAAGAGGAGCATATGATTTTACCAGAAGTTCCGACAGAACGTGTTGTAAAACTATCAAGTGGCTTTTTTCTCTGATTCTTTTGACCCTAACTCGTAAAAAAGGCATTTTGACGTTACATTATAAAATTATTTCGAGTCGTCTTTGCATCCCTAACACTTCCTGGAAATATATTGATCTGGTAGTAAAACACCCAGGAGTAATGCCATTGAAATTTCGGAGATTTGTCGGAAGCGCCCTATATCAAAAAATGGGGACACTAATACTGTATGTCATTTTAATTTTGAATAAAATAATTACCAAGGGAATGGCCTACACGCAAACTGCAACAAAATCGATTAGTTTTTCAAATGTTTATGAGCGTTCAAAATCCCTTCCTCTGTTCACAGTTAAATTTTTGCTAGTTACCCGATAACAATGTTTCCTATTTTGGACATAAAATTTAAGTTAAGTTCTAAACTTTAGAATGATTTCAATCCAGTGCATAAAGTAAGGGTAAAAAGTAGTTGTTTGTTATTCTAAAGTCTAAAGCGCCCTCTATCGACAATTTTTGAACGTAACCTTTAATTTTTTTTTTCAATCGAAACGTGATATAAAGAATGATTTTAGCGAAAACCGCAATCGAATCCACCCTTTTTTTAGTTTTTTATAATAGTTTGAAGTTTTGGACCTTAAACTTTAATGGCCCCTAGCTCCCACGGAAGACCTTTGCGCCCCATGGTTTCCTGTTTATAAATGTTTGTCTTCATGTCTACTATCATCCCTCAAAGTTTGTCGGTCTGGTAGCGAAACACCCTGTATATAAATTGAAGTTTTATATCAAATAATAAGTTTACCATTCAAAAATAGTAAGGTTAAAATGGATTCCATTGCAATATATACAGAGGAATAAAATATATTTCTATGAAAATTGTGAAACATTTTTAAACATTTAAATATTGTGATAAAATACACCGTTATTACAAACAACTAATCGGGTTTTTATACGTTACTACGTGCGAACTAGGAAATTTTCTATTATTTTCTATTAAGCAATGTTTCTATGACAATTCAAACGAGAGGGCATTAACTACAGTTTCTCGCTGCATATGTTTCATGAGTTTATGGCTGCCATGGCTGCTGCGCGAACGAAACATTCAAAATGCGACTAGACAGTAGAAACAGTTTTGCGTACTAAAATTTCCGAAGTGTGAATCGCTTGTAACCGATCAGTAAATATACCGGAAGGTATAGAAATACAAACTATCAACCCACAACGATAGATTGGTCGATGGTCATTTTTGCAGAGTCATTTATTCTCTTGAGCTGATCAATAATATCAGACCAGATTGAGTGATCGTTCAATCTGGTCTGATAAGGTTAAGTGGATGAAATAGTCCTACATTGTTCATCTAAGACAGTTCAGTTGGAAGAGCATTGGCGGCTTCAACCACTACATCCCTGGTTCGAATCCTGGTCCGGACTTTTTTCACTTGGAAAAATTACATCTGTTATAATTAATATACCGAATGATTAACCGTGTTATAAATTATTCTAATATAAAAGAAATTAATTTACAGATTACACTGAAACATTTAAAGACGATTCTGCGCATTTTTTCGGCAAAATTTTATTCGTCACAATTTCACCTTTGCTAAAAAATTCTAAAAGTGTCTAATTACATTTCAATCAATCAAAAATAAAGTGCTCTCGTCCTTTAGATAAATGCATGTCTCAATGTCAATTTCATTACTATAATCCATACTGACACGTAGATAAAACAAACTGTGAAAAGATAAATTCATATGTACAAACTAACATAAAGTAAAATATAATCCGCAAAATTTTAATATATATTATTATAATTATTATAACTGCAATAAGCTGTATTTCTTATGAAATCTGCCTAAAAAAGTAGCATGTTGGTTCAGTTTGGGCGCAATTTTGTTCTGACATCCAATTTTTTCAAGCTTTAGCATTTTTACCCACTTTTCGGAAATTAACGAATGTCACAATAATCCCTTGCCTGGATGTTGCTGCTTAGATACCTGTTTCGACGACTGGATAATTTGCATATATACTGCCGCAACGAAATCAAACGGATTTTTTAATAATCTCCCCTTACAGAATAATTGTACGGAACTAATTTAAAGACATTTAAAACTCGTATAAGTCTTTTGATGTTCTCATGTGGACGATACAGCATTGTACTCCTCTGCACACAAGTAAATATATTTACTTGAGAATTTAACCCGAACAAATTTAGTGCTATCTGGAAAAGGAAGGTCGACACTCAGGATTACTCGTTACTGTCTTAAATTTTAATAGAGAAAAACTACAGTAGTTAACCTTTACATGGGAGTTTGGGCAGCATCTGTCCAGGTTTGCAGGTATTCTCGGACAGATGCTGTCTGAGCCCCCGTGTAAAGGTTAATAAAATATTCTAAAATTAAATTTCATGATTTTAAAGATATGAACAATAATAGAAGTTAGGTATCGACAAGAAGAATGTAAATTTTTTAACGAAAAAGTTATGTTAGAGTTGGTTTATGCTTCCAATCATTTTATACAAATGGCTTCTCTAGCGTTCACTATCACCTACATAATTTTTATTAATTGTTTTTGCATTTCCTAAAAGGTAAATACTGTAACATTATTAATCATTTCATGTAGTTTTAAACGAAATTATTTCCCAAACTAATAATTTCATTCTTAATTATTAATACTAATGCAGAAATTATGAAAAAGTTACTTTCTATCTATCTAACACTATAAAAGCACTTTTTAAAAAACAACAAAATACTTATTTTACAAAATCTTCACTCCAATGTAAAAAAAAAAGAGATTATTTTGTCTTAAGTATTATCAGAAAATGTCACGATTTTTTTATAAACTGTGATAAATGGCTTATAGTGCTGTTAAAAATTTTTTTATCGTTAAATTCGTAGTTGTGTATATAAGTTAAAAAAATCGCACTTATAATGAGGTTGTAAGTAAAGAGAATTCAAATATTTTGTAAATTATGTTAGTTTGTTTATGTTAATGACATTTTGAAATACATATAAAGTTGTTTTTATTCCTCTTTGATCAAGAAATTCTTTTTAAATTCATATATATTTATTCTTTAAGCAATAGATAATTTACGAAAGTGAATTTAGAAAAATAATATTTATTGCCGAAACGTCAGCAAAGGCTTACTTTGGAGACACGAAAATTTTTGGTTTCCGTCTGTCTGTCTGTTCCACGATAACTGCCGTAAAAATCATCCTATCTCTTTGGAATTAAGTAAGCACGTTTTTGAGTTATCGGGATTTAGCTGTATAGTTTTTTGTTACGTTTGAATCATTTGTTCGGAAAATACAGACCATTCTATTTTGTATCATAATGCTTTCCTATGGCAAATCAAATGGGAAGAAAATGCTTCTTTTGATTACTGGATTAAAATGATAAAGATGGATATTGAAATTTTCAAATACGGATCTTAAATTTATCTTATTGTTTTGAAATTTTGTCTAAGCATTTGTCATATTTTTAAAAATATTTCTGCTAATTTTGGGGATTTTTTATACATGGTGTTCAAATAATATAAAACATTTTGTTTTAGAATTTTTTTATTTAAAATGTACATATTTCATTATTTCTCTTTCTTTTATTTGTTGCATAGCAACAAAAACTGATGCTTTTTAATGGTAATTCCGATGATTTTCAAATTTTCCTCCATTGAATGTAAAAGGCGCGTTTGGTTAAAGTATTTAAACGTCAAATTATGGGCGTTAAAAGTTCCAACTAAGATTTTAAATTATTCCTATTCTTTTGCAATTTTGACAATATATTTGTAAGATTTTTTTTAATTAGGTGCATAATTTTTCGTGGAATTTTACATATGTTTTCAATAATATAAAACAGTTAGTTTGATCAATTTACATATTTGACATGACATATATTTCATTTTTTTCTTTTTCGTCTGTTGCTTACAAGAAAGGTTACTGGGCATACTCAGATTCTTTTGAAAAAAATACTTATTAAGCTACTCATGTATATAATAAAGAATCAGTGAAAATTAGCTGCGGAGTTACAGAAGAAAACATCTAAAAAAACATAAAATACTTTCGAATATTTGGCGTGAAAAGACAAAAGTGTCACACGATTTGGCGAGCAGCACTTATCCCTGCCAAAAGCAAACGATTTTAATGCAACTGAAAACTTTTCGATTTTTAGAATCCGCGTAAATGGTGTTTGATGAATTTAAACATAAACAGTGAGAGAGTGTAATATATTTTATACATATATATATTTGAATTGCATATGTATATATTATTTGTTGCTGTAGTTATTTAATTTACCTCTGGAAAAATATTTTCATAAATAAAAAATTCTTATTCAGTAAAATTATTTTCATACATTTAAGCGTATTCAAAAATAAAAGCTGTGTTTCCCTAGCAACAAAATCGAATTGACAATGCTCAACTGGACTTTGAACGTGAAACAATTTTAATTAATTTAAATTTGAATTTCGCTTCAAATCTCAAATTTTGATGGTTAAATTTGAATTAAATACATATAAATATCAATATAATAAAATTATGCTTAAAACAAGCTTAAGCTGACAAAACCAAAGGTATTCAATTTATCTAAACACGTTGAACATGAAACTTTTTTTCTTTAAAAAGTATTTGACATAAAAAAAAAAAAAAATTTAAATTGCTTTTCATCGCCAACCGACGATAAATTGCCAAATAACGAAATTTTCATTATCTTTTCACGGACAGGGAATGGAGATTCCGCCGAAATTTTTTTTATAAACGTATATATCCTTATGAGAAGAACATTCTGCAATTTTTTCAGATGTTTCGGCGTATGCCCGTATGGAGACCTTCCTTGTTATTAATGTAAATAGCCAATAAAAGATAAAACATTTAAATAATTTCAATTGCGGAAAATTAAGAGGTTAATCATAAGTTACATTAATAACATATCTTTTTTAACACTTTCCAATACAGATGAAAATTGCTCTTGTATTTGATTTGTCTGTCCGTCTGTATGTCTATTTTTTCTAACTCACGTAAATATAGTCGGATATATTTGAAATTGATATTTATTATTGTGGTTTACTGTGGCTTATTCTAAATTGAAAATGAAGTGTAGAGCATTTACTGTTCATTTACAGGGTCACTCAGAAGAATTCCGTGCATTACGATCTACGGCGGAATATCGTTTGCTGTGTGTTTTCATGATATCTTAAACATATCGAAATTGATGCAAATCACTAAGGTTTATTAAAAGTGCCATACTATAGACCATGACGCGCAAATAACTTAACATTCATTTACAGGAACATACAAAAGAATTTGGTTATAGAAGAAAGTGAGCAATAATTGAACTTATGAACAAAATGATATAAAAGTTTTGTCCAGCTTGTTATTTATCCTTAAAAATCTCAATATAAAATGAAATTGAAGATTTATTCTAACCATTTGAATAATCACTAGAAAATTACGAATGCAAATTTAATGAGTGTACGGAGGGTCCAGTGGGCAGAGCCCCCCTGAAGAAATGTGCTTTATTAGCTAAAAAAAATTTAAATAATATGTAGTTCATAAAAGTTTCGGAATATCATTGCATAAAAGAATTATCAATTTAACGCATCAAATTTCTGAAACCTTGTACGTATTTTTAAGTGGATTCGTAATGACATAAATACGTAGCACTTATAGTCGTCGTCTGATATGTACGTCTGCCTATATATCCATCTGTCTGTCTACCGCAAAGAATTATAAAAATAGTACCCAACCAAATGGTCTGAAATTTAAAATATATGATTGTTGGAAAAATTTGTGGAGTCATTTCTAATTTTATGAACATCGGATCGATAGTTTAATTACAGGGACAGTCAAATGTTTTCCGTTACATTACGCCAATGGGGAGAGTACTTTCAATTGCATTTTAATGCTACCCAAATGATGATTTTATATTTTTCGTACATAATGAAATTAATATAGATCTATGAAGTACATTAAAATATACATTTTGTGCAGAATGTGATTCAAGAAATATTTTTGCTTAATTTACAAGGCCACACAAAAATATCCCATTACATAATGTTATAAAGGTAAAAGAATGTTTCGGGTATATTTTAAATATATTGAATTATTTAATACTAGCAGACCCGCCCGGCGTTGCACGGTTCCCAGATAACAATATTAAAGGAATATGAAATTTGTGATTTTATTTCTAACTCGAAATACGTGACATTACGGTTTCTGAGATACATGGCCACTGACTGTGTGAAAAATTGGTTTAAAATATGAACAAATACTATTTAGTAGTAAAAATGTTCCATAGGACTGCAATTGAAAACGGGAGAGGTACTACTCAAGTAATAATTAGAATTTTCAAAATCTGAGTGTCACCCCACTAAAAATAATCTTAAGATTATCTGAAAAAATTGCTACTTGCTACAGAATTTCGACAGAAATTTGAAGAAAATTTGCAGATTTGGCTTTATCTTTAAAATATCTGCAGAATTTTTAAAGATATTCTTAAAAATATCTGCAAAATGGGCCAAATACCTTCGGATTTCCCTCAGATTTTGGGCCAAAAAGCTATAGATTTTCTACAGATTGTTTTTTAGTGGGGCAGATACATCAGGAGAGACTTTGGGGTACTTTTAAGAAAGTTTTGAGCCTCGTAAGTGCCGTAGATTTTGCTAGCCATCGCACAAAAACATACATGCACACAGACAGAGCGTTTAGTTATTTTATTAGTGTAGGCTACTGTGGATATTCAAAATAATTCCTTGACTGCTAATTCATTAGTTTTATGGTCTTTGCCTTTTTTACATGAAATTTAAAATAGGTAAGACCATGATGCGTAAAAAAATCTGTAATATTTACAAAAATGACTAAAAACTGATGCTAAACGCACAAAAAATCTTCAAAAATCACATCGAAATTCATACTGAAAATAGTAATGAAAAAAAAAAAACACTGAAATTGAAAAATCATACTTAACAAAATTTAGTTAATTAGGTTTTGAACCAATTTTATTTTTATGATTCTCAAAAAATATCCACAAAATGCGAAAAAACACTAAAAATTGCATTAAAAAATTCGCTAAAAATAAAAAATCAGCGCATGAATTTCGAATAAACTTTATTGAAAAGAGAAAAAAAAATACTACATTGAGTGAAAAGAATGAAACCGTATTCCTGTTACTAATATGGAAAAATCGCCTTGAAACTTAAAAAGAGCGCTAAAAATCGCCTAAAAATTAAATTAAAAAATTCTAATCAAAAAATGAAAAATCGGGCTTCAAGGTGCAAGTTTACACATATGGGGGTACCCTTCCTCCAAATTTTGTAACTCTACACGCAGCAATTCTCTTCAGAACAGCGCTGACACACACACATCGCACTAAAAAAAAAATTTAATGAAAAGTGTTATAAGAACCATAATATAAGCTTGAAAATTTGATATCACACCATTTTTTAGCTACAACTTTAGCCTTTTTTAGCTTGGCTCTTTTTTTACTTTTGAAAAGTTGATTTTTAGTGGATTATAGATTACTGTGAATATCCTAATTAATAACTTTATTCCTCATTCGTTAATTTTATGTTTTTTTTTTTTTTTTTTTTTTTTTTTTTTTGCTTTTCTTACATGCAAGTGAAGAATTGATAAGATCATGATGCATACAAAAAAGTATAATTTTGACAAAAATGACATAAAAATCGATGCTAAACTCACAAAAACAAAACAATGCTAAAAATCACATCGAAAATCGCATTAAATATCACTGAAATTGAAAAAGCGTAGCAGACAATATTTAGTTCATGAGGCTGAAAGTTTGAATCAATTTTGTTCTTATCAATGTCAAAAAATAGCCGCAAAATGCGAAAAAACACTAAAAATCGCATTAAAAAAATTCGCTAAAATTTCAAAAATCAGCGCACGAATTTCAAATAAACTTTATTGAAAAAAGAAAAAAAAATACTACATTGAGTGAAAAGAATGAAACCGTATTCCTGTCACTACTAAGGAAAAATCGCCTCGAAACAAAAAAAAGAGCGCTAAAAATCGCCTAAAAAATTAAATTAAACAATTCTAATAAAAAAAATCAAAAATCTGGCTTCTAGGTGCAAAACTACATGCATAGAGATATCTGCACTCCAAATTTTGTAACTCTACACGCAGCGGTCTCTTCAGAACAGCACTGACACACACACATACTTGTCTCTTTATTATTATAGATTACTGTGAATATCCTAATTAATAACTTTATTGCTCATTCGTTAATTTTAAGTTTTTTGTTTTCTTACCTGCAAGTCAAGAATTGATAAGTTCATGATGCATACAAAAAATAATATTTTGACAAAAATGACAAAAAAATCGATGCTAAATGCACAAAAAATCAAAAAATCGCAAAGGACACATGGAATATCGCTTTGAAAAACGCATGAAAAATCACTGAAATTGAAAAATCATAGCAGACAAAATTTAGTTCAAGAGGCTGAAAGTTTGAATCAATTTTGCTCTTATCATTGTCAAAGAATCGCCGCAAATTGCGAAAAAACACTAAAAATCGCATTAAAAAATTCGCTAAAAATACAAAAATCAGCACACGAATGTCGAATAAACTTTATTGAAAAAAGAAAAAAAATACTACATTGAGTGAAAAGAATGAAACCGTATTCCTGTCACTAATATGGAAAAATCACCTCGAAACATAAAAAGAGCGCTAAAAATCGCCTAAAAAATTAAATTAAAAAATTCTAATAAAAAAAATCAAAAATCGGGCTTCTAGGTGCAAAACTACATGTATAAAGGTAGCTTCACTCCAAATTTTGTAGCTCTAGATGCAGCGGTCTCTTCAGAACAGCGCTGACACATACACGTATTTGTCTCTTTATTATTATAGATTTTATTAAATTGATATACGTTACTGAGGCCTATTACAAATTACTTCCTACATAACAGAAAGAACATAGTACTTACACGGGCACGCAAAAGATTGCCGACGGGAAGTTCATTTTTAGTTTTCATATGTGCTTTTAAGTAAATGTTTTCCTATTACGTTATATGTATAAATGTTAAAAATCATATGCTGGGTTACACCAAAGTATCTGTAAGGGATACTGAGTATGAACGGAAATAGCTTAAAATATTTTTTTCCTTTAAAATCATGCATTTTTATGCTAGACTATATTTAGCACACTAAAATATCTTTGTACAATATAAATTAAACAATTTACAAGGCCACGTAAACAATTGGAAACAAAGCCTTCTATGGATATTAATCTCTGAAAGAGTGATTTCAGTAGATTTAAGCGAATGTAAGACTTAATTGAATTGCAGCTAGTAATTAAGTAACAGTTAATTAGTAGTGTGTAAATAAAAATAGTAGGTCATATACAGGATTGTATAAGACTGTTCAGGCATATTTGCTGAAAGTGAAATTAAAATCTGTTATGCGTTTTTAAAACATTGCAAGATAATTAAAAAGAGTTAATGAAATATGTTTCTCTGTCAATCTGATCATCTGTATGTCTTTCTGAACTCGAACTTGCATTAATATAGTTTGACTGATCTGGAATTATTTTGTGTTATTGAGATTTATCATGCCATGTTCAGTACTGAAACACAGTGCGCAAAACTTACAGATTAATTGCAGAGACAATCAAAAGAATTCTATTACATTATGGGTTATGGGAAAATATCATAACTATACAAGTATGTATAGTGGTCGTTTGGCCCACTTATCTGTTTCACCGTCTGTCCCCATATACTAGTGCAAAAACTACCAAACTGTGCAATTTGAATTTAAATACATAAAATCGTTGCAAATCATTTCAAATTTTATAAGAATCCAGTCACTACTTAATAGTAATTTTCTCCAATCTACCAAATCCTATCATTCGTAAATAATTCAGTCATATGCCATGACAGGTATTGATTCTAGGTTGCAATGGTGATTATGCCCCATTTAAGAGATAATAATATTATTTCTGTATTACTGAGTTTAATATATAACATCTTTATAAATTTTCTATGCATACATTTTTGCATAAAAGTGCAGCAGCTCTTACACCCAGATTTGAATATTTTAAAAATTTCGTTGTAATAAGAACGCACCTCATTTAATTGGTTTTAAGTGCCATTTCCGACTTGTTTATTCTTATATTCATTTATGTTATTGGAAAACTTTCAATTGCTGTTTGTATAATCTTAAATGATACGCGAATTATAGTAAAAAGTATTTTCTTAAAGAGCTGACGTTGAGGCTCCTGACCTGCAGATTTACTAGTTTGTATATATTTTTCTGTATAGTCACAGCGTTTAATTCGAACAGAGAGTATTAGTATAATTATAGACTTTTTCTTTCTTATATTTAAATTCAGAAATGAGCAAGTTTTCCCAGATCAAGTGTTGTGTCTATTTTATAAAAATTGAACATTAATAAGATACATAAACCCGAATAATAAGAAATAATAATATTTTAATGCTAAAAATCATAAAATCTTTAAAAAATACACGATTGAAGAAATTATATACCATGAAGTCTTTTGAGTAAAATATTAGCAATAAATTACAAATATAGCTTTTAAAATATAAAAACTAAAGTTATTTATTTATTTATTACTTCACCTAGTTTTCGTTAGATACTCTTAAATTCGATCGTAGACACGGACCATTCATCCTAGCTTCCTCTAGTAAGTCGGCATATGAAGAGTAAAAGCTAAAGGGCAATAGATGAATGGCGTGCGGCAAGCTACATAAATTCTGTGGCCACACCTCCGGCAACCGAGACGATTTTTAAGTTCGAATCCCCAATGCTATTTCGATATTTGAGAGTCTCGAACCCACCTTTTCTGCTTATTCATTGTCTTTTTATCATTTTTATTTATTTTTTTCGAAATTTATAACAACGTTTTTTCAATTTACTTTTATGATTTAAGTTATGTTTAAATAAAAAAAAAAAAAAAATAACATTCACTATCTTTATCTTAACAAACCGATCAGAATTTGAAAGTTTTTATTATTTATTATTATTATTATTATTATTATTATTATTATTATTATTATTATTATTTGTATTTTTTAATAACAAATCAAGCGCGTTGCTATTTTTTAATAGTAATTTGAAATAAATGAAATTAAGGAATAATAGAATAAAATAAGGGAATGAATAAATTGAAATAAATTAAGTTTGGGCACTTTTTAATATGTAGATTGTCCTCTAAGCATATTTTAGGTACATCGGTTAAAAGTAATCTTTATTTCCAATCGTGCTGAATCTATAACTTTCTTTTATGATAATTTTTTTGAGAAATTAGTATGAGATATTTGCTTTTAATTTCCACGGCTGCATAAGCTGTTGTCTTTAGGAGTGCTGTAAAATTTCTCATACCTTGAGGAAATTGGTGTTGCTATTGGTTGCACGGTACACGGAATAGAAAGGATTGAATTTTTATATCATCTGTTGCTAGAATTCAATTTTACAACATTTGTGCCTAGAAAATTAGAACATAATGTGCTTGAAAAACCATATTTTCCTTTCAAACCGTGAATACAGCATCCTTCCTGTTTTACCTCTTATAACACAGAGAAAGTATAAATCTTATACATAAATACTTATACACAATCTTAAGTATAAATATACCTCTTATAACACAGTTAATATAAATTGTAGGAGCAGGGCACTATATGAAACTGTAAAATAATAAATGAAAACCAAAAATGATATTGGCACAAGCTGATTTTTGACATGTAAACAACGTTCAAAACATGTTACACAATTTAGATATACGGGGTTATACAAAAAATCGCGGAAAGGTTACTGAATATGTGTGTAATTAACTTAAAGGTGGTTTTTAAATAGGTTATGCCTTTTTTCGATGCATTGCATTTAATTTACTAAAAAATGTTTTTACAATATAGATAAAATTATATACAGGGTCACGCAAAGAACTGAATGCATGGTCGACTTTTGATGATAATTTCTAGAAATTTGATTTAAGTAGTTTAAAGAGAATTTATTTTTAAACAAAACTTTAGCAAGTATTAAATTTACTATGTATTTTACAGGGCTAAACAAAAGTATTTAAGTATGTTTCTATATATTAGTATAAATTGCTGAAAGGAAAATGTCAACGAATTAGGAGTTTTCTTGATAAATTAAATTTTACTATTATGTAGTCTATATATTAATCGACAGATCAAATACAGGGCTTTTCAAAAGTATTGGAATACTTATTTGGATATGATCAATAATACGTTATTTCCCTGGATAACTAAGTTCTGTTAAAAATTTCAAAAAGTGTTTGAATATGCTTCCTAATCTATGCTTAGAGCATTATTTTTCTTGCTTGTTTTTCTTTTAAGGTGCAAAAATTATGATGTAGTGCATATCCTAAAGACTCGGCCATTTGGTTCCGTTACAAACTTTTCAATAATTAACCTTATAAGATAATGAATAAAAATAACCAATTATGAAAATACTTGTTTTTAAAGCATTCTTCTCATAACATAAGCATAAGCATAAACTTTCCATAACACAGAAAAATGAAAAAATAATAATAGTCTATCTTAGAAAAAATGTTGATTTTGATCTTGGAAGCATGATTTTTTTACAAATCATAATGTGTAATTCCATGAAAAGAAATTATTTCTAATTTCATACCCTTTTTCGTCAAAGGAAAATATATAATTCGATAAAGGAATTTTTTGTATTAAAATTCCTTCTATCAAAACAAGAAGATTAACAGTTTTATTTAACCTAATTATTATTATCATTTTCTAATTAAATATTTGAAATTTCGAGCTCAATATATTATCAAATTACCTTACTAAAATAAAAAAAAAATCTTAGAATGTATATTTCTGATCTATTTACTTTGTTTCCGATATACAACATAAAGGGAATAATGTTTATTCTGCACATATAGTTCATTCAATTAAAATAATAAATTGTATTTTAGAATATAACGTGCATGATTCTGCAGGCGATGAGCACAGGCATGGTTCGTACCGGAGAACCCACGGTCAGAATGGGGAATTTTCTAATTTTTTAGGACTTTTCTAATATGGCATAAATCAACATGGCATGTAATTTATAAAAGATAAAAAATAGGGTGCCCTGAAGTAATGATCTCAAGTTTGGCAATAAAACTTCACTGAAGGAAGTATGTAAGAGTGAATGCACTATCTACAATTTTCGAGAAAATGCACACATGAATGATTTTGGACTGTAATTGCATTCAACACATTTTGTGGAAGTTTGCGTACTATCTACGATTTTATATGCACTGTTAAAACTAATGGTGATACATTGCACCTTTTAAGGGTGAAAGGCTTGTCTCATTGGTGACACCCCTGAAGGAGGCAAAATAGCACCTTTAATTAGGGTGAAAAAATGGCACCCTTAATCCAGAGTGCCCAATGATAAAAAATTAAAAAACATACTACCCGACTTTCGGCCCTCGATCGATTCGAACGCAGAACGTCTGATTACAAGGTCAGCGTCCTATCCACTCGGCCATCAAGGTCACCTTCAAAGTCTCCCGGAAATGTTCATATGTCCTGAAATTCAAAGGTTGCTTTATATAAAAAAGCTCGCCAATAGTTAGCAATCCGAAATTCTAAATAAAATTGGGATAGCATATAGCGGTGATAGTCATCGTAGGAAAAAATTGCTGTGTTGATCCACCAGTGACAGCGAGTTGAAGTGCAAGGATACACGTTACAGAGCATGCGCAAATGACTAAGGGGTGAAAATATTCCAACGGTATGCATTGCGCGGCACCCTAATTAGCGTGAAACACCCAATGGCACCCCAAACATATTTTCAAGCTCGCTGGTGCCAAGTGATTTAACCTTTTCACCCCTGGGCGTCAAATGCAACCGGTTCGTCACCTTTATTTTTAACAGTGTGGATTATTAAGGATACGAATAATATGTGAGATTTCGTATGCTACTATGACATATAGACACCTAAAACATGTGAATAAATGAAAGATAATGTGCGGTGTATTGTATTATCGCAAAGTACGTTTGTGTTTCCGAAAAACAGTTTGCCACGGTTATTTCATCAAAAATATGTTAACCCGGGAGAACGCATGCTTATCTGAGGTATGAATCATAATTATTTTAACTTTGCCACCAATAAAATTAAATTATAACAGTCACTTTACTAAGACGGAGACAATTCTTACAAATTTTGCGATAAAATAAGTTGAAGATTACTTTTAAAAAATTAGTGGTTACAATTGTAAAAACCATATGCACTCCGGGTCTTTTAGGCCCTGCGCGCGTCCTCTCGGGTTAATAAGATAACTGTGTTTATGTGATTTCTACATATAATGTACCAAGAAAAGAAATCAGGGATTTTTTTCTTTGGAATAATTTTGCGAAATTTTAGTCATATACTGACTTGAAGTAGAGTACTATAAAGTAAGTTTATTAATTTCGATAGAATTTTCGAATGTGAGTTTTCACCAAATTTTTAAAGCATTTTGCTCATTTATACGAATAAAGAATCTGCAATATTTTCTGTTTACGAATATTATCTCTGGAGTGAATTGCATACCTTCCTGCAGAACTAACGGTGAGGTCATTTGGAGTTAGTAATTGAGTTAAATTGAACAGGATTTGTGATTGAATTGCAACTTTTGCAAGTCTTTTATTAAACGAAATGGGCTTATTTTCGGACCGTCTACGATTAAGTCAATCACTCAACTTATTTGTATTAGTTTAAATAAGTACTACGACCTCCTTTCTAGTTAATACTCATTAGATATTGTCACAGTTTCACTTACTTTACACATATCTAAAACAATGTACAGAACATTTTACAATCGTGACTCCCCTACACTAACCCATAAAATATTATTATTAAATTTTATACAAAATATACTAAAGAAATTAAGGAATTTTTTTCGAATAATTTTTCTCGAAGCACCTTATAAAATATAAGTTTCATTATGAAAATCATTTTGTCTTTTTTTTTTACACTGTACGAAGAAAAATGTAAAATTATCTCATTACTTTTATAGAAAAAGGTAACAATTTCTTAATTAGAAAAGAAATTAACCTGCTTTGCGAAATAAATGCAAATAAAAACAGCTATCTGTACTCACGTTTCCACCTATGCATATATAATAATTGAGACCATAGGTGAAAAACATTCGTAATGATTCTCATTACTGTGTTTTCATATTTATCATATATATTAATCTTATATCCATGTTTTACACTAAATAAAATAATATTTTTGTTAAATCCACATACATACTCAAAGTATATCAAAATACATTCTTAAAATTTTCATAATACAAGAGTGTTATATTTCAAAAGCAAAGGCATTAGATATACTAAGAAAATAAATCCATTTTTCATATTTCATAAGATGATAATAGAAATCTGATGTAAAACTATATTTTCAGTTGAAATTTTTCTTTACAGAGAAAACTCTCGTTTCCTTTCATGAAAGCATTTTTGAAATAGTAATAATATATTTTTAAAAATTGCAAAATATTTTCTTTGATGAAGTTTAGGTTTAAAAAAAATAAAAATAGATTTTTATGATAAGATATTACACTGCAAATTCGTAAAACATTTTTAAAACTTTAACTGAACAAAATAATTAGCATTTCTAACTACAATCATTTTTGATTGTCTTGTAAATATGTAGCAATGTGTTATTTCAGGAAAAAGATTGTGTAAAAAAGTATTATTAAAAGTTACATAATATTTCTAGAAATGTAGTAGTTGATATTTATTTGCAAAATTAGCCAACGCACTGTGTAATCCCCTGCATTTTTTTCAATAAATGAAAATATCGCTTATTTTATTTTTTAAATGGTGTAACTATAAGATGCTATATAAATAGTTTTTTTAATATGAGTTGTTTTATTGTGTTATAAATTGTGTGCAATGTTTTTGTTTACAATGTGTTGTTAATTTGATAACAAAGTGGTATGCAGCTGAACAATATTGTAAGAAAATATTTTTATCAATATTACTCACAACAATATCTCAACACAATTAACAACATTGTCTTAAGAACGCGTGTCTAGATAGCAAAATATTTGCAAAATATTATGAATGCAATCACAACATTCTTTTACACGTGAATTTTTAAAATTCACAACAGTGCTGCTCAGACAATTGAGGCAATTATCTCACTTTCGATGGAAACTCTTAAAACTAAATTTATAAATCTGTTAATTGTATTTCCAAATAGTTCAATTAGGCACCCTATTTCAACTTTATTAAACGATGAAGTTTCGTTATGAATGTACTCGAAAATGCTTCATAAATGATGTTAGACGCATGATTTTCCTATTTATTGTTTGAAATAGAGAGGCTATTCTCTCACATAATTAATATTATTTGTTTTAAATTTGAGTTAATTTGCATTTTTTGAACATTTAGGAAACCAATCTGTTAATATTATTAACATGATTTATCGATATTCATCTATGTATTTACATTTTATAGCTATTTCTTGCATATAAAATTATTTTGCGACTGATATCTACGATTTTAGCTAAATTAATCAACATTTCCTTTTTTTCTTTTCTTTTCTTTAATTGTATTTTCTTTTCTTTTCTTTTCTGACTCCCTCTCCTTTTTTTAAGTTCATTGAAAGACTGCATGCAAATGCAGCAGTTTTCGTGTCAGAAAATTTTGAATAATACTATGAAAAACGGAAATTATATACTCTTAAAAGAAATAATCTTACGACATACATAGAATTTAATTTCTTAGATATTAGCTAAAACTTGTAATCTAAGATTATACAATTTAAGTCACTAACAAGTTTTTTTAATATGAACTAGTCGTACGCCAAAACTGTTTTATTGTTTGTTATTACAGCTTCATTTTTAAATTCTGTTTAAACTTATTATTCGTAAATATACTCATTATATATATATATATATATATATATATATATATATATATATATATATATATATATATATATATATATATATATATATATATATGTATGTATGTATGTATATTCATTAAAATTACTCATCATCAAGTTAAGAATTGTTTTCCAATTTTAAATTTGCGTAACTTAAGTATCATTCTGCAAAATGAAGTGATGTTCAGATAATTGGAGGTTAACCTTTACCTCAATAAGGTTTGTAAGGACTTTTAAAATTCATCTTAAAAGATACTTTAATATTAATACATAAATTTTAGTTTCAATGGGATAATCAATACAGACGATAGATATACTCAAAGGAACAAAGGAAGTGTATGAGATTAGCAGAATTATTGTAATTAAAAAAATATTTTAAAATGATGAACAATCGATGACTTAAAAACCTCACATTTTTGTCTGCAATGATGGTCAATTCTTCTAAAAACATGCTTTGAAAGAAAGATTTAATATATACGTATTCTTATTATATGTATATTATTATATTATATACTTAGATTTAATATATATCTATATATCTATATATATATATATAGTAATATGTTTAATATGTTTTAAAAGTAGATAAGAAGTTTTGGATTGATTTAATTAAGTTTTGCCTATTTGAAAATGTTTTATTTAATGGGATTATTTATTTTAAACAAAATAAGGGGGTGCCAATGGGAACAAGTTTTTCAAGTGCGTTCTCTAATCTATTTTTATATTTTTACGAAAAAAATTTCAATAATATTTCCTTCTTTAGATATGTAGACGATCTTATAGTATTTAACTGCAATAATTTTGAGGAAATAAGCTTTAACATTTACCCTAAAGAGCTCGTCCTGAACCGAACCGATGATGGTGAACAAATTACTTTCTTAGATCTTAAAATTAAGAAAAACAAGGAAAAATGGTTGATTGGACTTTATGATAAAAGGAAAGATTTTAATTTTGAAGTTAATAGCCTCACTTACTGGTTTTCATGTATTAGCAATAAAGTTTTAAAAAATATTATGTATTCACAAGTTAATAGGATCCGCAGGATTTGCAATAACAAAACAGATCTAGAATTGGCTATGAGTGGTTTAAAAAAGATTTTAATGGTTAACTGTTATCCATCGTATATGTTAACTGAAAGTTTCTGAGTCTCAGTGTTTCTTTACTTACGGATGCTTGATTTCAATTTAGGGCGAGATTGAAGCGCTAGTGAATGGCCCCACTAGCTGAAGAGGGTTTTGTATTCCTGGGGGTTTGTATTTTACAATTTTATTTTTTATATTTAGTTTTGTAGGTAATTTTCCTTTTTGTTTGTGTAATTTTTGGTCTTGTCCTTTGGTATTTTTAAAAAAATTTTTGTATATATTTATAATATTTTTGAAGGTTTGAGTTTGATTTCTGAAATCTGAGAAGTTGGGGGCTAAGGATGTAATTTAGCTTATGAGCCTACATCCTTTCAGAAACTTCTCTTTATTTACCCCTACATGGAGGGGCCTCCCTGATGAAGACTTCCATGTATTTTGGGGATTTGGAATTTCTTTTGGTTTTGTTATATATATATATATATATATATATATATATATATATACAGGGTGTATCTAAACTACTGGGCAAAACTTTAAGGGGTGATGGTACAGATCAAGACAAATAATATTAAATGGGAAACTAAGGGTCCCATACATTTTCCGAAGAAGATAGGCGCCATCAAAGTTTAGGGTCCAAAAATTGAAATGATTATAAAAAACGAAAAAATTGGTAGATTCGTTTGCGGTTTTCACGAAAAATATTCTATATGTCAGTACTGTCTTGAAAATAAATTATAAAGATAAATTTCAAAAAATGCCGGTAGAGGGTGCTTTTGACTTTGGAGTAACGAACAACTATTTTTTACCGTTATTTTTTGCATTTCAATAGATTTTTTTTAAGTTTAGACATTAGCTTAAATTTTGAGCTCAAAATCTGTGGTTAAATAGGGCAAACTGAACTGTGTTTAATGGGAGTAGGTAGGTTCAAATTTCAAATGATTATAAGAAACGGAAAAATTAGTCAATTGATTTGCGGTTTTCACTAAAATTATTCTTTATGTCAGTATTGTCTTGAAAATAAATTATACAGATAAATTTCAAAAAATGTCGATAGAGGGCGCTTTAGACTTTGGAGTAACGTACAACTATTTTTTACCTTTATTTTTTGCATTTCATTAAATTTTCTTAGAAGCTTAGACATAAACTTAAGTTTTGAGCGGAATATCTGAATCGTTGAGAGTGGTTAAGTAGCGCGAACTGAACTGTGTTCAATGGGGGTGGGGAGTTTCAAATTTCAAATGATTATAAAAAACGGAAAAATTGGTCGATTCGTTTGCGGTTTTCTCTAAAACCATTCTTTATGTCAGTATTTTCTTGAAAATAAATTTTAAAGATAAGTTTCAAAAAATTTCGTTAGAGAGCGCCTTAAAATTTAGAGTAACCAACAACTATTTTTAACCGTTATTATTTTTTTTTTCTAAATAAGTGTTTTAAAAGCTTAGACTTAAATTTTGAGCTCAAAGCCTGAATCGTTGTGAGTAATTAAGTAGCGAAAAATTGAACTATGTTCGTAGGGTGCGCAGTTTAACATTTCAAATCCTGAACACAGTTCAGTTTGCGTTTCTTAACCTTCCCCCCCCCCCCCCAAAGATTCAGAATTTGAGCTCAAAATTTAAGTCTAAGCGTTTGCAAGCATTTAATTAGATACAAAAAGTAACAGTTAAAAATTGTTGTTGGCTACTCTAAGTTTAAGGCGCCCTCTAACGGAATTTTTTTTAATTTATTTTTAAAATTTGTTTTCAAGGAAATACTGACATAAAGAATGGTTTTAGAGAAAACCGCAAACGAATCGACCAATTTTTCCGTTTTGTATAATCATTTGAAATTTGAACCTACTTAACCCAATTGAACGCAGTTCAGTTACCGCTACTTAACCACTCTCAACGATTCAGATTTTCAGCACAAAATTTAAGTTTATGTCTAAGCTTCAAAAAAATTTAATGAGATGCAATAAATAACGGTAAAAAATAATTGTACGTTACTACAAAGTCTAAAGCGCCCTATAACGACATTTTTTGAAATTTATATTTATAATTTATTTTCAAGATAATACTGACATAAAGAATAGTTTTAGTGAAAACCGCAAATAAATTGACCAATTATTCTGTTTTTTAAAATCATTTGAAATTTGAACCTACCCACTCCCATTGAACACAGTTCAGTTTGTGCTACTTAACCACAGATTTTGAGCTCAAAATTTAAGTTTATGACTAAACTTCTAAAAAAAATTTAATGAGATACAAAATATAACGGTAAAAAACAGTTATTCGTTGCTCCAAAGTCTAAAGCGCCCTCTATCGGCATTTTTTGAAATTTATCTTTATAATTTATTTTCAAGACAATACTGACATAAAGAATATTTTTCATGAAAACCGCAAACGAATCGACCAATTTTTCCGTTTTTATAATCATTTCAAATTTTGGACCCTAAACTTTGATGGCGCCTATCTCTTTCGGAAGACGTTTGGGACCCTTAGTTTCCCATTTAATATTATTTGTCTTGATGTGTACTATCACCCCTTAAAGTTTTGCCCAGTAGTTTAGATACACCCTGTATATATATATATTAGGGCGGAGCGTAAAAAACTTTTTTTCGAAATGCTTATCTCCTTAGCGCGGAAAAGTTGTCTAGTGATATCAATAATATACTCACAAAATTTTAAAACAATCAATAAATATCTTCCGGTTCCACTTTTGGGTCAAAATATGCAATTTTAGACAAAAATGTCGTAATTTTTCGCATTTCAGTAATATTTTTCATTTTCAATTTTCTCTTCACTCTAGTGCGGAAAAACTGAAAGAGTGTATAAGGAACACCAGCCCAAAATATTACAGTAATTACAAAATATCTTCTGGTTCCACTTTGGGTTCTAAAAATGGAAAATTTGTCGAGAATTATACAAAATTTCACATTTTAGTCATTTTTTTTATTTTTCGGTTTTCTATTCCCGCTGGCATGGAAATTTTCGAAAAATATGCAAGAAAAATAAGTAAAAAACTTTAGAACAATAAATAAATATCTTTCGTCTTCCTTTTCGGGGTCTAAAAATTTCAAAGTAGCCAAAAAGTACGTAACTTTTCACATTTCGGAGATTTTTTTTTGTCAATTTCTCTTCTTGCTGGAGCGTAAAGTATGGAAAATCGTATGAGAAACATAGCAGAAATGGTTATTGGTGACACTTGCCCTATATAATCGTAGCCAGGTTCTTCTATATGTGTCAAGTATTCTTCAAGCACTCTTTGTTGATGGAGCCTTCCCTCAATATTCTTCTGAATTAAAGTTTGATCTTTCGACTGTCAAAATACAATCTTTTCAAGGTGTTGGTGGATATGAAACTCTAATCTTGGACATGGCATTTCATGCGATATTTATTTATTTCTCTTCTTGTGTTATGCCTGTCTATAACATTGGACATGTCGTCCACTCGTCACAACTCGCAAGTCTTCAAGAATTGCGCCTGTTACTGTTACTGCAACTCGGTAGGACACTCCTATTGTGTCTCAAGTTCTGGCTAGGGCAGGACTACGGGATGTCCGTGATATACTTATTGTATTTATGTTCGATTGTAATGACACTAAAGGTTTATCACTAAGATTGTGACACAGTTGTTCATCAACAAGACTAAAATATTTAAATAACTCTAAGTCTTCGATGAAGCAGTAGTGATTGTTTTTCCTTTTTTATACCATATTTTAAAAATTTCTTATTCTTTTTTTAGCCTGCTCATTCATTTACTAAATTTCCGTGTTGTGGACCGTGTTTCCGAATGTATCAATTGGGTCTATCGACAATTTCCTAGAAATTTTTTTATTCTTAAGAAATTGTCTTCCAATTCTGGAATTTTTATATCACGTGGGCATTTACATCGTTCTAGAGATGCACTCTTGGTAGAAAAATTTTCAAATAGACGTTTTTTCCCTTCCAATAAGAAAATTTTCAATTTTGACTTCGTCTGTTCTTTAGCGTCAAACTTCTTTATACTCTTTTATTAATCATTATATGAACCAGCCATTTGGACTATTCTTTTACTAGAAACCGTTGGAACTGAGGAGCCTGCTAAATTGCTTCAATCATTTCAGCAATAATCCGCTATCACCCCAAAGGTAAGTCCGATTTTTAATTATATTTCGATTCATTTCTCACAAAAAGTACATTATATGTTCATAAATTGATAGAACGCCAGTTTTTAATTCTGTAAGATCCCAAAAAATCGGATGAGACAAATCCCGTGCATACTGCGCCTTAATTGTGATATTTCTGTGTAATATTTTCCATGCACACTATTAGTTCAACACAATATTAAAAATTAAAATTTTGTAAACACTTTCAGATGTATTATTTATCAATAAAATGAAGAAGCTAAAATTGAATATCCTCATTAGGAACCTATCACGAGCAGAGCATTAAACCAACAGCAATACTACAGTAAACGAATTGGACTAACTGAACTTATTAGAGGAATTTTCCTCAGATTGTTTTTAATTCGATTATTCTATGATTTTTGAGTACATTAATGCCATGAATTTGCCAGTTTAAGTAATAAAAGTCAAATCAAAAGATATTTATTAATAATTTTAAATTTTTACACTTATGTTTGTCACATGATTTTCCGAATTTTCCGCGTCAGCGAGAAGAGAAAATTCTCTGAAGATAAGAAAAAAATCTCTGAAATGTGAAAAGTTACATACTTTTGGCTACTTTGACATTTTTAGACACCGAAATGGAAGACGGAAGATATTTATTTATTATTATAAATTTTTTTACTTATGTTTCTTCATATTCTTCGAACATTTCCACGCCAGTGGGAATAGAAACTTCAAAAATAAAAAAATGACTAAAATGTGAAAATTTGTATAATTTCCCATATTTTGAACCCAAAGTGGAAGCAGAAGATATTTTTTAATTACTCTGATATTTTGGACTTGTGTTCTTTTTGTACTCTTTCAGTTTTTCCGCACTAGGGCGAAGAAAAAATTGAAAATGAAAAATATTACTGAAATGTGAAAAATTACAGCATTTTTGGCTAAAATTGCATATTTCGACCCAAAAGTGGAACCGGAAGATATTTATTGATTGTTTTGAAATTTTGTGAGTATGTTACTGATACCACTAGACAACTTTTCCGCGCTAGGGAGAAAAGAATTTCGAAAAAAAGTTTTTTACGCTCCGCCCTCATATATATATACATATATATATACAGGGTATTTCACATAGGACCCCTAACTTTCAAAATCTATAACTCGGAAACGGTGATAGATAGAAACATGAAACCAGTGGTGTGTTTATTAAAAAAATCGTAACAATCTTATACAAAGATCAGAAAATTTAGTTAAAAATTGCACTCATAGGTGGCGCTGTGAATGGTATGCGCTGTATTGAGGCTGATATTGAAGTCACTTAGCACTGATGCGAGTTAAGGAGTTGTATGCGGAGTGGGTCTTGTTCGAAGATGCACTTTTGCTTTTACGAACCGATTTTAAATTCAATCCATATAATTTTGATTTTTTTTTTTTTGGCGTCAGAACAATAATAGACAGAAATAGTGTTTGCATAGGAACAACTCATTTAAAATTAATCTGCGAGAAACAACAACATTCGAAGTACCGTCTTTTATATACGTTGTTGTGACCCACTCCGCATACAACTCCTTAATTCGCCTCAGTGCTAAGTGACTTCAATTTCAGCCTCAACAGAGCGCCTATCGTTCTCAGCCTCATCTATGAGTGCTATTTTTAACTAAATTTTCTAATTTATGTATAGGGTTCTTACTATTTTTTAAATAAACACACCACTGGTTTCATGTTTCCATCTATCACCGTTTTCGAATTATAGATTTTAAAATTTAGGGGTCCTTTGTGAAACACACTGTAAATATGCAGAGTGATTCATAAAAGATGGGCAGAACTTTAAGGGGTTATAGTACACTTAAAGACAAATAATATTAAATAGGAGACTAAGGGTCCCAGACGTATTCCCAAGGAGATAGGGGGCATTAAAGTTTAGGGTCCGAAATTTCAAATGATTATAAAAAATAGAAAAATTGGTCGATTCATTTGCGGTTTCTGCAAAAAATTTTCTTTATGCCAGTATTTTCTTGAAAGAAAATTTTAAAGTTCAATTTCAAAAAATGCCGGTAGGGGGCGCTTTAGACATTGGAGTAACAAACAACTATTTTTTAACGTTATTTTTTGTATTTCTTTAAATGATTTCGAAAGCTTAGACTTAAACTTAAATTTTGATCTAAAAATCTGAGTCCTAACGAGTAGTTAAGTAGCGTAAACTGAAATTTGAAACCTTTCTCCCCCCAGGACAAAAATCAGTTATTCCCGATCTTTGTGTCGTAGATTAGGCTCTAACTACTGCCGCGTTTTGCTAAAATTATTCTTTATGTCTGTATTTTCTTGAAAATAAATTTTAAAGAAAAGTTTCAAAAAATTCCGATAGAGGGCGCTTTAGACTTTGGAGTAACGAACAACTATTTTATACCGTTATTTTTTGTGTCTCATTAAATGCTTTCTAAAGCTTAGACTTAAACTTAAATTTTCAGCTCAAAATCTGAATCGCTGAGCGTGGTTCAGTAGCGAGGGGAGGGGGTTCAAATTTCAACTTCTGAACATAGTTCAGTTTGCACTACTTAACCATGCCCAACGATTCTGTGCTGTGATACGAGGCAAAAATACAACTTTCGTCAAGGACTGCATAGTCGGAATTCACTCATAAAGGCACTGGCACAGTTGGAAACGTCGCTCATGCAAACGTTAAAGCTCCATTCCTGACGCTAGTCACCGGGTGAAGAAGGAGACAGAAAGTATGCAAATGTCAAATGGGGAAGAAGAAGAACACGCATGGAAAATTTCGACACGATTCAGGCATAAAAACCACTGAACGGTGAGTCAAGTGTAAGTCGCTGTAGTAATGAATCGGAAGATGGTGCCCTTCACGAACAAGGAAAAGGCTGAGATGCATTTAATTTACGGAGCGGCAGATGGAAATGGTGCAGAGGCACAACGAATGTACGGAGAGCGATTTCCCAACAGGCGGTTGCCTAACCGAAAAACTTTCGAGCGCTTGCACAGACAGTTGTGTGAGATGGGATCATTTCTCGCTTCCCGGTCGAATGCAGGTCGTGCAAAAAAGGACGAATCAGTAGTTGTTGCAGAAGCCATTATGGATGTAGTAGCGGCGCAGCCAAGTACAAGTACACGAATAGTGGCTAGGCAGGTGGATACCTCACAGTCCATGACTTGGAGGGTACTGAAGGATGAACATTTGCTCCCGTTTCATGTGCAACGAGTCCAGAAACTGTCTCCAGGGGATTATCCAAATCGTATTGAATTCGCCCGCTGGTTTCTGCAGCAGAACGCGCTAAATCCACATTTTGGACGAACTGTGCTTTTCACCGATGAATGTACCTTCACACGTGAAGGTACATTTAACACACACAATGCACATGTATGGGCGGATGTGAATCCACATGCTACGTATCCACATGCTCATCAGAGACGCTTTTCCATCAATGTTTGGGCAGGAATCCTCGGAGACCACCTAATCGGACCGTACCTTCTTCCTGAACGCCTCAACGGTAAAACATACCTCACATTTCTGCAACATGTGCTGCCAGACCTGTTAAACGTTGTTCCTCCACGCATCCGGCGGGTCATGTGGTTCCAGCACGATGGAGCGCCAGCCCATTACGTACGAGACGTCCGCAACTATCTGGACATCACATTTCCGAACAGATGGATTGGTCGAGGTGGTCCTGTTGCTTGGCCTGCTCGCTCGCCAGATCTTTCACCCCTCGATTTCTTTTTTTGGGGACAATTGAAGGCTCTTATGTATGAGACACCCACTGAATCCCCTGAGGAACTGGTCGCCAGACTTTCCGCCGCTGTAGGGGAAGTGCTCGAAAAGCCTGATGTTTTCTCGAATATTCGCCGTTCCATTCTTCGCCGTTGTTCTGCGTGCATAACCTCTGGTGGTCACAATTTTGAACATTTATTGTAATTACATGTTAATAAATATGCTTTGGTAACATAATCCTAATTTGTGTCTTTTTACCTCGTATCACAGCACACAATGTGTGGACATGGTAAACTGAACTGTGCTCAGGAGTAGAAATTTCAAACCCCTCTCCCCAGAAACTTAACCACGTCTAACGATTCAGATTTTGGGCTGAAAATTTAAGTCTAAGCTTTAGAAAGCATTTAATGAGACACAAAAAATAACGGTATAAAATAGTTGTTCGTTACTCCAAAGTCTAAAGCGCCCTCTATCGGAATTTTTTGAAACTTTTCTTTAAAATTTATTTTCAAGAAAATACTGACATAAAGAATAATTTTAGCAAAACGCGGCAGTAGTTAGAGCCTAATCTACGACACAAAGATCGGGAATAACTGATTTTTGTTCTGGGGGGAGAAGGGTTTCAAATTTCAAATTTCAGTTTACGCTACTTAACTACTCGTTAGAACTCAGATTTTTAGATCAAAATTTAAGTTTAAGTCTAAGCTTTCGAAATCATTTAAAGAAATACAAAAAATAACGTTAAAAAATAGTTGTTTGTTACTCCAAAGTCTAAAGCGCCCCCTATCGGCATTTTTTGAAATTGAACTTTAAAATTTTATTTCAAGAAAATACTGGCATAAAGAAATTTTTTTGCAAAAACCGCAAACGAATCGACCAATTTTTCCATTTTTTATAATCATTTGAAATTTCGGACCCTAAACTTTAATGCCCCCTATCTCCTTGGGAATACGTCTGGGACCCTTAGTCTCCTATTTAATATTATTTGTCTTTAAGTGTACTATAACCCCTTAAAGTTCTGCCCATCTTTTATGAATCACCCTGTATATATAAGGGTCATTCCAAAAATAAAGCACCCTTTGATGTCCCGACACTTTGTATTGCTATATTTTCTAAAATTTTGTTTCAAAATTAAATTTAAATATTGGGAATTATATTTTAAAGATATTTTTCTTTAATGCAATTTTTAAACTTGAGATAAATTCCATTTATTGTTATTCAAATAACTTTCATAATAATTGTGTCCTGTAAAAAGCTATGTCCCAAGAACAATTTTTGCTTTCTAAACCCTATTTTTTTACTATATGTATCGTTTAAGTTATCTTTCAGGATATATTTTATGTCTTTGTAGTCTTTATATTATCCCTATATACTTTAAATATTTTTTGTAAATATTTGTTTTCATTTTATAAGAAAAATTCCCATGTCCCTTAATTTTTGTCCCCTGTGTTACCGCCACCTTTTTTTTCCTATTAAAATAAGAATTTGCAACCTAAATGTTGTTAACAATAGTCTTCATGTACTTTTAGAGTTAGCATTCATCCTAGGTAGTCATTTTCCTCATTTTTTAAATTTTGAAGAACATTATCTAAGTAAAAGTGATTTTTGAAGGTGGGTGTGTTTTTTGTGTCTCCCCTGTGTTACTATTGATTTATTTCTATTAAGTGTTAGTTTTCTAGTTTATTGGCTTTTAAATTGTAAGTCTTAGTTAAAAGAAAATATTCCATCTAACTTTACATTGTTTCTATGAAAATAGTAATACATAGATGATAATTTATTTCATTTTGTCTCCTGTGTTACCATGGTATTGGTTGATATGTTGTTAAAGGACAAAAAACCCCCAAGTTTAAAAATGAAATGCAACAGAATATCCTGTTTTTTAATGCATTTGTTGGTCTGTATCAAAAATACATTTTTAATTAATACATAAGTACACTTTTAAGATTGTTAAAATTTTTATGTTCAATTAGGATGTCCCCTTTGTTACTTTATTGTCCCCTGTGTTACTGACATTTCCTTTATCAGAACAAAAGAAAAAAAACTTTCTTGTGAATCAGTTTTATAATATGCACTGGCTAATATGTATAAATAAGTTTTACTATAATTTTATTATATTAGAGTAATTTTTACCAAGTTATATAAAGTTTTATACAGGGAGAATACAAAAAAGGGTAATACGGGGGCATATAATAGGCATATTATATCACCTTCGGGATATAATATGCCTATAACATGAAAAAATATCTACATAAACAAAAAACTATATGCCACTGAAAAAGAGCATTAATATCAAAGTGTTACTATTGTAAAAGCAATTCTCTATTTTAATAAGAAAAAATGAGAAGATTATTTAAAATATGGTAACACAGGGGACATTTTTCAGCCAATGTGTCTGTGTTTCTAAATGTAGTGAAAAATATTTTTAAAAAAGTGTGCTGCTGATATTCAATTTCTACTCTTGAATATGTATACAACCCTCTCAATGATATTTTTATTCATTTTAAAAGAAAAAATTTTAGAAAAAAAAATTTCTCAAAAGGGACCTTTATTTTTGAAATGACCCATATATATATATATAAATTAAATTAAATTAATTGTTTATATCATGATATCTCTGACCCGGTAGCTTTCACGGACGAACATGCACTATGTATACAAATCCAAGAATTTATAGCAAATAGTTACACATTTGTGATTAAAATCCAAAATACTATTTGTTTGGAATCTTTATTCAAAAGTTAATTAAAAATCACATTATACATTTGGAACCTTTATTGTGTGTGTCAATACTAAACTACTCAGCTGCACATATTACATCCGTTCTGATACATTTCACTTATTTATATTTACATTAGATATGCAAACCAGTAGCTTTTACTGATAAAAACAAACAACATGTAAATAAATCACTTCATGTATAATAATCATACATTCGTGATTTGAGCCCCAAATACACTATTATCCAAAATACAATATTAGGGAAAAGTTATACGAATGTTCCCGAAAAAGCGAAAAAATGGAACCTGTATTATAGGATCAAATTCTACACCACTCGGTTACCCAAATTATATCTGATCTGATGCAATGGACTTTTCATGATACCAAAATAGAAGATACTGTTACCGATAAAAAAAGAAAAATCTTATATATGTGACTACAATTTTTAATCAATGCTGTATTACTATATGTTTGTTTTCTCAACACGAAATGCAATAATCTTTCCGGGAAGATGTTAATTTTACACAAAGGTTCCCGGAAACAGCGAAGTTAGAAATTTTACTATCCGCTCCAATTCTAAACTACTCACCTTCGGGTAATTTCATACAAAATGAGCAAATCACATGTGGCTTTCGTGTCACAAATAATAATGAAAATCATCATATAAGTAGATCGTATTCGTTTATGTGAAAATGCAAAGTAATAAATTTCAGAATTTGTTTAATTGAGTATAAAATCTTACATTTAAAGTTGGTATAAAATCGTGAGTTTATGTGCATGTTAGAAATTTCAGATTTTGTTATTATCTTTAGGAATGTAAAGACGATATTAAAAATTGTTTACAATTAAGAATGAATAATGAATAGCAGATTAGCGCAATTTAGTAATTGTGTTTTTAATCCGTAAAGAAAAAATAAATAACAAAACATTTTTAGGGAAAAATGAAATATTTCTATTATTTATTTGAACATGAAGGACAGCTTTTACACATTTAAAGTTATTTGAAGTTATAGTTGAAGGGCCGTTCCACATAAAATGTGTAAAAATATAAAAATGTCGTGACCATAATTTAATAAAATGTGATGCACATTTTAAATTTATATTTAGATAGAGCTCTTCAAAATATCTTCATAAAAATTATTTTAGCAAATTTAGACATTTAAAAAACTTGTGATATAGAATAGCATATCTGGAATTGTTCAAATTTGTAAGTTGGAAGTTCTTTATCTTTAAATTATTTAATAGAAATGATTTCTTTTACATAATATTTTTACTAGTGAAAAGTCCTCTTCATATTCATTTAATAATAATAATCTTTTAACACTAATTAATCTCCATTTGGTTGTAAATATTGAAATTGTATGAATTTGAAGAAAATTAGAAACGTTATGAAAATCAAACGAATTTGAAAAATCTGTAAAATTAATCCTGATGTAGTATTACTTATGAAGATCAAATTCCAAACTCTTGAAAATTTTCATTTATTTCTTTCATCTTCAAAAAAAAATTAGAAACTTTAAAAAAATACAAAATTATATTTTGTTCTCTAATGTATCCGTAAAAAATAAATAAAGGAAAGATCCGACATTAACATTATTGCGCAGTCATAAATATTAATATGTACCTAATATGCTAAAAGTAATTCAAGATTGCTTTTCGATTCCCATGATTAAAAAAAAAATCAAATAGGTAACATTTGTTTGACCCAGTGGCCATTCTACTACAAATTTGCCCGCGTTTATTAAAATATTGCTGGATTTCAAGAAAAAAAATGAAGTGCTACAATCTACTTTTAATATCTGGATTTAGGATTAATATATAACTTTCATTTAAAAGGGAACATTTGTTTTCTACACTGAATTAAAGTATTCTTGAGGGAAAAATAAACTGAATTAATAAACTGAAATCACGTATCCTATTTTAAAATATACACTTTTACCAATAAATTAAAATTATGCAAGTGTTTTCAAACAATTATTTCACGCTCAAACAAGTGACAAAATTATTGATTTTTTCCTTCAACATTTTTACTGTTTATTTTTAATTTCTTCAAGGAATAAAAGGCAAGAGTGAAAGCTTCAATACATAGAATATAACCTTTACCTATAACGTCAAATAATTTTAAAACTGTAAAAGCCATTCTTCAGGCTCAAGTTAATAACTAAAATATTTCATTTTCCCCCAAAATTTTCTGTTACTTATTTTTTTCATTACGGAATAAGAACTCAATGTCTAAATTGTGCTGATTTGTTACTTATTGCCCATTCTTGTAAATAATTTTTAATATAGTCTTTCGACTCCTAAAGATATTAACTAAAAATGAAATGTCAAGCATGTACACAAGCTTTCGATGTTGTATAAATATTTGGTGTAAGTTTTTATACTCAAGTAAAATATTTTGAAATTTATTATTTTGAATTTATTTATAAATGAATGTGATGATTTTCATTATCCTTTATGAGGGGGCTCGAACAGCATCTGTCCGGCTTAGCATGTATTCTTGTGCAGATGCTGTCCGAGCCCCTATGTAAAGGTTAATATCTGGGACCTGTCAACCACTGGTGATTTGTTCATTTTGTGTGGAATGACCCCCCAAAAATCGTAAACATACATTTTATATATTTTAGAAATTCCCAACCAGCGGGGTTTAATGGGATAATTGCACTTTTAAGACATTTCGCCACAAATCAGTAAATGGTTTAGGTAGAAGCGGTATACGCAAAATAACAAACCTACTAAAATTGTTAAGCAGAAGTATTTGCGCTAATTTAGAGTTATTTTATGTATTATATCGTGAACACCAACTTTGAACAGAATTATGAAAGACTATATGAATAAGACAGCAATTACTAATGCTTGATTATTTTTTTTTTCGTTAATAGAAGTCTTTTATTTCATGCAGGATCCCTTTATATAAAAAACGGACCAGCGTAGTTGGCGAAAACTGCTTGTCTATTATATTAAAATTCGAGCCTATTTCTCTATTTTTCCACTGGAACTCCGAGAATATGAAAAATTGGACTTTAACATTAATATCAGTTATCCAAAAAATACGAAGCTGCCGTATAGGGTCTCAAGACGTTATAATTTTCAGAAAAATTAAGACTTATCATTTAAAATGTGACGTAATTTTTCTTGTAATTTAAAAGAGTACCTATTTTATAAATGATGAGATACCGTATGCTATTAGAAGCAGCACACACACACAAATATATATAGATATATGTATGTGAGTGTGTGTGTTATATTTGCTTTCTTTGAATAAAACGTTTTAAAGAGTTTTAGTTTACTTTCTCCTTTTAAAAATTACTTACTGAATATGCATATGACTTGCAACCACATTTATTAAATTTATTACTAAGAGCCATTATTTTAAAATTCAGTCAAAACTACCAAAAAAGTGATATTTTGATAGTTGTATTTTTTAAATGGTTTGATATTTTTTTATGCTGGAGTAAATCATATTTAATGAATGATCTGAATTTTGAAGCTCTGAAAAATTTCCTCCTTCCAACTGAAAATGGCAAAGTTCAAGGTTATAATTGCCATTTTCATGAAAAATGAAATGCCAGTATGTTTGGAGTGCTATATCTCTTTCAAGCTACAACATGCCAGAATTATTTTCAACATAAACTATTACTATAACTCTACCTACTTATTAAAATTCATTTGTTTCCTTGGGGCATTTTCACTTTGTATTATTATGTTGCCACAAAGTATAGACAAAATGACGTTTTTTTCCATATTCCGCACTTAATACCATATTGACGCAATAGTACCTAAAACGTTTCTTGTAGAATATGAAACTACTCTTCTAGGACGACTTAAATAATATAGAACTGCAGGGAGATGTTGTTGTGAATAGATATAACCAGTCAAATATTACAAATTTTCAAAATCTGCAACATTTAAAGAAATGCTATTAAAAAAAACGACTCAATTGAATGAAAGAAAATATATCACGCAGTAGTTGATCATTTGTGAAAAAACATGGAAAAGAAAAATTAGAGGGGTTGTGATATTTTATGGAAGAAAAAAAAATAATAACAAAAGTTACAAGAAAAGCAATGTCCGTTACACATTTTTCCCTTGAAAGAAAATGAAACATCCTATTTCTCTTTCGGGAGGGTCAATATTTTTTTCTGATAGGGAAAAAACATAAGAAGAGGAAAGAGAAATAGGACATTTTCTGATAGGGAAGAAATGTGATCATATGGAGGAATTTTCCAAAAATTCCTTTTATAGCTTTTTGTTTTTTATATTTATATTTTTTATTATTAAAGAAGAGCCAAAAGCTGTAATATATTTATTTGATCAATGAGTCTCTATTTATATGTAAATGTTTCACTTATATTTTAATATCGTTAACACATATCCTATGTGATGGAGAATATAGTAAAACCTTTTAAGACGGAATCACATAGGAAAGAAAAAATACCTTATAGAGAGATGCCCTCCCTAGGAGATCTAATTGGAGTTTAATTTTTTCTCAGGTACTGTTGTATTGATTTTGCATGGATCAATATATTTTTCGTTTAAGATAGAATTCCGTCATAGGCAGATTTTTTTTCACTGGTCATATTGATTTAATTTTTAGCCTTTAAAAAACTATTTAAAAAAAATGAATTTTAAAGGGGTTTTTTTGTATGTTTTTTGTAAAAATTTCGATTGAGCCGAATTTTATTTATTTCATGTACATATTAAGTCATTCAGAGACGGTGATTTTAATACGGACTTTGTCGAAACCGGGATTGAAAATTTCATCCAGCGTGCACATGAGAAGAAAGAAGCAGTCCCCTCCTTTGTGAAAAGTACGTCCCGGCCTGGCGAGTCTTCAGGAAAAAGTAACAAATCGGTCCTGGCCCTACCTGGGCCCATAATAAAGATTTTCTAAAATCCTCTCCAGGACTATAAAAAGCCTGAAGTTATCAGATCTATATTTGAAAAAAAAAAAGATTTAATTTGCATCTCTAAAAAAGCATTTTTTAAATAACTAACGGACATTTAAACAACACACTTCGTTTTTCGCCATAATGAATTTTTTCCCCACTATTTCTTGTCTTTACATTATTAAATGTTAAGAATTTTTAAAGGAAAAAAGAACTTGAAACACGTCATTTTTGATTTTTTTATTAGTTTTGTTTCGGCAAATTTGAAAAAAAAAAAAAAATGTTTTCTTTTAAAAGTATGATTTTTTTAAGTTATAATATTTTTTTCAATAAATAATTTTAATAGTTTTAAAATTAATATAAAAAAAACAAAAACCTTGAAAAAAAACTAAAATCATTTTTCATCTTTAATTAAATGGAAAGAAATTGAAAAACGATAAATAATTTTACGAGTTATAACGATTTTTGATTGTTTCATTTAAACCACTAGTAACCTCATGAAACTTTTATAAATTGTATGAGAAATTTTTGGATGTGATTTTTTTAGCAAATTATAAGGCTAACTATCACAAAAAAGAACAAAAATCAAAATTTTAACTAAAAAAATAGATTTTTTGCGCGTTTCCTAGAATTGTTAAAGTAACATTGTTTTTTTTTAATTGCGCGCATTTCAATTTGTGTCAAATCCCTTAAAACCTGATGAATTTTTTAAACGGCTATAACATTGCAAGTTTTGGAGATATGAAGATGCAACTTTTTGTGTCTTATTCAGGACTGAATAAGAACAGTATACTACGGAGGCCGTATAAAAATTTAATTTTCGTAATTTTTCAACTAGATCCCCCATTTAGTCGCAATTCATCTACTCAAAAATTTCAATTTTTTTATGAATTTTTGCAATTGGAAGTATGGGTCTACGGGCAATATTTAAGGAAACAGCCTATTGTTTTGATATTTATGATTCACCCTGTATATGTATGAAATAATATTTTCATAGTTATATTAAAATGTAAATTTATAGACTGCGATGGGATTGAGGTTTAAAACAACCTGGAATCTCTGAGAATTTAAGTATATCTCGGCACATGCTCATATAAACATTTTTGGTCGTGCCGGTAGTATCCGGACCCACACGACAGATCTTGATGGTATTCAACAAAACGAATTCACTTAAATAAGTGCGAAAAGTAAGTAAACATTATCTAGCCAATAATGGCAATGTCTGGAATTTTCTTTTCTAATCACACATTTACATAATCAAGTGACTTACATCGAAATCTTCAATTCAGGTTTATTTGAAATGTAATTTTGGTTTATAATACAATTAATATACCAAATCTTTTCTAAATTCAAAAATAAATTAAATTTATTTTATCTCTTAAAATTCAAAACGTGTAAAGTAATGCGAATACATTAAAGTATTGCTCATATATAATATTTGAAATATGTTTTGTAAGTAATACATATGAAGAAATTAATTTTTCTTTCAAATTTGAATTTTATTTAAAATTTATTATATGATATATATATGCAATTTTTTATGTTTATATTTATTACTTCGAAATTTAAGGGGGTCCTTGACACATTTTAAGATATTTTTTATCGATTGAGTAAAAATGTTATTTTTTGTGACAGTTAAGCATATTATTTGTAAACAAACTCACACGATACAAGTTCTTACATACATTTTTTCATTATTAAATAAAAAAAATATTTAAAAAGTCATAAATTTAAAATTGTTATAACTCAAATTTATTAATAGAATTTTTTTTTACATTTTATTGTAATTGTTTTTTTTATATTTTACATTTAAGTAAACAGAAATATCTAAATTTTATTTTTGATTCAACATTTTAAAAAATATTTTAAAAAAATTAAAATATTTGAAGCAAAAATTTGAAAAAAAATTATGTAATTTTTTTAATCATATTTTAAGAAGTTTCTTTTTCAAATTTGCTGAATTAAAATTAAAGAAAATGTTTAATGTTTCTTAAATTATAACAATTCAAATCCGAGAAATTGTGAAAAAACCCATGGGGAAGAAAAACGCATTTTCACAAGAAATCCCTTTCTTGACAACCATTGCTTAGAAGCTGGATTTTAAAAACAAATTAGAACGAAAAAATCATGTTTCCTCTTCTAATTAAGACATAAATATGTTTTAAGATTCATTTTAAATATAAAAATAGAGAAAATTTTAATGCAATAAAAGGTTTTTAGAAATTTTCAAGATTTTTGTTTCCCCAACCCACTTAATTAATTGCTCTTTTGCTCTCTTAACGATAAGTTAAAAGTTAAACTAAAAAACTGTTAATTTTTATAGCATTTAATAATTCTGTTTAATAATACATTTTTTTCTCTCAATAAATATTTAGTAAATTTTAGACTTGAAAAAACCGATAATTTCTTATGTATTAAATATATATTAAAAAAATCCTTCCTAAATTTTATTTACGTTTATTATCCTGCCTCATAATATTTTACGCTTTTATTAACTGACATATTTCAGCATAAAACTGTTCCATACTTACGATTTGAATATAAGGTGTACTATAATAAATCATCCGCTATATGTATAACATGAGATTAATTTAAAATTGCTATAGTTTAGTATTTAAGAGGATTTTCAGCTGTGCAGTATAAAATGAAGCATAAATTATCCGGTATCTCTGTAAACGTAAAACCCCTTTAAGGGTAACTAATCGATAACAACATACGGGAATCTTTATTTACTCTCATTTATGTTGGCATCGATTTTCAATACTTGCATTACATGTAGAGTTTACAACAATGTTTGGAGGCTAGTGAATACATTTTCAATTACAAAATTTTAGAACTAGAAAATTAAATGGTAAAAATTCACTTTTGTATCGATTTAAATAAGAATTCGCATAATTAATAAACTGCTAAATATTTTTTGAATGATTTCTGTTTTGTATTTTTTTCTCTTTACAGAGTTTAACTTTTCAAAAGAGGGATACATATGAAAGCGAGACAGATGTTATGGAAGCCGTCGTGTAAAGATTAAATAATTAAAATATTTTATAATTCATTTTGTGATCGATTTTTTTAGAAACCTCCAAAAGCAATCTCAATATTCCGGTACATACATGCATACACACACACACACACACCATATATATATATATATATATATATATATATATACACCGGGTGTAAAAGTAAATAACTGACCCATTTTGAACTTAAATAACAAATAAGCGGTTTGAGATAATAATGCGCGGTTTGCGGTATTGTTATTAGAAAATCAATAAATTTTTAAACATGTACTTTGTTAATATAGTTCAAATTTCGGAAACAAATATCGCGCTGGCGGTAACAGGCTGTTTGAATACAGACATGACTCTAATTTTCATAAATATGAGATTTTCGGCTGAATCTGAATCTATATGTTGTTGAATCTGAATATATATGTTGAATCGACTCTCGAATCAGCTTCAGAAATAGGTTGGTTGGAAAGTGATTTAAAATAATATTTGTGATTGAACCATCTGTATTATATTTCCCCTCCTCAGTCTTGAGACTGAGATATTATTTTAAATATTATTATATTACATTAACAAAGTGCATATTTTAAAATTTATTTGTATTCCTAATAATAATACAGCAAGCATTTTTATCTCGTACAGTTTTTTTGTTATTTACATTCAAAATGGGTCAGTCATTTACTGGACATCTGGTATATATATATTTAACGAGTTATTGCATATTTTGATGTTGATCTGTAGTATTATCTAATGGTTCTATATATAAGACCATTAATAGTAACCAATATTAACCATTTAAAATTAACCATCGAATTTAATAACTTATAGCACATTGAATATGGAAGGAAAGAAGAACGATATGAATACAAATGGAATTTGTAGATCCAAAGCAGAATCTTCAGGTCCCAAATACTTTGGAACTACAAATGGAGTGTGTGGTTTCATCTTCGTATTTGCCATGAAAAACAAAACAATATGAATTTGGACTACCAACACACATAAAAACAAAATTAGTTAATGAAAAACCAAATAATCTATACTGGATATAGAGAAAATAAAACAGTTATGAGCTATAAAGTAGAATGAATCCCAAATGCATCTTAACCCCGGTATCGCACATGGTAAACTAAAAACATGAAGTATTCATATATCATATGACACAAAAATGTAGATAATAAAATAATAAAAACAAAAAATGACTTATTATAAACATCATAATGTTAAATTAATAAATTAATTAAAAGCAGAATAATGTAATAACGGAAAAATTAAACCATACACCATAGTTTACCATATTATTATTTAAATCAATAACATTTGTTTCGACTATGCTACATCGAACTCAATATCTCAATTAAGGAAGATTAAAGACTAAAAAATAGCTTATTAAGAAATGTACCCTATGCATTTAGTAGTGACATAGTACACTCATTTATTAAAAATTAAGTGCAATTTAATAATGTAAACGATTAAAATTATTAATATAATAGAAACTAACTAAACAATAATCCATACATTGGTGATAGTTAAACTCCATAGAAATTTTGTACCAAATTAACAAAAGAATTTCCCACTTAAAAGAATTTTTAAATATATTAAATTAACCTTTGCGTATTATCCAGACAACACTGCCCTCCTCTCTCTCTCTGTGTGTGTATATATATACTAGCAGCCTTCGCCCGCTACTCGGTTACTTTAAAAGAATCTTGTATCAAACAAAATGCATCTAGTAACGGCTAAAAACTCAATACCTAATCAAATAGCCGTTAATCGTTGTCTTAATCGTATAATCTCACATTTTGTGATTCAAAATATACATTGACGACACAATATACAAATGTTTAATTATATTTTAGTAGATTTTCTACCTTTAATTTCGCGCTTCTACCTATAATCGATGCAAAGATCTTTACAAATGTCCTAAAAGTAGGGAACATCCATTAAACCCTCTTAGGGGGGAATTTCTAATATAGATAAAATACATGGTGATTTTAATAAATACATGGAAACTAAAAACAAAAGGCATTAAAATACAACAAACAAAGGGAGTCTATAAGGAAGCCATATTAGTGAAAAAGTCATGAGACGGTGTTCCCTCGTTGTAGAAAGTAGAAAAGGCTCAAGTAAGTGTAAATAGATAAAGGAGTTTAAGCAAAAAAAAATTATAATTTTTGGTAATTAGTACAAAAACAGCCAAATAAATAAAAATAAAAAGCCTTCCTTGAGGCAAAAACAGGAACTAAAAGAATGATGAATGCGATTAATATTTTTTATTGATTTTTTTCTTTTTTATTTAAGTTCATTTTCATAGTTTGACTGTTATTAGAATACATTTTGCTTAAATAAGCTCAAGAAGATAAACTTCAATGTTACTCATGGCATTGCATCTTAATTTTGGCATTGCACGTCAAGCCAGTTCATCTGCATTTTGTTAGAAGTCGAAAAAGCATAAAAGTTTGCAATTTGCTGTAAATAAACAGCAGGAAGATATACTTCAATGTTACTCTTGGCATTGCACGTCAAGCCAGTTCATCTACATTTTGTTAGAAGTCGAAAAAGCGTAAATATTTGCAATTTGCTGTAAATAAACAGCAGGAAGATATACTTCAATGTTATCCTTGGCATTGCTCCTTAGTTTTAGCATTGCACGTCAAGCCAGTTCATCTACATATTGTAAGAAGTCTAAAAATCATAAATGTTTGAAATTTGCTGTAAATAAACAGCAGGAAGATAGACTTCAATGTTACTCTTGATATTGCACGTCAAGCCAGTTCATTTACATTTTGTTATAAGTCGAAAAAGCGCAAATGATTGCAATTTGCCCTAAATAAGCAGCAGGAAGATAGACTTCAATGTTACTCTTGGCATTGCTTCTTAGTTTTGGCATTACACGTCAAGTCAATTCATCTAAATTTTGTTAGAAGTCTAAAAAGCATAAATGTTTGCAATTTGCTGTAAATAAACAGCAGAAAGATAGCCTTCAATGTTACTCATGGCATTGCTTCTTAGTTTTGGCATTGCCCGTCAAGCCAGTTCATCTACATTTTGTTAGAAGTTCAAAAAGCGTAAATGTTAATTTAGATATAGAGTGACTTCCTACATTCCTTACAGTGTCATTTTTTCACATATTTTGTTAGATATCTTACAAGTTATCAAAGGATAAGTTATGAATTTTTAAGGTCTGACTCCTTAAGCAATTTATTCTATGCTTCATAAACATTGTGAAGTAATTAATATTAGCTTTTAAAAGTTAACTTATATCATTATATAGTTATAAAAGTTTTTAATCAATTTTTTTCTTGGTTAATGTTAAAAGATTTTAAAAGTAGCACATTAAAATTCCTCAATATTTATATGCTATTTATATTGTAGATGAGAATTAATTATCTATGTTACTTAGTATACAAGCATTTCCCAAGGGATATGATTATTTTCATGTAACAAGAGAGTCATTAATGAAAATTTAATCCTCACTTATGATTAATTAATTACAAACACCTTTGCTTTTAGATATAAGTTGCACCTTATTATCTTAAGAGAAATTCAATCAATTATAGGAGACTTTTAATAAGAAGTATCAGGAAGTAGTGACATATGTTTATACTTTCGATGTATACGTGTATTTTACTAATAAATGTTTATCTTCTTATTTAAAATAACTTATATGCCCGAAAAAATATAGAAATATAATTTAAATAACTCTGAATCGTTAAAATGACTATTTTTTTTTTTTAACTGACCAATATTTTAAAACTCTTCAAAAAAATTAATATTTCCTACACTTCTATAATTTTTTCTGTCGTTCATTAATTCATTCATTGTATTAAAATTATATTGTAAATAACAATACATATTTTGTTTAAAAATACGAAATCTCAACAAACTCGTTTTTATCTTCAAACAGGCACAGAAAAGAAATAAAAGAAATAAAGTAGCTATTTATTGCAAATCATGTTTTCTTTAAATACATATTTAAAATTTTGAGGTCTGATTTATTTTAATCAGACACACTGCTTTAAAATTTGTCAAAATATCGATATTCTTTTTATTTTCATATTAACTGAAAATTTTTTTTTAATTTCTGTGTATTTTGGCATCTTATTTTTACCTATAAGACAATGATATCGCGAGATACTATAAATTTTGATAATAGAACCAGCGCAATTACCTATACAAACTGAAACTTTAATCTGATATTTCTTCATGTTATTTTAAATCACAAGCTATCAAAGCCTGAGAGCTTATGTGCCCGCCCGTTCTGTATGTATGTACGTTCGTTCGTGCGTGCGTAACCCGATAACTCATGATAAAATATCCCATGATATACCATCGACTTGAAATTTTGTATATGGGTGATTCTCAAAATAGGGGACAATTTATGTCTTTCGGCATACAAAAAAAATTGAGAGGTTTTCTGTCATGTTTTTATATTTAGATATGTTTTTCTTAATATTATTCATTGTTTGCACTCAAGAATTACTCACTTTTTAGTTAAAAACACCTTAAAAGAACAGAATAAAGATTCAAAATGTCATTAGCATGGATGTGTAAAGCAGCTGTGCCTTGTGTATACTAGGATTTTTCAAGAGTTAATATGATGTTTATAAAATAAACAAATGTTATTCTTTCTTTATATTAATCAAGGAGAGGATTTATCCAGTAAATTTCTTTTTAAAAATAAAATTATAGTACATAAAAAAAGAATTAAAGTTTGTCCTCCATATTCGATTTTCAAAACAAGGTCATACTAAAACAGCTGGTTATTAATCAAAATTTCATTTTCACATATGACAATAGTTTGAAAATATAAAGTTTCTCCATGGCAACAAGTAGTCATTTTAAACCAGCCAGAAACTAGAAGCATGTATTGTATTTTAAGAATAGAAGTTGAATATTAGGGGGTTACATCAATTGTATGTCATTAGAATGGATAATAATTTTCATGTTTATTTTATAGTTAAAATTTTTATTTTATTTATTTGCATAGAACTTTTATGTTTTAAAAAGCCCCAGAAAGGAATATTGCATTGTGATTATATTATGGCTCATAATCTTATTTAAATTAAAATTTGTCATTAGCATGGGCAGATATCAGTGTCATTAGAATGGTTTTTCTGTCCATGCTAAAGACTCCTATGTACATAAATGTAACCAGTGCTTATATTGTATCCTTTATAAAGTTTAATTTTACGTATAAATTTAGGTATTACATTTATTATCCCTAAAATATGCATTAAATCTGTAGGAAAATCACTAAGACAGCTTCTTACATTGTTAGTGTCAGAATGTTGCTCATGTAACAAAGTATGCTCTTTGGTAATGTTTTTATTCTCCTTATATGTATATATGTAAAAATGGAAACCATTTGCTGAAAAAAAGGCTATTAAATATAGAAAAAAATATATTTAAACAGGAAGAAAATAAAAATTTCATAATATATTTATTCCATACAATTCGTTTTGTCATTAACATGGCTCAAAAAATACTATTGTTTTTTAAGTTAATTTTTAAATATTTAGCTCTGCTGACTACATATAAAGTATACCTAATACTATATTAACAACACCTATTTTTTTCAGAAATTTTGCTAACAGTAATTTTTTTAAGATTTCATTTTTGAAATCGTCCCCTATTTTGAGAATCACCCATATAGGTATATCCTGATAAAGAGCTTCCCTGATTAGTTTTTGGAGTGCATTCGATATGTATAAGAAGGAGAACAGGGGACTCATGACCCTCCCCTTAATTGATATAAATGGGTTTTTCATGCAGAAATATTAGTTTTTTTCAAAATTTACACATAGGATCATTCTGATGAAGCGCTTCCGTGATTACTATTAGGTGTTCATTTGATAAATATAAATAGGGGAAATGGGGGATCTAATGCCCCTCCCCTTAATTTATATAAATGGGTTTTTCATGCAGAATTGTCAGATTTCGTTCAAATCTCTGAATAGTTTTGGAAGTTTAATGATTAGGTTTAAAGAGGGGATAACTCATCTTAAATTATATAAATGGGTTTTTATTAAGAATTTTCCGACTTCCTCTGAATTTTTGATATGGATTTTTTATATGATAAAGCATATCACTGATCAGTTTGAGGAGCTGTTCCCCCTCCTTAATTTTTTTTTTCGAACGGAATTAACCCTTCAAAATATAAGGCTGTAATGTACAATCAGTATGCGTAGCCCGTGAGCTGAATGCTATCAGTTTAACTGGGCAATATTCTTTTTATTTTTAAACTTGCTTCTTCTACAGGGTGATTCAGCTCGTCGGTGACAAACTTTAAGGATCGATAGAGCACACCTAGACGAACATTTTTGAATAGGGAATGTAGGGTCCCTGACGCGATGGTAAGGCGCTAGGCGCTTTCGAAAATTTGGGTGCCGAAATTCGAAACGTCATAAAAACTAGGGAAATGGTTAGATTTTCTTGCTTGTTGCGTCGAAATGATTCTGTTTGTTTAGACTTTCTTCAGTACCAATTTGATAAGCGTATCTCTTAAAACATGGATAGGGGGCGCTGCAGACTTTGGAGAGCTAGACAACAACTTTAAGCCCGTTATTTTGATAATTTAACACATGCTCGCCAAAGTTTTTACTCTAACTTAAAGTTTGAACCCAAAAGTAGAGCCCTGCAAAAAGCGTAAGGGCCGGAATAAAATGTCAAAGTACAGGGTGGTCGAAACTCGAAGGCTCCTAAGAGATAAACAAACAGATTTCTTGACTTATGGCATGCATTTTCATGATTCTGTTTGCTGGGGCTCTCTGAAACTCAGTTGAACGGTACAAAAAGAAGCATCGATAGGGGGCGCTTTGGGCAAAAAACATAATTCGTTGACATTTCGGACGCTAACTGGAAACGGGGCTCTACGATCAGTTAGAAACAAAACAAGAGAGTAATTTACTTATCATAAGAAGCTATTAAAACTGCAGTTTGTTTGTTTTTTTTAACAAACATAGCTGGTTTCAATCATGCACAATGCGCGCAAGAAAATTTACATAAGGTGCTTTTTGCTGATTTATGCAAAAGATATCGTACCATATCGATATGCAAAAGATACGTAATGCGTAGACGACAACGCGAGATGACGTAGTTGTATGCGCAGACACGTCTTTTGAACGTGCGGTACCTACTTAAGCTTCGGGTTACTTGTCTGCAGATCGGTAGTAGGATGGAACGGTACACAAACTCTGAATTGGCTGACATGCATTTGGCGTATGGCGCTGCTGGTTGTAATGGACGAGCCGCTCAGCGGTTGTACGCCGAGCGTTACCCCAACAGGCAAATCCCCTGCCATGCCTTCTTCGCTCGAGTACACCAGAGGTTGTCCACAATGGGATCTTTCGACGGAGGCAGGCCTGAACGGGAGCGATCAGTGAGCACCCCCGACAACGAAGAGGCTGTGCTTAACCTGGTTGAGGACAACCCAGGTCTTAGCACGAGAGATATCGCCAGACATGTTGGCATTTCGCAAGCAACTGCGTGGCGCATCTTATGTTCCCGGAATCTCCACCCTTACCACATCCAGCGGGTGCAGTTGCTCAGAGAGCAGGATTTTGGCCCTCGAGTGGAATTCTCAAGATGGTACTTGGCGATGAGATCCAGGGATCCCCGTTTTGTAAACAGCATTTTGTTTACGGACGAGTCCACCTTCAGCCGGGAGGGAATGTGGAACGCCCACAACAGTCATGTGTGGTGTGATGAAAATCCACATGAAACCAGAAGCCGAGCAGCCCAGGAGCGTGTCTCAGTAAATGTGTGGGCCGGCATTCTGGGGGATTGCCTCATTGGCCCTTATTTGTTACCTGAACGGCTGACAGGTGGAAATTACCTGATTTTCCTGGATCAAGTGCTGCCGCAGCTTCTGGAGGAGGCGCACGTACCCGAAGGTTCGCGTCGCCAGATGTGGTTCCAGCACGATGGAGCTCCGGCCCATTACACGAACGACGTGCGTCTCCATCTAAACGCAAGGTATGGCCAGCGGTGGATCGGACGTGGGGGTCCAGTTCACTGGCCTGCCCGATCACCAGACCTCACCTGCTTGGATTTCTTCCTTTGGGGTTACCTGAAGGCCGAGGTATACCATACACCTGTCAGCAGTGCTGAAGAACTTGTGGCGCGCATTGTGGCAGCTGCAGGGCAGATCAGAGATACTCCTGGCATTGTTGGAAACACACACTCCTCAATGCGACAGAGGTGTGAAGCCTGCATCATGGCCCAAGGTCGAAATTTCGAGCATCTTCTGTAGTGTTATTTTTTGTAAATAAATTTCCAGTATCATTGATGTTTTTGGTCTAAATTTATTCAGAAGTGTTGAGCAGAGGTAGAAAATGTGTTTTCATTATTACTAACTGATCGTAGCGCCCCGTTTCCAGTTAGCGTCCGAAATGTCAACGAATTATGTTTTTTGCCCAAAGCGCCCCCTATCGATGTTTCTTTTTGTACCGTTCAACTGAGTTTCAGAGAGCCCCAGCAAACAGAATCATGAAAATGCATGCCATAAGTCAAGAAATCTGTTTGTTTATCTCTTAGGAGCCTTCGAGTTTCGACCACCCTGTACTTTGACATTTTATTCCGGCTCTTACGCTTTTTGCAGGGCTCTACTTTTGGGTTCAAACTTTAAGTTAGAGTATAAACTTTGGCGAGCATGTGTTAAATTATCAAAATAACGGGCTTAAAGTTGTTGTCTAGCTCTCCAAAGTCTGCAGCGCCCCCTATCCATGTTTTAAGAGATACGCTTATCAAATTGGTACTGAAGAAAGTCTAAACAAACAGAATCATTTCGACGCAACAAGCAAGAAAATCTAACCATTTCCCTAGTTTTTATGACGTTTCGAATTTCGGCACCCAAATTTTCGAAAGCGCCTAGCGCCTTACCATCGCGTCAGGGACCCTACATTCCCTATTCAAAAATGTTCGTCTAGGTGTGCTCTATCGATCCTTAAAGTTTGTCACCGACGAGCTGAATCACCCTGTATAAATACTAAGACGTTTGCTTATTTAGATAAATTTTTTGCTTGCTCTCCATGGTGTATTTAACTTTTTTGTGCATGGATTTAGCATTCAATGTTATAGTTATTTAAAAAAAAAATAATTGAGAGTTAGTTGAATTTTCTTCATTCTTTAATATACACGTGAGAAAAAAACCCACAATAAATGTAAAATTCCACACATCTAAAAATCCACGTACAGTTTTATGTTGTACATCCTAATGAATGAGGAAAAAAATTGAAACAAAAATATTTATATTCATAAAAATAGTATGACTTTTTTTAAATGTTCAATTTTTTAAGTACATTTTAGCAAAAATGAATGTTCTAAAATATTTTTTTGAGATTTTATTTAATTCTTAGTATTAAGTATTGCGACCCAACTATATTAAAGTATTATTCACAATTGAAAACATAATTTCAAAGGTACTATGCACCCTTAAACGCGTACTGGTCACTTTAGCTACTACTAAGAATAATTGAAACTTTTCATGATTTTTAATATAATAATAATTGGAAAATATACTACTTTAACAGTTTTTTAATTATAAACTTTCAAATGTTCTTATTCACAATCAAGAAACTATTAAAAAAAACTAAAATTTAAAATTTATTGAGAAACTATTGTAATAAAGAACATTTTATATTTAAAAAGTTTCACATAAAAAAGGTTATTTTTTAACGTAGAGTTTTACATAGATTTAAGTAAAAACTAACTCTAAAATTGCACAAATATCTGAAAATTTATCTTATTTGTATTTAAACATAACTTAGTGAAATGTGTTTTTGCGTAGTTTAATTTAAAGCACAATGAGCGGAACTACAGTGTTTAGCATAAATTCGTATAAAGCAGCTCTGATTCTAGGATATTTCCATAAACTTAGGTTTTAATGCTGACCCTTTTTTTGTCAAAATAAAAGACTTGTTGATAATATATGAAAAGACTGTGATATAATAGGTATTTTTAGTTGATTTAAGGTACTTAAAAAAATAATTAATTTAATACTGGCTCATTGAGGCAGGCCGTGATAATGATGATAACATAATGAAATGGTATTATTGTCTTTTCTCGCTTACATTTTTATTTCTTTTTACAACTAAAAATTACCACCAAACAAAACCCTTCTCATTTTGCCATAGGTCTACAATGTTGTTGAAGATTTTTACAATTATGTAATTTATTTTTTTTCTATTTTTGATATCATTTATTTTAATAATGTTGCGAAATCTGCAAATAAAAATTTTTTATTCATTTAACATTTTATACTTCTTTGAATATCGACATTTTATGCTTAAACATTTCAGACAGACCTTGTGATGATTTTCATTAATATCTGTGACGTGCCAGCCACAGGTGATTTATTTATTTTATATTGAATGACCACACTTGTAATGATTTCAGCCCCTTTCCAGGTTCCAGTTTCCGCAGCATAATCATAAGTCATCTTCACGATTGTCATTTTTTTATTTCACCATTCTAAATTAGCAGATGTACTCTAAAATTTCACAAATAAAACTTGACACACATAAAATAAATTCAACAACAATTTAAAATCTGAAATCCCTGCTGAAAAACAAAAGTCACTGTCCCACTTCTCCCACTCTCTGCTTTTTTTTTCGTTTCCAGCAGTCTCATATCTCAGCGCCGTCTGGCCAACATAGAAGAGGCAGCCTGGATTCAGGACCACACAGTCAGGATCGCTTCTTGCGAAATTCTAGGCGGCAGTTTCATGCCAAATTCAGTTCTCGGAGTCGTTACACACTATCAATTTTAATGCTAAATGTAAGAGTCTATTCAAGTATTTAGCAAAGATAAATATACAAACATTATATGACAATTTTGTAAATGAAAAAGGTAAATCCTGAAAGTATAATAAAACTATGGTGCTATTAAAATGAAGATGTATAATCTGATTACATTTTTTAAAATATTTCAATAATACATTTTTGTCAAAAAATTCGCTGCTAAGACAAGTTAAAATGTAAAAGAAATAGTTATTGTTAAAACACTATTAAGATTCCTTCAAGTGAATAGAGGTGACTTTTCATACAATAAGAGATATGAGGATCCCAGAAGCCAAGGAGTATAAGTGACAAAATTGAAAAAAATGAGTTAAGTGCACAGGTATCTGGAATAAGCTTTTTCATTTCAGGTAAAGAAATATAGGTCATTTTCTTATTATTTGCTGAGTTATAGAGATAAACCACTTTTTTCGAAAAACAAACAATATTGATTAATTATACATTTAAAGAAAATTGTACTCTATTTTTTTAACAGTTATTGAAATGAGAGTTCAAAGATTAAAATGCAACAAGCAGATGTTTTCTATTTGAATTTAGTCAATTGTTATTGATTTTCCAATTTAACATCAATTATCTTTAAACTCAATTTACTCCAAATCGACATTTTGTCACTTGTACCCCTTGGCTTCAGAGGTCGTCATATATGAAGGACTGCCACAGCAACTATTTTTAAATTTCATCCGTACCACTATATTTAAAACACAAATTCACTAATAAATTTTTCTTGTGGGTTTTACAGAAAATAATTATAATTTTTTATTTTAATAGACGCCAGTGGCAGCACTATGAAACAAATATCCACACTTTAAAGAATTCTTTTGCATTAATTTTTGTTTTAGCATAAATTTAAAAATATTTATCAAAATTATTAAGTTTAATGCTATGTGCTTCAAATCTTTAAATGAAAACTAACAAATCAAATCTCGAATTAACTTTATTCCAAGACTGCCACACAAGACTAATATTTCGAGTTGTTCAGTAATATTCTATTCTGTTTCTATCCATGTAGAACAATAATTTGTAAGGTTTTTACTTACATAATACTAAACAGTCGAAATAATTCTCTTCATGATAGAAGACTGCCTAATGCATGTTTGCAATAATTAATGGGATTCTTGTAGCATAATGTATAAGTAAATATGTGACTGTTCCATAACTATGGATTGTAGGATTCAAGCAGCAATGGTTACGTATTTTACTGAGATTGTAACACAGGAGAATTTAATGGAAGTATTGCATAATCTGAACTTTAATGTTTCTTAAAAACGTATTTTCAGGAAGATTAAATTCTAAGAGAGTTTCTATTATTTTTTATACTGTTGATTTAATAAAAATAACGTATTAGTAGTATGTAGTTCTGTCTTTTTATAATCGCATGATAAAATAGAAATACTTACTAATGGATAAATTAACAATAAAATTTACTAACCACGCTGACTGTTCAAGTAAAAATCTACAAAAATCCATGGTGAGCAAAGACACGTTCATCGCAAATTTTATCTAAAGTAGTATCGCATATTATAAAGTCCAATTTACTAAAGAAATATAGCAAAATCTTCTAATTTCTATATAGTAACTGTGAAAAAAATGTACACAAATTGATATAAAATTAATCAAGATAAAAAATACCAACTAATGCAAAAACATATTTTTGTGTAAGGCTAAATACTTTTATTAACGTTATTTGACAGGTGAAAAATTATGTATGTGCTAATTACAATAGACTAGGATTTTTGCAATTGGAAATATTTTTATCCAACTTCAAAAGTAATATTTATTTACCTTCAATGATTGATTACAATTATTGATTTACAATGATTTGCAATTTGATATAAGTCGCCGTAATATACTATTCATTATGGACATGCATGCTAGAAAATATTAAATTAACCACATTTAATCTATATGTAAAATGCACTACTAGTCTTAAACTACTCGTAAATTATATAAATTGGTATAATTTTTATTTTAAATAACGAAAGAACAAATGAAATAGTAAAATATTAATAAAAATACAAATACAGTTTCAAATTAAAAATCAGTTATGATATAAAAGCACATGCAATGTATTAAATGTAAAGTGCATGTGACATATGCGTTAAGTCATTATTGGTATTAAATCTAATAGTTTGTTGATAGTTTTTTGGTCGACGGATTAATTGATAGGTAAAAGAGACATCCTTATAACTCCAAAAATGATAAACCTATTAACTAAAAGTTTACTGACACAGATGATGTCTCATTTTTGCAATCGAAATATATATTTGAATTGAAATGCACACGAAATACAAATTTATGAAAAAGTCTTAGTGTATTGAACTTAAGATTACAAATATCTCTACAATTCATTATCTGATCGATTTCATTGATATGCATAGTTATATTTTTTATCGCATTTTACCTCCACTACTTTAAATAAGAAATTAGAAAATATTTACATATCTTTCTTCAGAACGAATATTTCGAGAGTCCAAAATAAAAAGTTCGGGATAATCGAGGTGATTGATATTCAATAGGCTTTTCCCATTGTTCATAGTAAGTACGCATAAAACTTTAAGTCTCTGTGCCAATTCGTTCAGAGATAGAGCGTTTACAGACAAACAGACAGACAGACAGTGAGAAGGACGGCATTTTTTTTCTAAAAATATGTTTTTTGGACTCTTCTGTGCCCGAAACGTGTAAATCCGTCAAAAAAATTTCGATTTTCAAAGGGTTTGCAAGAGTTATCCTATACTACGTATGATGGGTAAGTGAAAAGGGGAGAAAAAAACTAAATTATCGTATGAGAGTTAATAAGTAACATTTTTTATTTGCTTTACTTGTAATGTTGTATTCTCTTATACCTAAAATACTTAATAATTAATGTCGAAAAATGTCACAATTAACACAGATTTTTATCGCAAATGTACTTTAATGCAATTTGTTCAAAGAAGACATTGCATAACGTTTCTGAAACGCTATTAATAGCGTTAAGTTCAATCTGGATAAGACCATATGTCTTAATAATGAGTTGTATATCTAGAAATGATGACAAATGATGTATATGAGGCTTTTCTATTCAAATTTATTTCACTGAAGTTTGCCGAAACTCTTTTCTATAGACTACTTTGCATTTGGTCTTATAAAAACGTTTTAAATGCGGTATTCTGGAGAATAAAGAGTGGACTCTAGAGAATTATGGTCGAGGAATGGAATCAAATAAAGATTGATAAATTCATGCCTTATGTCCAAAAATAAAGTCTATCTTAAAAATATTTCGCATTAAATTTATATTAAATCCAGATGTGATATGATTGTTCATCCATGTTAAGCATTTTGAAAAAATTATAAATTTTATTATTGTTTATATGCAGGATGACCAGAGTTAACACACATATCATATAACCTCTCTATAAAATGAACTACTTACTGTATAATATCCACATTTTGTATTCATACTCATCATGATAAGGGAAAATTTATCTACGGCTCATTTCATATAAAATGATTAAATCAACTGTAGCTGTAACAGATATTATTGAAAATATAAGTAGATACTATTCATTTAGGAGAGAGTGCAAAATGATGGATATCAGTATTCTTTATTTAAAGTATAAAATCTTGCATTAAAAGTTATACAAAATCGAGGTTTTGTATACATGCTTGAAATTTCAATTTTGATTATTAGCCTTAGGAACGGAAAAACAGCATTAAAATTTTTTATAGATCAGAATGAACAATAAGTAACAAATTAGCGTATTTTAATAACTATGTTTTTATTTTGTGATTAAAAAGAAGTAATAATAAATTTTGAGATAAAAATGAAATATTTCTATTACTGGTTTGAACACAAAGAAAATCAATTACAATTTAAAAAATATTTGACGCTATAGTTATTGGCATATATTTTAAATATCGAAACTTTCATTATTGCCTTTTTATTATGTAATGAGAAAAAAAAGAACGATAAAAAATGTTGAGGGAAAAATTCAGTAATTCTATCACTTGCTTGAACTTGAAGAAAAGTTTTTATAACCTTTAAATCATTTGAATATTTTAAGCGTAGAAACTTTTATTCTTGCTTTCATTTTATTTTGCCGCAAGAATATATTAAATTTGAGTAGAAAGTAAAAGATTCATTTCAACAAAAATATATATATAATAGTTCTAATCCACATAGAAACAGTAGCTGGCACTGATTTTTCCCCTTGAAATTCTTAATTATTTTAAGAAACAAGCGCAAATTCAAAGACGAATAGCACTTGCAAGTAACAAATATTACTTTTTGAACCCACACACCACATCTGTTAAGTTAAGAAACAAAAGGCAAATTTGAATTTTTTGAGCATACCAAACTTATTGATCCTAATGACTGCGAAATATTGTTAACGTCGGACTTTTCTTTTATTTATTTTATCTTATTTTTGCGGATACATAAGAGGAAAAATTATGAATTAATGTATTTTTATAATTTCCTAAATTTTTTTGAAGATAAAGAAAATAAATGACAATTTTAGAAAAAAAAACATATATATATATAAGTGTGTGTGTGTACAAAAAATGCGCCTTTAGTTGAAAACACACTACATGAAATTTAACTCTGAATAAGGAGGCAAGTAGTCTCAACATGTCAAATGATATTTATTATGTACTAAATAAAAATCACTTCTTGTATGCTACTTATTTTGCATACATTACCTAAAGAAATAACATTCTGCGTAAATCAAGGGAGTCAGTCATTAATGAAAATGTAAGCCTTATTGATTGCTAATTAATTAAAACAACATTGTTTTTCAGTTTATGAAAGACGCATTATTATCTGGTCACAGTTTTAATTAATTGCACAAGTCTTTCAAAGTGATGAAGAGAAAGTAGTAACTTTTGAAGCATTACGTGCATAAATTTTATTAATAATGCTTACCCTCTTTATCTTTTTATTTATTTATATGTACTATATTAGCTTAATAAGACATTTAAAGTTAACATGTTTGTTTAATATGAGTGAATGTGTATTTTGTAAAAAAGTAAACAGTGTTTTTTATTTAAATATTTTTTCCGCATGCAGCTTTAACATTTATCTTATATTAAATAAGTTATATTTTTAAAATATTATTATCATGTTATTGTGAAATCCTATATTATATATTAGATTAATATATTAGATTAATATATATAATTAATACTATAATATATTAGATTTTATTATTTTACAAATCAAATTATATTTTTTAATACAAAATTGAGATTTTATTTTGTAAAAACTATCAATGGAAGGATTTAATAATAAATAGCTAAACACATATTTTCTATAATTATTCTATTATTAAACCTCAACTTTTTACTTTATTTTATAACTCAATTAAAAAACTGTTAACTCTATTATAAAACATATTTTCGATTCAATTAAGAAATAGTGTAAAATCATATAAAAATATGTAGTATATATATATATATATATATATATATACCTTAAATAAAAACATTTCAGAATATTCGTTCTAAGAAGTAATCATGTATTTTGCAACAATGATTTGTGCAACGATGTCTATTTTAAATGATTTTGTACTATGTTGTTAATATTTTCTTTAGGAACATTGAAGATAAATATTTTTATATAAATTTTGAAAATTTAAAATATTAAACTTTTCTGTTTTAAAATAAAAAAATGTTTGATCTATGCAAAAATCATTTTAAAATCAAAACAATGCATAAGGCGCTTTTCGAGCTCGAAAATTAACAGATCGTCATTAGCTGCTTTAAACACGCGTATTCCTTAAGGGGATAAGGGCAAAAATAAAATGAATGTTTGGTGAAAAGAATGATTAAAAGATTCATTTGTAACCTTGTCCCGTTACTATAAAGTTTTATCAGTAGCTGATGACAGACTGTTTTTATATTTTTATGACAAAGAATTAAAATTTATGTATTGATCTAATAATGGGAAAAATCGTAAAAAAATAATAATTTTCAAATTTTCAATTAACTTTTGATATTTTATAATGTGTACCCTACTTAAACAATTTTGGTTTTAAAATATTATATTGCTATATTTTAAGTAATTTTTGAATTAAATTTTGCTTAAATAAATTAATTTTACCTGCTTAAAACTCTGCAACGTTTTTTATATTAATATTTTTATGTATTCAGTGAATGTAATAAAAATAGATTTTGCGGATGTAGCGCCAGTCAAATTGTCATAAATAGATGCAAAAATTCTGCTAGAAGATTTTATGTTTTTAAACTGTTTATGGGGATGCTAGTAACAAGAATTAATGGTTTTCCAACAAAATTTCTCGAGGCTAAATTTTGTGGAGCTAAAAAACCACGAAATTTTCGGACTTTTTTCAATATTTTACCCATAACTCAAAAATTATAAAATTTTTGCGTTCCATACTCAATTACAAAAAGAAAGAGCATTAAATTCTCTACAAATTTTGTAATAAAGACTTTTTCCTAAACCCTTTATTAAGAGAACTACAGCTTTCTGTAAATGACCCTTTTTTTTCTAACTTTGTGGGAAAATCGGAAAAACGAAAAATTGACACCATTTTTCATTGTTTTATCTTCTTTAATTTAACTTATTTATATTACAGGTATTTGTATGATAGTAATCATGATTAGTTACAACGGTAACACTGTAAAAATATTAAGAGTATAGTAACTTTTTTGTATTTAGAGCATAAGTGGAGGGGTACACGACATTTCGGTCCCGCCATTTCGGTCCCGCCGTTTCGGTCCCGAGACATTTCGGTCCCGAGACATTTCGGTCCCTGGCCATTTCGGTCCCGAGACATTTCGGTCCCGAGACATTTCGGTCCATGGCCATTTCGCTCCCGAGACATTTCGGTCCCTTGCCATTTCTTTAAAGGCCACCTTATAACTTGGTTTCTGATTGATGAAGGCCTACTAAACGCTGTAAGCTCAACATTGTTCCGGCTTTTTTTTAATATTTTTATTCTCCTGCCCCCCTTCCCCCAAATTTTATTCAAATTTGGGGGAAGGGGTTTATTATTCAAATTGAATATAATAGTCCAATAAGTTTAATCTATTGTAACTCGTGATAATAAAATCACAACAAGTTGAAAATTTGATTAAATAATGTTATATAATTTTACACTGTCTTTATTATTATAATTTAACATAATGAATATTTTAAGTTTTATCATATATTCATTGTATTAGGTATTTTATCTATACAAAAAACTAAAATATTTATTTTATTGATTGTTTTAGCACACTTTCTTAGAATCTTTAAATTAGTGATTTCCTAACTAGGCGTGCTACGAAAATTTTTTGTTTGAAAAATAAAAATGCCCCAACGACCTTTTTTATGTAATAATTATTGGTTGCATTTTTTTTTTTTTTTTTTTTTTTTTTTTTTTTTTTTTTTTCACGGTTTTCTCACTTTATGAAGACAATTTTTGTGAATTAATTTTATTGAAAGTGGGCTTATTTCATTGTAATAAAATGATTATTTTTCAATTTTATATAATAATGTAATTATTATTTTAAATAATTTTATTTTCAAATTTTAACTGACAAAATTAAGCTTTTTTAATTTATCGTTTATTTATTTATTTATTTGCATTACCTTTTCGCTCCCACTTACACAGAAAAAAAATTGACAATTCTTATTTTAATTTTATTATTGATTGAATTAATAGTTTTAAATTTCAGTAACTTTAAATATAAAATAAATAAACAGGTAAACAATAAGTTTCAGTTTATAACTACTACAAAACATAATGATAAATTGAATATAAAACAGAATATTTATTGAGTTTATTTAAAGTAAAATTCGAAATGCGTATTAATAATTTTATCAATTTAATTAAATAAAGATTCATTAAATTAAAAATAATATATTTAATAAAATATTAATTTGATTTTTTTTTTAAATCACTAACTGTTTTGAGATTTAATTTATAGCAATTATTCATCACCATAAGTTTTTATTCAAAAAAGGAAATTATTATTATTATTATTATTATCGAAAAATCAGTAACGTAACATTATAATTAATTAAACATAATAATGCAACACTGTAACAATGCGTAAAAATATTTCTTAACAGTGTTAGGTAACATTATTATCCAGATGCAGATTTAAATTTTCTGAAACAAAGTTATAGTTTACAGTTCGCAAAAAGCAATCATATATTAATTAATTATTTTTAAAGAGTAAGAAAAATATCATAAACTAACCAATAAATGAATAAATAACATATTTATTTTGAGAATCCTTATAATTTTTATATATCCTAATGAACTTGATAACATTATAGTAGCTGAAATTTAAAAAATATGTTTTTTCATTTTTGCTATAATAAGAGCTATAAACTAGATTTTAAACAAGTAATTGATAAATAAGTCACTTAAACAATTAATAGTTAAAATAATTTTGAATTCTTATTAATAAATATGTTTGATAAAAATAATTTAATTTTTAATTTTTTTTAATTTAACAGCATAATTATTAATGCTTTAAAATTTTCTAAGATTATGTTAATCATTTAATAAAATAATGTATAACATTAAGTAAGAAACAAATCAAAACCGAGTGCCGGGAATTTTTAAACACTTATAATTTTTATGTTGGTGTTCCTATAAAATTTGAAATATATGCATATAAGTACCAGCTAAGTACTACTATTAACCTCTTTTAAGCAAAAATTCTGCATGTCAATCAATTGTCAACGCCCATCTGAACAAACAGTCATCTTTATACAAGATAGCTAGAAAAGCTAGGTAGTTAGCTTTGTTCTACTTATCTTGATCTTTATACACTTGTCAGATGAAATCCCTCATTCTATAATACAATGTCCTTTTTACTCTGGAGTTCAAATGCGGACGGACCTCCCAGATTTGAATTGTGTTTATTTCGCTCGTAGCTTTTGAATGTAATAAGCATAAAAAGTGTTTAATGTATTAAAAAGGATTTGTAATTCCTGCATTGTTATATGTAAAAAGGTTGTTACACGTAAAAAGTTATTTCGTAGCAATAATTGTTATATGTAAAAAGATTAACGCAAACTTTTAAATAGTTTTTTTAATAGCGAAATAAAATAATTATTTAAAAAATAAAATGTTTTAGTCAATCCCGATGCAGAACTTAAAAAATAATGTGGCTTTATCACAATTCCATGTTAAAAACCAATTTAAAAAAAAAATTGTAAAATGCCATAATCTAAAAATGATGTGCCGTTAAATAATAGGATGAAATAAAGATTTCTAAAACTATTTGCAGATTTTTTTTTTCATTATTAAACACATATTGTACAAATTATATGCAACTGAAAATGTGTAGGCCATGGACATTTGCTTAAGCAAATTAAATTCGACTTATACGTGTTTTTAAATTACCAGATCTTCATGATTGAGGAACTTCTATATAAATCCACAGAACAATCCTCTCCTCACTCCTGAAAACAATTACTTCTGTCATATGAAATTTGCATGGCGTTTGAATCCGCTGCAATATGTTTGAGTTTGGATCCCAGTTATACGTGTAAGCGGTTTTTGGGTACTTGTTACTTCTAATTAATCGCATTACACTCAGAGCCCGATCAAGCTGAAGTTGGGCCCAGGGACTGATAAAAAGTTGGGCCTCCCTATCTATGGATTTTTGGGAACACTTTCATAAAAAAAGAAGGTTTATTTAAAGAGTTGACAAAGTTGTTTGGGTGAAAAATACCAAGTTTAAAGGCTTCTAAAATTTTTATTGAGACATTTAGAATATTTAAATTTTACGTTTCATATTTTATAAAACAAAATTATTTGAGAAGTATTTGATTAAGGAAAAAAAATCAGCCACATAATTTATGGGCCCCTGAAATTATTGGGCCCAGGACCAAGGCCCCGGTGGCCCGTGCATTAATCAGGCCCTGATTACACTAAAACTTTATGTGGCTTTCAGTTAAAAAACCAGTGTTGAATTCAGACACTTTTCTCCGGGAGGGACTTCTGTGGTTCCGGGGGGATTCAATAGAGTCCTGGGGGGATTACACTTTTTTACCACTGAAAACACAAAATCTCAAAATTTCCGGGGGAGGGCATTGATAGCTCTGGGGGGAATGACCCGCCCCTGAATTCAACACTCTAAAATGTTCCCTATAAAATTATGTCAGATATTTCCCGTGCACAAAATTTCAGCTTGCTGGAGAAGGGACCGAAATGTATGAGGACCGAAAAGTCCAGGGACCGAAATGTCTCGGGACCGAAATGTCTCGGGACTGAAACGTCTCGGGACCGAAATGTCTCGGGACCGAAACGTCTCGGGACCGAAACGGCGGAACCGAAACGGCGGAACCGAAATGGCGGGACCGAAACGTCCTGCTTCCTAAGTGGAGAACATCAGTATTAGGTATTTAACTGAATATAAGCAGAAAATACTTGCACTGCATTTTTACATCATTTTCTTCTGGATAAATAATGTCTTCAACATTTTCACAGTTGATCTTGTTACAGTTTTTATAAATTGTCGAGCATTTGAGTCCTGATTTTTGAATAGAACATTCTTTGATGCATCCTTTTTTACAGCTACATGACACAACATGGAGCAAGGATTCAAGTGCTGGGTCTTGACACATTTGAACTGGCTGAAAGAGACCACCCCACTTGTGAACCCACCCCCATTCTTCAAGAGGGATGTTTTTTCCTAGCCAAACATGTACCTGATTATAACATCTTAGAAAATGATGCTGGGTCAGCCCCTTGCGTTGGTGATAGTCTTGCAAGATGAACATTGCTTTTTGTGGCAGATTTAGCAAATAACTGGAACCTCAAGGTGTTCAATTTCTGTGTGGTATCTCTGCATCTACTGTATCGTGCAATAATGATCTTTTGCCTTAATGATTTCTTGGCGGATAGAATCTGGTTTATTGAACATGCAGGCTATTTCTTCAAGCTGATCATGTTTTTTTCAAAGTGTTACAAAACTTTGACTTTCCTTGCCCAAAAAGAGCGGATGTTGTATCGCATTCGTTGATTGCGCAAGTGAAAAGAACATTGCTGTAATTGCATTATGACATGGTTGAAAACCACTTGGTTTTAATGTTACTTTTCTATGGCTTTTGGAAAAAGAGATTTTTGTGCTTATAGCCCAAGCTGGTCATGATCACGAGAAGATATCTTCTCCGACAATTATGACGCTTTCAAAAGATTCAGCTTTTGAAATGGCTTAAGTAACTATCATGACATTAGCTTCTTCTTCTGCCCTGTCAACGTGAATTCTTGAAGTCTGTTATTTTGAAATTCTGTTTTAAGCAGTGAAACGAAGCGGCTCTTGTCTTTGTCATTGGCTTCCTGAACGGATGTTTCGGGTCGACGCCCTCTTTTCTTTCCACCTATTACAGATTGCTATAATTTTACGCGATAAAAATTATGATACCATGCATCTGCAGCTACCAAGTCAGTTCGTGCTGAATATGTTCAATTACTTTCTGGGACCATTCTTACCCACGTTTTTCTGCAGCATTAAAAAATATAATTTTAGTTTGTAACTTCATACCTTTGTGGGTCAAATTTCTCTCTGCGTAACTTTTTTTTCGTTGACTTTATCGGGGTTACCTTCTTCACATAAATAACAATTATCTTGAAAATTGAAAGAAATGCTCGATCGGATCGACAAATTAGTCTGTGTAGAATGTTCATCCCGACGAACATATGCTGCTATCATTCTCTCATATGTTTCTCGCATATGTTTTTCAGCAATCATCATATACTCTAACTTCCTTACTACTTTTCAAAAAATTTTGATGAATATCATTTTAACACTGAATGCTACATTGAAAGAGCTTGGCAAGTCCTTTTTGGCTCACAATTTGGTATCACTATTTGAAGTCTTTTGACAAACGGAACAAAATTTTGGGTCGAGCTCACTCATATTTCATTACTGCACGAGAAGAAGACACGCAATAAACTGAATAGCAACATATTAGAAGAGTATGCCTTTAAAAAAAATTTGCGTCTGCACAAAAATGAATCGGGAATGTCACATTGCCGTTGTCTTCCATCTATATCCCTTTTTTTAATACCCCGGCCCTCCATCCTTTCATAATTATTTTTCTTACACGATTTCCATAATTTGTACTTCTTCTGCCTGCCTTTCTTAAAACTTCGACTTCTCATTCATCAACAGGCGTATTTAATTTTCATTGTTAGTGATGAATGAAAGTTTGGGAGGTGGGGAGGTGAAAAATAGGCCACTTTCTGTAAAGTTTTAAAAAAAAGTGACATTTTCAATGAGCCATAGCGCGCTTCGTAATGGGTTTAGAAAAACGTCTTTATTACAAAATTTGTAGAGAATTTAAAACTCTTTCTTTTTGTAACTATAAATGGTACACAAAAAGTGTACAATTTTAAAGTTACAGGCAAAAAACTGAAAAAAGTCCGAAATTTTTGTGGTTTTTTGGCTCCACAAACTTTAGCCTCGAGATATAATGTTGGAAAACCATCAATTCTTGTTACTAGCATCCCCATAAACATTTTAAAAACATAAAATCTTCTAGCAGAATTTTTGCATCTATCGGCCCTTTTTTCTGACAATTTGACTGGCCTATTAATAGCTTGATCGATTTTTTTTCCCAAACAGCAAATTCATTGTTTTTTGTCAAATGCAGCCATCTATCATGAAAAAAGTAAGTGATATTCCATTCTTTTGAATTTTTTTGATCAGATACAATGATCAAATTGGCCAAATTCATGGCATATAATGATAATTATAGTTTTTTAGGTATGTGCCAGATGTTGCAAGTGAAAGAGTTGAATAAGGGGAGGGGGTGGTAAGAGTAATGAAAGGGCTTATTTTCAAACTTGAAAGGCGTCCTATGTGTTGTTTTGATTTATGCTGATTTTTAAAAAAACTACCCAACTGAATGGTTTGTAATTTTAACTATATAATTATTAAAAAATTTTGTCGACTCATTTCAAATTTTATGAAAATTGGATGTATAGTTTAATTACAGGGACGATCAATATTTTCCCGTTACTTTACGGCCAATGAGAAAAAGTATTTCAAGTTGCATTTTAGTGATGTTACAACCTTTTAAATAGAATGGAATTGATATTTATTTACTGAAGTATATTAAAATATACACTCTATTTTAATATGTGTTGGAAAAAATGTTTATTATTCATTTACAGGGCCGCATAAAAGAATTATGTTACATACTGGGATAGGGTGGAACTTTATTTTCGGCTTATTTTTACCATGTTAAAATATTTAACATTTAATGAATCTGATATATGCTTCTGAGGTTTGCTATGAGTTACATTCTGTATTAAAGAAAGTACATTGTATTTATAGTGGCATGCAAAAGATTTACTATACTTTATTTCAATCGAGATGATGTGTATTAGAGATGATTGCTAGATATGCATTTTTAGTTTTGACACGAGTTTTCAAATTTAACTATTGTTTTTTCATATTGAGTTCTGTACTTGCTGTAGATCATATACAAGGTAACACAACAGAAACTGTACAGATTATACATTACGGACGAAAATAGCTTAAAGTTGGTTTTTAAATAAGTTATGTATTTTTACGCTGAACTATATTTAGTAAACCAAGATATGTTTATACAGAGCCACGCAATGAATTAGATACATGGCTGTGTATTGAAGAAAATCTCTGAAAGCGTGATTTCACTAGATTTAAGCGTGTTGTAGTCTTTTTTAAATTTTGCTTAATATTGGCAGATGTGTATTTAAAGATAGTTGGAAAACTACACGGCTACAAATAAAAATTACATTATGCTACCGTCTATTGGGTATATATTTCTGAAAGACAAATTTCAGCATATTATATGGTTTAAAACTTTACAACATAGTTAAAAATGTTAAGAGTTCCGTTTGTCTATCCATATTCTAACTTTCATTTATGTACTGTGATTGCTCTGTAATTGATTTATAGTATTGAAGTTTACTATGCAAGGCTGAGAATTGAATATAAAGTACGTATGGTTGATAGTTTATTTACAGAGCAATTGAGAAATATTCCAATACATTATGGTCAATGGGAAATTTCATAATTATGAAAATATGATATGCTTTTAATCGTCATCTTCTCTGTTCGTCTGTTCGCATACAGCTGCGGAAATCTACTCAATAATCATTTTAAATCTTATTTATGTAATTCTTGGAGAATTTTTTCGAGTCATTTAAAATTTTTTGAAAATTAGATCAAAACTTAAAGAGATAATAATAAAATTTCTCTTCATTCTATTAAATCCTATCGCATCTAAACAATCCTATGATTTTCCGCAATAGGTTATGATTCTAGGTTTGTTATACTTATTATATACTGTATAAGACGGAGTATTATTATTTTAGTATTACTGAATTTAAGATATAAGGGAGACCGGGGCCCGTTGGCCCATTTTTTATGTTATTTTTTAATACCTAAATTTAGTTTATTTTTAGATGTAGTATTTTTTTACAATACCTAGTACATTTAACTATCGAGGAAAACGCTTACTTTTGGTTAATGTAAAGTTTTAAGAACTTTATGAATTTAATTATGGTGTGATGTCATGTGGGCCAACCTACCCTGTGCACGGAGTAGGTTGGCCCATTGAGTGGGGCACGTGGCATGCAATGCCCTTTTTTATGTTTATTTAGAAGTTAAATAAAATTCATAATAGTGAATAGGAACTTTCATGCATGTAAATAAAAAAAAAATATTTGCAAATTAAGTTTACAAATCAGAGGGATCATTGCAGTGAATGCATTCAAAATATAATCCATTAACCCTTTTTCGAACACATTTCACATGAGCCTAACGTTTGCAACTCACGCACTGGATCCATTCTTTCTGAGGCATACTTTGATTAAACCCCTTCAGACAACGTAGGCAGATATTGTCTTCGTCTTCCTCATCGTCTCTTCATTTAATAGATTCCTTCATCCCTTTTTAACGGTTCAGACCACTACACCCTGGCTGTGAGGGATCAAAAGGAAACAAAATCTTTTTCACAGATTGCTTTCCTTTGCGTTTTTTGGTCTGATTTCTTCATTTAATATCATTTTTAATTTTGGCACTATTTCTTTCTTCTGTTGCCTTTTGTTGTTGTTGTTCAAGAATTAATTTGACAGGGGTGTCTGTGAAGAATGCAGAAGTTCTCTTCATTCTATTCGAAGCATTTTTCTTCCTTGGCTCTGCCTTTTCGAATGCTCTAATGTCCTCAGACGTTTGAGTTGCCTTGCATCGATCAGGAGAAAATGCAGTTGGCACATCTATAGAAATAAGCCTACCCATAATTACCTCGATTTCATTAGAAGCTTCATCAATTGCTTTTTCGTGCGTGCTTGAAGGCTCTGGTCTATCACTGATATACGAAGGCCTGAAGTCAGAGTAAGTAAAAACATTCCTATTGAAAGGGCATATTCTAGTTATCTGAAAACCTGGTGTTATATTAATTGGATTTATTGTATTGGGAAAGGCAGTTTTCACAATTCCCGGAATATCGTAAATGGTTATAGGGCGTCCATCAGTTGTCACCCAACCATCACAGGCTGAATTAACATATTTTTTGAATGACCCATAAACTGTGCGGTCCAATGGCTGTATCGTATGGCTACAATGGGCCGGGAAAGACCGGGCCAACGTAAGTGGGCCAACTTGCCCCTTCGCCATGTTTGAAATACTTTTGCTATTCTACACATATCTTAACAACATTTAATATTTATTGCTATATCAAAATAATTGTTATAAATTGAACTTCCAAAATACTACTCACTTTTGTTCTTGTGAAGTATCTCTTGAGAGCATTAACACTTTCTGCACACTAACGAAAATTTGCTTCGAGATTGACGAAAGTGAAAAATCAACGTTGTTCTTTTTTTTACTTTTGTTAAGAGAACTCAAACTCGTGGAAGGGTAGGCGAACAGGTTTTCTAACATGTTTCTGGACTTGTGGCGCCATCTGGTGACTAGTTTGAAAACTAAAGCAAATTGGCTAACCTACCCCTATGGCCAACGTGCCCTGGTCCCCTATAATCATATCTTATTTTATATTATTGAATTTTTTATAAGCATTTTCAAAATCTGAATATTTATAAAAATAGCTATAGTATAAACGCAGTTTTTTTTCCCATTTGACGTGCAATTTCCAACTTTTATTTTGGTTGCTCATGTGTATGTCCAATATAATTTCATTTACTTTTGAGTTTTGGTAATTTTCAAATAAGTTTGATATTTAAAGAAAAGCATTATGTTCCTATATGTTTCTGAGTTTTATCTAGATGTTTCATATAATATTGCTAATCAATTTTCATTATTGATATGAAAATAATGAAGCACACTCATATTACCAAATCTCACCACTTAATTTATTTTCCAGGTAATTTATTGAGAATATTTTGAGATATGCACATCTTGTATATTTGTGTAAAGATTTCCAATCGCATGAACATAATAAGTAAAAATTCGCTAGAGAAATGTATTTCAGGTTTATATTTCTTTATGAATGAAATTTTTTTATAGTTTATGAATACGCAACTTGCATAAGAACGGTATATTTTTATGTTTCAGTAAATATATTATATATATTATTGGTAATAGATTAGCGTCATCCATGCGAAGAAGTAATAGCCTCTATTATTCTATATTGATATTGATTAATCATTCCATTTCTAAGATATATTTTTTCAGCAAATGTCTAGGATTTATATTATATTTATTTATACGTTTATACATAAATGTATGCATATATTGAACTTAAAATTCTAAAATTATTCTGAATTCATAAATATCTTCATAAATGTTTTAGCTTTTATGCGTCTTGTATTATAAAGAAAAAATTAATTATCTATGCGATACATAGATTATTCGCTGAAATCGAACACGTTTAACGCGAATTAATTTTAGCAGGAAATGTTTTCGATTGTTCTGTCAACTTGTGTATAATATATTTAAGCTCGGATAACACGGACATTATTCATATTTAAATGATTTTCAAAATTTGTAAATAGGTGGCAATCAAAGATACACAAATACTTAGACTATAGCCTTTATTTTATGCAGATAACTGAAACAAGTGTGAAAAAATCAATTTTCAGGATTATCCAGCTTAAAATGTGTATTATTTAGAACATTTTGAATGAATGAAAAAGAGAAGACATTAAGAAAATAAAAAGCTTTAAAAATATTGTGTGTTTATGCGTCTGTAAAAGAACATGACATTGATCAAAACATTTTAGGAAGGTACGTAGAAATATTTCACAAAATGAACACAATGCGATGAGCCCAGACTGTAGAACTAAAACAAATCAAGTGTTGTCAGTTCACTGGAGACAAAAATTGTTGTTTAATGAGTAAGATTTCTTCTATGTCATAGATTCCATCTAAGTATCTATTTTACATATCACATTTACCTAAAACTTTTAATATTAATTACATCGTTTAGCATCAAGTTATTATCCTTTTTGAACTGATTTTATTTCTCTTAAGAAAATTTCAGTATAAAATAAAATGGATCAAGCTTCCCATATGTAAGGAGACCTAGATCCATTATTTTCTCACGATTAAAATTAACACTTTTTCAAGTTTCTTTTATGTATTACACTTATGCAGCTATTTTAAATTGATAGCTGATTTCATAACGAACATAATATTTTTCAGATACCAAATTTAAAAAATAAAAAATAATTTTGTGAAAAACGAGTGAAACCTTCTTAGTATCTCCTATACATTTCAAGTATAAGCTTATTTCTCTAAAAGCGACTGTGCTTAACGTTTATTGAAATGTGAGTGGTATTTTTTATGACATATTTTACGATTTTGGTAAATACATTACTTGTGTTATTCCAAATAAAAATTGATTGCCACAACAAATCTGAATATATGATCTCACTTCTGTCCTTAAATGATAATGCTAAATATTTTTGAAAGTGAGATTCAATACGAGCAAACACCCGGTTAACTTATTTTTATTTCTATTACATTTGAAATAAAATTGTTACTTCTGAATAATAAAAACATTTAAGAAATTCTTGGTTTTTTGTGTATTCTTTTGCAAATGAATAAATTAAATATTTTTTCGATACGTTTATTATAATATAAAATAGTTACACGTTCTAAATTTCAAGTAAATTTTCATTAGATTTCAGACAGCTTTCTGAATAGCCTCATGTTGCGACACAAATAGTCTAAGTATTGTTTACGTTCTCTCTCTCTCTATATATATATATTAAATATGTTTTACTTGTTATGATCAGTCAGTTAACATTATTCAACTAAAAAGAAAAAAATCTGTACTTCAGATCTGTGCGATCAGTGTCATAAAAATGGTGATATTGAACATTTGATTGACCCTAAAAGTTTTCGGTGTCACAATATTGAATTTGCAATGTACTGGTGAAGATTACAAATATTAATGTAGTATTTAAAATGATATTTTCTACGTTCAATAACTCGAAATTTTCTGGAAAATTTTGACTCTTTTCTAAAATGTAAACTTTTTGACGTGATTTTTTAAAAAGTTATTCATAAGAAATAGGTGCATTAATCTTTGTTCATTAAATAAGAGCATGATTTATAAACAAATGTTTTCTCAGTACGAACAATTGTATCCCTTTACAGGAGTATTGCTTCGCTAAATTTGGTTCAAAATAGTTACTTTGACGGAATTTTTCGAAATATAGTCTGCTTTTATTTTAACGATGTTAATTTACAGAATAGTTTCTCTGTTATTTAACAGAATCTCTGTAATTTATTAGATTTACGATAATGGATTACCCCTAGATTTCTGTAATCCCATAATCTTTTTAACAGTACACGCTGTTAAAATTTCCATAAAGTATAAATATATTTTACTTATTTAGAAAGCAGTTTAAACCGAAAGATTTTTCTCTAGCAAATATGTACTTACTTTGACGATCAGTAAGCATGTACATATAAAAAACAAGACAAAGTAATAAGTGATTTTATATATATATATATATAAAAGGTCAATTATAATTTCTCGTGAAATTTTCACAGTGAAGATAGCATAGATATGATATAAGCGATGGTGTATGTTAAGCTTTATAGTTTGCCATTATTTCCATATTAATATTGGTAACTCATAAGAACTATTATATAAAATCATATTGCCAATTTCTAAGCATTTGGAATAAACAGTATACCTGATTACACTGCCCAACATCAAAAATGTTTCGGGCTCAAAAATAGTTATTTCCGAAGTATTTTGTCTCGCTAAACACGAAAATCAACATAAAAAGTTGAGATTAGCTCTTGTTTTCAAGGTAGGAACCAACTTGAGAACTCTCACTATGGCTGTTTTATAGGAAATCGAATGTTCGGAATTTGGTACTCCTAATAGCTGTAATTCTCCTCAACTGAATTCTCTGTGTAGAATCCAACCAGAAATCAAGATCACAGAATACACGGTTCGTCATAAGAATCTTCTTCATTTCTTTGAGAAGAAAGAGCATGTTGTTGCTTGCACTGATGTAAATGGTTTGATGAATTCAATGAACATAACTCATGATCCACGGTAATGGAGGTTATTTATAGACGCTTCCAAACTTAGTATGAAAGCAGTCTTACTACACAGCGCCAACATTATTCCTTCCATTCCCATTGGACATTCCGTTCGCACGCAGGAAACTTACGTGAATGTGAAATTAGTTCTCGCGTCAATCAAATATGGGGATCATAAATGACAGGTTTGTGCTGACTTGAAAATAATTTCTTTACCCTGGGAATGCAATTAGGGTATACCAATTACTTCTGTTTTCTGCGTTTGTGGAACAGTCGAGATAGAAACTTTCACTACATAAAAGACAAATGGCCTTCAAGAAATCTAAATCCCGATGAAAGAAATGTCCAAAAAGAGCCTCTAGTTAATCCAAAAAAAAAACATTCTGCTTCCACCACTGCACATTAAGCTGGGATTAATGAACTTCGTGAAAGCCATGAACAAGGATGGAGAGACTTTCCAGTACCTTAGAGCAAAATTTCCAAGAATGTGTGAATCGAGGGTTAAAGAGGAAATCTTTGTGGGCCCTCAAATTTGCACAATAATGAAGGACCCTGCTTTTGATAAAGTTTTGGAAGGGAAAGAGAAAGCAGCCTGGGAAGCCTTCAAAAATGTGGTATGATGATTTTTGGGCAACAGGAAAGCCTAGAAGTACCAACAGTTGGTGAAAGAACTCCTGCTAAAATGCCGTGACCTTGGATACGAAATGGCTCTTAAACGTCATTTCCTCCACTCCCATCTTGATTTTCTCCCTAAAAACTATGGAGTTGTAAGCTATGAGCACGGTAAAAGGTTTCACAAAAATATCTCTGTAATAGAACGCTGATATCAGGGTCGTTGGGATGAGTCAATGCTGGCCGACCACTATTGAACTGTTACAAGAGATGCTCTGGCGTTGACATACAAGAGGCAATTCAAAAGGAAAAGTTTGCAAGAATAGGCTAAAACAACAACTGCTTTCTGAAAAATGAACATTGTTTAGTGAAACATGCTTTTTGTATTGTATTTATTACATAGGAATTTTTTTCTTCTTCAATTTGCTTTTAAATCAATGTATGGGATGTTGTATATCTTTATAAGTGGGCCGTATAGTATCTTGAAAACAAGAGCCAATAAAAAATTTTCATTTACATATTCGTTTTTTTCAACCCAAAATTAGTAAGAATTGACTATCTAGAACCAGGAAACTGACAAAAATATTTTTTTTTGTTGCCTAGTGTTATCTATCTATATTATAAAACCAACCGTTTCCGTGCTTATCGTATGTGTTGCTTTGTGAATGGCAACAATCTCTCATGCAGCTTCGGTTTTGCAATTTTCGCTACTGCGAAATTTTACGGCTCTAAACATGGCACATTTAAAATTTTTACACTATTGTATTAAAAATATATACATTTAAATGCAATTTGTTTAAAAACTGTGTCTCAAGTTATTTTTGAGGAATTAATTATTTATAGAATCAGTGCCAATTTTGTAAATGTGGCAATAGAATCACGCCGTTTTCTCTTAAAATAAAGAAAAACAAGTTGGAAATTGCACGTGAAGCGTAGCAAATGAGGTGCGTTCGTACGATAACAAAGTTTTAAAAATATCACTCTCATAAAACTGTAAATAATTACAATTAAAATGCGCACCAAACAATGTTCTCCCTATACCATTATGCAATGGAATACTTTTGTGTGGCCTTGTAAATCAATAACAAATATTCTTTGTACCACAGATTATGCAAAATGTATATTATAATATCTATTTTATAGATGCATAACAGTTTTATTACGTTCGAATGTGTGTAACACCATTAAAATGCATTTGAAACATTTTTCCCCATTAAACGTAATGTAACGGAATACTTTTGATTGTCCCTGTAATTGAATTATACATCCGATTTTGATAAAATTTGAAATAACTTGACAAAATTATGCAATAAATATGTATTAAAAATTTCAAACGATTAAAATGCATTTGAAACTTTTTCCCCATTGACCGTAATGTAATGGAATCCTTTTGATTGTCCCTGTAATTGATCTATGCATCCGATTTTCTTAAAATTTGAAATGACTCGAAAAAATTATGTAATAAGAATATATTTTAAATTTCAAACGATTCGGTTGGGTAGTTTTTGCGTTGTTATATGCGGACGGACAGACAGACGGACGGACATATAGACGGACAGACAGACGGACGGACTGAACGACAACAATAGGTGCTACGTATGTACATAATTACGAACGCACCTAAAAAGAAATTAAAATGCGTCTAAATGTGACAAAAACATCGTCTGTTATAAAATGCGGCGAATTTCCGTTTTACTTCGATCTTATTCGTCAATTAAAAGTTTTTTTAGTTTATTGCAAACTTACTTTACAAACGATACAATACTTTCTTTTTACAAAAATGTATTTTAAAGAATATTTTCGCGACATTCCTCAGCATTTACTTAAATAGAACCAGAGAGCTGAAAGACTGCAATTTTTTTTACCGGTGTGTAATAAGATTTCACGAATTACAAATGAATGATTTCTGATAGAATATGGAGCAATTATAAAGAAACAAGTGAAGGCCTATGAATTATCAGATACCCAATTTCTTTTGTTGAGCTACTTGAATATTGCTTTTTGCTTTGTCTGTGCATTTTTTTAGTTCCGTGTTAATGACGTCATATGCATACTTTCCGATAGATAATATTTTAGACTAGATCCATAAAGGGGAATTCTTTCACGGATGCAAATAATGCCATTCTATATGAAAAAAGCATGTTTTTTAATTCTTAAAACTAAAATATGTTTTGTAGAAATGCGTCATTTCCCACTTTTTCCCTTTTTTTGAAATTCTTCACAGTTAATAAGCTTTTTTTAAAAAAATACAAACCGACTTCAAAAAAGCGCTAAAAAGAATTAAATAACTTTTAAAATTTTCGAATGACAAAAGGCTATTCAATAAACACACATGGGATATCAGGTACTGGCATAAAAACGGTTAAATTTAATATACATAATTTAATATCCACCAAACATGCATTTTAGTGAAAATATTTTTTACAAGAGATGCATTTACATATTTATGATTTAATTTATGAATATATACATATAAAAAGTAATGAATTACCTTTTTGAAGTTGGAGCCAAACAATCACAATTGATAATGATCATCACTATTTTAATTATGGTATTAGATACAATATATTTACAATTCTTATTATATTTAAGATAGTTTGGCACCAACTTCAAAAAGGTACTTCATTACTTTTTATATGTATATATTCATAAATTAAATCATAAATATGTAAATGCATCTCTTGTAAAAAATATTTTCACTAAAATGCATGTTTGGTGGATATTAAATTATGTATATTAAATTTAACCGTTTTTATGCCAGTACCTGATATCCCATGTGTGTTTATTGGATAGCCTTTTGTCATTCGAAAATTTTAAAAGAGTTATTTAATTCTTTTTAGCGCTTTTTTGAAGTCGGTTTGTATTTTTTTTTAAAGCTTATTTTATTTCCTCCTTTTTAGTTACTCATACTGTAAGACTTAATTATGTGTACTGACATATGATGTCTCTTGGCAGTACACTAACTAATTGACGTATTTTGCTGGGATTCAATGTATTCAGTTTGCTGGTCGATTTCCAATTTCGTTTTCAGCTATTCGAAAGCAACTTACAATGTCAGTTAGTGTCGTTGTGTGTGTATAGGTGTTTTAAATGTGGTAACTTGTTTAGATAAGATCTTGCTCTTCGAGAAGTTACCAGATTTATCAAACTTTAAGGTCCTCATCTATTCTTACGGACCTCAGAAATGAGTATTGAAAAGTTGACAATCCATCAAGTAAAGTTAATTACGCATCAGAGAGCGACAAAGTGCTTGCTTACATACAGGGTGATTCCGAATTTTTTTTACAATAAAAGAGGGGTGATAGTACACATCAAGACAAACAATATTAAATAGGAGACCAAGGGTCCAAAACGTTTTCCTAAGGAAATAGCAGCCGTTAAAGTTTAGGGACCAAAATTTCAATCAAACATAAAAAACGGAAAAATCGGTCGATTGATTTGCGGTTTTCACTAAAATTATTCTTTATGTCGGCATTTTCTTGAAATTAAATTATAAAGATAAATTTCAAAAAATGCCGATAGAGGGCGCTTTAGACTTTGGAGTAACGAATAACTATTTTTTGCCGGTATTTTTTGCATCTCATTAAATGTTTTCGTAAGCTTAGACTCAAACTTAAATTTTGAACTCAAAATCTGTAGTTGGGAGTGGTTAAGTAACCCAAACTGAGCTGTGTTCAGAGGGTTCAATTTTCAAATGATTATAAAAAACGGAAAAAATGGTCGATTGATTTGCGGTTTTCACTAAAACTATTCTTTATTTACGTATTTTCGTGAAAATAAATTATAAAGATAAATTTCAAAAAATGCTGATAGAGGGCGCTTTAGACTTTGGAGTAAAGAAACACTCTTTTTTGGCGTTACTTTTTGCATCCCATTAAATGCTTTCGTAAGCTCAGGCTTGAACTTAAATTTTGCGCTCAAAATCTGAATAGCTGGGAGTGGTTAAGTAGACAAACTTAGCTGTGTTCAGAGGGTTCAAATTTTAAATAATTGTAAAAAACGGAAAAATTGGTCGATTCGTTTGCGGTTTTTGCTAAAACTAATTTTTAAATCAGCAGTTTTCTTGATCAATCAGTTTTTTCTTGGAAATAATTTTTAAAGATAAATTTCACAAAATGCCGATAGAGGGCGCCTTAGACTTTGGAGCAGTGTACAACTATTTTTAAGTGTTATTTTTTAAATCTCATTAAATGCTTTCAAATGCATAGACTTAAATTTTGGGCTGAAATTCTGAATCGTTTGGAATGTTTAATTATCGAAAAATTTAATTGTTCTCGAGGAGGAAAGAGGGTTAAATTTTAACTTCTGAACACACTTCAGTTTGCGCTTCTTAACTCCTCATAACGATTCAGGATTTGAGCTCAAAATTTAAGTTTAAATCTAAGCTTCAGATAACATTTAAAATGCTTTTGCAAGCATTTAATTAGAACCAAAAAATAATGGTTAAAATGAATTGTTGGTTACTCTGAAGTTTAAGGCGCCCTCTGACGAAATTTTTTGAGATTTATCCTTAAAAATTATTTTCAAGAAGATCCTGACTTAAAGAATAGTTTTATTTTAATCCGCAAACGAATCGACCAATTTTTTCCATTTTCTATAATTACTTTAAATTTGAACCTCCCCCACCCTCTTGAACACAGTTCAGTTTGTGCTTCTTAACCATTCCCTACTATTCAGATTTTCAGCTCAAAATTTAAGTTGAAGTCTAACCTACCTAAAGCATTTAAAGAGATGCAAACAATAACGGCAAAAAATAGTTGTTCATTACTTCAAAGTCTAAAGCGCCCTCTATCGGCATTTTTTGAAATTTATCTTTATAATTTATTTTCACGAAAATACCTAAATAAAGAATAGTTTTAGCGAAAACCGCAAATTAATCGACCAATTTTTCCGTTTTTTTTAATCATTTGAAATTTGAACCCTCTGAACACAGCTCAGTTTGTGTTACTTAACCACTCCCAACTACAGATTTTGAGCTCAAAATTTAAATTTAAGTGTAAACTTACGAAAACATTTAATGAGATGCAAATCATACCGGCAATAAATAGTTGTTCGTTACTCCAAAGTCTAAAGCGCCCTCTATCGGCATTTTTTGAAATTTATCTTTATAATTTAATTTCAAGTAAATGCCGACATAAAGAATAATTTTAGTGAAAACCGCAAATCAATCGACCTATTTTTCCGTCTTTTATGTTTATTTGAAATTTTGGTCCCTAAAATTTAATGGCGGCTATTTCGTTAGGAAAACGTTTTGGACCCTTGGTCTCCCATTTAATATTGTTTGTCTTGATGTGTACTATCACCCCTCTTTTATTGTAAAAAAAATTTGGAATCACCCTGTATATGCGCAGTAAAATGACTCCATTTATCAATGCATAGTAAAATGCTTTTCTGTACAATAAAAAAAGAAACATCCCCTTCGATCAGAAAAAGCAGGATTTTGTGAAAAATTGGCGAAATTTTTTTCCCAAGCACTTTCGTCGTTCCAAGCCCAAGCTCGCACTCTGATTGGTTGTTGCTGTCGGCACATTTTTCACGTAATTTGGCGATAACCATACTTGGCGAAAAATACTTCGCTCGTAAGTGAACGAGCAAACCTAAAACATAACCTACTCATTCTTATTCTTCCTTAATTCTTATCCTCGTGGTCTTGTGCTCTTGTGTGTAAAAACTTTTAAAGAGTACAGCTTTCAGTAAAACACGTTCCATCCAATCCAATGTTGCAAGAGAAAAGTTACTTTCTACTAGCGTTGCAAAGGTTAGAAAAAACCCGGTTTAAACCCGGGAATAAACCGGGTTTTTAGGAATAAACCTGGAAAAAACCCGGGATTTTTTGGAATAATTCGGTTTTTTGGGAATAAACCCGGGAATAAACCTGGTCTATTGGAAATAAACTCGGGAATAAACCGACTTTTTGCAACTCTACTTTCTACTCGGTTCGGAAAGAAATCAATCTCGATGGACGGAAGCATCTATCGCTTCGCCAAGTATGATTATCACCAAGTTACATGAAAACAGTGCAGAGAGCAACAACCAATAAGAGTGCGAGCTTGGGCTTGGAACCACGAAGGTGCCTGGGAAAAAAATTACGCGAAAAATCGCACCATTCTTCAGCAGACAAAGAATTTAATCTAATTCCCATAAAGGCATTAATGGCATCGGAAAGGATCAGTTATGATTGTATGAGGAATCCGAAGCTGATAACCTAAACTCATCTGCCTCTTATGTGAGAGTGAAAATACTCAATGCCCAGACAGTTCTTTGACAAAAGTTTTTTTACATACTATAGCATACAGATCTTGATGATAATTACCTGAAAGACTTCGATTGTATGTTTACCAGAAATTATCAAGATTGACGATAATAGCCGGATGAACAAGATGATTGGTAACTCTCTTTTGTCCGGAATATTTTTAATCAAATATACCCCGTGTGTCGTCATTTGAACATCGAGGAATCCATCTGAACAAAATCTAAGATTATTCTGATATCTAATCCGGTAACCAAATCTGAATCAAAGACAATGTTGCTAGTCATAGCAATGCATATTTTTGTACGTTGACTTATGGAGATAGTTGTTTTTTCCAGAACAACATGCACTGTTAAAAATTTAAAACTTTTGCTGCATCGTCACTCACCGCTTTCCTAGAATATCTCTATTTTGACCAATGATAATGCTCCATAATACAATAAAGTAATTATTTTCTACAAAAGCGGTGGAGTGACGATGCAGCAAAAGTTTCAAGTTTTTAACAGTGTGTATAGTACACTGTAAAAAAATTGACACTTTTGCTATATCGTCACTCCGATGCTTTTATAGAATATATCTCTTTTGACCAATGAGAATGCTCCATAATTGACTGCATTAATCGTATTCTATAAAAGCGGTGGAGTGATGATGCAGCAAAAGAGTCAAATTATTTACAGTGTACACTCTCAAACAAACAAACAAACAAAAAAAAGAATTATCAATGTCAGTTCATATTTATAGAAAATATGAGTGAACAACAGATACATACAGGTCGAAATAATAACCTCCTCTTTGAAGTCGGTTAAAGAAATTTAAAATCATTCTTAATCTAAAATTTAAATTCATTTGAATCGAATTTGAATATCTAGACTGTATCTCTACTCATAGCAATGCACTCTACTGTATATAGATATATGAGGTGCTTTGTGACTTCAGTTCAACCGACATCCTCATACACAGCCACTTGTGTTCTGATACACAAGGGAACTTTAAATGTTTATTTTCAGCTTTTCGACTTCTACTTTCGATATTGTTTAATATTGACGTGGATCTTCCACTTTGATGGAAGAGTTTGATGGCAGAATTTGTCCAGTCGAGATTTTGCACTTTGAAAAGATGTCGTATTTCTGTAAGAGTAACATTGGAGCGTCTAGAATATATAGTGTGAAAATCTGTTATCCAAATAGTGCTAATATTTGTATCGTTTAAACATGCAACGATGCTATTGAAATCTAAAATGCTGATCGCAGCGACATCTGCAGGATTATTGTACTAGGACTTCCCTCAGAGGGATTAGTCTAGCGATATTGCTGAGAACATATATTTAATAATAATTTCCAAAAAGTAAAGAAAAAAATACCACATTTAAAAAACAAATGTAATTTAACACATAACAACTATTTGGAAAATAATATTTTCAAAGACTATAACTTTAGGTTTATGAATGATTTCTATATTTAAAAAAAAACAATAATAATATCATTTTTAGGATGATCAAAACGTAGCTTATGTAATAACAGAGTTATATTAAAATGCCTAGATATTTAGAGAGACGTTATTATTCCTAAGCCAATCATAAACAAATATTAAATGAAATTTTAGTTTAACAATTTTTGGTACTGTAATATTTTAAATTTCCAAACATTGCACATTTTCAATTTTTACACCATCGTATAAAGAGAAAATTTACTTTTAAATGCAACTTGTTTGAAACCTGTATCTCAATTTGTTATTGAATTATTAATTTTTTGTTAGTTTTTTTTTTTTTTTTTTTTTTTTTTTTTTTTTTTTTTTTTTTTTTTTGCATCGTGGCAAACACATTCAGATATGCTTGAGATTTCCTAATTCTCTACCGAGAACAACTATTTTCCAAATAGTTAATAAAAAATGAGACGTTATTTTTAATTGATTATATAGTGCCATAAATTCAAGTGTCAAAAATGAGCAAAGTAAATGGAAGAAATGCAAAATTTTATATAAAAATTTCTATACACTCTTAAAAAATGGGAAAGCAAACAATACAAATCAGCCATGCATGGGTATAAAATTGGAAGTACGCAATGCATAAAAAGTAATGCAGATAATAAAACATTAAAATATCTTGAATCGGAATTTGAACTCTTTGAAATGGCATAAAATATATAAACAGCACAAAAGAATGCACAAATCATGATGGTTGAGTAGAATGAAGGAGTTTTTTTACATGGTGTGTGTTCCCCTTAGATAGTTAATACAGAATAGTTAATAATATAATATCTATATCTGTTTTCTATGAGGCTCTCGATAAGAATTTAGGGAATTCTCTCTTTAAAAAATGATATATAAAAATCCTGAAAACGCCAACAAAGGAATGCAATGCATCGTTTGAGAGTGTCTCAGATATGCTCGATCAGATTTAAATGGATTGCGCATGCTAGCAACTACATACACTGCTTTTCTTTCTTTTCAAACTCATTCTCATGAAGTTGAGCAGCATTTCATTGTAGCATGCATTAAATAAAAGGAATATACAATGCGTGCAGTATAAGGTACGAACGATATCTAAATATCTAGTCCGCATAAGACTTGAGCTGTAAAAATGTCACCACAAGTGAATTGTAAATTGTAAGTGTATTTTTTTGCAAGACATGCTGACTCAAATACGTCAATATGAACTCGATTATGCAGTTTTATTCCAAAAATTTATTATTTAAATACTAATGACAGTTGAGAAAATGATAAAATCCCCAGATTAGTAAAGCTGAAAAATTAATGTACCTCTCCCCCGTACCATTTTGTTATGGAATTCTTTTGTGGTGCCCTGTAGTTCAATAGTAAATATTCTTTCTGCGGCATGCTCTACAAAAGATATATTCTAGTGCTCCTCATATATGCATATCAATTTCATTATGTTTCGATGGGCGCGTAACATCATTAAAATGTTCTTGGAATTTTTTCATCCCATCGACTATAATGTAACGGTATATTTTTGATTGTCCCTGTATTTGAACTATTTATCCAATTTTACCAAAATTTAAAATGACTCAACGAAATTCGGCAACAAATATATATTTGAAATTTAAAACGATTCGGTTGGATAGTTTTTGTGCAGACGACGGCTATATGTACTACGTTTTTATATAATTATGAATGCACCTAAAAAATTGTTAAATTTCAAAGCACATGCCGAAATTGAAAACACATGACAAGCAATTATTGCTCGAGGACAGTATTGTAACCGATTTCTTTTGTGTGTCCCTGTAAACGGATTAAAAATGATATGAATGTCCTGTTCAAACGTAATCGTAATGCAATTCATCGATTTATATAAATTTCAATACTTTAAAATAGTGTAATTTCATTAAAATAATCTGTTAACGATTTTACTTATAGACCATAATGTGATGGAAAACTTTTGGGTTACCCTGTAAGAAAATTGTTAATCTCACATACTTCATACATACAATAATAAACATGTCTAGGCGACCCTAAATAAGGTTTACCAATTGCATAAAAATCCGAGTATATTTACGGATGTTAGAATGTGGACAGACGGACAGACAAACCGAATACATAAACACTTTTCAACTTTGTTGGAAAAGGAAAAAAAAATGGCAACCGATTCATTTAATGCAAATAAATAAATCTATAATAATAAAGAGAGAAGGATGTTTGTCTGTCAGCGCTGTTCTGAAGAGACTGCTGCACCTAGAGTTACAAAATTTGGAGGGAAGGTACTTTTTTACATGTAGTTTTACACCCCGAAGCCCGATTTTCGGTTTTTTGTTTAGATGTTTTTTAATAAATTTTTTAGGCGATTTTTAGCGTTATTTTTGCGGTTTTATCCCATTAGTGAAAGGAATACGGTTTCATTCTTTAACCCAAAATAGCAATTTTTTTCCTCTATTCAACAAAGTTTATTCGGAATTTGTACAGCAATTTTTGAATTTTTAACGAATTTTTAATGCGATTTTTAGGGTTTTTTCTCATTTTGCGGCTATTTTTTGAGATTGATAAAAAGAAAATCGTTTTAAACTTTTAGCTTAATGCCCTAAATTTTGTGTTTGTTACGATTTTTAGATTTTAACGATTTTTAATGCGATTTTCAATGCGATTTTTAACGTTTTTTAAAGATTTTTGCGTTTAGCATCTATTTTTTCCATAGTTGTTCTATCAAAAACTTGAGCTGTTAAGAATGCAAGGAGTAGTATTTTTTTGTGAAATCTACCTAAAATGTCAAAAATTTAGGTACCACTATTTTCGAATAGCAATTTCATAAACTATCTTAAATTCTTGCTTAAGACCGCTACCCCCTCGAGTTATATATCACCTGATAGGTTATTTAACAGAGTATGGTTTTGATGAAGTTTTTGAAGAATAGAGTGCTCTACCTGGTGGGTGAAAATGGAACTAATAGAACTCTATTTTTTTAAATCTATAATAATAAAGAGACAAGTTTGTGTGTGTGTCAGCGCTGTTCTGAAGAGTCTTCTGTACGTAGTGTTACAAAATGTGGAGGGAAGGTACTTTTATACATGTAGTTTTGCATCTCGAAGCCCAATTTTCAATTTTTTGATTAGATTTTTTTGATAATTTTTTTAGGCGATTTTTAGCGTTCTTTTTGCAGTTTTATCCCATTAGTGAAAGAAATACGGTTTCATTCTTTTAACCCAATATAGCAATTTTTTTTCTCTTTTCAGCAAAGTTTATTCGGAATTTGTACAGCGATTTTTGAATTTTTAACGAATTTTTAATGTGAATTTAGTGTTTTTTTTTTTTTTTTTTTTTTTTTTTTTTTTTTTTTTTTTTGAGATTGATAAAAAGAAAACCGTTTCAAACTTTTAGCCTTAAATTTTGTGTTTGTTACGAATTTTAGATTTTAACGATTTTTAATGCGATTTTCAATGTGATTTTTAACGCTTTTTCAAGATTTTTTGCGTTTAGCATCTATTTTTTTCGTAGTTGTTCTATCAAAATCTTGAGCTGATGAGAATGCAATAAGTAGTATTTTTTTGCGAAATTTACCTAAAATGTCAAAAATTTAGTTACCACTATTTTCGAATAGCAATTTCATAAAATGTTTTAAATTCTTGCTTAAGACCGCTAACCCCTCGAGTAATATATCACTTGATAGGTTGTTTAACAGAGTATCGTTTTGATAAAGTTTTTGAAGAATAGAGTGCGCTAGCTGGTGGTGAAAAATGGAACTAACAGAACGCGATTTTGTTAAAATTTGGAAATATAACAATGTGATTTATTTTAAATATTTAAATGGTTTATAATACATGATAAAAAATGTAAACAAAGAATGGTGTGACACATTTCAGGGTGCGTGAAAGGAGGGGCGCGGACAAAATTAGGAAATGTAATAAGGAGAGCTGTTTTACACTTTAAGGTAGTTTATAACGCATGTTAAATTTTTTAAAGTACTGGCGATGCTCTGGAGAGACCGCTGTACAAAGTTATGTATGAACTTTTACACCTTGAAGGCCGATTTTCAGTTTTTTTAATTTAATTCATATGCGAATTTTAGTGGGTTTCGAGGCAATTTTTCCACATTAGCGAAAAGGAAAGCGGTTTTATTCTTTCGACCTAAATTAGTGAATTTTGTTCTGTTTTCAATATAATTTATTTGGATTTCGTGCAACGATGTTTGGATTTTTAGTGAATTATTTAATGTAAATTTTGCCGCTATTATTCGACATTAGTAAAAGGAATTTTGCTTAAATCTTTCAGACTGATGCATTTTAGCTGTTAAAATTTATAAATTTCAGTTAATTTTAATGCGATTTTTCGAGTTTTTTTGCGTTTGATGTCGGATTTTTGTCATTAATGAGATATTTCCAATTACAACATTTTACCCTATTAGAGTGAATTTTGACCCCTGTGATTTTTTATTATTAGTGATTTTTAATGCACTTTTCAATGCAATTTCTAAAACATTTTCGAGTTTTATGGCGATTTTTTGATATTTGGAAGTAAAAATTGATTTCAAACTTTTAATCTAATGTAATTTTAGAGATTTTTAACGCGATTTTTGAAGAATTGTTGTGTTCCGTCTCGATTTTTTATTATCTATAAAGGATTTCCTTTTACTACGTGATTACCCTGTCGACCAATTTCGCCAAATTATATCAATCGTGAAACAAGCCAAATTATGCAAATAGATGTAATTTTTATGTTAAATAATGAAAGAAGAGATAATTTAGAAAAACATTAATAAAAATACATATAAAAATAAGAAGTAAAAACCACTTGATGACGTAACAAACATATGTAACACGTTTAATGTCAAGTGAATATGGAATTTACAATCCGCCATTATTGTAGTTTAATCTTATGGTTTGACCCAGATAGTTTCTTGGTCAACCGGATAATCAAATAGTTCAGATTTCCGATTAGAATGTTTTATCCGTTTGATGAAATTCTGATTACTGCGATTTAAAAAATAACTAGCGATATTTAGTGCATTTTTCAATGCGTTTATAATGAACTTTTTAATGCGATTTAGTACTATTCTTTTCGATCCCCACCACAGTGGTGTTTTAACAATTAAAAAATTATTTTGGTTTCAAACTTTTAGCCTAATATAGTAAATTTCATCATTTACCTTTTTTTTAATTTTGTTGATTTTCAATGTGATTTTTGATATATTTTGTGTTCTGCGTCAATTTTTTGTAATCCATGTAAAAAAGAATGGTTTCTACGTTTTACACGACTAGAATATTTTTTTATTCAAGGGATGTATTTACATTTAGCGATTTTTAATGAATTTTTCAATGGTTTTGTATTGGTTTTTTTTAATCTCACGGCTATTTTTTGAAATTTCGAAAAGGAAATTAATTTCAAACATTTACACTTCATTTACGAATTTTGAAATTTATTGATTTTTTTAATGCAATTTTTAGCAATGTTTTCATTATTTCTCACGCTTTGCGCCGATTTTTTCATTCGTATTTCAGAAATAATTCAGATTACACTATTTTACTCTATTAATGTAAATGTTGTCCCCCGCTATTTTTAAATTTGAAACGATTTGTAATGAATTTTTGAATACAATTTTTAGATGTTTTCGAGTCCACGGTGATTTTTTCACAATTGCAAAAGAAATTTTTAAATAATTTGTAGCTTAATGTAGTAAATTTTGACATCAATGATTCAGATTTTTTGTGTATTTTCATAAAATGTTTAGCAAGTTCAGATCGATATTTTTTAACTAATGAAAGAGTTCAGATTTCAATGTTTTGTTTCATTATGGTAAATTATGTCCGCAGGAATTTAATATAAATGTTTATCTTACTATGGCAAATTTTGTCCGAATTTTTGAATTTTACTGATTTTTAATCTGTTTTATAGTGATTTTTCAAGTTCTGTGACAGTTGTTGACATCGGTAAAAGAATTTCGGTTTCTAACTTTTAGTATAAATAGTGCAATTTGTTTTCCACGCTTTTGTGAATTTTGCCAATTTCTAATGCGATATTCAATGTAATTTTTAATTAGTTTGGGGATTTTAGGTGTTCCGTGTTGACTTTTCCTTATTCATGAACGATTTCCGATTACAATATTTTCGACTGAATATTAAATTTTTACAGCCATGACTTTTAAATATTCAGCGATTTTTAGTATAGTTTTCGATACGATTTTTAGCCATTTTTTAAGTTCCTTGGCGATTTTCTGCCATTCAGAAACCAATTTTGATATCAAACATTTTTTTTTTAATGTAGTTATGTTTCGAATGCAATGTTTTTTCTCTTAATATGATTTTGGCGTTCCATGCCTACAATTTGTAATTTATGAATGATTTCGATCATAAACCCCGCCCTGCCTTAATATTATTTTTTTAAGCTTTGACTTCCAAATATTTAGCTATTTTTAATGCAATTTTCAATGTAATTTTTAGTCATTCTTCAAGTTCCGTGGCGATTTTTTTAGAACCGTAAATCGATTTCGATTTCAAACTTTTTGGATAATATGGTTAATTTCTTGATTACAATATTTTATATTATAACAGTGAATTTTTACCCTAGGGATTTTTTAATGTTTTACGACTTTCATTACAATTTTCAATGTAATTTTTGGGCTTTCTCAGTCTTTTAACATTTTTCAAAGGAATTCGATTAAATTTCTAGTCTAATAAGAGTTTGGTTTCAAACTTTTATCCTTTACGGTAACTGTTTTGCTCTCTTATTTTGATCTACAACAATTTTTAATGCAGTATGCTTTTTTTTGAGTTTACGGCGATTTTTTTCAGATAAGGAAAAAGAATTCGGTTTTTAATTTCTTCTCTAATATGATAAATTTTCTCCAATGCAATTAAAGATTCTATTGCGATTTTTTAGCAGTTTTTTTTCGTATTTCAATGCTTTTTACATTATCAAATTAATTAGATTCAAAACATTTATCCAAGTAGAGTAAATTTTGAGTTCCGCGATTTTTGAAAATTTTGCCATTTTTAAAGCGGTGTTTACATTTCTTCGCGACCCGCTTCGATTTTTTAGAGGTTCAATTTTTGGCCGAATTTATTAAATTCTGATCTCTTTTCTTCAAAGTTTATTCGAATTTTGAAACACAATTTTTGATTTTTGTTTTATATTTTTATGCGATTTTTAATGTTTTTTGCGATTTGTAAGATTTTTCCACATTAGTATAAATAATCCAACTTCAATTTTCTAGCCCATCTCTTTTCAACGAAGTTTAGACGAAATTCGTGCAGCATTTTAAAATTTTTTCGAGGTTTTTATTATGATTTTTAAATTTTTTTTTTGCAATTCTTGCTATTTTTTGATGAACCCGGGCAACGCCGGGCAGAACAGCTAGTAAATAAATAAAATAAAATAAAATAAAATTTCACCCAAAAAGCCAGAACAGGATTTGGTACTTTTCTATACAATTGGCATCGAAATATCGTTATTAGGTGCGTTCGAAACTATGTACATACGTAGCACCTATAGTTGTCGTTTAGTCCGTCCGTCTGTTCGTCCGTCCGTCTGTCTGTCCGTCCGTCCGTCCGTAGGTCTGTCCGCCTATAACAGCGCAAAAACTACCCAAACGAATCATTTGAAATTTAAAACGTATATTTATTACATAATTTTGTCCAGTAATTTCAAATTTTATGAAAATCGGATGCATAGATCAATTACAGGGGCAATCAAAATCATTCCTTTACATTACGGTCAATGGGGGAAAAAGTTTCAAATAAGTTTTAATCGTTTGAAATTTTAAATATATAATTATTAGATAATTTTGACGAATTTTCAAATTTTATGAAAATCGGATGCATAGATCAGTTACAGGGACAATCAAAAGTATACCATTACATTGCAGCCAATGGGAAAAAAGCATCAAATGCATTTTAATCGATTGAAATTTAAAATATATAACTATTACACAAATTTCAAATATTATGAAAATAGAATTAGTCATTTCAAATATTATGAAAATAGAATGCATTGATCAATTACAGGAACAATCAAATGTATTCCCTTACATTACGGTCAATATGAAAAAATAATTAGTAGAGATGACATAAACCTATGAAGTATATATATGTATATATACATACACTATATTGCCATTGATTATGGGACACTTGCGATTTTAGACATTTTACTAAATATCTAGAAAAATACATGAGGAATCATCTCGAAACTCTTAGTGTATAAATATAATAGTATAAGTCATGCATCTCCGTGAAGATTTTTTCCCGAAACTCCAAAGGGGGCCGTCAACAAATTAAAAAAGAATGAATATCTTTTGAATAACCCTGTCAAAACTAATGTAGCAAAAGAGCTCAAACTCTAGATTGTAATTGAATGCCTTATTGTAATAAGCCTTGTTCATTTTTATGCAAATAGCATGCATACTCGCAGAGTAATTAAGGTTTTTATAAAAATGATCCCAAATTTTTCCAAGTTTTTTCCTTATAATTTTCAGAGTTCTTAATATAAAATATTATTTTTTTCAGAAAATATGACAAACAACATTGCACACAGTACCCTGTAATCAGAATTAAAAAATAATGAAAATTGTATAAAAAATGAGTTGGTTTACTAAATAATTTTTTACTGCGCATGCGTCAATGATATCAAAATTTCATTTGCATATTATGTTAGCTGAATGTATAGACCAACTTTTGTGAAAGTCACAAAATCATAACTTGAAAATTCTGGCAATAATCGTCAATTGAATAAGTCGAAAATCCGTTATTCTCAAAATGAAGCAAAAACAAGAGGGGTTGTATCCATATATTCATTGATTAGTGTCAATATAGAATACACAATATGGGATGTACTACTGCATTTGGATAAAATCCCTCATTTTTTTGCTTCATTTTGGAAACAACGGATTTTGTCCTTTTTCTATAGACGATTACTTTCAGAATTTTCAAGCTATGATTTTGAGACTTTTACAAAAGTTGCTCTATACATTTAGCTAACATAATATGCAAATGAAATTTTGATATCTTTGACGCATGCGCAGTAAAAAATTATATAGTAAACCTACTCATTTTTCATACAATTTTTATTATTTTTTAATTCTGATTACAGGGTACTGTGTGCAATGTTCTTTGTCATATTTTCTGAAAAAAATATTATTTTATATTAAGAACTCTGAAAATTATAATGGAAAAACTTGGAAAAATTTGGGACCATTTTTATAAAAACCTTAATTACTCTGCGAGTGTGCATGCTATTTGCATAAAAATGAACATAGTGTATTACAATAAGGCATTCAATCATAATCTAGAGTTTGAGCGCTTTTGCTACATTAGTTTTGACAGGGTTATTCAAAAGATATTCATTCTTTTTTAATTTGTTGACGGTCCCCTATGGCGTTTTGGTAAAAAATCTTCACGGAGATGTATGACGTATACTATTATATTTATACACTAAGAGTTTCGAGATGATTCCTCATGTATTTTTCTAGATATTTAGTAAAATGTCTAAAATCGCAAGTGTCCCATAATCAATGGCAATATAGTGTATATATACTAAAATATACATTCTTTACAATCTGTGATGCAAAGAATATTTATTATTAAATTACAGGGCCACCTAAAAGCATTCCACTACATAATGTTATACGGGAAGACTTTGTTTGGGACGCGTTTTAATTATATTAAACTATTTCACATATAATGAATATGATATGCGTTGCTGAGGTGTAATAAAAGTTACTTCCTGTATATTTACAGGAACACAAAAATGATTTCGGACACTATACTGTATCCGAAGTACTGTCTACTATAACAGCAAGATCTGAATGTTTTTAAAACTTAGTTATCGTATAAACGCATCACATTTGCTACACTTCACGTGCAATTTCCAACTTGTTTTGCATAACATGGTAACCAGGCAATTGTTTTTTTCTATATTAATTAAATCTGTATTTAATCGCGTTTTTATTTATTGTTGCTTCCTTTTTAATATAACAGAAAATAATTCAAAAGTGATTTTCGCCAAATTTTCGCCAAACCAAATACGGTACTACTTAGTTATCCCGTCGACCAATTACGCCAAATGATACAAATCGCCAAAGTAATAGCCAACTTATGCATGTTGACTAAATTTTTATTTTAATTAATAGAAGAAAAATTAAATTAGTAAAACATTAATAAAAAGTCGAGATAAAAATTACTTTATGATGTTTTACGCACGCGTATCATGTTTAATGTTAATGAATGGGATATTCAAGGTCATCTGTTGTCGGAATTTAATCTTATAATTTGGCGATATTTTTTGGTCGACGGCATAACCAAGTAGTACCCGAAATACGTATATGATATTTTTGTCCTATTTTTATGGTACTTTTCCATTAATAACTTCACTTCGGCGTTTTTATAAATTTTGGTCCTTTTTGGGCTTCAGAAAATCAGATTTCATATCTGATGAACGTTTATGGTTATTTTTTACACATAAATATGGCATAAATGTCATATACGCGCCAAGTTGGTGCGATTTTATCTGTCGTCAAATTGATGAAAACTTGATTTTGAATATTGCTGTAAGTGTTAATATTTTCGATTTATTGTGATATGTATATTTTTTGTTATATTTATTATTATGATTATTATTTATAATTTTTATTTATTGCTTCAACTATTGTTTCTTTTTTGGTACTACTTGATTAAACTGTCGACAAACTATAAGATTAAGCCAAACTATAAGATTAAACGCCAACAATGGATGATCGGGAATGTTTCATTCAATCGTATTAAACACGATACATGTTTTTAAACCTTTCAGGGACAAGGCATTTGTGCTCCAAAAATGGTCAATTTATATTTACGAACAAATTTAATTGAAAATAATCTGAAATAATCAAAACCGTTTCGTCACGTATATTATAAGATCAAAATTGTACTAAAAATTTACTCGTGCCAGTTGGCAATTTATGCATTAAAATTAACCGTTTACATACTGCGAATGGCTCTCTTCAAGAGGTTAAAACGTCATCAAGGTATTTTTAATCCCACTTTTTATTTGTATTTTTATAAATGTCTTATTAATTTATTTCTTCTTTCGTTATTTAAAATAAAAAATATATATCAATATGTGTAATTTGGCTATTAGTTTGGCGATTCGTATAATTTAGCGAAATTGGATGACAAAATAACCAAATATTACAGAAAAAAAAGTGATCGATGTAAACAGAATAACAATATATAATCTATTAATAAAAGTAACATCTAAAGCAACCATGTCAAACTCGTTTTTAATTTAAATACGAAAGAATTGTTTCCAATTTGCACGCGCGAAATATAAAAGATGTTACATGGCGATTATAAGACGCAATTATAAGAAAAATCGCAACATATCAAATACTAAGTTACTAAGAATTATGGCTTTTTTCTTTTCAATTAACGAAAAAAAAAAAAGATTTCTTTTCCAGTTTGTTTCTTAAGTTTAAATATGTTTTATAGCACTTACATGAAAATTATTTGCATATTTTCCTTGCTCCATGTGCTTGAATTTGGAAATCTAATGAAAACATCCAGCTTGTGAAAATGACGCACACCAAATTTCTGTGACGTGTGCAAATAAATTGTTTTTTTTTAATATAACTTTTAAACTATTTGGAGCAAATTTTTCGTAGGTGGTGCATTCACCAGATTACCTCCATACGTACCTAATGGTACAAACAGAAACAAAATCAGACAAGTACTTTTTGAGATTTGCTTGACGAAAGAATTTTTTTGACTTTTAATATCGTTACGTACTATGAGTATAAGACTTCGCTTCGCTCAGACAATTATATTGTCTGGACTACCAATTGTTTTGCAGTTTTAGAAAATATCCTGCAGATGTCACTGCCATCTTTAGATTTCATCAAAATTATTAAACATTTAAAGGATAAAATATTTTAGTGCCTTTTTAAGTATTATTGAGGTAGCTAATTTACACAATATATATTCTAGACACTATGGTAACATCATGATAAAAAAACGCTTCTAATTGAGTGACTGTTTCAAAATATATATGAATTTTAAAGTTCTCATCAAAACTTCTTTATTTCTAAGCATTACATTTCAATGAAATTAGAATAGACCACACGAGTGTCTTACACTTTCAAACAGAAAAATATATTAAAATCGGTTCATATGTAGGAAAGTTTTGTGCCTTCATAATAATAGGCATTTTTTTTACACACGCACTGTAAAAAAATTGACTCTTTTGCTGTATCCTCACACCACCGATTTTATAGAAAACGATTACTTCACCCACACTGTTAAAAATCTGCTACATTTTTCTGCAACGCACTCCACCGCTTGTATATTATATCTCTATTCCAACCAATGAGAAAGCTCCATTTCACGGCCAAGTTACCGTTTTCTATACAAGCAGGGGAGTGCGTTGCAGCAAAATGCAGCAGATTTTTAACAGTGCAATTATGGAACATTCTCATGAGTCAAAAGAAATATATTCTATGAAAGCAAAAAATGCAGCAAAAGGGTCAATATTTTTTTTCAGTGCACTGTAAAAAATTTCGAACTTTTGCTGCATCGTCACTCCACCGCTTATATAGAAAATGATTACTTCACTGTATTATGGAGTATTTCATTGGTCAAAATAGGATATTCTATAAAAGCAGTGGAGTGACGACGCAGCAAAAGTTTCAAATTTTTAGCAGTGCAGGCGCTTGTTCTCTGATACATGAGAAAATTTTAAAGGTTAATTTTGAGCTTTTCGACACCTATTTCTTTTGGTATCGCCATGAGCCTTCGGATATGGTGGATAATAGAACTTGACCGGGATCCAAATACACTGTAAAAAATTTGACTCCTTTTGCTGCATCATCACTCCATCACTTTTATAGAATATCTCTGTTTTGACCAAAGAGAATGCTCCATAATATAGCGAAGTTATCGTTTCCTTAAAAGCGATGGATTGACGATGCAGCAAAAGGGTAAATTTTTTACAGTGTAGATTTCGCGCTGCTATCAAAATCAGAAACTGCGCATCATTTCTGTTATCGCCCAATCCAAAACCTGCATTTTTGCTAAATATGTGCTATTTTAAGTAGGTACTCTATTTAAAATTTACCTGAAAAATGAACGCTTTTAATTGGATGATTGCTTCAAAAAGAATTTGAATTTTTAAAGTTTTTATTTTTAAAAAAGTTCTAATCATCAGAATTTCATGAAATTAAAATGGGACTACATGGGTATCTTACGCTTTCAAACAAAAAAAGAATTATAAAAATCGGTTTATATTTAAAGAAGTTATGAGTGAACAACAAATACATACAGGTCGAAATCATAACCTGCTTCTTGAAGTCGGTTAAAAAAAATACTTCACTTCTTAAGAATAATGTAATCGAAATCACAGACTGATAAAACGCAACGTTTTACAAAATCCCTGGAGTTTCGAGACAAAAGCCTCCCTAACGGGTAGTAGCATACGTCTCAGTACTTGCCCACCAACCAACCAACCAACCAAGTTTTACAAAATTTTAAATTGTCTTTATAAAAGAGCAATGACATACAGTGTTCATTAGTCGATTGGAAGTTTCTGTTTAAAAAATAGTGATAAATATTAAAGAATCTAATTATTCTTGACTGAATGAATTCGCAAAACAATGAAGATCTTGGTAATAATTTGAGTTTTCCCATAATATTATGTTTCCCAAGTTTTTATTAAAAATTGTATTGCTATTCTTTAAGACATTCAACTATACTTTTATAATTATAAAACTAATCATTTAAACACAAATGCATTAAAAAACATAAATTATGGATTTTTTTTTTTTTTTTTTTTTTTTTTTTTTTTTTTTTTTTTTTTTGTACCGACATTAGCAGTTAAGTTCAGAATGCGAATGTTCACATTCAAAGATGTTGTTGACAATCGTGTCTTCAATTTTGAGTTAAAGCGATTTTAATGTGATAAAATTAAAATACCATTTTTTAAACATGGATATGAGATTTGCATATGTAAAATTTGAGAAGACAAAAATGATAAAGGGTTTAGATTTCACGTGAAATTGTATTATCATGGCGGTTTGGAATATTTTCTTAAATATTTTTTTATTACCATTTATATCAAACATAAGAACCTGAATTTAGAATTTTGTCATAATAACTGATTTTTTTATTTTACCGATTACATATGCGATTAAAGTTTAATTTTAATAATTTAAACAACTGAATTTTGCAGCATTCGGGTAATTTTTAGTTTAAAAAAATACTCGTTTGAAAGTAAAAAGGATCAATAGAAGATGCATTTTTTACTGTTTCACTAATTTTGTAGATTTATTATAAATGAATAAGACAGTTGTTTCTAAAACTTTTCTGTCATTGAATTTTGACGGGTTCCACCTCGTTATGATAAAAGCCAACTGCCTTATAGAGAAAACCGTTTCAAACTCAACAATATGTTATTAGGATTTTATAATTTTGTTATTTTTGAAAAATATTAATTCCGAAATCATATATTCATGAATTTCTTGTGTTCATATATAACAGAATAAAATGTAGGATTTTATATATTACTTTGAAACAGGTTTATTCCTCCACATAATAATATATAATATAATATATACATTACAAAATACAGAAATAAATAAAATATATTTATCAAAATACAGAGACGTATCTAAATGTAGAATAATTAGGAAATAAAAAACTCAATTAAGAAAAATATTGAATCATGTATAACACAGTTTCGGTGAATAAAGAAATGTATGAATATATGAGACGCATTTGTATGCGCTACAAAACTTCAGTTACTCTTCAAATGTAAATAATACTGGACATCATACTTTCAGAGTTATTTGAGAAGTAGAAAGTATTTTGTTTATGACCTCTACTAAACATTTAGCCATAAACATAAATATATTTCTATAAATGGACATGTAGTAAAACCCGTTACAACTTAGTGATAACCTTTATGGCTGTGTTATTCAATTCATAACTTCTCTTTAAACATTTTTATGGAATTTCAGAGTATATGAATTATCATATATTCTATATGTAAAAAACAAGCATGTGTGTGTTTTTAACATAGATTGAAATTTTTTATGCGGACCTATATGCATATTACAGAGATGAAAAATAAAAAAAACCTTTCATTTTATAAAATACTGAATAACATGCTAATAATATATAACATGATAATAATTTAAAGATGTAATACTTGTTATTCTAAAAGGGATTTAAAGGAAATGAGTAAAAGTAATAAAAAAAAACCAGTTTTAATATTTATATTAAATAAAGATGTTTATGTTGAAAGTCTCATGAAAGTAACCTTCTAAGTAAAAATAAAAAACTAATAAAATTATCCAACGTAATTCTTCATATGCTACTGCATTCCTCTCTCTGAGTGGCTTGTGTAATTAATTCAAGCTGTAACCAGATATAATATGCCATCTATGAGCTAAAGTTTCGACTAAACCATTTCACCTAAAAAATATTGCTGTAATTTATTACACTGATAAACAAATTTTAACGAATTTTCTGTTTCTCTATATACGTTTGGTGTTTCTTATAGATTTCAAGCTGCTGAAAAAGAATATGTTTGTAAAAATTTTCTATCACCCTCCAGTTTTGAGAAATTTCATTTACACATTTTGGAGTATGTATGCATCGTATAGGCATTAAAATTATATTATATTATTCTCTTTCGTGTATTTGATTCACACAAACATTCCTTTTTCTTATTACAACGATAGAATATACAACAAGAGAGTAGAAACAGATATCCTCTTAATAAATTTTATGTTAGCAACCTTCAACAGACAGCTCTAGCCACCCCCACAGTATTTGACTTTAATGCAAATCCATGACAGTAATTTTCGGGGCGAGTGTACTACTATTTCTTTGTTCTGTAAGACTTTTTAATTAAATTTTGATTATAATTATCCTATTTTCCTCTTCAATTTGTAAGTGTATCTCCTTTGCTATACCCATAATATGGCGCATTCCGAAGAATCATATAATTGATTGCTACTAATGTATTACAAAAATTAAAGGATTCTCTGCAAGAAGTAAACATAAAATTAAGTACCCGAACCGATTCAGCAATGTGACCAGCATCACATAATGATGATTTATAAATTCCGAAACCTCCAGAAAATTTTACATATGAGGATGCAGCAGTAGAAATGGAAATTGATGAAACTGAAACTTCCTCTACATCTGATATGAACTATTCTCCTGGCATAAATGAAGAACCACTAATTACTCGAAAAGAATTAAATGATTTTGTGGGAGACTTAAATTTATCAAAGAAAAACTCAGAATTTCTCGGATCAAGGTTGCAATGTTGGAATCTCCTGAAAAATAATACAAGGAAATCTGTTTATCGAGATTGCCATAAGAAATATTCGACATTTTTTTTCAAGAAAAGATGATTTATGCTATTGTAATGATATAACTGGCGTAATGTTTGCTTTAAAGTGTCAATATAACTCGGAACAATGGCCTATAAGAGAGCAGCCACAGATGAGACATTTACCGCTACATAAAGTAGAAATTTCTTATTAATATCATTTCTTTTTACAAAAATTCTTCTATATTTTTCTGAAACTTTATAAACAATACATAATTTGAGTGTTTTAAATATTAATTTTAAGCTTTGTAAGTGTTTATTTAAAAGTTTATCATTACTAAAGTACCAAATGATAAATTTCATAAGGTATATGTGTTTAACCCGCGAGGAGTCGTGACTTTTTTCACAACGTCATTAATCGCGCTCGGTCTTTTCGCCGCTGACCCCCCGCAAACCAAATATGTAAAATAAGAAATATTTTTCATCTAATATACGAAAATAACATTTTATTGAAGATATAAATTTGCAGTTTTCTTAAATTACACATTTTATTCATGTGATATGGAGTAATTGGAAAAATTGAAAATGAACTGACATTAGTGATTGTTACGTAGACTTTTTCACAAATTTCAACTTTATTTCTAAAAATGTACCTGAAAGAAAAACAGAGGTACCCTGTTACTTCACTAAGGTGGTCAAGAAAGCTTCAAAGACAGCTACATAGTAGATTTCCGTTGTATTTGTAATCTGATGCAAGTTAAGAGAAGATAAGTTACACGGACGGCGAAAAGACCGACACGCGACTACTGACGGGTTAATAAGTACAACAAAATTCAGATTTTCAATATTTGGATTTTTTTTTAAATCTGTGGGTGATGGAAACTTTTTAGTGGCATATTCTTTCACAGCACCACCTAAAATGTAAAAGTCACCACATACTTACTTAGAAACAGAAACCTTGTTAATCAGTGTTATTATTCACTGAGGATTAAATTTTAATTAATGATTTCCTTGATTTACGCAGAGTATTATTTTATTTGAGTACTGCTTGTAAAATAAGCAGTATAAACAAAATTATTTCTGTCAAGTTCATAAAGATTGCATAAAAATTAGAAACTATTTGAAAAGATGTTCCGTTATTAAAGGTTAATTTTCCTTTGTATTTCATTTTCATAATTTCTAAAAAATTAACTAAATAGCTAAATTAACTAAAAGTATTTTCATTGCATGTTTCTATTTTTGAAAATACACATTATTTTTTTTTTCTTTTAACTTTAGAATTTCATAGTAAGATAAAGCATAAAAACATTTTATTGATATACTTTTCTATGAACAATGTTTTAACATTTCATTTTCGAAAACATACAAAGTATAACTTTTATGATATTAACAGTTACTTTGGCTCATTAAAATAATAAAATAAGAACATTTAAATTGCAGGTTTAATATTTTAGACATTGTAAATCATTTCCTCGGTTACTTTCGAATAAAATTAAAAGAAGCAGCAATAAAAGCAAGTAGCAATATACGCCCTCCCCTCATAATTTATATGAATCCTTTCACCATTCAGCATGTTTATGAATAGAAATCGAAAATACTTTTAATATATTTAATGATATGATCTACATGTTGCTTTTACTGGAAGAAAATAATCATTCTAAATAATTAAATATGTATGTTTCGTATTAGGAAATAAAAAATCAATACCTTAAATTAACCTGGTTCGTTGGAGGTTCTACGGTCATTATTTGTATAGGAGGATTAAATATACATATCACGCACTGATTCTCACTTACTGTACAATCTTAAATATAAACAAGTAAGAAAAATCATACATTAAACATATATTATGAAACAATTTCCAACACTTCCCGAAGTCTTTTAAAAAACTTCTTTATCCAGGGAAATAAGGTGTTACTGTGGATAGGCAAAAATTTATTCCAATATTTTTGAACAACCCTGCATTTGATTTGTCGGTTGATATACATATTATATAATGGGCAAATTTAGTTTAGTAAGAAAACGCCTAACTGGCTGAAATTTTCTTTCAGCAATTTATACTAACAGATGGAAACATTATTGAATACTATTATATTAAATAATATTATATTGAACATTATTAATTTTTTTCCGTCCTTTAATTTACCTAGTACGTTTATTACTCGAAAGTATTTTCAAACAAAATTACTCGTTAATCTACTTAAATTACATTTCCAGAAATTATCCTCCGTAGACGAAATTGTATCCAGTACTTTGACCGATTCTATGTATCATTTTCTCTATATTATACAAACATTTCTTAGAAAACTGAATGCAGTTTAACGTAAAAACGCATAACTTATTTAAAAACTATCATTAAGTAAATTACGTCCATATTCATTAAACTCTCCGAATTTTTTTGTTTAACCCTGTATATATAAATTGCGTAACTTTAGCATTTATACACACCATATACTGTGCATCTTATTTAGTGAAACTTAAAAGCGCATATCATTATTAAAAATGCTTTTCATAGATCTAACAGAGATCATCCATAATATACATACCATACAATACTTCATATAGAATATATTATATTAAATATTTTGCATATCCCTGTAAGTGCCATGACACTTCGTATTATGCGCGAAATAACTCATATTAAGCCTCAACGATGTATATCAATTTGATTATACACGAAATCGTTTATCATAATTAAAATTAGTCGCAAACACTTTCCTCCTTTATTATTATGTAATGGAATTCTTTGTGTGGTCGTGTAAATGAATAATAACTATTCTTTTCACTGCATATTTTACAGAAAGCATCTTTTAGTGCACTACGAAGGTATAAGTAAGTTTGAATATGTTTGACAGAGTGAAACATCTTTAAAATTCATTTGAAACAATTTTTACCACAGGTCGTAATGTAGCGGAAAATTATTGACAGTGTCTGTAAATAAACTACTCATGGTAGAAACTTCATTTTAAGTAAGGTTTATGCTAGGATAAACGTCAATAAAGTCTAAAATTTTCATGGCAATCCGAGTATATTTACGATAGTTAGAGCGCGGACAGACGGCCAGACAAACCGAAAACATAAACATTTTTCATCTTTGTTGGAAAGTGTTAAAATGATCATCTATTCTAACTCTTTTGGAGATGGATGTGGCATATAAATAATTAATAATTATGTATTTTTATATATATATTAATTAGTTGAAAAATGTGGACCTTTTTTGTTTTTGGATAAAAACAAAAGATCACCGAAGTTCGATTTCAGCCTTAAAAATCTATTTTAGTCGATCCTTACTCAATATCGTCCTCAGAATAATGGTTATCACAAATGCAAAATTGAGTTTCTCCGTTTGTGCAGGCTTCATTTGCCGAAAGAGTGCACAGTATACACTTTTATGTGTGTTTGCTGTTTCTAAAGTACTACAAAAATTCAATATTAACATTCCTCGTCATATGATCTATTATTGAGATTCGTGTTCTTCTCAATAGCAAGTTTCCTTTTATTATAGGTGGAAATAAAGCTTTACTTATTAGTTTACTTTTAGCAAACGTTTTCTGTTGCCTTTACTTTAATTTTTATTCATTTTTCCCCTTCTAAAGATTAGCTTTTCACTTTATAAGTCTTCAGATTTGGTGAATCTGTCGATGTCCATGTGCCTTCTTTTAACCTACGAATATTTTTCCTATTTTATTTCTTGATTCTGTTTATTATTATTATTTTTTTTAAATTGATCTCCATTCTCAGAACATCCTCAGGATATAATTATCGAACATTCTAAGCCTAAATAAGATTAGCCCCAGTGACTGCTAGAGATAAAACCGATAAAATGTTTCTGAATCCTTTGAATATCTAGCTTCTAGCCTGTCACAGGTAATTTATGAACATCATCACTTGCTCAAGCTTAATTCTTTATAATTTTAGACACGGCAGTAAAGACAATCACGTCATCGAGTTCACGGTATAAATTCCAGAATTACTTAAAACTTGATTCGCCTATTAAAGCGCAATCGTTCTGCCACCTCATATCTTGGTGGGAAACCTAATTTTAGAGATTAACTCATAGGTATTATAATTGTTTTTCCCGCAGCTAAAGGTATGAAAAATGGAGTATTGGAAGCAGGGCAACATAGTGGTAAACATACGAGTCAACCGCTAAAATAGCGTTTGCAGGTGTTTCCCACCAAAGAATGACTTAGCAGACCAATTGCGTTTTAATATGCGAAACAAGTTTTAGCTAATCCCGGAATTTTAAACGTGAACTCGATGAGGTGATTGGCTGTACTGCCGTCCCCCGATCTATTTAAAAATACGTAGTCAGACTTCTAGAGAAATATTAAAATATTTATCAGGTTACATAATATATAGTCCGATAATCATTTCGTGGGAAGCAGGATATGTATGTCCTACTTAATTTAAATTAACTAACGCAACAATTGCACCCTAGATTTTAAACAGAATTTTACACTTACAATGAATAGCTAAGAAAAATAACAATAATAATTATTTGTATTTAATAAGAAACAAATTTATTTGTAAAACCTGGTGTCATTCAATCATTTCCATATTTTAGCAACTAAAGTATTCTGCATATGAAAGGTTTAATTATATGACTAATTACACATGTTTTACGTAAAAAAACAATAAATAAATAAATAATAAAATAAAAATAAATAAATAAACAGATAAATAACAATAATAACTTATCAATTAGGATAAAATAGCTAAAAATATTGTGAAAAAATGTAACGGAGTTATTTGATGCATTTCCCCTGCGTTCAACGCGCCAACTATCCCAATGACACTTTTCTTCATAAAGCTGGAGATGTAACCCTCTAAACACAATGAATCTTCGTAAATCAGAAATGAAGTATGTAGAGTTAATTATACACTAAGAAAAACGCAATGACTATTTTAAGTATTAAAAATTAAAAAAAGATTGAAACAACAAAAATTATTTATGCAAAACGAAGAAAATCATTATAAATGCCCCCTGCACGTGATATCACGGCAAAACTGCAATAAGAATTGTAGAAAGCAAGAAGAAAGGTACCTTGTGACCGAGTGCGTCACCTATCCATTAACAAACAAATTATGAGGACTGCGCCTACTTACCCCTGTATCCAACTTATCCCCAGTTTCACATACATAAAATATCTTTAATAGTTTGATATCTTTACATGACATTTTTTATGATTTTCATTAAGACTTATTGTTTGCAATTTTGATTGATAGTGTTAATATTTTAAATGAATATGCAATTCCCCCCCCCCCTTTCTCCTAAATGAAAAAAAAAAAAAAAAAAAAAAAAAAAAAAACGTAATTGAGAACCATGTAAATCATCAGTTTTCTATTCAAACATTTATTTTTTTTTTCAATATTTGCACTAAAAAAGTAAATATTAACTTCTGTCTTATTAAATAAATTTAATACGCTCTGAAAAAGAAGAAAGTAGAAGAAATATTTATAAAATTTATGCATACTCTGGGAATTTCATCTCAGCTGTCACCTACTTACTTCCACAATTATCTGCATCACTCCTGTAATTAATTGTATCATAGACAAGATAAAATTGTGCGATATATTATGTATAAGAAAATTTTGCTTTGATTAATTAGCATCGAATAAAGATTAACCTTTTATTAATGACTGACTCCCTTGTTTTATGTAATGAATTATTTTCTCTAAGCACTGCTAAAATGATAAGGAGATTGGATAACTTAATTTACATATAGTATATAAACATTTTGAAACACATTAACAGTGCATCAAAAAAGCATAAATTTGTCATTATTAACAGACTTTTTTTGTGTTCTTTTACTAAAATTAACCTAATTTTATTTTATTTTTTTCTGTTAGGAAAATAAATATTTATATATATAGCTTTAGAATTCGTCTGTAAATTAATGTATCCTAAATTCATAATTTAATTATTTTTTCTATACAAAATTTTTTCACAATATACATTTTACAGAAATCTTAATTACCTATACAAAATAGATTTAATTTATGTATTTTAGAAGTAAATATCTATTTATTAATTAGGGGTATCTTCTTTAAGAGAGAAAAAAATGTATATTTTTTAATCAAAAAATATACATGCGAATAAATCATGCGAAATCATTTCCAAAATCACTTTATATAAATTACGTTTCTTCAAGCAAAATGAATAAATAAGTAAATATATAAATGAAATTAAATATATTTTTTATTTTAACTACCCAAAATAAATTGTTTTATTTTATTTTAATTAAATGTCGAGTATTTATCGTAAATTAGCATAAAAAATTTTCTTCTTCAATTATTTTAAACCAGATTTCCAGAGTGCTTAAACTTTTGAGAGAGACTATATCTCAGAATTTTCCAATCGGTTCCCGATGCATAGGTGCACTTATATAATAAAGGAATTTGTGAAATTATTTTAGGTAACAACGAATATTTCTACCAACAGCTAATATCGTCTGCAAAAACAGTTCACGTTGACGTATTTGCTCATATTTTGTGAAAAGATTTTTGGAATTTGAAAGAAAGAGACCTGCTTTATAACACTGTGTTGAATTTTGTAAGGAAAATATCGTTATCATTATGTGTAAACTGTCTGAAAGTAAACTATCACGCTATTAGAGTAGCTTCATCATGCACTTCCATTTCTAACGATAAAAGTCAGCCACAGAATGTCACCGAATCTTGTGCACAGCTTTAGGTACTTGTATTGTTTTATGTAACACTATGAAGGTTTGGTACAGAAATTTCAAAAACAAGGACTATGTCATCCTCCCAAGGAACACTCTGTCCGGCCTATTGATTTTGATGAGGCCCACTGCAAGTACTTGTGGTAGCAGATCGGTATTCAAATCTCGCGAGCTAGCTAAGATGTAGGACTTTATGCCATGTATGCACATTATAACCCCGGCGTAGCTCTTTCGGATTACTACCCTTTTTCCCCCTGCAGCTAAATCTGACAATCTTTGATTCAGCGCAGGAATTTTAATTGAGGTTTATCTGTCTTTAGACTCGTGCCCTCCAGGTGTCTGGACCAAAAAATTTGAAAAAGTACCATTACTTTGGCAGAAAGTCATAGTTTTGAGTGGTGATTACAACTCGCATTAAAGATACTGCTTTCATGGGTTTTCTTCTAATTTTATAAAAAAAAACATTTTTAGGTGGAAAACTTTAGTTACAACCCGATATTTATCAGGAGATAGGAATATCATACAATTTACTTTTACACATACTGCATGGCAAAGTAATATTTGAACATAAAACAAAAACAAAATAATACGTTAATGAGAATAATTTCTTGAAAAATGTATGGATTATATTTGGAAATGAAATTGAAAAAAAATTATGGTACTTTTCTACAATAAGTAAAGTGCATGGGGTTTATTATAATATTATTTTTTAATTGAAATCTTTATTTTCGCCAATTAAATTTATTTATTTTGCATAAATGAAAACCTTTTTCTAAAGTAAGTGAACTTATCATTTTTTTAAAATATCATACACTTATGAAATTTTTCATAGTTTTTTAATACTTTTTAATTTCATAAAAAATCAAATATGTAATATTTTGTTAAATGTTGGACAATAATAATTTTTTTTAAGTTTAGTTCCTTTTATAGAATTTTCTTAAATTCCATCTAATACCAAGTAAACTTTAATTACACTAAATTATTTTTTCTATATTTTTTCTGCACTGTTAATAATAAAAATGAAGAAGAAAGATTTATTAATAAAATTCATGAATGCATTGCAAATTTATGCAGCTGTCACTTCTTCGTGTTACTTCTTACAGAAAGACTCGTATAATTAATTGAATTCAAGTCAACGTAATAAAGTGCAATTTATCAAATATCAAGCAAAGGCGATTGTAATTAATTAGCATTGAACTAGGATTAAATTTTCATTAATGAATCCCTTGTTAAATGCAAATAATTATTTCCTCTGGGAAATGCTTACATAAAGAACAGCATAGATAATTATTTTTATCTATAATAGGAATATCATATTAATAGTCATATTAAGGTATATAAATACTTTAATTCTAGCCGATTATTTTCTATTTAGTTGAGAAAAAGCAATTAATATTTCTTTTGAAAATCACGCTGATTTTTATTTACGCTAAAAAACAAAGATAACTTTGTATAATGTTTATGTAACTTAGCATGTTACACATATAACTTTTTTCACTTATTATTTTCTATGTTAAGAAATGTATTTTTTAAATGTGTAATTAGAGTATTTTAAATAATAATATACTAATATAAGATACTAATATTACAAGAAATTGAACCCGTCGAATTTCGACGAATGAAAATATTTAAATACGAACTGTTTCATTAATTTCTTAATAAACATGCAAAATTAGAATTAAAAAAAAGCATGGAACATTACTTATTCTGACTCCTAAAACAAATATCACTTTAATCTAACGTTACAAAAATCCTATTATCATATACAAATACGCAATTTATACAACATACTCAAGATAATTATATTATATATGATGAAATTAACAACTGAGGTTTTTATGTTTCGTATTACGGTTTAAAAAAAATCATAGGACTTTTTTCCCGTATGAAATGTATATCTTGCATCATTTTCACACTCTCAAAATTTGCATACGCATTTCCCATATCTGTATTCATCATAAAAAAATTAAATGCAATAGCACTGAAAAAAATAAATACTCAAAAATGAGTAAGTCGATGTACTCATATCGAAATCAGTATGTTTGGATCAAAAAATGAACACATTACCTTCTCAATTTTAAAACAGCATATGTTGTCAAATCCAAACAAACGATAATTTTGTATCCAGTTTTGGTTTATTTCATTTATGGCGGCATAAAAGATGCTTATTAATGTAAATATTAAAATATGCCAAGTATTTTAACATAATTTTAAAGTATACTTGCCGATAATGTTCTTGTTATAAAAATGTTCGATTTGGGTATTTTACTTATAATTTTGCTATTTCTCTTAAAAAAATAATCAATTAAATGTTTATTGTTCATAATTTTCAGCAAGAAATAAATACCAGAATATTTTTACTTTAATTTGTAGATTCAGGGTGCAGATAATTGTGACTTATATTTGAACACAACCATAGAATCAAAAATGAGTACATGTGTTTCTCAGATTTGAGAACTTTTGGATTTTATCGATTATACCCAATCGAATTATTGGGTAAACTTAGAACTAATCACTAAACAATATAGTCATAAAAAGCAAAAAGACAGAGGGTGATGACATACCATCAGAACACGAAATAAGATTAGTAAAATCTGTGAAAAAGAAACACACCCATATTACAAGACTTTTAAATTGTCACTTTAAGGAAATCTATTTCCTGAAATCATGTCATTATCTGGAGTTTAATGACAGTTTAGACGGGCCTAATTTTTGTTCGAATGTTTTTTAACTAATCAAATTTTATCGATTTTACCCAATCGAATTATTGGATAATCTTAAAACTAATCACTATATAATATAGTCCTGAAGAGCAAAAGGACATAGGGTGGTGACATACCCACAGAACGCAAAATCAGATTGGAAAAATCTCTGAAAACGAAACACATCCACACTACAAGTCTTTTCAATTGTCACTTTAAGGAAATCTATTTGCTGGAAGTATGGCATTATCTGGAGTTTAATGACAGTTCAGCCGGACCCAATTTTTGTCGGGTCATTCCATTTCAAGTGGTCCAGAAAATATTTTTTTGGTCGCTCGACCATTTTTAAAAAATTTGAAATTTTTTGTACAACAACCCTAACATGATTGATGTTCAAAACGATCGTTATGTTAATTTTACTATTTTGTGTTTGTGCATGGCGGCCATCTTTTTTTCATCGTGTGCAGCGATTTTCTCATATACTAGGATACACAAAATTGTAAATATCTCGTCTTTTATTTTCCCAATTGAAATGGGGTTTGCAGCATTTTGTTCAGAATAAAATAGTCTAAATGTACTGTGGTAGAATAAGTTTGAAAAATAAATTTTTAGAGGTGAAATTTTAGCACAAAATTTAAGATTTTTTCCAAAATCTATCCGTTTGCAAGAGAAAATTTTTCATGCAAGGAAAACTTTCAACCTTACACAATTTTTTCAACAAATAGGTCAAAAGTGCATGAACTCATACACCAAGTCCCAGATCTGGGAGTTAATTTCTCTTTACGAAAAAAATTCCGAAATTCGTCAAAAATGTCAAAAATTGCACTTTTTAGGCTTTGATATCTCTGGTGGGGCACGAGATAAAAATCTGAAATTCTGGCCTTTGATAATATTTTATAGTAGTATTATGCACAAAAAATTTCAAGAAGGAGATTTGACTACAAGCTGAGATATGACATGGTCAATGTGTAAAAACGATACTTCTAAACTACTGTAATCTACTATGTGTTTGTTCATATCTACAAAATGTTAAACTAATGGTTGATGGTGCAAAGTTAAGTGTTAATTACAAAGATCATTTACAAATTCTGCTTAAATCGTGATTTAAATAATTCTGATTGTATGCTAAGCCAATGCACTATTTGTCCAGATGAATAAAACCTACTAGAAATGCTATTCGTCCATTTCAATGGCCCCGAAAAGATTTTGGTTAATTGACCGTTTTTAAAAAATCTGATTTTTTTTTCTACAACAACCTTAATATGAGGGAAGTTCAAAATGACTATTATTTCAATTTTAATATTTTTCGCTTAAACATGGTGGCCATCTTTGTTTCATCGTGTGCAGCTATTTCCTCAAATTGAAGTTTGATATCTCTTGTGTGGCGCAAGATAAAATCTGGAATTCTGGGTTTTGATAGTACTTTATGGTAGTGTTACGCACAAACAATTTCAAGAAGATTTGACTATAAGCTGAGATACAGTGATTAAAAAATATTAAGAAATGCTATTACGATTACATTTGGAGAAATGAGATTAGTCGCTTTTATTACAATATTTACATAGAAAATATCGTTTGTTGAAAACAATTTAGTAATAAATGCTTGATTTACAAAGATACTATATATGCTCAACAACAGCTTTACACTATTTACTAGAGATGTTATGAGTTCGACCAGTTACTGTTGTCAGTCCATCAGGCTGTTCGTCCTCAAAACTTTATTTGAAGCCACCCAAGTCTTGTCATCCCTTGTTAACTTGAAGGAAATTCCCTAGACTTAGTAATCGAAGCCATGTCAACTCGATCAGTTGCAACCCATTGTCTGTAATTTACTTTTTCTGAAATGTCTTCCGAGTAAAATTGTTGCAATGGCATTTCTAATAGGTTTGTTCATCTGGATAAATAGTGTATTGTCTTAGCATACATTCTGATTTGTTTAAATCACATAGAATCATTTGAAGAAGATATTTGTAATTAACATTTAACTTTGTACCATAAATCATTAATTTAAAATTTTGGAGGTATGAACAATTACATAGTAGGTTACAATAGTTTGGCAATATTGTTTTAATATATTGACCATGCCATATCTCAGCTTGTAGTCAAATCTAATTCTTGAAATTTTTTGTACATAACACTACTACACAATAATATCAAAGGCCAGAATTTCAGATTTTTATTTCGTGCCCCACAGAGATATCAAAGCCTAAAGAGTGCGATTTTTGAAATTTTTGACGAATTTCGGAATTTTTCTCGCAAAGAAAAATCAACTTCCAGATATGGAACTTGGTGTATGAGTACACGCACTTTTGACCTATTTGTAGAAAAAATTGTGTAAGGTTGACAGTTTTCCTTGCATGAAAAATTTCCTCTTGCAAATGGATAGATTTAGGAAAACATCATAAAATTTGTGCTAAAATTTGACTTCTAGAAATTAATTTTTCAAAATTATTCTACCACCGTACATTTAGCCTATTTTATTCTGAACAAAATGCTGCAAAGCCCATTTCAATAGGGAAAATAAAAGATGAGATATTTACATTTTTGTGTATTCTAGTATCTGAGAAATTCGCTGCACAGGAGGAAACAAAGATGGCCACCATGCACAAACAAAAAATAGCAAAATTAAAGTAACGGTCATTTTTAACTTCGATCATGTTATTTTTGCAGTACAAAAAATTTTAGATTTTTTAAAAATGGTCGAGCGACCAGTGCTGGACCACATGAAATGGATTGATTGACCCTGTCCAAAAGTTTTTCGACTTATGAAATTTTATCAATCTTATGTTGCACTAACAAACTGACAAAATAAATTATTAGCAAGATGTTTTAATTCTTGAATATTATTGTGTTTGACGATGGAATATCTGTTGTAATAGCTTTAACCCGGGTGAACGCGCACATGGACTAAAAGATCCGGAGTGCGTATGATTTTTACAATTGCAATCACTAATTTTTTTAAAGTAATCTTCAACTTATTTTATCACAAAATTTATAAGAATTGTCTCCGTCTAAATAAAGCGATGGTTTGAATTTTATTTTATTGGTGACAAAGTTAAAACCATTCATACCCTAGGTAAGCGCGCGTTCTCCCGGGTTAAAATAAAAAATGCTTTTTTATCTATTAACTGAGAAAAATACACAATATGACAAAAAAGATAAATGAACTTGCTATACATAAATAGATATTTTATTACAAATCCAATAAAAGTAAATATTTATCTAGAATTTTCCTGGATAGATTTATCATAGAAATAGTGTAACAATAACCTATCGGTAGATAAATATCTTCTCCTTTTTGTATTATTAATGCAAATCGATCAGCATAGACATATGTAATAAATTAAACAAACTAAATGAAAAATATGACAAATACCTGTTGTTCTATTTACGTTTACACAGATGAAAAACAATATTATTTTTATTTAGATCAGAGATTTACCGTCATAATATATTCTATAAGCAATTCACAAACATAACACTGGAATATATATACAGGTGGACTGCCACACAATTACCGATTAGAAAATTTGTATTTTTTTGCAGTCACAAAATTCGCTGTCACTATGTTTCATTGTGGAACATGTAACTTACTTTCTGAAATTAAATAAGGCGAAATTGTAAGGGAAGAAAATGTTCATGAAATGTTTATGAATGGAAGAAAATGTATCGATCATGACACAACAATATCATTAATAACTACTTTTATATAAATATTATCTCTGAAAACAATATTTTAAATCGCACTGATTTTTGTAAAAAGTTTTTCATACGATGCAATTATTAGTAAACGTATTTTATAAGTTTGTACATTATGTAATGCTTTATTTTAATGCAACATTATAATTGCTGCAATCTTCGAAATGTCCGTTACTATTTTCGTGTTTATATTTCACGTAGGTGCGTTTTTCTAAAGACGAATTTAAAAAAAGATCGTTGCAATATGTACATACTAGTTGGATCGAGAAAAGTTTCATATTGTGTGGTGGGATTTATTTCCTTAATACTGAACAATACAAGCTTAACTAATGGTTAAAATTTACTTGGCAGACCCAGAAATTGGCACCATAATTGAACTATATATATATATATATATATATATATATATAAAGCTGTGTTTTAGAGGGCGTGAATATCAGGCAAAATATTATACGCAAAAAATTGTTACAGTTCTTGCTGTAGTTTTTTGTCAGAATGTTATAATGCATAAGTCAAATGCAATTACAAGAACTACCAGATGTATTTTAAAAGATTTTTTACAGCATTGTATAGGTTTGTAGCGTATTCATAATACAAAGTTACATATATTTTTTTAAACAAATTGAGATTTTTTTTCTTTGTTTTCAGCTGCAAAGATTGCTATTTGTAAATATTTATCAGCTCTGCATTTATATATTTTGCTATTATTGGTTACATAATTGAAAAAGCTGTATTAAATTTGAAAAAAATATGAATAGAGAGAAAAAACTGTTAGTAATTTTATTTAAATACTAATAAATTGAAAAAATTAAGGGAACTTGTGTTATTCATACCTCCAGCCCATATTCTTTTCTGCTTGTTTCTAAACATTTTATTAGTTTATGTATTTATATCTTTTAATTTAATATTAAATCATATTCTAATTATAACAGCCGAAATATATTTCAAAAATACTATAACATTAATTCCTTTACTATAGTACCCTTTAAATTTGTTTTCCTTTCATATTTTCCATAATTCGAACTGTGGAAAATTCGAACATTTCATGTGATCCCGACGAGTTCAAATTAATGAGTCAAATTATAACCGTCTGTATCATAATTAAACATGTATTTTATCCATACATCAGTCATCATTGATAATATACTGTACATTGAAAAGAATATACAATTTGATTCAAGACAAACGGAAATCATAAGCACTTTTAATTTTATTGGAAAGTGTTGAAAATGAAATACGTAAATTATTTACGTATAATCTGCTGTAAAATAAATCTATTTTAAATCAAAAACTTCACTCATTTCATAAGGTCAAATGAGTATATATTGGGAATAAGATACATTTAATTAAACATTTTTTCTGGTAGAAAAGAATGTTATTTCAGCCACGGCTTAAGCGTTAGAGTTCACCAATCTTTCGCTCTCAAACGGGTTAATAAAATATGTTAATTATAGTTCCCTTATACATTTTTGAACCATTTTAAATTAGCCTCAGTTTTTTAATGCTAAAAGACGTGAACATTCACATTTTTGGGGTTATCAGAATAAACCTGAATGAAATTTAGCTGTTTGTAACAAATAAATGGTCATCAAAGATCATTTTGGGTTAGCTATAAAAATATAAATTTACATTTGCTCATTGCAATGAGTTAAAAAAATCAAGTTAACTGAGAAATAAATAGATAATTTTTAACTTTCATCATAACTTTCTGACAGGCAAGCATGTGGGTGGTTCTCAAGTTAAGTGTATCATGACTCATTTTTACTCCTCCTGTCAATACATTAGAAATGAGAAAAAATCTTTTGCTTCCACATATTGCCGATTTTTTCACACTTTTATTCAATCAACTTCTAGTGTGTGCAATTTTTGATTGAGACTCGACGAAGGGAGTTTTTGCTTTTTACTGGTATTTCCAGGATCTCGCTTTATGAAAATGTTTTCGGTAACTGTGTGGTTTGACATAATAGATCAGCTCAATGCATATATTTTATGTAAAATGAAATGTTCCGTTCGGTGGTTATGATATATGAAATAGCCTTATTTTTGTTTTACTATTGTAAAATATTTCACCGTCTATGCAACTTGTTATTACAGTTAGAGAGTATATCCATCTTAATCATCTTGGTTTTTTTAAATACATAGTAACATTTTAGTTTTTCGACATCGAAGTGCTTTCTACTTGCGATTTTAAATAAAAAAATGAAAAGATCAACGAGTCTTCGAGTTTTAATCAGCTGGCAATAACTTGTTATACAACACATTTTACTCTGCTCTGGCAGTAATTTAAGTTGTTTAACCTCAACGAATTTTCATTAATTTCCCCAGGTTTTTTGCAATAAGCTTGAAATATATCAGGCTGATTAGGAAACAAATGGTCTTTTCAATTAGCCTATTTTTGCTTAGGTTCTTTTCCGTAAAACTGGACAATATCAGAGCAATTGGATAATGGAAGATGAGTCTGCAATGAGTCAGGCTCTTTGCAAAATATGTCTTCTGAACTATAAAAAACATGAATACAATTTGAAATGTAGATTCAGTTCTGATTCAGAAAAAGTTCAAATAATCAGCTACATTGTTGTTTTCATTTATTTTTCATAAATGGTGCTTGATTCTTAATTCTGATGCCGAATGCCGTTGATTATTTTTAATTGGTAATTCAAATTTTATATGTTATGCAATTTTAAACTTCAATAAACCGGAGAATTTCAGTTTTGAGTTTCAGCAGTTGATTAAGTGGAGTTCCAATATACATAAACGTACTTACATCAATATGATAATCGATCACATTTTACACTGCTAAAAACTTTGCTGGAGAAAAAAAAATATTTCTGAAACAGGTTTTTCCATTTTATCAGTATTTTAAACTATAAAATAACATACTTCTTAAATTCATTAACGATATATACTAGTTTTGCACATTGTCATCATTATTGAGTAAATGACAGATAATTATTTGTATCATCTAATGCCTTTCAGCAAGGTTTTATAAAGATGCCTGCAAAAGTGTGGTGACGTATATGGAATGAACTTTATGGATCGTTGGTCATTGGATGTTGGTTGTTTTTCGTGTTTCTGTAGCTCAGGTTTGTGTAAAAATATATCATTCTTCAAATAATATTACACATCTATTTTACATCAGATGGGCTTCAGATTGAAATACATATTGTTTATTTTGGCGTGCGGTCGAGTGGGGGTAGATATACTTATCATATACTTTCGAATGTTTTTTGTGTATTCGATGTATGAATTATGATACTCTGTCTGAAAACCTCCGCCACTATGGCATCAACATGTTGCATATAGTATTTAGTATGAAACATTGCTATACTCTTATAAAATACCCACTGCCGATGAGACCATATATTTTTGATTTTGTTCGTTTTGTATATGTTACCATTTTTTCGATGTTTAAATCCAATTTAATTAGATACGAAAATATCTATCTCTGAAGCACATAAACATGCACTCTAACATAATATGCTTTATATGAGTTGTCTGATTTGTGTGATTGTTTGCAGTTGTTGCGTTTATCACATTGATGCTATTTTTATTTTTTACTTTTAATTCGTTTATGCACACACACACACACACACACACACACATACATATATATATATATATATATATATATATATGGGTGATTCTCAAAATAGGGGACAATTTATGTCGTTTGGCATACAAAAAAAATTGAGAAGTTTTCTGTCATGTTTTTACATTTAGATATGTTTTTCTTAATATTATTCATTATTTGCACTCAAGAATTACTCACTTTTTAGTTAAAAACACCTTAAAATAACAGAATAAAGATTCAAAATGTCATTAGCATGGATGTCCACAGCAGCTGAGCCTTGTGTATACTAGCATTTTTCAAAAGTTAATATCATGTTTATAAAATAAACAAATGTTATTCTTTCTTTATATTAATCAAGGAGAGGATTTATCCAATAAACTTATTTTTTAAAATAAAATTATAGTACATAAAAAAGAGTTAAAGTTTGTCCTCCATATTCGATTTTCAAAACGAGGTCATACTAAAACAGCTGGTTATTAATCAAAATTTCATTTTCACATATGACAATAGTTTGAAAATATAAAGTTTCTCCATGGCAACAAGTAGCCATTTTATCCCATCCAGAAAATAAAAGCATGTATTGTATTTTAAGAATAGAAGTTGAATATTAGGGGCGTACATCAATTGTATGTCATTAGAATGGATAATAATTATCATGTTTATTTTATAGTTAAAATTTTTATTTTATTGATTTGCATAGAACTTTTGTGTCTTAAAAAGCCCCAGAAAGGACTATTGCATTGTGATTATATTATGGCTCATAATCTTATTTAAATTAAAATTTGTCATTAGCATGGACAGATATCAGTGTCATTAGCATGGTTTTTCTGTCCATGCTAAAGACTCATATGTACATAAATGTAACCAGTGCTTATATTGTATCCTTTATAAAGTTTAATTTTACGTATAAATTTAGGGATTACATTTATTATCCCTAAAATATGCATTAATCTGTAGGAAAATCTCTAAGACAGCTTCTTACATTGTTAGTGTCAAAATGTTGCTCCATGCAACAAAGTTTGCTCTTTGGTAATGTTTTTATTCTCCTTATATGTATATATGTAAAAATGGAAACCATTTGCTGAAAAGGAAGACTAATAAATATAGAAAAAAATATTTAAACAGGAAGAAAATAAAAATTTCATAATATATTTATTCCAGGCAAATTGTTTTGTCATTAGCATGGCTCAAAAAATAATTATTATTTTTTTAAGTTAATTTTTAAATATTTAGCTCTGCTGACTACATGGAAAGTATACCTAATACTATATTAACAGCACCTTTTTTTTCAGAAATTTTGCTAACAGTAATTTTTTTAAGATTTCATTTTTGAAATTGTCCACTATTTTGAGAATCACCCATATATATATATATATATATGAGTTATTTTTTAAGCTACAGATAATACATTTAGAATAAATTGTAATATTATAAAATACTTGTATTTGCACAAACCTGTGGTAATATGACATTTTTCAAACGTCTTAGAAATTATTGATTAAATAAATTATATATAAATATTAAATAAATTATTTATAAAAATAAATCATATATATGCTATAAATTATACATAAAAAAACCCCTAGAATCGTTAGATATCAAAAAAAGGGGAATTCGTTAATTTTCAGAAAACATCATCTTTTCATGTTTATATAGCTAAACACAGCTAAAAATGAACTGCAGAAAATTAATAAAAAAACCGCAGTTTGAAGACTGCGGTGAATTGGCCATTTCCACTACAGAGTTTTTGTGGTCGATACAACCACATAATTACTGTAGTTTCCAAACTACAGTAATTTCATAGTTGTATCGACCACAAAAATTCTGTAGTGGAAATGGCCAATTCACCGCAGTCTTCAAACTGCAGTTCTTTTGTGGTTGTATCTACCTTAAAAATTTTGCATTAATTTTGTAGTTGTATCATCCTAAAAAATTTTACAGTGGAATCGGCCAAAATCACCGCAGTTTTCCCAACTGTACTATTTTTTTTAAATTTTCTGCTGTTTATTTCTAGCAAGACATGCCAGAAGAAGGTTTTTTTGTTTCTGATTATTAGCTGAATAATTTTATGGCTTTCAAAATCAATCTTAATTGGTTCCTTTCTTTTACATGTCAACAATGAAGTTTTTTTTGTATCCTATTTGATGACCATTATTTTCTTTTTTCAAATTTTGCAACTTAATTCATTATGCATCACACCCACATAGCATTTAAAAGAGCATTGTGATCTATAAAACTGGATTTTATAGATACGTTTGGTATCCCCAACTTTATTAATAAAATCCAGTTTACTACATACAATATGCATTAGTTTTACTGGTGACTTTGAAAATAATTATACTCAATTTCCGCCACATTGCACATATCCTTTTAACACTATTTCTACCAATGTCAAGAGGCATCTTTTAAAAAATCTAAATTTATAGTTTAAATTTTGTAACTTTTAGAATGAAACAATTGCAAAACATTTTTAACACATAAAACATTGTTTGTTATGCTTATTTTAAATTAAAAACTACAAGCAAAATAAACATAAATCAATACTTTAAAACTGTTGTTGTCGCTCACAGAACCAGGTGTTAAAGACAAATGCGTGTAATTATGTATACAAATTTTTAAAATAACAAAAAAAATTCTACAGATTTTTTTTGCTGTTTCCATTTCAGTCTTCGCATTTTGGAACATGATTATTAACAACCTATACAAATGTAACAAGTTATTTTCTGTTCTATGCTATTGTATGATGACATGATGTTCTTGAGTTTTTTCTCAAATTGCAAAAACATTAAAATTCCTAGCGGTCAAATGTAAGTAATATAGAGAAAACGATAAAAACAAATTAATATATTCAGTACTACTTGGTTATCCCATCAACCAGTTTCGTCAAATCATACAAATCGCCAAACTAATAGCCAAATTATACTATTCTATTGACATAATTTTTATTTTAAATAATGAAAAAACAACAAATTAGTAGAACATTAATAAAAACCAAATAAAAAGTCAAAATAAAAATCACTTAATTGTGGATCATATTTAATGTTATTGAATTTGACATTCATGATCATCCATTATTAGCATTTAAAGTTTGGTAGTAGTTTTTAGGTCGATGGGATAACCAAGTAGTTTCATATTTTTTATGCAAAATAATGAATTTACATTTTTCCATATATATCTGTGATAAATGCTTAAACCTATTTTTCTTTGTTTTTTCAAAAGTTGAAATCAACCTCATATTTTAAAGGAAAAATAAGGACATTATTATTGTTATTATGTTGGAAAATATATGTTATGTATTACAAATAATGGAACGCTCCCATTTGGGAATATTGGCGTTTAAATGGTTCAGCACCGAAACTAGCCTTTTTTGCACCTGGGGTAAACATGGATTTTGGTGCCCCCATTTCCCACATATATGCATTTTATATCAATCACACCAAACAAAATCTTAATTTGGCATTACGTCACCTTCTGTTCTGATGGCACCCGGGGCATGTGCCCCCTTCTAGTTTCGGCCCTGAAACGGTTAATTACTGAAAACACAGAAATTTAAAAGTTGCATTTGTATATTTAACAGACCACACGTTATACCCCTACGTTTCAAAACGGCATGATGAATTGCATTTTGGAAAGGTCATTTTTCAGAATGTTTACTTGAGTCTTGTTGCCATTATTTACGTGGCTGTTCAATTCATTACCTTTTCTAGTAGCAGATTAGAAAATTATTTAATAACAGTGAAAGTGTCTTTAAATTATACATATAAAAGTGATGCAAGAGTGCCTTTTTTGAGAACGGTTGAGCATATTTTACTGCCACCTTTCGTCAAAATTCGCATATTTTCTGTGATATTTCATAAAAAGTATCCTATTGCCACAATCTTTAAAGAAAATTAGCATATTTTCTGTAATCTTTTGAAAAAGTTCACGCATTTACCCAACTTTTTGACCAAATTCACAAATTTTTTCCGATTTTTCTACAAAATACGTCTATTTTCCTCCGTTTTTATCAAAATTTTCATATTTTCTGATCTTTCAACAAAATTCACATATTTTCTTCGATCTTTCATCAAAAGTCTCAATTTTTCTGCAATCTTTTGCAAAAATTTGCATATTTTCTGCGATATTTCGAGAAAATCTGCATTTCCCTGATTTTTCGAAAAATACACCTATTTTTCTCGATTATCATCAAAATTCTCATATTTTCAGATTTTTCAACAAGATTTGTATATTTTCTGTGATTTTGACAAAATTTTCCTTGATTTTTTATGAAAATTCTCAATTTTTCTGCAATTTTTCGACAAAATTTGAGTATTTTCCATGATATTTCACATATTTCCCCGACTTTTTGATAAAATTTGTGATTTTTCTACAAAAGTCACATATTTTATGCAATCTTTCTACAAAATACATATTTTTTGCTCGATTTTCATCAATTTTCTTGTATTTTCCTGATTTTTTGACAAAATTTATAAATCAAACACAAGAATTTCGTGCATGAATTTTGTAAAAAAGGCGAATTACATCTATTACTTGCTCAAAAATGCAAATTATGCCCATGAATTGCTCAAAAAATGCAAATTACGTCCATGAGTCGCATAAAATAACACAAATTATGTCCATTAATCACAAAAAAACATGAATTATGCTCATAAATCACATTAAAAAAACGAATAATGCCAATAAATAGCTAAAAAACACGAATTATGTGTAAATAAATCACTCAAAAAACATGAATTTCGTCAGAAAAAAGCTGAAAAAGGTGCAAAATATGCCCACCAATAGTACAAAAATAACGAATTACTCCCATGAATTGCATAAAAACGTGAATTACGTTCATGACCCGAGAGCAGAATCGGCGCAACGCTGCGACATACGTCGCAGATTCTTGAGAAGGTTTGCAGACTGTTTTTGAACTGTTAAAAATTTAGCAAAAATTAAAAAATTTTGGACCTTATCCAAAAATTGCGATGTTTTGTATCGTGATTTTCGACAAATAGTCTTCGAAAAGAAATCAATTTTGTTCAAAAAATTTCTTCAAAAAGAATCGACGAGTTTCTTCAAAACATCGCAAAAAGCGGCAAATTTCCTGAAAAGATCAAGAAAAAATACCAAATTTCATCAAAAGATCACAAAAATGGCAAATTTCTTCAAAAAATCGCAAAAAATGGAAAATTTCAAAAGTTCACGAAAATAATGGCAGTTTTCGTGAAACGATCATGAAGCAACATTGTTATCGCGAAAAAATGGCAAATTTCTTCAAGAAACCGTCAAAAACGGCAAATTTCTCCAAGAAATCGCAACAAAGTGGCAATTTTCGTCAAAAGATCTCGATAAATTGGCAAATTTCTTCAAAATATGACGAAAAAACATCAAATTTATTTAAAAGATCGTGAAAAAAACAGCTTTCGACAAAAGATCATAAAAAAACGTCAAATTTTGTCAAAAGAGTGCAAAAAAAGTAATTTCGTCCAAAGATCGCAAAAAATGACATTGCTTAAAAATATCGTGAAAAACCCGCAATTTTGTCAAAGGGGAGACCCCTCCCCCTCTTTCGGACAATGTATGAGGTGGTAAAAATTCTGAGAACAAAGGCAACTTCTTTTTAAAAGAATACTTTTCTTTTACGTCTATCACAAATACTTTTGAGGTTTTAGTGGATGTAATGAGAGGAATTTGTCTGAAGACAGTTTAAGTTTTTATTTGCGTTGCAGACTGCAGAAAAAATTTATGCTGCTGGGGTTCATGAATCGTTAATAAAAAAAAAAATGAGAATTTTGTTGACAAACCGCTCAAAAAAACACATGAAAAAAGCAAATTAAGTCGAAAAATCGCATTAAAAATGCTAATTACTTTCATGAATAGCATAAAAAATGTGGATAACAGTCCATGAATCACTCAAAATCGCAAATTATGTGCATAAATCACATAAAAAATGCGAATTACACCTATGAATCACTGGAAAAATTAGAATTATGCCCATGAATTGCTCAAAAAACGTGAATTACATCCATGAATTGCGTAAAAAATGTGAATTTCATCTATGAATCGCTCTAAAAATGTGAATTATATCTATGAATTGCTGAAAAACGCAAATTACGTCCATGAATTGCATAAAAAAACACAAATAACATCCATGAATCGCAAATTACCTTTATGTCTTAAATCGTTCAAAAAACGCAAATGTTGTCAACTGAAATCTCAAAGAATGCAAATTACACCCATAAATTGCATAAATATAGTGAATTACGTTCATAAATTGCATAAAAAATGCAAAATATATACATGATTTGCATAAAAACGCGAATTGTGGTTCATGAATCGCTCAAAAAACATAAATTTGGTCAACAGAACACTCAAAAAACACTAATTTTGTCTATTGATTGCTTAAAAAACGCAAATTACATCCATGAATTGCATAAAAAAGCGAATTATGTCCATTAATTGCTTTAAAAAATGCAAATTACGTTCATGAATTGCATAAAAAACACAAATCATGTCCAAAAATCGTGCAAAAATCTTGAATTATACCCATGAATTGCATAATAGAAGGAAATTTCATAATATAATGCATAATTTTATTAAATGTTAAATTAATTTGCAGAAAGTTTTTGACCCAATGTAACGTGCGTAGAAAGTTTTTGGTTTTAAACAAGTCTGTTTCGTACTATCTTTCGACGAAATTTCTATAATTTGTGCGATCTTTCTACGAAATGCATCATCTTCCTCGATTTTTGTCAAAATTATCTTATCTTTCAATCTCACGACAAATTTTGTATATTTTTGTCGATTTTTCCACCAAAATTCTTGATTTTTCTGCAATATTTCAACAAAATTTGCATATTTTCCTTGATCTTGCGACATAATTCATGCATTTTCACACAATCTTTCGACAAAATTTGAGTATTTTTTGCTACTCTTTTACAAAATTAGAATATTTTTCTGCAAAAACACTAAATTAGAATATTTTTCTGCTGTTCACAAAAACTGCATTCCCCCCTTCAATCGTTCTGCCTGTTTTCTGTGATTCTTTAACAAAAATTAAAGGTTTTTTTTGTAATCCTTTCACAGAAATCACACTATCACTCACCATTCTTTGAAGAAAATAGTCCGCTGTTGCTTGACGAATTTATAGATAGAAATAGATAGCAGTTTACCATGTTATCTTAAAAGAAATTTATGTTCTGCAGAAATATATTGCATTTCATGTAAGAAAATCAGCATATACATGGTAATACACATGGTAGTCTTTTTTATAATTACACAATTTGTTCGATTCCTAAAAAGAAAAGTTACTTACCGATAAAATGCTAATCCATGGCATTTATTGTAGACTTATTTATAATATGAAAATGAAATTTTTTAGTTTAGTGTTGACTTTTTATATAACTGAACATTAAATAGAAATAGAAAACATTAATAAAAAAACATTCTTAAGATTATAATGATTGGAACAACTTCAAATCTAAAATAAAACATTTTAAATTATTACTATGAACAGTAAAGTACTAAATCATGTAAAAAAACATATAATAATAAAATGGATAACACTTTAGATAAACATATTTATAGGATTTTTTTTTTTTCTAAACAAAGTGGATTCTTTTTTCTTCCACTTCAGTATTTTTATTTTTATATTAGCTACCCTGGTACGTTTGGTGAAGAAAACACCAAACGAAAGTTTGCCTAAAAAAGACATATTTTATTTCTCAATAACGCTCAATTTTTAAAAGCATCAGGTAAAGGCATGCTACTAAATCGAACTTTAATTCAAATGCACTAAGTGTTCCATATTTAATAATATTATTTAATTTAGTTTACAAAAATATTAATCACGTCTTCTAAATTAATTTCAATAAACAGAACAAATTATCTTCCCAAATAAACTAATTAAACTATTTCTACGATCTCAGATTACAACGTGGTGACACCGGCGCCGCGCGTCGATCGATTTGCAAGTAAATAAACCGGTCCGAAAGTTGAGTTGCACGTCTATTCCAGGGGAAACAGACCATGGAGTTAGAAATGCACTGTAAGGGCTTGAAAAAGAAATCATAAGAATTCTTAATAAATAAAAAAAGAAAAGTATATTATTCTTTTGGTGTTAATCTTGCTTTTTATGAAATAAACGTGGAAAAATGGACGTCATGTCCCATATGGAATAAGGACAATTTATGCAATGAGTAAGGAATAAACCCACCCTGTATTTTTAAGCTCGAATTAAGGGCGCCATGAAAAAGAATGGAAAGTCACTGTCCCTCCCTTGATTTTTTAATTTTTTTTCTTCGATTTTGAACAACACAATTTTTTTCGAGTAATTTAAAATAAAAGAGGAAATAAAATTGTTCAGTTATGAAGATGGGGGGGGGGGGGCAGGAAGCAAGGGAGATCTATTGTCTCGCCCTGGATTTTAAAAATTTAATTAATTAAAATTTCCTTGTCTCTGACTTTCAAAAACATAATGTAAATTTTTCAAGTAAATTAAAAACTTAAACAGAAAAGAAATAAAAACATTTCAGTAAAGGGAGGGGGGGGTGAGACACATCACCCCTTCCTGCGTTTTGAAATTTAATTAGTACATAATTTTTTTTTTTTTTTTAATCCGATGTACAAAAACATGATTTATTCTTTTCGAGTAACTTAAAAAAAAAAAAAATAATAAGAATTTTCTGTTAGGGGAAGGTAGCATAGGTTAGCCATTGCCCCTCCCTTAATTTTGAAATAAAACTAATTTTTGTTCCCCATTTTTGAAAAACACAGTAAAATTTAATCTTTACTCTATTAACTTAAAAGGAAAGAGGAAATAGGAATATTCTTTGTTGCTAAAACGGTAGAAGAGAGCTTGTCCCTTCCTATATTTTAAAATTTAATTATTCTTTCTTTTCTTCTATTTTTAAAAACGTAGAAAAATTTCTGCTTTTCAAATAACTTAGAATTAAAAAAAATTAAGAAATTTTCTATTAAAAGGGCGGAATGGTGAGATGAGAAGTTCATATTGCCACTCCCTGTCTTTTAAAATGTTAAAAAAAATTAATTTTTCTTTTCAGCTTTTGAAAAAATAAAATTTATTTAGAATAATTTAAAGAAACAAAGAATTTTCTGTTAGGGGAAGGAGGCATTAGGTGAGAACCATTGTTCCTCCCTTAAATTTAAATTTTAACTTTATTTTCTTTATCTTATAATTAAAACAGAACTAAGGATTTTACGTTAGAATGAAGGAAGCATATAGGATAGATATTTCTCCTGCCTAAATTTTAAAATTTAATAATTTTTTTTAAATTTAGTAAAATTTATAATTGTCAAGTTAAAAAAAAAACAGGAGCTAAAAAAATATCGTTAAGGAGGTGAGTAGTGTGGGAGGTCCTTGCTTCGATTTCGAAAATATAATTATTTTTCTCCGATTAAGGAAAATTACGGTTAACTGGAAATATCAAGTTTTTTTTTTCCTCTCAAATTTATGATTATAGAAGGACTTTACAAAAACTACAGATTTTTTGCCGTTTATAACTCACGTAATATTTGAAATAAATAACTACAAAAACACCAAACTCTAGCCACAAAAAAACTGAAGTATTTTTAGAGTCAAGATTGCACTATAGAAAATCTATTGTCAACGGTAGAAAAACTTCAAAAACTCTTCACTTCTATAAAAAAACTGCAGTTCATTTTTAGCTGGGAAGTTGCACTTTATCGTAAATTCTGCCACTTCCTACACCCAATTACTTATAATAAACGAGTAGAATAGAAAAATGTGTATAAATGACATCTGCACCTATAATTAAAAATCTGTTTTTGCTTTAATATTATTTAATATCACCACTAAATAAATGTCCATTTTATATCTTATTGAACAAGTCTTATACCTTATAAACAAAAGAAAAGTCAAGAATTATTTTAATGAAATTCTGTGACTTTTATGTCAACAGCCATTACATGTAACCCTTTATTTAGAAATCACTGCTGCAATTAATTGAATGTTGGACAAGATAATATTGAATGATTTATCATATAAAAGAAATTGTTGTTTTAATTAATTACCCTTGAATGGAGATTAAATTTTCATTAACGACTCCCTTGTTTGCTGCAAAGAATTATTTCCTCTAGGCACTGCCGCCATAATAAACAGCTTAGATAATTTAATTTACATCTAGTACATAAATATGATCTGACACATACAGACTATTTAAAAGAATAAAACTGCTTCGCTATTAAAAGATAATTCTCTGTAATTTTCTTTTAAAAAATAATTAAATAGTTTTGAATTTTTCTGTTATGCAAATGCAGCTTCATTTTGTAACAGGATAATTCCTATGCAATTTAAAGTTTTATGTACATCCATACTTGATTTCTATTACTGTAATTAATGTAAAGAATAATAGATAGTATTGTAAACCGCTGTGATGCATTTGAATCGCATGAGATCGTGGTCTTTTTTATTCCGTTATTTAAAACGAAATTTGGTTTTATTATACATTGTAAAAACAACTATAACATTAATTTGATTAATTTAAATTTAAATATTTAATCATGTTATAAGGTATATTAAGAGTATTTTTGATAAACAAAACCCAATTTCTAATTCTTCAGTTTAAAAAAAATCTTCTTTTAAGATTTAAAATTTATTTATGTGTTTGTGAAATAGAAAGAAATTCTTTTTGGTGACATTGTGCAAATATCGCGTAGCTTAACGAACTTATAAAGCATAATTTCCGATATATGAATTAAAATAAATTATATATGTATTTTTTTTTTTATCAATCATTCTTCTTTTAGTGGCATTGATAAAAGAGTTAATAGCCATCATTAAGAAATAATTATTTGAAAATTGGTCTGATTCATTAAATTTAATATTATTCATATTTGGCGAAATTCTCTTATTTGTGAACCGGTTTAAAATGTTTTTGCCCAGCTTCTTTTGTTAATGGTTAGTAATAGAAAAATATTAATCTAAAATTTATAGATTTCATTTTGTTGAAAGACGATTTCTCTATGTTTAGAATAAGCTGTTCCTTGGAGGTAAAAGAATTTATTATTCCTTCACTCTTATTTCTTAGCGTTTTGCTATGTTTTTTTAAAGGTTAAAAAAGCTAAAATAAGAAGAAATTCAACAAAACAGTATAAAAAAGAATCAAAAATTGTTTTACAAAAATATTTAATTAATATTTTTCCTACTGTAACCATTATTTCTAATTAGTTTATTTATTTCAATTTATTCTAATTAGATAATTTCAAGAAAATTGGTTAACATTCCTATTTTTAATTTTTTAATTAAAAATTTATTGAAAACTCCTTACTTTAACATTATACCATTTTCAAAAAAATTAGTCTTATAATATTTGAAAGTATATTTTTTCTGCTAGTCTACTGTAAAAATTTTAAACTATCCGACTGCATATGTGTTAGCTATAAATTTAAATATTTTTATATCCAAAATTTTTAATTCAGAGGGGATGCTAAAATATATGTATTATTTCAAGTCGAATATATCCCATCTGTGACGTCTAATTGCAAAATCGGCCATCTACAAAAATAAATAAATAAATAAACAAAAATAAATAATCCGCAAAAAAGAGCATTGAGAAGAAAAAGATTTTAAAGTGTGCCTTTAGCTAGGATTTGTTTGATTACCCATAGGACATTACCTGAAAAAAAATAATTTTTCGAAATTAGAAAATGTGAAACAAATGGTCCCGAATTCATGAATCACGACCTTTAAAGTACTGGGAAATCACTGGAATTGTAAATAAACTTACATAAACACGTCACTATCATGTGCTGAATCAGCATAGATATATTATTACAATAATAATATAATACAATGGGAGTCATGGTGATTAATTGATAAAAATTTACTAACTATAATGCTATTAAAATATCAATAAATTATGTATCACGTTAACCATGGACGAATTATTCATAAGATAAGCCTAGGCTATAGTCTAGGGGTGTACGTTGATTAGCAAAATTAAGAACATTAATGCATTTAAACTTAAAGAAATAAGGATAATTTACAATGTTAGCGAAAAGTGTTAAATAAAAAAAATGAGTTTGTAACAATCTCATTTCAAACATTTTTTTCTACATTTCAGTTCACAAGTACAAATATTTCTCATATTTTAAGTGTAAAAAAAAGAACCGTTCATCTTTCATCAACAATCTTCAAAATATTAAAATTTATATTAAAAAGAGATAAAATGGAAGAGTATTTTATTAATTAATTAAACATACTTAATTAATTATAATTTAGTAGCAATTAATTTAATAGAAGCTTAAAGAAATAAGGATAATTTACAATTTTAGCGAAAAGTGTTCAATAAAAAATGAATTTGTAACAATTTCATTTCAAACATTTTTTTCTACATTTCAACTCACAAGTAGAAATTTTTTTTCTCCATTTTAAGTGTAAGAAAAGAACCGTTCTTCTCTCACCTACAATCTTCAAAATATTAAAATTTATATTTAAAAAATTAAAATGGAAGAATATTTTATTGATTAATCGAATATATTTAAAAATATGAAGTTTTCTGAAAAAAAAAAGACTGACTGTTTTATGAAGGAAGTGGTGGTAGCGGGGGAGGGGTGTAATAAGTATTTTGGCTTAGTGCTTCATAACATGCTAATGACCCCTAGTTATCAGAAGGTGTACGGTAACTTAACCTTGTCTTTGTTCCTTTTCCCCGTCGTGGAGTTAATTTATCTTTTCTTTGACTGATTAAAAGACACTTCTTCGATAATCTTTTCCATGGTTGAAGAAAACACAAAATTAAATCATTAGAAAATTTTTGTGAAGCAAGGGAAAGCAGTCACAGTTGCGAGAAAACGCGATAATGTTAATTTAACCTCTTCAGACCTTGGTGCACAAATGTGTACCTCCATTTTTTTCCTGATGAAAACTAAACCATTCAAATTTTTTGTATTTTTACTTTAGTTCTATACAGCTGATATTTTTGCTTTAAAACAAAATCAATAAATGTTAGCACTGATGACTATTACCTCATGCTATTTTTATCCGAATTTCGAAAATACCATCATGACATTGTGGCCAAGAAAGTATGATATATTGATGATTACTTAACCTAAATACTTTACAATAAAAATTTTTGAGGGTTTGCTGATCATATGCTTGTTTAAAGACCCTAATTTTGTTATTGCGTAAATTTAAATTATGATTATTAAACTGATGTTTTAAGGAGATTACTACTTTTATATCCATATTTGTAGACCTAAATTACCTGTCTCTGGAAGTACTGATATCATAAAAATGACTCTTTCTGTCATCTATGGTGTCATTTCAATTATGCAAAAGCAATAAATACATATTTCTAGCGTAATTTTATGCTCAGTTCTGAAGAGGATAATCAATAAGTTAAAGGTTATGGTAGGGAAGGGAAGTAGCATCTATTAGCGAATATAGAGATGGCCTGTTTTGAAACTCATCAACTGAACGATTTTGCTTATTTTCTAGTACACCGTGGTGTAAAAACGCGCACAACACAGAGATTTCTCATGTTTTGGCATGGTTTATTGTTTCGAGATAGTAAAAAAGCTAAAACTTAAAAAAACAGAAAAAAACATTTTTTTTAATGATTTGGACGGTTTTTTAATTAGACAACTCAATTATTCTTCCGCAATGGAGCGTATACGCAAGAGAGATTGGGTGAAAAAAATCATGAAGAAAAATATTCAAAATCTATAAAAAATGAGCAAATTATGGGATAATTTGCAAGTATGTAAATAAACAGTCTGAGCCATAGTGATAAAAAAACAAATATATAAACAAGTCTTTTATTGTGTTCATGTTTGCAATTTAATGTACAAACATGCAAAAGTGGCATAAGTAATGATTAAAATTTCATAACTTGGTCAATATTAGTGTTACATGAACAGGATTTTCTTTCTCTTGTCAGTGTAATACATAAATTGTATTATTCTAACTTATAGGACAGAAACACCGTATAAAAATTTAAATTTAGTAATTTTTTAGGAAATGTTTTTATTTTTCCAAATAAATTTTAAGGTATTTTTTACCTCGTTTAAAAATTTTTTGTAACTGAACTATATGTCTGTGACTAATGGTTTAGGAATTAGCAATCAACCACCGTTGATAGTAGACACCCTAAATATACATAGAAAAGTAATTATAAGTATCTTTACGATCCGAAATAACAAATACATCATTCTAATATTGTCAAAAAATGCATTTTTATAATGTTTATCAGCAATGAAAAATATAATCTATTTCATCAATAAATTATTGTAATAATTTAAGCTCACCTTACAGTCCCCAGCTAAAAATGAACCGCAGTGAAACTTCAAAGAAAATGCAGTTACGAAACTGTGATGTTTTGGCACAAATCCTAGCTGATTTTTCGAAGTCAACAACTACAAATTCACTACAGTGAATATGTAGTTCAAAACTACACATTTACTGCAATGAATTTGTAGTTAAATGCCCCTTCCCCCGAAAAAAAAATCTGCTCTGCTCGCGGCATCTATTGACCACACTGGTGAGCTTGCTTTTTAACATTTCAAAGGCAGATATTTCGACCGTGGAAACACTTGTACTCGAATTAACGAGCCCAAATACAGGAGAAACCCGCCTTGACCACTTGCCCAATGAGACTTCTCGGGGTAGTGTTGTGCGAGGTATTTAGGAAAGGCATTTCAATTAAAGGTCATTTGTTGCTAAAGCTGAATGGCAGGCAGAAAAATTGGGAGTTTTAAAGTGCTTTTATTTCATTATTTATTAATTAATTGTAATTCGATTACATGGGCGTGTATTTTAAAAATAATTTAATATTTAAATGAATGAAACAAATACTTTAACGAATTAGCTAAAGCAAATGAATTGGTTTTTCTTCTGAATTTAAGAATCAGTAAATATTTAATAAAATAATTTTATTTTTAGACCATTTGCGAAATTAATGATTTTTTTTATTATGAATTATAATGTAATTACATGCGCTGTGTTAATTTTATAAAATATATTTTTTGACATGGAAGTACTTACTTTAAAAAATAATAGGTCGGTAATTAATAATTTTTACTTTGAATAAGAATGCATTTTATGCCGTTTGTAGATAAGGTAGAACATATTTTTTATTATTGTGTTACAATAATAAATTGTTACTTATAAACATTTTTTTTTTACTTTAAAAATAAAATAAAAGTAGTATTTTTTCTTTTGGTAGTGAGTTTTTTAAATGGGGATAATTTCTGAATCTTTCTTTCAAATTTAAGTATATTTAATTAAAAAAAGCGAATTTCAGAGGTTTTTCTTATAATATAATTTTCTTTTTAGGAATTCTAATGTAATTAAATGTGTTAATTTAAGAAATATATATTTGTAAAAAGAAAAAAAATATTTTTATAGAGTAAGAAGTTGATAATTAATCACTTTGAATTAGAATAAGAATTCATTTTATGTCGTTTTTATTTTTTAATGTAGCATATGTTTTTTATGATTATGTAGACATATTTGATAGTTAAATTAGCTACATTTTTATCTAAAATTAAAATAGAAAGATTAATTTACTTTTTCTTTTTTCATTTTTTTTCTTTGGTAAATAATTTTTTACCAAGGGAAATTTCTGAATCTTTTTTTTTTTTTTAATTTTAATATAGAAATGACTAGATTTTTTAATATATTTATAGCTTTTAAAATAATTTTAAACACTTTTAATAATTTAACATCTGCATAAAATAAGAAACTTTGATGTGCTTTTAAAATGAATACATAATTAGAATACATAATTACAGTATTTTTTATTTTTCTATGATTGATTAAGTTTTGAACGAATAATAATTTTAAAGAGCGATTTAAAAAATTATTTGATGATTCAAATATTTGTCTGTCGATACTAAAATGAAGTAATTGTAAATTAATTGTAAGTCCTTTTCAGTTATGAAGTAGGAGATGTGAGGGGGCAGGATGCAGAAAATAAATTGAACTCCTTGGACTTTAAAACTTAATTAAATAAAATTTCCTTTTCTTCTTTTTTCAAAAACCTAATGTAAACTTTTCGAGTAACTTAAAAAAAATATTTAACGGGGGGGGGGGGGGCGAGGGCTCATTGCTCATAGACTCATTGCCCCTCCCTGGATTTTGAAATTTAATTAGCGATTTTTTCTCCAATGTACAAAAACATAATAAAATTTATTCTTTTAGAGTAATTTAAAATAAAGAAACGAAGAATTTTCCTTTTTAATTTCTGCCCCACGTGTGGCCGAGAGGTTCAGACCTCTCAACTGGTAGACGGCAGGTGCTGGGTTCGAACCCAATCGCGGCTGTCGGCATAACCGTTCGGAGTTTTCGTGGTTTTCTTCGAACCTTGCGTAAATATGGGTTAGGTTCCCTTAGAAAGATCCCCACGAAGGGCATTTCCCCCTGGTCCTATATCCCATTAGCGTAGATAATCGGACGACAAAAAAAAAACCTAAACCTAAACCTTTTTAATTTCTAATTTTTTTCTCCTATTTTTGAAAAAATACTAAAATTTAATCTTTTTTCTTAGCTTAAAATAAAAGAATTAAGAATTTTCTCTTAGGGGAAGGAAGGTAGAAGAAAGTTTTTGCCCTTTCCTAAATTAAAAAATTATATATATTAACAAAATTTCCCGTTTCTGCTATTTTCAAAAGCATAGTAAAATGTATATTTTTCAAGAAATTTACAATAAAAAATAAGAAGAAATTTCCCATTAAGGGGCTGGTGAGTGAGAGGCCCATTGTCCTTGATAACTTTTGAAACTTAATATATTTTTTTTCTCTGATTTTGATAAACGTCGCAAAATTTATTTGTTCAGAGTAATTTAAAATAAAGGAACTAAGAAATTTCCGTTGTATGCAATGGGGCACAGGTGGTCACTACCTCTCACTGGATTTTGAAATGTAACTTAGTGAAATTGATTTTTTTTTATCTTAGCTTAAAATAATAAAGGTACTAATAATTTTAAGTTAGGGGAAAGGAAGCATAGATAGGGACGCCCATGCCTGAGTTGAAAAAAAAAGAAATTGATTTTAAAATATTAAACTTGTAATTTCCAAGTAACAAAATAAAGTTGGAACTAATAAATTTTTCGCTACGGAAGAGGTTCGATGGAATGAAAAATTCCTAATTCGATTTTGAAGCATAATTGAAATTATTTTTCTCCGATTAAATTCTGTGAATTTATCGGACAATAACTACAGTTATACTAGAGATGCATCAAAAATGTATTTCTAAATTAATGGTTGGATAATAACTTCAAATTCACTGCAATGATTCTAAGGTTATAAAGTCTGATATATTTTTTAGTTTTTGTTTATAAAATGACTTTATAAAAACTACAGTGTTTTCAATGTTAATAGCTCACAGAATGTTTAAAATAAATTACTGCAATATCACCCTTAATTAACTACAAAATAACTGACGTGATTTTATAGTTGAGATTGCACTACAGAAAGACTAGAGAAACTTTTGAAAAACCTCAAAAACACTTTACTTCTACGAAAAAACTGCAGTTCATTTTTAGCTGGGTCAGGTTATACAGTGCGTTTCATGCTTAGATTTATGTGTCAATACTTTTATTTTGGAAACTATACGCTTCACGACATAAACTTTTTCTTAGCCATCGACACACATAAGACAAAAACAATGTGAGAGGGGATTTGGAGACCAGATTGAAACTTTCTAAATCCTGATTTACAAAATATCTCTGCTTGCAGAAATATTTCCTCATTTTAAATTTTATCCCCAAGAGGAATAATTTTGGAAAAATATTGCGACAAACATTTGCTGATCATAGTAAGAACTTAGAAAATATAGGGACATATATTTATGTATTTGCTAATCCGAAACAAATTTTCTGAATGATAAATAATTTAAAAAATAATAATAAAGTAAGATTCAAGATTAATCTAGAGTTTAAATATGCAATTTTATAATTTATTAATTAAATTTAAAATCAAATGATGTAAACTATTTAATTACCGACAATAATATACGTATATTACATATTTTCATCTGGACTGCTAAAATCCATTTTATATATAAAAATGAACTGCAGAAAAACCGTATATTTTTGATATCATAAATATCTTTTTACATTAAAAGAAAACTAAACTATTGTTAAATCTACATTCATTCTTTAATGTTTACTCGAGTAACTCAATATTTCAGTAATAAAAATTGCACAGATTACAAAAAAGACTGTTTTCTTCAAAAATATGTAATGCAAAGATGTTTAGTTAATAAGAAGTTTTTTATATTCATGTTATAAGATATTTTCGATTGAAGATGTGCATTTAGTGCTGCACAATAAAAGTACAATATTTGTAAAATTTTAATATTTGATTTATTTCTTAAAAAGCGTGCAAAAATAACTATCTAATCATACTACCTTAAAAACGTACATTTTTTTACCGAATGAAAATAAATAAAAATGTTTCATATAATAGTAATTCATATGAGGCATTGTGTGTAAAGAAATACAATTTTGAAAAAAAAAGGATTCCAAGGAAGGTAACAGCGCTAATGTACCATTTAGATATCGGGCAAATTCTGAAACCTAGGTCTAACATAAATTAAAGAAATACGTACGATTGAATAAAGTACTCTTCTGTACTGCATAACTAAAGTTCAACGACGTGACATACACAAGATGAGTATAAGGTAGTATTCAAAATTGATTTTATTATTTTAAACATTTTTATAGTTCAAAGTCTATTTAATTACTTTTATGACATTAGGTATTACATAATTCGAACAGTTCATTATTGCCTCAATTTCGTGTCTATTGCGCAATTAATACGAAATCGTATAGAGCGTATTATTTAACTATTTGAGATACCATTTTATTTTCAATGCATAAAAATGAAATTTTGTGTAGAAATACATTAAAAATTATTACATATATAAAATCCTGTCCTTTTCATAAAGTGAGACAGAGGAATCTTTCATACAGAATTATTGTCTAGGTTCCTATAAGTGACCTCTGATGCAATTTCGCTTTTAGTTTGCAGTGTAATTAAATAACATACGCCATATTTCTATTATGCACTTGTACGATATATGTTTGCACTATTTTCTTATGAGAGAATTCAACTGCAAAGTCCACAAGTTATGAAAGAAATGCCTTATTTTATCTCCAGGCAGTATACGACGCAGATGTAATTTCTTTTAGCTGGTACAAATGACTGATTGCCACTGCTCCGAGTGCACTTGACACGTTCTTTAATTGCTTAATTGATTGATATTTAAAAAAAAAAAAAAAAAAAAAAAAAAACCTTTCATATTATGACTAATTTTCATGTTTTTTTACAGAAGTTTCAATATTTTATTCCCGGTCTTTCAAAACAGAAATTTTTGTCTAATTAAATCAGAAAAATGCTCAGATTAAATAATGGAAAATTAAAAAAAAAAAAAAAAGAAAAAAAAGAAAAAAAAGAAAACAAAAATACTTGTTAGAGATATAAATCGCGATTGGAATATCCCCACAAAAAGTAATAGAAATAAATAAATAATAATAATAATAATAATAATAATAATAAATGCAGGTATTTGGCCTAAAAATGTGTTAGAAATATGTCAGTATTTGGCCCATTCTGCAAATATTTAAAAAAATATCTTAATACATTCTACAAAAACTTTTAAAATAATCTGAATCTGCAAAATTTCGGCAAAGTTTTGTATTTTTTTTCTAAATAAAGTGGCAATTTCTTCAGTTAATCTTAAGATTATTTTTAGTCGGGATGGATGATAGTACGTGATATGGGCAAATTAGAATTGGCAAAAACACGTTACCTGTATGACGTACAAGCAAAAAAAGGGAATCAATTAAATCAATATGAAAATGTATATCTTATTTGAAGTATAAGAGAAAGCTTTTTTTAACAGAGAATCGGCGACAAACATGCCTTACAAGTCCCATTACCCTTACTCTCCTGGGATAATTTCTATTATTTATCCCCACTGTTGTTTAAAATCATTTGACATCCTCCCAACATTCCTTACACTCAAACATTTCAGTATTCACTAGGTGTTTGACATAAATATCAGTTTTCGTATGCTTCATTTTTTTCTGTCAATTAATTTTTCATTGGAAGATTTTAGAAACAGTCTTAGTATCGCATAACTACATGCCACTCTACAAGCAATATAATGAGTAGTAAAACATATTCATGCAGCGCAATAGGAATACTAAAATGATGTAAATTTCTTTTTGTGTATTTTACCATAAAAACAGAATTACCACAATAATTTAAATATTCTTGGTTTAGTTGCTAGTAAAAGAATACTATTATGTAATTTTTTTCACAGTCTACTAAGTTGCAGTCAGACTGTAGAAAATGCCTTGTGAAGTCACTTAATTTCCGCTGCACAGGTCTGTAAATTAGTTCATTTAGAAACATAATAATCTGTAGAAGATGAATAAATATTAAGTCTTGAACTGAAGAATACAATATAATTTTCCATCTTTATTTATCGCGACACAAAAACACACAAAAAAAAAAACGAGTATATTCATTTTCTTAACAAAAAAAAAAAAAAAAAAAAAAAAAAAAAAAAAAAAAAAAAAAACATTTTTACATATCTATATCTCATACTACAATTTACAGTTTTTATTTTAAACTCCTCGAAAGTTCCAGAAAATTATTCATCCGTTCTGCCGTTGCCACCTTTTTCGAAATCCGAAGAAACCTGAATTTAGCACAATATTCCTTCAGTGACAGTTCACGCAAAGCCATGGGGTTAGTCCTTGGCAATAGAGTTGGTCCTCAGCCGAGCATGTTTATAACAGAGTCACTTCAGGGCAGTAGAGTTTGTCTGCAAAGCTCCTTGACTTTTAAAAAGTCAAATAAATTCTTCTAGCACAATTAAAGTTTCGCTTAGAAATAGCAGAATATGAATGTGATACATATTCATTGAGCAACGCTGTATTTCTTTTACATCTTATAACTAATTTTATTACTATTAAAACATCGAAGGAAAAAATTAAATCAAATAATACGATATCCAACGCTTGTTGATGTATGCAATAATAACATCACTAATACTTCTGGAATATATATACGTGTTTATATTTACCAAACGGCGATAACATTTATAAAATAATGTTGCTCGATGAGATTTAATTAAATAATAAACTTTGCTTTATCCTTTTTATTAATTATTGAACTCAAATAATATTATATTAAGCAATTTTATTATATGATAAATAAAATAATTATTCTAGATTTGTAAAAATATCTACCCAAAACAATATTTAATGAAAAACAATAAAATATTTATTTCAAATGTAATTAAACTTTAACATATCGTACAGCTAAATTTTACTGAATATTATATTTATTTTGCTCAAATAATTTTATTAGTACATTTCGTATCAGCTCTAAATATTTTAAAAGAAAAGAAATTTTCTTTAAAAAATAAAATGCGAAATAAATATTCAAAGAAAATAGTACTTTACTACAATTATTTTTGAAATTACTTCGCTTGCAGCAATAGTTACTTATTGTAGTTTTAAAAGTCAGGGGAAATAATTTCTGAAGACATCTAAACACAAACAAATATTCTTAATATTTAAAGAACATGCCTTTGTATTTTTGTTTTCCGGTTCATCTTTTTTGAAAATAGTGCCCTACAAAATTTAATTTTCAAGTATATAATAGAAGTAGTCAAGTATATATCATTACGGAATTTAATTAAATATTTTACTAATAGCGTTTTTATTATGTAAAAAATGATTCAAAATTTTAAACCTATAAAATATACATATTAAAATTAGCATCTTCCTTATTGAATGTCGTGTAGGATATATTTATAATTAATTATAAATAAAAATTTATACTTCATAAAGTTACATTTTTGTGAGATTATTTCAATATTTTATTTATCAATAGTATCCCTATCAATTTATTTATGTCTTTTATAATTATTTATTCTACCAAAATGTTATTTATGGAAGAATATCGATAATAAGAAAATCAAATAAAAATATTATTTTCTTGTCATCTCTATTTTACAGAATACTTTTGCTTGCTTAATGTTTATCTATTTTACTTCCAGTTTCAATGGAAAGGTTTTGTCAAGAGATAGTAAAACAGATTACTTTGACATAAACAAGACTTTCAATATTTGTTGTATAGAACTTATAAGTTTCGTTTAACTGAGAAAGATGATATAAATTTTAGTTTCAACAATAAAATATATTTTAACTTTTTAGAAAATTATTACATGACTTATATCAAACTGACCATCATGGAAATGTACAAAAACCCACTTAATGCTTAATAATGTTCTAGAAATAAGTCTCTATATATTGACGAATACATTTGGATGTAGAAATACTTACCTAATGAACTTGAGAACTTCAAGTGAAAGATTTTATCAAGAAATAGAATTACAAATGCTTCTTGATAACAATAAGTTTTCTGCATTTCCATTCCAAACAAGATGCCGCTTTCAGGGAAAGTACGTGGGGAAATAGTAAAGATTTATTAGCTGAATGGACAAAATGCCGCAGAGACATTGCGTGGTTACCGCCGCAACCATGGATTACGGCGAGGCCCGTGCACTGTCAAAACTGCACGGGACTTGATTCATAAATTTGAAGAAACTGCTTGCACATGCGATCGACCTCGGTCTGGACGACTTTCCGTTCCTGTGGAAGCTGTTGCAGAAGTTCATCATACGATAAGCACAGTTCGTCCCGCAACTGCACGCGGTGTTTCGCGTGTTCTGAATATGCCGAACTCAAGTGTACGCAAGATTATGCGCTCTGTTCTAAACATGTTTCCCGTATCGATTCCAGCGTGTCCATGTGTTGGAAACAGGAGACTATCAATTACGGCTGGATTTTGCAAATCAATTCCTTATGCAGTACGATGAAGACAGCAGCTGGCCTTTACGCATTTTGTCGACAGATGAGACGCATTTTTCGTTAACTGGTAACGTGAATTCAAAAAATTGTGTGCAGTGGGCAGAGAACAATCCACATGATGCGCTCGTCCATTACACGAGAAAAAAGTGACAATGTGGTGTGGTATAACGAGTACGTTCATCCTCGGCCCTTACTTTTTAAAGAGGTTATAGCCGGTGATCTGCAAATGTTTACAGAAACGTATGATCGCTATCTGGACATGTTAATTCGTTACGCAATGCCCGCATTGCAACGGCAAAATGCTATATCTGAAGTTGTGTGGATGCAAGATGGTGCTCCACACAACTTGTCGTGACAGAACACATGTCGAGTGTTCTGTCAAACTTGTCTTAAGTCAACAGTTTGGTGACAGTTATCTCCCGTCATTTCCCGTTTCTGTGGCCACCAAGGTCTCCTGTTCTGACACCAATGGATTTCTGGTTGTGGGGTTATCTGAAATTCAAAGTTTATCAGTTTCATCCTCAAACTGCATCTGATTTGAAAGATGCCATCAGAAATGCGATTCAGGAGATTTCTATTGTCATGGTACTTACTGTAATGCTATCCACTATCTGCCGCATGAAAAATCTCATCGTTTGAGAAGGAGGTCATGTGGAAAATTAGTAAAACACTATAAAATGCTTTATTTTATACTGCTTCTCTGTCCTTATCGTTTGTCCTCACTTTTAGCCTATCTACTGCCGCTGATTTTCATGCTGCAGTTGCCGTTCCAACGCTATATAGTGTTTTTCACAATGGAGATCACATTCCAATACAAAAAATTGGGTTTTTCCATTCGATTTTTTCGAAATTTTCTCACTGTAACCATAACTGTTTGAGTGAAACTGTTGTTTCCCATATTATTCTTGCGCGCATACATCAAAATATCGTTTCCCAAAATTTCATTCAGTTTCTGTGAATGGTATAATAGTTAGAAGCCCAAATGTCGGGATAGTTTTTTTATAATCACCCTGTATATATATAGGGGAAGGTGGTGTGCCTCAGACCTGTTTTGACGTTTTTATTTTTAATTTTAATAATTGCAAAACTAAAAAAAGAAAAGATTTTATAAAAATTTATGATATTATACATAACATATATTTGCCTTAAATTTTTATATAAATAAGTTTCATGAAAAATTTTGAATTAAAAATAAAATGAAAATAGGAGCGAGGTACACCAGTAGTGGTGTACCTTTGTCCCAATTTTATTAATGGAAAAAAACTTGTTTTTAGCGAATAAAGTCAACATTTATTAATCAAGAAGCTACATAGATAAATTTTCGATACATTTCATTGTTTATTAACCACTTCACCGTCTGTCCCGAGATATGTCAGGGTTAAAAGCATTGTTTATCCACCCCTGACGCCGGTTATGTGGTTAAGTTTTAAAAATAAGAAAGTCTAAATAGACATAAAATTTCAGAACAATTACACTTACTACAATCACAAAATATATTAAAACTTATTCATATTAGTAATTATATTTATTTTTAGCGAATATTGTAACTGGATAAGTCAATTTTAAATGTTAACTTCTTGAGCTGCCTTTAAGATCCATCAGACAATACCTAGTGCACCTTGGACACAGTCCAAGGTACACCACTTTTATTAGGTTCAAGGTACACCACTTTACACTTAAAAACAAATCTATTTTCATGATGTAAAGGTTAAGCCTAATTTTATTTAAAGCACATGTTGTAGTAGCTAAAGTATCGACTTATTATGCGTAATCCTCCTTTTAAAAAAATAGATATATTTCAGTATAAAAATAACATAAAAATATGTAAGAAAAATTTGCTTTTGAAAGGTGAATTTACTTTTTTAAAAATTGTTCAATTAGTTGAGCTTCTAAAAAAACGCAAAGAACTTAAATGAGACCTCTGGCGGCAAATATTTAATATGGAATTATTCTTGTCTAATGATCTAAACAGGTAAAGCTAGAAATAGCATAGGTTCGAGGTACATATATGTCCAAGGTACACTATTCTGCCAAATATTTATAATTCATTATCAAAATTTAATTACTAATACTATACAAAAATTTTCACCCGTTCGTCTGGGGTAACTCAAATTACAGAGCATTGGTGGCTTCAGTCAAGAGTTCCCCGGTTTGAATCCTGGTCCGGACATTTCTCATCAATTGGAAATTAAAATCTCATACATATAATGTCGATAATTTTTTTTCTAATTGTATATTATTTATTTGACAGATAATTATTAACATTCATTAAAGTTTACATTTTTAATGATGCAGTAATTCTTGTACGTCAAATTCAGTATATAAATATTTCCGGTATCAAATCTGTCCAATTCATTGAAGAAGAATATATAAGATTAATACACAAGAGGAATAAATGAGAAAGAGATGTTGAGTCCAGAATAAGACATTTCCATCTTTATTTTCCAGAAATGTTTATTTATTTTACTTTTCATTCTTGAGGAGCACAGTTTGTCAAGAAACATTGCGATAAAAGCTCGCTGATGTAAGCAAAACTGTTAATGTTTCAGAAACAAATATTTTTATATTTGCTTTATTCGGAATTATTTTAGTAAAAAAATAAGGATTTTTACAGTTGGCAGTTAAAAAAAAACATTTCAATATATTTCTATAATTTTCCATATGAATTTTAAGAAAAATTTTATACACATTTTCTAACACTGTAATATAAAAGATATTACATATATATATATATATATATATATATATATATATATATATATATATATATATTATTCTGAGATGCACAAATTATTTTAAAAAATTATGTAAGCAACATATATTTTAATATTCGCTTTACTCAGACTTCTTTTTCTCTATTTATTTATTTATTTATATTGAAAATAGTTTGTTGCATTTAGTATTCTACTAAAAAGTATTTCAATATATTTTTATATTTTTCTATATAAATTTTAAAGAAACTTTTATAAATATTTTTCAACTGTATAATATATATATACTTATATATAGAACCATTATACAATACAACTATTTATCAGATACAATAAATATAGAATAGATCATAAAATAAAAAAAGTAGAACAAGACAAGAGGAGTTGGCAATATTGGAACAATAACGAATTATTGGAAATGTAGTATTTGGTTATTTATCAAGGGTAATACCAAATAGACACATTAATTACGAATAATTTCTGATTAAAAATCAGGACAAACCTTAAAATGATTTCTAAATTACCCAATTAATCGTAAATAAAAAATTTAATTCAATGAAAAAAACTATACTTTTATTAAACCAATAGAAAAATATACTTCTTTGCACTGACAAACTTGGGGATGGCGATGAATGTTTTAAGACAGAAGAATGACTTAATACTATTGTAACATGCAGATATAATTTTGTTTTTCTCATAGTTTGTGAAAATAAACGATTTGAAAGAGTAATGGCAGATGAGATTTAAATTTTGCTTATAAGTTACACAGTAATTAGATTTCACGATGAAATCAGTATTTTGTAATAACAGACTGAAACTTAATCTGAATGCCACAGTGACTTAGAGGATGAAAAGAAAAACCATAGGTTGTGAAATAAAATAAACTTTTAAAATAAACGTTTTGGTGCATTTCTTGCACATCTGCACATTTTTTATTTGCTTATTATAGATGACGAACTCTACGAAAGGGATTTCCACCTCATTTAAAAAAAAATAGTTTTTGAAGAACAGTAAAATTATTCTGTTTCACAGAGCTCTTCAATATGAAATAACACAAAATCTTTGAGAAAAGTTATTGATTGATGTCAATATTCGTTTATCTATAGACAGAGTACATTTCTTTAGAATATTAGTTAAATGCCGCTTCATAAACTTGATTGAAAAACACTAGGCTTGATAAATTTATCAGTGTCACCCTCCGCTGTTTATTTATTGACCCAAAACGCATCCAGTGATACGTGGTAAAAAATCGTGGCAGAAACTTAGAGTTACAAAGATGGCGCATGGATATTTGTACTTTGTTTTGTTGCCTGTTCGAAAATCGAGATCGAATTTAAACAGCACTACAGTTTAACTTGGGATAAATTTCCCTCGTTGGCAAGCGGCTCTGTAGTATTATCAGTATCACACGGGATTTGAGAATTTTCTCTATAAATTTGAATCCGCTCGCAATTATTTTTCGAAAAGCACTTTTTTTTTTTTAGTTGTACATTACGCACTGAAATAACCATAAATGATTTTAAATAACAACAACAAAAAAAGTTCTGCTCTATAGACATAATATTTGTATTTTTTAATTATCTTAATTGTTAATATCATCATCATCATTATTATTATTTTTTATATTATTTACTTTTAATAACATATTTATGTTGCAAAGTTCCGTAGTCAAAAGTTACTTATACGTGACAAAATGTATATTTCATTTACTTATTTTGTTAATTTCAATTATCATATATATATATATTTTAAAAAGGTTCGAAAATGATTGATGAAAATTTGCGTGCCAAAAAATAAGATCGATTGACATTATATCAATCTTTCGCTCTGAAAGCGACAAGAAACCAGACCGCAAATAGGCTTGCGCCATCTTTGTAACTTTCAGTTGCTGCATACTCAGTTGATATATGATTAAGTTCTTTAATGCGGTTTGGTGTAGTTTCGGAAAAAAACTGCAATATGAATATGAATATTTTTTCACTACGCTAACAAATAGTATGCTCTATATGTTAGCAATACGTACTCTAGCTTTAAATAAAAAAACCCCAGAAATGTCAGAGCATAAGCAGCAGGATGCTGCGTGCCTTTTGTACCGTGCGGGCGTACCTGCTTTGTACGCATCTTTTTCGCAAATAAATTAAACGAACTAAGTATAAAATATGGCCAAATAATTAAATTAGTTGCAACTGGTTGGTTTATGACGAATCATTCCATGAAAGTTTTGGAATTAAAAATTAACTATTATTTAGGTAGATAAATTTTCAGGTCAGATATTTTTCAACAACACTTAAATTATTTTTTAAAAATAACAATATTTATATTACTTTAATATAGATTTCCTACCTAGGAAAAGTAATGTCATGTGGCATTATAATAATATTATTGGTAATAATAATATTGGTAACAATGTAATAACATTGGTAATAAAAAGCATTACTTAGACTTCTTTATTGATTTTTAATTAAAAAGAAATGTTAAATATATTTAATAATTTTGTTGATAAATTTTAATATAAAATTATACGCATTTTTCTTACACCAATTAAAATTCCTAGATTTGGAAAAAGTTCGTACATTGTTTAATGATTTTTATTCTTTGAAGAAATCATGCCATATGTTATATAAACAATTAAATAATTTTACTTTGTAATGGTGAATTTTTACCAAAACTACGCAAAGTTTACGAGAGCATATTAATACTTTTCTTAACGAAACTTCCATTTTGCAAGAAAAACTTATTTTTCAACTGAATAGAGTGAGAAGAAGATGTTCCGACGAAAATAATACTTTCTCATCTTTATTTTACAGAATACCTTCTCCCGCAGGAATACTTATATGAAACTCGAAGGAAATATTTTGTCAAGAAATATGATGACAAATACTTTCTGATATAAGTTAGACCTTTAATATTTTTGAATGAGATGTTTCTCTTTTTGTTTTTCTGACAGATATTTTTGAAAATAGTGTAACAGTAAACTTTTCTTTGAATTTCTAAAAACATTTTAAATATGTTTTAGAATTGCATTATATATATTTAATATTTAATATTACGTGTGTTTTAATAAAAGAAAATGTCAAATTCATATTGTTTACATTTGTGAAAGTAATATATTATAATTAACAAATGTTATTGTTGAAAATCTGTACATTATTTAGTGAATAGATAATTGTATGTTTTATTATTAAATATTTCTTCTACTTATACTGTAATATTTATTTTGCATTTTAGTGAGTATATCAATATTTTTCTTAACAAAACTTTATTTTTTAATAACTTTACGAGAATGAAGCACAAGACTAGAGAATAATAAAATAAGAGGGCGTCCTAAATACTATTTTGAGCCTTCACTATACCAAATATTATTATTTTTCGGCAAATTTATTTATTCTGCTTTTATCTTTGATGGAAATATTTTTACTCTAGAGAAAAGATTAGAAAATTTCTGCTGATATAAACAATAAAATTAATAGCTGTGGCATAAATATTTCTTCTTTTTCTCCTTTTTATTACTTTTATAAAAAATTCTATACTATTAGATTCCGTTGTAACATAGAATTTAAAAGAGCTTTTTATTCTTTCACAAAGGTTTAATCCTTTATTTGTTTAATTATAAATTCATAAAATTTTCATCTTCTAAACCTCCCCCCCCCCCAAGTATTTGTATTGTTGATTTTGCATTATGCTTGTAATGAGTGTGTACAAAATGATCTCGTAACTGTAAAACGCACAGATGCACACACAAACATTTTAAAAAGCCCAAAATTTATTTCGATTTAATTTGAAGGGAATCTAAGTTTTCAGGATATTTCACCCTCTCATTCATACGGGCCTCATATGAGAACAGATAATTATTGCATTATTAAGCAAAAAATTTTGAGCATTCATTTATGGAGATCTGATTTGTGGGCAGATAATAGCTAGCATGTAACACTGTAATAAATTTATTGTATAATGGGTTTTCATTATTTTTTTTGTGAATAGTAAAACGTAATAGTTAAAAATAATTTATGCCTGAGAAGGTTAAAATATCACATTGTTTGAATATCGTTTTTAATTTTTAATGTTCAATGTGTTCAACATATTTGTTACAAAAATTTAACAATCAGCGTAGAACTGACTGAATGAAATATCTTAATTAATGTCTCCAGTTGAGCTTAAAAAATGTAGGAAATTAATTGATTTGTTTTTTATTTGCTCTGTAAATTATGTCTCAGTTTATATGTTTTTCCACGTTTTCTTATTTTATTGCAATAATGAATAAAGAAAGAAAAGAAATTCTGCGTTATTAATTCCCCTATGAAATTAAAACGTTTTCTTCTGCTGGAAATAATCAAGAGATCTAAAGATTTAAATTATCTTTTAAGTATAATAAGCATAAAAAGCCAAAATTTTTCATTCGCTTAAAATTATTAAATTTAAAATTAAGAATAAAAATGTTAAAATTAAAAAATACACCGAAGAGCCAAAATATTATGACCACCACCGCACATTGCAATGATCTCAACTAAATGTAGGAAATCAATTGATTTGTTTTTTATTTGCTCTGTAAATTATATTTTCGTTCATATATTTTTTCACGTTTTTTTATTTTATTGTAATAATAAATAAATAAATAAAAGAAATTCTTCATTATCAATCCCTCTATGAAATTAAAACGTTTTCTTCTGCTGGAAATAATCAAGAGATCTAAAGATTTAAATTATCTTTTTAGTCAAATAAGCATAAAAAGCCAAAATTTTTTAATCGCTCAAAATTATTAAATTTAAAATTTAAAAAAAGGAAAAATTGAAAAATACACCGAATAGCCAAAATATTATGTCCAGTAACGCATATTGCAATGATCTCACCTAAATATCGCGCGTATGTGGGGGGGGGGGGAGAGGACATAATCAAATGGTGGTCAACAGTGGGAATGGTGTTTAGATGCCCCTAGGGGAGTTAAAGAAATCACTTTTGTACTTACGTCTGCCTGTGATGATGAAGACTACTGATCTAAATGACTTTGATTAAGGGTGGAATTCAATCGTCCGACGACTCCGAAAGGGTATCTCCAACACTGCTCATCCCATGGGTTGTTCGTGACATATCCTTGTTAGTCATTATTCGAAGTGGATTAATAATGATGAAACTATCATTAGAAGTCACCTGTATGGACGTTCAGGTGTTATCAAATAAGATAAAGCGTAGAAAAATTTACCACCCCCCTGGCAAAGCGAAATTGGCATCAGAGATCCCGATCGGCATCAGAGATCTGCCTCAATTGCCATCCCAATAAAACACAGATCCAAGTGGTATTTTTTCGGAGCACACTGTTTAACTGACTGTATTGAATGTGAGACTACGTACGAAACTTCCCAGTAATCTGTTCACCAAGCATCATCACCGAATACCACTATGAATCACCACTAGGTTCGGGAACATCATGATTGAACTATGGATCATAAGGAGATATGTGTCTCATTGAATGAAACACAATTCATCTTCCGAAACATGAATGGCTATGTTAGGAAACGCCACCATCTAGGGGAATCGCTATTGCACCTTATGCAAAAAGTGATACACAGCCCGTGTTAGCGATATTAAGCTTTGGAAAATGTTCTAATGGCTCACTTTGACACCTGTGGTTGTGGTAGAATAGATAATGAGAGCCGTGGACTATCTAAACATCATTGTGGACCATTTGCAGTTTGATATGTTTGATGTCTTCTGAAATGAAAAAGAAGTAATCAAGCAAGGAAATATTTCATATCTTAGGTACTAATAAAATTTCCTGTAACCGATTCTGCTACATAAAATTTTGCTGTTACCGTTAAGTAAAAAGGTCTAGTAATCCCAGTTTCCATTCAGTTCTTTTTTACGCTGTGGCTTTTTCCAACTGGAAAAAAAACTTACGGTGGAATTATTATTTTTAAGTCAATGGAATGTATGTCAACGATTAAATTGACAGTCAATTGGGTGTATCGATTTTTAACTTTTTTTTTTGTTTCCAAATTCCAAGTTGATAAAAAATTGCTACTAGACACCACAACTTTCCACAAAAATTTTTGTATTTAAAAAAAAATGTTTAGGTCTCCCTCAAAAGGCCTAAAGTTTAGAAATTTTACTTAAAAGTAAATTTTTACAAAAAAAAAAAAAAAAACTTAAAACACATTTTTTCTAAATTGCAAGTTAAAATTCCACTAACAATAAGCACAAAAAAAGATAGAAAATGTATTTCGAAAACTTAGCACAACATTTAAGTCTCCGGCACAAGGTCTAAAAGTCGTAAATTTCAGCCAATTTTTGAACATTTCTCAGTGCTTTGATATTTATGTTGTTGCTGGTTTAAAAATTAAAAGTAAATAAAGCCTCGTTAGGCTTGATTGGAATTGTTGAAATAAGTGATATAATAAATCACATTTCAATACGTCAAGCGTCAACTTGAAGTGATGGGGTGGTGGAAGGCCACATTGTCGAGCCGCGGTGACGCGACACCTATGAATCACCGCGCAGACTTGTCAGTAGTCGTCTGCCCGCTAGCGAGCATCACGGTTGTGTTTCAGTGCGATAGTCTTGTTGTAAGAATCAATTGAGCGAGTATTTTTGTTCATCGTGAGTAAAAAACCGCATCTAACTAGACAAACTACCGGCAGGCCGGTTATCGGGCAACCTACTTATGTGAATGAATTTAATGTTCTGCCAACCAAGATAGATGTTTTGAAGTATTTTGAGTGGGTACGCATCGAAATGAAACAAGAGGGAATACATCAGCCTGCAAAGAAGGTAATTTCATTAAGAGTCGCTTTAAAAATTGAGGAAACATGAAAAAGAGCTTCAATTCCAGTGTTCAAAATGTTCAGGGCCAAAAAGGAAGTATCCCAACTCGAACAAAGATACAATAACTAGCTTTCAGTCAAAAACTGAAACTGCATTGTTTGATATTTGTACTTGCAAATGTGACCTCAGCAACTCTATTTAATCTATTGACAAAAAATTAGAACACATGTTCCTGCTCTACCAACGTGGTCCTAGATTGATGTCAATTGCAGAGTTTGACAAAAACAACACTAAAAAGCTAAAAAAGCGATTAGAAAGAAAATCTAGGTCACAAGCTTTAATGCAGGCAGTTTTAAAAAGACTGAGGATGAAAACTTAAAATCTGTTGATAACATTGATTCTGGTGATAGTACAGATGATTCAATGTCTCACACATCATGTCAAGATAATGATTTTGAAATAAATGTACTTGATACGAGTTAAAAAAGGTGTTTCAAGTGTAGAAGTAAAACAAGAACTGCCACAACGCTTGTCTTTGTTTTCACCAGCTTATGAGAGCAGGGGTATTTTTATTAGAGCTGAAGCACTTTTGCAAGTCTTAAATGTCTTTACTCTGGAGAACCAAGAAGCAGTAATCGACAAATCAAAAGTAGCATGTGAAAAACTTAAGTCTGGTAAAGAAGTTAGCTGAACTCGAACCTCCGATGTGTTGGCCATTTATTTGATGGTCTTAAAGTTGAAACCATAACAAAAGAAATTGTAGCTGGTAAAAGTGTCCGAAAATCTTTATGGAAGAACACATAATTATTGTTGAAGAGCCTGGATCCAAGTACTTCGGTCATGTAACTCCCATGAATGGAACAGGAAAGGAAATAGTTACATCACTTGTAAAGTACTGATTTTAATTCGAACTTGTTTTATAAATTATGCCGGTTTTGCCTTTACAATAATTATGTTTTTACAGGTTCTAAAATATTCCTACAAATCAATGGGATTGGTAGATGTACTAGCTACTCATCCACTGCTGCTAACTTTTTTTTAATGAATTTCAATATAGTATAAATGAAACCGATGTCAATTTTTTGCTTATCGATACATTGATGAGGCTGACTATCTAGATTTAAAAATAAAAATTTTAATCGATAACGAAATGCAAATTTCTATTTATGATAAGCGAAAAAGTTTATCTTTTACTGTTAATCAGCTCCTACACTGGACCTCCAATATTTCAAAACGAATCTACATTAACATTATAATCAGCCAAATTTTTCGTTTTTTTTTAGAATATGTTCAGAAAAATACCTACTTCATAGTGAGCTTTTTCAATTTAAATGTAAGAAAACTTAAATTCTTAGATATTTTAATGTAACGGTAACAGCAGAAATCCATTTAATTGATTCTGTTGCATAAAATTTTGTTGTTAAAAGTTTTTGCAGCAGAATACACAAAAAGAAAAATGTTCTATAATACATAAAAAATTCTAGGAATCTCAGTTTCCTAGAAAAATTTTATTAACTTCACACACACACACATGTATATATATGTATAAATATATGTTTTAAGTGTATCGTTATTCTTTATTTTCCTCAAAAATGAAGTAATTTTTTTGCCAGTATTTAAGAAACTTAATTCAAGTTATAAATTAATTAATGCATCAAAAATTAATTCAACTTTCAAAAATATAATACTAATTGTGACATCTGCGGATCAATACGGATTTTCGGTGCCAGTTTCGTCGCATGATATTCTCTGTTTTATAAGGTATATGGCCTTCACTGTTGCTTGACGTAAAATATGATTTTGATTTGAATTAGAAAATGACAGAATAAAAATAATAATCACTAATAATCACTATCGCTATAGCTGTTCTTTTTTTAACCCAAAAATGGAATAATTTGGCTGTCATTATTACAGATATTCAATTCAAATTAGGAAAAATTTAATATCGCTACAACTAATTCAAATTTTAAAATTATAATGCCAGTTTTAAGATTTGTGAATGAATGTGGATTTTTGGTGTTAATTTCCCCGGATATTTCATATTTTAGGAGAAATCTCCACAAAATATAATAAATCGGTTCATAAACTCCTTTTTTAAATTCGTTTTATTAGGATTTTACGTACATAGGATATATATATATATATATATATATATATATATAAATCTACATATATACATACATAAATATTAATAAATAATCTACATACATAAATATTAATAAATGATAAATTTATCAAAACTATCATTTTACAACAGAAGCTTGATTATTAAAAGTTAAACAAAAGATGATATCTAAATAAAAAATAGGTATTGAAACTAGAATAATGCAGCTATAACTTTTCAACTTTTTATCGATCAAATTCGCTTGGAGAACCTATTTTTCTTTTCATCCCCGGAGAAAATTTTTGGTCAAGAAATACGGTGACAAACGCTTACAGATATAAGAAAGAATTGTTAGATACCGGTGATATTTTTTTTCTTTCTATGGCATTCATCTGAGATTAGGAAGGCATTTAAAAATATATAGATGCATTTATTTGAATAATTTAATTATTGCACTTTAAATAATAACACTTTAAAATGGTTTATTTTTTACCTTATTAATATAATTTAACAAAATTATTAACCTGTTACTTACAACATGTCTATAAAACGTAAAATATGTTTATTGATAATGAGTTGTTTTCGCTATAAATGAACGCAATAATTTATCCATCAAAACGTGTTAAAACTATAATTTCTTTAGATTAAATATTCGGATTATTTTTTAAGGTTCCATATTTTAAAATTGAAATTAACTTTAATTTCATTAATGGATCATGTGTTGGAAAAAAATCGGTTACATATTGTTAATAAATAACAAATGATGACTAAAAATCGTCATTTAAATGTTGAAATTTCATCTTTTTTAAGAGAAATATTTTACTTTTATTTACAACATGAAATTCTTTTGAAATCAATCAATTTCTGTTATATACAGGTATTAATAGTACGTACCTTTTTAAATCTATAAATATTAAACATTTTCAATTAACTTATATTTTTTTGAAATGTCAAAAGTATAAATTAACCAATATAGACATCTAATGTAACAATCAGAAAATAGATTGGTCGTGTAATTTAATAAATACAATATTTAAAAAAAGTAAATCTACAAAATTCGTTTTCGTAAAAACTACTGAGATCTTTTTCTTACCAACATATGAATGTAAAAATGACAAGCTGGACATAGTCTTCGTAGCTTAAATGATAGAGTACTATTCCAAGGGTTCCAGATTAGATATCCAATCTGGACATTTTTCACCATGTTTTTTTTTTTTTTTTTTTTTTTTTTTTTTTTTTTTTTTTTTTTTTTTACGCTTATTTATCCAGTGATAGTTCATGAATTAAATATTCAGGGTAACTAGTATTTCAGGGTCAATTTGTGCCAGGCATTTTTTTCCAAAATTTAAAGTCATGCTTAATGCAACACAGATAATTTTCCACACATTCATGAAGTAATTTCTAATCTCAAATGAAAAATATGTTAGAGTATACTTATTCAGAACATATGTAACTGATTAGTGTTTACCATTTTTCAATAAAGGCAAATAATCTTCGTTGAATCTCCATAAAATTATGAGTTTTAAACTAAATTTCAGGCTGTGATAGAAAACTGCTCACTCATAACACTATTTTTGTAATTATTAAATTCCAAAAATCGGCTTAAAGTACTCAATTTCTGAATGATTTTCTGCCTTTATTAGAAAATCCGAACGGAATGTATAAATTATATCTAGTATCTCATTTTTTATTATCTGAACTAGGACTTCCCTCAGAGGGATTAGTCTGAGCGATATTGCTTAGAACGGAGTTTTAATAATAATATGCTCTACGTAAAAAAAGATGCTATTTTTAATTGATTATATAGTATCATAAATTGAAATGACAAAAACTAGCAAAGGGAATGGTACAATTGCAAAATGTTACATAAAAATGTCTATACACAGTTGAAAAAAAAAAAAAATGGGAAATCAAACTATATAAAACAGCCATGCATGGGTATAAAATTCGAAATACGCAATACATTAAAAAATACAAATAATAAAGCATTAAAATATCTTGTATTGGAATTTGAGCTCTCTGAAATGACGTCAAAAATATGCACACAAATTTTAGTACTTAAAAGTGGCGCAAATCACGATAGTTGAGTACAATGAGTGAATTTTTCATATGGTGTGTGGTCCCCTTAAATAGTTAGAACAAAATAGTTAATATATATAATAATATAATGTCTACATCTGTTTTCTATGCATGCGATGAGGTTTTCGAAAAAAAAATTTTGGTATTCTCTCTTTAAAAAATGATATATAAAAGTCTCGAAAACAACAACAAATAAATACAATGTGTCCATTCGAGTGTGTTCCAGATATGCTTAATCTGATTTAAATGGGTCGTGCATGCTGGCCACTACATATGTTGTTTTGTATTCTTTTCATACTCATTCTCATGAAATTGAGCTGTATTTCGCTTTAGCATGCATAAAATAAAACGAATTGGCGATCATGAATGTGGTAGAGAGTTTATAGAGTTATACTCCGTATACTTTCTGGATTTTTTAAGAATTACTGCATACCCCCTCTTTCTCAAAAAGCTGATGTATATACATTCTAGGCTATATTCTCTAACTTGAGTGTATACTCCCTGATTAAAGAATATACTCTGTTTTTTACGACTATTCCTCTGTTGGTAATGTCTATATTATAAGGTACCAACGAAATCTGAATATCTCGTCTGCATAAGCATTGATATGTCAAGTGTTATTACAAGTGATTTACAAATCTGAACATATATTTTCAGTATAACATGCTGCTTCAAATACGCCAATGTGAACTTGATGACGCAGTTTTACCCGAAAAAGTTATTATTTGAAAGACATGCAAGTGAAATTGAGAAAATGATTCTATGATAAAGTTCCTAGATTAGTAAAGCTTAAAAGTTAATGTCCCCCCATGCTAATTTGTAATGGAATTCTTTTGTGGTGATGTGTAAATGAAAATAAATACTTTTTGCGCGGCATGTTCTACAAAATGTATATTCTAATGCTCTTTATAAATGCATATAAATTTCCTTATGTTTCTACAATTTTAACATCATTAAAAGTATTTGGAATTATTTCATCGAATAGGCTGTAATATAAGGAATATAATATACTTTTGACTGTCCCAGTATTCGTACTATTTATCCGATTTTATTAAAATTTGCAATAACTCACCGAAGTTTGAGAACAAATAGATATTTAAAATTTTAAACGCTTCTGTAGGATAGTTTTTGTGCTGTTATATTCGGACAGACAGACGGACGGATCAGACGACGACTATAAGTACGAAATATTTATATTAATTGTGGACACACCTAAAATACAGTTAAATTTAAAAGCACATGCAGAAATTGAAAATGCATTTCCAGAAATTATTGCTCAAAGACAGTATTGTAATATATTTCATTTTTTTGTGTACCTGTAATTGGAATAAAGATGCTATGAATGTCTTGTTATAACGTAATCGTAATGAAATTCAGTGGTTTATATAAGTTTCACACATTTGCAATAGTGTAATTTCATTAAAATACTTTGCAAAGGATTTTTCCCAATAGACCATAATGTAACGAAATTCTTTTGGGTGCCCCTGTTGATAAACTATTAATCCCACATACTTCATATATAATACAAAACATGCCTAGGGGACCCTAAACAAGGTTTACTAGTGGCATATAAATCGGTGTATATTTACCGAATTAGAGCGTGAACAGACGGATAGACAAATCGATGCATAAACGCTTTTCAGCTTTGTTGGAAAGTGTAAATAAAAGCAACCTCACAGGATGAAGATCGCAACCACATCAATTCATTTAATGGTAAAAAGAAAAAAAGAAGCTCGCAAAAAAATTTAGAACAGGATATGGTACACTTTTTTATATAATTGGCGCTAAGATATCTTTAATTACATTGCATGGTAACCCGGCTGTTGTCGTTTGTTTAATAATAAGTTATTGATTTATTTTTTCTCTATTCATTTCATCTAGATTTAATCGTGTATTTTTTAATTATTATTTCCTTTTTAAAATAATAGAAATTAATTTTTAAATGATTTTCGCCAAATTTGCACCAAACCATATGCGTATACGATATCTCTGCCCTAATTTCATGGTACTTTTCCAGTACCTTCACCAGTGACGTAGCTAGGATGGGTGATACCAGAGGCGGATGTAAAGGGTGTCACCACTTCCCCCTTCTAAATCCACCATATTTTTTCAATCACAATTCTAATTTATTACAAATGAAATTTCAACATTTGTTGCATGATGTGATTATATAGATAATTCGAAGAAATGGATAAACAATTTTAATTTAAATAGAAAATACTAAAACAGTCCATACATTTATAGGAAAACTTATTTTGGTTTTGAATTTATAAGAAAACTTCCGTAAACTTATACTGTATTTCTTTATCATAATAAACTTATGTTATGATTCTATATGTTTATAATTCTTTTTTCTAATATTTTATTGTATAGTTTACAACCTAAAGTTTATGCTTTCTTGGAAATCAAGTGTGCAGACACAGACTAAAGCACGCATTATATTATCTTATAATATAGATTATATTGTATGCTAGTTCAAACACTTTTTTTAAAAAAAGGCAAAGGAATACATGGCAATAATAGCACAAGAAATGACCAAACCTTTCTTTATTTAACTTCAGATCTATTGTATAAGAAACTACAGGGACAACTCATAACAAATCCCATAGTTCACATAAGTCAATGTGTTGCTTTCACTTAATACACACACACACACACACATATATATATATATATATAGTTTATATATATATATATATATATATATATATATATATATATATATATATATATATATATATATATATATATATATATAGTAAGTTTCTATTCCTAATGCATATTTTATTTAGACACTCCATTCTGTATAAAATTTCAGATTTTCCAAGAAAAGAAAATTAACTCTGTTGCGTGATGCGCTAGAAATTTCATTTTATTTCACAATTATTTTCCAAAATTTTATGAGATTATGTATATATATTTGCAAATAAAGATAGGGTGTCACTCTATAGAGGGTGACACACGAGGCGGACCGCCCCCTCCGCCCCCCGCTAGCTACGCCACTGACACCTTGGCGTTTTTGTAAATCATGGTCCAGTTTGGGTTTCAGGAATTGAGATTTAAACCTGATAATCGTTTATGTTTAGTTTTGCTCATAAATATGGCACAGATATCATATTTATGTGTAAAAATATAAGCTAGACTTTAGCGCGATTTTTTAACCGCCAAATAGGTGAAAATGTTGTTTTTGATTATTACTACGATTTACGATTCATGGTGATATTTATATTTTTTATTATATTTTTCATTATGTTTATTATTTATAACTGTTTATTCATCGCATCAACTTTTTTTTGTAATATTGTGGCATTTATAAAGTGTTATTATAAAGAATATCGCAAAATTTCAAGTACTAAGTTCTCTCTGTCTCTTCATCTCATATCTGCTATAAGATAAATGTGTAGTGAGTATGGTGCGTAGCGCCATTTCAGAATTAAGAATTAAGGGTTTTTTTTCTTTCAAATTAACAACAACAACAAAATTATTTTCCAGTTTGTTTCTTAAGTTTAAACATAATTTATTGTACTTAAAAATTGTTTGCATATTTTCCTTGCTCTATGTGCTTAAATTTGGGAATCTAACGAAAACATCTAGCAGAAGAAAAGTGACGCACACCAAATTTCAGTGACGTATGCAAATAAATTATGCTTTTTGATCAGTTTTTTAAACATAATTTTTAAACTATTTGGAACTACTTTTTGAAAGTAGGTGCTTTCAGTAGGTTACTCCCATAGGTACCGTTTGGTACAATCTGAATCGCAATCCGACATGTACTTTTTCAGATTTGCTTGACGAAAGAATTATGCTTTATTTTAATATCGTTACGTACTATGCGTATTAGTCTTCGTTTCGCTCAGACAACTGTTTACTGCATGTACTATGATTCCGTTGTTTACGAAAATATCCAACCTGTAAAAAATGATGCACACCTCATTTCTGTGACGTATGCAAATAAATTGGGTTTTTTATCAGTTTTTTTAATATGACTTTTAAACTATTTGGAACTAACTTTTGAAAGTAGGTAAATTCAGCAGGTTACCTTCATAGGTATTTTCTGGTACAAACAGAATCGAAATCCGACAAGTATTTTTTGAGATTTGCTTGAAGAAAGAATTTTTTTGACTTTTAATATCGCTACGTACTATGTGTATATGACTTCGCTTCGCTCAGACAATAAAATGTGAAAATTTTATGTTTTCGTTAACGAAACATTTGCGTCTTTGTGTTTTGTTCAAAATGACTTCCCCAAAAAGTAAGAAAATTATCCATTTTGGATATGGAAACAACTTTCAATTTAAAATTGCTTAATAAAAAATGTGATCTCCCCCCCCCTCTTAAAAAAAGAAGCCATGCTCCCTCTCTAAATAGAGGAAATGGTTCCCCCTTATTTATAACCCTTTCATAGAAACTCCTTTTTAGTGCGATCAATGTCAAAACAATAAGTTTACTGGTAATAATTTTATTTTGCGCTTTAATAAAGACCTGAAATCTTAACGACTGTTTAAAAAAGAGAAAAAACCCCACCTTCCTGACAAAAGTTCACAGCAGCTACTAAACTACTCTAACTTTTCTAGATAATGGTGAAATGAAAAATTTGCTCCATCTCCCTCACTGAGACTGTGTTTGAAAGTATTTCACTATGTACATAATTTTTCAGATCTTTTTTATTTACATTTTTGGGGCCAAATTATACAAATTAAAATTAAAAACTAAACAGGCTTGCACATTTATGACCCATTTTTGTGTATGTTTAATAGAAGACTGAAATCAATGCTTTTATTTTTATTTTTTTTTTCTTTCCATTTTTTTATGATAGATAGTTATTGTAGTCAATCACTCGAAGGTGGCGTCACATTAACAATATAATCATACGGATAGCAGTAAAAAAATGTAATTTAAGAAATTACAACGACTATTTGGAAAATGATATTTTTAAAGAAAATTCTATATTTAAATTAATAATAATAATAAACATCATTTTAGGATGACTATAACGAGTCATATATTACGTATGCCGTGCATTAAACATTAATATTCCTACACAAATAATAAATAAATAAAAAAAAGATTTATAGATAGAAACTTTAACTATTTAAAATGTATAGTTTTTTTGATGGAGTTAATAAAACTGACTCCTGAACGCCTCATATTAAATATGGAATGGATTAAACATTAACATTCCTGGACCCATCACAAACAAATTTTAAATGAATTTTCAATTTTACAATTTTCGGAACTGCAAATTTTTAAACTACTTAACATCGCACATTTTAATTTTTACACCGTTGCGGGGAGAAAAAAATGCATTTTTTATTTAAATTTGATTGAAATCTCTATCACATTTTTTTTTAAATTATTATCATTCCTTTAAGTTGTTATTACTCTTTTTGTTATTGTGGCAACAGTAGTATTCCGTTTTTTGGACATGAAACTTGGACCAATCAGAAAATGAATAAAAAAAAACAGAAGTATTCCATTTTTGTACATTAAACTTGGACCAACCAAGAAATAAATAAAACAAAAAAATTTCGGAATTCAACCAATAAAAAATTCAGATATACTTCAGATTTACCGATTCGCTACAGAGAACAACAACTATTCTCCAAATAGTTAATAATAATAACCAATATTTCAAACATGAAACATCTTACTAAATATTAAAGGAAATACATCGTTTTTCTTTTTAATGTTAAATGTATTAATACTATTTCTTTCGTTATTTTTTAAATTAAAGAAAAAAAGAAAGAAAAAAGAAAAGAAATGAACAAAGAAAAAACAATATTTGCAGCTTCAAGCACTGATGAAAAATTATTTATATGTAGTCTAAAATTATCAAACTATTTTTAACAATCCAAGTCGACTGAGCAATATAATCGAAATGTTTAGCCATAGATTTTATTAAACAAAAAATATTACATTAGTTATCGTATTATTTTGTGAAGAAAATAACATTTAGAAAACTTTATCAATATCACATAATTTCTTCTTTAAAAGCTCATTGTTTATATATAACATACTTTTTAAAGTTTCCTTTTATCGAAATTCTATAATAATCTTGTTTTATAATTTATCCTGATGGATATCCGTTTGTTAATATGAAAGAAAAAAAATATTATTACTTATGAGTTTGGATTTATTTTAGAGTACATCTCTAGTCATTAGCAATGAATCATTTTATTACCACTTGTCTTTTCAAAAAAAAAAAAAAAAAAAAAATCTGAGAACAAGTCAATATTTTTAATCTAGATTAATACACAGAAGAAAATTTAATTTCAAAAGAGAATAATTAATTGGTAATTGCATTTATCATACAATGAAAAAATAATACAGCCTTGCTGTGTATTAGTTGGATTTATATGTCAGTCTCTTTGTACACAAAGTCTCACAAAGACTATTATAGTATGAAATTTTCTAAGCATTTATTTTACGTTTCTTTATAATTCGTATATATATATATATATAAGATTATATGCACGCAATATATATATGAATAATCATGCATAATTGTTTATTTTGTATGTGACAAAACTGATAAAATTAAAACACCGATGAATTTATGTTAAAAGCAAGTTAAATTCTAATTCATTCAATTAAAAACAAAATTAATGAAAACTAAAGCATAACGTAGGTGATGAATTAAGCAAATTTAAGTTAATAACGGAGAAACAGCATTTGAAAATATTTGAAAACTAAAAAGAAAATCTTGAATGTCAGTACATGACATTTAGAACAGCTATAAATGCCCCCCCCCCCCCCCCACACACACCGCATAGTAAAAAATAATTATATATATATAGATAGATAGATTAATACACATACAAGTAGCGATTTCGATAATTAGGCAATTTTTATTAAAGAGTTTATGAAAAATTGGTCGAATAAATGCAGATGGATTCAAACACTGTTTCCCCAGTTTGAAAATTTGAGGCGCTACCTCTGCATTAATAATGCTTGATTATACCACTGTTTAATTATCATATATACACATTTTCTCAGTTTTTCTCTCTAAAATCTGTCACTAAAAATCTTGAAAATAGATTAAATACATCTGCACATAGATTTTGATAATGCTATCAAAATGATGTTCCATTGATCTACAATATATTATTCAATCGGAATTCACCCAGAAGTTAAATTCGGGAGTTCATAGAATATTTATCACTTTAAATAAAATAATTACTGCAATAAAAAATTAATATTACATTATTATAATAATTTATAATGTAGTTATATTTAAAATAAAAATATTACTTTTGATAAAAAAAATTCATTATTAATCTATCTATCTATCTATCTATCTATATATATATATATATATATATATATATATATAGATAGATAGATGGATAGATAGATAGATATATTGCGGGATTTTTTTTCACCATTTATATGGGACTTAGAGATATTTTGCATAAATATAAATGAATTAAAAAAATAAAATGAGTTTAAATTATTTAAAAGGGACAACTTGAGTAAGTGTTCACAATATAAGTAAGACTTCCCTCAGAGGGATTAGTCCGAGAGTATATGCTCATAAAAAAGATTCAATAAATTGCGATAAGTAAAGAAAATGAGATGCTACCTTTAATTGGTCATATACTGCAATAAATCGAAATGATGAAAATAAGCAAATTGAATAGTAGAATTACAAAATCTTATATGTAATTTCGTAAAGACTAAAACAATTTAACCCATGCATGGGTATAAAATTGTAAGTGCGCAATCAGTTAAAAATAATAGAGAAAATAAAACACGTAATTATCATTTATTGGAATTTTAAATCTTTGGAATGATATGAAGAGCAGAAACAGATGCTTTGCACCAATTTCAGTAAACTCTGAATACCAAAATATATTATGTTTGAAGAAAATAGACTGTATTTTACACGGTGTGAATCTATCCGAATAGTTTTCATTGTTGAATATCTGTTTTTAATGGATGCAATTAAATTGTCGTTAAGAGTTATGAAATTATTTTTCTAGAATTCCTTCTAAACGAGGTTTTACATCTTATACGTTACTGGGATGTCTAAGTTATTGTTTCTAACTCAGAAATTGCCGCATTCCAAATAAATTGTGATATAAAATCTTTCTAAAAAGTTTTACATTTATTTGTCAAAATAAACATTCAAAACTTTCCGAAATCATTCACAAAGAGTACATTATATCATAAAAGTAATAACCACAACAAGCTTCAAGTGTCTATTCCAAACAATACCTGAGAAATCGCAATTTGAGAACTTTCTCGCTCTGCAATGATGAAGGTTGTTGAACCGATATAAAATATAATTTATTTTGGGGAGATGGTTCCCAAGATTTTTTTTAATTGGCTGGGTAGTTTCAATGATATCTCCTCAAAAACACACAAACGTTATTTCTTTAAAATATTAGCTTAGAAGTACAGAATCAGAAGTAATTTATTTATTATTACATACGCAAAATTTTTCTAATTATAGTTAGCAGATTCATTTTTAAATATACATAGACCAAATACTTCAATTTTATTTTTATAGTTATATGCATCATTCGGCAATAAACTCACTTATTTAAACCAGAACTGCATCAAACTTTATATAAAGAACCTAAGTCCATATAACAGTGAACTGCTGTGTAAAGAATTACTAAATGCATGGTAATAAGGCATTAAGCATGGCGCAGGTGATAAATCGCTAAATGTTGCCCTTTCCGTCCTTTTTAGAAATTCGTTCTGTCCGTATAAAATACATAAATTTAAAGCCCATAATAAATACATTTAAAAATCACTTCATTTGGTCATTTGATTCAAAATACAAAATAAGAAATAATAATAAGAGATAATAGCATAAGTCGGAACACTTCTTTTAAAAAAATCAAAGAATTATATCTAAGTTAAACATGTGGGAAAAGGTTCCGTTTGGGGATAAAACAGAGTATAGGCTAAATTTGAACCCGGCTAAAACAGTACATTCATCAATTAAAATGACAAAAGAATATTCCGTAATTTGGTTTTTGATAAATGTCGTATTTAAAAAAGCGACATTTAATGGCAGTTTAATTTTATTGTTGTAATTTTTGGGGGGAGGGAATGCACGAAGTTGCATAGATTTACATTTGAATTAAGACTTTTATTTTTATAACCGTTGCTTGAATTAATAATTATTACTTTAATGGTCGGGTTTCATTGGAGACATGTAAAATATTACTTTTGTGATTGTTTGCTGAAAGCCCTTTTTTATTATTTCTTTTTCCTATTATGACTCTTATACATTTATAACAATTTTATTGTTAATGTTACTCTTTCTTGACGCTAATCTTGCCTGTTACCTGATTGTGGACATATATACATTTGTAATAAAATAAAAAAAAATTGTGCCATTTTATTTTCTATGAGCTTTTATTCTAAAATTGTGGAACATATTTTAATCTTAGTTTCGTAATGTATTAATCTTTTAACAGCTAAAATTCTTTTTCTTATTTTATTTCACTTATTAATAATTTATTGCTTGTTTCCCAAAAAAGGCGGGAAGTTATTTCGTAACATTTTTCCTTTTTATAATATTCTCGGGATTTTAATTTTATTTTTTATTTAACATCACGTGATCAGTGTTAATGCGCGGATGTTAGCAGGCTGGTCTATTTGCGAGACAAAAATGAATTCCTACCGGAAGGCCACGCCTCGTAGACCAATCAGAGGTGATGATTTATGACGTGTGGCCTCGAAGTTAATCCTAATTGGAATTTTAAAGTGGTTGACGCGGAGTGAGGAGGGGCTAGTTTTTCGTGCAGGTGTTGGATCCTCATTTTTGGTTTTTCGGAGCTCAGAAGGCGACTAACTTTTAAACTATTAAGATGCCCGTTTCATTTATCCGCTAAATTAGAATATCTGATGATGTAGACTGGATAACGAAGGTTGTAGTGTTCGATGTGTGCTAAGGTGACTGCGGGGAATAACTTAACTTATTTTATAAGTTCTAATAAAATGAATTTAAAGACTGATTGATTGAACTTTCTTATGGGGAAATACCCAAATAAACTAATCCACTGCTTGTCAAACTGCCGGAGCGACTGCTAAGCTCGTCCCGATGTTGATTCTTAGTGAGTAGTAGAATGTTCTGCAAATAACATGGTTTTCCACTGGAGCTTGTACATTGCATGGAATATCGTCCCGTCGTCGTATCATGACATCTATGCCGGCAGGATAAAAATGAACCGGCGTACGGCTTTTGAGAAAAGGAAATTATCGTGGCTTAACAACTACCAACTGACCCTTTGTCTGAGAATTGCTTCACAGCGCTGATTGTGCAAGCGCCATTTCGCCGAGCTTGAAACTAATTGCTGGAACTTCTGCCTTTGTTTATTCTCACTTTAAACAAACATGAGTCGTCAAAGTTATGCCACTGGTGTTGAAAGAAATGCTGTCGATAAAGAAAAGTTTTTTCTGAAAAAGTAATCTGAAGACACATCTTTTCGTGCATTTCGAAGGATAAACTTTTCAGCTGTGAGATATGCAACAAAATGTCTTCTACTTAAATTAGCTTGAAACAACATCTTCATGTGCAAACAAATGAGAAATCTTTCAGCTGTGAAATATGCCTCCAGTATTTTTTTTATACTTAACATCTACGAAAATGTCTGCTGATTATTTAAGCTAAAGAACATCTGTAAAGGCTGCGAATAATAAATGAACACCAGCAGTATGATTGCGAAACTAGTGTAGATTCCATCGGTAGCACAAGATAATTGAAATTTACACCTGTTGAGTCGCATCTACGAAGTGCTTTATTTTTGCTTTATTTAAATAAAATTTAGGTATTTGAGCAAATTCTATATCGAGGTGATTGTAAGTTAATTGTTTTTATTTTATTTCGTTATTGTTTATAAAATCTAATACTATTTCTGTATTTAAAGTGTTTAATTTATCATGATTTTTACAGATATCAAAAATATGTTTGTTCTTAATTTATTAATTGAAATTTTCTGCTCATAGAAATTTTACTAAAGTTTAAAAGTGTTCTGAGTACTAAAAGAGGAAATTATTTGTGTTCCTAAAAAATATTTGTTGTGTATTTGCTATGTATTGAAAACTGTGATATTTATTTATTATTTACTTATTTATTTATTATTTATTATTTTCACTTGAATTCAAAGAAAGACTTTATTTATTTATTATTTATTATTTTTATTGTTATTTATCGTAATTGAAGTATAGCTTTATATATATATAATTATAATTTAAATGTAATTAAATAATATAATATAATTTAAATATAGCATATTAGTGAATGTCTTCATTTATCAAAAAATAATTGCTGTTGAGTTCACGATGAATTTCACATAAAAATATTTAAATCGAAAAACATTTTTTTCACAATAAGTAGTTATTAAAAAAAATCATTTGTGTTTTTAAAAATATTTCGTGTTCTTTATTAAATCAGATTAACCACACTCTCAGAAATGAATACTCAGATTTCACGAAATTTTCTTTGCATTTGACGAAATCGCATCCTGAGAAGTACTATGTGCGAATATTTCGCCAAATCGATGTATTTACTAAGTTGACGATACAAATTTTTCCAAAAATTCTTGTTCGAAAGGGTTAATAAAAGCGGCCGGTGGTGACATCTAATGCTCACATTAAAGCATTGCACTTATTGACAGGGGAAAATTTGTGTCACTAATATTTTCTTTTGAGGTGATTTGATCTCACGACCTCAGGTGAGGGAGTCAACCGCTCTTCTTTCCTTGCCTTTGGGGTTTGCGTACATGTGATTTTAGATGCATAAAGGAGAATCTGCAGTGTGTTTTAATTTTTACAAAGTAAATTGCAATTCTACGAATTATTTTATTATTTCTGTATGTTTTTATTAATAAAGCTAATTTATTCCTATGGCTTATGACTATTTAGAATTTGCCATGATTAATAAAATTTCTTAGATTATATATATATATATATATTGTTTAATTTATTTTTTTATTATTTTTGTTTTCTTAATTTATTATTATTTTTTTCGCTCAGTGAATGATTAGAATATGGATTGATAAATTTGTTGTTCAGAGATATCTATTGTTGAATGGTATAATGGTGGAGATTTTATCAGTTTGAGTTGGTGGTTAAGATTTTAATTCTTTACTGTTTATAAATGCGGAAGGAAGGATCAAGTAAGTAAATTTTTAATTTGGTTATTATATTGTTCATTTTCTAAATGAAAAGAGCTTCAGGAATTTCGATATTTTATTGATCAAATATTCTTTTTGAAGGATGTTGTAAAACAGCAAATTAATAATAATAATAATAATAATAATAATAATAATAATAATAAACTTTCACAAAAAACTTAAACAGGTAAAGAAATAAGTAATACAGAAACAATAACTACCTATGTATTATTACTCCTCAAAAAGCGTTAAAAGTGATGTTTTTTAAAATAAATTGCAAAAGGAATAGCATAAACAAGATTAGTCAAATTGCAGGATTGGAGGAAATATAGAAGCACGTGCATCAGTAAACAGCTACTGCAACTGTTTCTTTAAAATGCATTGAGCCTGGCTTTGACTTTTCAGCGAAACAGTTTCATCAAATATTTTAGAGTTTACGTTTCGTTAAATGTCAAGTGATTTTGATGCAAAATTACTGTAAAAGAAAACAAAATACAGCTCAAGGATTGCTGAATCGTCAAAAGCGAGAGTTTTATTACTGCGAATGAGAACTGCTTAAGTGTTATTATTTGATAATTTGAATTTTGTTAGCCATTTAATTTTCAAGTTTTTTAAAAATCAAGGAACACTGAAAGATAAAATTTTGCCTAACAACATTAAAAGCTATGTTCGACCTTAATTGGATCAAGAAATTGCATAGATAAAAAGCTGCCGTTCTGTAGACAAATCAACATTAAAACAAAGCAACCGATAAACAACAGAAAGTTAGTTTTTTTTATTACATTAATTATGATATTAAATTATATTCATTATGAGTACATTAATTAGATTACAATAATTATGATCAATATTTTAAGATATTATTATATAGGTATTTTACGATATTACAATTGATAACATTTTATTTCATTATTTATCAAATAATGTCAAGGACTTTTAAAAGCGTAAATTGAATTATCAAGATCATAAATACTTGAAGTTTCTCCGGCTATTGATTGGGATAAAACGCAATTGCTAATTATCGAAATATCACTTAATTATATGAATTTTACACACAATGAATATGAGCTGGTTAACCATATAAAATAATCCATAACTTAAGATGATTGCTTTTAATAAATTGATTTGCCTTAAGTATCACTCTCTACATTCAAGTTTGAGTTTGAGTTTATCTTCTAACTTTAATGAAAATCAATATTGTAGTTTTGTAGATATAGTAGTTCTGTGAAGAAAACAATTTTTGTCGTTGGGAATACTTTGAAAATAAAATGATTAGGCAATATTAGGCAATTAGATTTGAATAATTATATCTTCTAAAATGTATAAATTATGTTGTATATTTAAACACATTTAGTATATTAAATCTGTTTATTATAAGTAAATAATACTAATGTTATTTGTTTAAATTATTTTTCGACCAGATTTTTAAGAAATTTCAAAAGGAAACTAATGTTAAAGTCTCTTTTCCTCCTCAAATTTATGTTTCTGTAGTTAAAATTATTTCGCTGAGTTTCACTCGCATAATGGAAAAAAATGTTCCCTTTGCAAGATAAAATATGTATGATTTTTTTTTTTAACGTAAATTAAGAATATTCGACACTTTTTAAACTGTTTATTGCTAAAATACTAAAAGTGTTTTTTTTTTTTTTTAAATTATTTAATAAATAAGCATTAAACGAATGTTGTGAGAAAAATTATTATTTCATTGACTATTCACGTTGAATAGAAAGTATATTTTTAATTAAAGGAATAAAATTCTAGCAATAACTTAAACTTCTGGCAAGGTCAGAGTTGTAGTATAGCTGTATCAGAGCTGTAGCATAGAACCAACACGAAATTTTTAGTGGTGAGCAAGCATACGGTAACTCACAGATGGAACACTTGATATTTCAAAATCATCTGCAATGCACGAATATTGCATGAAAAGTTGTCACCGACCAATAATAATTGCCATGAGTTACACACAAACGTAATGCATGTGTGAGGTATGATGAATTTTTACCTAAAAGTAATAATTTAAAATCATATATTACAAAGTCTTTTGGTGGAATTAGTAAATGCATGCACATGGAGTAAAAATGACCAAGATAAAATTGAAATAAGCCACGAAAAGTTTTCATTATAATTATAATTCGTTTTCACTTATATTTTCTGCGTCTCTTTATTCTTAATCTCACGAAGTAACAGATCAACTCAAAGTTGAAATCTTTGCCGTAAGAGGTATGTCAATCTATTTTTGATTTTTTTTTTTTATAAAATACAATTTCTCGTTAAATGAACCACCAAGAATAAGTATTTTAATAACAATGGTTCGAAACCACGCATGCGCATTAGGGTGTTTTTTTAAAGGTGTCATTTTCATATGAGTTTGCTTCATATAACGCCCCGAATCCAAGTGCTATAAAATGCATGTATGCTGAATTTCAAGAAGATTGGATAATATTTAGGGGTTGCTTTTTTCTCAAACTTGTGAAATTTCTAATATTGAAGTGATTTATAATAATACACTTCTCATGTATTTCTTTCATCTTTTGAAGCAATTGAATTTGAACATGAGAATAAAAAGAGAATTTTATTGTTATAAAGTGTGCTTTGATGAGTTTGACACTGATCCTTTTTAGGGGATAGGGACGTCCGAATTTTCAAAAAATCGATTTTTTAATTTTGTATTTTCTTAAAGTTTAACATTTTAAAAATATACTCTGGAAATTTGATGTTCATCCGAAAAATAACCACATCCGAAAAATAACCATCAAATAACTTTTCAAGTTATTTGACAATTAACAAAGTGTTCGTTGGACTCTTGAGAACGGAATAGTAGCTACCGAAAAGGCTGCGGGCGCAGCTCCTGATGTTTTAGAAGCTATCAAGACAATTTATGAAGATCTGAGTAGTGACAATTTAATTTCAGGCTATGGATTCAATCAGAATACTAATAAGAGCTTAAATCAACTAGTGTGGAAAATATGCCCAAAACCATAATTACCAGATATACTATCGTACCAATTAATGCAGATATAGCTACTGGTATATTCAATGAAGGTACACATTCATTATTGATTATAATGAATGAACTGCTACTTAATAATGGGCATAATTCTCTTCAGTATGCCAAAAAAACTGATGTTACACGTGTAAAGGGGGCAGATAAGCGAACTAACAATAACACTCGAGAAGGTGTAATTTGACGTAGACAGCAGCAAATCAATAGTTTGGAAGCTTCTACAACGGATGAAGAATTATTATATGACCCAGAAGAAGATGACTTGGTAGAATTAATTAAATAATTCGTATTAGTCTACGTAAATCGAGTGTAAAACTTTAAATGCATTTTTCTCGAAACTATGTTTTTTGAACTGGTGACCACTGTAACTCAAAAATCGCTTAGTAGATTTTTATTAAATTTATGCAGTTTTTGAACAACATAAAAAACTAGTACTTGATCAAAGGATTTTTTTTTTTTGAAAAAACTTCAATTTTTTAAACAATTAACTATTGGTGTTTTTCGAAATCTTGAAAATAAATTTCCTAAGGCCGCCATTTTGTCGATAATTTATTTTTCAAAAAAAAAACTTCGATGAGGCACTAGATTATTTATTAAAATAGCTAATTATTCTTGTCCGATTGGTTTCAGATTAATATCTAAGGATTTGTGAGGGTCACCGCAAGGCACTCCTTATGAAACAGAGTTCTGCACAAACATCAATAATTTTTTTTAATTACTAACTTAAAAAAAATGTAAAGTCGAATCAAAACATAATGTAATCATTTCATATTATTATTTTCATTTAATAAAATGAGTTACGCGTAAAAAAAATATTATAAATTCTCATTTTTTTCATGCCGCTGACTACCCTTAATCCCTTAATGGAACGAGTAGTTTTAGTCTTTACTTACCGTTACAAGGAAATGAAAGAAACAAATGAGAATGCTGCTAAATCTACCGGTACTAAACTACAGGAAGTATAAAAGAAAGCTGTTTTAAATTCAGCAGTATAGCGAAGTGTCTTCCCCCCCCTCTTCCTGTCAAATAAAATGCACTCACCGGAAGATTTGAGATTTTGTATTTTCAGTGGCCATAAAGAGCAATTTCCACACCGGAACACTATAAAATCAGTGTGCTTAACATGATTAGAGGTCATATACGTCAATGCTGGATGGAGAAAATATCGTTTAAGGATTTCTAGAAAAATAATGCGTGCAAATTGTTAGCTATTTCAAAAAAGTGCTAAATGACGAAAATTATTCAAGAGAAGACTACAAAAAGTTGTTACAACTCCCATTCCTTTACTTAGAAATTTCGCTTGAAAAAGGCCTTTAGTTTCAGGATCGAATAGGCTTAGCATCAATCAAATTGGATAATAAAGTAATATATTCATTTAAAAATTGTCTCTTCACTAAAAAGATGAACATTCCTCAATGAGAATTGAACGGAATGAAAAGGGTTGCATATTTTGTCCGCCTCATATGTTTACTTTTGACACGAGACAATTGTCCAAAGATTCCAATAATGAGTTGAATATACTAAAGTTTATGAGAACTTAACCGGATCCAAGTGTCAAAACAGTGCCCTCACATTTGCTAAGAGACGCCGTTAGTATCCGTCATAAAAAACGTAGAATTGGCTTTTTTTGGACAAATATGTTATGTTGGATGAATGTATTATAGACGAATATGTTTTTGTTCATATTGATGTTCTTAAGACAGTCAATGATATTGTAGAAAAATTGTTCAGATAAAAAAATAATCGGTGAGGGAAGAACAGCAACAACTACAAAAAATGTTCAAGGTAGTTGAGCATCACAGAAAAGTTGTCAACAAATGAACAAAAGAAAGCGTTGCATCTTTTAAAGTTGATTAATGTAGCTCATGCTTCCATTTTCATACAACCTATTAAACGTATCGAGTTTTAGTATTATTTTAAGTTTGTGTTTTCCAGTTTCCCCAATAAAAGTAATTAACATTGTATTTTTTGCCTAGTTTTGTAAAAGGGACCAAAGTGTGCAACCTCTAAATATTATCCAATATTCCTGAAATTCGGCATATATATATCTATTAAGTCATTGAGACTTGAGACGTAAGTGAAGTCTGCACAAATTTTACTTTTATTTTTTGCCTTCCAAAATGAAACATTTTAATGTTCAAGTAAGCTAATTAGTAAGTAGAAAACTGCTTTAGACCAAACTTTAAAGTTTGTATTATTAAATGATCTGTATTCTTCATAATTTTGTGGACATAAAAGGGAATATTTATGAAAATTTAAAAGATAAATGCATTTTTATAAATTATCGGCCTTTTTATGCATACAAAAAATTGCATAATATGTGTTTTCATAAACTGCACATATTTTAATGTTATTCTGAAGAATGCAAAAGGGGTGGCAAGGTGGGTGATTGCATCCTAACAAAATTAAATTTTATATAGCTATAAGATATTAGATGGTAGAAATTTGATAAATTTAGAGTAGCTAAACATTTTTGGAATTCCAACCACCAGTTTAACTTTTCAACAGCTACAAATAGTCAAAAATGATACTATTCAGTTTTTGATATAGTTTTTTACGTAGTTTATTACATATATAAACATACTACTTCCTTGGTGAATGGCATGCACTATTTCCATTTTTCAGTACATTCCTAGGAGTTACGTTATTTCTTTTTGATTTATAAACTTTTGCAATCGCCACTTCAGCCAATACTCGCGGATATAACTGAAGAGTTATTTGAATCTTTTTTAATCTTTTTTTTCCTCACATGAAGGAAATAGAACAAGAAAACCTTGAAACAGTCATATTTATTTTTTATGTCATGGTGTTTTATAAATTGTGCATTTGAACGTTGTAAAAAATTGTAGCATGTAACATTCACATAAAGTTGTTGATTTACGAAAATAATTTTAAGAGTATGTACATATTTCTTTTAAAGATTAATATCATTCTACTACTTTACGAGAGTACAAAAACTATTGTTTCTGTTTTGGAATTCAGTAATTTTTATATTTAATCAGAAATGTATTGATAAAGTTAACGTTCACAATGTTTCACGAAAGAAATTGTATAAAAATTATTATCAGCAGTTAAGGAATTTAAGTAAAATAATATTATTTTGTTAGTTCCTAAAATCTATTTCCATAAAAAAAGCAAAATAAATCTTAAGTAATATATAGAACTATGCATAAACATAAATTTTCCAGCTTCGGCGAAAATTAGAAATTAATTTGGCAATAATTATAATTGTGTCATTTAAGATTTTACAATATTCTGCAGCTTTTTTTTCTATTGCCTCATAAGTAACGTTGCTTACTGAAAGATTTAAACGTACCATACATTGGGGAAAACTTTTTTAAGATATACTGAAATACATTCTTATTATTTATTTTACGACAATTACAACTATACATTAAAATTCAATGCACTGCTAATAATAAAGATTTTTTTATTTTTTTTCTTTATGATGAAATAAGTTTAACATAAATTTCATATATTAATAAATTAAATATTATAATTTTGCTATTTAAAGACCTCTTCAATATTATGGTGTAAAGATTAACCACTAATTATTGGATATCACTTAATTATGTCAGAAGGACACTATGAATCTAAATAACAAAATTATGATACAATCCATAATTTGATCATGCGTAGCATCGTTGAAATACAGTAAGTGCTCTTGAGCATATAGAAAATTACTGAAACAAGAGAAAATTAATAATAGATAATTTATATTGGCTGAAAACTGTATAATAATGGTATAAACTCTATTTAGTATAGTCTCAGATCCTGTGTTGATCAGTTGTGAAATGTAATTACTTAATAAATTTCTAGAGCTTCCCTTCCAACATATTCAAGATTAAGTTTCTGGTACTTTAATTAGTCGCCGAAGTACTATGAAATAATATTCCGTGTCGCTTTATTCTATAGCAAAATGTAATTCTATTAGAGTCATTATTGACAGCAAATGATGTATGTTTTGATAAATCATTATGCAAACATGTTATCGTATTCAAACTTTGATGCTCTTATCGGCACATATTTCCAGGTACTGATGCGAGATCACACGAGTTATTTTGTTTAAATAAAAACATATATCACATTGAACATAGTATCTAACGCTGCAGCAGAGAATTCTTAATTTCTCAATTTACTGAATTTTCTGAGAATTATTAAAACAATATACGAATATGAAAACATTGATTATGGCAATCAATGCAATCATCGCTGATATAGTCTTTTGCTATGAAACATGATATAATTCATATTGAAAAAACGAATCTTGATTCATTATGATACATTGTATAATGGCCTCAATAATGTTATTTTAGAATCCCATAATGTTCTTCGTATTCCAATTAATCTCATACAACTTGATTAATTCTCAATTGCAACTCCTTGATTACCATCTCGCCGTGGTTATAACTTAAAAACAGATTGAAGATTCAAATTTCCGTCGTTGTTCTGATAAATTGTTTGTTGTTATGTGAAAATGTAAAACGATATCCAGTTCCATTAACTGCAAATTTTATGCTTTTATTACTAAATGTATTTTTAAAAAGTAGTTTGTTTATATCTTAAAATATCCTTATGACACATAAAATTATGTAAAATTAATTTAGCTTGAACAACTATTCCTAAAATTATGATGCATTTATCAATAAAATATTTCTCCATATGCAATGGAAAGTTATGGATTTAAACATTAAACAATATTTTAATAAAATAACCCCTATTTACCTGAAGATATTTTTGTCATAAACAGTATAAAAATTGTAACCTTAAACGGAACATAAATACTTTTTTATGCTTCATGATTACCTATTATAAGATAAATTATAAAATATATATTTTAAAATCATTAAATTTATGTTGTATTAAGTCCATGAAATATATATGCAATTGGGAATAAACTGAACAAGATATTAATAAATTGCTTAAAATATAAAAAAAACATTGTTAAACATTTGGAGATTTAAACATATTTACAAGTTATGTTTTCCTAAAATGTACAAAGTTAAGAAAAAATTCAGTAAGTGTTAGGTTTTATGCGACAAAGCTAAACCAAACAGCGCATTAAAAAGTTAAACAATATACTTTTAAAAACCTGAAAGAAGAAGAAAGTTCTCACTTTCAATCAAATCTATTCAGATGCAAAAATGTCTGCTACATATTCGATAAATTCCAAAAAACGTTTAGATACAGCTGAGAGGAAAAAATTGAGTTGCACTAAACTCAATTATTCAAGCTATCTTCAAATTAAAAAAGATGATCATTTATTTTGTTCATTATAGAAAATACTACCTTTAAAGAAAAGATTTAAAAGATTCAATAAAAAATCTTTAAATGATAAGATTTTAAAACACTTGAAATAATGACATGTAGTATAAAAAAAGAACTTCTTCAATTGTTAAGAGTGGTATTTCAAAAGAATTTCAAAACTTACTTTCTAACTAATTGCTATTATTAAAAAGTTTGACTTTGTCTTATTATTTCATAAATATTTAAAACGCTATACATATACATATATATATATATATATATATATATATATATATATATATATATATATATATATATATATATATATATATATATATATATATATATATATATATTTGCTTATTTTGTAACGATAAATGATGAATATAGAATATGATATTCTTTTAATAATAAGTATGGTAAATGTATTTCACAAATTTTATACAACTTTTAAATAAAAATAAAAAATCAGAGTCTTATCATTTGTTATAATAAATTAAATATAATGTTTACGTTTAATTACTTTTCACATTGTAGTTATTCGTAAAGTTGAAAAAGGAAATAAGTTTAGGAAAATTAATGTCATTTTAAGAACTCTTCTCAAAATAACTTATCTTAAAACAGGACCCTACAGAAATTATTTATCCTTAAACAGGACCCTTCACAAAGCATTTTATTCTTAAAAAGGAGCCTTCACAAAACTATTTGTCTCTTAAATAGATCTTACACAGAATTTTTTCTCTTAAATTTAACTTTTCACAATTTTAATCATTTAAAAATAAAATTTAGCCTGTAAAGAAACAGTTAAATTCACCAAAGAACATGTTACTTAGCTTTTTCATATATAAAGTGTAGAAAATGATTATATAGATATATAATTCACAAAATTATAACTAGAATTTTCCGAAATATAAGAAAAACCTCACAATTTAACAAAAACTGGACTCGTTAGAAACACTATAAGCATGTGAGGAAGCCTTTGGCCAACATTCTAGGTAAATCGACCAACAGTTGTCAAATCTATATTATCTTTAAGGAATTTTTAATGATTATAAATTACTCTATGACAGCAAGAATATACATAAAAAATAGATATGGAAATGTCTGGCTATGCAATAAAAATGCGGAATTCAAAACAACTGATTCTACTGTAGGGGATATGTAAATCAAATTTTAAGAATATAGACTGAAAACGTCTCAGGTGGTTTTCACATGTAATGAAATAAAGTAATTCTTGAAAACATTCGTAAACTAAAAGAAATTTAATCGATTCCAAATCATTATGTGGCAACAGGGATACATATCAGAAAATAAAGATATTATGAAAAATTCTGGATTTGCAATAAAAAATGCAGAACTCAAAACAGCGATTCCATTGTGGGACATATGTATTTCAAATATTCAGAATATGGACTGAAAACTTCCCAGGTGGTTTTCACATGTAATAAAAAAAGTAATTCTTGAGAACATTCGGAAACTAAAATAATATAATCGATTCTAAATCATTTTGTGACAGGAGAGATACATATAAAAAAAAAAATATATTATGAAATTCTCTGGCTTTACAGTAAAAAATGCGAAACTTAAAACAACTGATTCCATTGTGGAAAATATGTATTTCAAATGCTACCAGTATGGATTGAAAACGTTCCAGGTGGTTTACACATGTAAAGAAAGTAATTTTTGTAAACATTCGTAAACTAAAAAAAAATCGATTCTAAATCAATTTAGGCTATCAGGGATACATAAAAAAATTAATGAAATTATGAAACTCTCTGACTTTGCAACAAAAAAATGCGGAACTCAAAACAACTGATTCCATTGTACGGGATATGTATTCCAAATGTTAAGAATATAGACTAAAAACGATCCAGGTGGTTTTCACATGTAATGAAATAAAGTAATTCTTGAAAACAGTCGTAAACTAAAAAAAAAATAATCGATTCTAAATCATTTTGGGGCAGCAGGGATACATGAAAAAAAATATGAAAATTTTTGGCTTTGCAATAAAAATGCGGAATTCAAAACATCAATTCCATTGTGGGAGATATCTATTTCAAATATTCGGAATATGGACTGAAAACTTTCGAGATGATTTTAACATGTAATAAAAAAAAGTTGTTCCTAAAAACATTCGTAAACTAAAAAATAATTAATCGATTCTAAATCATTTTATGACATCAGAGTTATATATATAAAAAAAAAAAATATTATGAAAATCTCTGGCTGAAAACAAACTGAAAACAATTGATTCCATTGTAGGAGATGTGTATTTCAAGTGTTAAGAATATAGACTGAAAACGTTCCAGGTGATTTACACATGCAAAAAAAGTAATTCTTGAAAACATTCGTAAACTAAACAATATACTCGTTTCTAAATCACTTTGGGCCATCAGACACAGATAAAAAGATTAAAATTATGAAACTCTCTTGCTTTGCAACAAAAAATGCGGAACTCAAAACAATTGATTCCATTGTAGGGGGAATATACAGGGTGGTCATAGAAAAACTTTGCAGATATATGGAGCTTTAGCGGCCAGCCCATTCAACCGATCAAGGTGAAATTTCAGATATAGCTATCCAGATGTATGAGCTCGAGATTCTGTGAACCGCAACAAAATAGCGCTCACGGTTACGTATCGTAACCGTGAGCCATTGTAACTTGGTAACACTGGCTCACTTGTAACTTGGTCAATAGTTACAGAAACTCGAAATTTTCCAATGGCAACACCCATTTTTTTATCGTAAAATGCTCAGCGCATGCGAAAACCCCGAGGAGCGTTGGAATCATACGTGTATTGCAAGAAACGGACACGTTATGCACACACAAAAAACTGTTCAACGAATACCCTTCCCCCCTTCATAAAAAAACACGATTGGGGCGCACGAAGAAAATTTGAATATGACAGAGACAAAATACCAATCACGGAACGTCGTTTGCCGGATAGTCAGCATAGAAAACGGATAAAAAGTGAGGTGGGAATGTTAGTTCTTCAGTCGGAGCTCGCAGCTGCCAACAAAATGACTTCGTTCGTGGTGAGTTGGTAAAACTATTATTAAAATGAGATGAATGCTGTGAAAACCTGGCATTTTTACCGTCGAAACCATCGCCAAATACGTGGCCTATGAATTTTACAAGCTCTTCTTGATTTAGTAATGATATTCGAAGAAACTGGCTGCACCTGTGATAGTTCGCGATCCGGTCAATCAACTGTTCCTGTGGATACTGTTAGGGAATTCAATCACATAGTGACCAGAGAACGCATGCAAACTACAAAAAGCGCATCTCGTGTTTTTGATATACCGAAATCAATGGTCTTAAAGTTACTGCACTCTGTAATCCGCATGTTTCCTTACAGGTACCAGCGCTCCCAGATGTTGAAAGTGACATACCATCAACAACATATAGACTTTTTTAATGAATTTCTTATCCAATATGGTGGAGATAACGGACGGCCTCTCCGCGTATTATGAACGGACGAGGGACATTTCACATTAACTGGTAACGTCAATGCTGTGATCCCTCGACTTCACTCCTATGGATATCAGGTTCTGGGGATATCTAAAATCTAGAGTGTACATGTGCAATCCGCAAACTTTGCCGGATTTGAAAAATTCTATCAAACGTGAGATTGCAAAAATCCCTCATGCGATGTAACATTCAGCTGTATTGGCTACAGTCGCCACAATGCAATGTGTAACTGCCCATGCTTGGCACCCATGTGGAAAATGTGTAATCAAAAAAAGGTTTCTCCGATATGCGTTGTAATCAGATATTAGTGTACTGATTTTGTGTCATATGAAAATTTCCTCCGTGCGTCCCAATCGTGTTTTTTATGGGAGGAAGGGGGATTCGCAGAATAGTTTTTGTGCATGCATAACGTTTTCGTTTCTTGCGATACACGTACGGTTCCAATGCTGTTTAGGGTTTTCGCATGCGCTGAGTGTTTTGCGATGAAAAAAATGGGTGTTGCCATTGGAAAATTTCTAGTTTCTGTAACTATAACCGTAACCGTGAGCGCAATTTTGATGCCGTTCAGAGACTCTCGAGCTCATACCTCTGACTAGCTATATCTCAAAAATTCACCTCGATCGGTTGAACGGACTAGCCTTTAGAGTTCCATATATCGGCAAAGTTTTTTTATGACCACCCTGTATTTTAAATGTTAAGAATATAGACGAAAACGTTCCAGGTGGTTTTCACATGTAATGAAAGAAAGTAATTCTTAAAAACATTCGTGAACTAAAAAAGAATTATTCGATTCCAAATCATTTTGTGGCAGCAGGGATACAGAAAAAAAATTAAAGAAATTATGAATGAAAATCTCTGGCTTTGCAATAAAAAATGCGGAACTCAAAACAGCTGATTACATTGTGGGAGATAAGTATTTCAAATGTTCAGAATGTGGACTGAAAACATTCCAGGTAGTTTTCGCACGTAATAAAAAAAGAAATTCTTGGTGACATTCGTAAACTGAACATTTTTTTTATCGATTCTAAATCATTTGACAGCAATGATATATATAAAAAATTAAATAAATTATGAAAGTCTCTGGCTTTGCAATAAACAATTCGGCACTCAAAACAGCCGATTCCATTTTGATAGATATATTTTTCAAATGAAATATGGTCTGAAAACATTTCCGAAATACGTTTCGTTTATGTACTGAAAACGTTAGATCGATTCCACAATATAATAAAAGAAGCAATTCTTGAAAACATTCGTAAATTAAATATTTTTATAGCTTTACTTTAAAAAATCATTCAAATAAATATTAATATTTTTTCTAAAACATAATAAACATAACATACTATCTTCTTCACGCAATTGATTCTCGAGAAGAAAACGTTTAATAACAATATGTGGCACAACTAAATGTTAAGCATACCTTGATAGTGGTAAAAAAATTATCTGAAACAAACAGTCTATTGTTTATTTCTGATATATCCCATTAGCATCAAATTGATGTGAAAGTTCTATCCAAACTCAATTTCATTCATAAAACAAAATAAATCTAAAATTAAATGAATCAAGGTAATTTGCATTTAAATTCACACAAAACGGACACAAATGTAGTAACAAATCACTGATATTATAGATTAATTTTATGAGCATTTATGATTATGCATTGATATGATGCATTCTACGTCTATATTTCTATCTATGTCACATTGTATTTCTAATGCTGGACAATGTATCTACAATGTTGTTACTTTTTTATATAGAGAGTGATCAAAAACATGTCACTAATTATAGAAATTATTGCTAAAAAAAGTTTTTATTGTTATTATTTGAACAAGTAAACAGAAATTAAATATAGCATGTATTATTTATCTAAATACAGTAGATTCCCTAAAATTTGCACAGCCCGGATCAGAGGTTGTGCGCATTTCTGGTCATTACTTTATTTAGATTTTTTAAACTGTAATATTGATGTAATAATTGAAGGAATCGAAATTATAATCAATTCTTATAATATAATGAAATATTAAAATAAGTTATAAACTGAAATAATAAAATTTAGATAATTTTACAATGTTTAAAATATTTAAAACGAAGATCAAGTTAAAAATTAATAATGTTTGATTAAATATTCATTATAAAGATGGACTGTAATTTTCCTAAATTATTCAATGAAACTTGCTTCATAAAGGTACATTATTAACACAAACCAAAATCATAAACTAAAGAAGTTTTAATTGAGGTTTAGTCAGACTTAATTGCAAAAAGCTTGATTAATACATAAATATATTTCGTAAGGATATTTTCATTTTTAGCGATTTTAGCTATATCTTGAATTTTTTCAGCAATAAATTTATTCTTCCTTCATGAAAAAAGCATGGATTCAGTCACATTAACGAATATTACGAATTAAAATAGATATGGAATTTATGTAAAACTAAAAAAATCAATGTTTTCTCTATATCTGAATCGAATGTTTCATTTTTTACATTCATAAATTGTGTGTGGATTTTAGGGAGTTGTTTACTTTAATGTTGCGGATTTGAGAGTCTACTATATATTTTTTTCTAAGTTAAATTTGAATTTCACCCTAGTTTGAAGAATTGGGTAAATAAAGATTTAATTAATTCAAACTTGTTAATTTTGTGATATGAGTTACTGAAAAAATAAAAACAATATGTTTAACTCTTAAATTTTTGCCATATAAATGCGAAGATACATTTTTATTCAGGTTTTACCATCTAAAATTTCATTATAATTATTTGAACATTTATCATTTTATAGGCATTTTATAAGCCAAAATTAACTAACCAAGAATTCGAGCTGCTGAAAAAAATCCAATTGATGTTGACGAAGCATAACTATCTATTGCCATTATCTTTATACTGATATTCTATGCATATTTCTCTTTTTATATAAAGTTTATTGGGGAAAGTATTACATAATGGGATATTTTGCTTAGTAGAGCAAAAATTTAAATGAAGAGGTAAAGGAAAGATATACCATCATTGCTCTTTAGTATTTACTTAGGAATGTACGCTTATCAATTCTATTTCTGTGCTTAAATGATTGGCAAATTAAATCTTAAAATAAACTCGTGTAATTGTGGCATCTTCCTCTATATATAGGGTAGAAAGCTAACAGTTATGGGAGAAGATGCAACACACCATTTAATGAGAAAAATAAGGCAAACATTTAAACATTACCTGTGAATTAACAATATCTACTGCCAAACAAACAAATCTGTAAATTAAAATCTTTTTTTAAATTCACTTTGCTAAAATTAATAATGGTACAAGCCTGCAAAACAGTGTAAATGATTTTATTTGCATACCAATACAAACTTCGTGCTAGTATCTTGTACTTGATGTACTGTATCTAGCTACATTTGTGACCTTATTTTAACGTAAAAGTATCTCTTACATGTAGCAAGAAAATCTTCATCATTATTCTCATCAAAACTATCGCCATTGATATCGAGAGGAATTTCTATACCTGAGGAAGACGAGGTTAAACGTCTCTTTTACGTTTGTTTTTTCGAAAGTTTATTTTTATTTATATTGCTTTTTTACATTTTCTCTATTCTTTACCCGCATTGTAATTCTTTTCTCAGATGAAGTTAAGACCTCTTCTGTTTGTTTTTTACTCCCATGTTATTTAGGTTTTTTGACTTCAGGAATAGTACCGATTGTTTGTAAGCAAAAAATTTATCTTTTGTGCCGGTGGAGGCAACTGCTGGTGATAATCTACTGCCAATAGATCAACTGTTGAAAGCAACTATTGGTGAAATTATCTGTTGGTGAAAGAAACTGCTGGTATAGACCTATTGTCACATGCGCCGCTTGGGAAGCAACAGCTTTATAATTATTCGAGCCATAAGAGATAGCAAATATATATTTTTGGATTACGTTCAGATTATAGGAATAAGTACAAGTAACTGAAAATCCGGACTGCATTTCTTACTCTGGCTCCATTGCTTCAATCTGTATTCAGAAGAGATTAAAATTTGAAAAAGTGGCTTTAAAGTTTACCATATTGCATGTTGTGGATTCAATCGATCTGGGATTGTCGCCAATATGTTTTTGATGGATCCAAAAAGACTCATCAAGTGACTGTAAATACTGTGTAGTGTGATTTTGGAAAAAATTATTTATTCCTTTTTGTCTGAATTATACAGTTGATTTATGAACCATGTTACATCTTAATTCAAATTTAAGAAGAATTGGGGGAGAGATGCCACACAAACGTATATCCTTATTGCTGCAAGATTATGGAATATTCTCCTTGCCTTTTGTATATAACACATTGCAAATTCACTTATATTGGTAATATCTCATATAAAATAAAACATACTTTTATGAACATTAAACATGAGCAACAGAATATTATAAGGGCTTTACAACCCAGGTGAAATGCATATGAGATCCAAAAGTATTTGCAATTATAGGCGACAAATTAAGATAAACTAGCCGTTTTTGGCGACCAGTTTGATCTCCCTTGAATGTATACTAAACAGTAAATCATGTTGCTTTTATTGATAATTTTTTTTAATTGCTCATTTTTTTTGCCAATTTAGAAGATTCTGCTATAGAAATAGGGACAGATGTCATATAAGCACCACATTGATGCGATTGCAACAAAATGGCAATTATATGTGCCTCACATGATAAACGGGCACATAATAACATGATAATTGTTATTTATTTATTACTGAACTGTTTGTTTGCTTTTATTTCCTTTTTTAAATGATATAAATTGTTTTATTCTATAATTATTAACTATACTTTTTTAATTATTATTTCCTTCTTAAAATAAGAAAAATTAGTTTAAAAAAATTGTATGTAACTGGTATTTGAAAACAAAGTTTTCGCCAAGTTGGCGTCAGAAAAATAATGCGCCAATATGGTGCATATATGACAATTGTGCTGATATATAAAGAACTCAGTATTTTTATGCTAGTCCGGCGCAGATAAATCACCAAATATCTGCGCCGGACCATAAATTAATTAATTTATTAATCGCTAAATATTGTACCCGTGACATTTTTTCTTATTTTGTTAATTATTTAAAATATAATAATATAATTATTTCACTCAATTTATTTGTAACACAAAACTTTAATTTGAAACTGAAAAGTTTAAAATTCATGACTTTTATTTATTTTTTTAAGTAAAAAGAACAGAAAAATATATAATAACATTTTGAAACTCCATAATTGCAGCGAAGGAACAAAGCATAAATAAATCCAATTTACCACAGCCTAATTTTTACCAAAGCACTTTTGCACAGTAACTCATAACATGTGTTTCATTTGGATGTTGTCATTAAACAATTAACAAATATTCGTGATTTTTGTGCCACATACGTTAGCGTAATATATATATAAATAGATTCTCAAACCACGAGAACATTGGAACAAGACTCCACACACAAGCCGGTTAGTATTGCCATCTGCTGACACATAAATGTAATAGGAACAGTCTGGCTTCTTTTCTCAAATTACCTTACCCCTTTTATATCAGTGGTGGGTAAACTATGTTTATTTTCGAACATCTCATTTTGTTTAAAACTTTCTAGGATTGATTGTAGATACTTTTTATATCGTCTAAGTAATTAAAGTGAAATTAGCTTAGGGTATTGCGTTTATATTTCTGTCCTATTAGAGTTCTGAATAAAAAAACATAAATTTATGAAGAAATAATTTTATAATTCCATAAAATTAGAAATATTTTTTTTAAATGGACCATACTTTTAAAAAACTTTACATCATAATAATTCAATGTTTAGTATATTCTTACAATGAACTGATGGTTAACTTCTAAGCTAAGATTTTTATTGGTCATCTCCAGGATCCAAGAAAGATCAATGTTTTATTTTTAAGAAAACATATATTAAAAAGCCACTTACATATAAATAGATCGAGGACAAGTGAATCAATATATTAATTGATTTTGTTTCCAATCGATATCATTCAAAATGTTATTTAACATTATTCAGGGACATAAATTGTATGCACAGTATTTTGTCTTTTGAAACATCAATTAACTGCTTTTTTAAAAATTAAAGGAGCAATGTATTATAATGTATGAAACGAAAATAATTATCTTATCCAACCTAATTGGTTATCAAGAAATTTTTGTAAATTTTTCGGAAAATTTTCATTCAATTTTCTCCCATTCTGATAAATAGTGTTATTATTCAATACGATGTCTATATTATCTCCATTTTTTATTATTTGCAGGTATTTTTATACCAATGTATCTTATGAAAAAAGGAATAATTTTGAAACACTTTATTCTTTCCACAAGTTTTATGCATGTGTGTAATTAAAATAATTCTTCTTGATAATTTCTATTTGAAAAAAAGAAAGCAAAAGCTTGTGTTAGTTTTTAGAAAACAAAACAAATCAGAATGACAGCGTTACTGAATAATCATGTACGTGGCTATTATTAACTTTTTTTTCAATCATTAGTAATAATGAAATATTCTTGACCACCATTCAATCCATATTACAACGGACATACCCATAGAAATACTCATTTATAATGAAATATTTTTATTTTCCAAAAAAATTTTATTTTTAACGCAGAAAATTAATATGTAAGCACAAGTAACTACGTCCTATAATACGTTGATTTTTCTTAAAATCTGATATTTGTCACAAAGAAATAATTAACATGAAAATTTTATGAAAATAGAAATCCAAAGCGATTCCCGATTTCTGAATAATATGTTATAGCAAAATACTCTATGAACGAAAAAAAACCCCTTCTTGTTTGAGTACAAATAAGCATTTAGAACCTTTTACAGAACACTTAATCAGGCACTGAAAAGTTTCGAGAAATGTGAAACCTTTAGTTTAAAGCTAGATCACGAGTTATGAAATGTGCAAATTCAAAAAGATTATTTATAGCAGAGGAAAAAAATAATGAAAGATTTATTTTAAACTTCATTTAAATTGCAATAATTATTGATAGATAATACATAACACACTTCCGAAAAGCATTGAAAGAAATTTAATGTAAATATATTATAATATATTGATGTAGTTTATCAAATAACACTAGTCTTAAAAAATATTTTAATTTATCATTCCCATTTAATTAGATAGTTTTGACATTAAAAGAGTTAGTTTCTATTTACGAATTTAAATTCTTGTCTAAGTCAATGGAAATTTTACTTAGTATCATTGGGTAATTTTAATTATATCACAAATATAAAAATAATTAATGAGGCATTCATACATGTATAATTGATCAAACGATTTGAAAAGGTTTAAAAGATGACTGAATAGACGATGTCAAAAGTATTTTAAAATTCTATCCGTTTAATCGAATATTATGTAACTATCGACTTTCGCTTGTCATTAACTACACGTATGAGTTATCTGATTTAAATTTATTTTGCATCGAATAAAAATAATTTACGTGGAATTTCAAAGAGATAATATGCGATGCGAATCTATTTAAATTCTCTTAAATCTATTATAATATTGATTATAAATACTTTTAATACCACATTTTTTTTAAAATTTAACCATTTGTACTTCTTTGTTTTTTTTAAATATGTTTTTCTAAGATATTCTAAAATAGGTATATTATTCAATATATGTAAAAGAGAAGATTTAAAAGCAGAAAGACATGTTGAAGTATAAATAATGATTAATATCGAATTCTAAAACAATAATAACAACAAAACATGTGTATTTTTCAGCTTTTAGTATCTTGTTCGGTAGATATATGTATTCAGATAATTTGTCTAATTAACTTTATCAATCGACTCTAAATTACTTCTAGTATCGTCATAAATAAATAGTTGTTATAGTTCATTCTAATTATTCAAAAGTATAAATGAACTCAGACAGCTATCAGATTTTTTTTTATTAATTTACGCTTTGATATTTGCCATTAAGAGCCATTTCATCAGACAAACTGCGACAGTTGTTTTTTTTTTTTTTTTTTTTTTTTTTCATTTGCTTGATTTTTTTTATGTTGAAGTAGGTCATATTTAATGAATAATATGCAATTTTGAAGTCCTGAAAATATTTCCTCTTTTCTATAGAAAAGGTCAAAGTTCATGGCTGCGAATGCCATTTTACCTGAAAAGTGAAACACTAATATGTTCGAAATGCTGTACATCTGGCAAGGAACATCATAAATTATTTTGGCATACACTGTTAGTATGATGCTACCTGTTGACTGAAATTTCGTTGATTCCATGGGGAATTATTATTTTACATTGTTATATTGCCATAAAATACAGTCAAAATGACTTTTTTAACCATTACATGGACTTAATATCTTATTTAAGCAATTGTACCCCAAATTTTTCTTATAGAGTATGAACGAGTACTACTAGCACAAGATAAGTAATATGATACTGCATCGAGATATTATTGCTGTTAGCAGATACAGTAAAACCTCGATTATCCGAAGTAATTGACACCGACCCTACTTCGGATAAACGAGAATTATCAATAATCCTCTAGTTTATTATGTAGTACCGTCATTGAACTGTTTTTATGATTTATTTTAATTGTTAAATACTAAATTGAGATTATAAATGAAAATAATTTTATTTCTGATACAAAAACTTACAATGATTTAAATTTTTTCCGAATTATTTTTCATCTCACTGACAGTTGACACGCCGACGTGAAACTCCTTTGCATATTTTGACACAGCATCTCCGGATTCTAGTCGAGTAAAAATATCATAATTTTCTTTTATTGTTAGTACGATTCTTTTTCTCTTAGTGAAAGGCATGATAGTAAAAGAAAACTTGAGTATAAAAAAAATAAGAAAGATAACGCGTAAGCACTATATGATAGCACTCAAGAAAATACTGTGCGGAATTGTAACAGCAGAAAAAGAGTACAGACAGGAATAGTGGACAGTTGCCAAAAGTGGCCATATCTAAAAGATTGTCCTAGTAGTGGTAGAAATAGAACAGCAAAGGGATTTATTCCTTTCTTTCTATCTTTTCCCTTTTCTGGAATAGAATTGTCCATAAAGGACAAGTGACACAAAGTGGCTCCTCCCCCTTTTTAAACTCTGCTGCAATTTCTCTGTTTTTGAGATGGCAAAAGAGGTTAGGTTATTTGCACTTACTTACAATCATAGGGTGCAATAACATCCGACTGTTCTAGGACTCGGCAGTATGACTTCTCAAATTTCGAAATGTGGTGTGTTTCTGTTTAGAACAGAGACGTCTGAAAGTGGAGAAGAGTACACCCATACTTAGAAGGAATTCTAAAAAAGAGAGTTCCAAAATATTTATATGCACTCGCAGTTTGGAAAAGCCGGCTTGCATACAAAAGGGATGTGAAAAAAATCCCTTAAAAATACATGTTTGTTAAGAGAAAATTTTGGATGATAGTAGAAAGGGAAAAAAAGTGCAGAAAAAACCGAATTCGGTTAACGGAGAGTTTCGGTTTATTGAGGTTCGGATAATTGATGTTCTACTGTATAATCAATTAAATATTCAAAATTTTCAAAATCTACAACATTTAAATTAGTGTTATCCAAAAAATGCTTCACGGTTAAATAAATAAAAATATAACATGAAGTAGTTGAACATACCGGGTGTCCTTAAAAGGACTGAACGATTTAAAAAATCAATAACTTGCAAGCTTTTACAGATATTTAAAAAAATTCTTGTAAAAAATTCTGCTGAGAGCTCTAAGTGCTGTGTTGAGACGGATATTGACGTCACTTGGCACTGAAGCAAAATAAGGAGGTTAAGGCTATGGAGTAGATCTTGTTGGAAAATGGACTTTTACCGTCCGATTTTGATGCAATCTATATAATTTTCATTTTGCTGGCGTCAGCGCAATAACAGAGAAAAATATTGTTTTTATTGGTACGAGTCTTTTGAAATCGAAATGCGTGAAACAACAACGTTCGAATTATCAGGGAACAGGGTATTTTATTTATCAATTTATTTATCTGGGTATCTTTAAAACCTTTTTTATGTCATCTAATCATGCCCTGTATTGTATATTAAATATGTGGGATTAACAGTTCATTTACAGGTGCGCTCAAAGATTGCATTACTTCATGGTCTATGGGGGAAAATCGCTTGTAGTTCATATTAATGAAATACACTATTTCAAATGTATTGAAACTAATATAAATTGCTGAATTTTAGTACAAGATGATTATATTAGAATAGGGTATTTATAGCATTTGTCGTTCATATATAGAGGCACATAAAAAGAAATCGGTTACTGTACTGTCTAAGTAATAATTGCTGGGAATGCGTTTTCAATTTCGGCATGCGCTTTAAATTTATCTGTTTGTTAGGTGCATTCGTAATTATATGAATACGTATCATCTATAGTCGTCGCCTGGTCCGTCTGTCTGTCCGCATATAACAGTGCAAAAACTACTCAATCGAATCGTTTGAAATTTTAAATATATATTTGTTCGAGAATTTTGTCAGGTCATTTCAAATTTTATGATATTAAACAATGGAATCATTGAAAATCGGATTTATAATTCCAACACAAAGACAATCAAAAGTATTGCTCTAGATTAAGGCTGATGGTGATAAAATAGTTTCAGGTGCTTTTTGATGATGTTACAAACGTTCGAACATAATGGAATTGATATGCATTTACGAAGGACATTAAAATCCAAATGATGTAGAATATGCTGCACAAAGAATAGTTATTATTCATTTACAGGGCCACACAAAAGAATTCCGTAACATAAAAATGTAGAGGGGATCATCATTTGCGTCATATTTTAATTTTGTTACTATTTAACACATAATAAAATTGTTGTAATTCGCTTAGGTTTACTACAAGTTACTTCCTGTGTAATAGAAAATGCGAAGTATTTACAGGGGCATACAAAAGATTTCGAATACTATGCTCTATCAAAATTGAATTGCATTCAATTTTTTTTTGGAAATTTCTTCTAGTTGCGGTTATGCTTTGGTCCAAGCGATAATACTCCAATAATATAAATATTCTTTGTTCTAAAGAATAAACCATTTCCGCAATTTTTTACAACATACATAAAACTCTACTAAAGAATTTCTTTAAAAGAACTAGCCTTTCTTAGAATATAACAATTTTTTTAGAATAGCAAAATTTATTAATTTTTAAAAACAACAAAAAAACCTACTAAATCGTTACACTTTTTTAAAATATGATGCACAAAATATTCCTTAAATTAGATAATATAAAGTAATTTAATCCGAGAAAATACAGCTTTCTTAACACGTTCGCTGCCGCTCACGCGAAAGCGCGTTATATGGGGTGGTGATTAATAGCCAGTCACGCGCTGGCGCGGGAAAATCTTTCACTGATTCTTTGTTATAAAAAGTAAATCGGCTGGTGAGAAAAACCCACTTCTACAGTGCGTCATTATGTAGCATCACATCTTTACGCAAGCGGTAGCGAAGGTGTTAAATGTCTGCAAACTCGAATGATGTTCGTTAAATTCATGCTCAATTTCAATCGCTGCTATTATATCAAAGGAATTATTATTCCATGGCAACAAAACATTTCATTGAAATCATATCGACTGAGTTCAAAATCGGATCTTCATGTCGAGTACAAAAGTCAGATGTATTTGTTCAATAAAGGGAATAAACAAAAAATCGGACCCTAAGAGCAAGATTGTAAAACGAGACCCACGCCACAGCCTTAATCTCCTTATCTTGATTCAGTGCCAAGTGACATCAATATGATAGTTTATCTTTTATTAAACTTAATGTATCAACACCATTTCTTAGTTTGTGACGCATACTAGTGTATTCAATTTAGTTGAGACGCAAAAATGAAAGTATTGTAAAGTATTATTGTACAATAAATTTTGTATTTATCAAAAGATAGAAAGTATGTTTAGAGTTTCTCGCTATAGTTTATGTACGTAAAAAATTACTATTTTGATTAAAAACTGTATAAAATAAATAAAAATAAATATAATAGAAATGATCAGTTTTATAATGAATATAATAATTTTATAAGCTTTATTTGTTTTTTTTTTATAACATTTGTAAAAGAAATATTTTCAAAATCCTAACTAAACCATTTAGGAATGAATGTAAATTGATCTATTTTATTTAAAGTGAAATTAATTTTCATCATAAATTCATGTTACTGTATTATTTCTCTCATGAGTAAATATATCTTTTATTAAATATCTCAAAGAATGAGGAATTCGGTAAACTTAAATCATAAAATTTGCTTTACCTTATGATTTTGTTTAATTACAATAAGAAACTATTAATTAACACGATAGATCCAGATTTCAAGTTATTATTAAAACTGATATTATTTGCATAAGAGTTTTTCAATTTAACAATTTTAAATACTTGAGATGTCATGCATTTAAATGACTTGATTGAAAATAAAATTTTTATAGATTTTTTTTTCATTATCTTATTATTGTATAGCGATGAAACTATCCAGAACAAGCCAATAATTTTAATGTTTCACTATAATTATCCACTTGAACAACAATATGCTCTTAAGAAAATTGCCGAACTCATTTGAAAGAATTTCAAAGCATTGTTAGAATTTAATTGTGTCACTTAGGTTTTTCTTCCTTCTGGAATGTAAAGGTATTTTCATTAAGTTTAAATAATAAACTTGTATTCTTAGTTTCTGTCAGAATGTTTTTTTGGTGCTGAACCGGAGAATAATATTTTGAATAAATACTAATATTTTAAGCAGAAATTTTAGATTATTATGAAGTTTAAACCTATTTAGTCATATACCATTTATTCTGCCGTAAAAAAGCTCCTGTTTAATAAGCGTATTTAAAATTTGAGATTATATATATGTATATATATATGTATATATATATGTATATGTATATGTATATTATTTCAGTCTTTAGGTACAATAAGGTTAGTCCAAGAGCTAACAGTACAAATACCTAAGGTATAAAGTTCAAGAAAATTACCTTAATTTTATGGAAGAGTAAAAATTAGGAAATCTTATGACCCATGTCTGCAGGAAGTGAAGTGGTGCTTAAGCCAAAAGTTAATACCATTTGTGGTTGATTCGTAGGTTTATCATTGTGTTTGTCCTTCATTCAAAGTATAAAAACATGGTCGAATGGGAACAGGAAAACATAATGATAAACCTATGAGTCAATCACTAGTGGTACTAATTTTTGATTTATGACCACTTCACTTTCTGTAGATATCAATGATTATATTTCCCTATTTCTACTCCTCCATGAAATATAGGTAATTTTCTTGCGCTTAATACCTTAAGAATTTGTGCTGTCGGCTCTTGGAATTTGTGCACCTCATTCATTGCTACACTGTAAAAAATATGACTATTTTGCTGCACCGTCACTCCACCGCTTTTATAGAAAACGACTACTTCAGGCTATCATGGAGCATTCTCATAGGCCAAAAGAGGGATATTCTATAAAAGCGGGGGAGTAACGACTACTTCAGGCTATCATGGAGCATTCTCATTGATGTGAAAGAGTGATATTGTATAAAAGCATGGGAGTGACAATGCAGCAAAATAGTCATATTTTTTACAGTGTACGTGATTTTCACTATTAAATATTTAGAAATAGTTGTTGCTTTCGGTAGAGAAATCTGAAGTATATCTGAATGTTTTGATTGGTTGAATTCTGCAACTTTTTTATTTTATTCGTTTTCTGATTGGTAAACGTTTAATGTTCAAAAATGGGATACTTCTATTTTTTATTTTAATTGTTTTCTGATTGGCCTATGTTTAATGTCCAAAAATGGAATACATATGTTGCCACAATAATAAAACTATTAATACAAATTGAAAAAAAATAATCATATTAAAACTAATTCTGATAAAGATTTCAAACAAATTTCATTTAAAAGTGCATTTTTTTTTCTTTACGCAATGGTGTAAAAATTTTAAATTTGCGATGGTAAAAAGTCAAAAAATTTGCAATTCGAAAAATTGTAATGCTGAAATTTCATTTAAAATTCGTTTGTGGTGGATGTAGGAATATTAATGTTTAATCCATTTCATACATAATATGAGGCGTTCAGAAGTCAGTCTGATTAATTTCATCCAATAGAAATGCACATGTTAAGCAGTTAACTTTGTCTATCTTTAATCTACTGGGCTTTTTTTATCATTAGTTTAGGAATATTAATGTTTTATGCACGGCGTACGTAATATATAAATCGCTATAATCATCCTAAAGATCATGTTTATTATTATTATTAATTTAAATATAGAATTTGTTTATAAATCTTTAAAATTGTTGTCTTTGATAATATCATTTTCCAAATAGTCGTTGAAATTTGTTAAATTGTAATTTTATTTTTTATATTTACTTGGTTCACAGATTTTCAAATTTTTTCTTACACTGTAAGAAAAAATAGTAACGTTCTGTGTAAATTAAAGAAAGGTTTCTCCTTTTTAAAAGTTTCCAGAACAACGTAGCAGTTTCCTGGGAAATTCAGGTTTCCTTGTCTGAAACGTTTGATACTTACATTTGGCAAAAGCATAAAGCTGACGCCGACGCCATTAATAGTTGTTATTGTGTGTTATGAGTGATCGAGTCGAAAATGATCCCCTTATATGAATGCTAAAAAATCATTGTGAAGTGCCAGGTGCAAATAAATGAACAGAGGACAAACATTTCATTCTTTACTATTGAGACCTTTCAGGGGAAAATGCAATGCCCCTTCTGATAGGTTAACTTCGGCGGAATACAAAACAATGGCCCTCGCGAAAGAAACGCATAGAGTATGTGAACCGCGTGGTATTCTAAGACTTTAGTCTAATTGGGATTTCTTCAGAGAGCTGGTTAATTTAAATGAAACATATAATAATCAGTTTCTCAGAAATCCTTGTTGGACATTGAAAAAGAAATATTTCGTGATACTTCATCATGCCGTATTCATACCTCAACGAAAGGAATAATAAGCAAACATGTGCTACGCAAAAGGGTAAGTTTTATTTATAAATATAATATTCCATTTTTTCCCGCTAATGTTTTTTACATGCTATACAAAACATGCTAAGAACAAATTTGGTTTTAACAAATATTAATTTCATCAATGTTTAAATGAGTTTCAATTTATAAAGTATACATTTATGTTTGAAATGTTAAATTAATGTTAATCCATATTTATGCTAGTTTTTTTCCGCGTACATCGATATAAAATGCAGTTGTAGAGATTGTTAGACTCGGTGTTTTTACTCATTTTATTTTCTTATATATATAAAAAACTGTAATAATATATTTCTATTTTTTTATACAATAAATAAATAAATAATGGTCCCATTAACATTTTTTCTTATTGTTGCGACAGTCGTAAATATTAATTTTTTGTTAAAACACACTGAATTAAGATTTTTTAAAATTATTTTTTGTCAAAGTAAGTAGAACAACGGCTGTTCTATTTTTCAAAAATGGATATGTATAAAATTTGTAAATTTGAGATTGCCCTATTTCTAATGCGCTTTATTGATAATCATTTATAACCAAAACAAAGCTTTAAGAAAATTCTGGAAGCATATTGATACATATTATTGTATATACTGTTGTTTTATACATTGATCTATATTACTTTTTTGTCAAAATAAGTTGCATAAAGGCTATTGTTTTTTTTTTTTTTCAAAATGTATGTGTATTAAATTCGTTAAAAAATTGAGATTCTACTATTTTTTTCTTATGTGATTTATTGCTAATTATTTATAACCAAAACAAAACTTTAAGAAAGTTCTGGAAACATACAAACAGCAAATTCGCAGTTGCATAGGATACAGAACTAAGATCATAGTTAATAATATTCTAAATGACATTTTTTTTTCATTTTGAAACGTGACTGAAATAATATATAAAATTTTGACAAATTTAAATATTAAATGAGTTTATATATTACATAGATGTAAAAAAAAAAAACATGCAATGTTTGAAGATTTTTCTGATTATCAAATAGAAATATTTAAATATAAACAGATAAATAAAAGAATATATTTTAAATGATGCGTAAAAATATTTAAAATATTTATTCTTTTTTAACAAATATATTATTAACTGTTGTATCATTTAAGTGATTTCTCCGGAGATTTTAATATCTTACAGCAGATAATTTCGAATGATATAAAATCATACATAAATGATCACTTTAATATCACCATAAAAAAAAAGAAATTTTAAATATGCTTCGAATGTTTGCTTTGGATGTGTGTTTGTTGTGCACAATTTCTTTGAATTAGAACCTTATGAATTTTACCTTATGAAGCATAGAAAATTTTCATAAATTGGGGGGGGGGATGCCGATTTGAAAATAATATTTATCTTGTTTACAATGTTGAAAGTATGAGAAAATCTGATTTTAATTACTTTGAATCTATTAAAAATAACATAAAATAATAATCCCAGATATTATTTGTATGCATATGTCGACCAATTTAAATTGACTAAATGATTTAAAATATTTTTCAAAGTTAAACAAAGAAAAGAGTAATATTTTTAAATACTTGGAAATGGATTAATATATTTTGGCATCGAATCTAATGAATGTAAAATAATAAATAAATTAATAAAATACACAAATAAAGAATAATAAAATAAAATTTAGTGAAATCTAATATATGAAACGTTCCTGATTGTGAACATAAATTCAGAAATGTTTCTGGGAAGTAATGGGCAGCTGAGTTGCCCATTATTTATACATAACGTTTCTGGAAAATAACAGAAATCTTACTGAATACTTCTGAAACGTTCCCCAGAGAAGGCAGTAAGGTTCCTGTGAAATATCAGTAATGTTTTTGTTGTCGACAGAAATGTTCCTGGTATTTCACAGGAACCTTACTGCCTTTTCTGGAGAATGTTTCAAAATTACACAGTAACGTTCCAGTCATTTCCAAGAAATGTTTCTTGGAAATAATAGGCAATTCAGCTGCCCATTTTTTCCTAGGAACATTTCTGGATTTTTGTTACAGTGCATGTTGTTGCGACGTATTTCAAAAGTTATCTTTATTGTACGATTGTCGTAGAATGCAACAGAATAATTAAAGAAATCTTCGCCGATTTTATATAAAATTTCTTTAATTACGAAACAATTAAACACTTTAAAATATTTATAATGTCGGATACATCTTCTAAATTATAATCATATAAAATAGTTTAGAACTGAAAAAAAAATGCTTCTGTTGCTAAAAGTTTCTTCTCGACGTAGCCGTTTGTCACCTATATCTCTACTGTTTTGGATGCATAAATAATATTTTTTCGAAACACTTTCTCTTAAAGAACACACCTAAACTACTAAAACAGCGCCAAAAACCTTTAAATTGTGGTATTTGCATCCTTAATAAATACATTATAAGGACTTTTCAAAATTTACTATTATATCCCATTCTTTAAAAAAAAAACGCAAACTGCTGCAAAATATAAAAATCACCAAGTGGAAAAAAAAGAAAAAGTCACAAACAGAAATCCTACATTTTAAGAAGAATTAACTTTTCCAATTTCAGAAAATCTCTCGATTGCCAAAAATGTTATAAAAATAAAAATGTTTAGTATACTTTCCGAAATCCCCGAGAAACTAACAAAAATTTCTTTTAGCAATACACATTATCACAAACGTCCTAGGCTTTAGAAAAACTATGACTGCAAAAACATTTTATCCTAAAAATTCTCTTAAATCTATGTAAAATAATCTTTATACTCATAGTTTTGTCTATTTATTATTTATGTAGATATGTGGTAAACACTCCATATACTCTCAATTTTAATTTAATAAAAATTGGAACAGATTATAATTTAAGGATTTTAAAACACAATGGTAATGATAATTAAGGGTAAAAATTCTATAAGAACTAAAAACAATTTTTTTTCGAAAATAAACCAATTAAACAAATTTCCCATTTTAAACATTTAGAATGTGATGCACCACCTTGTGATTATGACAGCGTTATACAAAATAAGCTTTAATAGTTTCAATGTATCAATAGTTCTGTATTTTTATTCTCTATGCAGTTTTTAATTAGATTTCGTATGGAATACTACCTATTGCGGTTCCTCCTAAGTTGGAATAACTGAAAAAATTGTTTTGCTGATCTACGCCGATCATGAAATTTAGATCCCAAAACTACCATCAGTAAAAATATATGTATATTTATGTATATATGTAACGACTTCGGTGTGTCATAGTCGTGAGTCGTGGCATAAGAACTTGACTCGGGAGCCTCTTGTTGGATCGAACTCTTTTTATTAGGGCGCTCAGCTTACAGAAGGGTACGCGAGTCCGGTCGGAGGTCGCCGAGCCGTTTACGTAGATTGCGGAGCTTTTACATGGCCGTAGTTTCTGCAGGCTTCTCAAGTCTGCAAAGTCTCCCGTTTTTCGCGCGTGTTCTGGGTAATATGCCGAGGATTGTAATATTTTCCAGCAGAGGGCACAGTTGTGAATTAGGGAGGAACGTTTAATTTAATTGGTTCATTAGCTTTTGATTGATATGTGGTCAAGGCCCGTACAATTTCCGGGTTTGTGACGTAAGAAGCCTTCACCACAAATGGCTGCAAAAAGCGCTTAAATCATCAATTTTAATCTTAAGGAACGTTCAAAATTGATCTCGAAGTAATAAATGTTAGGCTGGGAAGGAAAGTTAACCGGGGCAAAATAGCTTCAGAATTAAAGTTAAAAATATTAATTGGAACTTTAAGCTTTTGAATTTTAATTTCAAATTTAAATTTTAAAAAAGGTTTTAGTTTTTATCCTTTCATATATATCCCTTTTTTCCGAACACGATAACTTCTATAATTCTGATTCAATTTCCTCCAAACAGATATATAAAATGAAGGGGTATAAAATCTCGTCCAAGTTCGTTAATGGGTAAAATCGGACCAAAGGGGTTGGAAGTAGGGAGGGTTTTTGTGAAAACCGAAAAAGAGCCATAATTTCTTAATAAATATATAATTTTTGATAAAGTTAAAAATGGGCTCAAGAAGCGAAAAAAACAGGGGGTCTGATTGTCCAATTTTGGGAGAATAAAAATCATAACTTCGCCAATTATCAAGATATCAAATCCAGTAAAATGTTTAATAAATGTTCTCAAAATTATCTAAAACTTTTGCATTTACATGTTTTTGATAGGACTACTTCTTACCGATAAAAAAAGCAAAAATTAAAATAAAAAGGAGGGGGGTGTAAAAAGACAAAAATCCATAACTCCGTCAGTTCCTAAACTACCAAATCTGATTAAATTTATTATACATCTTCTTAATAATATATACCTTTTCTATATTGACAAGTTTTTCATAGGACCAATTCTTATAGCAAAAATAAATTAAGCAAAAGTAGGAGTTGGAGAAAAAACTTTAAAGCCAAACTCTTTATATTATGACTCATTTTTAAATTCATTTTTGATTTTAAACGCATTTAAATGGCAGATCCTCTTATTTAGGAACTATATAAGGCGAGGTATTGGGCAGTTTTTTAATATTTCAAAAAAGGCTGCCAAAAAGCTTGTTTTGAACAGAATTTCCAGAAGTGATCGTAATTGAAAATTCAGGAAATATTCAAATAAAAATCTGTGTTTTCTAAGACTCATTTTTAAATCCATTTTGAATCCATTACAGCCAATTCACAGGTCCTCTTATTTAGGAATTATATAATGTGAGGTATTGGCTAGTTTTTTGGTAAAGGCTGAATATATTTCAAAAACAGCTGTCACAGTGAGCACTTTGCACAAAATTTAACGAATTGAAGAGGTATTTAAATAACAAATTGGTTGTTTAATGACTCATTTTTAAATTCAATTTTGCTGTGAAACGCATTCAATTGATGTTATTTAGGAACTATATAATGTGCCGTATTGGTAAATTTTTTAATAAAATCAGAATATATTTCAAAATATGTTGTCCAAATGGGCATTTGAGTCGAATTTTGCTTAAGATGATTCTGATAAAACCTGTTCTTACAGAAAAATGAACAAAAGTGGTTAAATAAATTTGTGAAACTGGGTTTATATCTAATCATATTTTACTTTTTGATGTTGAAATGAGCACTCTTCGAAATCTACCTCTGCCTATAAACGAAGCCGACAGGTATTTTTTGTAATACAATAATATTTCTTTCTACTGATGAATCCATATATAGGAAAGACTCAGTATTCTTATAATCGGAGTGTTGTTCTTTTAACTGAGAGACAACTTAATTCTGCAAGACTAATTAACACTCAAGAAATCTGCCGAAAAAACTTTTTCATTTAATTGCGCATTAGGAACGGTGGAAAAATATAATAATTCTGCGATTTCTAGATATGGGTGACTATTTCCAAATGGGCCAAAATAAGATTCATTATCTGAATTTAATATTGAGATTAAGCTTAGTCGTCTTTAACTATATGTAAACACTTATATATCTGTATTTAAATAAAATCATATTTATATACTAGGGTGTAACAGGAAAACTTTTTTTTAATTAAAAATTTCAAGTTGATAAAAAGTCGTTACTATGATCACATATTTACTCCTAAACATATTTTTGAAATTGAAAAATAATTAGGTCTTCCGGAATGAGGGTGAAGTTTTAACTCTTTGGCCTACAATGTAGTTTTTTTCATATTTTTTAAATACATGAATATAAAGTATTTGTTTTTTGAAAAGTACAAAAACATAAAGACAAAAACAACTTTAGATAGGCATTTGACCTTTAAAAAAAAATATTTCTGTCATTAACTTTATAAGTTTCCCCGAATCTAATTTAAAATCTCATTATTTTACCAAATATCGAAGATTTTAAATTTACTTTGTTGAAAGTTTTAATTTTTTTTTCAGGTAATTTTTTACATCTGCAAACCTTTAGATATTATACAAGTAATATATATATTAATTTTTAATTAATTATTAGTCTAATTTGTTTTGGCTCATGACATTAGAAACATTTTTTTAAATATCACACACACACACACAAAATAAATAAATAAATAAATAAATAAATAAATAAATGAATAAAAGTCAAACTTGGAAATTTTAATATTTAAATGAAAAAGATTACAAATTCATTCGGTAAACATCGAATTTCAAAAATGTTATTTAATATAAATCTGTATTTAATTATCTTGATAGTTTTAAACAGTGCACCAGAAGTGACAAAGACCAGTTTAGGCCGGTTGATATTCATAATTTATATTGCAGTGAATTGTAATACGCCTATTAAACAAAAATATTACATTAAGTTAAGTACAATTATAATAAAAAATTACTGAATTAATTCTATACAGAAAAGTTTTAATTCTGCTTTATTCTTGAACTGCTGTAATTGCAGATATGAAGGGACACTTTGTTTCAAACTTTGGAATTTATTTTCCGCCCGGCAATCTTTACCTAATGAAGGCATCTCGAACTTTGTTTGTTTTGGCAAATGTGTTTAGACACTGATATAATTTCCTTCAGAATTCTTAAAATTGCCTGTGTGTATGAAAAAATTTGAATTCATTTCTATCACTAGTTCCAGTATCAACAATCAATTCGATATATTGTTTGCTCAAGTTATAAGAGATGGTTCCTTTACTTTAATAGATTGCCAATGAATAAGAAAGTTATAGTCTTCTGCTTTATAATTAACTTGTGGTGGTTTAAAAACTCTCTTTTCATTGAATTTGTTTCGTCAAGCTTTTATTATCTGTTTGTTTGCAAGAGATCGCATATGTTTTCGAGAATCAAACAACATTCACAGATAGAAATATTCTGGATGTATCGTAAAGGCTTTCTTTGTAACGCTGATTGAACAACAATTTTTAATTCACCTTCTAAGTACTTGGTATACTGTATGATTTAAAAAAATGTTGTGATAAATAAATAATACTAGGCTGACTTTTTATGTCAAACCATGAGGGGCATAAACGTTCACGACAAGTTGAACTGGCTTTTTAAATTGTGGAGTTTGAAAAATTGATGCAATCAATAAACGCAAGATTTTGTTTGCCATTTTTAGGCACCTTGCATGGGAAAAGTTTCTAGGTTTTCCGCTTGCCAATTTTGGTAATTCTGGTGCCAGTACAGTTTGATTACATATTTCTGATCCGTGTTTTAATCTTTCTTATTAACCTCTGAAAAAAGACTATCTATTTTGATATATTCAACGGTATTTATTTTTGACAATTAAACTTGTAATTATAGGACCACTGAAATACATCGGATCATCTACGACAAAAAAAAAAGTTTCCTAAGGGGTAATTCAATTAAATGAAGCAAACAAATCACTACTTGTACTGTGTGCTTAAAAGCAAACTAATAGAATTATCCATTAGAGACACCAGTACTTCTTGCCTATACTACACCTAAGAGTTTTAATACTTGTCACATGAACGCAGTAACATTTCATGTATTTTAGTATTGATGATACTACGTATTTCCCCTGGAGTTACATAACTAAAATATGTTGAACATTTTTTGATTATATCCATCAAGATAACTGACATTAAAATCGAGATTTTCTTTGAATAATAATTTTCTAATTCAATGTTGTGTTCCCTATTGCATTTATAACGTTTTTCATTTAAATATAATTTTTTTCAAGTTTTACTTTTATTTGTGTGTGTATTATTTTTTGTGTGTGTGCTATTATTATTTATTTTTTTTTTATTTAAATATTTTAATTTACTTATTTATTTATTTATTTATTTTTCGCACGGTTAATATGGTGTGTTTGCCTTTTATCAACGACTGTACATTTGAGTTCATCATTTTGATTGCAATTTTACAATGATGAATCTGGAATAGCAAATCCCACAGACATATTCACTTGCCGCTATAAAAATTTAATACACACGCAGCCTCACCTTAAAAATACATATACCAGGGGTCGCAGCGCCACTAAAATTTTCGCACTTTTCTATCAATATTTTAGATAAAAAATCTTCGTGTTAGATTCATGTAAAATCAGCAAAGAAATTCTAAAATAAATATTTTTGTTTGAAAATTATGGTAGGAAAGCGTGAAAATTTTAGGGTCGCTGCGACCCCTGATATACAATTCAAAGAACATCAAATTAATAGTAATTATAAGAACAATCTAAAAATATTCAGCATAATTTTCTCAAAAAAAAAAAAAAAAAAAGAATCATATGCCTTTATATTATTTATAAAAGGATCAACAAATTTGTAGTTAAATCGACAGATTGTATAAAACTTACACCATTATTTAACAAAGGAAAATATTTCGTTGCTGCATGCATACACAAAAATAAAATAAAATAAACTTTTAGAATTTTTCAAAAAATACAAAAGGTAAATTTTAAAAATATTTTCTTCCGTTCAAATTTATCTATTTTCAAATGTAATTGTTTTCTATAACACAAAATTCATTCCATGTAATTAAGTTCGTCACAATTCTTAAAATAAGCATTTTATGATTACAATCTATTGAAGTTTGTTAAATAACATTAACTTAATTTATATCTTTTTTATAATTGAATTTAAAAGTTTTAAGAGTTGCGTTAATCAAAATCATGATTTGTTAAATCTATTTATCCTTTTTAAGAAACGTATAAATGAAGTTTTTCTTTCATATTAACTTTTTAACATTTAAAATTTTCCTTTGAAACACAATTTAATTAGAAACAATACTTTTGTTAATTTTATCTTAGATATTTTTTTTCAAAATGTTTAAATCTTTAATACAAATAGAAACAAAAATATATAATTTTCATTATTTTTCTTTTAATTTAATAACCAACTACGTTTGTTTTCTTAAATTTCGATAATGACAAATTATATAAAGTTTTATAAAAACGTAAATGTAATAAATACATGCTTTTTTTAGCGTATTTTTGCAGAATAATTTTTTAAGATAAATATGAAATGTATAAAACGCCAAAACGAGGTGAAAAAAAAAAACGGATTTTAACTTATGAAAGTTTTTTTTATGGGCGTACTCAAAACCACATTTCTTATTTTCTGACTCTTTTTTAAATTCATTTTCTTTTCTGAAACGAATTAAAATGTACAATTTTCTTATGAAGAAACTATATGATTTTCCGTGCTTCCCGACTTTTAATTATTGGGAAAAGTGCTGTCCAAGTTGCGTTTTGACACGAATTTCCCGAAGAGAGAATTCTGGGGGGGGGGGGGATTGAAAAACATGGTCGTTTGAGAAAATAATTGTTCATAAGCCAAGTTCTTATTAACTTAGAGAAAAATGAAAACACGCGTCCATTTATGTATAACTTCAAGTTACAGTAACTTTTTGAAAAGGGTTTAAGAATGTGTCTGAAAATTTCCAGTTGTTGAGGTCAGAAAAACCCTTCTTTTGAGTACACACTTAATTACCAAACCGACCACTGTTCGGATTTTTCACACCTGCCTTTTTATGTGTCAAGTCATAACAGTGCAGGTGGACAAGACATCATTGCAATCTATTTTTTGTCATATATTTTCTTATATGAGGGTCTTACAAGCATAGTGAACGAAGTTTACTTTGAAAAAAAAAAAAAAAAAAGATAGTCTATTTAGAACGTGCATAAAACTTGTTTTATCCACGTTCCTACAATAAAAAAAACCCCTGTTTTCAGGTACTTTTTTTATGCATGTCAATTCTTTACTGATGAAGTGACTGATTTGCTTAATGATGAAGTGGATAAAATAGAATGCACCTAAAACATGGTATCAAAAAGTTCATTAGAATATCATCGAAATTTGCGGGCATGTGATCCGATAAACTTCCCCGTACGCCATTATCGACACTTGACCAGCATTCAGACTCGAATAAAATTACCACTGTCGAAAACTCAAAGTAAACATGAAATTTTATCACCGGCCTACCCTTATTAAGCTTCCTTAACCTGTTCGGTCTCTGGGTCCCCATTCAGAGATCATTGTTTTTTTTTGTTGTTGTTGTTGTTTGATTTTTGTTTGTTTTTTCTTATAAAAACTAAACTCTCTGATTTTTTAAATATATTTTACTTCAATTCTTAATATCTGAATGTTTTTTTCCTTTGAAAGCAAACGAATAAATGTCTACATCTAAGACGAATCTTTCATAAAGTAAATGTTACTTTCATCTGATCTTGGAAAGTGGATAAAAACGTTTAAAAGACAGTGTGAAAAATAAAATGAAAAATTTCCATAGGTATTTAAATTAAATCCTTTCCAATATTTTTTTGAGGATTTGCAGATTATTTACGTGTTTAAAGTTCTTAAATTTGTTATTGCGTTATTTTAAGTAAACGGTTATTAATTGATGTTTTAGGGGGGGGGGTGTTGTAGTTTTAGATCCATATATTTAAACATAACTGACTAAGAGTCTAAAGAAGTCTCAGAAAAGAATTTTTTGTGGGTTTTAGGATTTCATTTTATTTGGAAAAAAGACCAATGACTAAATATTTGTATTGTAGCTTCGTAACTGAAGATTATAAAAAAAGTACGTGAGACATTTCCATCAGAATAAAATTTGTCATACAACGTTTTCTAAAATAAAAAAAAATCGATAAAATGCTGTAAAAGTGATAAAGAGGATTGATAACACTAAAACATTATAATTTTTAACAATAATTAATTTAATTAAACGCGTGTTTTCGGCCTGTGAAACTGAATCATACCTAGCTTATTTTGTTCGTCTGAACATTTTAATATGAACGTACATAAAAATTTATCAATCCAAGTATCACGGGCATTTCGACATCACTCAGTTCCAGACTATTATCATTTACCATGAAGTGCATTTAATGTATACTATGCAGTTTTATAGAAAATGTTTAATAACTTTACAGATTTTTTTTCAGTGTACCAAGATTGATAGCAAATTTAGTAATTTTAACACCATGTTTCCTTTTTTTACAGATATTTTACTATGAAAAATCTCCATTTCATGTAAATTGCATTTAAATTTCAATCAAAATTAAAATTATTGTGTCATTTTTTTCAAACATACGATATTCTCTACACAAAATGTCTCACATGTCTTCTTACACATAACTTTTATAGAACATCATACAGCTTGATGAATTCCATAAATTTTGAGCACACAATTTACATTATCATTTAATTTTATTTAAAAAGATTTACAACTGGAAAGAATTATTAATAATGATATTGTTTTCATAAGTGTTTTACAATTTAAATAAGTTAATCTCTTAATATGCTGTTTCGTACATAATAAGAAGCGCTGTATTAGAGCGCCATCTGTGAAAAAGAAGAACCGTCTTGGTTCGAGAGTTTAGAACAGAGTTGTGTTTTGGTTTGTGAAAAGTGGCGATATGAGATCGCATTATAAGTTTTGAGTTTATGTCGTGAAATAAATAATATGTTTGTGTGTGACAGTCCACTAAATGAGTGAGTTTTGTGATTTCTTCAAGCTATCGTCGACATGTGGTCAGGTAAACGCCGGAGAAATAATTTCGCAATAATTGGAATCTTTCTTTCTTTGGAATAAAAAAGAGATGTTTTATGGAACACATGCAGCATTTGAAACAAATTAAGTAAGAGCATGAGTTTTTGTTGGTTCATTTATCCCCGTAATATAGTAGTTTTTTATTTGTTATATATTTTATTGTTTTATTTTGAGTTAAAGTGTTAATTGTTTGGGTTTTATAAATTTGTTCTTAAAAGTTCAAAGACGCGCGTAAGTCAGATTTACTAATAGCCGCAGCCGAATTAGGGGAAAAAGTAAGCGATAAAGCTACGAAAGCAGAGTTAATTAATATTATAAAAAATACAGAGAAATTTAAAAGTGACTCTGAATTTGTATCTAATATAATAGACGGTATAATTGAGGAACGTAAAGAAGAATTTGAGCGGCTCGAGAAAAGTAAACAATTAGAATTGCAGTTAGAGCAAATTAAATTGGAAAGAGCTAAAGCCGAATTAGAATTATCTCGTATACAAACAAATTCTAAAACTAATGACAGCGATTCAGAAAGTAAAATTGATTCTCTGGATTCTTTAATAAAAAGTATAAAAACCCTAACAATTAGAATTCCGAGTCGCCCAGAAGGTTGGGGTCTTTTTTTTGCTTCTTTGGAAAGATCATTTATAACAAAAAATGTACCCGATAAATTTAAAGCTGAGATTCTTTTGAACTTATTAGGGGAGAAAGCTTCAAATGTAATTTCTTACATAAGTGATAATGAGTTGGGTGATTATGATAAAGTAAAGAGAATTCTTCTTAGAGAATTTGAACCAACACCACAATGTTGTCTTGAGCAATTCAGAAAAACTGTTAGGCAGTCGAATGAAACACATATGAAATTTGCATCACGTTTAATAACTAGCTTTGATTATTATTTAAAATTGAGAGAAGCGTCCGATTTTGAGAAACTGAAACAATTAATTGTATCAGACAAATTATTTCAATGTTTAGATAAAGATACAGCAGCTCATATTAGTGTTAAACAATCGGATTCATGGTTCGATCCCGTGACGTTAGCGAAGGAAGCAGATTTATTTTTTGTGTCACGCGGTAAATCATTAACTGAGAATAATAATCAAAAATATATGAGAAATGTGTCTAAAGTATTTTTATCTGATAGTAAAAGTATAAAATGTATACTTTGTTTTGAAAGCCACCCGATACATAAATGTAGGAGGTATATGGCATTATCTGTTTCTGAAAGGATAGAGGTAATTAAGAAAAATAATTGTTGCTTTAATTGCTTAGGCAAACATTTAGTTAATAATTGTAAATCAAAATTTTCGTGCTCCTTATGTAAGCGAGAAGGTAAAACCAAGAGACATCATTTTTCATTGCATTTCCCGAGGAATGAGATATTGCGCAATGCAAATGTGAATGGTGAAAGTGGGGGGGGGGGAAGCGCCTTTCCCCACCTTAAGAGTAAGTGAATCAAATCTCTCGGCAGATTCGCCAATATTTGAACCTAATCAAAACAATACAAATAATAATTCCGTACTTTCTACGCGTGTAATAAATCAAACAAAAACTGTTTTGTTAAGTACAGTAAATTGTTTATTGAGAGATGAGGCGAGAAATTACTACAGAGTACGTGTGGTTTTGGATCAAGGGGCAATGAATAATTTTATGACGGTAGATTGTGCAAATAGCCTCAAATTAAAAATGGAGAGAACTAATTTGTCAGTTTGTGGTATCGGTGACACATTCACAAAAATTAAATCTGTTGTTACCGCGACAATTTCCAATTTAGAAAGAAATTTTGAAAAAGAGTTAGATTTTTTGATTGTATCTAAAATTGCGGATTTCATGCCATCAAAAATGTTTAATATTAATGTGCCAGAGTTAAAATATGTAAAACTAGCGGATGAAAACTTTAACAAACCAGGTCGCATATATTTACTTTTAAGTGCTGAGATATTTTATGAGCTGTTACGGTCAGGTCAAATTTGTCCGGCTAATAGTAATTTGATTTTTCAAAATACAGTTTTTGGTTATGTAGCAAGTGGAAGTGTTCCCATTCCAAGTCAGGGGAGGGTACATTGTGGTTTCATTCAGGACAATACTCTTTTAAACGAAACCATAGAGAAATTTTGGAAAATAGAAGATGTTGAGATTGAGGTACCCAAAAATAAAGAAGCAATAATTTGCGAAGAACACTTTGAGAAAAACGTTAAAAGAGATAGTACAGGGAGATATATTGTTAAAATGCCGTTAAAAGAGGATCCGCTTAGGAAAATCCAGAGATATTGCCCTTAAAAAGTTAAATTCGCTGTGGAATCGATTCTTAAAAGAACCTGAATATTTAACATTGTATAGAGAATTTTTATGCGAATATGAAAGATTGGGTCACATGACTAAGATTTCGGAAAGGGGGGAAGAAGTAGGAACTTATTATATACCGCATTTAGGAGTCTACCGCCCTGATAAAAGTACAACAAAACTTCGTGTAGTTTTTAACGCGTCTTCGAAAACAACCTTAGGAAACTCTCTTAATTCCTTACAGTATAACGGTGGGATTATACAGGAAGACCTTTTAAAAATAATGACAAGATTTCGTAAGCATATTTATGCATTCGTAGCTGTCATTAAACAAATGTATAGAATGATTTTAATTGATCCGAGTCAAACTAAATTTCAGAGAATTCTTTGGAGGGAGGGGGTGAATGAACCAGTTAAAGCTTATGAGCTGAAAACTCTTACATATGGAACAGTGAGCGCCCCATATTTAGCTACTCGAGTTTTGCTTCAACTATCGAGAGATGAGCAAAACAACTTCCCTTAGCATCCCCAGTTTTAGAAAGAGATTTTTATATGGATGATGTGTTGAGCGGCGCAGCCACTTTAACCGAAGCTAAAGAGCTGCAGTCAGAGTTAGTGGAGGCTCTCAAGAGTGCAGGAATGCATTTGCACAAGTTGCATAGTAATAACTTAGAGTTAAAAACAGAACCTGACAGTGATTATAATTTTAGAGAAGAGACAAAAACGCTTGGTGTGATGTGGAATCCTAGAAGTGACAGCTTTACCTTTCAAATACAAGTAGAAAGTGTAGTTTCGCCAACGAAAAGAAACGTGCTATCAACAATCGCAAGAATTTTCGATCCTCTTGGCCTCTTAGGGCCTGTTGTTACCAAAGCTAAAATTCTCATGCAAAATCTGTAGTGTTTGAATCTAAATTGGAGTGATCCACTTCCTGAAAGAGAAGCACAAGAATGGCAAAGCTTTATCCAGTCCCTGCCAGTGGTGAACAATGTGAGTGTCAAGAGGTGCATTCTAATTGAGAAACCTGTTCAGATCGAGCTTCATGGTTTTTCTGATGCACCCGAATCTGCCTATGGAAGTGTTATTTATTGCAAATCAACGTCAAGTGATGGAGCCTTTAAAGTAAATTTGGTTTGCAGCAAATCCCGAATAGCACCCCTTAAGCGCCTTACTATTCCAAGATTGGAGCTTTCTGCAGCCGTTCTCTTAGCAAAACTGATATCCAAAGTGAAAAGTTCCTTACAACTAGATACTGCTGACATTTATTTATGGAGCGATTCGATGATCGTACTTTCCTGGTTACGAAAAGAACCATATCTTATGAAAACTTTTATTGCCAACCGTGTAGCGGCAATACAGGACTTGACAAAAGTTCAACAGTGGCGTCATGTGTCCTCTGAGAACAATCCAGCAGATCTCATTTCAAGAGGAATGGATCCTGAGAAACTGGTTAAAAATTAACTGTGGTTCAAAGGTCCGATGTTTCTGTATCAACGAGACTATCCAAATCGTGAAATTCCTACGTCCATCATTAAAGACGAATTTTCCCAAGAACTAAAAAATTTAGATCAAGACTTATCTGTTTTTTGTGTAGCTTCCAATCCTTTTATTGAAATGTTATTTGATATTACTAATTGTTATACTAAACTATTGCATGTTCTAAGTTATCTTTTCAGGTTTATTCACAACTTGAAGAATCCAACTGAAAAGAGGGTGGGTCCTTTGAAAACTCAAGAAATATTAAAAAGTGAGATATTTATTATAAAAGAGGTCCAAAACAACGAATTTTCTGAGGAAATTAAGTGCTTAATTCACCAAAAGAATGTTCCAGGTAAAGTAAGATAAAATGTTTAAATCCTTTTTTAGATAGGGATGGAATAATAAGAGTAAATGGTAGAATAAAAAATTCTGATTTAAGTTTCAACAGTAAGTTTCCAATTATTCTACCTAAGAGTCATAAATTAACTAAGTTAATTTTAGAGGCATATCATAAGAGATATTTTCATTTAGGCCCTACTGCCCTATTACATTACGCAAGACAAAAGTTTTGGCCAGTTCAGGGTAAAGCAACATGTAGAAAAGTCGTGCATGATTGCATTAAATGTTTTAGGTGTAAACCTGTAGGTGTTGAACAGTTAATGGGTTATTTACCAAAAGAGAGGGTAACTCCTGATTTTCCATTTAATTGTTCAGGGGTTGATTTTTGTGGACCATTCCTTATTAAGTATAGAAATCAAAGAAAAGGAATTTTCCACAAAATATATGTGTGCATATTTGTATGCTTAGTCACAAAAGCCATTCATCTTGAAATTGTAAATGATTTAACATCGGAGGCCTTTGTGACATGTTTAAAGAGATTTGTGGCACGCAGAGGTTTGTGTCCGAAATTATATTCGAACAATGCCACAAACTTTATAGGAGCAAATAAAGAGCTTTCTAAATTACATTACTTAGTCTTAAACCCAGATGAGAGACTTTCAAATTATTTGTCAACTGAGGGAATTGACTGGAATTTCCCCGGTGGTCTCTGGGAAAGTGGTGTAAAGTCATTTAAATATCATTTTAAAAGAGTTTTAGGTGATTCTAGGTTGACATATGAAGAATTCTTGACGGTTATTACTCAAATAGAAGGAATTTTAAATTCCAGACCGCTTGTACCTCTGTCATCAGATACTGATGTGTATGATGTGTTAACCCCTGCCCATTTCCTAATTGGCAGACCCTTAAATGCCATTCTTGAGCCAAATTTAACTGAGATTAAAGACAATCAGTTGTCTAACTGGAAAAAACTAACAAAAATAATTCAAATTTTTTGGAAGAAATGGCATATTCAGTATCTTAACAATTTGCAACAGAGGTCCAAGTGGATGGTAGAAAAAGATAATGTAAAAGTTAATGAGTTAGTGCTTCTTAAAGATGAAAATCTACCCCCTCAAAAATGGGCATTGGGTAGAATAATAGAAGTTTATTTTGGTGAAGATAAACGGGTCAGAGTTGTTAAAATAAAAACTCAATCTGGAGTTTATAAAAGACCAATATCAAAAATTTGTATTTTGCCTCTTAATCTGTAATCTTGTATATATTTTCTGTGTGTTTTTCTTGTAATTATATATTTTCTGTGTTTTAATATTATCAATATATTGTTACTATTTTATATTTGCATTTATAAAGACTGTATAATTTAATGGTTGAATGTAACCATTGCAACGTGGGGCAGAATGTTCCGTACATAATAAGAAGCGCTGTATTAGAGCGCCATCTGTGAAAAAGAAGAACCGTCTTGGTTCGAGAGTTTAGAACAGAGTTGTGTTTTGGTTTGTGAAAAGTGGCGATATGAGATCGCATTATAAGTTTTGAGTTTATGTCGTGAAATAAATAATATGTTTGTGTGTGACAGTCCACTAAATGAGTGAGTTTTGTGACTTCTTCAAGCTATCGTCGACATATGCCACGAATATAAATTACTTGATTAAAAATAAGATTAAGTGCTAATAGAAACTTTTTTCTTAACTTATTACTCTCGAGTATTTTATCTATATGAAATAAATGAATAATTTTAACGATTCAATGTAGTTATCCACTTGAACATCAATATGCTTTTAAGAATATTGCCGAATTCTTTTGAAAGAATTGAGGCGCATCGTTAGATTTTAATTGTGGCACTTAGATTTTACTTTCAAGAAGATTGTAAAATTATTATTTTTTTGTGGAAGATATAAATACTTGTGGTTTTTGTTTCTATCAGTATATTTTTGTTGTTAGTAAAATATACCGATAGTTTTGTTCTAGTAATTATTTTGAATCAAAATTAATTTTTTAAATGTATCTTTTATAATTCAATATGAAATGTGATAGATGAAAATGATCGGTTATTTTTTACTATAATGATATATAATATAATACTAAATAATTTACGTTATAATATATAATAATTTTGGGTATATAAATCTCTCCAATGACTACACATACATCAGGAATTATTCAAAAATGCATCACATAATTTGCATAAAATTGCATTTCATATGCTGCAAAATATTATATTATATAATTTTCAGCTGCGGACACATAGATGTATATATGAGGTGTGCTTATTAAGATTTTCTACATTTAAAAGAGACATACAACACACATAGACGACTTGCAATCCCATACGGCTGCCAGGATGGAAACGCCTTCATGACCCAATAAGTGCTTTGACAGTGTTGCCAAAAGTCTTCTTTTTTAAAACTCCGATTTCTTAATTGGCACTATTTTTTTCGAATGGTAATATTTCCTTTGTTTTCAAATTGATTGTAATGTTATGATACAAGGAAAATTTTGCAGTTAAAAAAATTCTTGCCAATCAAGAAATCAGAATTTAACCTTTAAATTGACAGGCAAAAATGCCTCTGTAATATTTCATTTTCACCGGAAAGCCGAAAAATTTTATTGTAAAATAAGAAAAAGCAATTTTTCACATTTTTGCTCCAAAAGTTAAAACTATAAAATTTCATTAAAAGTTTTTGGTACGAATCTTTTTTTCAATTAGGTGGGATAAATTATATCCCACGCCCCTAAGGGTTTAAAAAAGGTAGCCCACTGGCAACTTTGTCAGAGCTAAAGATCAGCTTTGCGTGATCCTTCAATTTCTATGCACAGTGTTGCCAGTGGGCTATTTTTTTTAAATCAAATTTCATGATTGGCATCTGTTCTTTGAAACATAACAATTCGTTTTATTCAATGACTTATTAATTAAAGCGAAAATAAGAAAATTATACCATTTCAGAAAAGTAGGGCTAATCGGGAAAACTGAGTTTAAAGAAATTCCCTCTGGCTCCCTTACTGGGTCAGGAGGGCTTTTCAGATCCGGCATTCTTGTGACCTTGGTGTACCTTGCCTCCCCTCGTACTGTGTAACATCTTAGTAGTGGAACCCTGTATATACATGTGCATATACATGGGGTATTCCAAAGTTCCAATTACGAGCAAATATTTTTATATCCAATTTGCACAACTAATTTAAAAAAAAAATACAATTCTTAGATTATTGCTCCTGTAAAAGTTCTCAAAGTATAGATATACGATTTTTGTTTTAAAAAGTGGTGCGAAATGGCATTAAAACATTTTCACCTGTAATCGAAACTTTGCGATATCATAATACCTCAGAAATCAGATGCATCGGAGTTATTCGCGTTATATCGGAGTTACCCGATTTTCAGTCATGCACAGCCACAAACAATAGAAAAATACAGTCATATATATTTCGTTGATGCATTCTACTTTGAATAATGATGAAGGATTTGAACTGATAAAGGCAAAATGTTGCTGTTATTTAACTGCTTGGATAAATTAGTTATCAGGTATCAGATAGAGCCTTTAAAGCTTGGTATAATACAATTATTTAAAATTCTGATCATTACATTATTTTTTCTGGAATAAATTGGCATTCTTAATAAATTCTAACAACTTAAAAAAAAGATTATTTGAATCACACGGTGGACAAGTTTTGCAAATAACAATAACAAACAAAATACAAATACTACTCGTAGTGTCATTTTAACATTTGTGAAAATGAATTGAAAAGCGCAGTTCAATATTTTCTCACTTTTAAAGCTATTGAAATATTGATGAGAAGTCAACGTTTACAGATCTAAGATGGATTAAAACTATTTTTGATGGAATTATACCCTTCTGACCCCGGAGTTCATTTATATATATATTTTTTTTTGTTATGGATCTATATTAACAAACTGTTAACTAAGAATGATTGATCAGCGAACAAAATTATAGTTCTTTTTTGTACATAAAATTTGATATATGTATAAAAACGCAAAAAAAATTTTTTTTTTTTTTTTGCATTATTTTAGGATTTTCTTCTTTTTAATTTCATTTATAAATGAATGTTTCATTTATAATAAACTTTTGAACTGCAAAATTTAAACATAAAAACATTCCAAAATGTAAAATAAATATATATTTAATAATCTTTATTATTAATACTAATAGACTCTATAAATGATGACTAAACGCAAAGTAAAATTATTTAAGTCTTCATTTTTGCGAATTTCCTGCATGCCATTATTATATAACGCGTAACTCGCTATAAAATCACTATAAGAAACAAATTGCCATTTTGTATAGTTCTGCTATCTTTTAGGCTCCATTAACACAAATTTATTTCTATTTAATTTTTAATTACTTATTTTAATAAAAAATGTAAAAATGTGTAACCTAAAGGATATATCAGGTTATTAGATGCTAAAGATGAAAAATAAGAATGGTGAAAACAATGGAACCTCTAAGATATAAATGAAGCTAAATTATAACGGTCTAATCATTTATGGTTGCCTGAGAAACCTTAGAATCATTGAGACATGACCTGCTTTTGCCGAATGTAAAAACAGGTACTTCAATACATTTTAATGCGAAAGGTGGTTTGACATAGTAAAAAGAAACTGTCATTTATCATAAAATATAAACTTTGCTTTTTATTATGTTTGTACAATTAGAGTTTCTTTTGTGCAATTCAAATTTGTATGCTAAATCTGTTTACTTTTTTCTAGTTAAGGTAATACACGACTGGTACGCCACGCCCACTAACCTTGATTTTACTCTATCATTTTGTAGGCATTTATTATACAGTCTAGCAAATAAGATCTTGATTTCGAAATGAAAGATCGATAGAATTATATGGTAGACGGTTTGTTTATTAGGTAAGCTGCAAAAATTTTACAGAAGCTTCGAAAGGTGAATATTTTGAAAAGATTCTATTCTGATTGCAAAAAATGCTTGATTTGACATTTTTCTTGTTTTAGATGGCTTGCAGAGAACGGGTTTTTCTGCGTAAAGTGTCATATTTTATAAACTTGATAACAAATCGATTTTTCGAACTAAATTTTTGGAATTTTGAAATTTCAGAAATTAAAATTTCAAAAAAACTTAAAATATGCGGCTGTACGCAAAAAATGTTCTCTGTTAGCAACCTAAAACAGGAAAAATGTCAAGTCAAACATTCTTTGCAATCAGAACTTAATCTTCTCAAAATATTCATCGTTCGAAACTTCTGCATAAAAATTTTAAATCTTACCTAACAACCAAACCGATTATCGCATAATTCTATCGATCTTTGTTTTTGAGAAATTTAATTTTGAAATTTGGTCTTATTTGCTGGACTCTCTGTACATAAGTCAATTGTATCCAAATGTTTATACATATTTTAATCTATGTCTATGACGAAACAGTGCAAGAAGTTTTACGTTACGCATTTATAATGGTTCCAATGACTAAGTAAATGTTTTCATGATCAACAGACAATATGCTAAAATAATTACAGTACATGAAAAATAAAGTGAGAATTTACCTTTGCATGTTAAATTTCTGTTCGCAACTCAGAATATTTATTTGACAATTGAAAGCTTGGAATAAACCGATATCAAGAATTATAAAGCATATTACTAAAATGTGAAAACTACCTAAAAATTTTCCCAAAATTTACAATCCGCAAAATAAACTTTTATTTTTCAAATATGCTTTTATAATTATCTGAAAATCTTTTTCTTCAGAGTTTTTTGTTAGATAAAGGATCTAGTTTTTTTAATTTGTGATTAACTCCGAAGCAATATTATTGTATTTCCATAAGTCCTATTGTGAGATTAAAAATCATTTGCAATTTTTACACCATAAAATGTCGTACAGTCTTGTATTTGGAAGTTTATAACACTTCAAATAATGATTTAATATGAGATCGTATAGGAATGTATTCACCTAACTGTTTAACATAATCCTTGTAAATGAATTTGAATATTTTATTACCAGCTTCCAAATGATAAATCAAACATATTATCATTATTCAGTGAGAGCTTATCTAAAAAGCACTGTCAGCACTTTACTGCTGTTAATGCATAGCTCAAAGGTCGTTAAATTCCCGAGAAATTAATACATAGTCCTTATAATTTAAATTTATGGTCATAGGAAATTTAAAGTACATGCTATATATATTCTGAGAGGTAAAATGTCGTGGAGAGTTTGCAATTAAATATTAAGGATATTAGATTATAAAGACCGTAGAATTTGAATACATCAAAACTGAAATGATGTTAAATGTAAATTTAGACAACATCTTTCAACACAATTAACAACACTATATATTGAAGCGTTTGAGAATTTCTTAGCATAATTTTCTAAAATTTATTAAATATATATAAGTGATTTATAAATTTTGAAGAACACATCTTGTACAATAAATAATTCCACAAAAAACGTTGTTTGGAATCATGGGTAATGTGAAAAGAAGATAATATCAATTTTTGATTATAATATATTTTCGGAAACAGAAAATATTAAGAAACTTTAATTTTTTTTAATAGCGTATAAAATCAAACAGTAATTTTAAGATACGGGGATTTCAATTATTATATGATATATTTTTCAATCAGTTATTACACTATTTGGTCTGAAGATAAGCTCTTAATTGGTTTAGCTTTAAGTTAATTTCTTAAAAGCTTTAGTACTTGAAACTTTTGGAATTATAAATTTTGGAGAACAAATCTTCTACAAAGAATAGTACTACAAAAAACGTTTTTTAGAATCACGAGTAACATGGCATAAAATAAGGTCCATTTTTTAATGTAACACATTTTCGAAAAAAGAAAAGATTGAAAAACTTCAATTTTTTTTATATCATTTAAAATTAAACAGTAATTTTAAAGTACGGGGATCTCAGCTATTATGCCACAGCTGTATTGCAATACATTGTTAAACTGTATTTTATGAAAATAATATCTTAATTGTTTTAACTTTAATTTATTAAAAGCTTTAGTAGAACTTACATTCCATGGGCTAAATTTCACTGAACATTTTTGTATTTATTTATTTATTGTATATATATTTATGTTTATATAGAAATATTATCAAAAAACTTGTTAGAAATATTTTTTATAAAAAAATACTTTATGCAAATAATGAAAACAAAATTTAAAATGACTATCATGTTTAGCTTTACAGATATTTTTAAACTGGCCATGTATAGTCTTGTTTAAGAAAAGCAAATTTTCTACACAGATAAAAGTTTCAACTTTTCTTTGTTATAAATAATATAAAATTGCAAATAAAAATAATGAGTGTTTTAATTTAAACATTATATTAGCTTTTTAATGTATATAACAATGCAAAATTGTGGACGTGAAAGAAAAAGGTAAACTAAATTTATAGAGCATAAAATTAGTACAAATAAATGGCTTGTAACAGTTAAGGATCTTGTTTCCCAGGCTCTGTGGATATATAAATTCTTATAAAAAATATTTCTTTTATTTTTAAATTATTTATTTGTATAATAAACAGAAATACACAACATTCGCATTATAAAATGCTGCCGTAACATTTTAATAAATATTCTGAGGCATAATTTTCTGTTTTAGGAGATGACCAGAATAGATTATAAAGTACTTTATATTTTTTCCTGTTACAAATATCAATGTAAATGCAATAAATGTAAATGAAGCAGCATTTAATAAGAAATCTTTGAAAGAAATGTTTTCGTTCCAATTATATTATTAATATTAATTTAAATAAGTGTACTTAAGTTCTTAATAAACTGCAGATCAAAGACCACGCATTTAGATAAGTTTTAAAATACGAATCCTATTCCTCATCTTGAAGCTATCCAATCTTTATGAATAGTTACACACATATCTGCGATGAATTCTACCTTTTATAAGGAAGCAACAAAACTTTCAAAATTTAAAGTAAAAAGTTGATGTTAAAATATGTTAATCTGAAATTCTACTGTAGCTAATCTATAAATTTATCCATTGCAAACTAAAAAAATAATAATAATTAAACTTCACAAAATAACGATTATGGCAAAGAAATTTATTTAAAAGAATAATTTTAAGTTGCAATTAATTTTATGAACAAGACTTATGTACTGAAAATGCTTAAATAGCTTCTAAAAAATGCCTTTAATAAGAATTGTCCTCTGAAAGATTTTTCAAGTTCTTCTGCCACTTTAAATAAACTGCCATAAATAATCCTCTTAAATGCCGCTTTAAATAATTTGGTTTTATGTATTACTTGAATCTTATTAAATGTCATGTAGATTAATCCTGTTTTAATTATTATGTGTGGCAAAAAATTAGGTTTAAGATTCATTTTTAGTATCATAACCAAAACATATATGAAAAGAAAATATAAAACTAAATATATTTTATTTCTATATAAACAAAGAACTATATATAATATATTTTAACATTTATTTCTACAAATTGTTAAAAAGGAAAATATTTGAATTGCTTGCAACACTCAGAAAAGTTATGCCAAATAAATTTGATTAATAAGGCAACTAATTATCCGAAATTACAATGGAAAATTTCATTTTTTAACCGTTCCTTATCAGCTTTAGGTAGAGCCTCGAAATACAATATGTCCGGTGTAATCACACTTTTTAAAAACCCTGTATCAAAAGATTTTAAATAATTACGGACAGTATATTATTTTTTTGAAAAAAAATGTTTCAATTTAAAAAGAGTATGTAATTTTAAAAATACGTAATTAAATAAATATAAATAGCTAAATGGTACAGTTACATAACAATGCATTTAAAGATATCTACGTTTCGTATCGCTTAAGCGAACGTTATCAGGACAATCTGAAGAGACGTTATATACAAGTTAAAATTAAAAAAATATGAACACATACGTCCAAGAGTTCAGTAGAATACTTGATTTGAAGGTTCGCAAATCTCCACAATTTCCTATGGTAACCTACGGATCAAACCATAATTGTGGGGGTGGGGAAGAGAATGAAGTCAAAATTTATAGACTGCTTTAATTAATTATAATATATTATGCCAGATTTTATGAACGGTATTGTACAAATGATCGTTACAGGTGTATTGACCAAGCTTAATAATCCTGATGAAATCTGAAATTTTATTAAGATACGGATTCTTGCATGGAACTATGATTATAGCTTTATCAAATGAACTTTGCTCTAATCGTTTAAAAAATATATGATCTTGGAAAGGCTGTACTCTGTTTTGAATGTGCAATATCTCTTTTGTGCAAGTTAAAGCTTTTTGAAAAATTTCATTTAGTTTCACTGATATATGCTGATTCGTTGTTCACGATAGTAAATGAATTTCATAAACTACTTTTTTTTTTTTTTTTTTTTTTTTTTTTTTATTCTGAATTTTATCTACATTGTTACTTAGGTATGGACGGGATATAGGACTCCTAATTTCATATTGAATTCCTGAAAAACCTATTTTAATTTTTTATACATAATGGGAACATAATGCATACTTCTGTATTTAATATGTATTATACTAACAAAACGCTGGGCTGAAGTAGGAAGAGTATTATACTGTCGGATAATCTTGTCAATATGCGAACCCTTAAAATCATGATCCAAGGCAACTTTTTTAATAAAATCAATCTCATTGTTAAGTGGGTCATCTGAATATATTCCATATGCACGTCTGAGAAAAGACGGAAATGAAGCAATTTTATATTTAAAAGGCATATTTGCACAAATTACTATATTTTCTTTTAAAATATTTTTGTACTCAGAGAAAGTGAAATGATAACTACTCCGGTTTATCGGAACATATACAAAACTCAAAGCTGCTGTTTTTTTCTATTTTTTATTGTAAACTTAATGCTATCATTTAACTTATTGACTTTCTGAAGAAACTTCTGTAAATCAGGTAAAGTTTGAGTCCATAAGATGAGTACGTCATCTACATATCGTAACCAAAATACTGGTTTCTATTTCAATAAACTGAAAACTCTTTCCTTCAAATGTCTAAGTGCACATTTTGCAAATAAACCCGAACCACCCTTTTATGTGCAGAATTTGTTGGTTAATAATAACTCATAATTTATTCTGTTAATAAATTCGTTGTTTCGGATTTATTTGCAGAATTTTTCGCTCAAATAAACTTACCCTTACTATGAAAGAAAATGCGCATTATTAATTTCACATATATATATTTATCAAATCGATATTTGTATGCAATATTTATTTAAATGTTACATGATTGCAAATTCTTATGATATCTTAAAAATTTTACAACCATAAGCTCCCTTTGAATTGTACTCTAACGGGTTTTTTAAATTTTATTACACTGTAAATACATAAGAGCGTTACAAGCGTTAAAAAATCATAAACCTCTAAAATATGCAAGAAACACTCATCTTTGAATCCCTTTATACATATTTCTCAATGTGTCCTTAAACCGGCACGAAGATGTATCTGATATGCATCTGCAGGCCGCAACATTATAAGTTTAATTTATGATCTTAAAAAATCCATAGACCTCGCTACATATCTTTTATGATATAAAGACATTTGAATTTTTTAATTTAATCTAACTTTTATTGGAATATTATGGTTAGATGTATTGAACGTAAACGTTTCAAATTGATCATAAAATGTGAAGTGATGCTTTATAGTTACAGAAAAAGTGATGCAGGCACTCGTAAATAGTTTTTAGTCTAAACAAAATAAATGAGATATTTATTTCAATTAAAATTTAGATGACATTAAGATTATTTGTTAAAGGCTATCAAAAGTAAATGAAACTTAAAGATAAATGTTTAATTTAGTAATCTACTCCGTTAAATATCACTCGATGCTTTTTTAGTGCTGGTAAATGCTTAAATATAAAATAAATTTAAAGTATAATAGTTCTCTAAGAATATATACATTTTTTTTCTTTTACTTGCTAGCAGGTAAAATAATTTCCTAGTTATAATGCACAATCATGCTTGACAGTTTGCACATGAAAAATTCTTTATCGTTTAGCGCTTTAACCGGCTTCCCGGCTTTTATCCGTTCCTAGAAATCATGTAAAAATGGCTGTAGACAAAATTGTTTAAACAGATGTTTATTTCAAACTATAAATAGAATGGAACGATATTAAAGATATTATAGCAGCAAATTGTGATTAAAAAATATATATCCTGAAAATTACAAGCATTCTTAAACAAGAAAATAATTGGACGATGAAAGGTAAATATTTATTGTATGTGTAATGAACTTTTATATAGTTAAGGAAAACAATATAAACATTTTTACAATCGTTTATATAAGTAACTAGGCAAATGTGATGATCTGCTTGTACTCTTTTGAAATTCTAAAAATAAATACAGAAATTAACGGTTGAAATCACGTTATGGCTAGAACTTTAAATCATTTGCGATGAATTAAAATAACTCTTTTAAATATCTCAAGTATCCTTAATATTTTAGCTCACTACTTAGTGCGATGTTAAACATAGCATGAAAAACTACCTCTGTTTTAAAAGATATCTATTTTCGGATCAATGAGAATATTGCATGGTTATTTTTTTATGTTTTTTTTTGGGGGGGGGGGCGGGGGGTCAAAAAATAAATAGCCTTTAAAAACAGTGATAATTTTCACGGATGTTTTTAGCATTGTAGGTTTATGAACTTTTATATACTTTAGGAAAATACATTAAACATTTTAAAAATAGTTTGTGGAAATAGTTTGAGAAATGGGATACTCTGCTAATACGCTTTTGGAGTGGCTAATAATAATTGTCTGAGCGAAGCGAAGTCTTTATACTCAGAGATACGTAACGATATTAAAATTCAAAAAAATTCTTTCGTCAAGCAAATCTCAAAAAGTACTTGTCGGATTTTGATTCTGTTTGTACCAATAGGTACCTATGAAGGTAATCTGGTGAATGCACCTACTTTTAAAAATTAATTCCAAATAGTTTAAAAGTTATATTAAAAAAACTGATAAAAAAGCACAATTTATGTGCATACGTCACAGAAATTTGATGAGCGTGATTTTCACCGGCTGGACATTTTCGTAGATAACCGATCAGTACATGGAGTAAATAGTAATCATTTTCGCACTCAGAAATATTGAATGCAATAAAACATTTTAAAATTTAATCATGCAGGAAAATAAAAATGTTATTTTTTTACATTAAAAAATGTCATAAAAACCTTGATTTTGAGATTTTGTGGCAATCTCTTAACAGCACTTTTTGATCGCTAAAAGAATGTTTTACATATTTCGCGTGTGAAAATTAGAAACAATTACGTTTTTAAATAAAAAGTTTCTTTTATGACATCATTTTCACTTTATATTTATTTTCATTGCATGTTTTCTTTTAACTTATATTTTGTTTGTGTATGGAAGTCAATTCTGGTCACTAATTTTTCGGCACGGATACCACAAGCGCATCAGATATGGCGCAATTTTTTTCAAAGCCCATTTGGCGAAAACTCCCTTTTCAAATAACGCTTACATACACATTTTTAAATTCTTTTCTATTTTCAAAAAGAACTTACAGTAAATAAAATAATAATAATAATTAATAACTATAAAAAGAAATATTTTATATAATTAAAAAAAGGAAGTAAAAGTAAATAAACATTTTATGAGTAAATAAACAAATAATAAATAAATAAAGCCGGGTTACCATCTGAGGTAAAATAATGCCATTTTGACGCCAATTATGTACCCTGGTGCATATGTGACATTTTTTCCCATTTTTCATCCGTTTCCTGTTGGCATACAACTTTGAAATATGGAGTATGTATGCATACCTGGGAGCAATACTGGAATTAGAGATTGATTTTTTTTTTAATTTGATCCAAAAAGGGGCAACGAGGCTATTTTTTAAAGTTTTATACAATTTATACTGCATAAAGGAGCCACTTACCTATTTCTATATACCAGAAGAAGTAAGTGGTATGTAAAAACAATTATAGTATACATAAATAAAATACTTGAGATAATATACTAGAGATATAAGCACCGAGTTTGGCGAGATTTTTTATGCCAATTAGGCGAAAACATCGTTTTGATTACAGATGCTTATAGCATTCTATAACAACACGTTATTTATTTATTTCAAAATGAAAAAAAAGGAATAAACGAAACATTTTCTGTTATTAAAAAAGATATAACTATCAATAAATGATAATATTTTTAGAACAAACAATTTATTATAACATTTATATGATAATCAGCATGTTAGGCAACTAAACGCCATTTTGGCACCAATTAGGTACCTCGGTGTATATAGGGCATATATGTGCCATATTTATTTGTAAAACTGAGCATGAAAGTTTACCAGGTGTGTTTTCATAGGCGCTTATATCTTTTTGCAACATAGCGTACCTTTCGAAGACAAAACTGCACAAAAGAAAAAATAATCAATATTTGCAGCATTTTTTTTTAATGTAATGTACATTTAGTAATCAGTAGGCTCGATAATCAGACCTCGTTTTTTTGCTTTAAAACATGATATTTCATACGACGTCTTTTTGGGATTCGTCGTTTTTCCATATTTGATAGTATGTGTCTACTCGTTTTGTACCCTTTTTTGTAACTTTCTTCTTTATTAACAGTGACATCTGGATTTCCTATTTAAATAAAAATTCTTCTAAATACAAAGAATTTTGTTGAAATAAATAAATAAAGGAAATGCGGACATCTATTGCTCAAAACACAAAATTTTTCCTATTGAGTTAATAAAAATCAGTAAAAACATAATTTTTATGATAATAAAAAGGTGACTTATGTAATAACAGAGTCATATATTATGTACGTTATGGATTAAGTATGAATATTTCTCCACCATTTATAAACAATAATAATTATAAAATAAAATGTGGACAGACCAAAGTCTATATTTGACTGAAAACAACAACCACTTTCTAAATTCTTTAAAAAAATGGCCAATGAAAAGTGATATTTCAAAAGTATTATGAAATTAGTTAAAAACCATTTATTTTAAACTAAATGAATAAAAGATTTATATTTTTAATGAAATAAATGGGATTTGAAAAATTATTGGAAATTTATCACCATAGATGTATCAATAATACAATCAGTACCTTGTATGCAAAATGGAACAATTAGCAATACTTTTTGTACCCGAAAAATGGTCGTTGCTTTTTTTAAGGTTAAAAAGTAGATTACGAAATATTCCTATACAGAGATGCCAAACCCTCGCTTATTGCATAGCAGAATTTTCTTATAGGAAAAGTTATTTTTTAAATCCGCAGAATGTTCCAATTTAATAAAACATTTTCTGTATTAAAATACCGGTGCCCAAAATGCAGGAGACTTGGCAGCTCTGCCTATAACATTTTAATTAATCACGGTACTTTTTTTAATCGGATTCAAATTTAGTGAAGACAATGTTTTTTGGCCAAAAGCAGCTTTTTTCCACATGTGTAACTACGATACAATTCCTTGATGTTGACTTATGAATGTTTTGACTTATGCTATTATTGCTTCCTCTCATTTATTTATTTGAATTTTAAAGAAGATGACTCAAAATCGTGTTTTTTAAATATACGAAAAAAATGCATTTCTAGAGAAGGCGAAAAGGACAATATTTGGCGATTTATTACCTGCGTTTGGCTAAGTGTCTTACTACCTTGTATTTAATACTCTTTACAATACTTCGCTGTTACATGGACTTAGGCGCTTTTATAAAAAGTTTGACGTAATTCGGACTTAAGAAAGTGCGTTTTTTACTGAATAATACAAATAAATGAAAAATGAACACTAAGAAATACTAATAAAAGAAAAATAAAGCATTATATTGATCTATGTATATTTAAAAATTCATCTGCTAGCACTAATTAGATAATTTATGTATGTGTATATAATAGGAGATATATAGCTTTTGATTCTGTATTTCTATGCTATAAAGCAATAACGTTTGTGTGTTTTTTTCGTTATCATTAGGAGTACCTAGCCGATTTAAAAAATAATGTGAGCAAAAAATGTTGGTAACCATCTTTGCTGCAAAATATACTATATTTTGCGTAGGAACAATAATCACCATCAATGCACGAGCAAAAAAAGTTCTAAAATTGAGAATTCTTTGATGTTATTATGACTAAAAAATTTAATTTTTTTTTTTTTTTTGGTGGCAACTTTTATGATATAATATTCCCGTTATGAACGATTTCTAAAACATTCGACAATTTAATTTCACAAATTAAACACTTTTTTTTTTCTAGAAAACGTTTTAAACCCAATTTATTGAGAATATTGCAATTTCTAGGATACTGTTGGGGTTAGAAACTATAACTTTGACATCACAGTAACTTATAAGATGTAAATGCTCGTTTAGGACAAATTCTTAAAAAAGGATTCCTTAACTATTATCGACAACCTCATTGCATCCGTGGGAAACAGATATTCAACATTATAAACTATTCGGACGGATCTCACACCATATAAAATACACTCCATTCTCTTCAAACATAATAGTTTATGTTATCTATGGTTTCACAAATCGGTGCGGAGCTTCTGTTTATGCTCATGACATCATTTCAAAGAGTTATATTTCCAATATAGGAAAATTTGGTGTTTTGTTTTCTGTATTACTTTTAACAGTTTGCATATTTCCAATTTTATATCCATGCATGGTTTGCTTTCCCTTTTATAAAAATAATATATGCAACTTTATATATATTTTGTAATTCTATGATTCAATATGCTTATTTTTATCATATTTTATCACAATGAATGACCAATTAAAGGTAACATCTCATTTTCTTTACTTATCGCAAGTTATTAAATGTGTATTCTCAGCAATATCGTTCAGACTAATCCCTCTGAGGGAAGTCCTAGTTGTAGAAATTAATGTTTTAAATCGTGTTATGGCTAAAACCTTATATTTTTTCTGATGAAAAATTCCTTTAAATATTTCGGATATTTTTAACATTTTTAACTTACTACTTAGTGCATTGATTAAAAAAATATCATGAAAAATTACCACTGTCTTTAAAAACTGTCGATTTTTTAACAAATGAGAACGCTCCATAGCCGTATTTAGATCCTCCCGATTCGTCAAAAAAAAGCTAACCTTTAAAAACAGAGGTAATTCTTCGCAATATTTTTTAACAGTGTAAAGTTATGAAATTTTATATAGTTAAGGGGGAAAAAACAAACGTTTTTACAATCTTATATTGAAGTAGTTTGAGAGATGTGATGGTCTGCTAATACGTTTTTGAAGTGTCCAATAATAAATTCAGAAATTTATGTTTTAAATCGTCTTATCGCTAGTCTTTCCAATGAAAAAAATCATTTTAGTATCTTGGACTTCACTATTTAGTATGGTTATGAATAATAGGATTTGATTTTTAAAAAATCCATCTGCATTAAAGATCTTTCATTTAATTTAAATATTAAGACAAATTAAGGTGACCTGTGGTAATAGCCTCATGTTAAGGTTTTGTCAACCTGCACAGCTTAGTTTTAGATTATTTTATAAACAATTATAGGATTTCATACAGTAACTTATTTACGATGTATACAAGAAAGAATAGTTTAGTAGTTATGAATTTGTAAAATGTAAATACTTGATTTTATCATCTACGCAATTTAGCGTGATTACCCACCAATATAAGTAAGAATGCTGTGCAAATAAATGTATTAAATAAAAGGTAATAATGGCATGTAAATTGTCCTATTCTTAGGATGCAAGTTTTACAGTTCTTGAAACATTTCTAATGATTATCACTAGTTGTAATATCTGTGTATGCAAAAAAAAAAAAAAAAAAAAAAAAAAAAAAAAATGAATGTAGATTCTACCATTGCAGAATTCAGTTTTGCCTCCGATTAGAAAAAAAAATCGATAGAAGTTTTTTAGAAGGGCGACCCCGTTTAGATTGCAATGAACTAACTTCATTTTTTTTGTGATTATTAATATAATAGCAAACAGAACGGCGTGAAATACCCAATTGAATAGCAATTTCTCTCTGAGACATTGGAATTGCGGAATAATAAAGAGATTCATCAAAACGGGTTTTTTCTTCAGTTTAAACAATTTTTTATAGACTCTGAGTAAAAGGAAATGCAATTTAACAATAAAACGAATGGAATCACGTCGATTTGTTTAAAAGACCCGATCGATTTGGTTTAAAAAAAAGCAAAAGTAATTACATTATTGAATCAATATACAGGGTGTCCCTAAACAAATGGTATATACGCTAGGGGGTGATAGAACACATCAAGACGAGTAATAGTAAATAGGAAACCAAGGGTCCCAACGTTTTCCAATGGAGATAGCCGCCATTAAAGTTTGGGGTCCAAAATTTCAAATACACATAAAAAACGGAAAAATTGGTCGATTGATTTGCGGTTTTCACTAAAATTATTCTTTATGTTGGTATTTTCTTGAAAATAAATCATAAAGATAAATTTCGAAAAATGCCGATAGAGGTCGCTTTAGTTTTTGAAGTAATGAAAAACTATTTTTTGCCGTAATTTTTTACATCTTATTAAATGGTTTCGTAAGCTTAGACTTAAACTTAAATTTTGAGCTCAAAATCTGAATAGTTGGAAGCGGTTAAGTAGCACAAACTTAACTGTGTTCAGAGGGTTTAAATTTCAAATGATTATAAAAAACGGAAAAATTTGTCGATTGATTTGCGGTTTTTACTAAAACTATTCTTTATATCGGTATTTTATTGAAAATGAATTATAAAGATAAATTTCAAAAAATGCCGATAGAGGACGCTTTAAACTTTGGAGTAACGAGCAACTACTTTTTACGTTATTTTTTGCATCTGATTAAATGTTTTCGTAAACTTAGATTTAAACTTAAATTTTGAGCTCAAAATCTAAATAGTTGGGAAGGGTTAAGTAGAACAAACTGAACTGTGTTCAGAGGGTTCAAAGTTCAAATGATAATAAAAAACGGAAAAATTGGTCGATTCGTTTGCGTTTTAAAATAAAACTATTGTTTAAGTCAATATCTTCTTGAAAATGAATTTTAAAGATAAATTTCAAAAAATTCCGTTAGAGGGCGCCTTAAAATTCAGAGTAACCAAAAAAAAATTTTAACCGTTATTTTTTGTATCTAATTAAATGCTTTCCAAAACTTGTTAAATGTTTTCGAAATCTTAGATTTAAACTTAAATTTTGAACTCAAATTCTGAAACGTTAGGAGGGGTTAAGAAGTGCAAACTGAAGTGTGTTCAGGAGTTGAAATTTACCACCCCCCCCCCCCCTCGAACACAGTTTACTTTTGCGCTACTTAAACCCTCGCAACGACTCAGAATTTGATCTCAAAATTTAAATCTAAGCATTTGAAAGCATTTAATGAGTTTTAAAAAAGTAACGGTTCAAAATAGTGTTACGCTACTCCAATGTCTAAGGTTCAATGTCTAAGGCTGTCTAATGCTCTATCGGTATTTTGTGAAATTTATCTTTAAAATTTACTTTTAAGAAAACACTGATTTAAAGAGTAGTTTTAGCAAAAACCGCAAACGAATCGACTGATTTTTCCGTTTTTTTTTTTTTTTTTTTTTTTTATAGTTTTCCGTTTCGTTTGAAATTTAAACCCCCTGAACACAGTTCAGTTTATGCTACTTAACCACTCCCAACTATTCAGATTTTGAGCTCAAAATTTAAGTTTAAATCTAAGCCTACGAAACCATTTAATGAGATGCAAAAAATAACGGCAAAAAATAGTATTAGGATGGATTATTTCGTTAATCCAAATCTAAAGGGCCCTCTATCGGCATTTTTCGAAATTTATCTTTATAATTCATTTAAAAAAAAAATACCGACATAAAGAAAAGAAAGTTTTAATGAAAACCGCAAATCAATCGACCAATTTTTCCGTTTTTTATAATCATTTGAAATTTAAACCCTCTGAACACAGTTAAGTTTGTGCTACTTAACCGCTTCCAACTATTCAGATTTTGAGCTTAAAATTTAAGTTTAAGCCTGAGCTTACGAAACCATTTAATGAGATGCAAAAAATCACGGCAAAAAATAGTTTTTCATTACGTCAAAGTCTAAAGCGCCCTCTATCGGCATTTTTCGAAATTTATCTTTATAATTTATTTTCAAGAAAATACCAACATAAAGAATAATTTTAGTGAAAACCGCAAATCAATCGACCAATTTTTCCGTTTTTTATGTGTATTTGAAATTTTGGACCCCAAACTTTAATGGCGGCTATCTCCTTTGGAAAACGTTTGGGACCCTTGGTTTCCTATTTATTATTACTCGTCTTGATGTGTTCTATCACCCCCTAGCGTATATACCATTTGTTTAGGGACACCCTGTATAATAAATATATTTACAAAGTAAATGTCAAATTTGCCAGTTACAATTTTGCATTCAAATATTCGCACATCTACAGTTAAAATTGTAATATGAGTGCCGGCGAAATCCAGAAATTTTATTTTATATGCACTCACAGAAAAATAGCTTTATTTAAAAAAAAGAAAAAAAAGTAATATTGGATACTACTAGGTTATCCCATCGACCAAAAAATTATCGCCAATCTATAAGAATAAATGCCAATAATGGATGATCGTGAATGTCACATTCAATGACATTAAATACGATTCATGTGTTTAAAATGTCATTAAGTGATTTTTATTTCGACTTTTTATTAATATTTTTATTAATATTCTACTAATTATTTATTTTTTCGTTATTTAAAATAAAAAATATGTCAATATGTATAATTTGGCTATTAATGTGGCGATTTGTATAATTTGCCGAAATTGGTCGACGGGATTACAGAGTAGTACCTAATATCGTTATGAGTATTGAGAGTACAAATTAATTCGGTCCGTTTTTTTTCGTTAAAAAAACATTTTATTTATTATCAAAATGAAAAAACATGTTATTCAAAGTATTGTCCATCGTTAGCCACAACCTTTGTCCACCTTTCTGGCAATTTTCGGATTCCATCTCTGAAAAATGAGTCCTCTCTGGACGCAAACCATGAATCGAGCCATTCTTGAATTTCTTCGGAAGAAGTGAAGCGGTGTCCAGCCAAATCGTGATGCATCCGTCGGTACAACCAATAATCAGAAGGAGCAATGTCCGGAAAATACGGCGGGTGGGGTAGGATCTCCCATTTCAACGTTTCCAAGTAATTTTTAACGACAATTGCCACATGGGGCCGGGCATTGTCATGTAACAAAATTACCTTGTCGTGCCTTTCGATGGTCTGGCCGTTTTTCACGCAATGCTCGGCTCAAACGCATTAATTGCAGTCGGTAGCGTTGGCCAGTAACTGTTTCGCCAGGTTTTAGCAGCTCATAGTACACTATCCCAGTCTGATCCCACCAAACGCACAGCATTACCTTCAGACCATGAATATTCGACTTTGGCGTTGATGTTGACGTCGATGGCAATGATTCACGAGGCCGAGCATAGTATTTTCTCTTCTTGGGGTTATCGTAGTGTACCCACTTTTCGTCTCCGGTAACAACTCGATGCAAAAAACCTTTCCTTTGTTGTCGTTCGAGCAGCAGTCCACAGATGAAAAATCGCTTTTCAACGTCTCGCGGTTTCAACTCGTATGGGACCAAATTTCCTTGCTTTTGAACCATTCCCATGTTTTTTAAGCGCACTGAAATTGCTTGCTGAGTGACTCCCAACGATCCTGCAAGCTCTTGTTGTGAAATTTCCTCCCGGCATTCAAGGAGAGAAGACATGCTTTTTGCGCTCCTGCATTTTTAAAAGCTGAGCCCGAAATTTTGGTCGTAAGACACAACAAGTCAGAAATTCGGATAGCCTCAATCAAGAAGTAGAAGAAGATGCCAGTTTAAAGAGTTTTCCTCAACTAATTAGTGATTTATTTAACTAATTAAGAAAAGCACGGTGTAATTAGACCGTAAAGTCCCACCGTAATCCATCGAAGGAAGAAACGTCCTACGCCCGGTGGAAAAAGGGCAGCGCTCGAAGAATTCTCCGGCCTTGATCGAGACCGAGGCTCCCCCAAGGAAGGACGCATCACCACGTGATGAATTAATTGAAAAAAAAAGAAGTATTGTTGTGTTATATTTATGAATGCTACTAATTATGCTTAGTCTTCTTACAGTTTTTCTAGGTAACATCACAATCGAGAGGATGTAAGAAGACCAGGAGGCCTGGCGGAAAGGAGCACATGATGTAAGTATCCCATAGGTTAGCCGGGTTGGTGGCGGTCGCCCAGCCAGGGAGGTGCAGACGATAAATGCCACGTGTAGTATCGCATGCGCCTCCCGTCATGGGTCTGGTGACGATCAGTCGGGGTACGACAAATAATTTACACTCGTGCCCCATCGCGTGGTAGGCCCATTCAACCCATCCCCCCCCCAATTTATTGGGGTGTAGTAATTAATTTCTGGTTAGTATTTTAGCATTTGTTCTGGTGCACAAAATTATAGTAATTCCAAATGGACCAGAACGTAGGGTGTTAGTTTTTTTTTATTATTAACTTATTTTAATTATAATTACCCTCTATCAGCGCGCGAGTTTGCTAGATTTTACTTTAAACTATTATTATTCAATAATCTCCATTCCTTTTTAATTTTATTTTTCTTTCTTTTACATTAGGTAATTTTTCTCTTTTATCAATATTATATCGTTAAGTTTCCTGCCCCCACCCCTCCGCTGGCCAGAAACCCATTCGCATTTATCGTCACTGGGACGCTTGCGTCTGTGCTCCCTCGCCTATTCTATAATATTAAATAGTACAGCATCAGTCAAATCCAACTAGTTTCATCGTTCATAACAAAGAATTCAGCATATCAGTAAAAACAATACAATAAGAATCCAATCAATACACATCAAACTATCTTACGCTTAACAACAGTAGAATATACATCCCCATTAGTAGTTAATTTAGTCATACTAATTTAACATCACCCTAAATATTCTTAATTAATAATTTCCTAAATTTATTCCAAAATTCAGTGATTCTACAGAAGCTAAAGTAAATTTCACTTACTCCACAATAAGCCGGTGCAATTTCCTAAGAAAAGCTCCTCTAGCTCAGCACAATAGACTAAATTCCAGAGTTCCCCCACCTATTCATTCCTTCTTACTACACTAGTACAATAGCATACCAGCCTTAGTCATAACCCACCCCCTGTCATTCAACTTTCTTTCTCCAAGGACATTCTTTAGATAACAAAGGATATAGCAACAGGTGCTTCACTAAGGGGGAAAAAAAAAGTCTCAATTTAGAGCCGTTTTCATTTCAGAAAGAAAGAGATAAGGGCTCACTACTAAGCCAGATTTTCCAATAGTATTCCCCCCACACACACATGCACAACCTTAACTCACAATAAGCATTATATGCATTAAATTACGATACTCATAGCATCAGTATCTAACAAGTATAACATAAATCAACAAGCACATTTTGAACGACACGTATAATACTCTCTTCATTCACATAAACCCCCGGACATCTCATACATTTAACACTAACATTCTATCCCCATGACACGTGGGATGCTCTTAAATATGTCTAAGACTAATGTAGCATCACCCACCATGCCCTTGGCCAAGAGTGGAAGGCTAACCGCCAGCACAAAGTCACTTTCGCAACAGTCAGGATTACAAAAAAAAAATCCACAGGCCTGATAACAAGTAGCAGCCGCATTACCAGGGCGAGTTCGATGGTCCCGGTTACGCCGGAAAATCAATCAGAAAAGAAAACAGACATCAAGAAGATCAAGAAAAAGCCGGAAGCAAAGAAAGTAATGATGGATATAACACAGAAAATCAACGAGCATTTTGCAGTACAAATAAGTAGCAGTGACAGCGATAAGGAATACTCAGAAGCTGAAAAAACACGAAGGCGAGTAACAAAGTAGAAGAAGATGAACAAGCAAGAATCACAAGACAGTGCTCGCTACAAGATGAAGAAGGAAAGAGACTCAGGCAACAGATACTCGAGTTCTGTGATCAGGATCCGGATTTAGGAAGACAAAGGAGTCCACAGGTGGAAAAAGCCGTAAAGGCTATCAACTTTCTCCTAGCGGTCCAACACAGATGCTCAAGGATCCCAGCGGCTACAAGCAAGGTAATGGACAGCTGCATAAATGTGATTTTCAATACCATTATGGAAATGGAAATCAGAATGCAGACGGCCAACGTAAGGGTTGAAGAATTGCGTCAGCCCGACGCGGTACCACCGGCTGGTCCAACAACAGAAGAAAGCAGGGAGGAGATGGTAACCAGGACCCAAACCAAGCCCCCCCAGGGGATACGCGGAAGCGGTCAAGGCGGCCACATCCACCCTGATCATCCAAGCCACCACAGAAAGAGAAACAGAAGACGTAGAGAAGCAAATAATAGAGACAACCTCGGAACACCATGACAGCGTGAAGAAAGTGAAAAGGATAAAGAGTGGAGTCAAGCTTATCTGTGAAAACGAAGTGGAGGCTAAGAAGATAAAGGAGACAATCAACAGCAACTCAGAAGCAATACAGGTAGAAACTGCAAGCATAAGGAAGAAAAGGATAATAATATTCAACATTCCGGATTACGTTACTGAAGAACAGATACAGATGAAGCTGCGGAAGACCCTGGGACTTGGTCCAAAATACAGCAAGGATGCAGTCACTCTGCTCAGGCCCGTGGGGGCCCGCGAGGGGAAGAAGCACCAACCAGTCCTCCTCCACGAACCGCTAGCAGACCACTTGCTAATGGTGAGAACAGTCTGCCTGGGGTTCAAGGAATGCCCCATTAAAAACTTCATCAGCATCACGAGGTGCCATCAGTGTCTCGAATATGACCACGTGGCATCTGATTGCAAGGGGACCCAGCGGTGCTCTGTCTGCGCGGGCCCTCATTTGTACACAGATTGCAACAATAAAAGCAAACGCTGTTATGTGTGCACCAAGTACAATGAAATCAACGGCCACTGGATCCATGCTCCCAAACCAACAGATCACCAGGCCAACTCCGGGAAGTGCTGGGTACATCGAACGCTGCTATGTGTCAGGCAGATTTAAGTAGAAAAGGGCATGGCACTCACAAACGGTCACCAGGTTATACAAGGGAGGGTAACCATTGCCACATTTGGCGGCAAGGATAGGATCGAACACATGACCAGCCACGACCATGAAATGAGACGAAAAGTACAGCAGATATCATGGTCGTAGGAAGTAACTCAATTATCACGCGCCCCGGGAGCGCAACACAAAATTCAAGGGTTACCCCCCACACTACACAACACACAAACACGATCACACCTCCTGCATCATTAGGCATACAATCACAAGACTCTTTAAGCTTTATCCAAATAAACTTACACGGCAGCAGAGCGGCCACTAGCATGCTAGCGGGATACGCTGCTACCAATAATATCCACATAGCACTAATACAAGACTATCATCAACACAAAACAAAGGAAACCATAACAGGCTTTAGCCGAAACACATGGGACATAACAAAAACAAAATTGAATAGATCAGCCATAATAACAAATACAGGCACTAAGCCAATCACAATCTTATCAAAAGAATTTACGACGGCGGTCAAGTTAGAGAACAAAAGCAAATTATTCACTATAATAAATACATACGCACCCCCCTCGCTAGTGGACTTCTCCATCGTATTGGATGAGATAGAGGAGGCCTTGAAGTTGGCGGACGGGGAAATTCTGCTGGCAGGGGACTTTAACGCTCACTCGACCGCTTGGGGCTATGATGACATAGAACAAAGGGGTCGAGATCTCACAGATTTCCTCCTGCTGAACTCACTGTTCGTCCACAACCCCCCGGATGTCCCACCGTCCTTCCTCACAATACGTGGGGGAAGGGAATTAAAAGGCTGGCCAGATCTGACGATAGCGACGGTCGCCCTGGGAAACGACATATGTGATTGGCACGTTAGTGATGACGACTCACAAAGTGACCACAGATATATTAAATTCACACTAAACAACTATGAAAACATCGCTATGAAAGACATGGCTTACAAACAAAAATAGGTAAACATGCAAAATTTGACAAAAGCATCAGAAAAATCAGAAACAAATACATAAAAGAACTTCAAAGAACCACAACAGAAGAACAACTGGACAATGTAACTCTGAGACTACAAAATGAAATCACATCAATTGCTTTTGCGTGTTATAAAAAGAAACGCACACCTGCGGTCACTGCCCCCCCTTGGTGGACGGACGAAATCAAAACAGCCAGGAACAAGGTTAGGGCGCTCAGGAGGAGATACCAAAAACAACCAGATGAAGAACTAAAAATAAAACAACAAATAGTATTTAAAAGAGAAAGAGCCAAACTTAAGAAGCTCATCAACAAAACAAAATTAAAGACATGGAAAGACTACTGCAGCAAAGTAACGGACACATACGGCTCGCAATACAAAAACGCAAGCAATAAAAACACGGGCCCTGCTAAACTTGTCAATATACTCCCACCACAGCAATCAGTAAACATTAAAGATACACTGACACACTTTTTAGACAATCTCTACATAACAGACCAGAACACCCCCCACAACATAACAACAGTAAATAAAAAAAAGAAGATGCAAAACCACCAGTAGTTACGAAGGCGGAATAAAATAGAATAATCAGAAACATCAAACAAAACAAAGCACCAGGTTATGACTTCATTGACTATAACTTAATTAAACGCATAAACAAAGCCGCCCCGCAACTACTGCTCACACTTCTCAATGCATGCTTAAAATTTAAATACTTCCCCAAGTCATTTAAAATCGGAATAGTGGTCCTCTTTCACAAGCCGGGTAAAGACCCTGCAAACCCTAAAAACTACAGACCGATATGCCTGCTACCGGCAATAAGTAAGATTTTAGAACGCATAATACATGGTAGAATAAACTACCATCTTAATAAAAATAAATACTGGAGCGATAAACAATATGGCTTCAAGCAGGGATTTTCCACGGAACACGCACTGGACAATCTAATTAAAATAATAAAAGAAGACAAAGCTAACAACTACCAAACACTCTTAATAGCCATGGACATCAAAGGGTCTTTCGACAACATACGCTGGCCAATACTAATAGATAATATAAAACAATCTCCCTGCCCGGGTTATTTAATAAACTGAGTAGTGAGTTTCTTACAACAAAGATACATTTCACCAGAGAAAAATGGGATCAAAATCACAAAACAGACATTCGGCGGCTGCCCCCAGGGAAGTTGCCTGGGCCCGCTTCTATGGCTATTAATCGCAGAGACAGCATTAAAAAAACACTGGGGAAAACATGTCAGGATACAGGCATTCGCGGATGACTTTATTCTGATACTCAAGGGAAGAACAAAAGATAAACTTAGAAGACTCGCAAATAGAATACTCAAAGCTTTTAACGAATGGATAGAGGCTAATGGACTAACGCTGAATAAAGAAAAAACAGAACTACTCTATCTAAACAGGGGACATATGAGGAACCTACCTACAGAAAACACCAATGTAATAGAGGGCATAGAGTTAAATGGTCAATCTCTAAATGTGAAAGAACATATCAAATATCTGGGAGTGATATTGCATAAAAATCTAAACTGGGTACCTCACTGCGCATTACAAACAGGCAAAGTTAAATCAAACTTCAAAAACCTGGCCTATATGGCGGCAAAGGGGTGGGGACTAAAACCTAACATTATCAAGATATGGTACACAACAGTAGTGGAAAAAACGCTAACTTATGCGGCTCCAATATGGGGGCACGAGCTCAATAAAAGGAGCAAAGTGATACTCTCTAGTTGCCAAAGGCATTTTGCACTGGCCATAGTCAGGGCTTATAGAACGGCTCCCACCTCGGCACTTCTGGTACTCTCGGGCCTGATTCCAATCCACCTCAAAGTCAATTACGAGGCAGCCTATGGACCAATCGCAAAAATACACAACAAGGTCCTGCACCAACTTGAATATGAAAAGAAAATCAACATATGGGCAAATCACCCAGCCGAAATAATTGAACCAAGGATTCGATATAACATGCACAAAGTAGTCACCTACACGGACGGATCCAAATTGGAATCAGGCGCTGCAGGTTCGGCCTTTGTAGCATACAAAAATAACCAAAAAATAATGACATGGTCAGTGCCCCTAAGAGAATGCAACAGCGTTTTCCAGGCCGAACTACTGGCAATACAAAAAGCAGCGGAATGGGGCAACACAACAGGTGAACCATACAGCAAACGCTCGGATTGCAGATCAGCCATAGAATCACTAAAAAAAGCCATTTAATGTCAATGAAACAGTAGATAAAATACAAAATTTAATTAAAGAATCCAACAATAAGTTTAAAATCAGCTGGGTCAAGGCGCACGTGGGCATCCAAGGAAACGAGGATGCAGACGAGTTAGCCAAAACCGCAGCGGAAAACACAAATAAGAAAAACAAATACTATATGAAAAAGCCAATCTCAAAACTGAAACGGACACTCAAAGAGCTAACAATGAAACAATGGCAACTCGAGTGGGATTACGGGGATACAGGCAGGGAAACACATCAGTATTTTCCAACAGTAGGTGAAAGCAGACTCATAAGTGACTTTTTACTCTCACAACTCTACACAGCACATGGAGCATTTCCAGCGTATCTCCACAGATTTAATAAAGCGGACACTCCGGACTGTGCATGCGGCACGGAGGGTACGCCTAAACATTATCTCCTCCACTGCCCACTCACCCAACAGTACCACCTGGTAAACATAACAGCAAATAATGATAAACTGTGGCACGAACAATTAGGTAAAAACAAACACGTACAAAATAAAGCAAAAACAGTAATCAGGTGGCTCCAAGAAAACTGCGACAGTATCACAACATTAAAGCAAACAAATATATAAAACAGAAAGCCCTCTCATTTTGATAACCCAGCAGAAACATAATACTGTATGTCATGTGTTATATGTTGTATGTTAAAAAAAAAAAAAGGCTTAGGATTTTTTTTTCTCTTTTGCCAAAAAAAAAAAATGTATGTATATGTTTTATGTCCTTTAGCAGTGTGCGGTAGTCGCACAACATCAGCTGTAACCAGCAGGCCCGCAATAGGAGCCCCGCAACATATGAATTGCATGCACAACGAATATCACCAACGGTTCAGCAAGTTGTGCAATATGACATAGTAAGAAGCTTCAAACGCCCCCGACACTGCTTGTCCGTCCACTGTGTTGTGTTATTTAAAAAAAAAATTATATATAAAAGGTCTAGGAATCCCCTAATGCCAAAAAAAAAAAAAAAAAAAAAAAAAAAAAATTAAAAACTGCTTTTATTTTAAGTTTTTTCATTTATTATTTTATTTATTTATTTATTTATTAATTATTTAACTATTTTTTTTTATTTTATTATTACTAATTTTTATTTATTTAATTATTTATTTTTGACAGCTCGCCTCTTTATTTGGTGCAGTAGGACTCTGTCCGCACAAAATACCGGACCCGCTCTAATGGGGCAACCCAGGGAACCAGTTTTTCTCGGTGGGGTATGGTAGAAAGGTGGGTTCTTGTCTCTCTCTGTGCAACTCTCTCGTTTGTCTTGCTATTTGACGCAAAAATTTACCTCCATCAGCGGTACGACTTAGCTTTTCGGCCATCTTCTGCTTTTTTTTTTTTTCCCTCAAAATTTTTCCAACATTCAGCTAAGTTCAGTACCATTGTTTAGGCTCAAAAACATCCAGTCCCATTTCGTCTGGTAAGATGAGTACAAGGTGTGCGGCAATAAATCACAAAGTTAACCCAATGTGCAATAAACCACAAAGGTTACCAACAAAGCACTTAACCTAAACAGCCGACCTGGGTACTTGTCTTAGTGGTTCGCCACTTTGCCGGCAAAAAATTACATCATGTACGCTAATGGCGCCTGGTGCATGTAAAATCCGTCGTGGGTGCAAAGTCCTCCATGTTACCTGTGAATTATACCTCTGGAGGTGCCTTGCAGGTGACGGTCTCGTCATCTGATCAAGGCTCTAAATTACGAGACCATCTTGCGAAGCCAATTACAGTTCAAACAACAGGATGTACCATTAATTAACAGGCAAAACAAAGTATGCTCAACGACAAGCAAGTATTGCAGAAATGATGGCATGCGTAGAAAAGAAATCAGGTTTATTGCCGCTACGCGGTAATTAGGCGGTCGACCGCCCCGATACCAGGTATCTAACCCGTTAAGCTGAGATAACTCGACAGGTAGGGGCCTGGACATCGGTTAGAAAGAAAGAAAGCTCTTGTTGCGTTTGGTACGGATCTTGATCGAGCAATTCCTCCAATTCGGCGTCTTCGAACTTTTTCGGCTGGACCGGGCGCTCCTTGTCTTCGACGCTAAAATCACCATTTTTGAAGCGTCGAAACCACACTCTACATGATTTATCAGATGGCGCAGATTCACCATATACTTCCACAAGCGATCGATGCGCTTCAGCGGCACTTTTCTTCCAATTAAAAAAGAAAATCAAAACTTCCCGCAAATGTTGTTTATTTAGCACAAAACTCGACATATTGAATGCTCAGAAAACCAATATTGTTGTATAAAACTCGAAGCTTCGTTGACTGAATATGGTTGACAAAGGTCAAACCTTTCTAACAATGCCAAAAACATCTATCATTATTCAGTAAACAAATCAACCAGAGCCATCTATTGAAAACGGACCGAATTAATTTGTACTCCCAATAAAAATACGATGTTTTTTAAATAGTGACGTCATTTTCTCTTCAAATGTTCTTTAAAAGTTACTGTTTATGAAAAAGGCATCCATAATAATATTGTAATTCCCTTTTATCTGGATGCTGAATGACATAATTTTCCTCATTTGAAATTTCTCTTATTTTGATTTAGACAATAATTTTTATCATAAATTATTGTCTGTCATTTTATTTACATTATTAATATTATTTCTCAGTAAATATATATATATTTTTAACTCAATTAGTGCATAATTATACGCAATCATTTTAGAAAATAAATTTTTATTATCGAGAGAAAAGCTAAACTGTGTTGCCACCATTTTGAAGAAATGTCATGAAAAAGCATTTAAAATTAAAAATAAAATATAAAAATGGAAATAACTTAAGAAATAATTAAAATGGACACAACTACAAATAAATAGCTTTCATTTAAAAAAATAATTATCAATATCGGTTGACTAGAAAATTCAGGGCTGATGACACGACATTTTTAGCTTGTCTGAAAGAAATAGCATCGGATACTAAAAAAAAAACTTGATATTTTATTAATCTGACATGAAACAATTTATCCTTGATTTTTTAGAGATGACGGTAATTTTGATTCGACAATATTTATCATTTTATGACTCTAGTTCTAGTATACGACGTTATTACCTTATCATACTTATTGTACAATACACTTCAAACTACAGACTATCTCAGGAAACACCAGAAATATCCCACAATAATTTGACAAGATATGAAATACACAACAGATTTATGTAATAAACAAAGTATTTCCTAATAAATGTACAGTCTGAAGATCACAGAACTAACATCGCAAATTTGAGATCGAGTGTTATCTGTTACAATCTGCTTACAGTGATAAGGTCTACAAATGCAACAAATTAACTTTTATAAGATTGTTTATGATTCAGATGTCCCAGAGCCATTGTGCGCCAAAACCGTAGGTACTATCTTTCGGATTTCTTCATAATTACGCGTATTAATACATTTACTAAGGATTTGCAAGAAGTGTAAGCCACCGATTTTGACGAAAGTGGTATCATTTAAACGATCTCATTATGAGGAGTGAAAAACTCAAAGGAACTACCCGTTGGAATTTATCCGTTTTCGAGATATGCGACAATTTATGTCACGTAGATAATGAACACTTACTGAGAAACCGCAAAGAAGTAATCTTAGACTCAACTTTAACAAAAGGGGTATCGTTGGAAATATCTCATTGTGAGGCGCGAAAAACCCAATGGAACTACCCTCGGAATTGAGCCATTTTCGAGGTATGCGACAATTTATGTCACGCACTTAGTGAACACTTACAGGAAAAACATAAAAAAATTTTAGTCCCAACTTTGACGAAAGTGGTATTATTAAAAAGATCTCATTGTGAGGAGTGAAAAACTCAATGGAATCACCCGTTTAAATTGAGCCGTTTTCGAGATATGAGACAATTTATGTCACGTACTTATCGAACACTTACTGGAAAACCGCAAAAAATTTTAGCCTCAACTTTGACGAAAGTGGTGCCGTTGAACAGATATCATCGTAAGGAGTGAAAAATTCAATGAGGCTACCCGTCGAAAATGAGCTGCTTTCGAAATATCCGACAATTTATGTCACGTAGTTAATGCACACTTACACAGGAATCGCAAAATATTTTAGCCTTGATTAAGCGAAATTAGTATCTTTGAAAAAATACCATTGTGTGGTTTAAAAATACTCAATGGAATCAGCCATAAAAAATGAACTGTTTTCGAGATATCCGACAATTTGTGTCACACAATTTGTTTATTTATTATTTTAATTTAATACAATGTTGTTAATCTTGACATTTCATTAAATTTGCAATTAAGTAGCTTCATGTTAACTTAATTATGATATTTTTTAAAAATTAAGTATGTAATCAAAACAATTGTGAAAAAAGTGAAGAAAAATAATAGCTATAAATATGCAAGTTTGTGTGCAATCTGTGTGTTTGTTGCGCTATGCATTTATAGTATTCATGGATGATTGTTTTCTTGTATACAGAAGTGTGTAAAACATAATGGAAATTGACACCAGGAACATTTTGAAAAAAGCTGACAGTTGCACTTATTGCAGACCTTCTCTGGTATGTTGAAGCATACCTGTTTCACTGACTTGTAGGATGGAATGTCTCTTTGTATAGCGTTTTTGGGAAGCATACCGTCTAATGGCATCAAATACAGGGGCTGATAGTTGATTGTAGACGAGGTGATGCATTTTGAATAGAGCTTCCCTAGTTGTCATGCCCCATCCCCACACACGCTTCGGTGAGTAGAAAAATATTCAAGCATGCGTTTGATTACATGTTTGTAATCGTGGAATGTCTGCACATCGAGTGGCTTCAGATACTTTGTCGTACTAGGAGGAAAGAATATAGCCTCTACATTTTCTCCTAACTTCTCTTTCATGAGCTTAATGTTTCAGAATAAAGCTGAGAGATTTTTTTCCATTATTTTTTCTTGCACATTACTACGTAAAGATTCTTTGAATGGCTGGAGAGATAATTCTTGGAATGCATCTCTTCTGGTTACGATGTGGGTCACTTACCTGCTTTTTATTTAATATTCTTGCTTAAAATAGACTATAAATCTGACGGTTGCTTTAAAGTTTTCTAAACTTACTTCAATATTCTTGTCCATGGCCCACATTTTGAGGTGTCTATCATGAACTGTTCCCTTGTATTCTCGACAGATTTTACAAATTTAGCCCACAAATGACGACGAATTTAGTTCTGTTTTTGCAATGTATTGCCACCTTTCTCCAAATACTGCCGCCAACGCATAACTACTACGTGACTTGTCACTTTTCTGGACTGATTCTTTGCTGCTTTTAACCCTTTTTTGCCTTATTATATTCCTCAACTGATTTTTTCATTACTTTCAAAGAAACTTCCGGAACTTTTACTTGTTCTTTTTTCGTAGAGGCTTCATGCAGGATCATCTTCTAATTCTTTGTCATCTACGTCTGCAGCTATTATCATATCCATAGAATTATAAAATTCATTCTCAATCAAAAGTTTCAAAGTGTCAAAAATTCGGCGACTGATTTGATTTTCTACGTTGGTAGCTTCTCTATTCAACGTAGAGTTCCCAAAATGAGACAGTAACTGATTAGGAACAAGTGTAGAAATAACGGATTTGTCGGCGATTGCTTTACAACTGGAAGACCCACCGACAAATTCATTAGAATTGGCCCCGATTTCGCATTTCACAGGGGGTTCTCCTAAGCCAGCACGTTTAGGATGCGTTCTACAGGTGCTGGAAAAAATTAGCCATAGTACAGATCTTAGGAACATTTCACACTAGGCCATGCACCTGATGTAAAGATTTCTAGTCAGTTCGTGTGTAACTTGATAAGCAGTGCGGAATATCTTTTTTTAACATTCAATGTTTTATTCATAATACTGCACTTTTAAACAATAACACACATATCTAAACACTTTCTCAATTTCAAATTGACGACTGGTTGACAAACACCATTAGTTCGCACGCAACATCTTCGCTAACAACGATAGTCTTTGCCATCTTTCTTTTTCATTGCTTATCGTTACGACACTCTTTTCGATACGAGAGCGACGTTCTATTTAGACGAAAAAAGAAATAATTTCCAATCCAGATATATAAAACTAGCGTTCGCTTCTTACGAGCCGGTTGACATGATGTCAGTCATTATTTCAAACAAACGGTTTCTATGCTGTATTTTCTATTTTGTTTGTATATTTTATCTATTTCTCATCAGTAAGGGTTTCAAAACTTTGAATGCAGTGGTAAGATTTCCTACTATTTATATTTAATAAAAAAATAAACGTAGCAACCATATGCTTAAAGTCAGTGTCGAACCGAAACTTCATGACTGACGTCACAATGAAAGCAAGTATTGAAGTCATTACAATGTCCAAGTTTCATACAATAGAACCAGGCGAGAAGTTAGTACATGACAGATACACTCTATTTGCTAATCTGACTATTGAATTTCGACTTCTACATCCTTATTTATTATAAATAACAGCAAAAATACCTCTGTGGTATAAATTGTCACATATCTCAAAAGCGTCTCATTTCTGGTTTCTAGTTCTACATAATTTTCTATTCTTAACCACAATATCTTTTCAAAGATGTCACTTTCGTCAAAATCAATATCTTTTTTTTCGGTTCCCAAATAAGTGTGCACAAAATCAGTAATAAGTATGCAAAACGTGACATAAATTGTCGAATTTCTCGAAAACGGTTCAATTCCGACGGGTAGTTCCATTGAGTTTTTCACTCCTCACAACGATATCTTTTGAATGATACCACATTCGTCAAATTTGAGACTAAATTTTTTTGTGGTTTCCCAGTAAGTGTTCACTAGATACGTGACATAAATTGTCGCATATCTCGAAAACGGCCCAATTCCGACGGGTAGTTCCATTGAGTTTTCCCCTCCTCATAATGAAATATTTCCAACATTATCACCTTCGTCAAAATCGACGACTTACACTTCATGCAGTTCCCTAGTTAGTGTTATTACCCACCCCCTGGCGATATTATCGAAGGAAACCTTACATTATTTTGATATTGATTACATTCCGTACACTGATGCTTTAACTTTATTTTTTTAAACAATAGACAACAAAATAATTTCATCTGCCTCATTTCGGAAGTCCGGAACCTTCGTCGTATTATGTTTTAAAAGATTCCTTTTAACCCTTTCTTGACAATCAAATTTTTAAATAATCTCCGGCATCATGCGTGAAGAAATATATTTTTATGATTATTAAATTATATAATAGGAAAAATCTTCATTAAATTAAGGCGACTATTATAAAAAAGGGAGTATTCGATGTCCTGAAATCCTCAAACAAGTGCCCGTACAAAATAGAATTATTAATATGCAAAACATTCTGCATTATACAGTGGGTCCACTCTCAACGGTGGCCAATGGCTAATTCTAAATCATTAGTCATAGACATATTATTCCAATTTCAAAAATTCTTTAAATAAAAAAGGTAAAGATGTATTTTTAAGCGATTTAAATTTTAAAAATATTAAAAATTGCGAAATTAAAATTTTTATACAGTCCCCCGGTCCGATAAGTGATATTTAGTAAATTTTTACCACCGCTCTAACAAGTAAGACAAAAAAAGTCATTTGAAATTAAAACATTCCGAGTAATAGCTGTTTAATGTTAAATCTTTTTTTTTGGCTTGAAAATAGGGGTCAGTTACAAATTTACTTGAAATAAAAATAAATGTCAGATATCAAATTTAACATTAAATATTGAGGGCAAAAAATTGTACAATATTATTTTGAAACGTATGTTGATGTTTACATATTAAAGGAAAATATTCAAATTGTACTAAAAAATAAATAAAAAAAATGTTAAATTAACATACAAAAATCAACAGTCACAATTCGTTACAAAAAAATACATATGTAAAATTTTACTAGATTACTTTACCTAATAGAATTTGGTGTAATACTAAAAATGGTACGCACCTAAAATCGGATTAATATTATATTGTCATTGGATATAAATTAGTGTGCCAATTGAACTTCTATCGGGTATTTGGTGAGTTAAAATTTTAATATAAATTTTGAACTAGAAAAACATACATACTAACCTTATAAATAAAATAAAATCTAATCAAAATAACAAACATTCTTAAAATAAAATCGTGAAAAGAAACAGTTTCATTTCCTTACAAATAAAACACACATAAAATACAATTCAGGATAAAAATTTCAAAACTCCTCTTATCGCTTTTGTTTTCTCTAAAAGTCTATATGAATCTGCACTAAATCTAGAAGTCAATTAATTCAAATTAACACTACTGTAAAATTTATGCGTTCGCAGCACTTTCACTTATATCGCTTAAAAATATTTCATTTAAAACATTTTTGAAAATTGAATAATATATATGTGAAAATGGTTTAGGAATTACTCATTGGACAGCGTTGCAAGCGTGCTTTATAATATTTTAAGCACTTAGTGTACGTTCCCTTAAAGCTCAGTCCAACTCATCCAATTTCAGTTACAGAATTAAGTCCAATTTAAGTTAAATCGTGAAATAAAATTTCATAACTCGGCCAATTTTAATGTTAGATGAATGGGACTTTTTTGTATCGCTTTTTAGATTGATGGAAAATTTTTACTAATTATCCCTTATACGACCGAGCGACAGTATAAAAAGTTAATTTTTATAATTTATAATTTTTATTTATTTTTATTTTTTACCTAAATCAGTTAAAAAACTATTCTTTACCATTTTTGAAGCTTTTTTACAATTGGAACTATATGTCTATGATTAACGGTTTAAAAATTAGCGATTGGCCACCGTTGAGAATGGACACACTGCATATTACTATGTATTAATGCCTTATTAAATATACATAACGTATAGTGATTTTCAAATAAATTACATACATTTAATAAGACAAATCACTATGATTTTTATATTATAAGGTAAGTAAGGCGCACTAGCGACATATTACTAAGTGTATTACGTTAAAGGTTATTAAAGGTCACCTAGAAATTAACACCATATTTATAAGCTTAATTTATATAAAAGAGAAATTTATAGCAAAAGATAAATATGTATTAGTAGCCAAATATATGTTATATTCTGATCAAGGGACTAAAATAGATATATTCTGTAATTTGAACGCAGAGGTGAGAAATTGGTTTGGAATGTAAAAGTATGTAATATATTTCGTATCAAAAAATGCGCCCATAAATCAGTTTTTTTTATGCATTAAATACCATGCATGATAAATGGTGGTATTTAAATATAGATATGCTTGAAAGATAATTCAGATGCAGTCATAAAAGTAAAAATTAATATTTTAAACATCTTCATTTGCAAATAGTTAAGTATAAGTTTAAGTATAGTTAAAATATGATTTCGATTATTTGACAAAATAAAATTTTATTTTATCTTTTTTTTTTAATTTCATGATTACATCTTTATTTATAAAACATATAAATTTATGCCACTTACTTTTCCTAAGTACAATCTTATTACCTAAAAATCTACAAAGAGTGATTAATATTATTGAAAAACCATTCACTTTTTAAAATATTTGAGTTACGTAAAAAGTGTTTCGGTAAAAACGTATATTAAAAACAATTGACACACTACAGAAGTAAATTTTCCAAATGGGTGAAAGAAGCCCGGGCCAGGATTCGAGCAAATGATGTGTCGAAAGAAGCGGCCAATGCTCTTCCAACTGAGCCATCCCACACGAAGACTGGATAACAAATTCACTTCCCCAAACTTAATGATCACACAATCTGATTTGATCTTTTAGATCAACTGAACAGAATAAATCGATGGTTAATGTAAGGAACTGCAGAAAACGCTGCATACGCTATTATGTTACAATAATTTTTAACACGATTATTTAACCAGTAAATGAACTGTCATTCACCGATTTAAGATCGAAAAAATTCACGAATGAGTCAAACAACATACATTTACCGATTGAATAATCGTCTTATAAATTATTGTAATAGACATATTTTTGAAAAATAAGTAAAAATATATGTATATTTACAATGGTGGTCAAAAGTTTCCAGATAGTGAGTTTCTTTCATTTGTTTGGAAAGTCGTTTTAAAGAAAAAGAAGCGCAATCGAAGTGTTAAAAATATGCAAATGACTACAAACCACTTCATCAGTTTGATTTGATATAGAAGACACTTACTACAAAAAAAAGGAATTCGAAATTTGTTCCAAAATTGCTGGCCTTTCGTCATATCTTAGTTTTAGTAAGGGGGCGCTGCAATCGCGATTTTTGTTCCATTTTCAATATTGTGTCGACCAAAAGTTTATGAAGTTATGAATCAAATTCAAACAAATTTTTTGTGTAAGTGTATGGCTAAGGCAAAATGGTCCTCCCTGAATTTGAAAAAAATCCGCCGTGAGGGGGCGCTTCAATCTCGATTTTAGTTCCATTTTCAATATTATACCGACGAAAAGTTTATGAAGTTATGCATCGAATTGAACCAAATTTTTAAATGTTTGGCTATTGTTAGTTAGTCGTCCCTGAATTTGAAAAACAATTCGCCGAAAGGGGAGCTGCAATAGCGTTTTTTGTACCATTTTTAATATTGCATCCCCTAAAAGTGTACGAAGTTATTCTGAATTTGATAAAAAACTGCCTATCATTCTATTGTGCATCGGCTCGTTCAGAGAAGGAAACACGTTTTTACTCCGATTAGTTGACTAAAGCAGAAATTTAAGATGAAAATAAAACTTGGTATAGTATTGAACTAAAATTATTAAAGAATTAACATGAGTAACTATTTTTTTAAATAATTAAATGTACGTATGATGCACATCCAACTAGTTCTAGTTTTATTATTCTAATTCTATATTTTATCTATAATTATACAGAACTGTTTTTTTATAGAATCGAACAAATACGTGAAACTCTAAGAATTATTACGAAACAGAAAATTTTTGAATGACCACTGCTTTTGAATGAGTCGGAACTAATAAGGATGTAATTTAATTTAATTTAAATTACTCGTCTGCAGATGAAGGAATTATTAATGTTTACATACATCCTGACATTGTCGTTATAATTAATTGATTTAAATTGTAAGAGAATTATACGCATGGTATGCTGCATATCCGGAAGAATGAAAATAGACTGACTTTAAGTAAAATATTTTAAGTGATACCTGATGTGTTATAAGTATAGCTAAAATTGCTATTTCACTATACATAGCTAATATATATATAGCTAAAATATAGCTATATATCATAGCACATATATATAGCTAAAATTGCTATTTCACTATACTATATAATTATATTTCCTAAAAAAAATAGAAAAACAAAGATATTAATTTGCAAATAAGATTTAAAAAATGGCTATGACATATGTATATAAACCTGCTTTAATATATGTTAGATAAAATAATATTTAAATATTTGGATTTTAACTAATCTCTAAACATACAAAATTTATTTAAATATTTTCGTAATATTTTAGGGGTTTTTACATTTAAATATCGCAAAGGTAATATCGGAGTTTATTATATGTTAAATTCAATACACAAATGTTTTTGATTTTCACATCTGATTAGTAATTCCATAAGGTTGTACATATTGACTAGACATAGTTGAAAAAGAATCTTAAATAAATTGGTAGAAGCTGACAATTTTCTTTATTTTTTTCAACATTTATTCGGGATTTGTTTGATATAACTGATTCATAGCAATGTCAATCAAACCAGAAATGATTCGTAGTAAAAATGCAAAAATAAAAAACACCAACATTGAATGTTTTCATTTTAGATTATTGTTATTTACGTATATTAACCTCATCAGATCTGATGTATTCTATAGTAACACATTTTTTACCATTTTTAATTGTATATAAATAATAGTGAAAAAGATAAATTGGTGTGAATGGAGCATAACAGATATCAGAATTAAACAATATATTAATTTGTTCTTATGGCACCTTTTTAAACGAGTTACAACTTATATAACAATGAATTGCAGCAGAAACCTACGAAATGAAAACGTAAATGGTTTTACTGTGTTTTAAGATACCATTTGGTAAAAAAAAATTAAAATTAAAATTAAAATTAAAAAAAAAAGTTGTTCAATTTTTCTTAGATATAAATTTGTTAACATTAATCCATAACTGAAATTAAAGGAAAAAAAAGTACATAAATAAATCCTGGGGGCTGAATGAGTTAAGAATAATATATATTTAAATCGATAATGCTGAATAAAATTCTAATATATTACCCCCCCCCCCCCAATCTTAAATTATTTTCAATATAGAATCACAAAATTTCGTATTTAGTTTTAAGGGTGTTCGAAGTAGTAATGGATAACCATATACTCACTTTTCGCTTTCTTTTGTGCAAATATAACTGATGTATACTGCACTGTAATGTGCAGTTTTATTACTGTTGCTCCATTCGTTTACTTTTATAACTGCAGTTAAAATTATGTGATTTTTACCTGCTATGATAGAAACATTTTGTATAGCACAAAGTCATGTTTAACCTGTAACACTTTTACACTGTTAACACATTTTCTATAATATTACAGAGGATTTTAATCATTATCAGAAGTCTCTAGTAACATTACAAAGACAGGGATTCTGTTTAACAATAGAGAAAATATGTGGTAAGTTTGCAAGAGAATATAAATTAATATCATGAAAAATACAAAAGACTTTTTAAATTTATATTTTATGACAATTATTTAATTTTGTTTTCTAAATCAGTATGTCATTCAATCTTCAGTGTGTCTGAAAGAATTTGGATTTTTCGAGTAATTTTCAACTTCTGTATCATGTATTTTTGCACAATTTTTTCAAGCCATCTTGGGGTTTAAACCCGATATCTCTTGATAGTGAAAAAACAGCCTGCAGCCTAAGCTACAAGAGTTTGTGTTAGTTTGTTTAAAATATATCTTACATAATTCAGTGAAGAAAAGTTGATAAAAATTTCCACTAAGCCAGATGAAATTATTTTTCAATTTCTAAATTATTCTATTTTAGAAAGAAATAATAATAAACTATATTTTCATTTTATATATATATCTAATAAAATTAGAAAAATAATTTTATAAGTTTGTAATTTGAATTACAAGTTTTAACAACGGTAGAAATATATATTTGAATAAAGATGAAATTCCTACAATGAATTAAATATAACAGAAATGTCGATAAAATGGTGATCGAGAATCTCGATCAAATTCATTTAACCGAGAACTAGTGAAAATTTACAGAGAGTCTCAATTTTTTCTCTATTCTTAAGGAATTTTTAACATTGTAAGAATCTTCAAAAGGAACCCAATGTGAAAAAGTTACATCTAACAAATCTCCAAGAACCACCAAGTGCTTAACATTTAGAGTATAACTGCATTTCGTTCATAAATATCCTTTAAGATTTTTTTAAAGAGTAAATGTTTTTTAATATAGTGTATATTAAACATTTTATATCAGTGTCTTCTTAAATATAAGCAGTTTATTATAATGTTAATCCAAATATATATTATTAATAAATTCTTCATTAAGTGATAACTACAGAACGCTGTCGTCATGTTAATGAGATTAAGCTTTAAAGGTTAATAAGTACTTCTAGAAATTAATAGGATATATATAATCTTAATATTCGAATTTCAGAAATTTATAGCAGTGTCGAAATTTATATTTATATTAAATATTTATTAAAATGATTTGAGATACTTTGATTCGAACTTTAAAGCTATTAAAACAGAACGTTTTTATAATTTAAATATCAAGATACACTCTAATAATTTATAAGAGCTTTAAGTTTATAATATAGGCTAATTTATAATACCTTAAAATTTATAATGTAAGATAATTTATTATTCGTTATAAATTTTATTCGATATTTAATTATACACATAACATAAAATATAAAAACTCTATTTTTTTAAACACCAATCATACCTTTAATTATTTTCAAAACTCGGAAAATGTTGTTACACGACGATAACTAAAAACGTCTCTCTTTCAGATTTATAATCTTCTATTTTTTAGAGAAGTGGTATAAATAAGTTTTTACCTTTTGAGAAATAATTTTTAAAACTACAAAAAATAAAAATAAAAATAAATAAATAAATAATAATAATAATAATAATAATGTCTGAAACATAAATTCAGATGCTGTTTTCTAAAATGCAATTTTAAATTATTTTTATTTTTCTATACGGCGCACGAACTAAAAATTTAAAATGTGCGAGTTAAAAAGCAAATTTCAGTAAATATTATCAGTATTAAACCTTGCAATGATACATCTGCTTCTTGTACGACTGACAAATGTAACGTAACGGTTCTTTATCAAAATGTTTACTTTAATTGTTGCTCAAAAAATAGTATATTAGGGGTTAAACTTCTTTTTTTTAATTACTAGTTCATACCTATGTCATAAAGAAATAAAGTTTGTTCATTTATAGGGGATAATTTCATGAACTACCGAACCGATTTCAAAAGTAAAGGTACAAAGGCCCCGAATTAAACCTATGCTATTTCTTTTGTCGACTCCAATAACTCATACTGGGTGCAGGAGCAAAAACGTTCTAAAGTGCGATTTTTGCACTATAGAATTGCCTGGAAATATGAAATTTTGTGTGCTAATTACTTATAAGATATAAATAGTATCTAAGAACATTTCCTAAAAGATACGAAATTTAAAAGGTGTGAAAATGCACGAAAAACTTTCTGAAAACGCTTTAAATTAAGTAATTTTTTGAGGAATCTCTGAAACTAAAGAACCGATTAAAAAATTAATGTCAAATGATGGTGACAAACCTTGCTTAAACATAGCCTATATCTTATGTCGGTTTCTCTACCCCAAAGGGGTGATCTCAAACACTATTTTATCTTAAATTTATTGTTGTTCCCCTACCCCCCCCCCCCCACACACACACACGCACCGCCTGATTAAACCTTTACTGGAAAATTTAAAATCATACATGCCCTTTATTTCTTTGACGTTCAACTACGATTTGTCCAGATTTTTTTTAGAAATTTGCGAAAGAGTATAGAATTAATACCACCCGCTTTCTATTTTTCAATTTTTGGAGAACAGTGTTCAACACTAATTATAGATAAATCACTATTAAATGTTATGTTTTATTTCATGTTTATTTTTAAGGCGATAGAAACATTGATGTGTCGTTCATTTGCACCGTCATATTTGTTATTTGGAAGAATTATCTTTTTTTTCTTTCTAAAAAGACCGTGCAATATATATATATGTACACCAAACGTGTAAAAGTGCAATGCTGTATCGAATAATTCCAACAAACATAGATATTAACCATACAGAAATATCAATTTTTATCTGTATAAGCTTTAATAAAAAATAAATTGCAAATATATGCATATACATACATACATACATATATATATATATATATATATATAGAGAGAGAGAGAGAGAGAGAGAGAGATAGACAGATATACCTGCGATTTATTCTTTCTTCACAATAACTTAAATAATAATTTTCTTTTATGTCTAACAATATAAAAATGTGCTGCATTCTACGGAATATTGATAATACAAAATTGAAAATATAAAAAATATAGTTAGGAAATTTAAATATAAAGAAATTTAAAACATTAAGTTTCAACATTAAAACCTTAAGTACATCATTGTGATACTTAGCTTCGCTTTATCATGAAAAAAATATAATCGAAATAACATATCCTGTTGAAACAATTTTGAACACAATTATATTATTCAGGAATTACGAAATCTGGCCTTCAAAAACGTTTAGCTTCCCTACAAATTAATGCTGTATCTTTATAGGTCCATCACGCTAATAAACATAATTTATACAGATAGCTAACTAAATATTAATATGCAAAATGAGATGTGAAATATGGAACAGAAAATGAAAGCTATTAGTGTATGATGTTTCAGTAATTCAAATACATTAGTAGTAAATTTTCGGATGAAGTCGAAGTTACACTATATGTATCATCGAGAATAAAATGGTCATATACCTTAGATTATGGAAGTCGAAGTTACACTATATGTATCATCGAGAATAAAATGGTCATATACCTTAGATTATGGAAGTTACGTTGAGCAGTTAAAGATAATAATTATTCTTGGGAAATAAGAAATATTGGATCACGAGGAAAGCTCTGCATTTTTTTTCTTTTTAATTATACATTTCAATAAGAACGTACAAAAAATAAGGAAATTTTGTTGAATCGCAAAAGCACCATTTTGTTGTAGGACCATCCATCGTTTTGGCAGCTGAAAAATTCAGTTAAAAATGTCATTAGATTTATTCGTAATGAATATATCAAAGCGGTACTTGACAGTCTCCAAAAAAGTGAACTTCTGGCCCTTCATAGAAATTTGAAGTAACGAGAAAAGGTGAAGATCTGACAGGACAAGATATGGTGAATATGCTCTGTGACAGAAAACTTCAAAACCATACACATTAAGGTGTTTCCTTACATTAATCGCAATGCACTGACGAACATTAACATGTTAGAGCACAATACCACAACGATTCGCCAGTTCTGGTTGCATTTCTTCCATTTTTGTTTTCAAAACTGCCATACGGGAACAACATCTTTCCTATTTTATTGTCATTTATTTTATTTACTGTCGCAATAGAAACATTTCGGATTATGTTGCCTTTCACTAGTCGGAAAAGGCAATGTTCTATAATAGTTGTTCTTTGTGTGTTTTTGTCTCGTTTAACAATATAATCTTTGGCGTCCTCTATCAAGTTTGCATTCTTATTCCGATTTTGTATACTTGGGGAAAGTTGTTTTATTGGGTTGTGAGACTATTACTTCTGAAAGTTTTGTCCATTTTTAAGAAATACCCAGTATACATATATATACATATGCATGCATGCCTATTAGGGTGGAGCGAAAAAAATTATTTTTTAAATATCAAAAACGGGTAGGTGCCAAAAGTTGCCTTTATACTGGTACATCAACTGTGTGAAATTTTACCGCAGAAAAAAAAAGGTTAAGTCTGCGCTTTTGCTCCAAAAATCGAAATTTTGGGTAAAATTTGTCATTTTTTGACATTTTTTCAAAGAAATTAAAAAATTTCTACAGAGCTGGTTATTATTTAAAAGTGTTACTTGAACCTTTATATTTTTCTGCCTAACATATTTAAACTGTAAAACAATATCATTATTCCGTATAGCTGGAGCACAACAAACAACTTTTGTTAAGAAAACGGCATTACCACTCTATTGGGACATAAAATGAATTGTTAATTTTAATACAGATCTTCTTCTCAAAACTACCTTGGACATACGTCGTGGAGCTGGCTATATTTCATATACCATCCGTCCAACTATTCGATCATCTTAGTACAGTGTTTTATTTATATATTGATTTGTAATTTTCTTTATCAAAATTTGGTATGTTTTCGATGTATCCACCTAGTTTATCTGTTCTTTGTATCCACATGCTGCTGTGACTATCTTAATGCATATTTTTACAGCTTATACAAAAAAATGATAAGCAGAGTAATGTACGTGAATATTATTAAGGTGATCTATTCGGCCATCTATTATCTTTATCAAACTTACATCCAGTTGATGAAAGTGATTGGAAGTTCTGTTACCACAACATTTTTCAGTCAATTATATATTTTTACGTAATGACCTGTTTCAAAGATGATTTCAGGTATTTCATCTATAAGTATGCTATCATTTATTCTGCTTTTGCATTTTTTATATGTTGAGAAGCAAGCTGTTTAATGCGATTTCTGGTGATCGTCAGAGAGAATTGCAACGGGAATTTGTCCTGCACGTGCAGAGCAACCGTTGTTGTAAATAACGTTTTTTTTGTATTAGTTTTATGCCGTTTTCTGTTTTCGTAGCCAGGTAATTTCCCATTAACTTTTAGATCCCCATTTTATAAGTGAACAGTATTTGATGGTGAACTATCCTGGGCATATACTTATGCATAGTACTTTTTGAGAGAATGTACAAAATCTAATCCGCTATAAGTACTCATATAAATTTAGGAGAATTCTATTTGTTGCTGTGAACCATTTTGCATTGGGTAAACTTATAATTGTGTATAATAATGGATCATATGCTACTTCAACTCCAGTGAATTTTTAGAGAAGTCGATATAAACGTTTAATCTTTTGAAAAAATGTCAAAAATGACAAATTTTACCCAAAATTTTAATTTTTGGAGCAAAAGCGCAGACTCAAGCCATTTTTTTCAGGTGTAAAATTTCACGCAGTTGATGTATTAGTATAAAGGCAATTTTTGGCACCTACCCGTTTTAGAGTTTTAAAAAATTATTTTTTCCGCTCCACCCTAATGCCTATAGATAGTATGTTAGGGTGGAGCTTAAAAGCCATGATTTTTTTTTTATGTTATTGCTTTTACAAGTCTCACCCTTTTATTTTGTTCCTTTTGTTATAAAAACACTAGAAAAAAGTTTTAACAATAAATTTTATTATTTAAAGGTAGCTCAATGGTATCAAAATTTATAAAATTAGAAAAAAATAAGACTATTAACTATACAAATGCCGAATGTGTACTTACATATTTTGAATGTTTTAAGTATAACAATTTATTTAATTTACTGTACAAATAAGTAGCTTTTTATTTTATGATAAATTTTACAGATTTTGTATAGGTTAAGAAAAAATTCTTCTTGCCATTTGAGTACATTTTGCGGTGATTTTTAACAACTTGTAGTACAAATTGTAGTTCCGTTTCATCATAAGTTATCAATCCACCTTATTCCTGAATAAATGTAACCGCACGTTCATCATGGCTATTTATCAATTGTAGGGGTTTTGTAATCTAATTAGCCTGTTAATATAATCATTGCTTGACTCCCATATGTCATGATCAACTGTAAGACATCCAACTGGAAATTCTAACAAATGAAATAACATGATTGACATGGCTGCAACAAAATCTTCCAATTTTCATTCTGGAATTAATAAGGAGCAACACTGACTCACTTGGTGTAATTTTAAGCTTGGCTTTTCGGAATTAGCTTCATTCTGAAAAGCACTAAGCGTAAAGTAATAACAATGCGTCCCTTGGTTCGTACTTACAGGGCTCTCAAATGAAACTAATTCACACAAATCCTTCTGACAAATAAAACAAGAAATTAGCAAATTTAAGTGATGATGACTTGGAAATAGCTGAATGTGTTGATGAGTATTGAAGTAGGAATTTTAGCAGCAACAGATCGCTATAAGAAGCGAATAAAGGTGTGGGGCAGAGATCTAACCTTTCAAATATACACAGACTGTGAAAACATATACATGATACACACTTTCTTCCTCTTTTGAAGTCAATTTAAATCAAGCATTGAACATCCAGATTGTATGATAATATACTATTGGTGACATCATCAAATGAAATTCCCTGTTATTACTTGTGATCAATGAAAAACCAATATTCTAAAAAAAAAATTCAAATAGTGCAACTTCGGATGAAGATTTGACTCCTATACATATTCCAAACACAGTACTAATTATTAGTCGCATATTGTGATGCCTGCAAACAAGTGACAAAAGCTCTTTTTTTATTGTTTGCTCTAAAAGTACATATGCAGCACAATTTAAATCAATGTTTGAATTAGTAATGTTGATGCATATTGCTTGAGTATTATCTGCTATATTCCAGTCTTGAATTTTCTCAAGTATTCTGCATGAGTTTTTCCTGTGACAGATGTTGAACAGTCCGTAGTTGAATAACTTTCTCAAAAATTAATCCTGGCAATCAATAAACCTTTTCTTTTTCAGTCAAATCATACATTAATTTTCCACCCCAATGAATTTCAAAAATAGTATTGCTTTGAAACCTAATTTTTATTTTTTATATTCCTCAATTCTCTCAAACATTATTTGTCCACGAATTGAGTCTGTTAAATATATTTTCTTCTATAAATGTATTTTAAAAGATGGAATTTATTTTTCTTTCACATAGCACACGAGCACGCATATATTTATCATTGCTTATGCATTAGAAATTTTCAAATCATTGAGCTACCTCTAAAATTTTTCATATGCATTAATATTTTGCCTGATTTATTTTTTCATAAAAAAGAATAATTTAAAGGGTGAACAGATTACATTATCAAACTTAAAAAATAATCTCCGTCCTTATATATGTACATAGTTTAGCTGTTGAACAGAGCAAACTTATATTGTGTACAATGCGACTATCTACCGCATGGCAGATTTCTTCACAGAATAGGAAAAATAATGTGAAGCCATGCCAACGACTTTCATGGAATTCCATGGCTTCACCATGACAGATTTGCCCTATCCGGCGGCATTTTCAGAAAGAATCACGTTTTGAGCACCAGCCTTGGCGAGTTGGCGAAAGCGAGAACGTTCAGCTAGCTGTATCGCCAAACACAAAATAAACTAAGTTCAAATTTGTCATAAAACATATGATTAATAGGATTATATTTATTACAAGCGAATCTTTACTAGTGACTACTGTTTTTAATTAACTTCTCAATTTCTTCGAACATAGCGAGTTAAGGAAATAATATTTTTGAATTGAGAGAAAAAAGAAAAAAAAACTATGTTTAGATGTTATGTAAAATTTAAAGCAATTTAATCTGAAAAGCTCTTTGTTTTAAACTATGTTTTAATCGTAAACAACGGTGAATAACATTTCCTCATATTATAGACTTTGCTTGATAACATTTACGGAAAAACTAATGAACAGAAAGCGCGAACGCTTTGCAGAAGGAAGGGTTGCTATTCGCTAGGTGTTTGACGTCACAAACAAGAAAGGATGCGTAGCAGTGATTTCATCTCCGCGCCAATCGTTTTTCTGTTGATAAGGTACTCAAAACGTGATTATTTCTGAAAATGCTATCCGGCGACTTTATCCTCCTTCTCCTATTTTAAAAAAAAATCTCTAATATATTTTATAATTTCTTGAAAACATTAGGTTAAATATATTTCATTTACAATGAACTAAGATGTTTAAAATATTTCTGATTTATAAATATAAATGATAGCTTTATAAAATTATATGAATAAAATAAATTCAAATGATTAATATTTTATAAAATTTTTAATTGTTTTATATTAAATTTTTATTAAATTTAAGCAACATTTTCTGCAAAATAATATATTGTTTTCCTATTAGTGTGTATTATTTTTAAAAAAGCAAGACTTCTGCAATATTTTTATTTCATCTTACTCATGTAACTACTAAAGCCATTTATATTATCCCAGGAACTTAAATTCACCAAAACTTTTCAAACATTTTAAAAAATCATTAAAGTGCAGATAAAATCATTTTCTGAACTTTAATGATTTTCCTTTAACGATCTTTTTTATCACACTTTATGAGAATTTAATTGCTTAAAAATCATTAAACTGAAACATTTAAAATGTTTTCGTACAATATTCAGGGAAACTTTTAAGTACAATGCTTTCTTCTAATATTGTTAAATTGTGCTTACACAATAACCCTGAGTTTATCTTCCCCATGACTAATATGTATTTTTTTTAATTTCTCGGCATTTCACAAGTAAATGTCATACCAAAATTAAAAATGTTAAAAGTTTGAAGTGAAAGTTTATATTCAAACTTCATATTTTCTATTTATTTATTCTTTTTTATAATTTATTTATTCTCTCTTAAATGTAAACTGCTTTGTACTTTTATACACAAATAATAAAACATCAGTTAAGAAATCAAAATTATATTTCACTTCTTTAAAATACACATTTTAAATGAAGTATAATCGGATTACCAAAGACCATTTTTGTTTTGGAAGTGAGCGTTCATTTTATGTTTGCAGCGGTAACAATTTAGGAATAAAATCCCCATAGTATATTAAATTGCAGAATAAAAATTTTCAGTGACGAATTTGTAACGAAATCGGGCGCGATTTGCACATCCATGGTCCAGATAGACAGAAAATTACGCATGATGACTTTGTAGTGAGATTTTATAGATATGACTCTATAGTACATTTGGCTAAACGTTCCGCAAAAAAAAAAAAAAAAAAAAAAAAAAAAAAAAAAAAAAACTTGTAATAGACATAATGTAATACAATATATATATATATAATCATTGTTCTAATCATTCTATTAATTTTAAAAGTTATGCACATTATCATTTTAATCTCACCGAGATTTTACGATGCGTGATTTATTAACTTTTATTTAAATATATCAAAACATGTGGCTGGCAGACATCTCTTGCGACCGCATTTTGTTACATGACTTTATGCAGCTAAAGTATATTAGCTATATTTTTAGTATGCAATTCTTAAACAAAAATTTTTATTGGAATTGGACAGATATTAAATAGAATTGAATAGATACTTACCTATTAAAATGTAATGTTGACATTTTCTGTGGCTCTTAAATCGATGACTTCCGGTTTCTTAAAATTCTGCTTTTCAGTATCGTCGAACCAAAAGTAAAAAGCGTTAGGAATTCTAAATGTCTGAACTTTAATTTGAAATAATTAAAACAAAAAAAGACATTTTTTGCAAAACTAGCTGTTTTAGAGTAGGAAAATACCTTAAACAAATGAGAACTTGTTGCTATAATTTTTTCTAACATAGATTTTTCGTTTTATGATCTGTAATGTTTTATGATTTCATTGAATCATGTTCCCTGCAGGAAAACATTTTATTATCTTTCTTTCACCATTTAAGGGGCCTTGTATCTTTTTAAACTCGTTGAAAATCAACAAAACCATTGAAGGTTTAAATTGGCGTATCTCCATTATTTTACTTATGTATAGACATGAAAATTTGGGTTTTGATTAAACAGATAATGTTTTTTAATGTAATACTACTAGATACTGACTAGTCTTTTACAGAATTTGTGTACTGTTGAAATTAAAATATCTCATTTTTTTTCACTCTGTAAGTCATTGCGCGCACGATAACTTGAGAACGTATGTATGGATTATTATGAAATTATGTGTAGATATTAAACAGATATGTTTTTTTTTAATGAACTACATTTAAGTATTTAGAGTGGTAATAATTTTAGTTATGACTAGTTTTATTGATTTAAAAAATATAATTTTTTGATTTTTTTAAACAAAAGTATTGAGTTTTTATAGTTAATGACATAGTTTTGATCTAAGAGTAGTTCATTTTAAAAATACATATATGCATATTAAATACATTTAGTTTCATAAAATTCTATACTTATGTTCTCACAATATCATGCGCGCAATGACTTACAGAGTGAAATAAAGATATGTTTTAAATTCAACAGTGCACAAATTCTGAAAAAGACTAGTCAGTATCTGGGGTAGTGTATTAAAAAACATAATCCGTTTAATCAAAATCCAAAATTTTATGTCTATGCGTAAAAAAAATAAAGGAGTTACACTAATTAAAACTTTCAATGCTTTTACAGATTTTCGGCGAGTTTAAAGGTACTAGACGCCTTAAATCTGCGGCTTAAACTGTCTTAAGCAAAGTTATTTCAATACTTCCTATGAGCTATAAATTACAGTAACTAAACAAGCATTAAAGAAAGAAACATTCTGTATAGATACATTTTTTCAGGTGATAAATTTAAATGTTTTGCATTTTTAAAACAGATGTTCAGTAATTTATCAAACAATACATGATTAATTTTTGTTCATTGTAATGAAAAACAAATTTATTAGACAATAAATTTATGCTGCATAAAACAATACAATAACAAACACAACAAAAATTTTGGGATAAATTAATTTTGAAATTACTCTGATTAAAATCAATTCAAACCGATATGATTAATTAAGGACATTGTATAGCGATTTTTTGAATGAAGATAAATAAATTAATTACTTTTAAAATATACTTTATAAAAGAAATAAATTATCTTCATTTCACATTTCATATTCGTATTATATATATATATATATATTTAACATCTTCTGATATTTATGTAAACTAAATACTATATGATAAATAAATTTCTTTACACATAATTTTGTGTATAAAGGATTAAAAACATCTATTTTATATCTAGAAATAAAATAGCTTTATTTTAACGAATCTTAAAACTTTTCTTTGTTTAATTTTCAGACAACACGGTTATCTTTCTGTCGTTGTAATTTCTGAGATATACTCTGAAGATTTTATACATCGTTAACTGCTATTAAGAGATATCTGTAAACATTCTTTCAAAATATATTCCTTAAGATGTTAATAATCGTAACAAATAACTTTAAAGTTTGTTTCTGGACTTTGGAAGAATGCCTGTATATATCAACCATATGCAACGCTTTGAAAATAAGATCTTTAAAAATGCAGTATGTATCATCTTTCTTTAATTTTGCAGGAAATTAGGAATGAAAATTATTTATAAACTATTTTATAAACAAATTTCACAATTACTAATTAGAATTTAATGTTAAATCTGACAACTGAATTCGAATTTTTTAAATAACTATGCAAAAGTGCATTTCTAATAAAGCGTTTTACTAATATTATCTAATAATTTCCAGATTATGCTATAGTCGGAAGAATTATGAGTTATTTGTTCTCAAAAATACCAATATCTATGTTTTATCCTATCTTTATTTATACTTATTCTAAACATTAAGTATTTCAGACATACAGAAATTACAATTGCCTAGGAATACAAAAGTCTAGTTTTAACAAATTGTAAACTTTCTTTAACTTTTCGACAAAACTCAGTTCTCATCCTCTTCGTTGTAATTATAGATATTTAATGGATTACTTGAAAATTTAATGGATCGTTAAATGGAATTAAGAAATATCAGAAAACTTTCTTTCGAAAAGCTTTCATTAGGTGCTAGCAGTCGTAGCGAATAAGTTTGTTTCAGGATTTTAGAAGAATGCTTGTATATATTAACCATAATCTGTATTTTAAAAAAGAAGAGCTCTAGATGTGTATTATGTGTCAGGGTCATTCCATGCTATCTTACGTTACATTTAGAACAATTCACTGCAGTAATTTTAGTATTATAACGCTAAAAAATATTTAAATGTCAAATGAACATGATTTATCAATGAAACCTATCTAAGGGTCAATCTGGATGAAAACTACCAAAAAATGATAATGAAAATTAGACTTTTTATGATAACTTATGTTTCTTTTTTAGTAATGGCAGTTATCATAGTAAATAAAACTACGAAAATTTAAGAAATAACATTAAAATTAGATAGTTTTTATCTAAATTGAAATTTGAATAAGTTTAATTAGCAAACAATATCAAATTTACATTTTTAATTTTTTTGTGCGTGTTATAATAATAAAATTATTGAAAAAATGTCAAAATATAACGATGTTACCATGGAATGACCCAATTATCAGAAATTAATTTTGAAGGAAATTAAATTAATTAACAATTTAAAATATACTCTGTTACTGAAAAAAACTTTTCTTCACTACACATTTATATTACATATATTTATTATATTAATTTTTAACACGTTTACCGATATTTATGTAAGCTAAATACTATGGTAGACATATTTCAATCGTCATAATTTGGTGCGTAAAAGGTTGAAATTTATATATTTTATCGCTATGAATAAAATACTCTTACTTTGAAAAATCGTAAGCTCTCTATTTCTTTAACTTTCAGGCAAAAGTTCTCATCCTATCGATCTAATTAGTGAGATTAACTCTAAAGATTTAATGGATAGTTAACAACAGTTAAGAAATATCTGCAAACTTCCTTTCGAAAGACATTCATTAGATGTTAGTAATCATAGCGAATAAAATTAAAGTTTGTTTGAGGATTTCTCAAGAATGTATATATTAATCATATGCAGTGCTTTACAAAGAAAATGATTACAAATGTATAAAGTTTTATATTTCTACGATTTTGCAATAAATTAGAGATAAAATTATATTAAAATTAATTTTAAAAACAAATTACAAAATAATGAATTACTGTGTGATACTAAATTTAACAGCTGAATTCAAATTTTAGAAATAGCTATGCAGAAAATGTTTTTTCTAATAATGTGTTTTGATGATATTATCTGATATTATCCACATTATCTCATTGTCAAAAACAAAGTCGAATTTCTTTTCAAAAATATTATTTTCTGCATTATATTTTGTTGTAAGTAGAGATTTTTATTCTGAAGATTTAATGGATCGTTAACTGGAGTTGAGAATATCTGTAAAAAATTGTTCATAGGATATTCAGTAGATAAAAAATAATGTAGCAAATAACATTAAAGTCTGTTTTAGGACTTTGGAAGAATGCCTGTATATATTAACCATATGCAGCGCTTTGAAAATAAAATCTTTAAATATGCAGTGTTTAATATCTTTCTTTAATTTTGCAGGAAATTAAAAATGAAAATTAATTGTAAAATATTTTATAAACAAATTACATAATTACTCATTAGAATTTGATGGTAAATTTGACAACTGAATTCGAATTTTTAAAATAACTATGCAGAAAGTGCATTTCTAATAATGCGTTTTACTTATTTTATCTAATAATTTCCACATTATGCTATTGTTGTAAGAATAATTCCTTACCTGTTCTCAAAAATACTAATAGCTATAATTTATCCTATCTTTATTTATACTTAATCTAAACATTTATTATTTCCGACATACAGAAATTATAGTTGTCTAGGAATAAAATTGTCCAACTTTAACAAACCGTGAGCTTTCTTTAAATTTCCGACAAATCCTAGTTCTCTTCCTGTTCATTGTAATTATAGATATTTAATAGATTATTTGAAGATTTATAGGATCGTTAACTTGAGTTTATAAATATCAGAAAACTTTATTTCCTAAGGCTTTCATTAGGTGCTAGTAGTCGTAGCGAATACGTTTGTTTCAGGACTGCGTAAGAATGCTTGTATATTATTAACCATAGTCTGTATTTTAAAGAGAAAATCGCTAGATGTGAATTATATATCGTCTTAAATTGATTTTGTAGGAAAATAAATTAATTAACAATTTAAAATATGCTCTATTACTGAAAAAAACTTTCCTTAACTACAAATTTGTATTAAGGTATTCTGGGGTAATAACGCCATTCTAAGGTCTACCAATTTTCACGGCTTAGTTTTAGACTGCAATTTTCAAAGAAATATGGGATTTGATGCAGCAACTCATTGACTATCTATATAAAAAAATAATTTCACAGATATGTATTCATAAAATATAATGGTGTGATTTCTTGACAAATGCTATTTGAAGTTATTATCCACCTATGTGGATAATAACGCCATGCAAGCAGAATTATAAAATAGGATGGAATATTCCCACGTAGATTGCCCAATTCTAAAATTACAAACTCTACGACCCTAAAAATTGACAAACTACACTATAATCGATAGAAAATGTATATTTTTGGTGAAAGTGTAAAGTAGAATGAGGAGGGGTGGGGCAAAAGAATATCAGATCCTGAAGGGGGTTTTTTTTTTCTTAAAAAGGACCACTTAAATAGAATTGTTAGGAAGATTGCATGGTTTAACTGCGTTTATCTAAATGAGTATTTATGTTTCCATGTATGCATTTTATGCGATAGAAAAGATACAATTTTTTGTGAATGTGAAAGAAAAAGGAGTGAGGGAGGGATTCAACAGAATATAACACCCTATAACAACCTCTTTAGTTAAAAAGTCCCGCTTAAATATATTTATAGGAAACATTGCTCGGTTTTATCCATTTTTAATGCAATATTTTTATCATGTGAAATTTTATAATATCCAGAGATATGTGTGATAAATATTTTTTTTAACACTGTTATAGAATTATTTTAAATATTTAAATATAATTTAAATATTTTTAGCCCGTAAACATCACATTAATGCGGATTTGCGCAAACCAAAAGTTAAAATGACGGCGTGATATAAATTTGTACTTTAATTAATTAAAATGCGGACAAATTTCATTAATCATAATTTGGTGCTCAGAGAATTAAAATATATTTATATTTTATCGCTAGGAATAAAACAGCGTTATTTTAACAAAATGTAAACTTTCTATTTCTTTAACTTTCAGACAAAACTTCTCTTCCTGTCGGTGCAATTAGTGAGATTTACTCTAAAGATTTAATGGATCGTTAACAACAGTTAAGAAATATCTACAAACTTCCTTTCAAAAGACTTTCATTATATGTTAGTAATCGTAGCGAATAAAATTGAAGTTTGTTTCGGGATTTCTTACGAATGCATACACTGTAAAAAAAAAAAAAAAATTCAAGAGGTTACTAAAAATTTTTTAGTAAATATGAATTCCACAGAATTTTTTAGTAACCATTACAAGCTTTTTTTTTTTTTTTTTTTGCAAGTGAAACAAGCATTTCTTTTTTAAACTGAACAAAAGAATATTTTGTATAACTAACTTAAAATTTTTTAGTATGAGCCACCAAGCAAATTTTAGTAATAGCTCCAAAATTATTTTTAATAACAATTACGTGCGTCCGAAGGACAAAAGCTTCCTTCGAACTGCATCCAGACTTCTGAAGCGATAGATTTTCGGCAAAAACGCAATAGATGGCAGCACCAAACATTGCTACCAGCTCCAACAGGAAATTCATAACCCCTTTATTATAGAGTACTTACACTACATACATTCGGAGCGTCTTTGGCGCTGTCCAGTATTGAACCCGGGACCTTTTAGCCTGGAGTCCGTTACTATAACCACTATGCTATCCAGGCCACGCCAAGTGAGTTTTAGTAATAGCTATTAAAAATATAAAATTATTAACTCTATTCGTTGCTAACTTTTTTCTAGTAATTCTTACAGATTTTCTAGTAACCGACTAAGATTACTAAACATTTTTTAGCAATTACAAGGATTACTAAAGTTTTTTTAGTAGATCGACCCTTTTTTTTACAGTGTACATTAATCCTATTCAGCGCTTTAAAAAGAAAATGTTTAAAAATGTATTATGCATCATATTTCTTTAATTTCGAAGGAGATTAGAGATGAAAATAAATTAAAAATTAATTTAAAAAAACAAATTTAGAAATAATTAATCAGTGTGCGATTTTGATGTCAATATCTGAATTAGAATTTTAAGAAGAGCTATGCGGATAACGTATTTTGATAGTATTATCTGATATTATCCACATTATCCCATTGTCTGAAACATAAAGTATAATTTCTTCTAAAAGATATTATTATCTGTATTATATTTCGTTATAAGTAGAGATATTTACTCTGAATAATTAATGGATGGCTATTTAGAGTTAAGAAATACTGTAAACTTTTTTTCGAAAGACATCCATTATGTTCCAGTAATCTTACGAATAAATACAAAGTTTGTTTCTGGATTTTATTATTCTTGTATACATTAACCATAATTTTATTTTAAAAATAAAAACTCTAAAAGTGTATTATTTGTTATCTTCCATTAATTTTGAAGGAAATTAAATGATTTAATTCTTTTAAATATGCTCTATTATTGAAAAAACTTACCTTCATTACACATTTGTATGATATATATTTTTAACGCATCTTCCGATATTTATTTAAGCTAAATACTGTGACATACAAATTTTTTAGTCATTATGTGGTGCGTAAAGGATTAAAATATATCTATTTTATTTCTAGGAATAAAATAATCTTATTTTAACAAATCTTATTCTAATAAAATACGTAAGCAGAATATGTATTTCTATAATGAATTTTGCTAATATTATCTGATAATTTCCACATTATGGCATAGTCAGAAATGACATGAACGATTTCTTCTCAAAAATATTACTATTTTTATTTTAGACTCTCTTTAAAAAAATCGGCGATTTTAACTCCGTGTGTGTGCATTTTCACTCCTTTCCAGTATTAAAAATGCACTTATCCAATATGAATGGATTTCGTGTATCATGTGGAGTATTTATTGTAATTCCTTTTTGATAAGATATTTTCACTCCTTTTTTGACTAAATCAATCGGCAAACCAAGCGACTGCACTCCTGATTGACAATTAATTTTTATGTCCTGTTCTTGCAGCATTTAGGAAACAAAACACAATATTTCACGCTTATTTTGAGAAACTATTATTATTATTTTTAATGTAAATTTCCTAATTTGAAAAATATAATATTTTAAAATTCCATTTTGTTTTAAATTAATCCAGATACAGAAGAAATTTTGCTTTCATTTCCGAAAGACAAATTTAATACTACTACTAATAATAACAGTGAAAGATGGATAGCGATATAACAAAACAAGATTTTCTCTCCTGTTAATATTCTCAAGTGCATTGTTTTTATTTTATCTTTCTTATGATGTTTTTTTTAAAGTATTTTTATTTTGTATTAACGTTCTTAGTTTTAATCCGGAAATGTAGAATTATTTAATTATTTCTGATATTATTATATCTTCTTAATATATTTTTCGGGTGTATAATTCTTAAATCGTAAACTCTCTTTAACTTTCAGACAAAACTTAGTTTCTTTTCTGTCGTTGTAATTACAGATATTTACTCTGAAGATTTAATGGATCGTTAGCCGGCGTAAAGAAACATGTGTAAACATTCTACAGAAAGGCATTGAACATGCTAACCATAATCTGTATTTAAAAAAAAAATCACTTAAAGTACATTTGTGTATCATCTTTGATTGAGTTTGAAGGAAAATAAATTAATTAACATTTTAAAATAAGCTTTATTACTGAAATATAAAATTTCCATTTCGCATATGTATTGTATATACCTTTTAACACATTCTCCAAAATTTATTTACGCTAAATATTATGGTAGACAAATTTCTTTAGTAATTATTCAGAAAGTAAAATATTAAAATTTATATATTTTATCACTGGGAATAAAATAGTCTTAACTTAAAAGATCGCAAACTTTCTCTTTCTTTAACTTTCGGACAAAAATGAGTTCGTTTCCTGTCGTTGTAATTAGAAAGATTCACTCCGAAGATTTAATGGATCGTTAACTGGAGTTGAGAGATAGCTACAAACTTTCTTTCGAAAATCATACATTAGATGTTAGCAAATGTACCAAATAAAACTAAGGTTTGTTTCAGAATTTCACAAGAATGCTTGTATATATTAACTGTATGCTGTGTTTTAAAATAGAAAATCTTTAAAATTTATTAAATGTCATCTTCGTTTAATTTTGCAGGAAATTAGAAAAGAAAATATTCAAAATAATTAATTAATTTGTGGTATTAATTTGACAGTTAAATTGAATTTTTTTTAAAAGAAATATAAGAAAATCTATTGAGTCGTTCAGAAAGTCGTGTCCGATTGGAAAAATCAAATCGTATCGGAAAATTCTGCCCATGTAATACTAAATATTAGATATCGGAAACAAAGCTAATAATTAAATGATTAGAATTTTTCGATACGGCTTAATTTTCCCAAATGGACATGAATTTCCGAGCAACCCAATATATCTATTATTGCTTTTTTTATATTATGTGATTGTTTTTTCATATTATGCCATTCTCAGACACAAATAGTGCGATTTCTTCTCAAATTATTACAATTTATACTTATTAGTGCTTGGAAAATTAATATTTCCAACATACATAAATTACAGAAAACGTTTCTTTTAATCTCTGAAGAAAAACAAAAAACTGATATGCTATAGAATCATTCTGTGTAAACTCCTTAGATACCAAAGTGTATATTACCCCTATTACTAATAAGTGATTATAAAGATTTATTACTACATTTAAAATATTTAATATTATGTACTATATATACATATAAAGTACATATGATATTATTTCCAATACATATATTATTATATTACATATATGATATTATTTCCAAAATATTGATTTTATAAGCTTTCGAAGCGAGTGTAAGTACATAATATATCTATATAAAAATATTTAACACGAGTTCTAACGTATATAATGTAATCATTTGTGAAATGATGTTGAAATACATGACAAATATTTTTGTACAAACATTATACGAATTACTTATTGGATTATTCCTATACTTTATTTTAGATCCAACCACTGATTTTGTATTATCTATCTTGCAGAACAAATGTGAATCTTATGAAAAAATGCCTATTTAAAAAAAAAAAAAAAAAAAAAAAAAAAAAAAAAAAAAAAAAAAAAAAAGATGCATTAGTATTATCTATCAGTTATATGATGATATATGACTTTTGAAAACCGTTTATTCTGACTCGAAACTGAGATAATGGTGATGTGTATTGGTAGGCTATAGACAATTTAGAGCCAGATGACTACGCTGTTAAAATTTGTCCAAAATCCAATACCGTAAAAAAATAAATAAAAACAGTTATCAAATAACCGTAAACTGAGGTCAATTCTTTCACTAATAGTTTCGCAAGCATTTGTTTTATAAATGGGATATTTTTCATAAAACGATGTTTGTGAATATTCAAGTACAGTTAGATTTTATAATATTTTGCTTATTTTGCGTGAAGTTCGACTTAAATTCACTTTCTTTTTTTGAAAGATAGTCAGATTTACAAGTGGAAATTTTGATATTGCTCCTATTAATACTTGAAAGGAGGATCTTACAATAATGCTGAAAGATGAATCAAAAGTTTACTTAGGATAATGACCAAAAATATGCTCTCGCTATACTTGATCGAATAAATATAAAATTCACCAATCAAGTTTATTCAACGTGTTGTTTTGAAACAGCAAACTAAAATGCCACAGTACGAGAATAGTGATATCCGAGACAAAAAATATCATTGGAGGAAGCGGTTAGAGACAAAATGAAATCGAAATGCGTTCGGACGATTCTGCTATTATCGCCAAATTGACTGCTTGTTAACATGTCTCATCTATATAATCAAACTTGTTCAGGACAGTATTCCCAATTTCTTGAATGTAGGACTGTCAGTCTTTGGATAAATGCATCTTGTGCACATATTGGGATTCTTCATAGAAGTAGCCTAACAGCAATTGATCGCTTGCACTGTATCAAATTAACAATCTGATGTGGAAAGTCTTTTCTTAATTAGCCTAATACAAAAGTTTCCCTACTATGTGCTGCAATAGCGCGACTAAAAAACGGCATGTTACAAAATGACATCGAATTTAAATCACACAATGATTCTCAAGTGATTTTCACTTGGTGGTTTCTATTTAAAGTCTCTATTTCTTAAGGATGTGTCACCATGTAATGTCCCTAGAATTAACGTACTACAGAAGCTCATTTTCTATACAGGAGGGGAAAATAATTTAAATATCGATAAAATAATTTTCTTTACATTGGATTTTAATTGAGCATATGACCTTTGTCAACAATTTATCAAGTATTCGTTACAGGATTTATACACAATCTGTAGAAAGAAATTAATACAGAAATAATAAATATTATTTCATTAAGATTTACATTTTGTAATAGAAATATCTTTATGATTTGCATGCATCTTTACACGATTTTAATCAGCAGTGATTTGTACTATTTATTTAAAAATGTACTAAATGTTGCAGTTTAACGTTAATATTCCACCTTGAACTGGAAAAAACGAAAACCGCTACTGGAATACCAGGCTAACTCACATTAATTTTACTCTAACAGTTTATGCTGATTTATTATACGGAAATAAAATTTATCTATGTGTTTATACAGAGTGTTTCTAAATTTATGGTACAAACTTTAAGAGGTGATAGTACACATCAAGACAAGCAATATTAAATAGGACATTAAGGGTCCCAAACGTTTTCCGAAGGAGATAGGTGCCATTAAAGTTTAGAGTCCAAAAATTCAAATGATTATAAAAAACAGAAAAAAAGGTCGATTCGTTTGCGGTTTTTACTAAAACTATTCTTTATATCAGTATTGTCTTGAAAATAAATTATAATAAGAAATTTCAAAAAATGCCGATAGAGGGCGCTTTAGACTTTGGAGTAACGAACAACTATTTTTTGCCATTATTTTTTGCATCTCATTAATTTATTTTAGAATATTACACATAAACTTAAATTTTGAGCTCAAAATCTAAATCGTTGGGAGTGGTTAAGTAGCGCACACTGAACTGTGGGGGAGGTTCAAATTTCAAATGATTATAAAAAACGAAAAAATTGGTCAATTGATTTGCGATTTTCACTAAAATTTTCCTTTATGTCTGTATCATCATGAAAATAAATTATAAAGATGAAATTAAAAAAAATGCCGATAGAGGGCGCTTTAGACTTTGGCGTAATGTAAAATTATTTTTTACCGTTATTTTTTGCATCTCACAAAATTTTTTTAGAAGCTTAAACATAAACTTAAATTTTGAGCTGAAAAATTAAATCGTTGGGAGTGGTTAAGCAACGCAAACAGAGCTGGTTTCAATGGGGGTGAGGAGGTTCAAATTTTAAATGATTATAAAAAACAAAAAAAATTGGTCGATTCGTTTGCGCTTTTCGCTAAAACTATTCTTTATATAAATATTTTCTTTAAAATAAATTTTAAGGATAAATTTAAAAAAATTCCGTAAATTTCCGTTAATTTCTTAAACTTTAGTGTAACCAACAACTCTTTTTAACCGTTATTTTTTGCATCTAATTAAATTCTTGTAAAAGCTTAGACTTAAATTTTGAGCTCAAATTCTAAATCGATGGGAGGGTTAAGAATCGCAAACTAACTGTGTTCAGTAGTTGAAATGTTACCCTCTCCACCCCTCGAACACAGTTCAATTTTCCGCTACTTAATTACTCACAACGATGCAGATTTTGAGCTCAAAATATAACTTTGAACTTTTACAAGCATTTAATTAGATAAAAAAAAATAACGGTTAAAAATAATTGTTGGTTACTTTAAAGTTTAAGGCGCCCTCTGACGGATGTTTTTGAAAGATATCTTTAAAATTTATTTTCAAGTAAATATTGACATAAAAAATAATTTTAGCGAAAACCGCAAACGAATCGACCAATTTTTCCGTTTTTTATAATCATTTGAAATTTGAACCTTCCCACCCCCTTTGAACACAATTCAGTTTGCGCTACTTAACCACTCCCAGCGATTAAGATTTTCATCTCAAAATTTAAGTTTATGCCTAAGCTTCTAAAAAAAATATGAGATGCAAAAAATAACTGTAAAAAATAGTAGTACGTTACTCCAAAGTCTAAAGCGCCCTCTATCGGCATTTTTTTAAATTTTAACTTTATAATTTATTTTTAAGAGAATACTGACATAAAGAATAATTTTAGTGAAAATCGCAAATCAATTGACCAGTTTTTCCTTTTTTTATAATCATTTGAAATTTGAACCTCCCTCCACAGTTCAGTTTCCGCTACTTAACCACTCCCAACGATTACGATTTTCATCTCGAAATTTAAGTTTTCTGTCTAAGCTTCTAAAAAAATTAATGAGATGCAAAAAATAACGGTAAAAAGTAGTTGTTCGTCACTCCAAAGTCTAAAGCGCCCTCTATTGGCATTTTTTGAAATTTATCTTTATAATTTATTTTCAAGACAATACTGACATAAAGAATATTTTTAATGAAAACCGTAAACGAATCGACCAATTTGTTTTTTATAATCATTTGAATTTTTGGACCCTAAACTTTAATGGCGCCTATCTCCTTCGGAAGACGTTTGGGACCCTTAATTTCCTATTTAATATTGTTTGTCTTGATGTGTACTATCACCCCTTAAAGTTTGTACCATGAATTTAGAAACATCCTGTATATACTTTTACTCCTGTGTTTGATAAAGTTCGAGAACTTTATTCGATTTAAATGTGTCCATGTTTTGTAATTTTGCGAAAATATGTACTTTTTAGTTAAAAACCCAATTAACTTCTAAAATACTCAAGCAATTTCAATATATATATATGTATCTGATGTAGAGAATAAATATAAGATCATATGTGGTGGACAGTTTTTAATTTTTTTTATTGGCTTCAGAAAAAATAAAAAAATGAAATATGAAAAAATTCTGAAAAAAATGTCGTTGCTTTAAAGTGAAAATTTTGGCAAGTGTTTTCAGTGTAATCCAGTGAATATTAATTGCTTTCATAATAATAGACTATCATAGACTACCATAAGAGACTTTCATAAAAATGGGTCGGATAGTTACCGAAGAATCAAAGGTAGCATATTTTCCGTAGGATGCATGTCTTGTCGCCCCTCTCTTGAAACGCTGCTCAAATATATTTAAATTCCCATATTTGAAATAAAATATCTCTGCTGTAATCTACAATAAACTTTATATCACAACATTTAAATTAGTGTTTTTACTGGGTACTGGCATTAATGATCCTACTGCAATATCGGTTTGAACACCAAATTGAAAATTGATAATTTCATTCATGGAAGAATATGAGACGAAGAACATTATCTATAAACTTTGGAATAAATATGTACTGCATTTTAAATCAAATTTCAGCAAAGTTAAGAAACATAACTATTGAAATCTGTACTCACTAACTGTTTTCAACAATCTTTGCAGAAATATGATTCACAAGTACAATTCTATTACCATAATAAATTTTAATATGAGACGATGACGCTGGATTCCATCATCTAAAATTTTAAATAAAATTTAATTTTCGAATTCAAGGAATTAAATAACTGAGAAGATAAACTGAAAATATTTTAAGAACAATTGCAATGTTTATTAGTATGACTGGGCTAGAAATAATATAATTTTAGGATTAAAGGAGTGAGTTGTTGTTTAACAAACAATTTTAAACAACACTGTTTGTAAATGATTTAAATAATAAATAAATAAAACGCCTGTTTTAATATACAGTGTTAGAACGGGTATCGTTATTTTACTGGTAAAATATCAGTATTAAAAAAAGAAAAAAAACTTGTTTAAACAGGCGAAATTTCGCCATATTTAAAGAGAGATTTTTTATGTTAAAATACTGCTTCCGAAATGTTTTGTTTGGACTAGAAACTGCAGTACCCCAAAGAACCACATTATACTTTATCTTGCGGATTTCATATTTTCCCCAACAATTTACATTATTATAAATTACAGATATCTTATAGTCGTAGATATTATGCAGAAACATTTATGAATTTTTTTTAGATAAGGATGAGCAATTTATGTTTTGAACTGTGTTGTATCTTTATTTACATAGAACCTATGTATAACTTTCTTAACATGTTTTAAAACAATTCACATTCATTCCTGAAGAGTTATACTTTTTGGAATGGATTGAAAAACGGATATTCGTCAATTGAAAGAAATATATCGGCAGCACTGCTGCTGATAGATTTTTTTTTTTAAATGAAGAACTTATTTTTGAGAGTGTAAACAGCTGATATAAATTCTGAATTGGATTATTTATGGAATTGTTTTCTGATAATTTGAATCCAGAATAAAATTCTTTATAAAGATATCTTCTATGCTTAATTGACTAGAAAATTTCCAATAATTTCATTTTATTTCTTTCCACAGTTTATCACTTATGACTGCAAAATAAATATTGAAAGAGATGATTGCTGAACAGAATTGGTATTCAAGTGTTCGTCATCACAAATTGCTTTGACATAGAGAAGTACAGCATGCATATATATATACATACAAGGAATACATATATATATATGTGACGATTTAAGGAGAACTCGAATTATTTCCACTGGTTAAAAAGAAACACACAGTCATGGTAAGCGAGAGAAAAAACAAAATAAATAAATAAGCGTAGAAGATCCAATAATTAGTCATGGGCTGCTGTAAATTCATTTATTAAATTCGTAATAATGAGGAAGGAAAAGCTCCTTTTGCAAAAATTCCATCATTATTTCAGCGAGCTGTCCTCATCGAAGAAGCAACCCAAGAAATCTTCTTTTTCATCTCGAGACTTCCACCTTTTTAAACTAAAAAGAAAGTTCTGGAACATTCTGTAACCTCAAACCATCATTCTTCTATGTAAACAGAATTCTTGTCCAGCTACGAGATTATTTTCCACAAACGATAAATTTATTTAAAAAAAAATATTATTTAACCAATTTATAATTGACTCAGAATTTTAAATATCTTAGGCAGACGATTTTTATAAATGATTAATTTTAAGAGAAAAAGAAAAGAAATGAATTTATTAATATGCACACATCAAAGGTTGACGTAGGAAAAATAAATAAATAGATAAAATAAAATAATGATATTTTTTGAAAGGTATGGTTTTGGAAAATTTAATAAGACTTTCTTAAAAAGGGTTGATAAAAACATAGAAGAAATCAGTTTTATTTGGAATATTAAGAAATAAAGTTTTAATTAAGAATATTTTTAATTTAGAGCCATCTTTTTAAATTTACGCATACTGGAATAATGTCTTTTAAGGCAAATTAAGAATTTATATCGTCTGCATAAGGATTAACAGATTAGATTTAGAAACAAGATTTTAATTTAATAATTTGAAGTAAGTACGGAATATTATTATAAGAAAATTAAGATAGTATAAAGGTTAGTTTTGGCGAAAAAATTTTAAATTTGTAATATTATCCCCCCTCCCCAAGACTTTGTATGAAATTGATAGTTAAATAAAACTACAAGTTCAGACAACAGAAATATAATAATTTAGAAAAGTTAAATTTTGGAATAAAACTGTCAAACTCAAGAAGTCAAGAGATGGAAGAAAAGAAAATTAACTCAATATAAAAAATATTAGCGATTAAAATAAAATAGTTAAGAGAAAATAATTCTGAATTAAATTTAGGTAGGAGCATTTCCCTGAAAGAAATACAATAATGTTACAACATCACTTACCATTTGTAAGTGCATAGGAGATAATACATATAATAACAGTAAATAAGTTATGAATATTAATAAGCAAGAGATAAAAATATAATAAAAACAATAAAAATTTGTTCTCATGGAAGTTTAAATAATTACAATGACTTAATGCATAGTTTATTTTAAATAAGTCCTTTAAATGACACAAGTCTTTCAATAGTATATATAAAAGAGTCTTTTCCAATGTTCTCTGAATACAGTCTCTTGAATTAAAAATCTTCAAACCTAGTTTAATCTTTGGTTTTAATGTTATGTTGGATCCAACATCTTTCAGTAATATATCAATTTTTCAATAATAAATAGCATCACTCTCAATATCAATAATAAATAATATAGAAAAATTTAAATAATAACAATAACAACAATAATAAGTAATAGTATAATAAGACTCCATATCCTAATATTTTTCAATAAGAGTATAATTAATACTAAACTTCATTATAGAAATCATAATAATAATAATAATAGTAAAACAAGAGTATAATCAAAAGAAAATATCACTATTTGTTTATTATTGATAGGGAAAATATTGGTTGAGGATAAAAATAATTACATAGCAACTAAATAATTTTCTTATCTTCTAATAGCATAAGAAAGTATTTTTTGCTAGCCGAAAGTATAAATAAAAAAAATCATAATAATTCCAAAATCCAAATAAAATTAAATCTAACTATTTAGAAAATGGACTCTAAGCCAGTATTTCCTTACAATAATTCCTCTCTGATACTCTTTTACAAAATTGTCAAATTTGGTTATAAGTTTTCAAATGCCAAATGTAGAATAATGTTTTATCTACACATGGTTTATAAACTTTAATAATAAAATACAATAGGAATAAAAGGTGTCATTCTTAGTTGAGAAATAGAAATAAAAATAGTGTGCTTTTCTGAAAAACTCTTAATATCTGTAGTTTTCACAATCACTGAAAATCACATATTATGTTATAGGTTTGAGTAGAATCATTAGATTTTATAACTGTTATAACATAAATATCTGCTGAATAAGTAGAATAATACTAATGTCAAATACATGAGTAATATAGTTAGACTTAAACACCCTTAAAATTAATTTATCAACATCAATTTGAAAGCTTTTACAATCAAAGTGTTCACCTTATGCCTGCATAAGGAGCCCAATTTAACCCCAAAAACTCCCAAAAACAAGTAATATTCTTGTAGGCCTCCAAGAACATACCTGCTAATGTTGAAAATTATGGTGATAAACTATTTAACCTTTTACAGGCCAAATTTAGATCCAAGCATATTTTAAATTATTTTTTTGCACATTATGCCTTCTAATGCTTTAGTTAAGGGATATTAGTCATTTAATATGATGCAAATTTTTTTTTATATGTAATTTTCAGAATCTTCCCAATTGGGAACATTGGTCACTTCCGGCGGTCATTTTCCAGTGTTCATTGGTCATTTTTATGATTTTCCGTACATTTCCCCATAAATGATAGGAATATAACTTCTGTCTAAAAAAATCTTGGTATCTAATTTGAAAAATCTGTTTCAAAAAATCATTCTTATGACTGATTATTTTATAGTGGGCATTGGTCATTTTTTATGATTTTTTGTACATTTCCCCATTAATGATAAGAATGTAACTTCTATTTAAAAAAATCAAGGCTTCTTTATACTCTTTCGGCTAATTTTTTCGAGTCAAGTTTGATTAAATTTAATTTGTAATAAATTTTTAAACTTATGTTCCCAATTGGGAACATTGGCCTGTAAAAGGTTAAAGAATAAGAATTAAAACTTAATCTACTGTCTTGACTTTAGTTTGAACTAGTGATTGTGATTGTATCTGAGGTTTTGTTTGTTTTTTTGGGTTGCTCATGAAACAGTAAAATCTTCTGGTGAAAAATAGGGTCTTAATTTAGAAACATGCATAATAACGGAATTCTGTCCTGTCTCATAATTAAATTTATCTATTTCATAAGTTACATCAGAAAGTTTATTTATAATTTTGTATGGTCCAGAGAAAGTAGGTTCTAATTTTCGAGTGTTAGGGTATTTAAATTCTTCATAAATTACAGAGTCTTGTATTTTTAATGGGCATTCGACAAAATTTCGATCATAAAGCCTTTTACTTTTAAGGTGAAATTCCTGAGTTCGCGCTTTCGCAATTTTGAGGGCTTTGTCTACTGATGGGTAATAGTTTTGTTTTAAAGGAGATTCATAAGGCAATTGACCATAAAATAAATAGGCAGGTGGGAACTTGGTGATAGAATGGGGCGTATTGTTGTATTCTTCGATGACTTGGTTTAATAATCTAGTCCAAGGTATTTTAGAAGAAGTGGAATTAACTTTACATTTAAGCCTAGTAACTATAGTCTGATTAACGCGCTCTACCTTTCCATTGGTCTGAGGATGATGTGCGGATGTAAAACGCTGTTGAACATGATGATTTCTAAGGAATTTCTTAAATCTTGGAGATCTGAAAGATTTATGCCTGTCACTAAGTATTTTTTGAGGTGCTTTGATATTGAAAATTTGTTTTTAACAGTTAGTGTATGTTTCAGTGGTAACATTTTTGGAGGGAAAAGCCCAAACAAATCTAGTTGCATGATCTATTATTATGTGTAAGAATTTTTTTGTTGAGTTGTAATAGTTAAATCCACCAACAGTATCAATAGAAAGACATTCAAAAGGTTGATCTGTTGCTGGCATAGCTTGTAATAAGCCGAATCTTTTCTGTTTTGGTTTTTTATTTTTCTGACAGGTATCGCAATGTTTAACAAATTCTGTAATGTCTATTGTCATATTAGGCCAATAATAGTTGGGAGATATTAAATTAAGCATTTTTTTAATCAATTAAATGTCCAAAATTATCATGAGCAATATGGAGTAATTTTTTTCTTAATGACATTGGTACAACAATTTTTTTGAATCCCTTTTTCTGAACTATAATAATTCCATTCTCTTTTTTATATTTTTTGTCACAAACATTGTCTTTGTCTTGCATCTCTATAATTTCTTTCCTATCTAGCAATAAACTAATATGTTGATTAAAATGACAAACAGGATTTCGTGACAACATGTCTGCTTCGACATTTGTTGAACCCTTTTCATATTTTATCTCATAATCAAACATACTAAGTTTGAGCGACCATCTAAAAAGCCTACCTCTTAAGTTTTTAATACTCTTTAACCATACTAGAGATGCGTGGTCCGTATGAATTGTAAAGTTGACACCATGAAAGTAATGATAGAATTTGTCAAGAGTATCTATAATAGCTAAACATTCTAATTCAGTTATGAAATAATTTTGCTCATAACTCTTCAAAATTCTAGAATGATAAGAAATAGGATGTAAGAAATTTTCTTTATCAGGTTGTTTTAGAACGGCACCTACTGCTATCTGAGAGGCATCTACAAACTTATGTAAAGGTAATTTAGGATCATAAATTTTGAGGATGGGTTTTGCAATTAAAGAATTTTTTAATTTTTCAAAAGACTCTTGGCACTCTGAGTTCCATTCCCATATTGTGTCTTTTTTAAGTAATCGGTTCAGAGGATATCTAATTTCAGCATATTTATTTATGAATTTATGGTAAACATTAATGGAACCTAGAAATCGTTGTAACTCTTTCACATTTGAAGGAGGTTTTAAATTTTTGATGGTTCCAATATTGGCATTTGCTGGTGTTATAGTTCCATTAGTGATTTCATAACCTAAGAAATTGATTTTATTTTGGCCTAATTTACATTTAGAAAGTTTAAGTTTAATGTTTTCTTGTTTGCAAATGTCAAAAATTTGAACTAAATGGTTTAAATGTTCTTCTAATGAGGAAGAGAAAATTATAATACCATCAAAATAGTGGCACGCAAAGTCGATTTTATATTTATTAAGGATTCTTCGAATGGTTCTATTGAATATGGGAGGGCCCGTTTTTATGCCAAAAGGAAGCACGAGCCACTCAAAAAGTCCAAAATTGGTTGCAAATGCTAATTTTTCTGTATCGGATGGATGTATTGGTATGTGCCAGTAGCCAGAGGCTAAATCCAAAGTTGAAAAATACTGAGCACTACTCAATTTATCTAAAATTCCATCGATACGGGGCAAGGGTTCTGCATCATTTTTAATTATTGCGTTTAATTTTCTATAGTCTATACATAATCGCGTTTTTTTACCTTCCTCTCTTTTCATAACTAGTGTAACAGGGGCAGAATAGGGGCTATTACTTTCCTTTATCAGTCCGGCTGCTAACAATGATTGAATTTGGTTTTTTATTTCTATTTCTTCTAGAGGAGATGTTCGGTAGGGCCTCAAAGATATAGGTAGGTCTGAGTTTAGTATAACGCGTTGTGGTTCAATATTAATCCTACCCACATCATATTTATGCTTTGCAAAAATATCACTATAAATATGAACTAATTCCCTTAAATTTACATCTTGAATTAAATTTATTTCCCCAGTTAAATCTGAATCCGAATTATCGCGAAAATTTTGAAGAGTCGTGGAACCTCTATAATCAGGATGCACATTAATTGCGTGATCATATTCAACACAGTCTTCATTTTTCATAATATTTCCACAAGTAGATTGTAACTCTATATCATGATTACTTACATTCAGTGTTTCATTATCATAATTATCTATTGCTACAGTATTACAAGTATTTAATTTCATATTTTTTTTATATTCTGAGGTTACAAATTCATTAGATTGATCCCTGTTTTGTTGTACTTGGTCCATATTTACTGTATTGAAATGAAGGGATCTCTCATTATGTATGGATATACTGTTAGTTATAATTTTCCTTCCCTGCCTTACAATACAATTTTTACATTCTATGGTTAATTTAAATTTAGAACATTCTTTTAACCCCAAAATAGCATAATCCAAATTTGTATTGCATACTAAAAAGTTAACATATTTTTTAATTTTACCCACTTTTAGAAGAACACTACATTTTTTATTTATATGTAAAAATCCTTTTGCCTGACCAATGGTAACTGAGGGTATAGTCTCAATTTTAGCATTAAGTTTTTTAACAAATTTAATTGGCAATATTGCAATAGTTGAGCCAGTATCTACAACACATGGCAAATTATAATTATTTGTACATCCATACACAATTAATAGTCAAATATTATGAGAATTATTTTGTGAGCTACTTGGAAGAGTATCAGAGGATGGCAACTCACTCCTAAAAATACATTCTCTTTCCCAATGAAAAGCATTACTGACACCCCTATTTGTGCGTATCCTACAAGGTCTTGAAGGGTATGAATTTTGAATATAATTATTTTGACAAACTCTAGGTCTTTGAAACTGAGATTGCCTTTGGGGAATCCAATTCCTAGGTGTATTATTGGGCCTAACTGGCTGAATCCAGGGCCTAGTTGGTTGAAAAGGTTGAAAATTTTGTCTAGCTGATGGTTGATTTATTACTTGGTTTGAAACTAGTGGGGTGGAAACTTCCACGAATTGTTTGACAACCCGGTACCATTCGGTGGTACTACTAGGAGGATTTATAATAATACTGTTTTTGAATTCTGGTTTTAAACCATCAGTTAAACCTTGTAATAGTATATTTTCACTAAGATGTAATTTCCTACCAATTTCCACTTTCTTACGAAAATAAGTTTCTAAATTGTCTAAATTATCTAATTTCAGGTTTGAAAAATCAGAAAAACTCAGGATGTCTAATTGAATGAATCTTTCTATCAAAATTTTCTTAATTTGTTCATAATCCGTACAATTTAAACAGCCATTGATATAAATTTTTTGCGCTTCCCCTTTCAGATATTGCGCAATAGAATTAAATTTCCATTCTAGATTTTTCTTCTCCTTTTCACATGTTGTATCAAAATAAGTTAACCACGACAAAATGTTCATTCCAGAACTCGGGTCAAACGGTACGAACTTAGGATCTTCCATAATTTTTTGATTCTTACTCATTAGAATAAATGAAACACTTCTATTTTCTTTATTAAATCCTGATCGTAAAATCATTCGCAATAAATTTCAAAGTTAATAATTTCTATCAATTACATATTTTTTCAAAATTACTATATCAGATCCATAACATACAATAAATAATAAAATAATAAATAAATTAGTAAACTAATAAATTAACTTCAAATTACTCTCATCAATAAAATAATAAATAAATAAATAAATAAATAAATAATAAATACTTTCCATCAATCATAAATAGAATAGAAATAATAATCAAAACATTTAATAAAATAACTTACAGTTCACGAAAAATCTTCAATAAAATCCATTCTTCATTAAATTCCTCATCAAATACCTTTCGCATACTCACCACTTTGAAGTCATTAATTTTCAAAAATTTTCCTATGACCATGAATACTGAATCAAAATTTGTGCGCACAGATCAACATCAAGCTTCAGGAAATCCACATCAGACTCGAAGCAAGTACTATTCATTAGCAAGCTGAAAATACCATATAGGCTGTCCTTCAATCGAACTTCGGCGATAGCATGCTTTTCTTCGTTCCATCGCAATTTTCTTTAAATATCATTCATTAAAAAGGCAGCACAGATAACTAATCCTGTCCGACTTTTCGATTAGTAGTGACGATTTAAGGAGAACTCGAATTATTTCCACTGGTTAGAAAGAAACACACAGTCATGGCAAGCGAGGGAAAAACAAAATAAATAAATAAATGTAGAAGATCCAATAATTAGTCATGGGCTGCTGTAAATTCATTTATTAAATTCGTAATAATGAGGAAGGAAAAGCTCCTTTTGCAAAAATTCCATCATTATTTCAGCGAGCTGTCCTCATCGAAGAAGCAACCCAAGAAATCTTCTTTTTCATCTCGAGACTTCCACCTTTTTAAACTAAAAAGAAAGTTCTGGAACATTCTGTAACCTCAAACCATCATTCTTCTATGTAAACAGAATTCTCTTCCAGCTACGAGATTATTTTCCACAAACGATAAATTTATTTAAAAAAAATATTATTTAACCAATTTATAATTGACTCAGAATTTTAAATATCTTAGGCAGACGATTTTTATAAATGATTAATTTTAAGAGAAAAAGAAAAGAAATGAATTTATTAATATGCACACACTGTAAAAAAAATTCTGCAAGGTTACTAAGAATTTTCTAGGAAACTGGGATGCCTAGAACTTTTCATGTAACCGCAACAGAAGAAAATCATGTACAATTACAAAAGTTTCTTTAGTTACTGTTACTAAAAATTGTTTAGTAAACATACTAACGATTTTTTAGTGAGTTTCCTAAAGAATCGTCTGTAAACTTACTATATATTATTTAGTAAACTTACTAATGATTATTCAGGGAGTTTAGTAAGGAATTTTTTGTAAGTTTACCAGTGATTATGTTGTATAAGCAGTAACGAATTGTTAGGGAGTTTTCTAAAGATTTTTTTGTAAACTTACTACTGATTATTTAGTAAATTTACTAATGATTTGTATGGGAGGTTCTCATATTAGTTTTTGTAAATGTACTAAACATATATTTAGTAAGCTTACTAGCGATATTTTAGAGTGATCACTATATATATATTGGTAAATTTACTGAGTATTATTTAGAAAACGTACTTACGAATTTTTAGGGAGTTTTCTAATGATTTTTAGTTTTCTTAGAAAATTTTTTGTAGTATATTTATTGAGAATTTTGTTGTACATTTGCAAGGGACTTTAAGGCACATTTACTATGGGTGTTTTATGCTTGCATCTTAAACCTTTTATGTACTTTATAAAAAAAAGTAGCTTTAATAAAGGGCTGTTCGAAGCATTACCAAAATTGTTTTAGTATTGTATTTAAGCCACGTTTTGTATTCTTGCCAGAAAGCTCTTTGCAATATTACAAGTGTTAATACAGTAAATTTGTTAATGCTTTTTTAGTATTGTATTTAAAATAGTTTATTTGCACTCATCAAAATGTATTTTTAACTGCATATTTTTTGCAGTTTTATTATTAATGTTTTTACAGCAGTATTCCGAAAAGATTTTACGTAATTGTTTTTTTTACACTAATAGTTAAATTAATTGGAGTTATTATAGTATTTTTTCAATATGAAGTTAAATTTTTACAGTTTTAAATATCCAGAGTGGAGTTTTCCTCATATATCAAAATATTTCAATGTAAAATAAGCAATATGGCCTAACATGTGTTTCAGTATTATAACAGCAGTTGACATAAATGTTACGCATGAGAAAATTCACTGAAGTTTCACTGTAGATATTTAAATAGGTGCAAAATCATTTTTTTATTAAATGAACATTATAACAATAGCACTAAATGTGGAGATAACTTGGAGCAGATCTTACGGTCTTTAGTTAAACTAAAAAAAGCAAATAGATACAATAATGCAAATGAAGTATCATAACAGATTTAAAATATGCCTAAAAGAAATATTATGATTTTAGATGAAGCACAGTGCTTAATTTATACATATAAAGCACTGAGCCTCACCTAATCCAATACATGATTGGAAAATCTTTATATCATGAAAAAACATTGTCCGTTCATTTTATCCGAATATGCTTCTAAATTAGAATGCTAGAAGTGAAAATATAGTAGTCTTGTATTTAAGGTGTTTTATTCAGTTCTATGGTCATATGAATTTCATTAACAAGTGTCTTCTGTTACATATTTTTGAAACACTACACAATAACTAATTCAATGGTTCAAAACAGATAAGAGATCCGCAAAGAATTTAATGTCTTTATCTGAATGTCACATTTAAGAATTTTTTTAAACCTTATTCTTATTTCAGGTGATATGCCGTACAATTCTTACTAATTACTAGAATCTTTTTCGCTTCAATTTTTTATTGTCTTTTTTCTCGACTTATTTCTCACAAATTTCTTTCACCACCTACCTTTAATACATTATGCATTTTTTAATACTTTATTTGCTTGAGAATTTTTTTAAATTAAAATATTAAAGAGGAAAAAAATAATTATTTATAGGACACAAATTTAAAACTCTAAACTAGTTTAAATATCCGGAAGAATGGGTCGAACATGTATGAATTTAGTAGAGTTCTTCTGTGGTTAATATTGCTCTGGAATTAGAATCTTTAACTCAAATAGTTACATATAGGAGAGATAACATACACATCTTAACATATGTGCACAAAAATACATCTTTGACTTATCAACTGTAATTGTGGGCATGTTTCGCACTTTTTAATGTTTATCAGTATGTTATAATCAGAGTTTACTAAGCAATCTTTCTGAAAGTAGAAAACTAGAATGGAAACAAAAAGGAATACATATTGATTTGGAAAATATTATGAGCTGTCGTCTTTGATATAAATGTAATATGAATATGTGTACTACCAATAAATGCAATATGATTAAATAACAAAATACAATGAAATATGAATAAATTTTATTAAATAACTATTTAATTCATTACAATAAAAAAATATATTTTTAATGTGGCTCACATTTTGTAAATATTACATAATTAGTACAAATGCCTATGAATTGCATACTTTTTAAAGATTATTTTTGGAGATAATATCAGAAAATGAATTTAAAGATGTCTTGCAATAAAATAATTGGAAAAATTCAGTGCTATAGAATGAGGTTCGCAAGATTTTTCTCAGTCATAATAGTGCTTCTTTTCCCTCTACTTTCGTCGTCAAAGAGGTTTGCATTGTTTTTTAAATTGAACTTCAGTTTCTTACTGCATCTAAAATGATAAGTTAGATGTTAACATAAAAAAGAAAGAAAAATTTAGTAAAATTTCCAATGAATATAATATTATAGAAAAGCCAATATTCATCTTCTTCATATTGAATAATTGAATATTACAATTATTTAAAAATTAACTAGATGAAGAAAAACCATGCTTTCTAAATTCAAACTGATGATCGGCATTTTAAAAGAGTTAAAGTCGCATACGCAGTCATAGGATTTTCTCATCTGAGTTTTTTCCATTTACTGACATAGCATCAATAAATCGTAAATTGCTCTCATTCTTCATTACTAATTTCATCTAAAATGAGCTCGTGAAACCATATTCAAAAGGTCTTTTTTATAAAGGCTTGGCATTCTTGTAACTTATGAAATAAAAATTCAAAAATCTACTGAAAGGTGGAATTGTAACACATAAAAAATATTGAATATGCTTTATAAATGCTAAATATATATCAATAAATCTGCTCAACTGTTTTTAAAATGATATCCTGAAGGCATCCATAATGTTGACGTTGTGGATTCAAAAATCTTCAGCATTGTATGCTGCCATTGTCCTTTGACGGCATGTCTTTTAAGTAAATAATGCTGAAACAGAATCCGCCTTACACAATAAATAATGCCAATAGGCATGGATTGTAATACAAAAGCTTAACCTTCGAATATATGCAAACTGCCATCATTTGACAGGCCCATTTATTAGGATGTTTGGGTATTTACAATTTTTTTTACTATAGAGGAAATCGGGGTGAGGTGCGACCCTTTTTTTAAAACTTAGAGAATCAACTTTGTTTAACTTTAAAACAAAAATTTCAATTTATAGAGTGTCAGATGAAACACCTTTTAATGTTCTTGAACAATATAGGAACAAAACATGCTAAAGGTATTTTATAATTAAGGAAATTGTAAGTTTCAAAATCTGCCCCATAACTCACCACTAACAGAGATATATCGAATTGCAATAAAATAAAGCTATAAGGCACTACTAATCAAGTGTCGGATAGATATATAATCTAATAAAGATTGTAGATTGCTATAATGTATGTGGCACAATATAGAATTCCCGGATCTTCATAACGTAAATAGAAATTTGGGATTGTTAGTCATAGATAACATTAAAAAATATCAATTCAAATTATTTACATTTTGAAGTAAATGAATATATTATCAATGTTATAATTAATATATTACCCTCTAAATATTTTTGCATGTTAGGAATTTACATTCATCTCATTAAAAAAAACGAAAGACATATCCCATTCCCCCCTTTACTGGCATGTCCCATTCCTCCCCACTTTCTTTTTTTGTGTTAAACTTATTATATAAACAAAAGTGCTGCTTTTAGACTTGTTTTAAATAACTAATAATATACAGTATAATGTTCCATAAGTAATGAAACTATTACACCGATGAATAACAAATCATTAATATACAGAAAGCATAAAAAGTAAATTTACTTTTGATTCTTGAAATAATTTTTTATTGCAATTGTAAGCTTATAATGACCAACAATATTTTTTCAACTAAAGATTTGGCTACCATTGCTTCATCTAGCGTACGATTGATGAAATGTTTAGAATGATACATAAAGAGAAAAACCTACTGTCCCATTCCTCCCACTATCTCACACCACTCTCCCCTATATATTAACATTTTGTCAAAATTACGTAAAACCATATTAAATACCACTTATATTTACATGTATAAAAATTATCAATTGAATTTTAATTCTCAAATACACTGACGAAGGCAGATCACTTCACGCCATAAGGAAACTATGTTTATTTACTATATATACTTTTCTTCATCATAAATTTAACTAAACTTCCGTATTTGAACATCTTTTTAGAGCACCTCAATAGACCATACTTGCATTATCTACGAAAATTTCGAAAAATTCCGACAATTAGAAATATTTTTTTACAAAAAAAAATGTGTGAAAATTTTGACAAAATTTGTTAAAACCTGAGAGTTTTATCTCGGTAATAATCTTACCAGCCCTTTTCCACTAAATATCAATATTTTTTCACCCAGTCTACATATCTTATTTTTAACATTAAAAAATTCGAAGAGTTTGGATGATAATGTCAAGTTTTTTAAGAATGTAAGATACCGGAAGTACCTTGTCCACAACCCCAAATCCCACAACTTTCTTCTATCTCATACATCATACTATTTCAAAATTCGTCAACGTACCAAAATTAAAAGATAATCCATGCCTATCATGGGGATTCTACCGCTATGAAATTTCGTGCATTAGTTCTTAAGATATGAATAACGGTAAAATCTCATAAGAAATGCACCATAAAAGCGCTTCTTGTTTAGTGATCTAAACCGAAACCCGCAACGGTGACACTATATTAGCATGTGTCAACATGTGACTGAATCTGAAGTTCGATGAAAATACTTGCGTTAGTTCTTAAGATTGGAATTTGCGGAAATTATGCAGATCCCCCCTCCCCTCTATTGTGCAAATTATGAAAAATGCAACACAACAGCGACATATGCTGGACGATTTACGCCAAAACATAAAAAAACACCAAATTATATTAAAGACAAATTAAATCTGAAATTTGATGAAAATTCGTCCATTAAGCATTTAGATAGAGTTGTTGCAAAAATCTTAAAAAATGTAGAACAGAAGCACCATTTATTGAGCGATTAACGCCAAAAAATAATCGGAATCAATTTATAACAAGGACTATCTGAATATATTTTTTATGAAAAGCTGTGCATTAGTTTTTGAGATAGAGCGCCCACAAAATTTAGGTCGCATACATACAGCCATTTTGTAGAAACACGTTTTTTGGTATATCTGACCCTAAAATGTGTAAATCCATTGAAAACTAGAATTTACATTAAAAATTAATCATCACCATTTTATGTCAGAGACAGACTGAACACAATCTCTACATTAAACATATATATTTTAAATATTAAATTCTGCACATTAGTTCTTGTGACAGAGTACCCACGGAATGTGTGTCACACGCAAATAGACTCGCAGACCCACATTTCGTAAAAACGAGATTTCTTGCCCCTAAAACTTCTAAATGTGTCAAAACGTTTTACGAATCCTATACTTTCTTTTCGTAAAATAGAAGAAATAAGAAATACAAAAATTATCTTTGAAAAAATTAATTGTCAATTATAATAATATAGACAATTAATATGTTAAATATTAATTGTCTCTCTCTTTATCTATGTATTTTACAGTACAATTCATATTACGTACATTTTAAATAAATACGTACACTTGATTTTATGCAATATAACTATAATTATAGTTGCATAGCCCCTTACTGATTGTCTAAGGTTTTAAAAACAATTTTGAAGCATGAAATATTTTTTATTCCGTATCGCGTAGAGCTCGATTACGAAAGGGGCTGTGCAAATATAATTTTATCAACTTTTTGTTGATTTTGTACCCCTTCCCCCCTTCCTTTTTATTCGTATGTTATTATCCCTTGAACCCCCCCCCCTCCCCTCCGTTAATGATTTCGTTATCAAAGTAGAAAATTTTGATTTCTATAATTTACTTTGCTCGAAAAGACATACAAAACATGTTTCATTTATTTTTCGCATACTTTTATCATTCAAATGATGAGAAGTTAATAAAATATCATTTTTCATATGAAAAAAAAATCATATCACATAACAATTAAAAGAAATACTTTTTAAATGAATCTTATGATACCTTTTTGTTACATAATGCATTCAACAATAATAAAGAATTATTGTACTTGCACCAAACGGAGAGGGGTGGGGAGCAGATAGAAATTCATATCAACAAAACGAAGGCACCATTCTTTCTCTTTTTCTTTATCTATTAGTAAACTTAAGCTTCATTTCAAATACACTTTACATAGGGATTTTCGAATTGTGATTATATATGCATACATATCTGAAGAAAAATAAGAATTTTAAATGTTGGAGTATACTATATTTTAGAGTTTAATAATTTTATAATATTATAGCTATTTTAATAACTCTGTACTTAAAAAATAGATAACAGGCTATAAAAACAACTTACTATTTTGTACTAAAGACCATGTTACAAATAAAAAGAGAAACAATTGATCATCAGAAATTGTATTTACACCAAAAGCAAACCTCCTCCTTCCTGAAATGATAACATATTTGCACAGCCCCTAATATTAATTTGTTTGTTCTTAAAACAACAAAAAGAGTTCATCCTTTATGTTGTATGTATAATTTATGGCTAATTTTACATTAAAATAAAAAATTCCTCTATGAATAATTAAAATATTATAAATAAAACAGTTTTAACAGACATGCAATTGAACTACTCACTTAAAGCTCTGAAATTATCGGAATATAAAAGAAATTATGGGAGAAACAATTTCCAGAAACGATTTTATAATTAAAGAAATTGTAACAAAAAGAAAAAAAAAAGAGTGAAAAAAATTGGAATTGTCCCATTCCTTCCTTTGCTGGTAGGTCCCATTCCTCCCTGTATTCTATGTTAAACTTCTTGTATCGACATAAATGCTGCTTTTAGAAATAGTTTAAATTATGGATGATATACAGTAAAATGTTCTATAAATAGAGAAACAATTACATATATACATAGACAAGTCATTAATATGCAGAAAGCATAAAAATATATAAAGCAAATTCACTTTTGGTTCTATATACTATAAATATTCTTTTCATTTATACTATTGCAAGCTTATTGTAAATCAGCTGTTTTATTCAACTGAATGTTGGAGATGCTTTTGCTTAATGGAATACGTGACTGGTGTAATGTTTATTAATGGAATATAAAGATAAAAATGTACTGTCCCATTCCACCATACTCTCCCTTATTAAGTAACAAAATCTTGGGTTAAGGGATTTAGGAAAAATTTCAGGTGTTTAACTTCTATCATAATAAAGTAACAAATACAGCAAGAAGAAAAATAAACATTTAAAGATTTTTAATTCAACGAGCAAGAATGGAGACAAAGATAACCATATTTTCTTTTTTTTATTGAAAGAAGGGAGGGGGATATTTTAAACGATTGATAATATAACTTATTGAAGACTTACAATTAACGAAAAAAATGAAAATTAATTAGGGTGAAAGACTAAGTTTTGTATGCTTGTAAGGCGAGGGGGGGGGGATGATGATTATTTGGATTTTATGGATATGACCTATTATTTATTCTTATAATAAAGCAACGGATCAGGATTTTTTTTTAAAGAATGGCGTAAGGTTTTAAATTTTATGTATTGAGGGGGCAAAGAAAATAGAGATTTATCTTTCTTTTTAGAAATGGGGAGTATTAGACGACTTATTTACATTAATAAAAATTTACAAATAAGTAAAGTACTATTATCCCAATGATTATTTGGTAGAATTCGATATAAAGGGAAAATAAGAAATTGGTTTAATCTCTTCAGTTTAGATCTACAATGAATATATTAAGTTTTCTCCTCATACTAGGGGAGCGTTAGAAATATATTATATGTACAGTTTAATACCAATATAATATCTCAAAAGAACTAACTACCAAAGCATTGTCAATATAGTTGTTGTAAAGCTTAAAATTCCGAGTAAAATGAACACTTACATTTAATATTATTGCTGAACATTAATGCCACAATTCTATTTCAAAGTTTAACCGCAGTGGTCAGGAGGTTTAACTTAAAATTAATTAGGGAATAATTTGAAATTAATGTAAAACTTAGAATTAATGTACTGACTTTTTACCCACGTACTAGATGAACGTTAGAAAATATGTACATATAGTGAAAATATACTTTTCGAAAAATTATCTTAACAATATTCCAAAATAACTAATTCTATAGAAACCATTGTGAATACAAATGTCTTAGAGTTTAAAATTCACAATAAACTGATCATATTTTTGCCGCAATCCTATTTCAAAAATTTATCTTAATCGCTAATCCAAAGCTCTGAACTAGGAGAGATCAAGTTATCCATCCGCTATGTCTCCATTTGTTACATATGTGTACATTTTTTAAATTGTTGAGGCCTTCACAATGTTTTATGTAACTATGTTATGATTTTATTTTGCATATTTTGAGAATTATAATTTAGCAGTTATTGAGAAAGTGGTGCATGAATGATAGCTGTTTTACATTTCATTTCGCAATTGACACCGTTAATTAAACCATTGTTTTAAGGGAACGATTTTTTGTTTAAAGACTAATTTTTTTCCAATATTCCTAACGTTTTAAACTTTTATGAATTTAAATGAAGATTCTTGTATACTAATCGAAAATCCTTTTATTAGAACGATCTTTGTCCTTCACACAAAATATGGAAGTTTAAAATCGTGCTATTGATTGACCTTGAACTTCTCTAGGGGAAAGTCTTATGCACACTCATTTCTTCGCTTTACCCCCCCCCCCTCCTTCCATCCTTCCACTTTATTTTCAATTTCCTTAATTCTTATAGATGCGCACTATTGTTCACTCTATATACATCATATTAATTGCTATACACATTTCATACTAGAAATAATAAAATATTTCCCGTAATTTACAAATCACTTTTGAAATATTCTAAAAATTATGAAAATATGTACTTTTTAAACTAATTTGTTCGTAGCGGCAAAAGCTCACCCAGCAAAAGGAAGAAACATACTACATAAATTTCGAATCTATATCGATGGGATTAAAACAATTTGCTGATTTCGCGCAATTAAATCAGACTTCAGCCTGTCTTTCCTACCGCACCACTGGGCTATAACCCGCAATCAAGAGGTTATGCCACAGTTCTCAAAATATCCATCCTAAATAATGTACAAGTAACTAAAAATTACATGTACATAATAATAACAAGCACTGTAAACTGATAACCTCGTTTGTTAACAGTTCAAGCTCTTGTTTAGCGATTTAGGCAATACTTTGAAGTAAAATTGTGAAAATTCAACTAAAATGTTAAATATTGGTTATCAATTTATTCAGAATTTTAAGTTGTACAACATTTGCATTGACAATGTTTTTGATGAGTTTGGTTTTTTTAGTTTATTTTTACTGTAATTAATAAAAGCGTATTTCTCAATTTTAAATTTATACATATTTTTTAACGCACACCTAACAAGTGTGGGAAAACTTAATACATTCATTCCCTCCCTAGACCTAAACTAATGAATTTAAATAATTTCCACCTTTCTCTAACTAATTCAGAGTTCGGCATTTTCCCCCTCCTCTACCACTGGGCAAGATAGAGTTTTAAAGACTTACTATAAAGTTGAAAAAGTGGTAGGGGAGGAACAAGAAAATGACATTTTTGGATTGGAAGAAAAGTCTTGATAATTTATTATGACAATAAAATAACGCATAGAGCACAGATTGTATTTTATTTTATTTCAAATAAGGCAGTTTTAAAGAGTTTTTAAATTTTGAGTACTGTTACTGTGTGAAGAAAATTCGGAAGCAAAATTTTAAGGGTGAAATTCATATCAAGTTATAATGAAATGAATGTGATGTAATGAATGCATTTTATTCACTATAAAGAAACAAATGGTAACAAAAAAAAATTTTTTTTTAAAGAAAGTTTTAAACACTTTAAATTTTAGTATTGTGGAAATGAGGGCAAAAAAGTAAAGTGAAACTTCAGAAAAAAGAGCAGGCAAATTTAATTCATTACATAAAACAATTGAAATTTCGTACTTTTAATAAACTCAAACGTAAAGAATAGTTATTTGACCAAAATGTAAATATGTAATTAACAGAAAATAATAGGAATATTAGCTTGCTAATAACTAAAAATCAAATAGTCCTTTTTAAGTCTTTGATTTTTTTCGTATTAATCAAGTAGAATGGAAATATAATTCAACTTATCTATATATATAAAATAAGAGATGTCTGTCTGCCTGATCGCGGATAACGCCGAAATTGTAACACTCAGATCTCTGAAATTTTTGTCATGAGTGGATGCGGCCACCAGAAAGTGCACCTCGCAGCCGAATTTTTAAATTTCAATCTAGAACTTTTTTTAAAAATTAAAACGTACTGGGCAAGAGGATATTTGCAGCTTTCCACTAACCCAACTCAACGAAGCAATCTGGTTTGAGGCTACTTGCTGCTCATCGCCAATACGCAGCAACGAAGAAGCCAGCCAATAAGAGCAAGCGGTAAATACAGGATTGAAGGGCTGCATTATCGCGGCGCGGCTGAATTGAATATTGAATCATTGAATGCTATCAACATCTGTATAAACACGCGTATTTATAAATATTGCTCCTTTTGATGATTTATTTTCTTAGTTTTATTAAATTCTTCATGTTTTTTAAAAAACTTAGTTTTTAACTACGTAAGTTTTTTTTTCCAATTTTTTCTTTTTTCATGTTAAACGTATAATGTCAGGTACATAGCCGGCAAGTTTAGGCCTATTTCAGCGAAGAGAATTTTTCTTTTTTATGAAGAGTTTCATATCAAATTGAAACGGTAAATAGGTTATGAATAAAGTCTTTATTTCTTTTTCAAATTCACATTGTATATGTATAAAAAAAACCTGGCTTGAAATCATATTGTCATTTTTTCGTTTGTTTGTTTTTAGGAGGGGAGCGGGAATTTTCGAATTGACTTCTGATAATCTGACACTTTCTTACAAAACTCATGTCAGAAAACAGTGTTCCCCCCCCCCCCCCTCATACTAAAAGTTTAATTAAAACATGCATCTTACACTTCATTGAATGTATTCATTTCTGAGCAAACGCATAATATTGAAGAAATATTTACATTGTTATCTGCATTTGGCCAGATAAACATTTTCCTAATTAAAGTTTCAAGTTCATATCTTTTAAAAGAAGGGAAAAAAACCTGGCTGGAAAAAGTATTGATTTTCGTATTTTTAAAAACTACTTTTTTTTGGGGAGAAAGCGATTGGACTTTTTTCCATTTTTTTGACTAAATAGGTATAAGCAGCTTTGCAAATCATTATATATTTAAAGTTTCAATTTTTCTTTATAAAACTCATTTTGTTGACTAAATAGGTATAAGCAGCTTTGCAAATCATTATATATTTAAAGTTTCAATTTTTCTTTATAAAACTCATATGTCATAAAATGATTTTTTCCCCCTCAAACTTAAATTATTTTGATTAAAACCTCCATCGGTACTTATGTATTAAAGCCACCCCAACGGAACTGAATCTATATCGCCCCATTAAGTGTTTTCAATTTTGAAAGTGTTTTGATTTTAAATAGTGTCTAATTTTATGATTTGTTGCAGAAATTTTAAGTGTAGATTAACGGTACATAAAAACCGCCAAATCTGCAGCTAAGGTGGCATTAATACGTAAGTACCCTTGCATCTTATACTTCATTGAGTGTTTTCATTTCTGACAAACTCATATTTTAAAAATATTTACAATTTTCCGCCCATGAAAGGAGAGTTGTTTATGAAATGAAAACACTCGGTAAATAAGTCTTTTATCCATTTTTACCCAGTTATAAACTGCTTTGTAAATCATGAATATTTATTTAATGTTTCACATTCTAGCATTGACCCTAAGCCATTTTAGAAGGATGCAAAATCCAGTAGCCCTTTTCATTTGTTTGTATGTTCGGCAGCTCCTTTTTAACATTCTCTATTTGCTCCATGACAATTTCAATTGATCTGGAAAGGAAACCAGTTCCTTTTTATAAAGTGTACCTTTTTATAATAGAATTTCCTTTAAGAAAAAATGCACCTCTTTTTTTTTTTTTTTTTTTTTTTTAGAATAGTGTTCTTTCTTTGAAAATTAAAAAAAAAAAAATGCCCTTTTTTTAGAATACTGATCCTGTTTTGTAAAGGTTAAAATTGCCGGTCGCCACCGGCCAATGGGCGACTAAATGTAAAAAATTGGTGATTTTATGTTATGCATCTAATTGCCAAAATGACGATCAATCATTTCCGAAGATTAAAAAAATGGTCATAAATTCAAAAATTAGGACGTAAAATATATTGCAAATTTTGACAAATGGTCGCAAAAATATCCATTTTCGCTAACTGTTTGATGATAAATTGCTAATTTTACCAAAAGATTGCGGGAAAACGCAAATTAAATCTCATGATTTCGACAAATTTTGTAAAAAAATCGCAGAAATAAGCAAATTTCGCCAAAAAATGATAAAAATACGGCAAATTTCATCAAAATATTGCGAAAATATGACAAATTTTATGAATATATCGTGAAAAAAAGCCAAACTTTTTTAAAAGATCGCAAAAAAACAGCAAACTTCTCAAAAAAAAAAAAAAAAAAAAAAAGGCAAACTTCCCCAAAAGATAACAAAAAAGGCAAACCTCCAAAAGTTTGCAAAAAAACTGCAGATTTAGTCTAAAAATCGCAAAAAACAGCAGATTTTGACAAAAAGCTGCAAATTCCATTAAAAAAGAAAAACGTGAAAAATGGCAAATTTTGCCAAAATATCACAAACAGCAAATTTCGTCAAAAAATCACTATTATACAGCAAATTTTGTAACAGTAAATGAACATTTTCATAATTGGTGATGGGGGAAAAATCATAGGTTTGAGCGAAGTTATGGTCCTCTGCAATTAGAGAAGTTTTCAGTTAATATTAATAAAAGAATCTATATTTTGACTGATTTCAAGGCACTGTGATCATTTAAAATAAAAAATATGTCAATGCAATATCCAATACAATGTAATTCACAAAATCTAAGCATAAATGTTGTGGAAAAGGTCAAATTTTTCCGTTACACAATATTTTTTTTTTCAGTGGCATCCCTGATAGTAATTTGTGGCCACTAACTTGACAGTAGTGGCTACTAAACATTCAGCCTCCACTGGCTACTAATATAAATGTTGAATTTTAACTTTTACCGTTCTGAAAAATTCCTGACACGCAGCCTTTTTTTTTCTAGAGTCAACACAGATTTCTTATAAAATTCATAATGTGTCAGGAAATTATTCTTTTCTTTTTATCGATTGTGTTGACTAAATAGGTATAAACAGCTTTGCAAATCATTATATATTTAATGTTTCACTTTTTCTTTATAAAACTCATGTCAGAAAATTAATATTTTTTTCCCTCAAAGTTAAATAATTTTGATTAAAATCTGCATCGGTACTTATGTATTAATGCCACCACAGCTGAAATAAATCTATATATTGCCCCATTTTCCACCAAAATCCGATTTACTACTTCGTTTTTAAATAAAGTGTTTTCAATTTTGAAAGTGTTTTGATTTTAAATAGTGTCTAATTTTATGATTTGTTGCAAAAATTTTAAGTGCAGATCAGCGGTACTTAAAAACTGCAAATCTGCAGCTGCGGGGGCGTTAATATGTAAGTACCCCTGTATCTTACACTTCATTGAGTGTTTTCATTTCTGACAAAACTCATATTTTAAAAATATTTACATTACAATCTTTCACCCATGAAAGGAGTGTCACATATGAAATGAAAACACTTGGTAAATAAGTCTTTATTTCCATTTTTACCCAGTTATAAACTGCTTTGTAAATCATGAATATTTGTTTAAGGTTTCACTTTTTTAGCATTGACCCTAAGCCATTTTAGGACACAAAACCCAGTAGCCCTTTTCATTTGTAAGAAAAAAATGCACTTTTTTTTTTTAGAATAGTGTTTTCTCTTTGAAAAAAAAAGTGTCCCTTTCTTAGAATACTGATCCCGATTTGAAAATTTACTGACGCACAGCCTTTTTTTTCTAGGGTCAACACCGATTTCTGATAAAATTCATAGTATGTCAGAAAACGGTTATTTTATTTCCTCCTCAAACTTGCATCTTACACATAATTGAATGTTTTCATTTCTGGTAAACTTATATTATTTAAGAAATATGTACATTGTATTGTTTTGGCCCAAAAATTGTAAGTTGTATTTGAAATGAAAACATTCAATAAATAAAGGCCTGATTTCCATTTTTGAGATAACTTTCTAAATCATTAATATTTATTTTTGATCATATTTATAAAAAGGAAATGTTTCAAATACATTATTTTTGCCCAAGAATGGAGAATTGCACATGAAATGAAAACATTCAATAAATAATAGTCATTTACTTTTATGCCCAGTTATAAACAGCTTTGAAAAACATTATTTATTCAATGTTTCACTTTCTTAATGTTGACTCTTAGCCATTTTAGAAGGGTGCAAAGCCCAAGTAGCCCTTTTTATTTCTCTTATGTGTCCGATGGCAGTTCAGTTGATCTGAGGAAATTAAAAAAAAAAAAAAAAAAAAAAAATGCAGTTCAAAATAATTTTTGTCAACAAAATATAAATGTGCCCCTTACAAAAAATTCTGGCCCTTTTTTTTTACTAGAGTCAACACTACTTTTTTATAAAAGTCATATGTCAGGAAATAGATATTCTCGCTACCCCCCCCCCTCCTCCTCCCACTCAAACTTCAGTTGTGTTCATTGAAACATGCATCTTACACTTCATTGAATGTTTTCATTTCTGTGCAAATTCATAATATTTAAGAAATATTTACATTTGTTTTCGACAGCAATTGCATTAGTTTTATTTTAAAAGTTCATTTCTGGGCAAACTCATAATATTGAAGAAATATTTACATTGTTATCTGGATTTGGCGAGATAAACATTTTTCTAATTAAAGTATCAAGCTCATATCTATTAAAGGGGGGGAAAAAAACCTGGCTGGAAAAAGAATTGATTTTTGTATTTTTAAAAACTTTTTTGAGGAAGCGATAGGATTTTTTATCGATTTTATTGACCAAATAGGTGTAAACACCTTGACATATCATTATATATTTAATGTATCATTTTTTTTTTATTAAACTCATATGTCAGAAAATGATTCCTCCCCTCCCCTCAAACTTAAATTATTTTTATTAAAACTTGCATCGGCACTTATGTATTAACATGACCACAGCGGAAGTGAATCTATATCGCCCCATTTTCCACTGAAATCCGATTTACTTCTTCATTTTTAAATAAAGTGTTTTAATTTTAAATAAAGTGTAATTAAATTTTATGATTTGTTGCAAAAATCTTAAGTGTAGATTGGCAGTACTTAAAAACCACCAAATCTGCAGCTGCGGTGGCATTAATACGTAAATACCCCTGCATCTTACACTTCATTGAGTGTTTTTATTTATGACAAAACTCATATTTAAAAAATATTTACATTACAATTTTTTGCCCATGAAAGGGAGAGTTGTATATGAAATGAAAACACTCTGTAAATAATAGTCTATTTCCAGTTTTGGCTGGATAAAAATTTTCCTAATTGAAGTATTGAACTAATATCTAAAAAATACTTGGCTGGAAATCACACTGATTTTTGTATTTTTTAAGACTAATACTTATTCTTTGCATTTATTTATTTTTTTTTGGGGGGGGGGGTGTTTTTAATTGATTTTATTGACTAAATAGACATTAACAGCTTCACAAATCATTATTATTTACTTAATGTTTCTTTTCTTATAAAATATGTCAGAAAGCAGATTTTTTTTTTCCCTTAAATTGTTTTTATTGAAACTTGCATTTTACACTTCATTGAACATCTTAATTTCTGACAAAACTCTTAATGTTTAAGAAATATTTATATTACATTGTTAACTATAACAGTTGCATTAGTTTGATTTTAAAATTTAATATTTTAATTTCAGTAAATTCTTAACACCTGTCTCACTCCTTATTATATGGCACCACCACGGAAGAAAAAATGTTTACGTAACATTAAGAAACAACGAAGAAACAGAAGGGCGAATGAATCTGACGAACAACGTGAAAGAAGACTTGCTGCTGATGCTTCTAGAAGAGCCAGCCAATCGAAAGAGCAACATAAAGCAAGACTTGCTGCTGATGTTGTTAGGAGAGCCAGCCAATCTGAGGAAAAACGTAAAGCAAGAGTTGCTGCTGATGCTATTAGACGATCAAAAGCCAGAGGCAGGGAATGTGAAGAAAGCCGCCAGCGAAGAATACTTGGTGATTGGGTCTGTAAAGAAAATTCAGCATTTGCATATGATGAAATCATCCATTATAGTGAAGATCCACTAATCAATATTGGAAGAATGACAGTGACCTGTAATTTCTGCCAAGCACTTAAATGGAAAGGTGAAACACCTGGGATGTGCTGCAGCAATGGGAAAGTTCAGTTGCCCCCGTTGATTGATCCCCCAGAGCCACTGATGACATTATTTACAGCTAACTCAACAGAAGGAAGACACTTTCAAAGCAATGTAAGAAAATATAATTCATGCTTCCAGATGACTTCATTCGGATCTACAAAGCAAATCAAAGAAAGAGGTTTCATGCCCACCTTCAAAATCCAAGGACAAGTATACCACCAAATTGGTAGTTTACAGCCACTTCCAGATGAAGAGCCAAAATTTCTCCAAATATATTTTGTTGCCAACAAGGAATACCAAACAGAGCAGCGTTGTAGAAAGGTTTTAAATGTAGATCCACAGATAGTCAAACAGTTGCAGGAAATGTTTCACGAAGTGAACAGCTATGTCCGAAGCTTTAAATGTGCAATGGAGAAGATGACTCCCGAAATGAAGATTGTCATACATGCGGACAAGATACCTGTAGGAGAGCATGAAAGGCGTTTTAATGCACCCATTTCATCTGAAGTAGCAGTTGTACTTGCTGGAGAACAAACAGGCAACAGAGACATATCTTTGGAGATGAGGAGCAATATTGTTAAGAAAATTGCAGATAGCCATCGATCTTATGATGCTCTGCAATATCCTTTGATTTTCTGGCAAGGAGAAGATGGTTACAATTTTAATATAAAACAGATTAATCCAAAAACTAGACTTCCAACTACAAAGAAAATTTCTGCTATGAACTTTTATTCATACAGGATGATGTTCAGAGCATCCAATTTCAACATTATTCTAAGATTTAAAGAGCTTTTTCAACAATTTGCAGTGGATATGTATGCCAAAATTGAATCTGAGCGCCTAAGGTACATTCGGTTCAACCAGAAACAGCTCAGAGCTGAAGAATATATACATTTGAAAGATGCAATTAATAATGACGCAAATGTATCAGACCTTGGACAATTAATTATCTTGCCTTCCAGTTTCACAGGCGGACCACGTTATATGCATGAGTGCACACAAGATGCACTCACATACGTAAAGAACTTTGGAAAGCCTGATCTCTTCATTACCTTCACATGCAATCCGAAATGGGAAGAAATCAACGTGGAATTATTACAGGGACAGAAATCACATGATCGACATGACATAGTAGCTAGAGTTTTCAGACAAAAATTGAAGATGCTTCTTGATCTCATTAACAAAGGAAAAATTTTTGGTGCTGTTGGATGTTATATGTATACTGTTGAGTGGCAGAAGAGAGGTCTGCCACATGTGCACATCTTGGTCTGGCTGAAAGAGAAAATTCATGTAGATAGAGTAGATCATTTAATTAGAGCAGAAATACCAAATGCAGAGACGGATCCACATTTGCATGATATTATCACAAAGCAGATGATCCATGGCCCCTGTGGAAGTATCAACCCTCTATCTTCATGCATGAAGAATGGAAAATGCACCAAAAGATATCCAAGACAGCTTTTGCAAGAGACACGCACAGACACTGATGGGTATCCACTTTACCGCCGAAGAAGTCCAGATAATGGTGGATACACAACAATCATCAAGGTTAAGGGTATGGATGTACAGGTTGATAACAGATGGGTTGTACCTTATTGTCCTTTGTTATCAAAAGCTTTTAATGCCCATATCAATCTCGAATTTTGCAGTAGCGTTAAGAGCATCAAATATATATGTAAATATGTCAACAAAGGTTCTGACATGGCCATGTTCACTATTGAAACAGACCAAAATGAACTTGATGAGGTGCAAAAATATGAAATTGGACGCTACATAAGTTCCAATGAAGCCATTTGGAGAATTTTCAGTTTTCCTATTCATGAACGTCACCCAACTGTTGTACATTTAAATGTTCACTTAGAAAATGGTCAGAGAGTATACTTTACAACAGAGAATGCTGTTCAGCGTGCTATTGCTCCACAAAACACAACACTTACTGCCTTTTTTGATCTCTGCAGAAATGACGAATTCGCTCGCAGATTACTTTATGACCAATTACCCGAAATTTTATACCTGGGATGCCAGTAGAAAAAAATGGAATCGACGCATAAAAGGTCAGATTGTTCCCGAGTTTCCAGGTATTAGATCAACAGATGCCCTTGGTCGTATTTACACAGTGCATCCAAATAACTCAGAGTGTTTTCACCTTAGAATGCTGCTCCATGAGGTGATAGGGCCAACTTCATTTGACGCTTTGAAAACTGTTGATGGAGTTGTTGCTGAAACTTTCAAACAGGCTTGCCAACTCAGGGGACTTCTTGAAGATGATGCTCAGTGGCACAGAACATTAAAAGAGGCAGCTACGACCAGATCACCAGGAATGTTGAGATGTCTTTTTGCAGTTATGTTGCAGACATGTGCCATGTCCAATCCACTGGAGTTGTGGTTTGCATATAGAGAGTTTATGGCAGAGGACCTTTTATACAGAGCTAGAATTGTATCTGGTAACATAGATTTAAGCTATGATGATGACATTTTCAATACAGCTCTGATATTGATTGAGGATAAGGTTAGGGTTTTGGGGGGATCTGAACTAAAAGTATTTGGACTTCCTCAGACTACACGAGAAAGTGTTAGCCTGAACTATGACCTAATGAGGGAGACGAGCTATAAAGTATGTGAGCTTACTTCATTCATTGAATCAAATGAACCAAATCTGGTAGCAGACCAACAGGTTGCATACAGGAAAATTACATCTTGCGTTTTTGATGATACTGGTGGTATTTTCTTCATTGATGCTCCAGGTGGTACAGGCAAGACATTCCTGATTAATCTCCTTCTTGCTAAAGTGAGACAGAGAAAATTAGTTGCTCTTGCTGTTGCATCTTCTGGTATTGCTGCTACTCTCTTGACAGGTGGTAGGACAGCACACTCTGTTTTCAAACTTCCTCTGAATCTTGCGAATATAGAATCTCCCACGTGCAATATTTCTAGAGATTCTCTAAAAGCTAAAGTCATGCAGGAATGCAAGCTGATAGTCTGGGATGAGTGCACAATGTCACACAAGGCTGCATTTGAAGCGCTTGATGTCACGATGCAGGATCTTCGGCATAATAATAGGATAATGGGGGGAGCAGTTCTGGTTCTTTCTGGTGATTTCAGACAAACTCTTCCAGTCATTACACGTGGGACCAAAGCTGATGAAATACACGCCTGTATACAAAGATCTTATCTTTGGAAGGATATTCAACATTTTCAACTTACAACTAATATGAGGGAGTATTTATATGGAGATACTGAAGGTCAAGAATTTGCGGAGTTACTCCTACAAATAGGAAACGGAGAGATGCATTATGACACAACAGATGGCATGATTTCTTTGGAAAATGTAGGAATGAATGTTGACACATTACAACAACTCATAGATAAGGTGTTCCCCAACATTACTCAACATTTTAGAAACCCTAAATGGTTATGTGAAAGGGCAATACTTGCTCCCAGAAATGATTCTGTTGATGTCACTAACAAGAATCTGTTAGCCAAATTACCTGGCTCCCTTCAATTGTATAGATCAATAGATTCAGTAATCGATGTGAATGATTCTGTTCACTATCCACCAGAGATATTAAATAAATTAGAGCTTTCAGGAGTTCCACCTCATAGATTAGAACTTAAAGTTGGGGCTCCAATTATGCTTCTTAGGAATCTTGACCCCCCTACACTTTGCAATGGAACACGACTTATTGTGAAGAAATTGTTTCCGAATGTTATCGAAGCCACCATTATGGCTGGTCATGATGTAGGGAAGGATGTATTTATACCACGAATACCGATTATCCCATCAGATCTCCCAATCCAATTTAAACGAATCCAATTTCCTGTCCGTCTCAGTTTTGCTATGAGTATTAATAAGGCACAAGGCCAGTCTTTAAAAGTAGTTGGACTCGACTTGCAATCTCCTTGCTTTTCACATGGTCAACTGTATGTTGGATGTTCCAGAGTTGGCAATAAGAAAAATTTATTCCTTTTAGCTCCTAATGGAAAAACGAAAAATGTGGTATATCAAGAGGTCCTAAGATCTATGTCTGCTGAAAATGTCATTGATGTTAAGCAAAGGAAGTCCATTCATGAAAAAGTTGCAGTCATTTATCAAAATGTTGAAAATGTGTGTGTTGAGAAACATAATGAAGAAATGGAAAATGCAAGAGAAACGCCCTGTGAAGAGAATATCAAACAGACTGCAGCATGTGATATTTTACTTCAAAATGGAGTAGTCTGCAATTCAGCAGTCAGAAAAATTGATAACTTAACTGGAGAAAACAGTAAAAACAAATTCTCTACAATTAGAGGATTTACAAATGATCATTTTGAGTGCTATGCAAATAGTTTGATCCAATGTTTGTATCAATGCGATGACTTAAAGAGCAAGTTCTTCAATTTTAACACTGAAATCCAGATTCATGTCTTAGCATATGCAAACGATAAATCGGTTAATACCAAAATATTTCGGCAATTGGCAAGACGGTGTTATTTAGATATTGTCAATCCATGTGATGATGTACTTTTTACTGATGGCAGTCAAGAAGATGTATTTGAATTTTTAAACTATCTTGCTCAAGCACTGCCATTTCTATTATATGAATTTTCTTATACAAGGCACACAAAATTACAATGTTTGAATTGTTTTCATGAAGTCGTCCTTCATGATATGGATTCTGTAATTAGAATTCATATACCTACATGTGGTAATTGCTTTAATTTTAAAGATCTGGTTACAGAAAGTGTATCATCTGTAGAATATTTTGAACATTCATGTGATTTTTGCGGCCTCTCTAGAACTAGAAAAGAAGATAAACTAATGTCACCACCTAATTATTTAATTATTCAAATGATGATATTTACCAACCAAGGTAAAATTACAGATTACAAATTATTAGGTGTTCCGACAGCATGTCTTAATATTCATGATGGTGTGTATGAAGTTATGTCTGGTATTTTTCATTATGGTGATTCATCGCATAGAGGACATTATTCCAGTTATCATCGATTGGAAGATGGATGGTACCATGCAAATGATGAATATATTGTGAAACAGGATTGGCCAACTTATAGTGAAAATTTATATTTTCTTTTATTGAAGAGAGTCTCATCAATTTAATATTTTAGAATATAATTTTCATAAAACAGTGAATGATATTATTTTGGTAAAAATAAATTTTTTCTTCTTTTTAAATCTATACTTTAAGAGCATGAGTTCAATCATTTAAACAAGAATTAATATATTCAGATATGTACATCTGCCTACCTTGCTTCTGACAGCAGAAGCCCCTTTTCAAAGATTTATTTTTGGATATATTTTTCTATTTTAACATGAATGGAGATTTTAAATATTTGCAATTTTGTTTGAAAACATCAATGGTCCCGAGCAACGCCGGGCGGGTCAGCTAGTAAAGGATAAAAATTTACTTACCCAGTAAGTGGAAATTTTTATCAGTTTCCGGATTCAAAATGGATGCATTTCACGCCTCTATGGTTGCGTCAATAGTCATTACGTCACCACTAAAGCCCTTTCTGATTGGCTAACAGGTGAAACTAAGATATTTAATGTATTTGTACTATGAGAGTGGTAAATATTATACCCAGTTACAGATAAAATTTTTGTAAACATGCAGATTTCTGCAGCTTTACAAAAACTAGTTTTGTAGGTTTACAGATTTTTTTTTACAGTGCACATCAAAGGTTGACGTAGGAAAAATAAATAAATAGATAAAATAAAATAATGATATTTTTTGAAAGGTATGGTTTTGGAAAAAATTTAATAAGACTTTCTTAAAAAGGGTTGATAAAAACATAGAAGAAATCAGTTTTATTTGGAATATTAAGAAATAAAGTTTTAATTAAGAATATTTTTAATTTAGAGCCATCTTTTTAAATTTACGCATACTGGAATAATGTTTTTTAAGGCAAATTAAGAATTTATATCTTCTGCATAAGGATTAACAGATTAGATTTAGAAACAAGATTTTAATTTAATAATTTGAAGTAAGTACGGAATATTATTATAAGAAAATTAAGATAGTATAAAGGTTAGTTTTGGCGAAAAAATTTTAAATTTGTAATATATATATATATATATGTGTGTGTGTGTATGTATATATATGTATATATATATATATATATATATATACACACACAAGGAACGGATTTTTTTATGTAAAACGTATTTAATGAATTATTTTTTTTGTAATGATAAATTAAATATTCTTACAATTACATTATTAGACGAATATATTTTAATTAGAATTATGATTAATTAGAATATATACATATGTTGCTTAAATTATAAATCTTTTATATTTAGAGATATTATTTCATCAATATTTATTAACAAACAAATTGTGCATATCTTTATGATTTCTTTTAAAATGTTTATTTTACATATTTTATATTAGATATTCAGCCAAATAAATTATTTACGTATAATATATATATATATATATATATATATATATATATATATATATATATATATATATATATATATATATATATATATATATATATATTATACGTATATCATATATTATATATTATATTATATATTATATTATATGTTATATTATATATTATATATTATATACATTATATTTTGTGATTCGGAAATAGACCTCATCATGAGAAAAATCTACAATAGCTGAATATTTTGTAAAATTAATGTGAATACTGGATAAAATTTAATAAAAACTCTATTTGATGTAATTAATATTATTATTTTAATTCACGTTTAAAAAAATAAATTGAAAGTGTTTTAGACTGGCGATTGGTTTAAATACCCTGATTCTGTTAAAACATCTACTATTCTATTATCAGAACTTACACACTATGCAATCTTCATATCATATTTCATAATCTGGAATTTCATTTTGTTCTGAACAGTAAGTCATTAATCTCCGAAATCATTAGACATAAAGAGGAACAGCTTTGTGCATTGTTATGACTTACGACATGCAGGTAATCTATTATTTGCAGCCCATTTACTTTAAGGCAACAGACAAATTCAAGTGTTTTATAGTTTGTAAACTTTGGATTTTCTATAACTAAACTAGAGAATTTAACATAAATTTATTTTAATACCGACTCAATTTTTTATGTATTAAATATTGCGATTGTTATTAAAAATAAATTTATTCTGCTTGAATTTCCTGTATAAGATATTCACGCGTTGCAATTTTATTAAATATATAAATCTTCAATTATATTGTAAGTATATTTAAATATTTAAATGCCAAGGAAAAGTTGTGTGTGACATTCTTTTTTCGGAATAATATGAAAATCAGTTAAGAATAATTTATTTAAATAAAGAAATAAAATAACGGACTAACAAAGAATCGATACATATCGAATTGTGGAAAACTAATGAAATTACAGTAGAATACCGACTATGGGAATATCGATTATCCTGCAATCGGATTAAAGAAACACATTACACTCCTGACTAGATTTTGAAAAACATAATACAAAGTAATGACAATTGTGCTTGGTAAAGATGCATTTCAAACTATCTTGCAAAAGTCGCATATCAAGCGGGATCGCCTTTTATATGTAATTTGCATATTATTCAGGATAGAATTTTACTTACATGATCATTTATATTAGTCATACACTCCTGTGGCCCACGGGACCCACGTGACCAGGTGACTTTTGATGCTTGTGATGCAAAATCTTTAATCTAAACTTATAAAATAATTTAGATGCGCATAAAAGATACAGATTTCCATGAAGAGACAAAATCTGTCTTGTTAATAATAATTAATTTAGTGTTATGTTAAATTATCTCTAATGCACTTCACATTATCTGAATCTCTCTTTACGTCTATTACTTGATCTACAATGTCGTAGAAATTTCTTAATATTCAACACAAGGGGATTAGGTCTCTATTTTCACTTCCATACTTAATAAATGTGTCTATAAAATATATCCGGGATCCTATTAGAATGAACCTATATGCAAACCTTCAAGCAAATCGTAGAGTATCAAGAGTATCACGCTACCTACATACATACGTACATACAGACCCTGCGAGTACATTACATCTATGGCTTCCGTAGCCTGTGAGCTAAAAATAGACCATTATGGCAGTTTTGAATTCAAGGTCCAACAAACAGACATTATATGTTTCAACAAAAGATACATTAGGGCACATGGCCATTTTAAAAGGTTATATTGTGGAGTATATTAATTCATGAGGTTTGATATTAAAAGTCACATATCACATTCTTGTTACAAAAGCTAAATCCAAAATTAAATGTAACTCAAAACCACTGAAAAATAGGCTAGTTTAATTATGTTCGCCATTCTATGCAGTTTTAATTAATCTACCAATCACCTAAATTATAAGACAGTGCGCTTAAAATCCAGCAACCAGGTAGCAATTCTGTTTGCTAGATGCCCATTGAACCTACCAGATCTTGAAATAGTTTCTCACATTTTCTGAAGAACGACCACTTTTGAGACGTTTCTAGCAAGGGTGTTTCATCCATTATTTCAAGTTAATACTTTTACAGCAGAATAAAAAATTTCATTTTCTACCAGCAGAGATAAAGAGCATAATATATCAAGTATAGCAAACAATTATTTCAGCTATCCAGGAAATATTCAGTATTTATAAAGTTACTTTTGCTAACTACTGCTTATTGCTAATGCTTCTATATTTGCGAATTGAAGAAAACACGCGATAGAGGTAAGTCTTTGAACAATATTAAAATTTACACAACAAAGAAAAAAAACGCAAAACAAAATGTTCACGAATTTCAGATAAAATGCATTAAATCTCCTATATTGAGCCACTACTACAGTATATAGTTCTGATAATGAACGCAAGTCCATGATTTTGGTATCCCTACTATAATTAATGCATTAAGATTTTCGTGTTATTTACGCGCATCATAATGCTACTTCAAATTAATTACAAATACACTGATGAAATTTCAAAAAATACTTTTTTAATATTAAAGAGTTAATGAAAGAGTTTTATGCGCGCGGACAGAATTTGAAGAAATTCCGGGCCCAAATATGGTTAATTGAGATAACTAGTACATAAACCCAAGGACATAGCAAATTAATTTTTGTCCTCTATGACAAAAATCCGGGTTATGATTTAAACGTGGCAGTTTCAGTTAATATGGCCATGTGAAAAGATTACAGCTCATTGCACCAAAGAAGGAGAAAAACAAGTGCAGTTTATCATTTATATACACTGTAAAAAAAATTCAAGAGGTTACTAAAAATTTTTTTAGTAAATTCGTATTCCACAGAATTTTTCAGTAATCATTACAAACTTTTTTTTGCAAGTGAAACAAACATTTCTTTTGTAAACTGAACAAAAGATTTTTTTGTATAAGTAACTTAAAACTTTTTAGTATAAACCACCAAGCTAATTGTAGTAATAGCTCAAAAATTATTTTTAGTAACCATTACGTGTGCCCGAAGGAACGAGCTTCCTTCGAGCTGCATCCACTGGGTAAGAAGACAGGCTTCTGAAGCGGAAGACTTTCGGCTAAAAAGCAATAGATAGCAGCACCAAACATTGCTCTATTTTGACATGTTTCTAAAGGGGAGGGAAACTCCAGAGACCATTACCCATGGTAACCTCTATGACAGGATTTTCATAATCCCTTTTTTAACGAGTACTTATATTGCATACATTCGGTGAATATTTGGTGGCGTCCAACATCGAACCCGGATACTTTCAGCCTGGAGTTCCGTGCTATGACCACTAGGCTATCACGGCCACACCAAGTGAGTTCTAGTAACAGCTATTAAAAAGTAAAACTATTACCTCTGTTCGTAGCTAGCTTTTCTAGTAATTTTTACAGATTCCTTGTAACCGAGTAAGATTACAAAAAAAAATTTGTAATTACAAGGATCACTATTTTTTTTTAGTAGATCGACCCTTTTTTACAGTGTATGTTATTATTATATGCAACTAAATAAATTGAAAGTATATATACATGTTTTAATTTATGTGTTTGAATAAATTGTGTATGAACGTCACACAAGTTATTTTTCAAATGAAATACTTTAACTGCATGCTCATATTTTGATAGTTGATTCTTTACCAAATGCTAAAGCTTTTTATTCCAGGCAAGAGGTTTGAAATCGTTTACTTATTTTTTATACTATAGAGTACTGAATATTAGGGTGGATCGAAATTTTTTTTTTCACAGTATCAAAACCTACCTATGCGGAAAAGATTTTCTCTTGGATGGAGATTAAGGGAAAAATAATTAAAAAAATTAATTTTAAATTTTACTACTGCCACAATGAGGTTGAATTTCGAAAAAAAAGTTAAAAAAGACCTAATTTTGGCTAGATTATTTTTGATTCAAAATAATAGTTAAAAAAATTATCCAAAACCTACCTATGCGTAAAAGATGTTATATTATATGCTGCGTAGGAGAAAAATAATTTAAAAAAATAATTTCAAAATTTAAATCTGCCGCAATGTGGCTCAAATTTATGTATTTGAACGTTTTTACGGTAAAAAATCAACTTTTTTTTGTAAAATATTTTAGACATTTCTAACATTTATTGCAATGAGGGGATATTTAATTGATTACAAGATAAAAAGTTTAGTTTCTTATTTAACAGTTTCATTAGTATTAAATTCAAGAAAAATCGTCAACATTGCAATTGGCGATAATGACTTTCGGTATTGAAAATCGACATGAGATTTTGTAATTCAATTCGATTTTTATAAAACCATCTCTTATGTATGGTCTATACACAGAAGAAATACTTCCATGACTCTTTTGATTATTAGTTTTGTAAAATGAATGTTGCGTGAATAGATATTATTGATAGTACATGTTATTGCCACTGGAATGATTGCTGGATTTACATATTGCTTCTGAAATCCTGTCGTTACTAAATCCGTCAGTTAGTGGAGGTTCGACACATTTTCCTATTTAATTAAATCTATGTAATCCATCGCAAAAGGTCAAAAAGCAAAAATATGTAAATAAGTAAATGGTAAATATAGATATTTTTTAATGTAATGATTAGGATTACAGCAGACCATCTGATTTCACTCGCGCGCTTTTAGAATTCATATACTGACATAAATGAAAATACAAAAAGCTTCTAACATGCTGCGAATTATCTTTCTATTTCACCAGTGAAACATTTGTGCCAAGCCGCAGTTCCATCCACGCTGCAAAAAGATGACATAGTAGAACCTCATTGGTGTGTAACTAGCACAAAAACCATTGTAGTGGACGCTTGAAGATTAGTTCCATATTTCGAATAACACATCCTTTAACATCTATGTTAACAGATATTCCGTCACAACCGATCGCAACCAACTTTGTTACATGCATATTATTGTTAACACATGACAAAAAAAAATGGACGTCGTGTTTTCAAATTGTTTGGTACTCTCCCAGAATTTACATATATGTAACCGATGTATTCGGAGCCCAGTTCTTTTTTCAAGCTCAAGTCTGCTTCTATTATGACTTTTCTTCTGTTGTTTTCTAGTGATGTAGTCTGTCTTTACACCCATCAAAGTTTAAAGAAAATGGCCATGATCATAATCTTTTAAAAATGACTAAAGAGAATGACTAAAACGATGGAGTGGTCTTTGGTTTGTTTTGTCATGCCGATTTTTTTCTGTCAGTAGCATTCGATTCATAGTTTTGTGCGATAATGCCCACATTTTGAAGTGCACCAGACACGATGGCAGCACCTGCCTGATCGGAAGTGCACAAACTGTCCAATAGTCTGATGATGTGACACCTAGCTCGGCAGCAGTTGGGCTCTTCAATGATAGCTGATGATGCAGAAAAATGAGTTTGCTGTCAATACGTCGGTTTAGTTTACACTCAATATTCTTATTCATATTGAAATCTATTGAACTGAAAAAATAGGCAGTATTTTCGGAAATGGTCCAAAAGACTGTAGTAGCTTTCAGTATCTTATTTTGTTTTACAAGAATTAAGAAGAGCGCAATATTTGTCGTTGAACAGTTTCATTTTTCTCAAAATGCTGCTGTGGTAGGTTATTGAGATTGAATCTCATTTACAGGTCACTAGTAACTTATTAGCAACTCCTTCTCATTGGCAGGAAATAAATAGATGTTGACCGATTCCTTTCTTCGGTAATGTTTTAAATACCAATATGTAAATTTTATAACTTGTTGTAATAGGGAGCATATTTACTGGCATATCGAAGCTAGACCCAAATAGTGTGTAATTCATATCTTCCTCTCTTTTTATTTTTTTTAACAACGCCATGGTACAGTAATATTCAAGGTACACTAAGCTACACAATACACAAGCAGACAAATTCTAGCTGAAAAAACTGGAACTGCCAGTTTTTCGAAACTTTAAATCACTTGCAGGAGTATTAAATTTCGAAATTAGTTTTATTTATTTATTTTATTTATTTTTTTTACTTAATATCCATGCAATATAATATTTCTTACGCAAAGGTAGGTTTTGATTGATATTAAAATGATTATTTTGCGTCAAAAATAAATCTAACCAAAATTAGTTCTTTTTCCATTTTTTCAATATTTTATCGAATTTTCAACTTTTTTGTGGCAGTATTAAATTTCGAATTTATTATTTATTATTCTTTTTTACTTAACCTCCATACGATATAACATCTTTTCCGCATTGTTGGATTTTAAAAATTATTAAATTAATTAGTTTTTGACAAAAATAACCTAATCAAAATTCGGTCTTTTTTCAATTTATTTTCGAAAATTCAACTCTTTTGTGGCAGTATTAAATTTTAAAATTAATTTTTTTTATTATTTTTCCCTTAATCTCCACACAATAGAACATCTTTTCCGCATAGGTAGATTTTGATGAATGGTAATTTTTTTTTCACCATAGACATCGATCCACCCTATTGAATATTTCTGCGTTTAGATTCGACGTACAAATTTATACTTTAAAAAATGACGTATTATGATTTAATTCATATTTCTGTTAGTTTTTAAATTTATGTATATAAGGTAGAACCCGTAGAATTTCGACGAAAGAAACTATATAAGATGAAACTGTTTCGTTGTTTATAATAAGCTTACCAAACTGATTACGATAAAAAAGCAGATTATATTGGTAAATCTAACTCTTAAACATATGAAATTTAAACTAAAATTAACAAAATACTATTTACATAAATCACAGTTTTATAAATTGTTAAATTAAACTTTAATCGGAATGTAAGCCGTTAAATATGATAAAGATCCATTATTATGACAAACTTTCCAATTAAGATTGTGCTTGATATTCCAAACGTGATTAACTTCAATTCAAAACTTGAAGTTTTGATTGATATTAGCTGGAAACGGATATCTACCTGTTTATATACTTTTTAAGTGCAAATGAGACTTTCAGAAATAATCTAATACAATAAATACGATAGATAATATTCCTGTTGGGTCACCTAAAGTAAGATGACGATTTTTTGGGAAGCAATACAAACTAGCAGGGGTCAAAATGACGCACAACTACAAAAATATATATTTCAGTCATAAGAGTTAAAATACATGCTTTTTCAATAAATTGGTATCTTTGGCATCCGCTAAAACATTCCTGTTTTACGATTTATTCTTAAATAACATCTATAAAAAAGTATACGTATGAAGTTATTATTGCGGAATAATAAACAGACACAACAAATATTAAATTAAAAAAGCATTGCTATCATTGAAAAAACAAATTGAAAACTTAATGATTCATATGTCTTCATTAATTTGTTTATAATAGCTCCATGTTTTATGGGAAATCATTCATTGATATATCTTGAAATTTCGAAAAAAGATTTCACACACGGTTTAATAATTTTGCATTCAATCATCTGTTTGTTATGAGTTTTAAAAAAGCGGAGAAAATAACTTGCTTAACAATTGTTTAAAATACGTTTTTGTAAAGAGAATGTGTTGTATAGAATATGAAATAATTTTGTGATTAAATAAAAATTACTTAATTGATAATCCAAAACGAAGCCCTAATTCACCGGGTTTTATAACAGACGATAGTACGAATTTTAATTTTAAAATTTTCCACTTTTTATGAAAATGGCAACAAAAGGATACAGTAATCTGCCTTTTAACCTTTACTTTTAATCCAAATGAAGTGTTTTTGTTGCCACAATTACAAAAGTAGTATTAAAAATTACAAAAAAAAGTTTTATCTCAAAAATTTACAGTTTTTAAGCAAATTGCATTTAAAAGCACATTTTTTGCACAATACCATTTTATAAAATAAAAAATATGGAATATTTAGAAGTTAAAAAAATGTGCAGCACGCGAGATTGGGGCTAGTAGTGACATTTTCGACATTTTTTATATTAACCGTAAAATTTGAACTGAAACGAAACATTTAGTGTATCATATCATTAGAGTAAGTCTTGTGTAACATATTTATAAAACTACTATTAACATTTTTCATAACACAAAATGAATTCTGCGTAACCTCATTGTTTGTCACTACTAACTCCCAGTACGGAGCAAGTTGTGACATGCTTCGGGCACATTGTGACACATAAATGACGCATACAAATACATTGTAACATGTACAAATTGTGTAAGAAAGGCGATTAAATGGGATATGTTAAATCAAAAATGAGAAATTTATTCATTTATAACATTCGTAACACAATAAAACAATTTCATGTTTAAATAATATTGTTAATCATATGAAAAGGAAATAGTTAAATTGTTACACTTGTAAATTCTTAATCCTTTATCAAGATACTTTTAGAGACACTTAGCAGTAAAAAAGAAAAAAAATGTCTTAATCAAGAAGTAAATAAAACGCAAGTCAATTCTAATCTTTGGCCATATTGACTTTTGACTCGAGCCTAGTACAACGTGTAAGCCTATATCCTATATTTTTCTTTACTCTTTGTCATCGCTTGTTTCAGCGTCTAATTTGCAGTTAGTACAAATATAATATGATTCATAATATGTACATTTGACATGCGCCCATCTGTTGCATGTCATGCATTGCACCCAGTCTTCTCCGGGTCTAGAGAGTTGTATTGCTCCAAGTAAACTAGACATAAGCAATTTTCGTCATTTTTAGAGCTGTCCAATACATGCTTCTCCCTTTTTTTCAATAACCTAGATGCAATTTTTTAATGCACTGCTTCGCAATTCTCTATATTTTCTTTTTTTAATTGTTCTTCTTCAATTTGTTTTCCGTGTTCTTTTGCTTTTTGTTCTGCTTGAATTTTCTCATTTACAGGGGTGCTTGTTAGAATGGGAGATTTCAAACATTTATGAATAGATCGCTTGCCTTTTCGAGGTTCTGCTTTAGCATGTGGTCTTATTTCTGTAACACTTACCACTGACACATTGCTATTACCATTTATCATAGAATCATCTAATGCAATGAGATTTCTTACTTCTGAAGACTGTCCTGCTATCTCAATATCATTGATTAAAGTTATTGCTGAAGTGCTTGGTTTATTAACAATTAAATTTTTACTATTTTTTTTTCATTGTCATTGGGGTCTTTAACGTTCTCATCTTCAATAGATAATGATCGTTTATTTATTGAGTAACATAGGAAGTCTTCATCTGTAAAAATGTTCCTATTAAATTCCCAAATTAAACTACAACGAAATCCTGCTTGAATGTTTTTTGGAGTTGCAAGACCAGGAAAGGCTATTTTGACAGTACATGGTATGTCGTAGATCGACACAGCGCTTCCAGGATGCGATTTCAATCATCCACATACAGACTGATTGTAGAGTGTTTTGAATGGCCCGTATGCTGACACATCAAGGGGGCTGTAATCTGTGACTCGTGTAAGGTTGGAAATGATAACAAAATCATTCCGTTGTCCGTGCAATAATCCAAAACATCAATATTTGATGACAATTATGGTTATCAAGCAATACTAAGACTGGCGACTCTTTCGAGCACCTTACATTTTTAACAAAAGGTTTCTTGAAAGTAAAAAGTCAGGTCCTGTAATCCATCTACTTGGGTTTGATGTTCCCAAACAGCCAATGAGACCGTCACAAATAAAATGAGCTTAAAAAACTTATGTGGAAATACCAAAATCGGTGGGACTGAATTTCCCAGACCGTTAATGCCATTAACCATAGTTACATTTGTTCCCTTTTCTGCAAAAGTCATTCCCCCAACTCTTTTTTTATCCTTTTCTGTAATTATTTTTGCAGTTTTCTGCACTGTTCCTACTCCTGTCTCATCAATATTCCATATGTCATTTGAATTAAATTTATTAGCTTCTAATGCAGAAGCTAAGATATTAAAAACAGTTCTACATTATGTTTATTAAAATTGGTATTTCTGCGGAAACTTGTTACTTCAGGAACTGAAAAGGAAATTGTAGGATGTCGTTGCACAAACTTAGTCAACTAATCAGCACTTGCAGATTTTTTTTTTTTTTTTTTTTTTTTTTTTTTTTTTTTTTTTTTTTTTTGGCTAACCAATTTTTAGGCATGTTTATGTCGTTTCTAATGGCAACTCATACGCTAAGCAGTTCTGCAGGACTAATTCCATAAAACATATTCGCTGATTGTTTGGCGTATTTACACAATCTCATCATCTCCTGTTTCGGTGTAAATATCATACGCGGTTTTTTAATGCCCATTTCAACATTTCCTTCCGTATTAGTAATCTTCTCTTTATTCTTATATCAAAGAAGGGACATTCGGTTTATATTGAACTTGGGCTTTCCTTAAACTGCACTTTCCGGATTTAACTTCTGTTGCAGCCCTTTCATAATCTACTAAAGTAGCTTTAGCTCTTTCAGTAAGCTTCTTGTAATTTCGCACCTTTTTTCCTGAAATATAAAAACTTCATTCAAAATTATGCTGGGGTAAGTAGTGACAATGTCACAACGTGCCCCTTTGACTTCGTCACAACTAGCCCCGCGGTACGCAATTTTATACTTTATTCATTAGTTTCCGAGATGTTGGCATGATTAACAAATGAAATACATAGAAAAACAGCTCTAAATATAACTATTTAAAAAATGTTAAGGAACTTTACATACCTTAGTATCGCTAGTGGCAATGGCGATTCAAATGCGTCGCAAAATTTACTCTTACGGTATAAAACAAGAAAAATATTTTTATCTCGAAAACAACACGGCGCTATATTTCAAAGAATACGCAGCACATTGAGACAGTCAACCTCTTCACTGACATGACTCGACAGGTTCTGCAACTTACTGGCTCAGCCAGGAAGCTCGATGGCACAACTTACCCCTGGCACAACTAACCCCGGTCTCTCCTAGCAAAAATTGGAAAACCGAAATTTCACTTCAAATTTCAAATTTTGCCATTTACAAAATAACGTATGCGCGCACAGATACTTTTATCATTTATAATTAGCTCATTTTCTTTTCAAAGGAAAAAAAATAAACCAAAACAAACACTAGAGAGTGAGTTATTACTTTGTTCTAAAAGATTAAAAAAAAACATATGTATTTGATTATATTATGTTAGATAATTTTACCATAGGCATTACAGAATTATTGAAAATTGAAAAAAAAGATAAAAGGTACTTTACCCTGTTAAGACGATGCCTTATATATTTCAATTTAAATGTAATAAATATTGATTGCATACCGGCAAAGTAAATGTCAGTGTGTTGCAAAACGTTGTATATTACAGACATCTGTTGGTAAACTGGAATGTTTGTCATGTTGCACCATATCTACGATTTCCAAATACTTTTGATACATATAAAAATATTATCTATTCAGTTTTATTTGGAAATTGTATATAGAGATTTTCGCATATTTCATTCAATGAAATTCGGTATTTGCTATATGCGACCAACATATTTCTTGCTAGAGGACTCAGAACTTCTAAATTTATTTTCTTTTTTTCATATATATTTTTATAAAAGCAAAAGTATTTAAAATACGTATTTATAGCAATGCAACTACTAAAGAAAGTGCTTGTGCAAATACACACTATTAAATGGTTATTACATATAAATTAACTTCACAGATAAACAAATGATCAAGTTTTTTATATGCATGTACCCATTTTTATATGCATTTACCCATTTTTACATGCATTTACCCATTTTTATATACATTTAGCATTTATATATAATTAATTCATTTAAAAATTGAAAGAATGCAAATTTATTAATCAGTGTGAAATAAAGTTTCCCGGATATTGCAAAAATATAAAAAAAACAAATGAAGACATATGAACCATTAGGTAACCAATTTGTCGTGTCGAGTTTTTTTAGATGCACCATCGCTTTCTCTTTGGTTTCTGTATTATTCCGAGATTATTCCGAATAGTGAGTCATATACGTGCTTTATTGTTTAAGGCAGGATCATAAAAGTAGAATTTTTCAGCGGATGCAAATGATGTCATTTTGTATAGAAAAGAAATTATGTTCAATTTCTTAAAACCGAAATATGCTTTGTAGAATATGTAAGAGATATATAAGAAATATTATATATAAGAAATTTTGAATCATGTTAGAAAATTTGCTAGATAAAGCGATTTTTTGAGTACTTTTTTTGTTTTGAGAAAATAATAATAATAATAGTAGTAGTAACAATAATAATTTTTCTTTTTTTAATATTCATTTTTCTCTATATATTCTTTTAGTATATTTTTAGCATACTTTTTATTTTGAAAGTATGTTTTAAGAAAAGAAAAGATAAAAAAGTGTACATTTTTCAAATAGAAAATTGATAGGAAAGGGAAAAAGTAAGATGTAAATAACAAAATGAGATTACATAATTCAGCAATATCTATTGTCTAAAATGTAATTTAATATTTAGTTTGGCATATATAAAAAATCAGGTTGCTTGTGTTGCACAGAAAATATTTTCATCTTTGCATGCTAAAGTCACATGAGGCAAAATGTATTTATTCAAACTTTTAAAATGAATTTCTAATTTATCATGCAGTTTACTTTGGAAAAAACTTTCTTCGAAAGATTGCAAGTGCTGTCGTTTCTTTCCTTTTGTATCATTCTATGCACAACACATGTACCTATGTTATAACAGACAGATTATTCGTATGCAGCACTAACATCATTTTGCTAATGGCAATAATTCACCATGAAATTTCAATTTTGCAATTTTGATTTCTACAATTTTTTAATCTTCTAAACATCGCGCATTTTCAAGTTTCATACCGTTAGATAGGAAAAGAAATCCATTTCAAATTCAATTGGATTAAAAACTGTATATCTTTTGACTCACTTTTTACGGCCATGTAATTTTCAAGAATTTTTTTTAAATTTCTATCACGTATCTGTATTTCGTATCTCCATTAAAAAATAATAACAAAAAATTTACAAATAGATCTATAAATATTGTTCCCGATAATTTTTCAAAACAAAATTTATCAAAACTTTTTTTTTAGATAACCTCAATTATGAAAGATTAATATGTTTGCTCTAAAAACTATGTAAAGATTTCAGAATTTGTCTCTAGCTAATATACCACAGCAAAATTAAAACTTCCCCATAAATACCTAAATAAATTACTATAAATAAATACACATTTAGCAGACATATAATTGAACTATGACTCAAAGAAATGGTGGCAGAATTTTCGGTTAAAGACTTGCATCCAATACGAAATATCACATTCGATATATATCACAGCTTTATATGATTACAAAATTAAAATGTTTCATATAAAACTGCAGTTTGGAGTCATTTGGCATTTTAAAAGGCATATTACACTGTAAAACGTTTGAGTAAGTTACACCATAAAATGGGTGGCAGCTTTCCTGCCTCCGATTTTATAGTGTAGCCTTGCTTCCTCCAATTTTAAGGAGTATTTTAATCGATATAATCGGTGTAATTTTGTAATGTTTCACCAGTAATATAAGTTTACATTATACCATTTTATAGGTGAAAAAAATCACTCAATAAAACTAGTAAAACACTCAATAAAATAAAACATAGAAATAAAACACTCAATAAAACAATAAAACTCAAAAAAAATCACTCAATAAAACATAAAATGGGTGGCAGCTTTGCTGCCACCCATTTTGTGGTGTAACGTTATACAAATGTTCTACTCTGTACATTAGGGTGGTGCGAAAAAACAAAAGTTTTTATTTCCGAATCGCTATAGTGCGGAAAAGTTGCGATTGGTAAATACAAGAAAAACTAAAAATTTTTTTTTGAAATCGGACATTATCTTCCGATCGCGCAAACCACCTAAAAATTCAAAAAAGTTGAAAAATTCCGATTTTTTCAATTTTTTTTTTTAAATATTACATATACACATATTTTATCACTATAGTGATAAATATTTGCCTATTGTACTGTTTAATAATAATAAAAAAATAAATTGTGTTTAGAGAATATCTTCCAATCGCGCAAGCTCATTAAAAATCGGGAAAAATTCAATTTTCAGTGATTTTTGATGCATTAAGAAAATAATTAAATAAGTTCAATTTGCGGTCTCATGATAAAATTTAAATAGAAATTAATACTATTGTGCATGTTATGCTATTTTTGAACAACCGAGATCTTACCACGATGAGATCGCTGCAGGGCGAAAAGGTTTAGTAGTTCGCGCAACTCCTGTTAGCGACGTTGCGAAACAGCGTTGAAGTCGCCTTACGTGTCCACATGCTTCTGTCCTTAACCTCGTTCACTTGTACAGAGTGCCATTTCGTATCAGAGAGCTCGTGAACGAATTTCGTTTGTTAATTGGATGTATTGTGTTATTAAAAATACATTAACATGTGACATGGACACGGATCTGGATACGTCGTTGAAAATTACTAGACAATCTTTTCATTGTCCTATATTCGGTCATCCAAGAGATTTTCTGTCAGATATTCTTCCAACACACTAATATGTTCTTCAATGCTACCTTAAGGAGAGGTCTCTATTAGCAAGTAAATTCAACATCATTAAAGTGAGTTTCTCATTTGTCAGCAATACAGTGGCACAAAAAATAAAATATATTTATTAGAAGGCGTCATTCCCAAAAGTGTTTGATTGTAGAATCATTTAGCTAATTAATGCCTACTACGATAATATTCTAAACTAACGAAATCTTATATTCGAGACAAGGAATAGCCAAACCTTATAAAAAAGTTTGATGAATTTAAAAAACAAGAAACTCAACTGTGTGATATTTCAGCCTGCAAACGTGTAATGAATTTATATTGCTCCTGTAAAAAGTCACCAGATCTGAGGGAGTGTCTAATTGAGACTAATTGTACGTCTCAAAAACACAACAAAATTCTAGTCATTGAGCATAGATTTATCTACCTGCAGAGAAAGGACGGAACGGGAAAAATTGGTACTAAAGTTAAAAAAAAATGAATACAAGATTTGGAAGACGAAACTATATATTGAAAAGGCAACCTTCCAAATTTGTTGAAGTGAAAATAAAAGACCTTGAGCATTTAGATGAAATACATGAGAATTTTAATGCTAATGTACGTATATGTAAAATATCATTACCATGACGGATACAGCGTATCAGATTTAAGAAGAAATTACCATGGCAAATGAAAGTGGAGTTACTATCTACATCTTTACATTGCGATCGCAATGGTGTATCTGACAGTGCAGGTGCTGCTAAAGCGTTGAGTGTACTAGAAGATATTCCTGTAATAACTAAAACAGATGCTTTTCAAGTTATTGACCTATACAAAATTAGAAGAAAACAAACAGAAAGAAAAAAATTTACGGCAAAGTCAAGTGGAATCAGAAGAACCACATGACATACATTTTGATGAAAAAAGGACGATTATTTAGTTATCCTCCTCACTCCTGAGACAAATATCACGATGGACAACATACACTGTTTAACATTACTATTAACCATCTTCAAACATGTATCATTCTACATATCAATGCGTGTTATATGGACGCATTTATTGAAAAAGTCTAGAAGTATTTTTAACGATTTTAGAAGTATTTAAATTCTTTTAAAGGATTTTCTTTAGTTTCTCGTACAGGCGCTAAATTCGTGAAGAATATTTGACAAAAAATCTCTTGGGGATGACAAAATATAGGACAATGAAAAGATTGTCTAGTAATTTTCTTTGTCAACGACGTATGCAGATCCGTGTACCTGTCACATGTTAATATATTTTAAATAACACAATACATCTAATTAACAAATGAAATTCGTTCACGGGCTCACTGATACGAAATGGCGCACTGTGCAAGTGCACGAGGTTGGGGAGAGAAAACGATGTGGACACATAGGGCAACTTCAACGCTGTTTCGCAACGTGGCTAACAGGAGTTCAGCGAACTATTAAACCTTTTCGCCCTACAGCGATCTCGTCGTGGTAAGATCTCGGGTGTTCAAAAATAGCATAACATGTACAATAGTATTAATTTACATTTAAATTTTAACATGAGACCACAAATTAAACTTATTTAATTATTTTCTTAATGCATCAAAAATCACTGAAAATTGAATTTTTCCCGATTTTTAATGAGCTTGCGCGATCGGAAGATATTCTCTAAACACAATTTATTTTTTTAGTATTATTATATAGTACAATATGTAAATATTTTTCACTATAGTGATAAAATATATGTATATGTAATATTTTTTTTAAAATTCTGAAAAAATCGAAAATTTCAACTTTTTTGAATTTTTAGGTGGTTTGCGCGATCGGAAGATAATGTCCGATTTCAAAAAAATTTTTTTAGTTTTTCTTGCATTTACCAATCGCAACTTTTCCGCACTATAGCGATTCGGAAATAAAAACTTTTGTTTTTTCGCACCACCCTAGTGTACATATAAATGTTGAGTTTTCAGTAAAAAATAAATAAATAAATAAATAAATAAAAGGTTTTCAGTTTTATTTTGTGACCGGGGAACTTGTGAGAACCGATACACTAGCTACTTTAAAAGCTATTAGAATAATACCGTTATACTTACCTATTATGGATATGCATAATATATATATATATAAATATAAAACATTTCAAAACTATACATACGATGCATTGCAATTCCAAAATAAAATTTAAACGCATATTTAAGTATTTTTTTTTATATAAATAGTAATTTTCAATTAATCTGTTGCGGATACGACTTGATTATAACTTTCACAAATTTTAACAAACTTTATAAATCAGAAAACTTCTCGGTAAATCATACAAATTGGCATAATTTTTAATTTTAATAACGAAAGAAGAAATAAAGTAGTAAAACATTAATAAAATTACAATTAAAACGTGGAATTAAAAACAACTTGATAGGGTAAAAAACACGTGTAACGTGTTTAATGTGAAATGAATGTAACATTTTCTATAATCCTTTATTGACATATAATCTACAGTTTCGCTGTAGTTTTTTGGTCAACGGGTTAATCCAGTATTTCTGAATTATGTAGAAGAAGCATTCTTATAACTCCAAAAATAACAATCGCTTTAATTAACATTTTACCGCGTCTGATTATGTGCCTCATTTCTAATTAAAGTACGCCTTTGAATTGCAATTTGAATGAAATAAAGTTCATAAAAAATGAAAAAAGTGTGGAAGAAATGATTACAAATATTTCGATAACTAAGTATCCGATGAAATTTTTTCTTTATGCAAAAAGAAGATTGCGTTTCTTTATTGTATTTTATAGTTATTCTTTAAAATAAACAATCACAACGACAACAATAATAATAATAATAATAATAATACTATCTTTAATCAGAACGAATATTTCCAGAGTTGGAAAACATGGTTCCAGCCATTCTTACCATTGTTTCATCCTAAGCATGTGAGGGAGTGTCCCTTTGTAATAAAGGCACTCTGGTGTTTTGAGTGAGATCGTGACGTCAAAGTTCTAACATGTGTGGCGGAAAAGTGGCATCTATCCTTTATGCAACTCTAATTTTTCGGAGTGTGTGTGGACTCTTGCTCATTTTGGGGTTTTTTAAACATTGTGAAAAAGAATAAAGAATATATCGAGTTAAATAATTGTTTTATTTCTATTGACGAAAACGTAAATTGTGTTGGTGAGTATGCTTTTCTAATGTTAAAAAATATTTGTTCAATGTTTCCGAAATTATAAACAAAACTGTACTCAGTAACTTGCGGTAAAAAAAAGCTTTATTATCTCCCAAATTATTTAAGAACAATAGATTACAGATATTTAAGAAACATTTTTGAACAACAAGTTTATTTTTACTGCCTAAATCTTTCGAAAGCATTTCAAAAAATGCTTTATTTGTTATTTTGTATTAATCAGCTCTCGCTAGCCAGGTAGTAATACTAAAGACAGGCTTTCGAATACTACAAAAATTTTCAACTATACAATTTTTTGATTAACGGTCAATTAATATAAATTAAGAGCTTAAATTTTGTTGGTGTTTATGTTTTTCTACAGTGAAGAAAAATAAATAAATGTTCTTTCAAGGTTTCCGAAATTATAAACAAAGTAATTTGCGATTAAAAAAGTGTTATTATCTTCCAAATTATTTAAGAACAATAGATTTCTGATATTTAAGAAACATATTTAAACAAAAAGTTTATTTTTGCTGCCTTAATTTTTCGAAAATATTTCAAAAAGCGCTTTATTTGCTATTTTGTATTAATCAACTCTCGCTAACCAGCTATTAATATAAAAGCTGGGCTTTCGAATACTATAATAATTTTTAACTATACAATTTTTTGATGAAGGGTCAGTTAATATAAATTAGGTGCTTACAATCAAAAATGCTCTTTTATAATATGATGCTTAAGATCTGTTACAGAGGTGAAACGTTTTCATAAGAGTTAATAGTCCTTGTGAAACACGTATTCCTTATTGTATCAAAGTGCAAGTAACTGACTAGTACAGTTTTAATAAGTACTCCAAAATGTTAAATGTTAAAAAGAGCAAAATTAACGAAAATAAAACTATATATCTTTTATTAGAACAAATATTTCGAGAATCCGAAAAAAATTGTTCCGAATAATTGGATTTACTGATATTCATTAAGCTTTTTAAGACGAATTTCAAGTCTCTATCTCAAAATTTTCGAGAGATAGGGCGTTTAAACATACAGTCAGACAGGCGGCATTTTTTTAAAAATATGTTTATTTAATCTCCAGTGTCTGAAACTGATAAATTCGTTGACATTTATTTTTATTTCGATTTTTAAAACAATTACTTTACCTTATACTACGTATGATAAGTAAGTAAAAACACATTTTTTTCATAAGTTGCATAATCTTTTCTATATCTAAAGTAACTTTGTATCTTAAAATCATAATATGCTTATATATTTGAGTAGAACATATAAAAAAAAATCTTTCAATCTTCAAATGCACTTCAACAAATAGCCAATGACACAGACGACTCATAAAATTAGTTTCTACTTGCTTAAAACAATCATTTGTATGCGAGTGAACATCATACTCCATTACGAAGTTTTACGGTTACTGTTGTCGAAAGTAAGTTTTTTCAGGAAATTGTATTCATCGAAACAATTTTTATTTCCATGATAAATATTGTTGTTTTGCGGTTATATATACAAGGTGGAACCCTACGAATTTCGACGATAGAAAATGTTTAAGAAGGATCTGTTTCATTGATTTATAATAAACCTACAAAATTAGCTAAAGTAAAAAATGCAATAGTCACATCTAACTCTAAAACAAATATTAAGAAAATTAAATTAAAAAAATACTATTTTCTATAAAACTCATTTGTCCAAATTATTAAAATTAAGCTTTAAATATGTAAAAATATAACAATAAAGCAAAATAATATCAGTTATATAATCATCTGAGTAGCATAAATCATGGTCACTTCATCATAATAAAGATCAGTTATTAAGATGAAGTTATCAATTGAGGCTTTTATATTTAATATAAATGCGTATGAAAAAAATTATCAAATTGACACAATCTCAGAATTTTACATGAAATATAAAACGGTCATAATTTTTATCCTCTCAAAATTTACATATGCACATTTCAATTTTTAATAAATTTAAGAGAAAATGGCGTATTTCTGTTTCCACAATTACAAAATTCGTACTAAAAATAACATAAAAATTAATATCTCAAGATCAAATTGAGATACAGCTTTCAAACAAATAACATTTGAAAGTATATATTGTTTTCTATACGATGCTGTAAACGTTTAAAATGTGCGATGTTTAAAAGTATAAAATTTGCACTACCGAAAATTACAAAAATGAATTGAATGTGAAAGTGTCGCCATTGTCAAAATGACGTATGCGTTACGCACAAATACGTTTGGTCTTTATAATACAGATGTATACATATTTAATGTCTTATTCTACATGTTGACAAAAGTGCTCGTTTAAATTTTTGCTTGTTACTTATATTCTTTAATTAATGTTAACAGAATAGTAGGGGAGAGTGGGGATACTTGAGCATAGGGGATACTTGAGCCACCCCTATTATCTCTACAGTTGATTAATTTTTCTTTCTAAAACTGCCAATATGATAACATATTTATAGTTCTGAACATGTAAAAAAGAAATCACACATCTTGGTACCATTTTGAAAGTATAGTGATTAATAGTTGTCTTTTCCCTATCTGAAAAAAATATTTGGGTGCATGGTTTTTTTGTTTTTTTGTAATCAAAGTTTTGTTTAAAGTTGCAACTATATACATACATTCAATAAGCATAATTTCAATTGTATTTTGAGTCTAAAATAGTTCTAATTGCTGCATGCTTTATTTAGTAAAACTCTGGGAAACAAAAATAGTGATAGTGGGGATACTTGAGCCAATGAGAGTGGGGATACTTGAGCCATGTCTTAACCATCCTCACTAGAAATTAAACATGGGTGAAACAAACAAAAAATAAAATTCCATCCTTATATTCACTAATAGATATTTTTCTGGAGAAAAGGGAGAATAATTTTTCATTTTATTTTTTTTTTCTTAAAAAAATAAAGACCTAAAAATGTTTAAAAATGCATATTTTTTAAATGAAAATGTCTATTTTATTTTTCGATTTGTTCGATTTGACAAACGACCAAAATTCGAACAAAATAGTCTGTCTAGATAAATGTAAACATAGTTTTCAATTTAATTATCATTAAATGAAAATAACTTTTTAAAACGGTTTTACAGGCTATAATCTCTAATACTTTAATTAGTTAGGTCCAACATAATAAAATATTTATTTTTTAATATAACATATTAAGATTAGTATTTTATATTGAAATCGTAACCTCTGTTGCTGTAACTTTTTTTTTAACTAAGAAAATTGAAGAAAAATTGGTAAAAAGAGCGCACAAAAACAAGAAAAGCAACAAAAATCCCAGTTCAAACTTACCTACATGGAGCCAAAGAGGAAGACAAAATCTTTTCCTGTGAAATCAAAAAAGTGTTTGAAACAGTAGAATGATACATCTGGCTTAAATTCCGACAGCTACTAAACTAAAAGCATGAGTTCGACAATATCATTAGAGGAAAATTCTGTCAATGATGGTGATGATGTGAAAGAAAACCTTCTATTGATGGTTGGTTACTAATAAAATATGCCAGAAAGAAAACTGTAAAAATATTTGTTGGATAAGTGCTTAATATTTTGAAAATGAAATTTGCAAGAAGAATTGCAGATTCCAAATTTAAATGGCTCTGAACTGAGGATGTTTCTACCGTCGTTATAACTGAGGTTCAAATTATCCTTCGACAACCAGTTTTAACGACAAAAAATGATCGTATTACTAGCTTTGTTTTCTTAATTGGTTTTGAAACACTTTACGTTTCATAATTTATCATTCTGTAAAATATTTGTGCAAAAATAAAGCGAAAAAAATTACTTTTGTAGGTATTTTTCCGTAGTGGCTCAAGTATCCCTTCACTATGGCTCAAGTATCCCCGCCATGGGGATACTTGAGCCATGATGTAAAACAAAAAATAAACATTTATTATGCATAGAAAAATAGTTCAAAATTTATTGAAAGTGGTTTTTAGTTGAAGGAAAAATATCAAATTTTCATTTTCAATATTTTATTTTATTCTAAAAAAATATAAAAAATTTTAAAAAAATAAAATTCAAAAAATGGCTCAAGTATCCCCATCTTCCCCTACTCTTGCTTATTTTAAGGTTTTTGAAACACTGTGAAAAAGAAAAAAGAATGTATCGGGATGCATATTAGTTTTATTTCTATTGACGAAAACTTGAATTTTGTTGGTGCATATGGTTTTCTACATTGAAAAAATGTTCTTCAAAGTTTCTAAAAATAACGTTTAATTATCTTCCAAATCATTTAAAAACAATAGATTTCCGATATTAAAGAATTTTTTTAACAAAAAGTTTATTTTTGCTGGCGGAATTTTTTGAAAGCATTTCAAAAAGCGCTTTATTAGTTATTTTACAAAAATCAGCATTCGCTAACGAGGTATTTATACCAAAGCCGGGCTTTCGAATACTAAAATCATTTTCAACTATCCATTTTTTAATTAACCGCCAATTAATATAAACTAAGAGCTTACAATCAAAAATGTTTTTTTTAATTTGATGCCTAAGTTCACTTACATAGGTGAAATGTTTTCATAAGAATACCTGAGAAATTGGTATTCCTTATTGATAGAAATCTCAAGTAACTGACTAGCACACTTTTAATAACGATCCAAAGATGTTGAATAGAGCAGAATTAACCAAAATAAAACTATATATCTTTTATCACCACAAATAATTCGAGAATCAGAAAAAAATAGTTCCGAATAATTGAATTTACTGAAATTTAATGGGATTTTTTCGACTGTCTCATACTTAGTACACATTAAATTTCAAGTCTCTATTTCAAAATTTTCGAGAGATAGAGCGTTTACAAACAGACAGACGGCATTTTTTTTCAAAAAAATTGTTTATTTAATCTCCAGTGTCTGAAGCGGGGAAATCCGTTGAAATTTATTTTTTATTTTGTTTTTTAAAACGATTATGTGTCTTACCCTATACTGTGTATGAAAAGTGAACAAAACCCCATTTTTTCATAAGTTGCATAATCTTTTCTCTATCTAAAATAACTTGCTATGTTAAAATCATAATGCATCTTTTTATTTGAGTACAATATATATAAAAACACTCTTTGAATCTCCAAATACACTTCAGCCAACATCCAATGACAAACACGATCATAAAAGCAATTCCTGCTTGCTTAAAACAATCATTTGTATGCAAGTGAACATAATACTTTATTACGAAGGCTTACTGGGATTGTTGTAGAAAGAAGCTTTTTTAGGAAATTGTATTCAACGAAACAATTTTTGTTTACATGATAGGAATTATTTTGTTCTTGAATTTATTTAAACATATTTAACAGAGTCTTTTTCTACTTGTTAACAAAAGTGCTCGTTTAAGTTTATGCTTGTTACTTATATCCTTTACATAATTTTAACAGAATAGCATTGTTGCTCACTTTTTGGTTTATAAAACATCGCGTAAAAGAAAAAAACATATTTGGTTGCATAATAGTTATTTTTTATTGACAAAATCCTGCATTTTGCATGTGTATGCTTTTCAGCAGTGAAAAAAAATTGTTTCTTCAAGGTTTAATAACTTATAAACAGAACTCTACTCAGTAAAATACGATTTAAAAAAAATGTTCCATTATTTTCCAAATAATTTAAGAAAAACAGATGTCTGATACTTAAGAAACATTTTAAACTTTTTTTTTCTTTTGCTGGTTGAATTTTTCAAAACAATTTTCGAAAAAGTCTTATTAATCATTTTGAATTAAACAGCTCTCTCTACACAAATATTAATATGTATGCGAACCTTTCAAATGCTACCAATAATTATCAAAGATAGAATATTATGACGAACAGTAAATTATTATAAATTGAGAGCTTAAATTCAATGATATATATTTCACCAACAGACGCATAAATTCTTTTACATAGATGAAGTGTTTGCAGAATATAGATAACCTGATATGCAGGGCTACGCAAAGATTTGGGTTCATGGATGCCTATGAATGATAATTTATGAGAATGTGATTTCAGTTGTTTAAAAGTGTGTTAGTTTAAAAAAAGTTTCAGCTTAAAACTGACGTGTAATAAAGCTATACTACAGGGCTGAACAAAGGTATTCAAGTATGATTCCATTTATTAGTATAAATTGCCAAAAGAAATTTTCAACCAGTTAGGCATTTTCTTGCTGAAATAAATTTCCCCATTATATAGTCTATATATGACCAACAGATCAAATACATGACTGATCAAAAGTACTGGAATACGGATTTGGCTTGGACAGTAATACTTTATTTCTCTGGATAACAAAGTTTTGTTAAAGATTACAGGAAATATTTAAAAGTGTTTCATAATCTGTGCTGACGCCTGATTTTTTTCTTACTTATTATTATTTCAGATGAATTGATCTAACTTTAATAAACTTGAATTATTCAAATATTTCATTAATAGAAGAAGTCGAGAGATGGTATTAAAAGGAGTTTGTTTCTGTGGATAATTTTTCGTTTATTGTATTAGTTTTTTCAACAGAGTGATCGGTGATAAGCGTGTAATATAAAGTGAAGATCTGCTACAAAACGGATATCAATTATCACTACAAACAAGTCAAACAGTTAAATTATAAAATTCTAAAATTAATTTTGTACTATAAAATAAACATATTAATTATTTTAAAAAAAAGATAAGAAAATGTTTAAAGAATTTTCTTTTTTATACAAGAAACGGAAATGAGAGAACAAAACTCCCTTTCGTATAATGTGTAAAATATTCCGCAATATATTCAGAAAGTCAAGTATTTCCGTATTTATAGAATATTTTCATTTTCATTCATAGATAATCCCTTCACGTACAATAAAATAATATTTTATCATCGAATCCGATAATCCGCTGTAACTAAGCAATCATTTATTTACGTTATCATCTACAAAGATTCCATTAATGAATTTAATACTTTAGTAAACAAACTAACTAACGATTATGTAGATTATTTAGTAGTGACAGAGAATTTCAATATTGGTTTTGAAGAATCATGCATGTATAAAATTCCTGTGTAATAATATAGTTTGTAAAATTAGTTTAATGAAATAGGTTTTACAGATATTTCATCGGTCAGGTTAATAAACATACATTCAAAATGTTGTTTATCAAGTACAAGGGTAATTTAAAGGTTATGGATTAAGTTGGGTCAAAATAAAAGACTTTTTTAATTTTGAAACGCTTTAGCGCGGAAAAGTTGCAATTTTTGTAAGTAAAAAAACAGTATATAAAACAATAAAATCGGTTAATATCTTCCGTTAGTACATCGTGCATACAATTAATGAACTATTGCAAAAATCGCGCTTTTTGTATTTTTTTAACTGAATTAAAAATAGACAAATAAACACACTTTTATTTTTATGCTTGTTTCATAATTTAAATTGTTGGATGTAGGTAAATAATTCAATCGTAAACATCAGATGAAAAGCGCCGAATATAAGTTATATTTATAGAAAATTGCAAAACATATGAGAAACAACATTAGAACACATACATAAAATACTTCATAACTCACAAAAGGTATATCATATTCCCGTGAAATGGGGGAGAATTTGAGAAGAGCGTTAGGCTTGTGACTAATATACAAATGAATAGCTACAACACACTTTGGCTCATTTTAAAAGGGGATGTTCTAAACTTTTGGTAATATTCTCAGAGTGATAATGTATTTTGTTTGTCAGCATTGCGACGTGCTGTTTATCTTTCGTAAATGCACACAAAATTTATCACAAAATGCTTGGGAGTATGTTACTTCATTCTTTGACGTTTGCATTTTTCTACGAAATAATATCCGGTGTTCTTTGTGAAACTTATTTATACTCATGAGGAAGATTTTTTTTCTCTGCAGCTTGTGCATATCTAAACAAACTTTAAAAACTATCTAAAAGTAATTAAAGAAAAATTTGTTTTAAAATAAATCCTAGACTAAAATTGAATCTCAGGGCCTTAAATTGCTGTTTCCTCAATGCATTTTAGTCAGCTAATAATATATCTTACTCGATTTTTTTTTCTTGGTTGCCTTTCTCTTATTATCACATTGTAACGAAATTTCTTTTACAAAAAGTCGTAACACAATGCTTCCTTTAGCTTTGTAAATGCAAGTTAATGAACAAATTCAGTTTAGAAATGTTTTGCCTAAACTGTTTAAAATAAGGCGTCTATTAAAATATTTATGTTAAGTAATTGGATTAAGTTCATTTTATAATACTAATGTTTTTTTATAAGTAAATCGTGTGCTTTCCAACAAAACGTTGCTAACAAAATATTTGGTTTTAATTTTCAAAAATAATTACATAAAGCACGAGAATTTTAAACAGTAACTTCGCCAAATTAATAGCGTTTTGAAACTTCATATTTATTGTAATTACACTGTTTATCGAATGTGTTTTCATATAGCTTTCGTATTCATTAGGCATATTTATTTTTCTCAAATATGTAAATGATAACACGACATGTTTATTACGACAAAAATAATCTTTTCTACCAAAAATTGAACCGACTACAAAAACTACTACAAAATGAAAAATATTTTTTTTTTTTTACATAATAGTAATAAAAAATAAATTAAGACCATAGTATTTACCATGCGTATTATTATATATATGTACATTAATTTGATTTTTTGGGGTCGGTGCCAGCCAAGCCTATATTCTTTTAGGCTTTGCATTGGATACTTAATTTAATTTTTGAAATTGGCTTGGCTGGCACCGACTCCAAAAAATCAAATTAATGTACATAAATATAATAATACGCGTGGTAAATACTATGGTCTTAATTTAATTTTTTATTACCATTATGTAAAAAAATTATTTTCCACTTTGTAGTAGTTTTTGAAGTCGGTTCAATTTTTGGTAGAAAAGTTTATTTTTCTCTTTTTAGTTAAAAGTTAACGATTTTTTGAAGTCAGTTAATAAAAATTATTATACGGAAAATTATTGTAAATTATCCATGGATGTAAATTTTGTCAGGAGTGGGGTTCTAACGCACGCTCCCTTTCCAGCACCAGAGCTTAAATCTGGCTCCTTAAACTCCTGGGTCATCCTGACTGCGCTCCAATCTGCGAACTTATTCAAAGTCCATGTTATTTTTAATTTGCGGAAAATCACCAATTTTATTAAAGTTTGCCTAATTACTAAAAAAGTACTGAACCAACTTCAATGAAATGGAAGTGGTACCAATTCGAGAGTATCATCTTTTATTTAATTCAAAGATCAAATTAATTGATTGGATAATTTCAGAGTAATCGGTGAACATACATAAAAAAATACATACGCGTCGAATTGATAACGTCCTCTTCCTTTTCTGAAGCCGGTTAATAATAATAATTGTAATACGAAAAAAAATATTGTAAATTTTACATGGATGTAAATTATGTCAGGAGTGGGATTCGAACCCACGCTCTCTTTCGAGACGCAGAATTTCAACCTAGCGCTTTAGACCGCTCGGCCATGCGGTCTACAATACGCTCAGCGAACGTATTCAACACTTTTAATTAGCGAAAAATCGCTAATTTTATTAGTTTTTGCCTAATTACTAAAAAAGTACTGAACCAATTTCGATGAAACGGAAGTGGTACCAATTCGAGAGCATCGTTTTTCATTTAAAACAAAAATAACAGAAATTGGTTTAATAGTTTCGGAGTAATCGGTGAACATACATAAAAAAATGCATACGCGTCGAATTGATACCTCCTCTCCTTTTTGGAAGTCGGTTAAAAATGAATTCGAACGTTTAAAATATAAAAAAGATATCGTTTTCAGATTTGGGACATTGTTAATGTACAGTCCTCAGCAAAAGTTTAGACACTGGTGTTGTTTATCCTACAAAAAATATGAATTTTTATGTTATACAAATTAATATACGTATTTTTAAATACATTTTAAATATTTTAGAAAGAAAAAAATAGTTTTAGTATACGATAATATTTAATTACTTTGAAGAAAGTAAAATTTGCATATTGCTAAAATTTAGATTTTTTTTGGCAACTGTTTACGGAAAAATGCAATTTTTAATTTGCGATGTCACATGTTTGAAGTGTTTCAATACACTTCGCTGTAGCATAGTTTAGTGATGATGCCGCGAGCTAGAAATATTGAGTCAGATGAGGCAATTGAAGTGGGAAGCTAAAAAGGAAAGGGAAGACTGTTGCAGAAATTTCATCTACATTGAATCGTCCAAAGAGGTCTGACTATGAAGTATAGTCTAAGGGTGACTCTATCAAAATAATATAAAAATTAGAAAGGCCTTGTGTGACTAGAGAATGCGATGACAGAAGGACTGTCTTTTATGATGTCATTTTGTTTGAAAAAAAAACAATGATTAAGCAAATGTATTATTTTTTTAGCTTCGGAACTGAACAGGTTAAAATGGAATAAATATTTTATTAACAAATTCCCATTTATTTTTTAATCATTTTCCCAAAATATACTAATTTTAACTGACAAAACATACTTTCTTTTGTTTTATACAGACCCAAACATCATACTTTATTCACACAACATTCAAATGCAGCATAAATATCTATAAAATGTTATTACAGCATTTTACATAAGAATATGGTTTAATTATTTATTAACATTATAAATTAAAATAAACCTATAATGATCAAAATATTATAACTATTATTATATTATTTTATTATAAAATTATCATGAAGATATTAAAAAACGTGGGGAAATTTACAAAAACAGTAACTCTAAAAAATAATACATGAAATCTAATATTGTTCTTAGAAAAATGTTGGACTTTGGATAGTTGTAAATATTTTCTGTATTTATTAGCTGCATATATTTTATTATATTTTAGAAATTATATGGAAGCTTACCAATTTAAATAAAAAACGATCATTCGTTCATTCACAATTTAAAATTATCTTGTGCATGGAAAACATTTTTCTGCTAAATCAACGAACTTCAAAAATATTTTAATTGTTTTTTTCCCTACTTATAATAGTTATAGGAGTAGGATTATTGTGTTTCATATTTTATCCCTATACTACTATACCCTATCCCTATACCCCTACTTCTCGAAAACATTTAAGTAATAGAAATAGTTCAGTTTCTACTTTCAAGTGTGTAAGAATTTTATACTTTCTACGGTGGAGTTTTCAAAAAAGTGGTACTCAAAAATTGCTTTTAATAGCCAATCATTTGTATAAATAACTGAAATAGCTATGTCTGACGGATCTTTGATTAATCCTATATTGCATTAAAATACTGGATATTTATTCTGCATTAGCCAGGAATATCTTCACTAAGAAGTAATAGTATTTCGGAGTGAAGCCAATTATACGAATAACATTGTGAATGAGAACAATGGTATCCCACGCTTCACTAATGCATGCTACTTGGCCCTTTGAATGGAGATAAAAAGACATTTTTTCTTCAAAATCATCACAAATTTTAGTATCATAATTCAAAATTTCTGGTATTGTGAAAAAAGTAACACTTCATTTCATATGCAGTGCTCAGCAAAAGTTTAGACAATGATCGATTACGCTTCTATATTCAGAAGGGTGTAAGGAATTTTCTTAATTCATTTGTCATATATTACTTGTGACTTGTCCTTTATTCACAAACAATAAATTTTAAATTTGACTTTTATATAATATTTATAGAAAAAAAAAACGAAATTAACATCGTGGAAAAAGTATAGAAAATCTGTATATTTACAGAAAAATAACCATAAATTTAAATCGAGTTGCACCCACATCTCCGCAATTGTACAAGAATGCGATTTTTCATCGAATAAACTAAACCCTTTGTCACTTGAGGTTCTATATTGTACCAATCAGCAGCTCGAGGCTCATTAACCGAAAAGAATAGCAAAAATTTGCATAAACCTTACGATATATTATGTTATAAATGTTTTGAATTGGGTAGAGATTTGGACTACAAGCCGGTTTGTTGATATTAGTCGTATTTTGAGACTTAAACAAAGTTTTTGCTTTGTATGCAACATAAATAGACGCATTATCTTGCGAAAATGCATACTTTGGACTACGTAAAAATTCCCCCAAATAACTGTGAATTGCTCTCCAACGTATGTGCGTATTCTTGCGCTACTTGGCAACCACTTATTAACTCCAAACATACTCGAGCATTAAAGAAAACAGGGGAATTATTTGAGTCACCCCCTTGTTGTCGACTGAAGAAAGTCCCAGGCTTTTTACGCAAGTTGTGCTATGCGCATGCATACTCATTTGGGCCATTTAAATTCCATTTTTTTCATTACTGAATATAAAAATGTATCACTTGGATCCATATGACATATGTTTGCAAGTCCATTGCATTCTGGCCCCACCAGTGGCCGAGAGGTTCGGACCTCTCAACTGGTAGACGGCAGGTGCTGGGTTCGAACCCAATCGCGGCTGTCGGCCTAACCGTTCGGAGTTTTCCGTGGTTTTCTTCGAACCTTGCGTAAATACGGGTTAGGTTCCCTTAGAAAGACCCCCACGGAGGGCACTCCCCCTGGTCCTATATCCCTAGCGTGGATAATCGGACGACAAAAATCAACCAACCAACCATTGCATTCTTGCCAAATTCTTTGAGATTTCAAAGCTGGTTGCTTTATCCTTTTCATGTAAATTGATTTTTTAACTCTTTCTTTAATTCATCCACGAATCATATACATCGACTAATGTGATAATGATATAAACACAATACTGAAAATACGATGATCTTCTTAGTCAAAATCTGATAATCCGCTGTTGCGGAGCAATCAGAAATTTATTTACTCTGTTACAAAGCCCTTATAAATTAATGAAGTACTTTAGTAAATAAACGATCTCAGTGAATAGATTAACTGGGATTATTTATACTGGGCCTTTGTAGATTTCAAGAAACGCGGAAATATGCTTACAACTGATCAATAATGTGAACGTAATAGCAAAAATTAAATACAATTAGATTCAGTTCATTTGATATACATATTCATAATAAATTGGACCAAATGTTTATATATATATAAGGTACCCTGGGGTAATAACGCCAGGCGGGGTAATAACGCCAAGTGCTTATATTTTGCATAATTATGAAATAATCAGGTAAATGACACTCATGTGCTCTGCGCAGAAGGGTTTTAAGTCATATAAATCGCAAAAAACAGCTTCAAGTTAATTTGTTTCATTTTTAGGTCTTATTGTTTTTACAAACAACTAAAATTAACGCTTGATCTAAAATTTGTGAGATACGTTTTGTGATGTGAAGACTATCTTTTTATCCGGAAATACTTTGTTAATTACATAAATTTGTAGTGCATTTCATGTACTTTTAAAATGTTGTTGAAGATTTTGGATATCTTCTCGAGATAATTTGTAATTTAAAATGTACTGCGCAATAACTATACTGGGGTAATAACGCCAATCCTTGACTTTAGTACCCCGGTTGATTCCCTACAGTGGCCGAGCTACATCCTAAATACTGATTCATATAAACACAGTTAAAACTGTCCAATGTTTCTCATATTTCTGTTTAAACGGTCCTTTTTAAGCAAAAAGAAGCTCACGGTCTGATATTCTTTTGCCTCATTCCCTCCTCCCACACCACACCTTTATTTTTCTTACACTTTCACAAAAAATTGAACATTTTCAATAGCTTAGAATGCAATTTGTCAATTTCTAAGTTTGTAGAGTTTGTATTTTTAGAATTGGGCTATCTACATGCAATTATTCCATCTTATTTCATAGTTTTGTTTGCATGGCGTTATTACCCATATAGGTGGGTAATAACGCCAAATAGCATTGGTCAAGAAAAAACACCATTACATTTTATGAATACATATCTGTTAAATTATTTTATTTTATATATATAGTCAATGAGTTGCTGTATCAGATCCTATATTTGTTTGAAAAATACAATCTAAAACTAAGCCGTGAAAATTGGTAGAACCTTAACGTGGCGTTATTACCCCAGGGTACCTTATATATATATATATATATATATATATATATATATATATATATATATATATATATATATATATATATATGTATATATATATATATATATATAGAGAGAGAGAGAGAGAGAGCTTGCCTATTTAATTGATTAAATAATATAAAATCAATAGTTTAGAAAACAAAAAAACCGTACAGAACTCAAAATATTTATTACGCACTGTAAATGGTGCTGGACTAAAAAAATTCAATCTAAAACAAAACTCATGTTTACAGTTTTTATTAAATACGACGAAACATTTCAAAACAAAATCATCATCAAATAAATTTGCAACCATTAATCGTAAATTTAACCACACATTGTCTTTCATATTTTCGTTCTCTTTTTTCGATGATTTAAAGATGTGCTTCCACTAAGCCTCCCCCCCCCTCCACATATATACATGTGTCTTTACATAAAAATAAATTGTTGTTTGCATCTGAAAGATATTTTTTAATCAAGAACATAGTTTATTAAACGCATTTAAACTCATTTCATAGAAAGGTTATTTTCCTTTTCTTATTTTAAATATATTATTGGAGCGCACTTCGTATGAATTTCAAGTAGAATTTTTTTAATTGTTGACTTTCACAAAAATCGCTGCTCCATTTTTAACACTTTCACATATAACACATATATACTGTACATTTAAAATCACAATTTTAAAATAATTATCTTTAACTTTGCGGAAGTCAGACGGAAAATTTGACACTAATACGTTCGCAGTTTTGTTCAAGAAGTCTGTGTGTTTCCAAAATTTTGCCACGTTAATAGATGCATCGTTATTCTTTGTCTACCTACTAGTCGCACATATCTAGCTATCAAGCTTCTACACTTCCGGTTGACCGATGATCAATCAGCCACTTTTCTTTCAGAAGTAATCTTTAATAGATGCGTTAAAAAATGAAGATCATTCTTTATCATTATTGTTTTATAAATATGCTATCGTGCAGCATATATATGAAATGAAATTCATGTACAGTGACAGAGGAAAAGCATTAATCTCGTATTTTGGATATAATTTTTATAAAGCATATGAAGCGATCTAAGTGAATATATGGCACTGTATCCAGAAAAAAGAAATCCCTGCAATACTTTGTTTAGATGGCAGTATATCGAATGCGCATCTTAAAAGTAATTATAATCCTGATAAGAGCCAGAATTCAGAATGGGAAGTATTTTCAAATTTGTTGAAAAGAAAATGGACAGAACATTTATAACAAAACCCTGAAAACTTAATTAAAAAAAATAATGGAAAAAATAGAGATCTTTTTTATGATTTTACAATAAAAGACTTAAAGTGTTTAAAAAAACAACTTTGTAAGACCGAGTGAAAAAGCATTCCTTGCTTTCCAAAAAACTCAGTAAGACTTTTATGAAGCATTAAATAAAAAAATGTTATATCAAAGAAAATAGAAGATGCGATTCACATAAACAATATTTAAAACAATTTAATAACCTTTTCATCTGAGAAATTTAAATATGTAATCACAAAACTAAGATATTTGGAGGTGGAACATTCATTTGCTGTTTGAAAGATGTCTATCAGCTTTTCGTAATGGAATATAATATCAAATGGATATTACATTCCAGAGTTTTTTTTCTTTTGTCTTATAAGCAAATTTTTACGTATTAATTGATATTGAAATATTTGAAAAATATGTATATGATTAAAAACCCTAACTTTTCCCCTAATGATATCGTTACGGATTTTGAGTCTAAAATTTATGAAGCTGTAAGATACATCAAGACTGCTATAAATGTAGTCAGTAGTATATTTCACCTAGCTCAAGCATAGTACAGAAACATTCAAATATAGGGACTCAGTAATGAGTAGAAGGAAGTCGCATTCTTTTAAAGCAATTTATATTAATATCTGTAGAACGTGATATTATTCATTGTTTTTTATGAATAATTTTGAATTAATATTGTTTACAATTTTAGTGTTCTTTAGAAACTGTAGAACTACTGCTTCATATTTAGATGAAAAGATCATTTCATCATTATATAAGAAACATAAAAAGGGTCTAGTATATATTAAATCAACAAGCTAAAAAAATTTTAAAAAAGGGAACTCAATATAGAGCCGAATACCTATATATAACGAAAGAAAATGAAAAGAAGAACAATGGAAATCAGGGGGCACGGCAGTGCCCCCGCCAAGTCGAGCGCGAAGCAAACACTGCCGTACCATCCTTTACTGGAACCATTTCGCCGCATTTTTAGGCCCTTATTTGAGAACCTCTGGATAAGACCAGAACGCTGAAATTTTCGTCAACCAGTAAGCTATAATCACATACTTAAAATTCAAAATTTCAAGTCTATAGGTCATTTAGTTCCGAAGTTAAGCGAAAGCAAAGTTTCGCATTTATGACACTCACTCACTCACTCACTCATGATCATCAGAATAGAACTAATACTTCCCATAAACTCAGAGAGCTGAAATTTGGTACAGAATTAGGGTTTTATGGCCACATAAAGGGAAAACTATAAAAACTAAGATAATCGAAGATCTGGAGTACCTGGTGACCCTGATTAGAAAACACAAGAGCCCAACGAAACTATTAGAGATCGACATACCGCCTTTACAAAAAATATTCAACTTGGTGGGCCTCTTCATTTGATGTCAAAAATTGAAGGTCTGAAATATCTAATGAAGAGCCCTCAGCTGGTCTTAGCTGTATTAGCAGTGGTGCAGCCAAGGGGGTGGTTTTGGGGTTAAAACCCTTCCCAGAGCTAAGAAAGATAGCTACAATTGCCGCTTATATCAATCAAAATCATACTTAATATTTAAACGTTTTGGCGTACATCAAATTCCGCCACTTTATTGAACCAGATTTCATTTAATAAAGGGATTCAATAAAATGGAAAAAATTCTACTTAAAACTGTGCAAGTGCATATTACATTGATTAGTTAAGTAAAAATTGGTTATTTGAACTAAATCAATTTTCTGAGCCGTATTGAGCCTCAATCGGACAGAGATATACTGTCTAACCGATTGATACTTCTGCTTTCGCATCCCAATGAAGGAAGGTTAATGGAAATAGCACAATGTTTGAGGGACTTACCAGAAGATACTGTTTGTTTACTACCGACTAGAAATATGTGTATGCAGTTAGATAATGCTAAGAGGGAGCTAAAGTAATGCTTAGGATAAACATTGATGTTAGTTTAGGTTTAGTGAATGGGTCTATAGGCGTTGTACAGATAGTGAGGTGGGACCCGGAAGACCAAACAAAGCCTAAACAATTGGTAGTAAAATTCGCTAACAATTTGATTCACGAATTATTACCTATTAAGTCAAAATTTGAAATCATACTCCGGGCATACGTGTACAGAGAACAATTCCCAATCTGTGTGGCGTATGCCCTAACAATTCACAAGAGCCAAGGTCTAAGTCTAAAAAATGCCCTCATGGACATTCGCACCTCCATATTCTCTTGTGGCCAAGCCTACGTGACGCTTTCCCGAGTAACCAATCTTCATGGAGTGCACCTCATAAATGTTGACTTCAAGCGTATAAAAGCTCAAGCTTTAGCGATCACAGAATACAACTCGCTTAAGCGTAAAAACCGCGCCGATCTTTCAGAAATTAAACCGTCTAAAAGAATAAATAATGAACGCGAATGGGCAATAAGAAAAACTGTTGCTACTGCACAAGAGTCAGAACCGGAAAAAAAGAAAAGAAAGATTTGTAATAATAAAAAAACTACTCCTAAAAAGAAAAAAAATATGTCAAATAAAAAAATCTAATAAAATAAATCAATATGCCCACGTTTCTACAAAAAGAAGTGAAATCCCACCAAAAACATTCTGTAAAAAACTAGCCAAGTCTCGATGGAGCTGCTTGTTTATCTCTAAAAAGTAATGAAATCTAGACAAAGTCGTGCCAAGTCTAAGGTTCATTACTGCGATTTCTTTATTATTATAGTTAATGTTGTGTGACTTGGCCGTTGAAGGGTACACAAAGGTACAAAACCAGGTGCTCCACGACACCATTGCACCAATCTGTCGTCAGAACCGCTACCCATTGACGATGACCCATTGACGTGTACCCTTCAACGGCCAAGTCACACAACATTAACTATAATAATAAAGAAATCGCAGTAAGGAACCTTAGACTTGGCACGACTTTGTCTAGATTTCATTACTTTTTAGAGATAAACAAGCAGCTCCATCGAGACTTGGCTAGTTTTTTACAGAATGTTTTTGGTGGTATTACTATTACAAAAAGGAAATTGGAGATTTGATAAACCAGGATTACTGAATGTAAAATGAAAGAGGATACTGACCTTTCAGCTAATCTTCGAGTATCGATTTCATTCACTGTTTAGTCGGATTTAAGAGTGATATAATTAATTTGAAAATCAGAATATTTCACTGAGGATTTGTATGGGAAAAAATAATTAGTTACGTGAGTTGATGGTGATTTTTACGGATTAATAACAGCATTTTAACATGAAAACTACGCAATCATTGGACACATATTCCCTCTCCGTTTCCCATTGCAGTCATTTTGAGTATTTTCACTGCTAGTAGGCACGTACTTAAAACAATGTATTTCGAAATATTTCAAGTTAGAGATAAAATCATAGAAATTTCAGATTGAATGTTTTATTTTCATGTCAGCCATGGTAATGAGAGTATTGAATAAAAAAACAATAAGGAAAATTTTTTAAGATTATCTTTCATCCGAAAATATGAATTTTTCAACTGTTTTATTCTTCGGTCACTCTCTGATTCGCAGGTTTTACACACAATCAAAAAAAAATCTTCATACCTATTTAGATTTTAATAAGGAACTGGTATTCGTAGAACTTTTTATGCAACGACAACAAAAAAATTTCCTATAACAGAAACAGATTTGCAATGCAAATTAAAAACAACATACGTTTACCAAGAATTTTTTATGAAACTGGGATTCTTAGAGCTTCTTATGTAAATGCATTTCGGGTTATAGATAAAATTATTGTAATGTTACTGTAATTTTAGAAAATTCTTTCGTGAAGCTACAGATAACTGTACTTTTACAAATAGCCAGTTTTGTAGACGCACAACTTTTTTTGTACAGCGTTCAGAGAAAATATTAGTAAGTTTACATCCGTAAAATTACAATTATTTTCAGTGTATAGTTCAGGAAAAAATAAACATCCTCTACTAATTCTGCAAAAATGTATCATAGGAGAAAGTTACTAAAACCAAACGATTGGAAATAACTTTTACTTTTATAGGATGTTATAAAATTTATGCAGGAGGCATCTATAAATTAAAACTCTAACTTTGTTTTATTCAGTAACAGTACACAATTCTGACAGCATAAATGAACTCTATACCGTTAAATCAGCCTAAAAACAAATTTTTATGTAATTTGTACAAAAAGTTTCCCAGAAATTAATTATTTTAAAAACGAGAATATTTTAGGTGCTGTATCCAAATGGAAACTCGGTACTCTATTGTTGACCGAGGTAGTGCCCGTTCTTGATCAAGGCATTTTAGGTGCCACTCAAGCAATCGTTTAAAACTACTAGATTACAAGATAGCATAAGAAGTTTCAAAATATCGAGTCATTTCTATCGTAGACGGCCTGTTAACCCATTAGTTTGTTGTCTTCTAAGCATACATTGAAAACTACTTGGGGGAAAAGTTTTGAAATTTTGGATATCCATAAATCAAGACATAATAAATCTAAATCCATCAAAAAAATTTTAGGTTGCAATTCATAAAATTTTCGAATATTAATTTCATATTTCAAAATTCATATAAAATTACAAAAATCGCAAATTCAACATGTTTCTGTTTGAGTGTTTCAGTTTATGATACATAAAAAAATAGCACAATAGGAGTATAAATTTTGGAGATATTAATAAAAACACGAATATGTAATATAACAGTAGAATTTCTAATTAAAATTTTTTTATAATTCAAAACCTTAACATTTAAATAACTTGAAATTTCTTTTCTAAGCATAGATTGCGACAAAGATTTGAAATGTCTAGTTAAAATCAGGTATTGCTATTAAAAAAATGAAGTTTGTGTTCGTTTTAATATGTAGTTGGCTCCCTAAGAATATTTTATGTACCTCATTTAAAAGTAGACTTTCTTTCCAATCATTCTGTACCAGTAATTTTCTTATACGATAATATATTGAGGAGATAGTTGGGGGTGTTTGATTTTTTTATACAGCTATCTATTGTATAGCAGATAATCTCTTTACATTCCTCCTTTGAAAAACTATTAAACAAGAGCATATTTCAGGATGTGAGTTTCAATTATCCCTTATCCAGAAATCAAATTTTAGGATATAGTGCCAAAAATAGAATTGCATTCACTGATTTTTATTGTAACCAAGATTATACAATGTCAGAAATACAGAATAGAGATAGTTTCAGTTTTACAGATTGTACTATATCTACGGTGCAGATTTACAAATAGAATAGCTTAATAATGAAAAACGATAATTTAAAAAAATAGATAAGGCCAGTTTTGACACTCAAGTCCTCATATCAAGTTTTATTTACTTTCTGACCCACTTCTCATACATAGTAAATAAAGTATTACACAGAATCTAACATTATTTTTGTTTCATATATTATTAAACAACAAAATGTATAATAAATCACATACTTTTTTGTTCGCATGTCATTTATAGTAATGATAGCATTTGACATGAAGTATTTTCGTTTGCCATATAATATGCACTATAATGATACTTAAAATTTAATATTTAATTAATATGTAATTGCAAAGACTGTATCTTTATTTTTTATTTTCAATGCAACTGAATATTAATTTATAGAATACATATTCTATAAATTAATACTTATCTGAAAATAATATATCTTCGATAATCTTATACCTTCGAAATACTTGTTTTAAAACAAGTATTTCAAAGATAAACAATACTTGATTTGACTCAAATGTTTAATAAAATCTTAGCTCTTACATATATAAAATGATTTTTTTTAGATTTATTAAATTTTAATAAATGGATAGATCTATATAAGAAATTGATCTCCCTCTCCCAAAAAATAAATAAATAAATATGTTATCTATAGCTTTTTATATTACAAATATTGATTTTAATAAATTCAGGATTCCCTTTAATTTTAAATTTTGATTTTATATAATTTATTAAAAATAACGCGATGCATTAAAAATTTAATTAACACTCTAATGTAAAATATTTTTAAATGAATGATGTATATTATGTTAAAGTTTGCTAATTAAATTTTTGAAGATAAATTAGACTTCACAGAAAAAAATTATCACATGATTTGGATGTTTATAATTTATTATGCTACTTACGTAAGCACAACACTTTTAAACAATTACCTCGCAAAATTAATGGAAATACAAAGTTTCCTAATTGTCTCATCTATCAAATGTCTTGCTTTAATATTTTTTGGTGTTTGGAAAAATATTTCATTTTACTTTTTAAAATACATAGTGATAGAAAGAAAAATGTTATTCAAGGAAAAGAAGATTTTAGAAACATTAACTACGCTGCTGAATTTTTTTTTTCAAATTGTTATTAGTTTTGTACAGAACTAACATAAAATATTATTTGTTTGATATTACCAGATCGCTAATTTATGTAAAGCTATATTTTATTTCGTTTTCAAAGTATCTTGATTCTATTTCTGTTATTCAAACTATATTACTTACACTGCTTTACCGAGTAATTTTGTTTTATCTAACCTCCTTTAATAATTCGATTCTATTTTTGCTCTCGCTGAGAGTTCGATTTATGGACAGTTTACTATATTTAGTAATATTTTAATATTTTCCAATATTTCAGATTAGCCTGTACATTCAAATGCACAAAATGATCCGTCGATGCAGAATACAAATATGTAGATACTGTACTTATGTAGTTTACTGATTTTTGCAACAAAAGCACGTAGGTTCATAATGATATAACAATTTAAAAAAAAAAATTCTGACATGTTTTTAACTTTTAACATGAGAGATTTTCAACCAAATTAAACAACATTTTCAGAAAATTTGACATATTTTACTAGTAGAAACAATATAATGCAACTGAAATATGAAACAAAAGTTTCATGAAATATAAACTGCTGTATGAAATAATTTTTACCTGTGCATGCACGAACGATAATTACAATCTCTTTTACATAATTAATAATGAACTCTATGGAGCAACTCATGAATAAATCCAGTCAAATTTCGAGAAAATTCAGAAAAATATCGGTGAAACAGTGAGCTGAATTTTAGCTGTTCTCGAAAAAGAGGGGGGGGGGATTATTTTCTAACGCTAGCTAAACATCTAGCATTCACATTAATTTGTGTGCATCCGCGCTATGTAGTTCTGTGAATTAGTGTAGTTGTAAAAGTTTTTAAAATATGCAATTATTCACTTTCGTTCTGATTTTAATATATGTGATTCTTAGTTTTTTTAAATGTAAATTCCTTAATTGAGTTCATTTGAAATTATCAGCATATATATATATATATATATATATATATATATATATATAATAAATGAAAAATAAGATAAAATAAATAATCTAATAAAATATACTTTAATACTTTCTGTCACATTGTTTTAATAATTTTGTGAGACCTGTATATATGAATAATAAAAGTTTCATGACCATATGTTATTTAATATTTATTGTTTTATTATTACTTATTTTTTTATTCATCTTGTGATTATAATTTTTAAATAAAATAATAATTTCATGCAATTTATAAATCATTCATAAAAAATGCAAAGTTAATTTTACAAAAGAATTGAAGATTCCTGAAAGAATTTCTCTTTTTTCATATAATACTAGACAAGAAAAAAAAAATATTATTTTGTTATTTATATATATTGAAACACAATAGTATAGTTTATTAAATTAAGGCAAAAAGGGATCTTAAATTGTATTGAATTGGGTGTAATTGTATTTAATGTATTTTCTGAATACGAATTTTACGTGGTTCTCCAAAATTTTCCTTTTTCTCTATGAAAAATCACGAAAAAGAAAAAAAAAACAGTTAAAATAGCAGATGTTTTGGGGTTTTTGCTTAAAACTTGTTAAATAAGCTTTTTATGCAAAAGATGCCCTATATTAAAATACAGAGGAAATAATTATAATTGATGTTTTCAGGTTTTTTTTTTTTTCCTATGACGGATGGCTTCCGTTGAGGCGTTGAAAAGTTGGTGAAAAACCGTAGTTTTAGGAAATCGCGAAAGAGGTATTCTTTTACACGCTTCCCGTTCATAATATTAAAAGTGAAATATCCACCACTTATATAGAAAAAAATAATTTCAATGTATTATGGAGGATTCTCATTGGTCAAAAGAGATATTCTGTAAAAGCGGATGCTACAAAAGTTCACATTTTTAACAGTACAGTTATTTTATCATAAACACAATGAAAAAGCCATGTTGCATCATTATGCGTTATTTGAGGGCTCCCAAATGGTCCGCCAACTGAACACCAATAATTTCTTAGATTTTTGTTTTAAGTTTTTTGTTGACAATTGCCTAGAAACCACCGCCGAGAGTTAATTTTTGTGAAAATACTGTAGAAACCTACCAATATATTTTCTCTTAAAAAAATTTTATGTTCAGTTCGCGGAACACTTGGGAGCCCTGTTATTTACATGATTGTTAACATCGTTTAAAGTGACGAGATCTGACCTCAAGTATAGGAAAAAACTATTTCTGTATTTTAATCGACCATTCCTAATTAGTAATACAAATTTGTATATGTTAATTATGTTGCAATGCAATTTTTACTCAACCTAAGTATTCAAAAGTTTAATTGTAAATATAATATATAAATACTTATTTTTTTCATCAATTTAAATGGGCTTTTAGTAGTGGCTGGAACATTTACATTAATACTTTTATTTTACAATTTAAATTGCAAGAAAATGACATTCCATTTTTTAAGTAAGCAAATGAAGACAAATTACATTAAAAAAATATTTCTACACAATGCTTATAACTTTTTATTATTGCAATTTGTAATAATAACTTCCCATTTTGAAACGTCTTATATTTTAATACTATTGAATAAAACTACAAAGATATTTCTTTCAGAGTTCATTCAGACTACCTTACGTGTAACATAAGAAATTTTAAAGAACGACTATCATAAAAATTTATACGATGTGCTTCAGAATTCCCATGAGCTCTGCAGTACGCCTCATTTAATACGGCAATAATCATTTGTCTAGAGAAAACTTTACCAGAACGTAAAGAGTTGTAGCTTACTATTATTTCATTTTACATTACTTATTCAAAGCACTTTTAAACTTTTGTTTTAGTAAATTACAAATAATTCTACTTCAATGTAATGAACTTTAAATATAATGAACTTTATATTACTTATCTACGGTTTATAAATACAGAAATACTTTGAATTTGTGAAAATTTTTATGTGTTGAATAGTGTGTTTTTTAACATTATTTATATGCATGAAAAAAAATTTGAAAAGTGTAATTAGTAACTGCTTTGCGTAAATTTACTTTTAGTTTTAATTAGTATACATCAACATTTTATTTTTATTTTTAATCTAAATTATTTCCAAAATATGAAAATGCAGACTTGCTACATAAGTTAAGAGTAGACTTTCTTTATTATTCCAAAAAATAAAGCTTTAAAAGGTTTTTTTTCTTTCTTTAAAGGAATTTTTTTTAAAACCTACATATTTTTTATGACAAGTTTTTTTCACGACTCCTTGAATTTTACAACCAGACATTTTTCGGAACTAGTATTTTCTAATTGAATATACTTGAAGGCCAAATTAAATTAGGCCAAATTTCGCGTGTTTAACATTCGAATTGGATTTATTTCTGGATCTATTTTTCCAACAAAAAATACTCATATTACTTCTGGAAAATTCCCTGAAACATACACATCCTGTTATGAGGTCTTCAAAAAAATTCACTACGAAGTAATTTACTCCAGACATTTGAAATGTTTTCGACCATTTACCATAGACAAAAATCAGCTTATTTCAGAATTTTGATAACAGTAAACATAAAAAGTGAATATGTATACGTTAATGTGCTCAAAAATATATTAGAAAACAATATGATTATAACTACGTAAGTTCATCCAAAAAAAAGTTTACAAGCAGAGGCATTTGAAACGTAATAATTGTGGAGCGAATGTTTCCACCGAGGGGGGTTGACAGATGGCGCTAGTTGTCCTAAAACGGTTTTACGAGTAAGTAGCGTCAGTACGAAAACACTTAAGAGCTACAGTAATGGCACGAGCTCTAGAAAAAATGTCTCGCATAGAGGTGTGATCCGTAATTCGTTTCTTATGGCCCAAGAATGTGGTCGCATCCAAAATTCACAGACAAATCGTCGAGCAAATGCGCCATTCTTCTGCATGACAATGCCAGGCCCCACACAGCTCGCCATACTCAGTAATTGCTGCAAAAGTTCAAGTGGGAGGTCTGGAATCACCCCCCATACAGCCTCGATTTGGCTCCAAGTGACTATTTCCTTTTTTCGGCGTTAAAGCGAAACTTATCCGGAACACGGTTCACCTCAGATGATGCATTGAAAACAGCTGCCGAGAAATGGCTCAATGAGCTGGGCCCTGATTACTACCAAGACGGAATAAATAAGTTGGTCGAACGTTCTGACAAATGCCTAAACAGGTTTGGCGACTATGTGGAAAAGAAAACGTCAGATGTGTCTCTTGATTGCCATTTGTATCTTGTTTCTATTGTTAATAAATATTTTTTCCTTTGCATTGTAAATTTTTTTTTTTGGATCATTCCTCATATTTTATTAACTTTTTTTTTTTTTAAATATACTTTATTTTAAATTATCTATAAGTTTTTAATTAATCTTTTTTTTTCATTTAAAAAATAATAAATAAAAAAACTTTGTCATTTTTGCGCGATGCTTAAAATCTTAAATTATGAGAGTATCTCACATTTCAAAGACTATAAAATTTCATAAAAATTGTAAATAGTAACTTTGTGTGAAAATTATTTGTATGTGTTTATTGTGAAAAATTTTCACAAATAGAAACCAATCTAAGGTGAAACAAAATAAAATAAATAATAAAAGAATACTGTTTTAAAAAAGAAAAACATGAAAATGTGTTAATTTATATGTTTAGATTTTTTTTATATTTACATTTGTAATTTAGATAAAAATATAATACATTGTTAATTTAGCAACAGAAATTGCTGATTTTAGCATTTTGTTTGGCTGGAGCGAAGGTATATAGAAAGTTACCTTAATAATAATTTATTTTAAAAATGTATACCATAAACTTAAAGCATAATTTTAAGTAGGTCATTGCTTACTCAAAATTTGACCATTTGAAGCTCCTATTGGAGCATAGTTCCAATAGTTGAAACGAAGTTTAAATTGGAAGCTCCAAATGTTGGAACGAGACTTCACTTATAATGGCAGCTTCTGAGCACAAAAATTTGGTTCAAAAAAAGAGAAAAATATTTAACAGAGTAAAATTACCACAAGTGTTTAAGAAATTTAAAACTTTAAATTATATATTCATTTATCATGCGAGTGCTTTTGGTTACCTGATACCATCTTTAGTAGGAAGATTTCTTTCTCTAACTTTAAATGTTTGTCCAAACTTTTCCTTTCGCTTAAGATGCTGGAGTCAATTATTCCGTGGATATTGGTAATAGGTAAACGCATTTTTTGACTGAAATTGAAAAACTTGAAGTATCTGTGAAAATTATGAACTTATTTTTTTAAATTTCTAATATTTAATAAAGTATTAGCATATTGTGTAACAAAACAAACTTTTTCATGTTTGATTATTCTTATACAAAATATCTACGGGTATCTCGTAACAGATGTATAGTAATTTATTGCTGAATAGATGATTTTTACCTGATGAAAATCTATTATAAAATTCTGCTTCCGATTTAAACGAAATAGAGATATTGATAGGGATAGAAAAGAATGTATGTTTGTGTTATTTGATGCTTCCAATGACATTTCTGTTTGTCATGGCTGTGTATTCCGTTACTTAATTGTCGATGCTATACTAGGTTCTACGACTAAAGAATACACTAAAGAACACCCTTTAAATTCATTTAAATGCTTTTAGAATTGTTAAAATTACTTCTAGAACTTTTTAAGAAGTGTTTACATATCATTAGAATCGATATATATATATATATACTGCTGTATGTTTGGAGATCCTTTATGGTAATTTTAAATTAGATTTTGTAGTTCTACCTAACATTCGTCTCGGGACTGAGAAAGTTAATGTTGTAAATTATAAATATAATTAAACTATGAAGAATTAATATCTAATTTTTGTAAAATCTTTAAGCGAAACTAACGTAAAAGATTTTTTTTAAGTTATTTAGAAATATTTAATGATTAGATATTTAGCAATCTACTTCATGTCGTTTTCATATATAAGCTTGCACTATTCACGAATTGTTAGATGCTATTATACCTAAATGTAGTCTATTGAAAGAATTCGACAAAGAAAAATAACATTTTTCATCTCACGTAATCCTTCTATTTGACAAATTATTCACTAAATACAAAGCTAAGTTTCTTAAAGATTTCATGGCCGTCAAAAATACGATGCACGAAACCTTTTAGTTTGTGTGACATTTCATTGCAATTTTATTTGAGTTATAAACAGACTGAGTTAAAGGAAAACAATTGTAAAGTGAAAGAAAAGCTAATTTTTCATGAGATAAAAGAAAAAAAAGATTAAGAATATGTTATATATCATAAAAAATGTGAAAGTGTGTCCGAAAAGTTGGAATGAAATTGGCTTCAAAACTGGTGGATTAATGTCTTTGAATTTTTGCATATAGATAAGTTGCAACCCGGAAATGAACATAGGCTAATTTTTAATTGATTTATTCAAATATTTTCCTTAATAATTCAAAATTTCATTCTTTTTCATACTGAATAAATAAGCATTTTTTAGAAAAAAAAATTATTTAACTTCCTTTCCCGCTGCCAAAAAAATTATAATCGGGAATAATAATTTCTCAGCAGCAATAAATTTTCAATCGAGCTACTTCCATACGAAAAATGAAAATAAAAAGAATTTAAAAGAAAATAAATGTGACGTCATAAGTGAAATAAAAATAAAGGGAGTATTCGAACATTTAAGTCAAAAATGGTGACATAGTTAGAAAATTTAAAAAAAAGTGGAAAACAATTTTATTTTTAACAAAATGTTTCACTTCGAAAAATATGACGTCATAGTTGAAGTAACACAGATATTTTATAGTAGTCGTTAAAAACACTAGAGACATGAATATCAGTAATTATTGTTGCTAGATAAATAATGACGTCATATTTAAAAATGAGAAATGTTTTTTATTTAATTAATAAGTTTTAAGTTACATACTAATGAAAATTTTCATTCAAAATTCGTAATTATTAGTGGAAAACATTTTTGGTTGCAAAAAAGGGAAAATAAAACTGATTAATTTACATTTTTGACGATATTTTCTTTTTTTTAAATTAAAAAGAATTTAATTTCAATTCGTATAGATCAGCGCTGTCCAACGCAGCGCCCTGTACCAGATTTTTGCCGCCCTTTTGAATATTTCCTATAATTAATATTTTTTAAATGAAATTCCATTAAAAAATGCTTTATTTTAAATCCTTGATATTTGCTTGAGAAATATTTTTGAAACCTTTGCAAGTGTATTACAGACATAAAAAAATGAAAATGTGTTTTATTAATTTAACCATGCGTTATTGCGTTTCTTCAATAATTCACAGTTATTCTTTATTCAAAATGCTATGGAAATTATGGCGATCGAAATTTGTAAAAGTTGGCAATAACTTAATATGTTAAGATATGAAATGCAGAAAAAAGCACACCTCTTTCCCCTCCTTCATGTAGGAAAATTTAACTTTTTTTGTGTTACTACACTGATTCATTGCTGTTTGATTGGGTAAAGAAGTGTCATTTTACTACACAGACTTTAAAATTTTAGGTATTTTTCTCAAATAGTTTTAAAAAATCTATAAAGTCGTACGAAATGATTTCCATCAATTAAAATTCTTTCAAGACATTTCTTTGAAACTATTCATGGATTGGTCACTAATATCCTTTTTGTTTTTGTGCTTCTTATAGTGCCATATTTTCGCCTCCAAAATAAATTAAGGAGAAACTATTCATCCTCATAAACCTAACAATGTCTCTGATTACCACTTTAGTTCAATTAAAAATCTGATTAAAGTTACTGGCTCGTTCCAATTCAAAAATCTGTGAGCTAACATTTCACAGAAAAATGTATATTTCGAACTTATTTTGATTTATAATTTTTCGATTTTTCTCTTTTTTACATGAAGCTCCAGATCCACATAGGAGCCTTATATCTTCTACAACGATATGCATGTGTATGATTTGTATGTGTCACTCAATATTGCGAGATAATTTGTTTTGGATTTTTTGAGCTTTGTTAATGATGACCCCTTTTTTGTTTGTCCTTAGCTGAAATGCACCCTAGCTTAGTGAAAGGTTGGACAAGCGTGGTATAGATGATATAAAAACACGATTAAAGTATATTTTCCTAAAACTAAAAATATATTTTTACATGTTAAAGCTTCATTAATGAACTTTTTCCACAGAAGCGGAAATCTTTTGTGAACATGTTAAAATATACAACCAAGGATGTAAATTTAACTTCCGTAGCGTAAGTCGGTAGTTATTGCCCTTCATTAACTGGGTTCATTAAAACTGTATGTAATTTTTTTAAAGATGACAGTCTAAATGACGAAAGGCTTTTTAGTTAAAGGATTTATCATGTAAAAATGACGTAATATTTTTTCGTGTAAAGCATTCATCTTATTTTGAAAACATTACTATATATGTAGTATATTAAATTTGCAAAGTGATGTTACCTGCTTTGAAAAAATAATTGATTCTAAAATAAAAAAAAAATATATGTAAAATGTAAATTTATTCTTAAAAAAAAAGTGCGACTAAATATTAACAAAAAATATGCTAATATGAAATACCATTTAACTATGCGATACAAATATCGCTGATTTCAATATGTTCGATTTTAATTATGTTTTTAATGTAATGAAAGATTACTCTTTAATTTTGTAAGTAGTTAATATATAAAGGTAGAATTTTGTAGTAGCGTCATATTTTATTAAATTCTTGATGAGCTAAGTTATACAAAATGGTATACACTGTTGTATTTCCAAGAGAATATAATGTTTATTAATGTTTAGGATATGTATAGAATTTAATACTAAATAAAATATTCAACTTTAGCTCCTTTTTTTCATTTACCAATTGAAGACGATAAAAATCAAATGTTTTCTTTGCCGTATCGACTTTTATTATTTAACTTGCAAACATTTCATTCTTTTAATTTAAAACCTATTTCATTATATGTATATTCGGAATAACTTTAATTTTAAATTTATATATTAAAGGTTTTTTTTTAAATAAAAAAATATTGTTAATTTATTCGTTTAAATATTTTGCGATTCTAGACAATAATTGTCCTAAAATTGTATATTAGACTCTCTCTCTCTCTTTTTTTTTCTTTTTTTAACAGACAAATCTATATCGAGAATTCATATTAAAAATTCAGTCATAAATTTCAAGCTATTCTCTCAATTATGACAGATTAATCAAGTCTACCAAATTTATTGCAAAATATTTGTTACAGATTTTTTTTATTAAAAATATGTGTATTTAAAAAAAGTCGCATTGTCATTTTAATATTAGGGTAAAAGTCAATATTTTTCGTAGCATTTGAAGCATAGAACGGCAGTGCTATGCTTTATTAATTCCCAGTGCGAGCTTGTAATGTTATTTTAATACGGAATTTAACATTAAACGTGTTATTTACTAGACATTTTCCCACATTTTGTATGCGCTTCCACAAATTTTTTTCGAAAATACTAATTGTGTAAAACTAAATTTCGTCCAATCAAAAATTATTAACAAAATTTCGCAAAAAATGCAGGCTTCTAATTGGTCGATCTGCTTTCGTTAATACACTATTAAAAATTTGAAACTTTTGCTGCATCGTCACTTCATAGTTTTTATAAAATTTTGGTACCAAATTCGTTAAACCAAGTGAACATTAAAAAATAAAAATGAAATTCAAACAATATGATACTTAACCACCCTAAATCTTAGATCCCGTTCAAATGAAATCGAAATAAATCTAAGACTTTTTTTCCAATCTCAACTTGCAAATACTTGTATTGCAGATTTTGTATTATGTTTACGGTAGGTGTAAACAAAATGAATATTCAATCTAAATAGGAAATGTTCAGAAAAAGTCTGAGATTTATTTCGATTTCATTTGAACGGTATCTAAGATTTAGGGTGGTTAAGTATCACATTGTTTTAATTAAATTTTTATTTTTTTATGTTCACTTGGTTTAACGAATTTGTTACCAAAATTTAATATTAAATGTTGAAATAACTAAATCAATTATCTTAATATCTGTCCCTTCTCGGGCTTAAATGGTGAAGGGAATAAATTTTGTTTTTTTAATTTGTTCTGCAAATTATGTTTTTGTTTAATTATATGGCACGTATTAGTACTAATTAGTAATTTTTCTCCCGAAATCAAAATAGTCTGATTATTCTTTTTAAATGTACATGATTTTGACAAAACAATTAGTAACAAAAATATTTTGCAATAAATCTGGTAGACTTGATTAATCTGTCATGATTGAGTAAAAATTCAAAAAATATGATCAAGAGATGCGAAGATAATAGACATCTGTGCATATATGACGTCATAATAAAAACCCGCGCATTCATTCCCTGCCATGCCACCAGCTGGCACAGCTATGTCTATCTACGACAGATTCCAGCATTGTCTTGGAACACTTGATATATATACAGTTTTGGTTATGTGAACGAAATCCCGGGTAACATCTAGTTGTTTTATAAAGTAAATAAAAAAATCCCTGCCTGTTCTGCAGGTAATAATAGTTATAAAAATCGCATTTTCATTAAAACTATTCTCCCTTTTTGCAACATTCATATCATGAAACTTGTTTTACAGTTCATATTTGTACCCATAAAATTTATATGTTCATGTTTTAAAAGTGTCAACGCCGAAGATTTCAAACATTAAGTAACAGAAATTTCAACGTATACTGAAATATTGCTTTAATTAACAATGTGTATTTGTAAGATAATCTATTAATGCTCTATCATACAGAAAAAACCGATTATCATAAATCGAGCCTTATAGTAACACTTTATTAAACACTAGCTGACCCACCCGGCGTTGCCCGGGTCCGTTATAAAATTGTTAAACGAACTTGAAATTTTTATGATTTTATCTTTAACTCGAAATATGTGTAAATACACTGTTAAAAATTAGACCCTTTTGCTGCATCGTCACTCCACCGCTTTTATAGAAAATGATTACTTCAGCCTATTTTGGAGCATTCTCATAGGTCAAAAGAGATATATTCTATAAAAGCGGGGGCGTGATGATACAGCAAAAGTGTCAAATTTTTTACAGTATACATTATATTAAATACGTGCCCCCTGACTGTGTCAAAAATTGATTTAAAAAAAAAAAACTAAAATTTAGCTGCAAATATACTCAAAATGACTGCAGTGGGAAACGCAGGATTGAATATGTGTCCAACGATTTCGTGTTGATATTTATCCTTAAAATTACTGTTAAGTGCCTTAACTAAATACTTTTTTCACATAGATATCCCAAGTAAAATATTTTGAATTTCAAACTAATTATATATCACTCTTAAATCCGACTATACCGTGAATGAAATCGATTCTCGATGATTAGCTAAAAGGTTAGTATATAATATTATAATTTCAGAACCATTTTACAAAAATAGGTGTATATTTCTTATCAAACATGCGTAATGTTCATTCTATGAACAAAATCCTAACCGTAACCTAATTGTATCGGAATCATAACTTGTCTGTAACCTAGCTGTATCTTAATAGTAACCTAACTGTAACTTAAATATACTATAAATGTAACTTGGCCGTCACCTAATCATAACCTACCCATAATCTAACCACAACCTAACCGCAACTTAATCTTAACCTAACTGTAACTTAACTATGACCTAACTGTAACCTAACCGGTAAATAAATATAACAAAAGGGTCACCGGAACGTAATTGCAACCTAACTGTTACCTAACCGTAACCAAGTTCTAATTTAACACAAACTATAAACGAAATATTTTAACCATCTCGCGCTAAGTACTTAGTTTCACTTTCCACCGCTACGGAGCGCATTATGTTTTGTAGAACATCCGAATTTTAGGTTAGGATTGGATTCATGTTCATGGAAATTATTTTGTCTTCTTCGGATACGGTTATGGTTGTTTGGAATATTTTTGTTCAGTTTAGATTCGGTTCAATTCAGATTTCGTGGGGTTTTTTTTTTTCCTTCAAATGGCATTTTTAAGTTCGAGTCGGGTTGTACTTCCATGGAAATTATTTTACCTTGTTCCAATGAGGTTATACTTCACTGAAATATTTTTGTCAAGTTCAGATTAGGTTTGGTTCAAATTTCGGGATTTTTTTTACATTTTTTTTTGGTTCGGATTGGGTTTATGTCCATGGAAATTATACTGTCTTATTCATATCTGGTTATACTGGAATATTTTCGTCGGATTCAGATTTGGTTCGATTCAGATTTCAGATATTTTTTAAAATTGATTTTTAAGATTCTGGTCTGATTCATGTCCAGGGAAATTATTTTGTCTTGCTCGGTTCCGGTTTGGGGTCTTTGGAATATTTTTTTCGGGTTCAGATGTCGTTCAATTCAGATTTCGGCTTTTTAATGGAATTTTTAGGTTCAGGTTGGGTTGCGCATCAACGGAAATTATTCTGCATTGTTCGAATAAGGATATGCTTCTCTGGAATATTTTTGTCAGATTCAGATTTAGTTCATTTTTTTAGGTTCTCATTGGGTTCATGTTCATGGAAATTTTTTTGTCTTGTTCAGATCCGGGTATGGTTCTGTGGAATATTTTTGTCAGGTTCATATTTGTTTTGATTCAAATTTCAGGTATTTTTTTCAAATGGAATTTTAGGTTCGGATCGGTTTCATGTCCACGGAAATTATTTTCTCTTATTCGAATCCGGTTATGGTTCTTTCGAATATTTTGATCGGATTCAGATGTAGTTTGCATAAAACTTCAGGCTTTTTTTCAAATGGAATTTTTTAGGTTCGAGTCAGGTTTATGTTCACGGAGGTTTTTTTGTCTTGCTCTTATCGGCTTATAGTTCTTTGGAATATTTTTATCGATTTCAGGTTTCGTTCTGGTCATTTTTTGGGTTTTTTTCAAAGAAAAATTTTAGGTTCGGGTCGGGTTGCATATACACGAACATTATTTTTCCTTGATCGGATTGGGGTATGCTTCATTTGAATATTTTTGTGTGATTCAGATTTGATACGGATCAAATATCAAATCCATAGTTTATTTTCAAATGGAATTTTTAGGTTCGGGTCGGTTTATGCTCATGAAATTTTTGTCTTGCTTGGATCGTAGTATGGTCTGTTTTTTTTTCTGGTTGGGATCGGGTTATGTGTTAATACGCCTAAACATTATGTTTTGCTACTATTCTTTTAGTGACTATTTTTACTTTCTTCTATCTTTACAAGAAGAAAGTATTGGATTCATGAAAATTTTCGACTTCCAGTTTTCGACGGATTTATACGTTTTAGGAGGTCCTGAACACGTTTTGACTATTTTTAGAAAATGTCTGTCTGTGAGTCTGTCCGTCCGTCTGTCCGTCCGTCTGTCTGTCTGTCTGTCTGTCTGTCTGTCTGTATGTGACAAAAAATTTGTGGGCGCTCTATCTCAAGAACTAATGCTCGAAATTTAATAAAATTTTGTATTCAGTTAGACCTTGATATGAATTAGTGCCTATTGGTTTTTGGTGAAAATTGGCCAGCAGGTGGCGCTGCTATACTACGTTTTTCATGATTTTCAAGATTGCTATATCTCAAGAACTAATGCACAGAATTTCACCAAACTTCAGATTCTGTGACCCCCTTGATATACATAGACGCTGATTAAGTTTCGGTGTAAATTGGCCAGCAGGTGGCGCTGCTATGCCACGTTTTTCATGATTTTCATGATAGCTATATCTCAAGAATAATGCACAGAATTTCACCAAACTTCAGATTCCGTGATACCTTGAGATACATAGCCGCTGATAAGGTTTTGATGTGAACTGCCCTATAGGTGGCACTGCTATGCTACATTTTGCACGATTTTTGCGATAGCTATATCTCAAGAACTAATGCAGAGAACTTCATCAAATTTTAGATTCTGTTACACTAGAATGTATAACATAATTAGACACAGATTACATTTTGGTATTAACCTTGCAACAGGTGATGCAGCTATGCTGCATTTTGCACGATTTTTCCGATAGCTATATCTCAACAACCAACGCACAGAATTTCACCAAACTTCAGATTTTGTTACAAAATGACATATAACATAATTACACGATGATTACGTTTTGTTATAAATCCTTCAACTGATACTGCTGCTGTGCTATATCTTACACGGTTTTTTTAAACTAGCTATATCTCAAGAACTAATGCACAGAATTTCATCAAACTTCAGATTCTTTTATACCATAACATAATCAGACGCTTTTTTAAGTTTTGGCATAAATTGTCCAAGATATGGTGTTGCTGTGCTACGTTTTGCAAATTTTTTGTTATAACTATATCTCAAGAACTAATGGACGAAATTCCATCAAATTGCAGATTCTGTTAGGTCTTGACATAAATAGATGCTTATTAGGTTTTAGTATAAATTATCCAACATGAGGCACTACTAAGCTCATTTTCTCAGAATATTAATTAAATTTTGCGTTTTAGGCTTTTCGGATACCAGAATCTCATTAGGCTAGGTCAAATGTTCGAGGAAATTCGATAGTGGGTAATTTTAGGGTCACCACGGTTTTTTTTTTTTTTTTTTTTTTTTTTTTTTTTTTTTCAAATATTAAAATATACTTATGAGATAGAAGAAAGTTTTGGGATTGACACATCCAACTAGTTTATATATAATTTATTTTGCTATTTGATAATTTATTACTGTGTATGAATCGTCTGTCTATTCGAACAATTGTACGTCAAAGAGCCATTTCATTTTTGTTTTAAAAACAAATCAAAGTCTTAATAAAATTCTAACTTAAATAAATGCATTCAAATTTAATCAATGATTTAAAAAAAACTGCTAAAAAAGCCTCATATATACATATACATGTATTAACTGCAACATAGCCAACCACAAATACATTCTAATGTACGAAGTACCAACTATCTGACGTAACAGCTATGTTCAAAAATCTTAAGTTAAACTGACATTTTGCCAGTCTATGAATTTTAAAGGTCTTTGGAAAAAAACAGTCACTTTTGAAATGTCAAAATCTCAAATTGGTTTCTTTTATAGAGTAAAAAGAAATTAATAAAGTGGAGGTATTATCTCTGGAGATGGTGCTTAAGATGAAACCCTACATTAAATCCAATTAAGTACCAACAAAAGCACTTGCTTTGACACGCCTATCAATTGAAACAGGTTTCAACCCGTACTTTTTTTTTCTCTCGTTTTTAAAAAAAGAACTAATTTATCGCTTCACCGGTAAAAATTTATTAATTATTTATAATATGTGTTTTAAATATCAATATAGAAAATTATTTTAACGTTTTGCTTGAAAATATAACATTATTTTGTTAGTACATTAAAATCGTCTGCAATCAGAAATTTATATTTTAGATTAATATTTATTACTTAAGTTTTCATACATGTTTTTAAAAGAATGTTTTCATCATTATATTTTAAATAGTTATTTACATGCAATTATTAAGTCATAAACATTTTTCATCTACGTTATAAATTATATTTTAGTTCGTATCAAATGTTTTCAATATCTTATTTAATTTTAATTTGATATTTAATTATTGCTAATTTTCCAATTTCCTTCATTTTAAAAGCGAATATTTATTCTAATAAATAATAATAGAACGAAGACCATTTAAAAAATTTGCTATTTCCTCTTGAAATATGCTTCAAACTGTAATTCATTTCTTTCAATTCGTCTTATAATACAAAATCTCTTCCACGTCCTTTTGTTTGCCACATTAAATTTGAGCGATAAATGGTTTCATATCGCAAACCTTTTTTGAGGCTTACTTCACCTCCACTTATCTTATTACTCCATGGGTTTCTTTAATTCTGTTTCAGCTTTCTTATTACTTCTGCGAAAATTTTTACACAACCAACCAACCGTAAATAAATGAAAGAGAAAAAAATTGGGAAAAAGATGATTTTTTATGACAGTGACCTCTTGATTTTAATTAATTACTCAGTTAATAATTGGAATTTTGAAATTCTGAAGCTCAGGTGCATCAGGAGAGATATTGTGCTACTCTCAAAAAAATTTTGAGCTTTGTACATGCTGTAGATTTTGCTAGCCATCGCAGACACACAGACACACACACAGACAGACAGAGCGTTTTGTTCTTTTATTAGTATAGATTGATATTTTGTCATTAAATAATACATCAATTTCAATACACTCATTTCCTTGATCATTTTCAAGCAGTTAAATTTATTAATGTGAAAAATATCATGTGTACCTGGTCATCTATCTTAAGCAGACACCAGCATTATACAAATTTCTTAATTTTTACTCACCATGTTTTATACCTAGGAGATGCATAACACTTACAATTTAGACTACTAGCATTGACATTTCCAAACATGAAATAATAATGAGGATTATTTATTACATTCACTGAACATGATTAAAAAAATAAAACAAAAAATAAAATTTAATTCATTGCGACCACTGCATAACATTGTATTATTGCATGATAATTTAATAACAAAGGATAGGAGATTAATTATGCTTCAGCAATCTATTACGCATTGATGCTTTATCATTATATATGAATTCCGCATAAATATATTTAAATACTTAACAGTTTTGAAATAGTTAAATTTAGTATTAGAATAACATTCACAAGTAAATATGATATTTACTAACCATAGCCACCTGCTTCAAGGTCGTTCTAAAACCATATCGCTACATAATAATTCTATGCATGTATAATTTTAGAAAGTTAACACTGAAATTTGCAAACACCCTCTCTTAAAGAGCTGTTAATCCTCTTAGCTGAACAAATTTGTGCGTGGAAGTAGAGTTTTCATTAATGGGATCTCTGTAATACACATATAATTACACGATAGTTCAGTAATAGTGGATTATCAGAATATAACGATAGATTTTTGTAACACAGATTGAAGGGTTGTTTGTCATTAAATAAAAACAGAATCGGTTTGAATAGGAACAGTGGTTATTAATTTTTTTAACTATTTGGAAAATAGTTGTTGTCCTCTGTAGAAAACTGGTAAATCTAAAGTACATTTGAATCTCTTTATTGGTTGAATTCCGCGGCTTATTTTACTTTATTCATTTTCTGATTGCTCTGAATGGTTAATATCCAAAAATTGGATACTTCAGTTGTCACTATGACAAAAAAAGTAATAAAAACCATAATAAGTTGAAAACAAAATTGTGATAGATATTTCAATCAAATTTCACTTAAAAGTGAATTTTTTTTTCTCTACGCAAAGGTGTAATAATTTAAAAAGTGCGATGTTTAGAAGTTAAAAAAAATGTAGTTACGAAAATTGTAAAACTGAAATTTCTTTTATTTCTGGTGGGTTCTAGGAATATTAACGTTTAATCCATGTCATAAGTAATATGAGCCATACAAAGTCCAGTCTTTTTAACTTTATCAAATGAAAATGCACATTTTAAAAGCTAAAGTTATATATCTATAAACTACTCTTTATTTATCATTGGTCTAGGAATATTACTGTTTAAAGCATGGCATACGTACTATCAGACTCGTTAAGATCATCATAAAAATAATGTATATTATTATTCATAATTTAAATGCAGAATTTTTTATAGGAAAGGCCGGGGCTAGTAGTGACATTTTCGACATTTTTTATATTAACCGTAATATTTGAACTGAAGCGAAACATTTTGTGTATCATATCATTAGAGTAAGTCTTGTATAACATATTTATGAAACTACTATTAACATTATTAACGTTGTTCATAACAAAAAATGAATTCTGTGTAACCTCGAAATTTTTCACTACTAACCCCCGGTACGGGGCAGGTTGTGACATGCTTGGGGCACATTGTGACACATAAATGCCACATACAAGAACATTGTAACACATATGTTTAAAAAGGCGGTTAAATGGGAATGTTAAATCAAGAAAGAGAAATTTATTCATTTATAACTTTCTTAATACAATAAGAAACTTTCATGTTTTAATAATATTACTAGCGAGCTACGCCCGCTAGCTGGGCAACTTTTTCCAAACGAACCTCGATATTAAGCAGTATATAATAAGCAAAAAAATTCGTTTAATAAGCAAGTCTTGGTGTTCGAATCCTCAAGCACAAAAAAAGTAAATTAAAGTGCTATGGTTGTTATGCGCCCATTATCCCATTAAAAATATGTGATTTCGCACAGTGGGCGCTACGCTCCGTGGTCGCCATCGTCCCGTTAAAAATATTTGGTTTTGCACGGTTGGTGCTGCTCGCCCATAAGACATTTTCTCGTATTTTTTGGTTCATCAGAAGCAGACTTTTACGCAGATTCTGAATATGTAATCAGTTTTTTTCTACTTTAAAAACTGTCTGCATGATGGTTTAAGAAAAAACGCGCAAAAAACATAATTTCATTAATATCACAAACACCATAACTAACAAATAATTTTGGCAGCTCGTTTTCCGTTTGTAGTAACAGAAATTAGTATTAATCGCGTAAATCTCAGATTACACAATATTCGTGTATGCTACCAAAAAGAAAAAGTATGAAAATGAGCTACAACGATTAATACTCACATACAGAATAAATATATGAATAGCCAGTTACATCTGAGATTCTCAAAATATTAATTAGCAGCACTATTACCTCTTAGTGAACGTATCTTGCTGTGCTTAAATAGTTGTACTTATTATATTAATTAAACCGTGTTTAACATTTTTTACCAATCAGTTATTTTTCTCTTATATATTCTTTGACAAAATGACGGGAGAAAGAGGGGTTTTCGGCTGGTTCTTCTTTTAGCCAAAGGGGAAACGTTCTAGTCGATCACCGCAAGGTGGCCCAGTGTTCTGCCTCAGAGCTCCGTTTGGGAAATGTGACGTTTTCCGTTCCGATTCCCGACCAGTTTTTAATTCATAAATTTTTTAATTTTGGTCCCACGGTCTCGAAAATGCCCGAAATGACTTTCCCGGAATTTTTCGAATCGAAAGACACCTCTCGCGACTTCCAACTCGCCCGCGTTACGAACTGTAATCGGCTTCAAGCAGACAGACAGACAGAGGCGCACGGATTTTATTAGTATAGATAAATCAAATGAAAATAAATAGTTAAATTCTTAATACTTGTAAACTCTTAATACTTTATAAAGATACTTTTAAAGACACTTAGCAATAAAAAACTGTCTTAATCAGGAAAGAAATAAAAAGTAACCCAATTCTAATCTTTGGCTGTATTGATCTTTGACTCGGGAGTCTACTATAACGTGTAGGCCGTGTTAATCATTGTCATCGCTTTCTTCAGCGCTGATTTGCAGTTAATACAAATATAATAAGGTTCATTTTTGACACCTTTGACATGTGCCCATTCTTTACATGCTATGCATTGCACCCAAACTTCTCCGGGTCAAGAAAGTTTGTATTTCTCCAAGCAAACTAGACATAAGCAATTTTTGTTATCTTCAGAGCTATCCAATACTTGCTTCTCCCTTTTTTCAAAAAACTTAGGTGTAATTTTTTATGCACTGCTTGGCGTTTGCATACAGTTTCTTTTTTGATTTTTTTTTCTTTAATTTGTTTTCTGCGTTCTTTTTCTTTTTGTTCTAGTTGAATTTCCTCTTTCACAGGTGTGCTTGTTAGAATGGTAGATTTCAAACATTTACTAATAGATCGCTTGTCTTTTCGAGATCCTGCATTAGGGAGTGGTTTTATTTCTGCAAGACTTACCATTCTCACATTGCTATTATTAGCTGTCATAGAGTCATCTAATTCAATGACATTTCTTACTTCTGAAGACGGCCCTACAATCTCACCATCATTTATTAAAGTTATTGCTGAAGTGCTTGGTTTAGTAACAGTTATATATTTACTAATTCTTTTAATTGTCATTCTTGTTTTTAACGCTCTCATCTCCGATAGATAACGTTCGATCAGTTACTGAAGAACAAAGGAAGTCTTCATCTGTAAAAATGTTTTCATTAAATTCCCAAATTCCACTACAATGAAATCCTGCTTGAATGTTTTTTTGGAGTGGCAGCATCAGGAAAGGCTATTTTGACAGTACATGGTATGTTGTAGATCGACACAACGCTTCCAGGATGCGATTTCAATCATCCACATACAGACTGATTGTAGAATGTTTTGAATGGCTCGTATGCTGACACATCAAGGGGCTGTAATCTGTGACTGGTGGGAGGTGGAAATGATTAAATAAATCACTCCGTTGTCCGCGCAATAATCCAAAACACCAATATTTCGATGCGAACTTCATTAAAAATTATACTATGGTAAGTAGTGACACTTTCACAACGTGCCTCTTAGGCTTCGTCACAACTAGCCCCAGGTTACCCCATTTTGAACTTTATTCATTAGTTTCCGAAATGTTTGCATGATTAAAAAATGAAATACATAGAATAACAGCTCAAAATATACACATTTAAATTATGTAAGGAAAGTTTACATACCTCAGTATCGCTAGTGGGAATGACGATTCAAATGTAGGTTTAAAAATGTCCTTTTGCAACAGAAAATAAGATAAATATTTTTATCTCGAAAACAACGCGAAGCTATAATTCAAAAAATACGCAGCACATTGAGACAATCATCCTCTTCACTCACATGGCACGAGAAGTTCTGCAACCTATTGTCTCAGTGAGAAAGCTCGATAGCACAACTTGCGCCTGGCACAACTAACCCCGGTCTCCTCTAAGTCTTTAAAATTTTAGTCATTGAAAATATCATTTTCCAAATAGTCGTTGTAGTTTTTTAATTACTTTTTTGCATTAAAATATTGTTTTTAAGCTGAATATTTCTTTTGAAAATGAAGTATGTGAGAAACGTTTTTGTAATATCGAAAAAGCATTGCTGAGCAATGATGATAGAACAATGATCGTACACAAATTTTAAATGGTGAAAATCAGTCTTGTATTACAAAATAAAAAAAATTTAATAACCCGTAAAGGGGAATAATAAATATTACACATAATTTATTTTTTAATAATAAATCTATGTATTTTGTAATTCTTTTTCTGATTCCGACAATGCAAGCGTTTAATATCCTAATTTTGCAGGTTTACTCTGATTTTTCTTAAATTTTTCGCTTTATTTATTTTTTAAATGTTTTTTTATTATTATTTTATTTTTTTAATTATTGCTATAATATATATTTTATTAATACTTGGTTTTTCTACTGCTAGCAATACGATGAAGAAGTTTCGCTTTGAATGGATGCAAATAACTGGCATATCACAGTAAGTAAAAAACTAGTTAAATGTGCCAAACCCAAAACTTATTTCTGTCTCATACGTGTATCTTACTATTTAAAAAATAGTTACACATGTTAACATTTCAATATTATTAGTTCAATATTAAACCAACTTTGATTTTGTTCTTAAATTTCGGCATCAGTCAATTAATCTGAGTAAAAAGAAAAAAAGTTAATGTATGTCAGGATATTTATTAAAATCGATAGTTTTTCCTTATTCGGTTGTCATCAGCTGTTTGCAAGTAGCCGGCATAGTAGCATGCGAGTTTCCGTCTCTGCGCAAACAAAACGATAATAGCAGATCAAAAAATCAAGAAAATGTTACAAAAAATCAGTGTTACTTTTCCTTGAAATATTTTTAAATTCAATAAAAATCTGATGGCCTTAGGCAAAAACATGCATAAAAAATTGGTACAATTCTATGCATAACTTCATACATCACTATAATGAAAATGACACAGACATCGCTATTATAACGCCCCCTCCTTTATTTTTCATTCCAGGAGTACCTACTTGCCTTACACAAAGAATTTGGGTCAATTCTATGCATCAATTTATAAATAACTCTCTGGTACAATATTAAAATTCGCACAATAATCGCTTTTACAGCGCCTCCTTCAGGTAGATGTTTTCCAAACTCATGGAGGACCTACTAGTCACTGAAAAACACTTATAAGGGCACAACCAAACATGGTGTGCACAGATTTTGATGATTTCAAAGTATGTTGTAGGGGTCATACCAGTAATTATTCTGGTGTAAGGGTTTCTTCAAATGGGCCTTAGTTTTTGAGAAATTGGGGGTTAAAGTTCAGCGTATATTTCAAATACCTGATTGTACACAGTCCGAATGTGAATTCGTGACTCAGTTCCAGCGATCGAGGCTACGAATCGAATGGCTGTGGGATCGAGTCCCTCCTCGGCTTTTATTTTCTCTTTTTACTTATATTTATGTTTTTACACGTTACAAATTTTAAGCAGAATTGGGAATTCTACAGCCTTGAACCTTTTGATATTTTCTGAAGAGGACAGTTTACATTTTTATTTATTATTAATATTATTATTATTATCATCATTATTATTATTATTTTTAAAAATATGGTTCAAATGGTGAACTGACTGCACTCCAGGGTTCAACTAAAAGCACATTTTGCAACAAATAGATAAATAAAAATGCGTATTTAATTAAAATTTTGAAAAGGTATAAGAAAATTTGAATATTTTAAAATCTCCACTACTTTAAATATTAATATTTTTAAATCAATAAATCACTTTTTGTTTTTTCTTCATTTGCGTGTTACACAATACTATGCATGGATTTTTAGATAATGTAATACTACATTAGTATATATAAATACTTGATATAAAGTGGTAAAGTGGTGAAATCTAACACCGTTCATATATATTTATTAATAACAACTTTTATTAATAACAATAACAATACTAATAATAACGTAAAGACTAATTTTATGCGCATATTCAACACATATAAAAAAACAAATTGTACAAAACATTTTAAATCTCTGTATCAATTACAAAAAAAGCTTTATGATTTTTAAAACATGAAAGCGAAGAAAATATAAACACAGAGGAAAAAAAAGTCTAAAGTTATCATTAGTGTAAGGAATTGTGCCGGGTGTATTAACAAAATTTACAATATCTCAAAATATAATTGTTGTATGGGTAAAAATGACATATTAAAATGTTCATAATTAAACAGGCTTTCATTTAATGTCTAAAAACAAAAAACGATTTTTGATCAGTTTTGTGGTAAACTGTCCCCTTAAAAACTGTTTTATGTTTATGAAATTTTTGAGAAAATCGGTGTTTTTTTTACCGAAATTTTTAGTCTAAAGGCAAATGCGATTTAATTTATGTCTGAAATCTTATTTTTTAAAACTTACATAATTTATATTCCTTAAGTACTTAATTTTTGATAAATATTTAAAAAATACATTAAAAGTAAAAGAAAAAAAGTTTAATATTTTTTTTTGTATAAGTGCAAATATAAGATCAATAAAAAGAAATCTGCATTTATTCTGATATTACGAAGGTAAGGAAAGCAGACGATTAAAAAAAAATAGTATTTTTATATGTATTGTAAATTTTATCTCATTAACAGAAGATATTTTCATCCCAGTTGAATCACAGAAAGAGTGGTTTGATTTGTAATAAAAAATAGTTTTAATTGTAATCTGTCATTTCTTATTTGTGCAAACGATAAATTTTGTTGAGGTTGAACTTGGAAGATAAATCTATTTACAGAAAATTGGAAAATTGAAAATTTGGATAAATGGTAACAACCTGTATTTTATCATTAATGCATTAATATTTTATTACTCTTTCGAAGATGTGCATTACTTAAATTATCTGATCCTGAAAACGTATAAATTTCACCTGGAAATTATTTTGTATTATTTTTACAAAAAAGATAAATTTTCATTTAAAATTCTATAAAATAAAATAAAAAAGCGATAGAAAAAGAAAAATCATTATTTTAGAACTGTGCTTAGAAAGAAAAAATGTAGATAATAAATAAGGTAAAAAAGTCCTAGGCGTAAATTAGTTTTCCAGTTTTGTCAATAGAAATATTAGTTTAAAACTTGCAGAAAAAAATAAATGTTCATGAAAAATTCAAAAATGTAAATTTAATTTATGAAGAAAATATCAAACGCTGTAGCAATTTCTCTAGTAGTAAAAATACTTAAAATTTGTAACGTGTAAATAATATAAATATAAGTAAAAAGAAAAAATAAAAGCCGAGGAGGGACTCGATCCCACAACCTTTTGATTCGTAGCCTCGATCGCTGGCACTGAGCATCGAATTCGCATTTGGACTGTGTACAATCAGGTATTTGAAATATACGCTGAACTTTAACCCCCAATTTCTCAAAAACTAAGGCCCATTTGAAGAAACCCTTTCACCAGAATAATTACTGGTATGACCCCTACAACATACTTTGAAATCATCAAAATCTGTGCTCGCCATGTGTGGTGGTACCCTTGTTAGACAAAAAAATTGGTTCATTTCTATGCACAACAGCATATACTTTTTGATGCTATAACATCGCTAATGACACCGAAATCGGTATTACAGCGCTTCCTTTTGATGGAATATTTCTAAAGTGTTACAAAATAGACCTGCCACAGTCCTCCCCCCCCCCCCAAAAAAAAGGAAATGAAATAAAATAAATGGTTTAATTCTATGCTTATCTTTATACACTTTTCGATGGCACCGTGGCGACACACTGACTGATCGACAGACATTTTGTATAAACATGTTTTTTGGAATCTTTGACCCCCAAAACTACAAATCCGTTAAAACAAATATTTCTTCGGAAGATATTTTGATTACAATTCTTTCTTCTATTGGAGACAGAAGAAAGGGAAAAGATGTTTCTTACATTACATTTTTTAACACCTTATTAAATAATTTCTATATATATATGTATATATAAGTTTTTATTATTTTTTTTATTAAATTATAATTTATAAATATATATAGTATCAACAGCGGGCAGTATGTTTATAGTTTTGTGACTAAAATGAAATAATATATAATACTATCTTTAACCTTAAATATAAAATGAAAAAAAAAATTCATTAAAAAAATTTCTTTTCAAAAATTGAAATTCAAATTAAATTCCTTGGAAATATACACAATTTTATTTTCTACCGATGGATTACAGTAAGAAATCCATATTTATTATATTGGAAAAAATACTATTTCTTCTTAATTTTGTATGAAATTTAATTTTGAGCATTAATTTACTCGGGATATTAATTTATCTTGCATTCTTTGAAAATTTTTCTTTTTCGAACAAACATTATATGTTTCAGGAAATACTGGAAAATATTAACAAAATATTTGATAGATTATGCAATTAAAGCAATTTTTTTGTTCTACATAATTTTTGTTCCGTAAACGCGTCAAAACTCGCTGCTTTTGATGGGGTAAAAAGAAAAATCTAAGCATCTGAATCATGAGCTTCATTACATTTTTGCAGGAAATCCGGTGTTCTTCATATAATTTAATTAACATTTTTAGCTAATCCTATGTTATGTATAGAAATATTTCAAGATAAATTAAAACTTTCTAATCAATAAAATGCTTTTCAAACGGTGTATTTTTCAAAAAATAAAATTAATTAAAAAATACAAATGATTGAATGTTTTAAATGAAGATTTAACTTTATAATTTAGTTTTGCGGACAATAGCTTAATCACATGATTATAAGTATGTATATGTATTAAAGATAATATTAACTTGTTTATACAATGCTTAAATAATAGTTAATTAATTTTATTTTCAGGTGGATTCACATTAGTTTACAATTGTGTTTGTTTTATGCAATTTAATCTTTCTTTTGCGAAGCTGTTTATTCTATTAAAAATATAAGTTTTATATTTTACTGCATTATCCTTGAAATAACGTAAGAAACACAAAAATATACCATATTTACTCGTGTATAGCGCGCACGCGTGTATAATGCGCACCCCTTAAGAAACACAAAAAATGTACCGTATTTACTCGTGTAAAGCGCGACCACTTAGATGATGCGCACACCTACTTTACAAGTAAAAATGGCGATTTCTTAAAATCTCGTGTATAACGCGCACCATAAATTTGATACGCTAATGAAGAATGACTAAATGAAATTCAGTAAAGAAAAGTCGAAACAAACATTACACCAGACCAGAAAACCAGACGAAAATGCATTTTTAGACTTCTGGTTCTTTCTGGAAATAGGAATAAGTGACGGTAAAGAGAATTGCTAATTAGCGTTTATATAATGTCACTAGCTCTGTTGTATAAAAAACTGCAAGGAGTGAAATAAATATGCAGTAATACTTCAATTAAGTAACATTTTCCGAGTTTAATATCTTCTTTGAATAATTTCTTATTTCATATGTATATCGTTCGACTGCATCCAACAGTAAAAAAATATTCCGTGTATAAGACGCACCTAGGAGTTTTACCCTATTTTTTTGAAAGAAAAGTGCACCTTATACACGAGTAAATTTGGTATTAACATAAAACACCTTTATAAATGTAATAATAAACTAAATTGAATGTAGAGTTTGCCAGGCATCCTCCCTGATGTACAACAAAAATATGAACAGCAATGCCTGTCAAAAATCCTTTTCCTGTACAAAACTTCAAAACAATAAACGCATCTATCCATTCCCTTTTGCGTATCAAAATTGAAATCCATATCTACATGCCTTCATCATTTCAAAAATTTCAATCTGTATTCGTTCTATAAAAAAAAGGAATATGGATATATATATATATATATATACCGGGTGTCTCAAAAATGACTGATACATTTTAAAATTCAATAACTTGCAAACAGTGACAGCTATTTAAAAATTTTTCCAGGAGGGATATGTATAATGTCAGGAGTTTCTTTACCGTAATTTTTTATTTTAGTTCGAATTTAAAACAATAGGTGGGGCTGACGGCGATTGAAGGCCAGGTCGACGCTTCACTCAGCACTGATCACTTGGCCTTCAATCGCCGTCAGTACCACTTATTGTTTGAAATTCGAACTAAAACAAAAAATTACGGTAAAAAAACTCCTGACATTATACATAACCCTTCTGCAAAAAAATTTTTAATAGATATAACCGTTTGCAAGTTATTGAATTTTAAAATCCATCAGTCATTTTTGGGACACCCGGTATATATATATATATGTGTGTGTGTGTGTGTGTGTATATATGTGTGTCAAGATTTGAATGGAGGGGGGAGGGTTGGGGTCTGGGGGCTATGATCGGTGAAAATATACCAAATTTTTCCGGAAGTGCTTTCTGCTGGACGGCCGCAATAGGTAGCTTTTTTTACTTTTTATAATGAAAGCTACCTAATAACGATTGTTTGTGTGTAGTGCCCCTGGAACTACCAGATACTTTTCAAAAGTAATAGCAGCCATTTGATGGTGTTAGTTACTGTCCCAACATAGGTTAAAAATTATGTTATAGTCACTGTCTGTAAATTAATATAAACAAGAGCTATATACTTTTTTAAGTTGCAATTTTTGTCACAATTATGGGAATGTAAACAAAAAATTTGCCATGTTAATTATTTATAAGATCTAACAGATCTAACAGAATGAATTTTAAAAAATCTAATTATTCAAAAAGCGTTCAAAAAAGTAATAATTTACGATTTCAATGTAAATGTCAAGATCAAAAACTTAAATCTTACATCGCTGCTATTTGCAAAATGCACTGAAACTTTTTTTTAATTCAAACTTTTCCAAACATTTAATTAAACTTATGACACTTATGCAGGAACTAAAAAGTTGAAATCTGGTTTACGGCTATATTGAGGTAAATGATCTCTAAAAGTTTATATATATATATATATATATATATATATATATATATATATATATATATATATTTGAAATATTCGAATGAGCCAGTAATGCTATAAATTACGATTCATGTGATTTTTTGCAAATTATTTGTCAAATAATTAATTTTTCTTCTATTTCAAAAAGAAGCAAATGCAATATGGAATATTTTTCAGAACTACGACTGCAAATCAGTAGTTTCGGAAGTACAGTCGTGGGGAAAGAAGTTAAGACTTTCTACATACACCAACAGATAGAATAAAGTATCTAGTACGAAACAATTGAAAATAAAATCTATTTTAAATTGCTTACATAAAATGTGTTTAGAAACTCATCTATAAATTAAAACTAGAGCATTTTGTTTCATTTTTTTCAATGACAGTCACAATTTTGTCACAATATTTTAAAACTTTGGTTAAAACTATCTACACGTTTTTAAATTTACATGTTTGTAATTTTCGAATGATAATGGTGAAGTTTTCATGCACCATATAATAAGCAGCATTGTTCATCACCAGTACTGAGCAGGATTGTATACAATGAAATCTGTTAATTAGAAGGATTTATTTGCACCTAATCAGTTATAACATTATCATTCCATTAAAGTGAATTTTCACAACTCGCCCATATATTAACAGTTTATTACGCATTTATATGTTACAGTTAAATAGGAATTACACCTTAACTACAGTCTTTTGTCTTAGGTTTGTTTTAATATTAAGAAATGTATCATGATATAAATTATCATCTATAATCTGCCTACATCTGCAATTAATTAATTTTACTAACTTCACCGTTATTTAGGAGTTGATACATTATTATTAATTTAGGTCCCTACTATACCTATCTTAAAAGCGCAAACAACGACCAGAATTGTTAATTCTGATTGCTAATGGGATTCTACATTTTAAAGACTACTTTAATAATTGAGATTCATGCAAAATTGTCTACTAATGCATGACTGTATAGTAACATATAATTATAAGAAATTAATTATGATTGAACAATCTATTTCACATTAATGATATATAGTTATAAATTAATTCTGTTTAACTATCGTGTGTGTACTCACCTGCTCTCAAACAGTTAAATTTAATATTATGTTGAAAATTCTCATGTAAATACTAAATCAACCATCCATAGCTATCTATTTCAAATATATTTTTAAAACTTTATCTTAACCTAATCATGGTATGATTACATAACTTAGAGTGTTAATATTAAAATTCACATGCACTCTATCTTAAACAGAGTTCTTAATCCTCTTAGCTGAGAAAGATTTTACATAGAAATACAGCTTTAACTAACAGAATCTTCGTAACACATTACGTAATAACATTATTGTTCACTAACAGCAGATTATCAGAAAGTACTACTAATAGATTTATTTATTACAATTTGAAGAGATGTCGTTAAATAAAAGACCAGTATAAATGAGTTTGAATAAAAGATTATTTTTTAATATTAAATAAATAATTACTAAAAAATGTTTTTCTTATTTAAAATACATCTAATGCATATATACCTGCTACATGTAATGAAATAATTCTTAAACCGTATTAAAATATTGTTTATGTGTTTATTATTTGCTTTAAAATATAGTTTAAAATAGAGTTTTTTGTTTTAAATATGGCAGTTGAGAGTGATAAGTAAATGAGAAAAAAAGAAATACCTATCATATCAAATAAGTAAAAAAATAAAACAAAATGGTTTATAATTTTTGAAAACATGTATAAAATTAATGAAAAATTATTTGATTTAAATAATCTGAGGAACGTATTAACAAAATTTTTAAAAAATAATAAGAAGAATACATAAAGTCCATAATTTGTTATTTAAATGCATTTTTAAAACAAATCATTTTTAGCACTTTCCAACAAAGTTGAAAAGTGCTTATGCTTTCGATTTGTCTGGCCGTCAGTCCGTCTGGCCGTCTGTCCGTCTGTCCGTCTGTCCGCGCTATAACTCCCGTAAATACACTCGGATTGCTATGAATTTTTTTTTTTTTACGTTATTGAGGTTTACCCTAGCACGAACCCTATTGAAAATGAAGTATCTACCATGATTAGTTTATCTAGAGAGAGAATCAAAAGTTTCTCATTACATTACAGCCTATGGGGAAAAATCTTTAATATACTCGGATCGCCATGAAATTTTAGGACGTTATTGAGGTTTACCCTAGCACGAACCCTACTGAAAATGAAGAATCTACCATGATTAGTTTATCTACAGAGAGAATCAAAAGTCTCCCATTACATTACGGCCTACGGGGAAAAATCGTTAATATACTCGGATTGTCATGAAATTTTAGGACGTTACTGACGTTTACCCTAGCACAAGTCCTATCGAAAATGAAGTTTCTACCATGATTAGTTTATCTACAGGGCGAATCAAAAGTTTCCTATTACATTACGGCCTATGGGGAAAATCGCTTCAAAGGAATTTTAAAGATGTTATACCCTGTCAAATATATTAAAATATGCATTCTATAAAATATAAGGTGCAAATGTAGCTATTATTCATTTACAAGGCCACACAAAATAATTCTATTAGATAATGGTAAAAGGGGGAATTGTTTGTGACATATTTTAAATATATTAAGCTTTTTCATGTATAATAAAATTGATATATGTCACTGAAGCTTAATATAAATTATACGCTACTGTCTTGCATAATATGAAGTACATAGCATTTACAGGGTCATACAAAAGATTTCAAATAGTATATTCTTTCCGAAGTACCGTATATGTGTCCGATGATGGCTGATGGAGGGATGAAATGCATTTTAATTATGATATTCGCGTTTATATTTCGCTAAATATATGCACATTATATGGTGTGTATAAATGTTATAGTTTATATACAGGGCTACCCAAAAAAGCTCACCAACGTTACTGAATATGAGCGTAAATTATTTAAACGTGGTTCTTAAATAAGCTATGCTGCATTCAATTACGCTGAGCTACATTCAATTTACTGAGAAATGTTTGCAGAATATAGATAGAAGGATATACAGGGCCACGCAAAGAATTCGGTACATGGACGCCTATGAATGATGATTTATGAGAATGTGATTTCAGTTGTTTTAAAAGTGTTTTAGTTCACAATAACTTTTACCCCAATGCTGACGTGTAATAAAGATACAATGTAAACTACAGGGCTGAACAAAAGTATTTAAGTATGTTTCCATCTAATAGTATGAATTGCTGAAAAAGAAATTTCAAGCTACTGGGTATTTTCTTGCTAAGCTAAATTTTCCCATTATATGAACTGCATATGAAATACAGGGCTGTTCTAATGTACTGGAATACATATTTGGGTATATTTGGCCATACACTATTATTTCCCTAAATAAAAAAGTTTTGTTAAAGATTTCATTAAGTGCTGGAAAGTGCTTCATAATCTATGCTTAACGCATGATTTTTACTTACTTGTTTTAAAAGCAACAGAAATTTGAAAATCGTCTGCGTTTCCATAGAAAAGCTTTAAGGCGCAAAATAAAATATTTTATATATTCCGAATGATTCAAGCAAATTCACTCAAAAACTAGGCAGGTAATTTCAGTGCCTTACCAATATGCTTACACAATTTCAAACTAATTAGGTGTTGTTTGCGGCAGCTGTAAAGGAACAAAAATACAGTCTAGCTAACTGACGGAAACAAAAAACATTTCGTGTCACCTCAGTAAATCTTCACCAATGTATTATTGTACTGAAATAATATTGTGTAATAAAAAGAAAGTGCCGCACTTACTCGTGTACAACGTTCACCTTTTTTCCAGAAATTTAGGACAAACAACCTAGGTGTGCGTTATACACGGAATATATATATTTTTTTACTACTGGTTGTAATCACACCATATACATGAATCAAGAATATAAGGATCAAATAATGTATTTATAGACGATTTTGAAACTTAAATATACTACTTAGTAGAAGTATTGTTGTATCTTTATTTACTTTGTGCTTCACTTTTTTATTCAAAAGCGCTAACATCATAATTTAAACACCAAATAGCAATTCTCATTGCCGTTACGGGAGTTATTTTCGTCATCACATGCACACCCATTATCCTCGTAAATTATATGTTCTTCGATTTTATCCATCTGATGGGAAATTCCAGTCATTTTGAAGTTCTTTATTATAATCTAGGATGAAATAGAATTCCAAGCTTTACATATCCAGTCATATGAAGTTGGAATTGTCGGACGCTTCACTTTTCCGCTTAGAGTGAAGTTGTAGTCTGTTGTTTTTATCCGTCGATTGTAGGCTTGAACAAAGAAATCGTGAATAGCCGGTTGGTGACACCACCTAAGGACTGCAACATTTTTGTCATTCCACCTGCTAGCACAATCAAATGACTTGAGCTGCTCTGGACCAGCATCGACGGCTGACGTAATGCACATATCCGACATTCATACACAGCGTTAATCGAGTCTTTCGTGAGCTCGTCTATCATTCACCCTTTTTTCTAGGCTCTCACAATTATTCCGACTGGAAAATATTCTTTTCGAATAGTTTTACGTTCAAAAATCACATTGGCCACTTATTTATTTTCATACTAAATTTATGATGCGCGTTATAAACGAAATAGAAAAAAAATGCCATTTTTCCTTGTAAGGTACGAGGTGCGCGATATACACGAGTAAATACGGTATGTATATTAAATCCCCCTTTTTTAAAAATCTTATTAATTATTGTAAATTTTAAAATTTATTGAATGTATATTTGAATATTTAATTCACATTCGTAATATTTAATTTCGTAATTTCATAATATTTGAATTCACTTTTGAATGAAAGATTGCATTTATATGTCGTTGTAACAATAAAAATATAAACAGAAACATATTTTGGAACAAAGTTTAAGATTTACTTCTTAATTGAATACCCTTGCGAGAGTAAACAAAGAAATCAAATGTTGAATAATATAAGAAGGTAAGTCACAAAAATCCTCTTATTTTTAATAATTTATATAAATTTGAGAATTTATTTATGGTATCGTAATATTTGGACACATTCTAAGAAAAGAATTTGCATTTGTGTGTAGTTGTAACAATTAAACTATAAGTAGATACAAATTTTAAAAAGAGTCTAAGGCTAAATTCTCAAATGAATACTCTTGCAAAAATGAAAAAAAAATATCAACTCAAATTTTTTCTGAGATGAAATAGAAAGTTATCGGAATAATTTGAGTTAAGTATCGTACACGGCTGAGTCATGTGCTGAATAAAATATCCATTCTACCGGTGTTGCCCGTATAATGCATATAATATGTATATCGAGTATTAAGGGATTATGAGTACTCGGTATGAATAGTAAGTACTACAATTATGTTGGTATTTCGCCTTATGTTATTCGAAATATAAATATAGACTCACATTGCAAATGGATATCTGTGAATGTAACAAAAGAAGCAAGGTAACGTAATTATTTTTTCTGTTTAATTTAAATAATTATTAATGGCACACACTACCTAAAACTTTTGTAATTATAATTTCTGTTACACAAATAAAGATCTTATTATCAATACAAAATACATACAAAAATTATAGTTCAAACCATTATTTTTAAATATTAGAATCAAGATATGAAGGTGTTATTAAAGTTAAGTTTTAGATATAAGTAATATTGAATAATACGCTATTTAAGAAACACATCCATTTTTTAAGAATTTATGCCAAATTTTTGCGAAATACACAATTTTTGATTCAAAAAAGTATTTGTTTTAGAATGAAAAAAATTATCCGTTATAAAAACTAAACATGAATATATGAATAATTTTTTTATAAAATGCGTAAAACAAAATTGCATTACAAGCTCACAGCCAGTGCACAAACACAGGCATGCATTGATATGTATATAATCTAGCAAAATAAAGTATTTTGACTCGCTAATACTTTCGCTCCTTTCCCTTCAGTCACGTAAAATACGAACTATACAGTATAAAATATGCAAAAACTACATCTCAGAAAAAAAGTAGCAAGCGGCTATGTTGGCAGTTTGAATTATATATAGTTATAAATGTTGCTTTCTGAATGAACATTTCACAGAACAATCAAAATATTCAATAACACATTTTAAAAACATGTACGAGACACATCTATATTACAATCATGAATAAATGCTGCACCAGAAAGAACGTAACTAAAATCAGCTACATATAAACTGGACACTTGGTGAAACGCTCCAATGAACCAAACCATAATCATTGCTGCATTAAAAAAGTGTTATTTGGAGTCCCCCCTCCTAACGTTCGTCATCACCCTAAAATTTTAAAATGGCAAACACTAAAGTGTTGTAAAAATGGGTCTAGGTATAATAAAGTTTCCATGCGCTACTGAATGAAATCGCATTTGGCGCCACCTGGTGGAAAGTTTCGAAGGCAAAATTTGTATTTTTAAATCGGAAAGTGATAGGAAAAAACGAAGTATTTACAGAGTGGATATATACAGAAGTATACACAGAGTGGATATTGTGGATATTAATACAAAGAATAAAGTGGTTAAAACGTGCATTTTTTGTGATTTCCAGCATTGTGACGTCAAAAAACTTGAAAGAAAGTGTGAATGATTATATTTCGAATAAATGTACATCCAAATGCGCATTGCTGATGATGACAAGTAATTTATAGCTAGTATAGCTACTTTTTTACCCCTTAAGATCGTGTTGTTATGTCACATAGTAAGAAATTACCCAAAAACAAATCGAGCTTTAACTGTTTTAATCATTGCATTAATGCCCACAATCTGACTTTTGGCAACTTTGTAAAACAAATTATAAATGATACCCCTAACCCAAACTATTTTCGTTTATCCCTTTTTCTATTTGAGGTATGAATGCTAACTCCACAGTTTATTACCAGATGACGCCGTAGCAGTTTCACTCAGTCGTGCATGGCTACTTTACTATACCTAAATCCCACTTTTACGATTATGACTTTTGACATTCAGAATTTATTGGGTTACAATGGACTTCAGTGGGCACCCTGTGTAAAAATACTGTATTTCCAATATACACGCACTTTAAATTTGCATAGTTGGAAATATGTAGTAAATATATATTCCTAAAGTATCATACGAATTAAATATTTCCAACTGAGCGAAAATTTGTCCAAGCCAGGAATCGAACCCACATACTTGGCTTACAAGTCCAGTGCTTTTAACGTTTAAGCCAGCTGAGCACCACAGTCGGTGAGCATTTTTCGCGGAAATAACCTTGTAGGTCATAACGTCTGGTCTGTCATTTAGACAGTTCATCAGAATAGACCGCAGGTAAAAGAATTCTATAGAACGATAGGTACCTAGATAATTGTATTTTTAACTCAATAAAACTGATTGGTAAAGTTGTCATACGAATTAAATATTTCCAACTGAGCGAAAAATTGCGCAGGGCGGAAGGTGGGGAAAAAAGTTTTTCTTTTCCGAACGGGGTTATTGATTATTTTGATTACAATTTTGAGAAAGTGGAATTTCTTTGAGTTCAGTTATCACTTTAAATTAATTAATCAGTACTTCAACACCGTACTGTTCAAAACTTTTGCATTTCAAATATTTTTATAATTTTTAACTCTAAGCATTTATTGAAAATCGATAGTAACACGAATGAATTGTAAATAAAGTTCCCGGAAAGTTGTTTGCATATCGATTCGTTAACTCCTAATCTACTTCACATTTTTTAAAGATGAACACACTGAAGAGGAAAGTTTTCAAGTTTTAGTTTAAGTAATATAAAAGATTTGTCATCCACACAACTTCAAGTCTTAGTAAAGAATTTGTATGGAGAAGATGTTATAGAATGTGCTATATCTGCGCAATTAATCTTAAAGAAAATATACAAATATAAGTTTTAAACTTATCAAAAAGTAATCTGAAAGCATTCACCATTAGAAGATATACAATGTAAATAACTAGATAAAATATGATAAAATACACAATGCTAAATGATGTACTACGTTAAAGATATTAAAATTACACTACAAATGTACAAATTAACCTTTTTCACTTCTATTCTAGGGACAACATTAGGATTCAAATTAAAAAATAATCACTTTTCAAATTACTGTTTAAAAACTGATAATGGTTCTAGAAGAGGATTGAAACAGTTGATTTTTTTAATGTAAATTTATTTTGTTAACAAAGCACATCATTTAAAAAGAAGTATTTTATACTTTTTTATGTAGTTATTTAAATCAAAAAGTATGTACTGCTTGATTGATTTAAATATTTTTACATTTAGCTCTCTTTAATACCATGAATTAATTAGCTTTTAAATTTAAAAAAAAAGGTAATTTTCGTACAAAAAGAAAATATTAAAGATTCGAAATTTGATCAAAAATATAAAATTACACAGGGTGTCCACTGTCAACGGTGGCCAATAGCTAATTTCTAAACCGTTAGACATAGACGTATAGTTCCAATTGCAAAAATGCTTTAAAAAAGGCAAAGAATTGTTTTTTACAAAATTTAGGTTTTGTACTGAAAAATTACGAAAATTAAATTTTTATACGGTCCCCCTTTCCTATATGTGATATTTCGTAAAATTCTCCCTCTACTCTAACGCGTAAGGGAAAAAAAGGTCTCATTCGTTTAACATTAAAATTGACCGAATTACGAAGCTTTAAATTTCATGACATAAACCACTTTTCTGTGACTGAAAACGGATTAGTTGGACTGGTCTTTAAGGGAACGTACACTAAGTGCTTAAAGTTTTATAAAGAGAGTTCATTTCCAGAACGGTCCAATGACTACTTCCTAAACTATTTGTCCCAAACATGTAATTCCAATTTAAAAAATGTTTTAAATGAGGTAAAGAAATATTTTTAAAGCGATTTAACAGAAAGTGTTGTCATCGTGTTTTACGGTAGTCTTAATTTTAATTAATGAATTTTTAGATTGGTTAAAATAATTGAAGATGCGAGTTTCAAAATTCTGTTTATCGAGAAAATTAATTTTTAGGAAATCGCGAACAACCTTTAAATGCATCCATTGGTTTTCATTATAAATTTGGAGATTGTAGAGTTTTATTAGTGTAGATTGGTATAGACTGATAGAAAAAACAAATGCAATAAAGCGAGTTTTGAAATTCAGATCCTCAATTGTATTTTTACATACGTTTTATTTTGTAAGGAAATGAAACTGCTTCTTACCATGATTTTATTTTTAAAATGTGTGTTATTTTGATAATCTTTTATTTTACTTAAAACGTTCTTATGTTTTCGTAATAGTTCAAAATTTTTATTCAAATTTTAATTCACTTCCAAATATCCGATCGAGGTTCAATTTGCATACTTATTTATATCAAATGACAATGTAATATTAATACTATTTTAGGTGCGTACCATTTATTTATTTTATAGGATTACACCAAATTCCATTAGGTTAAGTATTCTAATAGAATTTTCAATATGTATCATTTTGTACCGAATTGTGACTGTTACTTTTCATAATTTAATTTAATAAAATTTATGTTATTTTTTATTTACATTTTTAGTACAAGTTGTATATTTGGCTTTAATATGTAACCATCAACGTATATTTAAAAATAATGTTGTAAAAATTATTTTACTCTCAATGTTTAATGTTTAATTTTATATCTGACGTTTATGTTTATTTCCAGTAAATTTGTAACTGACCCCAATTTTGCAGCAAAAAAGATGCTTTAACTTTAAACAGCTATTAATCAGTTTAAATTGCAGAGGAACGGGGCTTTTTTGTCTTACTTAAAAGAATCGTGGTAAAAATTTACTGAATATCACTTATAGGACTGGATGACCGTATAAAAATTAAATTTTCGTATTTTTTTAATAAAAATTTTTAATGACCTAAATCGCTCAAAAAACAATTATTTACCTTTTTTAAAGCATTTTTGCAATTTGGACTATATGTCTATGACTATATGTGTATGATATGTCGTTCCAGACGAAGCCGTCAAATATATTTAAATATTCGATAAAATGTTTAAAATTAAATTTTCGTATTTTTTTAATAAAAATTTTTAATGACCTAAATCGCTCAAAAAACAATTATTTACCTTTTTTAAAGCATTTTTGCAATTTGGACTATATGTCTATGACTATATGTGTATGATATGTCGTTCCAGACGAAGCCGTCAAATATATTTAAATATTCGATAAAATGTTTAAAATTAAATTTTCGTATTTTTTTAATAAAAATTTTTAATGACCTAAATCGCTCAAAAAACAATTATTTACCTTTTTTAAAGCATTTTTGCAATTTGGACTATATGTCTATGACTATATGTGTATGATATGTCGTTCCAGACGAAGCCGTCAAATATATTTAAATATTCGATAAAATGTTTAAAATTAAAAATGTCCTGTTATTAATGCCACATAGTCTATGCGTTTTAAGTACTTAATCTTTCAAAAATACTTAATTCAATGTTTGGTAAATATTCGACGAAAAAAGAAATTGCAAAATTATATATAAAGATTGATTTTTATAAGCACTGTATATTAAATTTAATGAGATCTTTTAAAAAAATTCTAATTAAACCACTAACGCTAATTATTTATCTATATTTATTTTCTTAAATTCAACATTGTTTTCTGTATTTGTCATTCAAGAATTTTCTTTATATTAAATTAATTAAACTTACAAATTCCTTAAGCCATGGAAAGATATAGATATACGACAAATATTACAAAAGCAATACTTGATTCATTCTGCTATATCGTCTAACTCCGATAAACATGTTACTTAATAGTTAGCTTTGAAATAATTGAAAGGAAAATATAATCTGAAGTTATTCATTTGTTCGCTGAGAGTATATTCTTATTCTGAAAATCTTTTAATATACATACAACATACATTGTACGACCGTAGAATAGGAATTTTATTTAATGCATGAGACTCAAGTATAATGAGCATTTTAGTGAAATTAATCTGATAAGCTTGCATGTGCAACTAGGAATATATTTATGTTGAAGTTTCGTATTCCATAACAAATGACAACAAATAAATTTTGTCCTAGACTCTATTCTTGCAATTGTTTCTTTTTATCGTTTAACTATAAGATTTTCGCAGGGATTAGATTTCATAGCATTACAGTAATTGAAATGATAAGAGACATTAAACAAATTCTCAATTTCTTAATGTATGGAATAAAATTAGTTCTTGGAATTGCTCGGTATTTGTTTTCTAATAATTACTTTATGTAAGATTATAAAAATCTTTAGATGTTGGATTAATATTTTATATTGCGACGAAATAAAAATTACTGTTTATATTCTTGAAAACAGAGATACTTTGATAAGATAATATAATTTATTGCATTATTTTTTATATTATTAACAAAAATATTTTATTTTAAGTAAAAAAAATGAATATAAAATTATTTTATTACTTTTTTAAAATTAATTATTTCTCTCTTTCTTTTTCCTAAAAGGCCAAAACAAGAGTAAAGTGGTCTGGTGTAATAACGCCAGGCGGGGTAATAAAGCCAAGTGCTAATATTATGCATAATTATGAAATAATCTGGTAAATGACACCCATGTGCTATGCGCAGAAGGGCTTTGAGTCATATAAATCGCAAAAAACAGCTTCAAGTTAATTTATTTCATTTTTAGGTTTTATTGTTTTTACAAGCAACTAAAATTAACGCTTGATCTAAAATTTGCGAGATACGTTTTGTGATGTGAAGACTATTTTTTTGCATCCGGAAATACTTTGTTAATTACATAAATTTGTAGTACATTTCATGGATTTTCAAAATGTTGTTGAAGATTTTGGATATCTTCTCGAGATAATTTGTAATTTAAAATATACAGAGCAATAACTATAACGGGGTAATAACGCCAATCCTTGGTATTAATACCCCGGTTGATACCCTACAGTAGCCGAGCTACATCCTAAATACTGATTCAAATAAACACAGTTAAAACTGTGCAATATTTCTAATAATTCTATGTAAGCGGTCCTTTTAAGAAAAAAGAAGCTCACGGTCTGATATTCTTTTGCCTCCTCCTCTCCCCCACACCACACCTTTATTTTTCTTACACTTTCACAAAAAACTGAACATTTTCAATAGCTTACAATGCAGTTTGTCAATTTCTAAGTTTGTAGAGTTTGTATTTTTAGAATTGGATAATCTACATGCAATTATTCCATCTTATTTCATAGTTTTGTTTGCATGGCGTTATTAACCATATAGGTAGGTAATAACGCCAAATAGCATTGGTCAAGAAATCACGCCATTACATTTTATGAATACATATCTTTTAAATTATATTTTTTATATAGATAGTCAATGAGTTGCTGCATCAAATCAAATATTTGTTTGAAAAATACAATCTAAAACTGAGCCGTGAAAATTGGTAAACCTTAACGTGGCGTTATTACCCCAGGGTACCTTAGATTAAAAGATTGAGTAAAGTGATTCGATTAAATTCAATTAAAAACAGCATATTAAATTTTGATCAATGAGACTAAATTAATATATTAAAAAAATTAGACTAAGTCAAATTAGAATTTTAAAAAAATGTGACTAAGACAAATTAGAATAAACAACAACAACAAAAAAAAAGTTAGATATTGTTAGCTTGTGTGTATTACGAAAATCAAGGTTTGTGAAATATTCGACGAAAAAAGAAATCCTACAAAATATACAGAGTTTTTTTTTTATGAAAAGAAATGATTAAACTTAACCCTTTAAACTCGAGAGGTGACTATCACTCACCACTAGTGTTGTGCGGTGTCCCTCGTAAATTGGGACACCAAGTGCATTGGACACCGATAATATTGTACAGTTTACTTCGCCATCTTTTATCACAGATTATTCGGCCATTAAACAAAGTGAAGAAAATAATTTATAAATACTGGTGTCCAGAGAATTGTGAGTACCAATTTACGCGAGACACTATTGGTCAGTGAAAATCACCTCTCGAGTGCAAAGGGTTAATGATAATTTTGAAAATGTTTTTTAACTAAATCACTAGCACTAATTATTTAGCCAGTCTTTTTCTTAAATTTATCATTTATAATTTTCTGTAGTTGATGTTGCAAGAATTTTCAGTACATTAAATGAATTGAACTTACTAATTCTTTCTGTCATGGAAAGATATGGGAATATGACAAATATTACAAAAGCTTTACTTGACTCATTTTTCCACTTCATCTAGCACCAATAACCATGTTACTTAATATTTAGCTTTGAAATAATTAAAAGGGAAGTATAATCCAAAGTTATTCATTTGTATGCTGAGAGAATATTCGTAGTCTGAAAATCTTTTAATATGTATACTACATACATTGTACGACCGTAGAATTGGGATTTTATTTAATGCCTGATTCAAGTCTAAGGAGCATTTTAGTGAAATCAATCGCATAAGCATGCATGTGCAACTAGGAATATATTTGAGTTGAAGTTTCGTTTTACATAACAAATGACAACAAATAAATTTATAACTAAATCTCTAACGCTATGATTTACCTAGGGTTTTTTCTTAAAATTAACATTTATAATTTTCTGTATATGTAGTTGGAAAAATTCCCTTCTCATTAAATTAAATAAAATTGCAAAATCTTTCTGTAATGTAAAGAAATGGGAATATTGCAAGTTTTACAAAGGCCTTACAGGACTCATTCTGCCTTTTCGTCTAATACATTCATTTCGTCTAAAATGGGACGCCAAATGCTTTCGACATCACTTAAATCTTTTAACTTATTTCGCCCTCTTTTATCAACGATGATTTGACCATTTTATAAGACGAAGAAAATTAGTTCAACCCTCCCCCCTTAAAAGGCCGAAACAAAAGTAGATTAAAAGATTGGGTAAAATGAAATTCGATTAAAAACGGCATATTTAATTTTTATCAATCAGACTTAATTGACATTTTTTTTTAATTGTGACTAAGACAAATTAGAATTTTTGAAAAAAAAATTAGAAATTGTTAGCTTGTGTATATTACGAAATTCTTAATTTGTGAAATTTTTGACGAAAAAAGAAACCCTAAAAGATATACATAGATTTATTTTTATGAATTATTATGAATATTACGAATTGATTATTTCCAAATGAGCGAAAAATTGACCAGGCTGGGAATCGAACCCAGATACTTGGCTTACAAGGCCAATGCTTTACCTGTTAAGCTACCTGGACGATAGCCAGCTGGGATTTTTTGAGCTGTCTAAACGACAGACCAGATGTTATGAGCAATAAGGTTATCTGAGCGAAAAATCCCAGCTGACTATCGCCCAGGTAGCTTAACAGGTAAAGCATTGGCCTTGTAAGCCAAGTATCTGGTTTCGATTCCCAGCCTGGTAAATTTTTCGCTCAGTTGGAAATATTCAATTCGTATGATTACTTTACCAATCAGTTAGATTGTGTTGAAAATAATAGTATATTATGAATACGTACTAACTATGTATTAAACTTAACCCTTTGCACTCCAGAGGTAATTATCACTCACAACTAGTGTTGTGTGGTGTCCCTTCTAAATCGGGACACCAAGTGTATTGAACACCACTAGTACAGTTTATTTTGACATCTTTTATCACAGATTATTCGGCCATTAAATAAGGGAAGGAAATTATTTGTAACTACTGGTGTCCAGACAATTTGTAGTACCCATTTACGTGGGATATTAGTGGTCAGTGTAAACCACATCTTGAGTGCAAAGGACTAATGATAATTTTAAAATTGTTTCTAACTAAATCTCTAACTCCATGATTTATCTAGTTTTTTCCCCTTAAACATAACATTTATATTGTCTGTATTTGTCGTTGGAAAAATTTCCATTTCATTAACACTAGAACCGCGGAATTTTTTTACGAAATTCCTAAAAATATTTCACATTAGAATTTTCTTTTTAAATTAAATCACTTCTTTATTTAAATTATTTTTCAGCCTCCTATATATAACTTATTTTATAATGAATTTTCTGGTTAGAATCGACATCTATTCATTTGTTCCGGGTCAAATTGACCCTGTTCAGCGGTTCTAGTGTTAAATTAAAGCGCAACACAGAAAAACGCTCGGATGATAATGTAAACTCTACACTGTTAAAAATAAAGGTGACAAACCAGTTGCATTTGGTACCCAGAGGTGAAAAGGTGTTACCATTTGACACCCGCGGGCTTGAAAATGTGTTTGGGGTGCCGTTTGATCTCGCAATAGGTAATTCACGAAAATTAGGGTGCCGCGCAATGCATACCGATGGAAGATTTTCACCCCTTAGTCATTTACGACTTTCCCTTTAACTTGCCGTCACTGCTGGATCTTCAGCTCGGCCTTCTCCCTAAAGTAAGCCGTGATCAAAACAGAAATTTCTCCCTTCGAAGATTATCACCGATCTTTCACCTATTCCAATTTCGTTTAGAACTTCGGATGGCTAACTTTTGGTGAGCTTTTTATATAAAACAGCCTTTGAATTTCAGGATATTTGAACATTTCAAGGTGAGCTCGATGGCCGAGTGGTTAGAGCGCTGATCTTCCAATCAGACGTTGTGGGTTCGAATCCTTCGCGGGCCGAAGTCGTTTTCATAATTTATTTTTATTATTTGGCATTCTGAATTAGGGGTGCCATCTTTTCACCTTAATTAACGGTGAAAATCTGGTTTCCGTAGGGGTGTCACCAGCGAGACAAGCCTTTCACCCCTAAAAGGTGCAATGCGTCACCTTTAGTTTTAACAGTGTATCGGGGCGTTTTTTTTTTTCAAATATCTCACACAATTTTTAATACTTTTACAGGATTTTTCTGCATAGGATAGATGAGGACGATCCACAACCGGCCTAGTTTTTACTTTTTCCATTTTGGTTTCTAAAGAAAAAAAAAAAAAAAAAAAAAAAAAAAAAAAAAAAAAAAACTTAAAATTTAAAAAACGGTTTAAACCGGTTCTGAAACTGAATCTGTCATAATATAAAAAAATTGAAAACCAAAATTGGAAAAGTTAAAAATAGGCCAGTTGTGGATCGTCCTCAGAAATCCTATGCAGAAAACATCATGTAAAAATATTAAAATTTGAGTGAGATATATGAAAAAAAATGCTCCCATTTACATTATCATCCGGGTCTTTTTCTGAGATTATTGTGAGGCCTTAATTAAAATTCCAAACACTTTCTGTAATGCAAAGACATGGGAATATGACAAATTTTACAAAGGCATAACTTGACTCATTTTGCTATTTCGTCTAACACATTCATTTCGTCATCACTGCCATTTCGTCTAAAATAGGACATTAAATGCTTTGGACATCACTTAAATCTTTCAGTTTTTTTCACCATTTGTTATCAACGATTATTTGACCATTATATAAGGCATTGAAAATTAGTTTAACTCTTTGGGTACGAGTGACCGGTATATGTGCCGCATAAGGTACTCAAATCTCTTCGATTTCTGCACTAGGAAAATTTTATTTTTAATGTTGGCCTTATTTAAAGCAAGCATTTCCGCTTTTCAAATAGGCAAAACGCTTTTCTGCTTTAAATAAACGGTGATAAAAAGATTAAAAATACAATAAAAATTGCTCGTTCCGAAGGGATTAAATTAGTGGCGTCCACAGAATTCACATCACCCATTTACCTGAGATACTAGTGCTCAATGAAAATCACCTTTCAAATGTAAAGGGTAAATGATAATTTTAAAATTGTTTTCTAAGTAAATCATTGACGCTAATTATTTATCTATCCTGTTTTAAACATTTATAATTTTCTGTATCTCTCGTTAGAAGCATTTTCTTTGTATTAAATTAATAACAATTACAAACTCTTGCTGTCACTGAAAGATATGGGAATATCATAAATATTTACAAAGGTTTTACTTGACTCCTTCTGCCATTTCGTCTATCACCGATAACCATGTTACTTAATATTTTAAATTTGAAATAATTAAATAGGAAATGCAATCTGAAGTTATTCATTAGTATGCTGACAGAATACTCGTATTCTGAAAATCTTTTAATATATATGCAACATATATTGAACGACCGTAGAATTGGGGTTTTCTTTAATGCATGACTCAAGCATAAAGAGCATTTAAATGAAATTAATCTCATAAGCTTGCATGTGCAACTTGGATATATTTGAGTTAAAGTTTCTTTTTCCATAACAAATGAGAACAAATGAATTTCATCGCAGACTCTATTCTTTCAATTGTTTATGTTTATCGTTTATACTATACGTTTATACTATAAGATTTGCACAGGGATTAGATTTCATAACAATAGAAGAATTGAAATAATAAGAGCCATTAAATAAATTCTCATTTTTTTAAATTTATGTAATAAAATGATTTTAAGAATTGTTAGGTATTTGTTATCCGATAAATCTTTTAACGCTAGATTATTGGAATTTATAGACGCTTGACTAATATTTTATGTTAGGGTCTATTCATATATAACGTTATCAATAGTTTGGTAATTTTGGACTTGCTCCCCTTTTTTCAATATCGTACGTTATCGTTCCTCGAACCCGCACCACACTAATAATACTATCGTTTTTAATGCCTAGAAAATTTTTTCACAGTGTAGTTAAGAAAGACTGTTTTAAAAGTGAGAGATTCGTGCACCGAAAACGGAAAGAAGAAGGAGTTGAAATTTCTACATAGAAACGTCTACATAAAGACAACATTAAGACGTATCCATAAATTGAATCTCGTGTACCAAAAATAAAGCCTCTCATAACTGCAAAACGAAAGCGTGTAAAATTAAACTGCCGTAAATCATGAAGTTTATGGAGCGAAGAAGATTGGAAAAATATACTATTTAGTGTTTCATATGATAATCGAGGTATTCGAGTTTGGAGAGAACGATTCAAGAAGTATTTGATAAAGAATGTCTTAAATATTCCGTAAAATTTTCTGCTAGCGTCATTGTTCGGGGTTGCATGAGTGCATAAGGATCTAGAAAGTTATTATCGTCTACTAAAAGGTTAACTCTCAGTTATATGAAGAAAGTTTGAAATGTTACGTGATTCCATCGTTAGAAGATTTATTTGAAGATGTTGTTATCTTTAAACAAGATTTAACTTCACCGCATACTTTGGAGTCAACTAAGAATTGGTTCGCCAACGCAACATTAAGGTATTTCTTTGGCCACCAAACTCACCGGACATTAATCCCATCGAAAACGTATGGTGTACAATGAAGAAAAAACTTTAAGGAAATCCTTATTAAGTAAAACTGAGTTAGTGGCGTATATAAAGTCTGTTTAGGCTAATATTTTCAGAAATGTTTGCAAAAACATTGTATATAGTAAAGAAGATCGATTGTACACTGATATGAAAACTAAAGGGGATGCTAAGAAACATTAATTACCATTTATTTCATATTAGAAAGGTAATATTGTTGCGTAAAATATTATGTTGCGAGAATATTGTTTGCTGCGCGCTTTAATTTTAGTTAACTATTCAAGATTTCATGAGATTGATGTATGTTGCTGAGGAATACTGCAAGTTATTTCCTGTATAAAAGAAAGAAGATAATATTTACAAGGACACACAAAAGATTTTGGCTACTATACTGTATCCGAAATACTGTGTACTATTAATTAAATACTGTGCATCAAGATCTGAATAATTCCAGGTGCGTCCGTAATTATATAAATAGCTAGCAGCAAAATTCGTCGTTCTCTCTCTCAGTCCGTCTGTCTGGCCTCATATAACAAAGCAAAAACTGCAAAACCAAATCGCACGATATTTAAAATATATAATTTTAGCGTAATTTTGTAGAGTCATTTAAAATTTTATGAAAATCTGATGTATAGTTTAATAAGAGAGGCAATCATAAGTACTCCATTACATTACGAACAATAGGAGGGGGGGGGGATCAAGTACTTTTTAGTGATGTTAAACTCTTTCGAATATAAAAGAATTGACATGAATCTATGAAGCATATATATACTAAAATATACATTTTGTACAATCTGTGATGCAAAAAATATTTATTATTAAATTACAGGGCCACACAAAAGTGTTCCATTTTATAATGCTAAACAGGGAAACATAGTTTGAAACGTGTTTTCATTATATTAAACTATTTCACATTTTATGAATATAATATACGTTGCTGAGGTGTAATAAAAGTTACTTCCTATATATTTATAGAAACAAAAAAAGTGCTATCTACTATAACAGCAAGATCTGAATATTTTTAAAACTTCGTTATCGTACGAATGCACTTCATTTGCTTCGCTTCACGTACAGTTTCCAACTTCATTAGACATCACTGTCGTAATTAATAATTAACTTCCTTTCGACTGTAAATCTGTCATATTTTCTAACGTTTATACGAAGAAGAAAACTTTGTATATTCATTCTAGATCTAAATTAAAGGTATTAAAACAAGTTCCAAACTATAAAATTTGCAGCACTAAAATGACTGTAGCAAAAATTCCAGGTCGTGTCCGAAAATAAAAAAACGGTCTTTATTCCTAGATTAACGGCCTTTGCTTTTAAATAAACGAGTTTTGTCCACAAAACATAAAATTTACCGATGTTTAACGCTTACGTAGAAAAAGTGACATTTTCCGTAGATTTACTCGATTAATTCACGGTAAAATATGTATTTTTTTAACAATGGAGCTTGTTTTAAATAAATTTTAAATTCTCTTTTTTTTTAAATCTTTCTTAATCCCTGTACTATTAAACAACATGTGCAAAATAAATTTCTAAAATATTTGCATTTAAAATACAGTGGGGGTAAATAAAAAATAAATATAGAAACGTGTATCGCCTATTCAGAGTTATTAATTTATCTCTCATTTATTTTCGTTTTTCGTAAGTATACAGTATTTTAAAATTATTTCAGTGCATTACAATTTTTTAAATATTCTATGCGATAAAAATATTACCATGAATGACATATAACAAGTTTAAATATTTTAATTAAACTACACAAAATAAATCAAGCCACTCCCCCCAAAATTAACGATGCAGATGATTTTCGCTTTTATCTTTTGCTAAATTCTTTACATTAGCGCAGAATTTTAAACATTTACTTAGCAAAACTGATGGCAGAGTTAAGTTTTGTAATTGTGTAATCTATCAAAATACATGTTTTCAAAATTTTTAATGTTTCAACATAATGCATCATTTCACTTTTAAAAGTAATGTTTGTAAGTGATATCTAGCTAAAAGAATAATTTAATTTAAATTAATAAAATTTTTAAACGATGAAATGTAAAATATTTCGCTGAACAAACAAATATTGAAAAATGTATTATTATTATTAATTGATTCTGTAGAAAATTCTTAGTTTTTCAGATGTTTCAAGTGAATCATTATTTATAAAATAATTTTGAAATATTTTTATATTCATTTTCTAAAATTTTTTCAGTGCATTAAAATAGTAATAATGAAAAAGTAACACAAAAATATTTTAAAGTGTATAATCAAAATTTGTTTTATTTAAAAATTGTAAAATGTATTAGATTTATTTTATTACATCCAGACATTTTCAAATTTGTAAAATAATAATTTTGTACTCAACAAATAAAAAAGGATTCCGGGACACAAAAACCTTCAAATTTAAAGAATAAAATTTTTGTACTAAAAATTTCTTTGTTTATTTTTTCTGCTTAAACATAAATTTAAATCTTGGGTTTTGTCATAAATTGAAATGCCTCCCCTCTATTCGTCCTTGTGCTTTTCGTTATTTCGTCTTCTTCACAATTTTTAAATTTCGAATTCACTTCCGTCTGTTCTTAGAGATTTTATATACCAGCCATGTTTAAAGTTTCTAGACTCTTTAGTACAATATAAATCGCCATTTTTAATAGTTTTTGCTCTTTTCTTGAAGCCTTCCGTTGATAATGTCACTTTGAAAAAATATAACTTGTGTTTGTCATGTTTTAACGGGTTCTATCAACAACAATATACACTAGTGTGCAAAATTATAGGACGGGTTCCCAAAATGCCAATTTTCAAGGGATTTTCAAGCGATAATTTTCACGCGAATATTCAAAAGGAAGTAACATAATTTGAATAACTACTATCCCTGCACACTACGGTGGAACAAAAAAATAGAAAATTTCATACGTTTCTTTTACGAGTCTCAAATACTATATGTGCGTCCACTGTCAAGTCACTGTTGCTTAGTGACGAGTCACCAGGTGACTTTTTCAGTGTCGTTTTATTGCGTGTGACTGTCATTTGGAGGCTCAATTTCAAAGTCATTTTGAATGTTGCATTATGATTAATTATGCAACAATGAATGTTGCATTGTGAATGTTGCATTATGTGCCACATCTGTCTAAAAGTTCTTTAAGGAACTATAAATTTTCTTTCTTCCATAATTTTCTTTTGTCTGAAATTCAATGAGGACTCTATCTTTTAGCTTCAGATCCTTGGTTCTAATAAATCAAGCTGAAAAAGAAAATACTATTTTAGTACTGTGTAAAAAAAAAAGTCTGTATTCCTATATATGTAAAGTTGCGAAATCTGAATGTTTCTAACATTTTGCTTGTACACTGTGCAAAAAAAATATGTAAATCTACAAAACTCATTTTTGTAAAACTACATATATCTGTAACTTTTCAAATGGATCTACTAAAATTACAGTTATCTTACTAAAACGTCACCTGTAACTTACGTTGCAGTTACATAAAAAATTCTAGGAATCCTAGTTTCCTAAAAAAAATCTTATTAACTTTGCAGATTTTTTTTTCAGTGCAAATCTGTATCGATTAAATAAATTGTTTTTGTTGCCGTTACATTTAAAGTTCTCGGAATTCCAGTCTTCTAGAAAACTTTTAGTAATTTTACACATTTTTTTTTCAGTGTAGATTTAGTTTTCCTCCATATTATTATGCATAGATTGTCCAGTAGCTACGAACGAAATAGAAATATGTGTAACTGAGGCATTAATGTTGTATGCTTTTTGAACAATTTCAGTTGTGTGACAATTTATTTTATATTTTTATCTATAAATGGACTGAAATAAGCATGTCGTTAAAATGTATTACTACGCGGTTATCAAAAGTCATATTCGTTTATATTTTACATTACTATAAAAACATTACATAATAATAATAAAGATAGATATATATTACACTTCTTATATATACACTAGGGTGGTGCGAAAAAACAAAAGTTTTTATTTCCGAATCGCTATAGTGCGGAAAAGTAGCGATTGGTAAATACAAGAAAAACAAAAAAAGAATTTTTCAAATCGGACTATATCTTCCGATCGCGCAAGCTACCTAAAGATTAAAAAAAAAATGAAAATTTCCGATTTTTTCAGAATTTTTTAAAAATTATTACATATACATATATTTTATCACTATAGTGAAAAATGTTTGCATATTGTACTGTTTAATAATAATAAAAAAATAAATTGCGTTTAGAGAATATCTTCCGATCGCGCAAACTCATTAAAAATCGGGAAAAAATTAAATTTTCGATGATTTTGATGTATTAAGAAAATAATTAAATAAGTTCAGTTTGCGGTCTCATGTTAAATTTTAAATGTAAATTATTACTATTGAGCACATTAGGCCACTTTAGAACAACTAAGATCTTACCACAACGACATCGCTGCAGGGCGAAAAGGTTTAGTAGTTTGCGCAATTCCTGTTAGCCACGTTGCGAAACAGCGCTGAAGTCGGCCTACGAGTACATTCCCATCGCTCCCTAACCTCGTCCACTTGCACAGTGCGCCATTTCGTATCAGTGAGCCCGTGAACGAATTTCGTTTGTTAATTGGGTGTATTGCGTTATTTTAATTACATTAGCAAGAGACATGTATACGGATATGCATGTGTCGTTGACCAAGAAAATTACTAGACAATCTTTTCATTGTCCTATATTCGGTTATTCAAGAGATTTTCTGCCAAATATTCTATCAACACACGAATATAGCGTCTGTATACCTAAGAACTGTATACCTAATCCTGTATACCTAAGACACTAACGAACACCCTTTAAAAGAATTTAAGTGCTTCTAGAATTATTAAAAACACTTCTAGACTTTTTCAATAAATGCGTCCACATAATACGCATTGATATGTAGAATGATGCATGTTTGAAGATGTTTTATAACAATCTTAAACAAGTATATGTTGTCCCTCGTGATATTTCTCTCAGAACTGAGAAGGATAAATAAAGTATCGTCCTTTCTTCCATCAGAATATGTGTCATGTGATTCTTCTGAAACCATTTGATTTTGACGTAAATTTTTTCTAGTGCGGCTGATTTCCATTCTATTTTTTTAGCAATTAATAACTTGAGAAGCATCTGTTTTACTTATTACAGCAATAACTTCTAGCACACTCAACGCTATAGCAGCACCTGCATGATCAGATACGCCATTGTGATCGCAAAGTAACAATGTAGATTGTAACTCCCCCTTCATTTGCCATGGTAATTTCTTCTTCTTAAATCTGATAAGCTGTATCGTTCATGGTAATGAGATTTTACATATACCTACATTAGCATTAAAACTCTCCTGTATTTCATTTAAATGCTCAAGATCTTTCATTTCCGCTTCAACAGATTTGGAAGGTTACCTTTTCAATATATAGTTTCATCGTCCAAGTCTTGTATTCATTTTTTGTTTCATTCTTTTGATTTATAGTACCAATTTTTCCCGTTCTGTACTTTTTCTGGAGGTAAGATAAATCTGTGCTCAATGAATGGAATTTTGTTGCGTTTTTCAGACGTACAATTAGTCTCAATCGGACACTCCCTCAAATCTGTAGACATTTTACAGGCGCAATTTTAATTCATTACGTATTTGCAGGCTGTAATATCACACATTTGAGCTCCTTGTTTTTTAAATTCATCAACCTTTTACAAAATCAGGCTTTTCCTTGTCTAGAATATAAGATTTCGTTAGTTTATAATACTTATCGTAGTAGGCATTATCTAAATGATTCTACACTCAGAAACTTTTGGGATTGACGCCTTCTAATAGATATATTTTATTTTTTATGCCACTGGATTTCTGCCAGATGAGAAACTCACTTTAATGTTGTTGAGTTTACTTGCTAATAGAAACCTCTTCTCAAAGCAGCATCGAAGAACATCTTCATGTGTTGGAAGAATATTTGGCAGAAAATCTCTTGGATGACCGAATATAGGACAACGAAAAGATTGTCTAGTAATTTTCTTGGTCAACGACATATGCATATCCATATCCATGTCACTTGCTAATGTAATTAAAATAACACAATACACTCAATTAACAAACGAAATTCGTTCACGGGCTCACTGATACGAAATGGCGCAATGTGCAAGTGGACGAGGTTGCGGAGCGATGGGTATGTACTTGTAGGGCGACTTCAGCGCTGTTTCGCAACGTGGCTGACAGGAGTTGCGCAAACTACTAACCCTTTTCTTCCTGCACCGATCTTGTTGTGGTAAGATCTCGATTGTTCAAAAATGGCCTAACGTGCTCAATAGTATTAATTTACATTTAAAATTTAACATGAGACCGCAAACTGAACTTATTTAATTATTTTCTTAATACATCAAAATCACTGAAAATTGAATTTTTTCCAGATTTTTAATGAGTTTGCGCGATCGGAAGATATTCTGTAAACGCAATTTATTTTATTACTATTATTAAACAGTACAATATACAAACATTTTTCACTATAGTGATAAAATATATGTATATGTAATATTTTGTAAAAAAATTCTGAAAAAATCGGAAATTTTTAATTTTTTTGAATTTTTAGGTGGTTTGCGCGATCGGAAGATATAGTCCGATTTGAAAAATTCTTTTTTTGTTTTTCTTGTATTTACCAATCGCAACTTTTCCGCACTATAGTGATTCGGAAATAAAACTTTTGTTTTTTCGCACCACCCTAATATACACATAACTGTACCAAATTAAAACATTTGTATTATATAAAAAAGATTTTGTGATTATGTAAATAAATAGAAAATACGTATTTGCGAAAACCCACTCAGATAATCGTGCTTAAATGATGCTATATGGACTCTATTTATGAAAAATAAATATTTTGAACAATAATATAAATATTTTTTCTAAATGTTTTCAAAAATATTTATTAATGTATCTCCAATATCTTTTCAAAAAGAAAGATAAGTATATAATAGATATAAAATTTTGCTATAGTGATAATAAAAAGAATCCTTAAGGTTTTAATGTCTGTATTTCTTTAAATATACTTAAAAATTATGAAAAATCAAAAAATGTATTTTAGAGAAAATTCTGATGAAAGAAGACTAAGGTTGTAAAACTCACTTTCTTTTACGGCAGCTTTGATGCACGTAATTATAATGAGCGACATATTGGAACTGAAAATCAAAATTTATCTAAATCTTTTCTTGTTACAATGAACTCTTGTATTAATCTAAACTTAAAAGATACATCACCTTCCCATTGCATAACGTTAAATCTATGTTTATAAGGCTATATGTTTCATCAAATTTTCACTTCAAAATGAAGAACCTAATACACTAAAAATTAGACCGTAAGTTAATGTTGCTTTGTGACACCTGGTCTAGTTTTCGTATTTCGAATCTCCCACTCTGTTCGATATGTCAGGGAATCAGATAGTAGTGCCACATTCTAATACGGTGTGCACCGTCCCTTAAGACCATATCCTGAAGCTATAAGCCCTCGTTTGTTCTCTCTACACTGTAAAAAAAAATCTGTAAAGGTACTGAACATTTTCTAGGAAACTGGGATTCCAAGAACTTTTCATGTAACGATAACAGGAAAATACCATGTAACCGATTCTAAAACTTGAGTTTTTGCTGTTATCGTTACAGAAAAAGTTCTTCGAATCCCAGTTTCCTAGATAAAGTGTAGTACCTTTGCAGTTTTTTATTTTTATTATTATTATTTTTTTTTTACAGTGTAGCTGGTTTTGCAAATCTAGCGGGGAAAAAATCCAAAAATCGACTTGTAGTAATTTATCTTTTAAACATTTCAAATAACACCTAACACGTTACAGGAGAAAAAAGGTAAAGTAATTGCAGCCTTACTCTAAAACAACACTATCAAAAATTGGCTCAAAAACCAAACTTTCTTTTAACGTTTTAAGAATGGCGTTCGATGTAGTTATAATTGTCATCGATATTTTTGGCTGAAAACTCACTTATATTGTAAATATTTTTTTTTTATGATAGCAAGGAATATCTACAACAAGATAGATGGATAGATGGATGGTAGATATTTTGTCTTTTATAGTTACAGTAGTTATTTAATATTTTTTTTAAAGTCAATATCAAAATTATTAGAAAATTTAATAGCATATAATAAATTTTAAAAGTCTGCGAAAAATTTTGTGCACGCCGATGCATTGTAAGGTATATATATATATATATATATATATATATATATATATATATATTATTTATTTATTTATTTTCTTTAATTTGTAATTACGCATGCATATAGATACAAAAATAAATCAATTTCAGCTGCAACTATTTGCAACTCTTGAAATTAAGTAATTTTTTTCAGGTACGGATTTTATGTGATTTTGCATTACGTGTGGCTATAAATTAAATGCATCTGGTTTTAAGCATTCCAAATCATGATATTAAAATCTGCATAAATCTATCGAGTTGCTGAAATTCATCCTGAAGTTTTAACAGTCATATTTTCTTACAAATAATAAAAGAATAACAGACGGCAATAAATGACTGTGATTCACTTTAGGATAACACTGATATCTATAGCAGTATGTAATTACTTAATTATATTTTTTAAAACAGGATAACTCTTATTGATGAAAATATATATATATATATATATATATATATTTAATATGCACTATATACAGAAACACTACGCAAATGTAAATGTTTGAAAATGACAAAAAATCTTTTTATTATGATTATGATCATCGAATGACAATGGCGTAAATTGTACAATAAAATATGTAAAGATACATTTTTCGATAATACATAACCATTTTATCCCTAGAAAGATCAAACTTTTTATTTTAATATTGATAAGTTTCATGAACTGAATATTGACCCACTAGATTCGCAAAATCTTACACTGTGCGGTTTAAGGGTGCAACCAGCCCTTAGATTGTTGTTTCAAAAGCCAAAAACTTTGTGTGGTGAAACCTGAGTATAAGAATCAAGTAACACAGGTACATATTCATTGTTGTTATTGTGTCAATTAGAAAGTGGAGTAAAATAATCTTTTTCAAGTGATATTTTTTTGAGATACAGCAGCATTATTAAAATATCGACACTTTAAGGGGCTACTTTGTGATGCATCGACGTCCTCGTAAATTATCCTCTCAAGACTGACGTTTAAAGATTAATGATACATTTTTTAGTTTTTAATATCAAGATAGACTTGAAACATTATGAAAACGCAATATAGTCCAAAGCCAACCATTAAAGACTTAAACTCTTATATATATCAAGACTACACTCTAAAAAAAATCTGTAAAGGTACTACACTTTATCTAGGAAACTGGGATTCCAAGAACTTTTCCTGTAACGGTAACAACAAAAACTCACGTTTTAGAATCGGTTACATGGATTTTTCCTGTTATCGTTAGATGAAAAGTTCTTTGAATAACAGTTTCCTAGAAAATGGTTAGTACCTTTACAGATTTTTTTTACAGTGTAGCTCTATCTTTGTGAAGAAACTTTTCTATAAATATGTCTTGAATTTATTCCAAATTCGACACATCTCCTTCAGATGCTTGATGTGGACATTTTAAATTATTTAAATTTCCCGTGAGAAAGTGTTCTCATGTTAAAAAAAAAATACATCTGGTAGTGAAATCACAAAAATACCAAAGTGACAATATCCCCAATTTCTAAAAGGCTTTATAGGTGTTTTATTCTTTGGATAATTCCAAATCATACACACATATATAGAGTAACTAAAACTTTTCTAGGAAATTGAAATTCCTACATTTTTTTGTGTAATTGCAACATCAAAAAATCATGTAACAAAAACATTTGCAATGTAAATTAAAAATTTTATAAGATACACTGTAAAAAATTGTCCTGAATTTTACAGGTGTCATTCTTTGAATTTTAACTTTTTTAATTGAGAAATTCCGTTTTAGAAAAAATTCTTAGTTTTCCAGGAATTCCAGGAAGTTTTTCATTTTTTGTTGACTTGATAATTGAGCGTTTCCGTTTGTGGCATCAGACGCACCAAAAACAGAACACCTCCGGCGACAGCCATGTTGATTTTATGTTATCATTGGTTATGAATGTTTAAGCTATGTTTAGAAAAGATTTCTGCGATCATTTTAGCTGATGCTGACATTTAGATGCAGCATATATCTTAAAACTACACGAATAATAAAACGTTGTTTCGATTTCGTCATCTTTTTTACCTGGATTCTTTCGTTACGTTTGTAACAAAAGGTAAGTTATTCAGATTCATTTTGTAATTTTTTTTTAATGAAAATTGTACTTATTTTAAATAAGTGTTAGATATTCTGATCTTGTTATGTTTATTTCTAATATTGCACTTTTGGCTTACATGTAGTGTTTCGTTCAAAATTTTTTTTGACGTGATATAAGTTTAAATTACGTTTAAAGTGATTTTAACCATCAAAAACATCCATATGTATTTTTTTAAGTATGCTCAGAAAAACAACAACTAAAGAAAAAATGTTGTTAGTATAGCAAGATGCAACATTGCTTCTATTTAATGATAATGCATTTTACTTTTGGAATTTACTTTACTGCAATCAATTATTAAATTATAATTTTTTTTATGTCTTTCTTTTTTTTCTTATATATATGAGAGAGGGGGGGAGGAGCGGGACTGACTTTTTGTAATGAACCATTTTAAGAAATGAAATCAATCACGATATCACAAAAATAAGTTACATGCGTATACAGTCTTTAACAGAAATATTCTCTGGAGCACAAATAATCTCTTTTTGAGAGGCGGAGGACAGAACCAAATAAATAAATAAAAATACAATTTATTTGTTATTGAGAAAAGAATTTAGTGATGGGTTACCACAAAATCAAATGAAGATGCTAAGAGCTTTTGAAAAAAATAAATTTAAAGTACCATATGTAGATTACACAATATGTAGATAAGATTTTCTAAGATATATGGTTTTCTAATGTAACTTGTTTTGCATGTAATTGATTTATATATAACACTTAAACAATATTTTCTTTGCAGCATGTCCCCCCCCCCTTTAATTCAATAGAAACACAGAACAATAAAAATGACATTTATTTTACAACTGGGAAAGGAATGAATAAATGTTAGGATTTGAAAAGAATGTTAAGATAAAATTATAAAATATGAAATTGTAATTCTTTTATCCCAAGATTAATTTTGTTAGTGACTAACAATCATTTCTTACTGATGATGTTATTTTATATATAGAATACGGCTTTACCTAGATCCCTGTAAGGGAAAAACATTGTTTAACTTGGTTTGAAAGATGATCCAAAAATGAAAGTATTCTAATGTTTTCGTTCTTGGACAAAAAAAGTTTTTTTTTTTTTTTTTATGAGTCTGGAACACATGTGAACAGTTCACATAAATATAGCTTACACTAAATTACAATATGAAAATAAGTAGACTGGGGGGAGGAAGAGGGGAATCAGATGATTGATTTATTGTTAAAATAAAAAAAGAATACAGCTTTTAAATTTTGCTTAGTGGTTTGTGTTTCGGGAAAATTTTAGACAGGGGCATTTAGATAGTACTTATAAAAAATCTGACGAAATACGAAAGGTTCTCACTCATGTATTTGTCTTATTTACTTCTAAATTAATGATAAAGAAGGGTTTTAAATGATGTGTTGAACGAAAAAATCTCAATTATAATCTCTCCCCTAAATTTAACTTCTTTTGCTTTTTGAAAGAGAGAGGAGAAGAAGGGTTTGGGGGAAATGCTAATAATTGGCATTTTATGGTAGTTATTAGTTTTAAAATGTTACTTTCTTAAGATATTACTGATTATCTATCTCCATTAAAGCATGATATACATAGCTATTTTAAAAACAAAAGTAAGCCATCATTTCAGGGTTGGAAAAATTAAATAGAACAATTAGCAAAGTTGTTTAACGCAATACTTTTTGTATTAATAATGCATAAAAATAATATAGTAAACCGTTTATTAAAATATTGTATAATATTATAGAAACATAGATATAACATTTTAGAAAACATTAAAATTATTTAAATTACACTTTAAAGTAAACGAGATTGTTACTCTTTATGTACCTGTTGACAGATGTTTTTGTGGAAGTTTCAATACAAAATCAAATATTCTACGACAGTCTTCTACTGCAGGTAAATTATAGATATAGAAGCTGACATTATTTCTCATGAAGTTAACTAAAGGAACAGAATCACAGAATTGTTATTAGGGCACTTATGAACTGTTCATATCTGCCAGAAGTAGTCTGTTCAAAAGTGTCCCCCACATGGTCACTTCAGTTAAAGTGACAAATTATTAACAGTTCTTCATTTTTGAAAAAAAATTTTGCAAAAAATATTTATTAGTATTCATAGTATATGTTAAAACACTAACATTCAAATGAAAGGATAAATAGTTATTTGCTTAGCAAGTTGGAACTGAGATTTTACTTTTGAGATCTATAAACAAGGTTTTGGCAGCCGAGGACAAATAAAATGTCAAAGAGCCTCAAAAAATTTTTAACATATGGCTACAAGTACTGTCATCATTGATATTTTATTGCAACTAAAAAATCATACAATAACTAGTGAAAAAATGCGATGTTCACATCTGCCCCATGTTCACATGTGCCCCATTCTTCCCTGCATGTTTAAAGTTTAACACAAGAATGAAATAGTCTCTCATGTTATTTTCTTAATTGTATTATCATTAACAATTTTTATCAGCCATGAAGCATGAAATGTTAGTGGTAATTTTATTGAGAATTTGTTTTACTTAACTCTTTTATATCTTTATTTACTTGTAATATTTTTGTTTTTATAATAGTAGACTATAAATTTAATATGCAGATAGCAAGTTTAATCTTTAACTGACGTATCAGAAATTGCAACGCAACTAGTGTGAAGCGGTTTGTGTGACTGCAAGTTCGAAAGAGGAATAAAAACAATAATATACTCATATGATGGTGTTTTTGTACTAAACATTTTGTACAAGACATTATATTGTAATTAACATTCACCTATTTAAAAGTGTCTGGCGATAGTATTAAAGTTCCAAATGAAATGAAATTTAATCAGTATTTGTAGTTAAATTGAAAAATTGAAAGTTAAACTATAACAATTAAAAAAGCAGTGGTCTGTGAAATCAGTAATATTAGTTAAATGTTAATGAAAAGTGGGACATGTGTTATGCTTTATATGAAAAACTTTTTTTTTCTCCCTAACAGAAAAATCATTTTTCCTAATTTTTGCTGAAGCACTAAAACTTTTTTCTTAAACAGCTTAAGTTTATTGAATTTTTAAAAACTATCTTTTAAATAATGTTATAATCTACATATTCCAGTTTTTTCCTATATTAATCTACAAACGTAGTCAACCTCAGTCTCCTTTACCATTAATACATCAAATAATCACACATATCAAGAAATTCATCAAAATTATAGTAATGCAACAAAACACCCCATGAAAAGTACTACCGAATTGTGTTTTTATTGTATTTATTACCAGAATTTTAAAAGTATACTACTAAAGTTATTTTCAAATAAATTTAACAGGACTCGTTAATTTTAATCAGTTTGATTTAAATCACGATTTAAATAAATTAAAAAAATAATTTATTTAAATCAGTTTTCCTCAGACATTAGTTTTAAATAAATTTGCGATGAAAATAAACATATTACATTAATACATACTATGATAGTGCATTAATATAGTTTAATTTTACGTCACAGATAATAAAAAAAACTTTTAAGAAGATAAAACTTAACATTTGTCAAAAAGTAAAATACTATGTAAGTAAAGAAAAGTGTTTTAGAGTTCGATTTGAATCACAATTATAAAACTTTGCCACAGTAAGGAAATCTAAGCAGAAATATATTTTAAATATTGTAATTACTCATTAATATTTAGAGAAACTTCTGCAAGTTGAAGTAAAATAGAACTATGTGAACATCGCATTTTTTCACTAGTTATTATATGATTTTTTAGTTGAAAAAAATATTAATGATAACAACACCTGTAGACATATTGTAAAAAGAAGAAAAAATTGAAGCTCTTTGACATTTTGTTTAGCCTCGGTAGGCAAAACACCGTTTATAGATCTCAAAAATAAAACTTTAGTTCCCACTTGGTAAGCTAATAATTTTATTTATTCTACCATTTGAATTTTAGTGTTTTAACATATACTATGAATACTAATAAATATTTTTTTAATACAAAAAAGTCTTCAAAAATTGAAAAACGTTAATCATTTGTCATTTTAACTGTATTGGACAAGTGGAGCATCTATGAAATAATTTGTTGGGGGCAAATATGAACAATTCATATGAGCCCCAATAATCATTCTTAGATTCTGATCCTTTCAGTTAATTTCATGAGAAATGATGTCAGCTTCTATAAGTTTCCTGCAATAGAAGACTGTTTGTCATAGAACATTTGATTTTGTATTCAAACTTCCACAAAAATATCTGTCAATAGATAGATAAAGAGCAACAATCTCGTTTAATTTTAATTTAAAATAATTAATAAACTTATACTTCATTTAAATAAACGGTGTTTTATGCATTGTTAATACAAAAAATTTCGCGTTAAACAGTTTAGCAAATATTTCTATTTATTTTTTTCCGAACTTGAAATGTTTGCTTTTCTCTAAAATAGTTATGTATATGATGCTTTAAACGGTGATAGATATCAGTAATATCTTAAGAAAGTAAAATTTTTAAACTATTAACTATCATAAAATTACGATTTTATGCAGCTCCCCCCTTCTCTCTTTCAAAAGTGAAAGAAGTTAAATTTAGAGGAGGTATTATAATCGAGTTTTTTTTAACAATCATTAAAAATCCTTCTTTATCATTAATTTAGAAGTAAATAAGACAAATACATGGATGGGAATCTTTCATATTTTGTTAGATTTCTGATGCGAATTATCTAAATACCCCCCCCTCCCCAAAAAAAAATCCAGAAACACAAACCCCAAAGCAAAATTTAAAAGTTTTATATTTTCTTTTTCAAATTTACTTCTTTAATTTTTCTTTTTATTTTAACAATTAAACCAATCATCTAATACTCCCTCTCTTTCATAAATCTACTTATTTCAATTTTATAATGCAGTGCTTAAACATATCACCCAGAAACTAACGAAATTTATAGATATTTTTTCGTTATAAATTCCCTTTTTTCGTCACCCCAATAGTAGGAGAGTTTGAAACAATTATTTTTAATTTATAAAACTATCAAAAGAAAGAAATTATAAAAGCGATTTTTAAAAAATTACCATATACAAAATTGCTCTGTTTAATATATTGAGTAGTTTTTGTTTATAGAATTTAATCCATTTATGAGAAAAAGCTATATTTATGTGTACTGTTCACATGTACCCCAGTCTCCCCTATAGCTTTGTGTGTTCTACTTTAGTGATGCCTAATATATTTAAGGTTGAAGAAAATCTGAACCACTCAGTATTTTTTTTTAAATCAGATTTTGTGGATTACAACCCTTTATAATGGTGGAAGTTAAGGTATTTGTTATAGTTCTCTGAATCGATGCTAAAGGGAAGGGGGCAGAAGGGACACGTTCCCCGGACACCATAACGAAAGGGCAGCAGTAAAGTAGACGCCCATCCTGGGGACCAGCTTTCGGCTTATGACCAGAATGAACTTCTGAGCCAAAGGGGGAGGAAGGAGGACGAAAAAGCATCAAATATTTTTTTCTTGGTATCGATTGTTCTCATGTCTTTTAAAAACCATGATATTGTTAAAATTATCCTATGTAAGGCCATAAATTGCTGTAAGTTATCTTAGAACTTTTTTTCTCGTATTTCCTGCAACTCTTTCATATAAAAAAGTATTGTAAAATAAAAGGAAAGTGTGGTATTTTTTTATAATATGCCATGTTACATCTTTTAACTTTATAAGGGTCTTTTAATACTAAATTTTTTATTTTCATTTTTTAGAATCTTTGCCACTATTAAACCAAATAATGGTATCAAAGCCCCTAGGATGAAAGGAAGAAGATTAATAAGATTACCAAGCTTATTATATAGTTAGTAAATGGACTTACAGATTTTGAAAGTCATTTTAATTTGGGATGCAACAATCGATAATTTTATTGTTTTATTTAGTGTTCAGATTTTTTGCATATTTATTCCTCTTAATTTTTTAATCCAATTTTTCTCAGTCTTATTTATTGTCACTGTGTTTATTTGAACTATTTGATGTGATAGAAGTTATCAGCAATCATATATGATTGCTTTTTAAAACTTCATAATTGTTTCTCTGAATACATTTTCAATTTTCACTCTCAAATGCAAAATATTATACAAAGAATTATATTTGTTAGAATGAATGAATTATAGCATTACACTGAAAACTGTAGATTTCTTTTTTAATGTGATCATCATGTATTTTATTTTGTTAATATTTTATATATTAATAAAGAATTATTAATGAATACTTTTGAAGTTTCTGACATTTTTCTTACTTCCTGATTTTTATGGTTTAAATTTTGACAACACAGCAAAGAAAATTCTTGTATCCAGTTCAATACATTATATATAAACACAAAAAAGTTAGTTAACATATTTAAAACTTTTGGTAGCAAGTAATTGTAATTCTGCAGAGTTGATTTTACACCAGAAATCACCAGGAATGTCAGAATGTGTGAAAATGGAAAACAGTTGATATATATTCACATTTTTTTCTCCAATTTAAATATTGCCAAAAAAGTAAAATGGTTAGTTTTTGAGTAAATATGTACATAAATACAATCTGTAATGTCTATTTTATCTTTAAGATTAAACCAAAGAACGTCTACAGTAAAATTGATATTGCATTCCTTTTTCTCTGCATTTTAATTTTAACACATCCAGTTTATCAAAATATTTTGAAAACTAAAACAAAAGGTTTTCCTTAAGAAAAGCATGCAGGAAGAGTTAGTTACAAATAATTACTGACATAAATTAACTGTAATCTATTATAGGCCAATAAGTTTCGATCAATAAGGAGAAATGTCAAAATGCCAGTTTGTAATATGAAAAATTCTTTGGAAAAATTCTTAAGTTTATTCAGAGTATATTTTGAAGCTATTAGATAATGCGATGCAGTTTTCAAGTTAATTTAAAATATTTGGTATCACTTGGTAATCCTGTCGGCAAAAAATTTAATGCCAAGATTAAATGCCAATAATGGATTACCGTAAATTTCGCATTCACTTGCATTAAATACAATGCACGTATTTGTTCTGTCGTCAAGGGATTTTTGATTCGACATTTTTTTTTTTAGTTTATGTTCTACTAATTTATTTGTACTCTTGTTATATAAAAAAAAAATGCATCAATTTGAGTAATTTGAATAATAGTTGGACGATTCGTATAATTTGGCGAAATAAGTCGACAGGATAACTAAGGAGTACAAAATTTTTAAGCAAATTGCAGAAAAAAGCATTTTTAAGAATTCTTTTCTAAATTATTTTGGTTCTCCATTATAAATGCGCCTAAGGCTGAACTTTTCAGAAATCAGGCCCTGTACAATGTAAATATACAAGGCCTGATTATTATAATTGATATTGTTTGATGTATTTCCTTAATACTTTAACACATGCGGTCATTATTTTTGAAATACTTCACCAACTAAAAAATAAAAAAAATTAAAAAAAAAAATTAAGAAAAATACACCGAAAAAATTAGTCACAAAAAATATTTACTGACATAAATATGAAACTAATTATATGCCAATGATTTTTGATCTGTAAGGTAAAATTTGAAAATATAAATTAGTACAACGGAAACCAATCATGCGTTAATTTGAAATTTCTTTCTGAAATGGAAAATTTTAGTCTGAAAAACAATATTCTGTTTCTAAACCATAGCGTTTCAATTTCTCAGTTGGAGTATTTCAGTTTCCCAATTGGAGTACTTCAGTTTCCCAGTTGGAGTACTTCAGTTTCGAAAACGGAACCGCTTCAGTTTCGAAAGCGGAAACGCTCTAGTTTCGGAAACGGAAATGCTCCAGTTTCGAAAACAAAGACGCTCCAGTTTCGAAAACAAAGACGCTCCAGTTTCGAAAACGGAGACGCTCCCGTTTCGAAAACGGAGACGCTCCAGTTTCGAAAACGGAGACGCTCCTGTTTCGAAAACGGAAATGCTCCGGTTTCGAAAACGGACACGCTCCAGTTTCGAAAACGGACAATCTCCAGTCTCAAACGGAACACTTCAGTCTTGGAAACGGAAAAGTAATGAAAAAGAAATTCTATGATTTAACAGATCAGATACGGCAACTCTGCTGCCAGTACCTTTTCCGTTTTTTTTACTGGAGTTTAAGTTTACAGTGTAACTAAGAATTTTTTAGGAAACTACTCTCTCAGATTTCACGAAATTATCTTCATTTTTGACGAAACAATTTCCTGGGAAGTGCTCCGAGCGAACATTTCGTCAAATTTACGAAACTACTTTCGTCCCTTAATTGACGATACAAATTTCCTCAAAAGTTTCGTCAAAAGAGGGTTTGTGGTGTCATCTGTCTAACAGCTTATAAGCTCCTGCATTGATTGACAGAAGGAAAAAAAATGCGTCTTCGGGGAGGGGGGGGGTCAAACCATCAACCTTCCGTGTGGAAGTCCGTTACTCTAATGATACGCCATAAATAGCTCGAATGCGTTCGATTCTAAAGTTATATTGTCGGTTCCACTATGTGTTTATATTTTTATAAGACAGAATGTAATTTTATCGATGCTGTTATAATTCTTGCAAGTTTTAGTTTATAACGCTACTTTATTAGTGTGATTTTCTTTATAGTTAATGAATAATTATCATATGGCTTGATAAAATAATTTATTAGAGAAATTTGTTGTGCACAATGAGAGATTAGAATGTGCCCTGGTTAATTTGTTGCTCAGAAATAACGAACTTTGTTGAGTATTTTGGTGAAGTGTTTATCATTTTGAGTAGGTGGTTAAGATTTTAACTCTTTAATGTATATAGAGGGAAAAGGATCAATTATGTATATATTTAATTTAATTGAAAAAAAATATGCTTCTTAAATGAAAACGAGATCCTCGAATTTTGAAATTTTACTGAGCAAATTTTATTTTTGAACAATTTTGAAGAACGCAGTACATTTATTATTTTCGAATTAAATTTCATAAAAAACAGCACATAATAAACAAAATCCTAAAAACTTTAACAGATAAAAAAATAACTAATGTAGAAACAATAACTGATTAAATTTTAATATTCTCTGAAAAACTAAAAACTGCTAAAAAGTGTTGTTTTAAATAAATCATACTGGACTAACATAATTAAACAAATATATGTTTCCTAAAATCGTAGGATTTGAGGAGGTATAGAAACTCTTTCCTTAAAATGCAATAAGTCTATTCTTTATAGAGGAAAAACTCTCGTCAAATATTTGAGAGTTTGCGTTTCGTTAAAAATCATGTGACTTTGATGCGAAATGATTGCCTAAAATAACGAAATATAGCTCAAGGATTGCTGAATCGTCAAAAGTGAGAGTTTTATTTCTGAGTTTGTGGGATTCCTAGAACATTTAAAGAACTGTTACCAGGGTTATAAAATGTTAGTAATATTACTGTAATTATCGTAAATTCTTTTATGATGCTTCTGGTTTATGCAGCTTACGAAAAGCTAGTTTTGTATATACGCATATTTTTTCGAACAGTGTACGGAGAAAATTTTAGTATGCATAGAGATTTCAGTAAAACAAATCTGAAAAATTACTTATATATATATGCAGTTTTTTGGAGTGTACATAGCGTATATTTTATAGCAGATAATCTATTTACTTCCATCATATTAAAAATTATAAAACAACTGTATATAAGAGGATGTGAGTTTCGAATCTTTCATATCAAGAAAATAAAATTTTCGGAAATCGCGCAAAAACATCTAACCTATTCTCTTATTTATATTGTAAAACAAGATTTTACAATGCCAGAAATACAGGATAAAGATACTTTTTTACAGATTGCATTATTTCTATGATGCAGATTTACTAATAAAATAATTTAAAAGAGAAAACACGAATTTTAAAGTAAAAAAAAAAAACGAATAAAGTGGACTGTATTCATTTAGTGGCATTTTAGTAGAATAAGCGAGTTTTAAAACGCAAGTCCTCATATCAAATTTTATTTACTCTCTGACCATCTTCTAATACAGTAACTTAAGTACTACATGGAATGTATCAGTATTTTTTTAATTCAAATATAATTAATCTATAAATATATAATCACATTTTTAAAATTCGTAGACGTTATTATAGAATTATTATATACAAACATTTGTAATTATTCCCATACGCTTATGTTCGCATAACAGCAGATCCAATGATAGTATTGGACATAAAATATTTTTGTTTATTATTTAATATGCTATCAAACAATAGGGCATATAATCCTTATTCTTTATTATCATCAAATATTTAATTAGCATATATTTGTAAAGATTATTTTTTATTTCCTGTGCAATTAATTAACAATTTATATAGAATTTTTAAAAAATAAATAACTCGAAGATATACAATGCATGTTTTGGCTCAATATTTAATTAAGTTTAAGCTCTAAACTCTCTTGAAAATGATTTTTTTAGATTTAGTAAATTTAAAATAATTGATAAATATTTACAAGAAATCCCCCAACTCTCAAAAAATAGTTAACTGTAGCTTTTTATTCTTCAAAAATTGATTTAAATAAATTTAGACTTCACTTTAATTTAAAATTTTGATTTCATATAATCTATTAAAAATAATGCGATGCTTTAAAATTTAATTAACATAGTAGCGTAAAATATTTTTTAATAAATGATGTATATTATGTTAAAGTTTGTTAATTAAATTTTTGATGATAAATTAGACTTCACAGAAAAAAAATCATCACATGATTTGGATGTTTATAATTTATTATACTAGTTACGTAAACACAACACTTTTAAACAATTACCTAGCAAAATTAATGGAAATACAAAGTTTCCTAATTGTCTCATCTATCAAATGTTTTGCTTTAATATTTTTCGGTATTTGGGGAAATATTTCATTTTACTTTTTAAAATGTATAGTGATAGAATGAAAAATGTTATACTAGAAAAAGAAGTTTTTAGAAACATTAAGTAAACTGTTGAAATTTTGAGATTGCTATTAGTTTTGTACAGTAATAATATAAGATATTATCTGTTTGATATTACCAAATCCCAATTTATAAATGTTGCTTTTTTTTTTCATTTTCAAAATATCTTGATTTTATGTCTTTTGCCCAGACTATGTTACTTACTATGCTTTTAACAGTAATTTTCTTTTCTGTAAAATATTTTTATAATTACAACTTAAAGTTATGCAAACTATTTTCATTAGCACTGCGAGTATAAGTTATCTAGTTTACTTTGTTTAATACCTTTTTTAATATTTTTAAATATTCGAAGTACCCTGTACATCAAAGTGCACGAAAGGATTTATCATTGCAAAATACAAATATGTATAAATATGTATAATATGTACATGTATAAAGATGTATAAAGATGTTAAATGGCTATTTTAGTGTTAACGGGTTTCCGTTCCTTTAACTTTGAGTGGGGAATTTTAATACAGAATGAAAGAACAGTTAGGAATGTGGAATGTCTCACACAAATATATTTTTAATTTTAATCTATTTGCAATATTTTTATTTGGATATTTTAAATATAACGTATTTTTATCCATTTACTGCTGTACATGCGTTATAATCAATTAAGTAATTTAATATTTTCTTTCTCTTCTAATATTCATATGTAAAACAGTTTTATGACTTAATTTTCAATACTTTTTCATTTTTCACTCGTAATTATTTACTTCTCCTTTAAAAGGGTTTTTCTGGCTGTAATTGTCGTGTATTTTATTTTATTTTTTTTTTTTTTTTTATTTGAAGGAAATATTATTCTTTGATCATATGGCAACAATTTTAAATATTAACCTTTCTAAAATATGTAAAAAATGTCACTGAAAATCCGAAAAATTTTAATTTATAATGGAAAGAAACCTTTAATAGACGAGTTAAATAAAAAAAAAAAATAATAATAAATATAGTCTGTACACCGGAAACTCCTAATGTATAAAATTATCTAAAAATGATTAAATTCCTATGTATAGTTTTGGCTCTTATAGAACCATTTTGATGAAATGATTTTGACCAAATTTAACATTAAATATTGCTCAAAATAATTATTCGATTCATCAGCGTGTTTATCAAACATTTCTCTATATTACTATGTTTTCTTATTTTTATATGTAGCTGCTTCCATAGTATTAGAAAAAAAAAAATCCCCTACGTTACAAAAAATTCATTGTCAACGGCATTGATAGCGCTAGTTATTTTTTTTAGAATAGAGAAAACCCTAGAAAAAAGATGTAAAATGCATATTTTCTATTATTGGAATGCAATAATATAGTTTAGTAAAATTATTTTCATCAAAATTCACTAAAATCACAGAAAATGCAAATAACGAAATTAAAAACATATAAGCATTAAAACAATTTCATAAAACGTTTCGGATTCTTTCTAAATTCCTCATCAGTTATTTCAGTGTATAAGTCAATCAGATTTTAAAAACCAACACATGGAAAAAATTCCAAAAAAAAAAAAAAAATTGTGAATGTAAGTTAAAAAAGAACTTAAAATAGAATTTTTTATCGACAGTAATCGACGATTCTCTTTAAGAATACAAATTATATACTTTATTAATATGCATATTATATATGCATAGTAATATTAGCAATATTACTATGCAAATTTAATTCAACATAGATATTCAAAAAGTTTATTTTATATATAATACATAAACATTACTTATTCTTTCTATTGATTTAAATAGCTTTTTAAAAAATTCCTGGAAATTTTAAATTAATGATTTTATTATAAAACATAAACAACAAAAGAATGATATTCCATTTTTAAATTAAACATTTAAAATGTAAATTACGCATTTAAAAATATTTCCATACATTGTTTATAATTTTTATTATTGCAATTCGTATTATAAATTTACTTTTGAAACTTCTTATATTTTACTACTATTGCATAAAACTACAAAGATACTTCTTTCAGAGTCCATATAATCTATCTTACGTGTAACATAAGAAATTTCAAAGAACGACTATTATAAAAATTTATACGATGTGCTTCAGAGTTCCCATGAGCTCTGCAGTACGGCTCATTTAATACGGCAATAATCATTTGTCTAGAGAAAAGTTTACCAAAACGTAAAGAGTTGTAGCTTACTATTATTTCATTTTACATTACTTATTCAAAGCACTTTTAAACTTTTGTTTTAGGAAATTACATATAATTCTAATTCATATGTAATGAACTTTATATTAGTTTTTTATGGTTTATAAATACAGAAAAGTATTGAATTTGTTTAAATTGTATGTAAAATGAAAATATGTAAATTGTATAAATTGTTTTTTTATGATTACTTATATACATGAAAGGATATTGCAAAGTGCAATAAATTATTGTTTTAAGTAAATTCACTTAGAGCTTCAATTAGTGTATGTCTATATTTTATTTATTTATTTTGTTTAACTCGTTGAATACCATGGTGACTGACACAAAATATTTTGTTAAAGCCGCATCAGCCACCATCAGCTGAAAGTGTAAAATATCGTATAAAACTAAAATAAATATATAGATATTGTTGTAACCCTTTACCGTTCATTGGTTTGTCTACGAAGCCACAAAGCTTTATTTCTGATATGCAACAACGATATGTGAATTTTAGTTAAGAAAAATCCATTTAATGTAATGTAAAAAATCACTTTTTTTTATTTACAAATATATCTGTTCGCAATTACAGATATCATTTCATTTATTTCGACATCTAAGCAATGAGAATGCTTTGTCCGTTAAAGGGTTAAGTAATTATTAAGAAAGTATAATCTTGCAAGCAATAAAAGTTAGGGTAAATTTTGAATCAATGTTCAGTAATTACTAAAACCATTTTTTTTTTTTAATTTTACATGATATTTTAAAGTGTCAGCCACTGGTGACTAACGTGACATAAAGTGAAATTCAGAATTAGTCACAGGTGACCTGACGAGTCACTCAACTTGCTAATCTAAAACATTCCCTAAAAATGAAACTGCAAGCTCATTACATAAATTTAAAAAAAAAAAAACTTTGTTTTTACTGCAAAAAGTGAAAATTTAATATATTTCTTTTACTAGGGAAAATTTTCAAACATACATATTTTTTAAGACAGGGTTTGTGCACCTCCTGGGATTTTCCGACAGGGAAATTCTTCAGTACCAGTAATTGCTTATAGAAAACTACGAGGCTCTGCCTCCTAAGAGCGATGATTGTCAACCTCCGTTGAAACACCTCTAATTCTAAAATCGCGCTAATCTGATCGGCTTTAAGTAACTGGATATATTCGTTCATTAGGCTGCAGGTTTCATGGCAGTTGAAGCTTTATTTAAATTAATATAATTCTACAAATATAGTCCAGTTTTAAGAACTTAAGCTATGATTGATACTTTGAAGGCATTTAAGCATATACGTAATAAAAAAGTTACACCATGATATAAAATCCCTCTTTTACTAACATTTAAAATAAATTAAAGAGACAAAAATATTACAATTTTGCCCTTTTGCTTGGCAGTCAGGGGACTGACTGCAAAACATTAAACTATACATTTTTCATTTCAAGGATCGATCGCACTGTAAACGGTTTTCATTCATTTTCCTTTGATTGAAAAAGTTTTGTGGTATAATAAGCTGCTGTTAAAGATCTTCTGGCTATTTACATATTTGATTAAACAAGATAAGTTAAACAATGAAATATATAGATTGGTTGCCTCCTGCTATTTTTTGAATTGCGGCATAAGAAAAAAAAATAAGTAAGGCATTTTAAATGTATCGTTTAAATCTGGTGTAATTTTCAATGCATTTTTCTTTCTCTGCTTTATATTGATGTGAAAATCAAAATTTGAAGTAAATGTCGCATCATTTATTTAACTGCTATGCAATATTACTTAATTATTTTAAATATGACGTAATTTCTTTTTACTTGTTGTTTTTAACGCATATTAATGAATTCATTTATTATTTATAAGTTTTCATCTTTTTGAATTTCACATTAAAATATACATTTATTGCTAAAAATGAAACATTTTTATTTCCGAATTAATTTTTTTTTATAAGGCGATTCACGCATTTTCATGAATTCATTCTTTTAATATTTTATTTCTCTTTTAATATTCGCATGCAAATATATATTTTATGATGTGATTTTTTATATTTCCCGATTTTAACTCGTAATTTTTAAGTTATCATTTGAAAGTTTATTTTTCTGTTTGCGATAGTCGCGTATATATATATATATATATATATATTAATTTTAAGAATATAATATTTTTGATCATTTGGAAACAGTTTAAAATAATAACCTTTTCTAAAATTTGTAAAAAATGTCTATCAAAATACTAAAAAATTGAATTTAAAATGGAAATAAATCCTCGAAAAATAATTAAAAAATAATAATAAATATAGTCTTCACATCGAAAGCCTGGGAGGTATAAAATTATCTAAGACTTTTTTTTTTAAGTTCTACCTATAGCTTTTGACTTTTTCTAATAAACTTTTTTAATGGAACAATTTTGACCAACTTTCGCATTAAATATCTCTTAAAATAATTCTTGAATTTAAAAACTGTGTGGATCAACATGCTCCTCAAAAGTTTCTCTATAATACTATCAGTTTTCATAATTTTGTGTTAAATAGTTTTCTTAATATTAGCGAAGAAATAATCTAGCTCACAAAAATTTCATTGTCAGCGGTAGTGACAGCGTAAGTTATTTTTTCTTAGAACAGAAAAATTCTAGAATAAATGAAGTGAAATTTCGTGCATTTAACTTAAATTTATTCTTCTATATTTAAAATAATAATAATAATAATAAAATACTCATATTAATCCTGAAAAATTCCTGGTACCATACGAACCCGTTTATGAGGTTTTCAAAAAAAAAAAAAAAAAAAAAAAAAAAAACTCACAACAAAGGGATTTACTTAAGAGTTTTTTAAAAATTTATTTGACCAGTTACCCTGCATTAAGATTATTTTAGAACTTAGATAATGGTAAATATAAAAATGTTGATATATGTACGTTAAAATGTATACGTATGGTAAGTAGTAATTAAAATACGAATTTTTAATTTTTATAACCATACCTTATATCTAAGAGATGCATAACACTTGCATTTTAGAGTACTAGCACTAAAATTTCCAAACATCAAATAATAATAAGGATTATTTATTACATTCACCGAACATGATTTTTAACATAAATATAATTTAATTAATTGCGACATTTGCAAAACATTGTATTATTGCATTATAGTTTAATAACAAAGGATAATTAGAGATTAATTATAGTTTAGTAATGTGTTTCATAATGATGATTTATCCTTATAGAGGAATCGTGCATAAATATATATATTTGATTAGCTGTTTTCAAATAGTTAGATATAATATTAGAACAACATTCACACGTAAATATAAATTTCCTAATAGAACAACATTCATATATAAATATGAATTTTACTAACCACAGCCATTTGGTTCAAGATCGTTTTAAAATATATAGATACCTAATAATTCTATGTATGTATTATTTTAGAATGTTAACATTAAAATTCGCAAATACCCTCTCTTAAAGAGTTGTTAATCTTCTTAGCTGAACAAATTTGTGATTGGAAATAGATATTTAATTAATGGGATCTCTGTAACACACATATAATTACACGATTTTTCACTAGTAGTGGATTATCAGAACATAACGCTAGATTAGAGTATTACAGATTGAAGGGTTGTTTATCGTTAAATAAAAAGCCAATGTGAATCCAGTTGTCCGGTGTGAATCCAATGTGAAAGCCAGTTTGAATAAGAACAGTGGCTATAATTTTTTTCGTATTAAAATATTGTTTTTGTGCTGGGTATTTCTTCTGAAAATGAAGTATGTCAGAAACGCGTTTTATAATACTGGAAAAACATTCCTGAGCAATGCTGATAGACCAATGACCATTCACAAATTTTAAATGGTCAAAATCAGTCTTATATTACAAAACAAAAATCGCTTAATTACTCGTAATTAAGAGTAATAAATATTACACATAATTTATTTTTTAATAATAAATCTATATTTTTGCAATCGTTTTATCTGATTCCAACACTGCAAGCGTTCGCGTTCGATATCCTAATTTTACATGTTTACTGCAGATTTTTCATAATTTCTTCGCTTTATTTATTTGTATCCTTGTTTTAATTTGTTATAATATATATTTTGCTAATACTTGTTTTATCCACTGCTAGCAATATGATGAAGAAGTTTAAATTTTAATGGACTCAAATACCTGGCATACCACAGTAAGTAAAAACTAGTTGGATATGCCAATTTATACGTACGTTTCTCATACGTACATATTAATATCTCAAAAAGTTGTTACACATGTTGACACTTCAAAATTATTAGTTCAATATCAAACAACTTTGATTTTCATTTTAAATTTCTGCATCAGTCAATCAATCAGAGTAAAAAAAAAAGTTTATGTACATCATGATATTTATTAATATCAATATTTTTTACTTATTCTATTGTCATCAACTATTCGCAAGAAGCCGGCATAACAGGATGCGAGTTTCCGTCTCTGAACAAACACATGGAAAATAACAGAAAATCGAGAAAATGTTACACAAATTCACAGTGCTACTTTCCTCGAAATATTTTAAAATTCAATGAAAATCTGATGGCCATAGGCAAAAACATGCCTAAAATATCGGTTCATTTCTATGCCTAACTTCATGCAATTTTCGACGGTACTAAAATGATACAGAATAGTGGTACAGACATCGCTGTAACAGCATCTCCTTCCAGCGCATTTTTTTTTAATTCCAGGAAGAACTACTTGCTTTACATAAACAATTTGGGTCAAATTCTAAGTATCAATTAACAAACAATTGAGGTACAATATTGAAAATGACACAATAGTTACTTTTACAGCGCCTCGTTCTGGCGGATGTTTTTCAAATTCATGGGGGACCTACTAGTCACAGAAAAATATTTACACAAAAAAATTCGTTCATTTCTATGCATAACAGCATGCACTTTTTTGTGATATAATATTAATAATGACACCAAAATCTCTATTACAGTGATCCCTTTTGGTGGAATATTTGTAAAGTGTAAGAAAACTGGTTTTCCACATCCCTCCCCAAAAAAGTAAAAAAAAAAAAAAGGTTTAATTTTATGCTTATCTTTCTGCTCTTTTCAATGATACTATGACGACACACGGACTGATAGACATTTTGTATAAACATGTTTTTCGGAATCTTTTACCTCAAAACCTGTACATATGTTAAAAACAAGTAGTTGAAAAATATTTCTATTACAATACTTTGTTCTATTGAAGATGGAAGAAAGTGAAAAGATGTCCCTTATATTATAATATTTTACAACATTATTAAAAAATTCCCATGTATTCAAATACATTTATTTTTTAATGCAAAAAAATATTATTTTTATAATTTAATCTATCCATGTTCCATTGATGAGAATACCATAACGTTTTAGATAAAAGGCGGAAAAATAATTTAATTTACGGCGCGTTAACTTAGTTCGAACATTAACTGGTTTCAATTAACACATGTCAAGTTATATATGTCAACATTATTGATTAAATAAAGTAATGTAAAATAAAATTTGAAAGTTTTTATTCTTATTATTAAATTACTATTTATAAATATATATATAGTATCCACACCGGGGAGTATGTTTATAGTTTTGCTAATAAAATGAAATAATATATAAAACTGTCTTTATCCTTAAATATAAAACGGAAAACAAAATCACTGATTAAAATATTTCGTTTCGAAAATTGAACTTCGAATTAAATTACTTGGAAATATACACTATTTTATTTTCTAGCGATAGATTAGAGCAGGAAATCCATATTTATTACATTCGAAAAATACCATTTCTTTTTATTCTTGCATTAAATTTGAGATTTAAATTTAATTTATTCCGGAAATTAATTTATCTTGCATTCTTTGATTTTTTTTCTTTTTTCACAAAAGTTATATGTTTCAGGAAGTACTGGAAAATATTAACAAAATATTTGATAGATTACGCAATTAAAACAAATTTTTTCTTTACATAATTTTTGTTGCATAAATTTGTCATAAATCACTGCTTTTGGAGGGAATGTAAAAAATTAAAATATAAGCTTCTGAATCATCAGCTTCATTACATTTTTGCAGGAAATCCGGCGTTCTTCATATAATTTAATTAACATTTTTAGCTCATCATACATTATGTAGAAAAATACTTCAAGATAAATTAAAATTTTCAAATCAATAAATTGTTTTCCAAACGCTGTATTTTTGAAAAAAAATAAAATGAGTTAAAAAATACAAATGATTGAAAATTTTAAATTAAGATGAAACAAAATAACTGATAGTATTAGTATTATTATTGTTGTTATTCTTATTTTTATACATATGCAATATTAAACTGATGTGTAAAATTATTATTTATCATAATTATGTTTAACAGTCATGATAATGATGAAAAGCCAATGGTTTATCACAATTTTTGTTTTGAAACTTCGCAATACTTTTAATAGCAGTTCATGAATTTCAGGTAGATTTCATATAAAATACTAGCCTTTGTATTTGTTCCTACGTTAAAATTTCTGAAATGTTTTTACAGATCTACACCGATTATGTTCCACTGACCCCAAAACTAACAGCAGTAAAAAAGTTTATATATATATATATATATATATATATATATATATATATATATATATATATATATATATATATATATATATATATATATATATATATATATATATATATATATATCCATGTATTGGGCACGATAATTTCTTTAACTCTGCTTAAATCTCTTCCAGACTCATACCTAAAATCAAGGGGCATGATATCTCAGTAAAAATCGTTGATAGGCAAAATCGGACCAAGATGATGGAAATAGGAAGGGTTTCTGTGAAAATCGAGACAAAGTGATAACTTCTAATTTAAAAGCGATATTGAATGAGTTTAAAGTCTATATTACTTCTAAAAAATGAGCCCTAAGTATACGTATGACAGGTATTTCATAAAGTTAAAAGGGACTCAAGATGCTTTATTTCATTTCATGCTCAGTGCAAATAAGTCATTTACCTATTTTTGAGTACGAGCAGAAATAATCTGTATTCAAAAAACTATAACACTATATAAAAATAAAATGTTTATATTTATTTGTAAAAATGGGCATAAATATTCATAAGGTATCTTTACACTGCAATTTGCATCTTTTTACCACAAATATCACTTTTTGTAGCAAAACCTGCACAAAAATTAAAAAAAAAGTTTAAAGCAGAGTAATAGGGGTTAAGATTAAACAAATTAAGCAGAGATACTCAGTTTGGTGCAATTTCTTTTTGTCGCCAAACTGGCAAAAACTGTGTTTTCGAAAATCTGTTACATATATCTTTTAAATTTATTTTCTATTATTTTAAAAAGGAAATATTGATATATTAAAAAAATAAAAATTTATAAATAATAAATATAGAACAAAACGGTTATTACAATTTAATAAAGCAATAAAAAGAAATAAGCAATTTTTTAATAAATAAACAACAACATACGGATAACCACTGGCATAATATTCCGAGACAATACTTGAAATATAACACCATTTTGAAATCAATTATGTTTCTTGGTGACATATGTGCCAAAATTAGTTACAATAGTGTATTGATAGTTAAATATAACATGAATATGGGGAAAATAATTGTCTACTTATCACCTGCACGTGGCTAATATAAAAGAATCGATATTGTAATTAGTACATAGTATGCGAATGTGAACAATCATGTTATTTTCAACTATTTTCTAACTAGTGCTCTAACTTAATATGAAGTACACATAAATTTAAACTGAAATCCTGTAATAATACTGGCTGCATTTCCCTTTCTAAACATTCTAAATTAGTTTCTCTAACTTTCTCTGACTCGGTGATTGGAGTGATTGATTTCTTTTTAAAACTTACTTATCATTATTATTATTATTGATTTCTTTTTAAAACTTACTGTTTGCCATAATTATGCTAATAATAAAAAATAAAACGAAACTTTTTTTTACAAAATGTTACAAAAATGCGAAATATTTCTCTATTTGAGCTCTGAAATCTTCACGTTCATACTTCTTTTTGTTTTTCTAATGTACACAGAATAAAAGTTATCTTTCATTTCCGATGTGAAATCAAGTCCAGATGCACAAGTCTTTTTTCATTTCAGAAAATAAAAATTCCATTTAATTTAAGAGGTCTTTAATGTGCTTCTTATTGATATAGGAGTAATTGTAGACCGATTTTTATGAAATGCACGTTAATTAACAGAGAATAACTTTTGCCACAATTAGTTAAAATAATAATAACATACTATTTTTAATAATTTGTAAAAATCGCTTTAAAATGTGAAAAACTATAAAAATGCATAAAAATATCAATCAAAAAATTCAAAATTGGTCTTTCAGGCGCACAACTAAATTTTAGAAATACCTTCTTACTAAATTCTATAACTATGTGCAACGTTCTCTTCAAACCAGCATCGAAAGTCAAATGTTCCTCATAAACATTTTGTCTTATTATTGCAGATAAAATGTTTTAAAATATTTCTTAATTTTAGAGCATTTCTCTCTGTATTATTTATCTGTTGATTGGTTCGCTCATTGATTTAAAATTTTTGTGTATTTAAATTTTATATATGTATTATTTTTATAGATACTCAAAGTTGTCTTGCTCGAAATAGTTTGTCTTTTGCTTGATTAAAATACATACTTAAACATTTTAAAAAAAGGGTAATGCTGAAAATATTTAAATATTTCATTTGAATTCGTACCAATAATATTGTAATTTCAGTAGCGTATTCTAATGTTTATTTGTAGTTTTAAATTACTATGCTACAAAAAATTACTATAACATAAATCACATTAGATTTCCTGTAGCTCATTTTATTCGCATTGAAATATACATGTTATACATACCATACAGTTTATGAATTGAATTATAATACTTTAAAATACGATAAAGATTCAAATATAATACACAAAATATGATGATGTCTTACATTCAAATTCTGATAATCTACCTAACGGGACAGCTATCAATTATTAAATCCGTTACAAAGCTCTCTTTAATTAATAAAGTGCTTTAGTACATAAAATAACTCGGTAAATAGGATTAACTGTTGTTTTCTATACTAGGTGTTAGAAAATAATTGCAACATTTTAATGAAAACTGCGCATGTAAGAGTATAATGAATTGGTAATATGATACTTGTAACATAAATTAATTACAATTAGATGCAGTTTAGTTGTAAACAAATTGGCTGGAAAGTGTATTAATAGAAAGATCTAATGTACTTTTATCTATAAATATTACGTGGAATGTATCTTCATTTTCGTTTCAAATGCTAACGAACAACAATATAAATAAAGTTTCAAATATTTTTCGACTTTCATGTTACCCATCTGAACGACAGTATTACACAAAATGTATCTTCATTTTTCATATCAAACAGTTTTACAAAACAATTTTATAACATTTAATTTAAAATTTGGTCTTTTCACACTATACAATATCCGATTTGAATGAATATGTTTAGAAAACCAAATTTTCAGTTGCTACAGTAAAATATTTGCTTGCGTAATAACTCATCATGCGGTAGTCCAATTTCTGCACTCAAAAGTATGAAAACATAGAGGATTCGGAGCAGAAAAACTTAATGTTAAACATACGAGTAAATCGCTAACATCGAGTTTTCAGGTATTAGATATGATAGGGAGACCGAATGCGCTTCAATATGCGAATCGAAATTTAACTATTTCTAGCTTTTCATATGTGAACTCAATGTGGTGATTGCCTGTGATGCCACCTCCCAGTCTAACTGGATGAGTCACATTACATGTTTTAAAAAACTGTTTTCTATACTATTGCGATAAAGAAATAACATTTCTTTATATTTAATGTCCCTGGAACTACCAAATCCTTTCCAAAAATAATAACAGCAAATTGACAGTGATAGTCTCTACCACAACATGGGCTATACGTTATGTTGGTGCCACTGTCTGTAAGGGGATGTAAATAGCAGCGATATACATTTTAAAATTGCATTTTTGTGATAATTAAGGAACTGTTAACAAAAATTTTGTCATGATGGAATTTATAAAATGTAACTGTTATTTAAGAATGAATAATAATAATAATAATAATAATAAACGAAATCCTGAAAAAATGTTATAAATTAGTATTTCAACATAATTGTCAAGATCAGCAACTTAATATCATACATGACTGGTATTTCTCTGAAATAAAGAATAGTTTTTTAATTCGACTTAAACAAAATTTTAATTAAACGTATAACACTTGTGATACTGCAGGAATTAAAATGTTTAAAACTGGTACAAGGATTAATATTTAAAATATAAATGGTCTCTAATTTTTTTAAATCATTTAAAGTATTCGTTGAGCAGATAATGCTCTAAATTTTTATTCCTGTGATTTTCCTTACAAAATATTAGTCAAATGATTAATTCTTCATCTATTTAAAAAAGAGACAAATACAATTTGGCATATTAAAAAAACTAAGATTGCAAAGCACGTATTTTGCAAATATAGTTACTAATACAAAATGATTGGAAATAATATCTCTATTTAAATTCTGTATATAAAATTTGTTTATGGGGCAATCTACAAACTAAAACTAAAAAAAAATATATTTATTTATTTATTTTTACAATGGCATGGCAGCACCCAGTTTTGACACGATATTATAAATCTTCGGTTAAAACTATTTACACGTTTAAAAATTTACACGTTTATAGTTTTAGAATGTTAATGGTGAAGGTTTCAAGCACCAAATTACAAATAGCTTTGTTCATCAACAGTAGTGAACAGGATTATATACCACTGAAATCTTTTAATCAGCAGGATATCTTTGTGCATAATCAGTTATTACATGATTATTTCGTGGAAGTGAATTTTCAGAATTCAATCAGATCATAACAATTTATTTTGGATTGATATGCTACAGTTAAATAAGAGTTATACCTTAACTACAGCCTTTTATCTGAAGTTTGGTTAACTATTAAGAAAGGTATGATGATATACGTTGTCACATATCTTCTGACGACATCTGAAATAAATTAGTTTTACAAACTTCACTGTTATTTAGAACATTCGTACATTATTAGTGATTTAGATCCCTGCTGTACCTATTTAATCAAAACATCTGACAGAAATATTAATGCTGTACGCTTAACAAGATTCTACATTTTAAAGGGTACTTTAATAATTGAGATCTATGCAAAATTGTTTACTAACAGATAATTATAAGACATTATTTACTATTGAACAATCTATTACTCATTAATGATTTATCGTTATAAATGAACTGTGTTTAAATATTATTTATGCACTCACCTGTTCTCAAAAATTTGGATTTAATAATATGCAGAACATTTTCATGTAAGTACTAAATCAACCATCCACAGCCATCAATTTCAAATTAATTTTTAATACATTACCGCAACCTAATAACGGTATACTTACATAATTTAGAGTGTTAACATTGAAATTCACAAACACCCTATCTTAAACAGAGTTCTTAATCCTCTTAGACGAGTAAATTTGTGTATCGAAATACAGCTTTAATTAACAGAATCTTTGTAACACATTACATAATAGCATTATTATTCACTAACAGCAGATTTCAAGAATGTATTGCTAATAGATTATTTTATTACAGATTGAAAATTTGTCGTTAAATAAAAGCCAAACATAAATGAGTTTGAATGAGAGATAAAGATTTAATTTTAAATAACTAATTTCTGATGTATAAATTTTCTTATTTAAAAAATAAATGTATCTAAACCTTATATATGTATATATATATATATATATTACATATAATGAAATAGTTCTTAAATCGAATCAAAATATAATTTATGGGTTTATTTTTGTTTTAAGATATATTTTAAAATATAGTTCTTTGTATTAAATATAGTACATGATAAATATCTCACGAAAGACGAAATACCTCTCATGTCAAATAAGTAAAATAATAAAACAAAATGTTTTATATTTTTGAAAGCACGTATAAAATTAATCCACAACCATACATGTGATTTAAATAATCTGGCAAATGTATTGACAAAATCCCAAAATAATAAGAAAAATTTAAAAGCCGTATTTAATAATTTCAGCATCCATGGTTTGTGATTTAAATACATTATTCAAATGTACCATTTTTTCAACAAATACAAATTTGAAAATCAGTTTCATTTCCATAGAAAAGTTCTATGGCGCAAAATAAAGTATTCTATATATTCCGAATAAATAAGTAAAATATAATCAAAAACTATACAGGTAAATCCCTGGCCTTACGAACATGCCTACTTAGTTTCAAATATTGGGATGTTGTTTGTGGCGGTTATAGAGGAACAAAAAAACTAGTTAACAAACTAACAGACGAAAACCAAAAACGTTTTGTGTCTCCTCAAAAAAATTTCTCTGACGTTTAAGAAATAATATTGCATAATATAAGAAGAAGGTTTGTCTCAAAAATACACTTATTTAAATTTAAAAAAAGCTTACCTTTTACTCCAAATATGAGAATTTATTTAATGTATCGTGATACTTCTATTCACTCTTGAATAAGAAATTCAATTTATATGTAGTTGTAACAATGAAACTATAAATAGAAACAAATTTTAAAACAAAGTCTAAGATTGAATTCTAATATGAATACCTTAGTAAACGTATAAAAAAAAAAAAAAAAAAAAAAAAAAAAATCCACTGAAATTTCCCCTAAGATGAAATAGAAACTTTACGAAATAAATCCAGTTAAGTATCGCACACGCCTGAGTCATGTGCTGAATAAAATATCCATTCTACCGGTGTTGCCTGTATAATGCAGGTAATATGTATATCGAGTATTAAGAGATTATGAATATTTGGAATGAATATTATGCAATAAATTATGTTTGTATTTCGCCTTGTGTTATTTAAAGGATAAATATAGGCTCACATTGTACATGAATATTTCTGAATTTGGAAAAAGAAGCAAAGTAACGTAATTATTTATTTTTTTGTGAAAGAGCCGGACATTTACACATAGAAATGTTAGAAATAAACTTGGAAATAAAGATATCAAGATTACTAAACGGTGTACAAATTTGTTTCAAAGTTTACAAACTATGCAAACAGTAAAATAAAGTTAAGAAAATCAACTTTTCAATCAACAGATCGTCATCAGGAAAAAGCTGTTATACTGCTTCCGAACAGAATATAATCGTCTTGAAATGTATAAGTTCAAATTTCTATTATACAAATATATAGCTCTTATTATTTATACATAATAGTTAGAAAAATTGTAGTTTAAACCCCTGTGTTTATCCATTATAATCAAGAAATTGTGATGTTAAAATTAGCAACAAGTTTTAAGCATAAAATAGTATTTATGTTAATTAGAAAATATAACAAAATTTTAAAACTTTTTATCGAATCTTTGTGAAATAAACAACTTTTAAGTTGAAAGAAAATTTGTATTATCATGAGATTAAATTAGTGAAATACTATGATAAAAATATTATTTGTAAATAAGAAAAAAGATAATTTTTTATGTATTATTTAAAGTTTTTCAATATGCGTATTCAAATTGCAATAAACACAATTTCCTTCTTTTAATATGCAAAGTAAAGGTTTTGTGTAAATTATTTTACGTATATCTCTACAAAACGAAATGTTTGTCAATATGATAATAATGATAGTAAATACGATAATAATAACAAAAATATTTATTTGTAATATAATGATAACAGTGATAGTAATTTTATTTTTTTAATTGTAAAAAGAAAAAAAAATGCGCGAAAAAATTGTGTTTTAACCGTTTTAATCCTTGTGTTAATGCTCAGGAGTTATCTTTTGAAATCATCTTTTGGTATTAAATTGAAATGATCTGCAACTTTGTTATACAAACTATAAATTATACCCTTCACCCAAACTATTTGCCTTTACTTATTTCCGTTTACGAGATAACAATTTTAACTCCGCAGTTTATTACTAGGTGGTGGAGTCAGTCTCATCATTCAGTACCTTAAGGCTACTTTCTATACCTAAATCTAAGTTTTACGATTATATCGTTTGTTGTTAAGAAATTATTGAGGTGATAATGAACTTAAGCGGGCATACTCTATATTGACACAGTATCTCAACTCACAATCAGTTTAAATTTACACAGTAGGAAATATGCAGTAAATGTATATTCCAAAAGTGTTTTAAATAAGCAAACATCGTTGATGAGCATTTCAATAATAAAATCATTGGGAAATTTATAGATTTTTCCGTACAACATTTTAAGGTTTTTAATCCGTTTTTAAAATAACTGGCAGATAAAATATTGTGTGATTTTTGTAACGAAATTTAATGACTAGTTAAAGACACAAATCAATGCTTTTTGCTGTTCGAATGGTAAAGCGTAAAGTTCAGAATCACTTTGATGACTGTTATATTTGTATAACAAAAAAGCCGCATTAAAAAAATTATATGATGTAAATAAATACTGAAAAAAAGAATCCAGACACGAACAATGTTACACACCAGGCCTTAATTACAATTCGAAATTGCCTATACTAATCCTCTGCATAAAACTCGGATTCAATAAACATCTTTTTAAAGCTTCGAAAGAAAAGACGGTCAAGGATTTAAATACTTGATACATAAACTTTTATCCATGAGCGAGATCAAAATGAAATTAGGTACTTTTGTTGACCTCAAATAAAAAAAGCATTTAATAATACAATTTTCAAAGATAAACTGAATGCTTTCGAGAATATAGTAAGGGATATTTTTAAACATCAGTGTATTTTTTTTTAAGAAATATTGTGTCGAAATTATGAAGAAATTATTATTAAAGCACTTTCTTCATATAACGGTTGTACCTGCTCTCTTCATATAATAATACTTGATATAAATGTGTCTTTATAAAGCATTTTCTGCTTTCTGACTTGGATATTTTTCTTAATAATATGGGAGCATTTTCTGATAAACATGGAGAAAATTTACACCAGGGTGCAGCTGAATGGAAGAAATATATAGTGAAAATAAAGTACAAATATGTTAGTAGTTCACGCAATCGAAAACAATGGAAAAAATATACACTGAAAAATAGACTACAAATATGTTAGTAGTTCGATGCATAGAAAAGACACCAAAAGTGAAAATTTAGTAAAATAAACATATCAAAGAAATTAATTTTTCATGCTAGATATTATGCATTTTTAAACTAAAGTTAAAAGAAAATCATTTTCGTGTTCTGACGTTGGATTGTTTAGTAGCAAAGTTGATGAATGCATGATTTTTTTCATTTAACGCTGTAATTTTTATTACTTATAAACTGTATCTCTTAAAAACTTTACGTGATGGAGCAATTTTGATGACCTTAATAGAATCAGAAAGGCCAAATTGAAAAAGTTCATCCATTTTTTTTTTCCAGAGAGAAAAAAAAGGGGTTTTTTTCCTACCAGTGTTATAGATTATTTTGATTATAATTCTGAGAAAGTGGAATTTCTTATACCTTAGTTATTATATTATTGAAATTATTCAGTAGTTCAACATCCTGTTATTCAAAACTTTTCCATTTTAAATGTCTTTATAATTTTTAACCATAAGCATTTATTGAAAATCGATAGTAACACGAATGAATTGTAAATAAAGTTCTCGAAAAATTGTTTGCATATCGATTCGTTAACTCCTAATACACTTCACGTTTCACATTAAAGAGAAAAGTTTTCAAGCGAACTTTTAGTTTAAGTAATATAAAAGATTTGTCATCCACACATCTTCAAGTCTTAGTAAAGAATTTGTATGGCGAAGATGTTATAGAATGTATTATATCTGTGCAATTAGTCTTAAATATAATATACAAATCTAAGTTTCACTCTAATCAAAAATTAATCTGAATACATGGACTATTAGAACATGTACAATTTAAATATCTAGATAGAATATGATAAAATACACACTGGATAATGGTATACTACTTTAAAAATAATAAAATTACACTAAAAATATACAAATCAGCCTTTTTCAATCCTAGTCTAGGGGCATCATCAGTATTTAAGGCTAAAAAAAAATTATACTTTTAATCATTTATATCACCGGGTTGCAGATCTACAACATTCCCAAAAGTCAGTAGTACATACACAGTAAGTTTTAAAACACGGGTTTTTTCTTTTTTTATTGTTCCTATTTTCCGACACACCAGTTAATATAAACTGAATATTGACATTTTCAATAGACGATGATTAAATATATAGATGATAGTTAATTTCTCATACAAAAGATTTGTTTATCATTTGAGAAGCTTCAGGTAGATATTGCAAAAATTAACTTAGTAAATTTTATCAGGGTAAAAAAATGGGAGATGTCCGAAATGAATTTTTTAAAGGTAATTTTGCATACTTTAAAATTTTGTATTCGAAAATGGACATCATTTATGGAAAGTATGTCAATTTCTTTTTATTGCAGATATAAAAAAAATACATTTCAGTCAATAATTATTTTAGTTTTACGTTCTAATTTTTTAATTGTTTTTACACGGTTAAAAAATGTATTTTAACATTTGAATCAATAGTTTTTCAAAACGGGGTTGTTGAGCCACAAACGGTTCAGCATTTAAAAGCGTGGTTATTATTATTATTATTATTATTTATTTTAAATTCTGTTAATGGTCCCAGAAGAATACTTAAACAGCTGATTTCTATATTTTTAGTGTAATATCCTACTTTTAATGTAGTATATTATTTAGAAATGTGTATTTTATCAACTTTTATGTAGTTATTTAATCAAAACATACATACAAAATGTTTCTGCATTAATTTAATTGTTTTTGCATTTAGCTCTCTCAAATAGCGTGAATTAATAAGCTTTTAAATAAACAAAAAAGTATTTAATTTTACTTATGCATGCTCACAGAAATATTCATACATAAAAAAGTTAGTAAATATCTAACATTTGTTAAAAGAAAATATGATTATATAAGGAAAATGAAATTTCAGAAAAAGAATATTTCAATGTACACACATGTAAGAAATGGGTATTTAGATAATTCGAAAAAAGCGATATTTTTCAGATCCGCTACAAGTAGCGCAAAAAAACTGAAAAATAATGCGAATTTTTTTTTCTTTTTTTTTGAAACGGTTAATATTTTTAGGTCTCACGTTGAACACTGTGAAATTTGATGAAAATTGAAGATTTTTAACCTTAACGCTAAAAACTAAAAAAATAGTTTCAACTCATGTCTAATAGTACTTGAATATCACATTTTGTAATTAGAAGAATAAAATAAAAAAAAAATAAAAACTGGTTAATAGATTTTACCTGAATATAACACGTATATTTTGGAAAATCTGGTAAAAATGACAATTTTTTTCTAATTAAATGATTTAAAAAATTAGACCTCCTTTTAATAGTGTTTAAATGTCAAGTTTTGTATTTAGAAAAATATCGTTAAAGCTGATTAATGATTTAATTCCAATGGTAGAATACATTCTCGAAATTCTTTATTTCATAGAATCTAAGTTTACACCAGAAATTTCGCTTTACTTAAATACGGAACAGTGGAACAATATGATTTTGTTAATAAAATAGTGATGGACGAGAACGAGATATTTTTATCGATGTTTTCAAATACAGTCGAACCTCCTTAATACGCGAATTAGGAGTCCGATCAAAATTCGCGTATAAACCGAAGGTCACGAATTTTCGTCGAGTGGTCTATCTAATAGCGATCTATCCGGAAAAAACACATTTTTTGTCATTTTTTAGCGTTTTTAAGACATAAAATGATATTTTATTTATTTTAATCTTTATGTGCTCTTTAAGCAGGAACGTTTGAAAGCTGAAAATACAAATAATCGTTATTTTCTCAAGTAAAAATCCTATGTTTTTTTTTTCAAAATTTAGATTTATTATTTATGACACATAAAATTGAATAAGATGAACACAAAATTTCTGCTAACCATAGTAACTAAAATTAATGTTAACAAAATTGAAATCTTTGTTAGCTATACAGAACAAATAGATGCGATAATAAATAGTGTTGATAATAATAAAAAGTCAATTAAAAAAAAACTTACTGAATTCATTAATGTCATAGAAATTACTTTTTGGAAATGTAGCTGTCAATTTTGGCCTGTCTGACATGCTGTCGCGACAACACCATGATGTTTTCCGTCTTATTTAGGTTGTTGAAGATCCTTCGTCCGGTGAAGACGCATATTGTCTTAGGAAACTGAATGCCTCTGTAACTTTGGAGAATGGAGATGGGGTTGGAAGCGCAGGTTCATCATCTTCTTCCTCCTCATCCGGTTTGCCAGTGGCAGTTACATCGCCGAAGATATCATCCCGACTTCTAAGTTCGGAGGTAACAAGATCATTGTCGATATTAATAATCGTGTCTAAATCGACAAAATTTTCCTCTACAGTTTCTTGTGCCGCCAGCTAATCTTCTTCAACATTAGGGTGCAAGGTTGGCTCAGTGTAAATGATGTCCTCGCTACTTTCGAGGACACGCTACTCGCTACCTGTTTTGTGAAAGAAATTTTTAATTGTTGTTGGTGTGACACTTTTTCACGCTGCATTAAGCATATGCGTAGCGTCTAGGACTGTAAAGGGACGACACTCCTAGAAAGAAGGATTGATACCCTGTTCCATTTGGTGAAGGTATCGCCTTACGACGCGAGTCTTGTAATTTACTTTGGCGCTGTTTATTATTCCTTGCTTCATTGACTGGGTGACACTCGTTGAATTTAGGGGTCGAAATTCTACTTGGATAGTATTCAGGTCTTCATTATCTTTTGGATGCGCATGGTAGTTGTCCAGAAGCAATAACACATATCGCGATTTAGAATTTAGAATTTAACTCCTAATTGTTAAAATATCTAAAAAAGACATAAAATAGTTACAAAAACAACAAAAGTACATCAATAATAAAAAAATACATAAATAAAAATATTAGAAATAGTAAGGTGTAGTAACCGAGTCTGTTCTGGCTTCAAGCTCCTGATAAGAGATTTAGGTTAACCCTTTATCTACCGACGGTACTTATAAGTACCATAAAAATACTTATTATAAAATTTTTTAGTACGTCAATTAGTTATAAGAGTCAATTAGCTACAAATACATATCTTTATTTTTTTTTTACAAAAGTATTATTGTTTATACAAAACAAAATGTATTTTTAAAAGGATGATTTCTTTAGCTTTTGTATCTTTTCAGCTTTCTTGGCGCTGAGGGAGAGAGGTTATATTTTTCAATTCGGAAATATTTCTATATTTATATTGTAAGAACATCAAATTTGTACATTTTATAATTCTACAAAATACTAAGAAAACAATTTAATATAAAATGTTTGAGTGGAGTTATAAATATCGCACCCTACTCGTTATAAATATTGAACAAAATCCCTATAAATTCAAATTTAATTAATCCTTCTAAATCCTTCATTCCTTCTAAAACCCTTCAAAAATTTATTAAATGATTCTGTAAATCTTTTAATTTGGTTTAAACAATTTACGTAAAATGCTTTAGAATGTAAAATTTCCATGTATTCATAATTCTGTAGATAAAGGGTTAAATATTGAAAGAAAATTATGTGCTTAATGTTCAACAAAAGTATTAAGTGAAGGTACTCAATTTATTCAGAATATTAAGCTCTACAGCATTGGTGTTGACGATTTTATTAATATAATTAACATATTTTAGATATTATTAAAGTAATTAAAAAACTGCTTTCGACTATAAATATCCGCATATTTTCTATTGCAAGCCTAATATCAGTGAGAAAACATAATATACTTATTCCAGACCTAAACTAAAGGGATTAAATTAACTACTTCTCATTAATTTTGAATTTGGCTTCTTTTTTCTTCCACTATCACTGAGCTTTTAACACTAGAACGACCAAGACCGTCATTTTAGCGGTTTTCAAATTTCATGCTTAAAGATTTCATATAATTTATGAATTGTTCTAGAATTTTATGATACGACTTTTAATGAAATGTAAGAATGTTTAAATATTTCTATTCAATTTTTTCTCACCTATTTTAATTTCTAATCAGTATGACCTGTACCTATTTATACCAAGACCGTCAAAATGACGGCTTTTACAATTAAGAAACTTATCCCGAGGTGGTACGGACTTTCCCATTTTTGACATGAACTAATCCATTTCGCCCATGCGCAGTTCACTCCAGGTTTCTATAAAATGTAGTAAATCAATAATTGGTAAATGTAATCAGGACGCAATCGTTATCAGTTGTACTTGTAATGTGATAAAGTTTTTGATGAAAAGTGCAATCTTTGCAAAAATTAACCTGTGAAAAGTCGAATCTCGGAAAATTCTAAGATCATATTTTTATAAAAAAAAAAAAAAAAAAGAATAAAATAAAATGGAATTTATTTTGTGTAAATTCTGGACAACAATGAAACCATTTCCAGGAAGAAAAAAATATATATTCGAAGAATTAAAAAATTCACTAGAATAAATGACGATTGTTCAGACACTATTTCAAGTAATAATAATTTGGACATATATTGCGCGAAAAATAAAACGAGTTTTTCAGATTCTGAGGAAGCTGAAGATGAGATTGAAGTATAATATATTGAAGAAAGTGCTGAAAATAAGTATGAAAGTGAAGATTCAGGGAGTGAATATGAAAGTCCCATAAAGATTCACAAACGCAGAAAGTGACTGTGAATATTTTCAGATACTAAATCACATAGCCAAACAGAAACCAAAAAGAAAGACAGAAACAAGTAAGAAATATCGTGAGTTAAGCATGGATTATGAAGCACTTTCCAAAGCTTCATGAAATCTTTAACAAAACTTCGTTATTCAGGTAAATAAGGATATAAAGCCAAATATAGTCAAATATGTATTCCAGTACTATTGAATAGTACTGTATTTGATCGGTCAGCTAATATACATACTATATAATGGGAAAATTTAGTTTAGCAAAAAATGCCTAGTAGCTGGAAATTTCTCTTTCAGCAATTTATACTAATAGATGGAAACATACTTAAATACTTTGTTCAGCCTTGTAGTTTTCCTAGTACCTTTATTACACATCAGTGTTAAGATAAAATTTATTTTAAACTAAAACACTCTTAAAACAACTGAAATCACATTGTTATAAATTATCATTCATAGGTGTCCATGTACCCAATTCTTTGCGTGGCCCAGTATATCATTTTATCTGTATTCTGCAAACATCTCTTAGTAAATTTTATGCAGTTCAGTGTAAACATGCATAATTTATTTAAGAATCACCTTTTTTGTACATTATTCTCACATTCAGTAAGTTTGGCGAGCTCTTTTGGGTAGCCCTGTATATTAACTACAGCAATTATATACACCATATAATATGCATAAATTTAGTGAATCACGCATATCATAATTGAAATGCATTTCATTTTACTAACAGCTATCATCGGATACGTATACAGTACTTAGGAAAGAATGTACTATTTGAAATCTTTTCTCTGACCCTGTAAATACTATGCACTTTATATTAGGAAAGGCAGTATCGTATAATTTATACTAAGCCTCATTGACATACATCATTTTTATTATAAATGAAATAGCATAATATATTTAAAATATGTCACACTCAATTCCCCTTTTTACCATTATCTAATGGAAATTTTTGTGTCTTCCTGTAAATGATCAATAGCTACATTTTCACCTTATATTTTATAGAATGCATATTTTAATGCACCTCGTAAAAGCATATAAATTTTAATATGTTTGACAGGGTATAACATCTTTATAATTCCTTTGAAAAGATTTTTCCCCATAGGCCGTAATGTAATGGGAAAGTTTTGATTCTCCCTGTAGATAAACTAATCATCGTAAAAACTTCATTTTCAATAGGGTTCGTGTTAGGGTAAACGTCAATAACGTTCTAAAATTTCATGGCCATCCGAGTATATTTACGTGAGTTAGAGCGCGGAAAGACGGACAGAAAAACCGAATGCATAAGCACTTTTCGACTTTGTTGGAAAGTGCTGAAAAGACGTTGGTCTCGTCAGTACTGAAAAAAAGAACTAGGGATTGATTGTGTTGGTGGACTCCCAACACATTTTATATTCAAGGAACTGGTTATGCGAAGCGAAACATTATGCTTGGTAATGCTAGCAGTGCATTTAGACTAATAATTGATAATCGAATGACGAATCACATAAAAACTTGCTCTGAGCTGGAGGCAAGAAATATTTTACAGAAGAACAATTGTAAAATTACAATTTAGGAATTATATACATTTTAGCTATTTCGTATGCACGAAGCGAAAAATTGGAAATTATCCGATTTGTGGTTAAAAAAATAAATAAAAAAAATGATTTTTTTTTTCATCGAAATTATGAGTAGAAACAGATTTTCAGAAACTATGAGATGCATTCGCTTTGGCAAAAAAAAAGCGAGTGAAGTGTTCATTAATGAAATGACAAATTTAGATTAGGGATCGGAATTTGGATGTCCTTTATTGATAACAGCCGATCTTGTTACAAACCAGATCAGAATATAACCGTAAATGAACAACTGTCTCCCAAATAGGCAAGACCCCGATTTCTGCAATTTATGCCCAATAAACCGGGCAAGTTCGGAATTAAGTTGTGGTTAGCTGTAGACGAACGAAGTAAATATCTTTTAAATGACTTTCCCTATTTAAGCAAAGGTGAACTTAGAAAATCAGGAGTCCTTTGAATGAATTTGTAATTTGGAATCTTGTAAAAATTTATGTAAATGGTGGGAGAAATATAAAACCGGATATATTTTTTAAAGTATACAACTCGCAAAGAAGCGACTGGCAGAAAAAAAAAATTGGAATTACGCGAGCTAATAAAAGAGAAAATAACCAAAAATATCTAAAATTAGAAAAGATAACATGACTCTTTTCTCCACAAAGCTCTGTAAATCAAATGATATTGTTCTAACAATTCACAAAAGTAAGTCTCGTAAAAAAATACTACTTCGTAGCTCAAAACATAAATCCGTAAAAATTGTTTCTAATCGAAAACAAATTCCTGTAACTGTGTGTTTTTATTATGAGACTATGTTTCAAGTAGAGGTAGTTGATCAAATGGCCCTCAAATATGGCATAAAAACAGGGTCACGTAGATGGCGTTTGCAGATATTTTATAACATTTTAGACTTGGCAGCAATCAATGCGTGGATATTATATAGAGAGGCTTGTGATGAAAATATTAGATTTTTTTTCAATTAACAGAAGAACTCTCCTGTGAATATAGATGTTGTAGAAAAGAAGCCTCCTCCAGAGAAAAAACGAAAAGCATTGGGTTGTACTCCAGAAAACTACAAAAATAAGTCATTATTAACGCAAATCTTGTCAAATTTAATTGTGCAACAAAAACAGAACGATTTACACCTGCAATGTATGTCACAAATATGTTTATCATAAGTGTTAATCTAAAATTACATGTATTTGTAATGTATATACCTCATAGTTATTTCATACATATTGTTGCGTATATAGGGTTCTTTTGATCTTATGGTTATACAACTTCCAACTCTTGTTTCTTAGAAAAGTAGAAAATAATTTATTTACAGATTTTCAGAACAACAGAGTCTTCGAAACTCGCAAATATTACTAGATATTCAAAAATAACTGTTCAAATCTATCGTACAAGTGCAGATATAGGTCCCAGAGACTCTTTATACAACGTCTCAACACTAAAATCACATTCAAAATAACGTAAATAAGACTCAAGCAAACTTGCTTAAACAAGTAGTAACTTACAGTACTTGTAACTGTAAGTTAGTATAAGTTAGTTTGTACTTGCAAACAAGTACAACTCATACCCTAGAAGTTCACTCAATGACTGACTGGTAAATAATAATCACAACAGCTCGCATTGCTCTCCTTATATAGGCTCGTAGCATGCGCCGGAAATTTCTACAACTTTCTAGAAAAATCCAGAAACCAAGGAAAAACATTCAATGTATCAGTAGACCTAAGGGGGGTTACCATAGAGAGGGAAGGGTTACAATCGCCAACAATCGCCAAGTTTTTCGCCAACTTGGCGATATATCGCCAAATTTGGCGACCAAAGTTAGTCGCCAAAAGTGACGCCAACTTGGCGATATCTCTAATATTTCGCAAAGCTGCCATAGACATTCACTAAAAATAATAGACAAGTTTGCTTGATAACAGAGACAATGTAACTACAACTAATATTAGTAAAGAAATGGAGCTTAATAAGATTATTTACATTATTTTACAGTACAAACACTAACTATTTAAAAAATTCGTAACACTACCCCCTCCTCAAAGACTGCACGTCCCGGGCAGTGCAATCCTTGAGTTAGAGGAAAACATTTAAAATAAATAAACAAATAAATAAATAAATAAATAACAATAACAAGATTTACATAAATAAGAACTAATTACTATTTACATATTTACAAAAAGTGATTTTCATGACCATGGTCTGAAATTCCAGTTTTGAATTTCTAATCACTTTGGCCAAAATAAGGGGCTAGCCGGTTATAGTGTACGACCTTGGGTTTGGCGTGTGGCCATTTTTGTATGCGTACAACGACGTCATTCAGCCTGTTGACGACTGTGTAAGGACCGTAACAGTTTCTTTGTAATTTTGTTGACAGTCCCTTACGACGTATCGGATTCCACAACCAAACTTTGTCACCTTCGTTGAACTCATGTCCAGTTGCTTTTGTGTCGTACCGTGTCTTCATCTTTTCCGATGCCAATCCGATTCGGCTCCTTGCTAGACGATGAATCTCCTCAATCCGTGCCTGGAGTTAATCCACGTATTCTTCAGGCGACAAAGGAGCGTCAGGTGGACGGCCAAACAAAAGATCCGCAGGCAGACGAAGATCACGACCAAAGAATATTTGAGAAGGGGAGTAACCAGTGGCCTCATGAGTGGCACTCCTGTAGGCAAGCAGGAAATGAGGCAATTTCTTGTCCCAGTTCTGTTGATCTTTATACACAAGGAGGGAGAGGCTATTTAGGATGGTACGATTGAACCTCTCCACCATGCCGTCCGATTGAGGATGTAGAGGTGTAGTTCGAGTTTTGTCCATGCCGAGTAGTCCGCACATTTCCTTAAACACAGCCGAATCAAAGTTTCTTCCTTGATCAGAATGGATTTGAAGAGGAACTCGGTATCTGGAAACCAACTGTTGAACCAGTATGTCTGCTACGGTTACCGCCTCTTGATTAGGAATGGCGTAGGCTTCAGGCCACTTCAGGCGAATTCGTTCGAAAGGAGCTCCTACATTATAACGCTGCAATCGTCCACGGTGCACCTCTTTGGACCTTTACGTGCTACACAGGTGTCACAAGTTCGACACCACTTCTCTACATCACTGCGAACATTATTCCAGTAAAAACGCTCTCAAACCTTTTGAAGGGTCTTCATTACACCAAAATGACCTCCTGTGGGACTACCATGAAGTTCTTGAAGGACCATAGAAACTCTCGACTTAGCGAGTAGTAGTTGCCATCTACATGTTTTTCCATCGTCAGACTTCCATTTTCGGTACAAAATACCGTTCTTCAAATGTAGGGAATCCCAGAGGGCCCAATAGTGTTTAGTCGTAGGATGGTAATGGGCTACGTCTTGCCAGCTGGGCTTCCTGTTGGACTCCTCTTTCAGTTCTAGAATTGGCTTAATTTCAGGATCAGCAAGTTGATCTTTACGCAGGCTCTCATCACACCATTGATCTTGCGGTGATGTAGAACCAGATGTAACTTGTCTTACTATAGGACCTTTGACATTAAATTTCTTCTCAACCCGGTCGCAGTATCTACAATTCTCTGACCAGGGTCTTCTTGAGAGAGCATCTGAATTTCCATGCGATGAGCCTTTTCGATGTCGTATCTCCATATCGTACTCTTGAAGCTTTTGTATCCACCTGGCTATCCGGCCTTCAGGGTTCTTAAAATTCAATAGCCAAGTTAGAGAAGCATGATCAGTTCGGATCAAGAATTTTCGACCGTAAAGATAGTGATGAAAATGGTCTATGGCTTTCACTATAGCAAGAAGCTCTTTTCTTGTTATGCAGTAGTTTCGCTCTGCCTTTGATAAGCACTTGCTGAAATAGGCGATAACACGCTTCTGGCCGTCGATTTCCTGGGACAGTACAGCGCCAATGCTTTCGTTACTCGCATTCATATCAAGTATAAACTGTTTATCGATTTGAGGATATGACAGAATTGGAGTGGATGTTAAGGCCTCCTTAAGCTTTTCGAAAGCAGCGTCACATTCCTGTGTCCACATGAATTTTTGATTGGCTTCTGTTAATTTATGAAGTGGTCTTGCAATCATCGAGAAGCCTTTGACGAATTTTCTGTAATAGGTGCATAATCCTAGAAAACTTCGAAGCTGGTGAACATCTGCTGGACGACTCCAATTTTTCACGGCTGATATCTTCTCCGGATCAGTCCTGACTCCATCCGTCGAAATGATGTGTCCAAGGTAGGCGACTTCATTGTGAAACAAACTGCATTTCGAAGGGCTTAACTTCAAATTAGCTTCCTTTAACTTTTGTAGCGCCCGCCTGAGGTTATTCAGATGGTCATCAAAAGATTTTCCTATGATTATGATATCGTCTAAATAAACAAGACATGCCTCATATGACAGCCCCCGGAGAACCGTTTCCATAAGGCGTTCAAAAGTTGCAGGTGCATTACATAGACCAAAAGGCATTACCTTGAATTGCCATAATCCTTGTCCCGTTGTGAAGGCAGTCTTCTCGCGGTCGTCGGGATGGATCTCTACCTGCCAGTAACCACTCTTCAGGTCTAAAGTCGAGAACCAAGTGTTGCCTACAAGTGTGTGAAGTGTCGTCAATCCTTGGCAGAGAGTAACTATCCTTTTTGGTGACGTCATTCAGTCGGCGGTAGTCTACACAAAATTTTGTAGAACCATCCTTCTTTCTTACTAATACAATGGGAGATGCCCATGGACTTGTCGATGGTTCGATGACGTCATTTTCTTCCATAACCTTAATTAAATTCTGCACCTCTTCTTGATTGGCAAAAGGTAATCGTCTATGGTGCTGTTTAATAGGAGAGTGATCTCCCGTGTCAATTCGGTGTTGTGCCATTTTAGTTCGTCCAAAGTCTTCAGATGTTTGGGAAAATAAACTTTGGAATTCTCTAATTAAACTTTCCGCAGCATCCCTTTGATTTCGATCTAAGTCCGTATTTTGTAACAAATCCTTGACTAAATTATCTGAAGATTCCTGAGAGTGATTGGAATTTTGACTTATGCACGTCACAGTAGCACATGTTGCTATCACCTCTCCTTTCTTGATTCCTCGTCTTATCACCGATGTTAGCAATTCTGACTGGAATGGTCTTCTTCGAGAGGTCCACTACAGATGAAGCCACCAATACTCCTGCTTGTTTACTATTGTCTTCGGGATAATCTATATGGCCAAATCGATAATTAGTTTCATTGTTAATTACAGCTGGAACTAAAAATTCTGTTCTTGGACCTAGATGGATGTCTTCTTTGGCTATTACTGTTTGTTTATATTCAATTTCGTTATTTAATCCAAAAAGGCTTATTTCTTCAAATTTAGATAGCATTTCATTATTTTTAAAATCAAGTTTTAAGCCAAACTTCTTCAGAAAATCTGGCCCGATTTTGCAAGGATCTGTTATGTCAGCCACATATGCCGTATGATAATATTTGCTTCCTCCAAAGTTGATGGTTAAATTGGCCTTTACATATATGCCTATCTTGTCGCCCGTCACAGTTTGCAGGGTAACGCAGGGTGGAGTCCAGATGAGTTTATATTTCAGTTTTCGAGTCAAATCTTCTCTTATTATTGTTACATTGGCCCCTGTATCAACATTCATACGGCACTGAATTCCGTTAATAAAGCCTATCACATATAATTCATTATCACCGCCACTCATTTTTGATATCTGGAGGATCTTCAGGTGGGGCTTTTCATTCTCTGGCAAACTCCGCCCCGCGAGATGGCCAAAATTTAGTTTCCCTGCTGACTGTTTGAATTTATCTCACGTTCGTGGATTTTGGGGCAATTTCTTCGGAGATGTCCTGTATCACCGCATCCCCAGCACGTTAGATTCTGTCTTCTTGAGCTTGTTCTTCCGTATTTTAAAGCTTCAAGTTCTTGATTTATTTTCCTAATTTCTTTCAAGAAGTCGATCTCAGTGTATGAGCTTTTGTTCACCGTTTCCCCTCGGACTGAATAACGATCTCTTCGGCTGGCTTGTGTAGCTGCTTCCAACTTTAAGGCATATAGTAATGCAGCCTTTAAATCCTGTACATCTGCCATTCGTACCGCTCTCTGCACTTCGGGATCTTTTATTCCGTCTACAAAGTACTGCAGTGAGAGCATTTCCCGTACATTTGTTGGGCAGTCGATGAATGCTAAATTTGCCAGCCGTTCTATTTCTGAGGCAAACTCTTGAAGGGTTTCACTCGATTTTTGATGGCGGCTCTTCATTTGTTTTCTCGTATAATCCTTTAAGAATTTTTCTCCGAATCTCATTTCAAGTGCACAACTTAGAGTCTCAAAATTGAGTTGCGTCATATCGGGCGATGTTTGCAGCACGTCGGCGGCTTCTCCTCTCAAAGATGCTGCCAGTTGACAAGCTTTCACCTCGTCACTCCATTTGTTCGCTTCGGCTACAATGGTGAATTGGGTTTTGTAAACTTGCCAGGAACTCTTTCCGTCGTATGTCGACAGCTTAACTTGCACAGGAGAAGCAGGCGGATTCCTAAATTCTTCATAATTACCACTGGACGCTGAAAGTTTCTTCTCAAGATCTTGTACTTTTTTATTTAGCTTTTCATCTACTTCAACTATTTTCTCTTCAATATTACTAACTTCATTCTGAATTTTCTCTTCTACTTCCTCTATTTTTCTTTCCATTTTCTCTTCAACATTACTAACTTCATTCTGAATTTTCTCTTCTATCGAATCTATTCTTCTCTCTACCGACGAGAACTTTTCTTCCAAAGTTTTCTTCATTTCATCTTGGCTTTTATTAACTCCCTCCTTTAATTCTTCCATTCTCTCTTGGCTTCTTCTCATTTCTTTAGTCAACTCTTCTTGGCCTTTATTCATTTTTTCCGCCAACTCTTCTTGGCCTTTATTCATTTTTTCCGCCAACTCTTCTTGGCCTTTATTCATTTTATCCGCCAACTCTTCTTGGCCTTTATCCATTTTATTTGATAATCCATTAATAGCTTTCAACAACTCACTCAGTTGCTCTTCCGTTGCTCTCGTTTTCGCCATAAGATTCCAAATTTTGAGACCAAAAATTGTTGCGTATATAGGGTTCTTTTGATCTTATGGTTATACAACTTCCAACTCTTGTTTCTTAGAAAAGTAGAAAATAATTTATTTACAGATTTTCAGAACAACAGAGTCTTCGTAACTCGCAAATATTACTAGATATTAAAAAATAACTGTTCAAATCTATCGTACAAGTGCAGATATAGGTCCCAGAGACTCTTTATACAAAGTCTCAACACTAAAATCACATTCAAAATAACGAAATAAGACTCAAGCAAACTTGCTTAAACAATACCCTAGAAGTTCACTCAATGACTGACTGGTAAATAATAATCACAACAGCTCGCATTGCTCTCCTTATATAGGCTCGTAGCATGCGCCGGAAATTTCTACAACCTTCTATAAAAATCCAGAAACCAAGGAAAAACATTCAATGTATCAGTAGACCTAAGGGGGTTTACCATAGAGAGGGAAGGGTTACCATCACCAACAATCGCCAAGTTTGTCGCCAAGTTGGCGATATATCGCCAAATTTGGAGACCAAAATTAGTCGCCAAAAGTGACGCCAACTTGGCGATATCTCTAATATTTCGCAAAGCTGCCATAGACATTCACTGAAAATAATAGACAAGTTTGCTTGATAACAGAGACAATGTAAGTAAAACTAATATTATTAAAGAAATGGAGCTTAATAAGATTATTTACATTATTTTACAGTACAAACACTAACTATTTACAAAATTCGTAACAATATCAAATGTGCTATACTATAGGGGGAACTGGGGGACATTGATACAGCTTTTTTCAAAAAAAATTTTTGGTGTGTAGAAAGCAGAAATTTTAAGTTATTATTCTATGTGATGTCAGCAAAACCTGTGTAGTGTGTTATAAAAATGTACAATCGTTGTTTTATATGTTATTTTTGTATGTAATTTTAAAAAAATCAAAAAAAGTAATTTGTATCAATGTGCCCCATCCTCGGGGCAGATTGATACTCTTTGACACGTCTGGGAAAATGGGGACAAAATAACACCAATGCATATTTTTCATAGACAAATAGTTAGCAAACCATTTTATATATATTTATAGACATTAAAATCGCACACAATTTATTTGTAAGCGATGTTAAAGCAATCAAAATTAAATGTATAATGACCTGATGTTCTGGCTGTTCCTGGTCTGTTTGTTGGCTGCGGTAACATTGTTATATCTGGCACTTTAACCCCAGAATTATCTTCTTTCTTAGGAAAGGTGAAAGAATTACAGGTTTTCTGTTTATAAATCGGTTTACAGACAAAGAATAAAGGATAATTATATTAAAAATTATATTTATAATATACTTATTCTGTACTGTTCTGCAGCTTGTTTCTCTTACTTAACATTTCTCATGTCGATAATACTTTTTTCTCTGGAGAATCGATATAAATTTGAGATTTGCCAGGCTGCCATCCATTTCTTTTGTTAATTCTACTAGCACTAGATATTGTGTAAGTTTGTACGTCTTCTGTTTGTAAAAATACTATAAAATGTTCTAATATAAAGAAATTAGAGCTATTTCACTTCAATAAAAACTAATAGTAGATTTTTTTACGAAATATGGTTGAATTAAGGAGTGTATGGTAAAAAAAAAATAAAAGGTAATGAAAAAATGAACCAGAAAAGGATTTAGGTTGTATCAATGTGCCCCATACAGCCATTTTGAATAAAATGAGTCGCAAATCCAACACTTCATAATTTATCTAACAATAAAGAATGAGGAACTGATAAAGAGTAGCTTTACTTGAAAGGGAGGGTATTCTTTTCGGTTGAAATTACTGGAACAGTTGTATAATACCATTTCAATTGTGCAACTCAAATTTACTTTTGACCTACAAAAACAATTAATCACCCATCCCATTTTATCAAACTATTGAATCATTCCAAAACTTTCTGTATGTAGTTAATTTCACTAGTATCACCTTTTGGAGTTGTTGTGAAACTTCCTGTAATGACCCTGTGTGCTGTACAGAGGGTGTATCAATGTGCCCCAAGTATCAATGTGCCCTAGTTCCCCCTAAATGCAAATAGAAACTGTTTTTGTTATTTTTTTATTAATAATTAATGAATTATTATATTAAATGTCGTTTTTGTTAGATTATATTCTTTTATTTACATTAACTGAAAAAAAAAATACAATGAAATCCATGATCAAAAATCCGTTAAATTGACGGTTGCGGTAAAACTAGGTATATGAAACATCTGTAGTTCTAGTGTTAAACAACATGTGCAAGAAATTATTATAAAATATTTTCTAAAATAATCATATTTAAAATATACTCATGCGAATAAATATAAAACCATAATAATGTATTTAGAATTATCGTTTATTAAGAGTTAGTTATTGATTTTTCTTTTTTCATATATATACAACATTTTTAAAATATTTAATTGAATAAAAATTTTAAATATTCTATGCAACAAAAAATGTTGCCATAAATGACGTATAACAAGTTTAAATCTTTTAATTAAACTACGCAGAATAAATCAAGCCACTCCCCAAAAAATTAACGATGCAGATGATTTACGTGTTTGTCTTTTGCTAAATTCTTTACATTAGCGCAGAATTTTAAAGATTTATTAAGCAAAACTGATGGCAGAGTTAAGTTCCATAATTGTGTAATCTATCAAATTTCACGTTTTCAATTTTTTTAATGTTTCGACATAATGTATCATTTCACTTTTAAAAGTAATATTTGTAAGTGATATCTAGCAAAAAGAATTGGCAAATTTTATTTAAAAAAATAAAATGTGTAAACGATAACATGTAAAATACTTCACTGAACAAACAAAAAGTGGAAAAAAAATCTTTTTTTTCTTTAGATTTTGTAGAAAGTTTTAGTTCTTGAGATGCTTCAAATAAATCAGCGTTTATTGAATAATTTTGAAATATTGTCATATTCATTTTCGAAAATTATTCCAGTCCACAGATATAATAATATTGAAAAACATGAGAAATATATTTTAAAATTTTATCAAAATTTGTTTGATTCCAAAATTAGAAAATGTTCTACATTTAATTTATTACATCCGAATTTTTTTAATAATAATAAAAAAAAACATTTTGCAATCAACAAATAATTAAGGAGGACGAAAAAAAATCTTCAAATTTAATTGGGGAAATATTAAATTACTATAATTTTATTATTATTATTTTGCTTAAAATGACGTTTAAATCATGTTTCTCTTTTAATTGGAACAGGAGATCAGGAGGAACTTTATTTTTCGTTTGGGTTAATTTTCAAAATCTTGCGTTCAAGCAATGGTTGTCATGGAAGTAAGTTCTTGTGAAAATTAATTTTTCTTCATGATATTTTTTTTCACCATTTCTCCTATTTAAATTTTTATAAGTCAAGAACCATCAGAGATATATGGTTAAAACTTGAAATATGTGTTTTTATTTTTTTTAATTATGATTCAGCAAATTTGAAGAAAAATATACATATATTTAAAGTTTCAAAAATGATTTTTTTTAGAAAAAAAGTACATTTAAAAAAATTAAATATTTTTAAAATTCATAACAATTTATACTTTTAAAAATGCATTATCAAGATTAAGCACTAAATATTTCAGTTTATTTAAATGAAAATAAGAAAGAAATTCTACATATAATATTTCGACTTAAAACGATTTTAAATTACCCAGCTATTATAAAAAAAATTTAAATAAAAAAAATGTCAAAACATTTATCGTCAGATTTTGTTTAGAAATTGTGAATGTATTTGTTTTTATAACTGAGTGTATTAAGGATTTTTTTTTAAATTTGTAACAATTTATTCAAAGTGATTTATTCGGTCTATACCACATGTATGAAATTTCTATGGCTTCCAGGTTTTAAATGCTTATGTTTAGATTATTACTGTTAGCTTATCAAAGCACGACAATGACTTCTTTGTCGCCCTTTGAAAGAAAACTATTTCATTCTAAATATTTGCTTTACTCTGAATGCAAACTAAATATTGAAAACCAATCTCGGGGGAAATGAAATGAATGTAAATTTCTTTTGAAAGTTGTTTGGGTATCGATTAGTCAACTAATACTTCCCTTCACGTTTCAAAAAAAAAAAAAAAAAAAAAAAAAAAAAAAAAAAAAAAACCCTCTACATCGAAGAACTTTTCAAAGGCATTTATGTTTATGCAGTGTAAGTGATTTATTGCTTATTTAACATAAAAATTTCTGAATGAAAACGTTGCTGAAACATATACACATTGCTCAATTTATTCATAATTAGTATTATATTAAAACATTGGAGTGTAACTTACTATGTAAACCGTGCAATTTAGAGCCATTTGATTCAATACATTCAAATTATTTAGACAAATAAGTATTTTTAATTATTTTTATAAAAATAACCATATTTCATTCATTACACTATGTGGAATATAAGGCGCATAACAGGCTTGTAATATTAATTGAGCAGCATAAAAATGGAAAGATCGAAGAATCTTTGAAAAAAATAATATATTAACATATATGTATATCTTTGTAAGGCAATTTAACATAAAGAAATTTGTAATGGCATCATAGATAACACTTTTTATAACCTTAATTATTATCATTATTACTTATCTTTAAAGATTATTTAATATGAAGTTTGAAAATATTATTTTAATATTTCCGAAACAACGTAAAGCTTTTAATAATTGAAATATGCTATTTAGGATAGTCTTTTTGTTGTTGATGTTAAATCGTAAAAACAGGAAAATTAATAAAAAGAATATTGCTCAATTAAATTAATGGCATTGAGCTCACAGGCTATTCACTTTACTTGTATATTGCAGCCTTCTTCTGTTAAGGAAAAACAATCCTCGAAAAACAAATTAAGGCAGAGGGGATTATTTTCCCCATTATACTTAATCATCGAATCCACAAAAGAATAAAAAAATATGCGTTATCATAAAGAACTGATAAACAAATTTCGAAGAAAATCGGATAATTTTGCATAAAATCCTGTTTATATAATTCAAGAGGGGTTATCCGCCCGTTCCTCTTTTATACTTAACCATTAAACTCTCAAAACTATACAAGAAATCAGTTTATAAAAAACCGATGCCCATAATTTTAAGAAATAATTCTGTGTAAAAAAACACATTTATTTAATTTAAGGAGGTAATCCCCCATTCCCACTTTCATGCTTAAAAAAAAGGGGGGGGGGTTAATGAGGCAAGTTTATATTAGTATAAACTTATATCCAAAAAATTCAAGCAAATCGGTTAATTTTGCCTGAAAATCTCATTTAACTAAATTAAGAGAGATAGTCCCCAAAACCGCCCCTTTATAATTAAACATTGAATCCTCAAAATAAATGAGGGAAGCGCCTTATCAGAATGAACCTATATCAAAAATCTGAAGCAAATCTGTAATTTCAGATGGAACAAATTTTTCTTAAATTAAGAGAGGCTTCCTCCATACTTCCCATCTTTATACGTAGGTAGTTTACACCCAGACATAATCATAGCCTTATCAGAATGTTCCTATATCTAAAATATCAATAAATCTGATAATTCTGCACAAAAAAAAATCTAAATTAAGGAGGGGATTAGTCCCCCCATATACTTATCCAATGATGTCTCAAGTCTAATCAGGGAAACATCTTATTTGTATAAGCCTATATCCAAAATTTAAAATAAATCTGATATTTTTTTCATGAGTTACCACGTTACATGCATACGTACAAGACTGGCGGGCACATAAGCTCTCAGGCTGTGATAGTATGTATGTTAATAAATAATGGTTCAGTATTTTCTTTCACTATTATTCTAGTATGTAACTTTCAGCAATATTTGAATATTATTAAGAAAGCTCAGTACTTGAGTACTCAGTACAGTATATTGATTTTGAGTCATTTATTTTAAATGTGCCTTAATATTTTTAGAACATTCTGTCCGAATTTAGGAAGTATTCGGTAAATGTTAGAGGAGATATACTAAATTGCTTCTAATTCAGCATCTCTTTATTTGAAAATGTTTGATTTCATTTTTCCCAATTCGCAATTTTTTTTATGTTTTCTTTTAATCAAAATGCTGAGGCTTCTAAAATAATTTAACAAATTGCCTGATTTAAAAAAAATGTCTTGTGATCTTTCTAAGTATATATATTTTTCGGTTTTTTTAAATGCATTCACTAGCTATTTTTAGGTGCGTTCGTAATTATATAAATACGTAGCACCTATTGTTGTCGCTCAGTCCGTCCGTCTGTCTGTCCGTCTGTCCGTCTGTCCGTCTGTCTGTCCGTCTGTCCGTCTGTCTGTCCGTCCGTCTGTCCGCATATAACAACGCAAAAACTACCCAAACGAATCGTTTGAAATTTAAAATACATAATTATAACATAATTTTGTCGAGTCATTTCAAATTTTATGAAAATCGGATGGATAGATCAATTACAGGGACAATCAAAAGGATTCCGTTACATTACGGTCAATGGGGAAAAAAGTTTCAAATGCATTATAATCGTTTGAAATTTAAAACATATAACTATTGCGTAATTTTGTTGAGTCATTTCAAATGTTATGAAAAACGGATGCATAGATCAATTACAGGGACAATCAAAAGGGTTCCGTTACATTGCGGTCAATGGGAAAGAAATTTCAAATGCATTTTAATCGTTTGAAATTTAAAAATATAATTATTACGTAATTTTGTCGAGACATTTTAAATGTTATGAAAGTCGGATGCATAAATCATTTACAGAGACAATCAAAAGTATTCCATTACATTACGGTCATTTGGGAAAAAGTTTCAAATGCATGTTAATGATGTTACATTCATTCGAACATAATAGAATTGGCATGGATCTATGAAATATATACTAAAATATGCCTTCTGTACAATCTGTGATGCAATGAATTTTTATTATTAAATTACAAGGCCACACAAAAGTATTCCACTACGTAATGCTATACTGGGAAAAATTGTTTGGACGTGTTTTAATTATATTCAATTATTTCACATTTTATGAATAAAATATACTTTGCTGAGGTGTAATGAAAATTACTTCCTGCATATTTACAGAAACGTAAAGATTTCGACTACGATACTGTATCCGGAGTACGCTCTACTATATCAGCAAGATCTGAATATTTTTAAAACTTCGTTATCGAACGAACGCACCTCATTCGCTACGTTCACGTGCAATTTCCAACTTGTTTTCGCTGCAAAAACTTGATGCGCAGATTTATAGAATGGTGTACTCTGGATTTTAATGTAGGATTATAATAATAGATAATAAAGGATTTTAAAAAATCGATTTTTAAATATGAAAAACGAAAAATGATATGTATTTTTAAAATATTAATTAAAAATTTTATTGAAAAAAAATTTATTGCTACATTTAGAATAAAAAAATGATCTTTTATGGCTATGTTTTATTCAAACATGAACCTTAAAACATAATATTTTTTATAGCTAAAAAGTTTTTTTTAAATGCGTCCCCCTAAACCATATCGATGTGGCGAACAGAAACTTATAATAGTTTGCTCATTAAAACCTTGAGGCATTAATAGTAAGGGGATATATATATATATATATATATATATTACAAAATTGTTTATGTTATTACATTTTGATCTATATATCTTCAACTTTTTTAAACTATTATTGAAATTTATGAACATTGCACTGATTGAATAAATGTGTGAGAAGCAGAGTATTTTTAATCATATAACAAATTAATGTTCTTAATAGAGAAATCATAATCTTGTTGTCCTATTTATTCGCAAATTTTGCTATGTATTTAAAAACGTGTAATTTTTATTATTTTGTAGTAACTGTGGTATTTACATTGAATATTCCAATATCATAACTTACTAACCTAAGGAAACCTTAATGAGTGTGTGCGTGATTCTTGCACGTTTTCGATATTGTAGTGCAAATGTTATGCAGAAAGTTTTAAATTATCATTTTTACACTTTTTGTTATTTCTGTTAATAACGTGATCGTATTTTTTTTTCTTTCTCTCTTAGTTTTATGTTTAAAATTATTATTGCATTATTTATTTAATTTTTTTATTTCTTTAAAAGATTTTAAAAGGATTGCAAAAACTGAAAAAATTTCACTAATCAATGAATTAAATTTATATTTTATTTTTATTTTAAAAAAGCCTGGTATTTTTTATCATTTAATAACTATTCGTAACTATTTAAAAATTTAAAAATTTCAATGAATATTTTCGTTCATTCTGGAAAAAGAAAATTATATAAAACATAATATAAATTTTTTGTTAATTGTACAGCTTGATGATCTTAAGTTATATACAGGTGTTTCTAAATTCATGGTCCAAACTTTAAGGGGTGATAGTACACATCAAGACAAACAATATTTAAATAGGAAACCAAAGGTCCCAAAGTCTTCCGAAGGAGATAGGTGCCATTAAAGTTTAGGGTCCAAAAATTCAAATGATTATGAAAAACAGAAATATTGGTCGATTCGTTTGCGGTTTTCACTAAAATTATTCTTTATGTCAGTATTGTCTTGAAAATAAATTATAAAGATAAATTTCAAAAAATGACGATAGAGGGCGCTTTAGACTTTAGAGTAACGAACAACTATTTTTTACCGTTATTTTTTGCATCTCATTAAAGGTTTCGTAAGCTTAGACTTAAACTTAAATTTTGAGCTCAAAATCTGAATAGTTGGAAGCAGTTATGTAGCACAAACTTAACTGTGTTCAGAGGGTTTTAAATTCAAATGATTAAAAACGGAAAAATTGGTCGATTGATTTGCGGTTTTCACTAAAACTATTCTTTATGTCGGTATTTTATTGAAAATGAATTATAAAGATAAATTTCAAAAAATGCCGATAGAGGGCGCTTTAGACTTTGGAGTAACGTACAACTATATTTTGCCATTATTTTTCGCATCTCATAAATTTGTTTTAGAAGCTTAGACATAAACTTAAATTTCGAGATTTAAATCTGAATCGTTGGGAGTGGTTAAGTAGCGCAAACTGAACTGTGTTCAATGGGGATGGGGAGGTTCAAATTTCAAATGATTATAAAAAACGGAAAAAAATTTCGATTCGTTTGCCGTTTTCGCTAAAACTATTCTTTATGTCAATATTTCCTTGAAAATAAATTTTAAAGATTAGTTTTAAAAAATACCGTTAGAGAGCGCCTTAAACTTTGGAGTAACCAACAACTATTTTTAACCGTTATTTTTTGTATCTCATTAAATGCTTGTAAAAGTTCAAACTTAAATTTTGAGCTCAAAATCTGCATCGTTTTGAGTAATTAAGTGCGGCTATTTGAAATGTGTTTGAGGGGTGGGGAGGGTAACATTTTAACTCCTGAACGCTGTTCAGTTTCCGTTTCTTAACCCCTCCATCGATTTAGAATTTGAGCTCAAAATTTAAATCTAAGCAATTGCAAGCATTTAATTAGATACAAAAAATAACGCTTAAAAATAGTTGTTGGTTACTCTTAAGTTTAAGGCGCCCTTTATCGGAATTTTTTGAAATTAATCTTTAAAATTTATTTTCAAGGAAATATTAACATAAAGAATAGTTTTAGCGAAAACGGCAGGCGAATCAACCAATTTTTCCGTTTTTTTAAATAATTTTTAAATTTGAACCTCCCCACCCCCATTGAAGACAGTTCAGTTTGCTCTACTTAACAACTCCCAACAATCCAGATTTTCATCTCAAAATTTAAGTTTATGTCTCAGCTTCTAAGAAAATTTTATGAGATGCGAAAAATAACGGTAAAATACAGTTGTACGTTACTCCAAAGTCTAAAGCACCCTCTATTGGCATTTTTTGAAATTTATCTTTATTTAAATTTATCATTTTCAATAAAATACCGACACAAAGAATAGTTTTAGTGAAAACCGCAAATCAATCGACCAATTTTTCCGTTTTTACTTTCTTCTATCTTCAATAGAAGAAAGTATTGTAATCGAAAAAATTTTCGACTTCCGGTTTTCGACGGATTTACACGTTTTAGGGGTCAGAGATTCCAAAAAACATGCTTTTACAAAATGTCTGTCTGTCCGTGTGTGTGTGTGTGTCTGTATGTCGCCATTCTACCATCAAAAAGTGTATGAAGTTATGCATAGAATTGAACCAAATTTTATGTGAATGTTTTTGGCTGTGGCAAGCAGGTCCTCCTTCAGTTTTGAAATATTCCGCCGAAAGGGGGCGCTGCAATCGTGATTTATGTGCCATTTTCAATATTGTACCGACCAAAAGTATATGAAGTTATGCATCGAATTGAACCAAATTTTTTGTGTATGTGTATGACTATGGCTAGTTGGTCCTCCCTGAATTTGAAAAAAATCCGCCGGAAGGGGGCGCTGCAGTCGCGATTTTTGCGCCATTTTCAATATTGTACCGACCAAAAGTATATGAAGTTATGCATCGAATTGAACCAAATTTTTTGTGTATGTGTATGACTATGGCTAGTTGTCCTCCCTTAATTTGAAAAAAATCCGCCGGAAGGGGGCGCCGCAATCGCGATTTTTGTGCCATTTTCAGTATTGTACCGACCAAAAGTATATGAAGTTATGCATCGAATTGAACCAAATTTTTTGTGTATGTGTATGACTATGGCTAGTTAGTCCTCCCTGAATTTGAAAAAAATCCGCCTTAAGGGGGCGCTGCAATCGTGATTTATGTGCCATTTTCAATATTGTACCGACCAAAAGTATATGAAGTTATGTATCGAATTGAACCAATTTTTTTTTTGTATCTGTATGACTATAGCTAGTTGGTCCTCCCTGAATTAAAAAAAATCCGTCGGAAGGGGGCGCTGCAATCGCGATTTTTATGCCATTTTCAATGTTGTACCGACCAAAAGTATATGAAGTATGCATCGAATTGAACCAAAATTTTTTTGTATCTGTATGACTATGGCTAGTTGCTCCTCCCTGAATTTCAAAAAAATCCGTCGGAAGGGGGCGCTGCAATCGCGATTTTTGTGCCATTTTCAATATTGTACCGACCAAAAGTACATGAAGTTATCAAATCGAATTGAACGAATTTTTTTGTGTAAGTGTATGGCTATGGCTAGTTGGATCGCCCTGAATCTGAAAAAAAATCCGCCGGAAAGGGGCACTGCAATACCGAATTTTATGCCATTTTCAATATTGCACCATATAAAAGTGTATGAAGTTAGTTCTAGAACTGAACTAAAATTTTGTATATGATTATTTTTTAGTAAGGGAAGTAGGTCCTCCCTGAATTTGAAAAAAAAATCTGCTTATCATTCTATTGTCCATCGGCTCGTGCAGAGACGGAAATTCGTTTTTACTCCGATTAATTGATTGAAGCAGAAATTTGAGATGAAAATCAAAGTTGGTAAGGTATTGAATTAAAATTATTAAAGCATTAAAATGAGTAACTATTTTTTTATATTAAAATGTATGTATGAGATAGAAGAAAGTTTTGGGATTGGCACATCCAACTAGTTTATAATCATTTGAATTTAAAACGCTCTGAACACAGTTAAGTTTGTGCTACTTAACTGCTTCCAACTATTCAGATTTTGAGCTCAAAATATAAGTTTAAGTCTAAGCTTACGAAACCTTAATACCAAAGAAACAGAAAATAACGCTCATGCCGATGAAGCTAAACAATCATAGTTCTAAACTCTGTCTGATGCAATTACGGCTTTTGAAACTGAATAAACTTTTATACACGCATATGAAATTAACCAGAAAAGTGTTGTATATCTTGAAAAATTATTTTTTGATTAAAAAAAATGAACAAAAAAAAAAAAAAAAAAAAAAAAATGATTTTTTAAAATAAACATTAATTTTCTATAACTTCGATTTATTTCTTTAACACCTAAGGGAGGCGAAAAAATTCTACCTTTAAATCCTAGCTTTTTAAAGCATCATTTTGGGAAGATGAACTCGTCCGCTTCTGTTTTCTAGCTTGTAAGACTGAAATGTCAATTTGATGGATTTCTCTTTCTCCCCATACTTTTCTCCAGGTAAGTATCGGAATCAATTGAGGGAAAATACGGATAATGACTTCTCATTTATGTCTGATTCCCCCTCTGTGATAGTGCTATAATTATTTGTTTGGAGTGTTAATTCTAGAATAAACTTTATTTATCTACATATTTTGTAAGATACACATGTTTACAAATTACAATATTTGAAAAAAAATTTCAACGCTCTCATAGAAGCATCATAGTGCAAAAATGGTTAAAAATACACATCAACAAAAAATAGTCAAAATGATACAGGAAACCTCATATCCCTAAAAAAATTAAAATCTGAAAATAAAATTCGACACACATTCTATATATGGAATAAATTAAAATATCAGAATAATATCAGAAGTATTTGTATTTTATTATTTTCATTATAATACAATTATTTTGGTCAAATAGAAAAATAAAATTGGCTTGTTTTACGAGAGGATTCATACTCATTTTAAGGATTAAAAATTCAAAAAAAAAAAAATTCAAAAGATTTTTTCTAAAGTCGTCCTCTCTAAAATTTCTACGGTACAATTTAAGAGCATTATACTTTTAAGATGATTATTAAAAAAAAAATGTTCTTTCTTGCTCAAAATTATGAAATTTTTTCGATGTTTAAAAATTTATTTTTAAAAGTAAAATCGAGAAATTTCAGTCATGAAAATTTCATCAGCCAGCCATTTCTTGATTGATTCTGATTTCTTATTTTGCTTCTCTTATGATTAATGCGCTACATTTTGAATTAAAATCGATTGTTGTCTCATGATAACTTTTGTATAGCTTAGCGTCGGGGTTGATATTTCAAAACATCAATTTTCACAGAATATTCAGAAAGTGTGCTTTTAACGTAAAATAGAAAATGCTGTTATAGTTTTCATAGTTTCTGAATAAAAAAATCTGAACATTTCAAGTAAATTTTAAAATGACTTCATGGGAAAGAATAATTATTTATTGTTCGTAAATAGCCCTAATTAATCTTATTTAAAAGAAATATTAAAATTGTTCTCATATACAAACTGTTATTATTATTATTACTTTTATTTTATTTATTTATTATTATTATTATTTACACATTCATAGATTTATTTCGAATACAACGTAGCATTCTCCATTAACCCTTTCCGGCACGGGCAAAATCTGAAGAAAAATGAGAAAATATCGACTGACACCGGAATTCACAAGCGAATTTTTTAGATGTTTTGAATTCCTTAATTTAAACTTATAGTGTAAAAGCCAATTTTTACTAAAATTTTATTGGTGCCGTTTGCAAGTTTGGAATTAAAATTAGGTATCCCAGACCGGGCACAGTGTTCCGGAAAGGGTTAAAAGAGAAATAATTCGTATTTTGCTTGTACCAGCAAAAACTTTTCTAGAATAATCGACAGAAATCGTGTTTTATGTTGATTTTTGATGGGTTATAATAATAATAATAATAATAATAATAATGATAACGCAGTGAAAGATTACATTACCAGACGTAACGAATTTGAGGTAATATAAAAAGCACTGTTCAGTTCATAGATACAATAGTACATATGAATAATAATGTCTGTAAATTTCATTATTTTTTTTTCTTCAAATAGATTTTGCTAATTGTTAGAATGTTTCGCATTGTTGAATATAGATTTCGAATTGTTCAGATTCACGGTCGCCAGTAGCCACGTTGCGATTATTTTTTTTTACTTGACGATTAATTTTTGGCTTCTAAGTCATCATTCATTGGCAAATTTTGCGGGTTTTTTTCCCCTCGCGATCAATTTTACGAAAATAGTGCATCGCAATCTACTGACAAGAATTTCAGTTTTTTTCGCAATCCTCTAATCAAACTCGCGTTCTTTTGCGATCATTTCACAGCAATCATGTTTTTTAGGGAAATTTTATCAAAATTTGCGCTTTTTCAGCGATTTTTTGACGAAAGTAGCTATTTTCAAGAATTTGAAAAAAAATAGCATTTCCCCTGCGATCTTTTGACAAGATCCGCGTTGTTTCTTAGTTTTTGTTAGAAATTAAACATGTGTAGTGACTGGAATATTGGGATTTAGCAGCCACTGGCTCTTTAAAAAATTTGGGAATCTGCACTTATATTGTTGAACAGGGAAAAATAAAAAAATCTCTAATTAAAAGGTATTTAATTAGACAAGTTAATGATAATCTCTTTATTTGTTTGCTACAATTTTTCTACAAAAAATACAAACGAAATATATCAGACAGTACTAAAATATGAAACAAAGTTATTTTTATTTTTATAATTTTATTAATATATTAAGTCTTGGAGCAGTTGTATGATTACTCTTTCAATTCTTAGGATTTTTATTACGTTGGCACAGTTTTCTGCACAGAAAAACAGACCAAGGAAGTTTTAACACCTTATGTGGTTTCTAAAGTCATTGTAACATACTCTCTTAAAACGAAAAAGCTGAAATAACTCAAGTTGAGCTGAAATCCACTCATTTCCCATGTTGAAAGGAACCTTCTCAAGAAGAGCTGAAACAACTCAAGTGAATGAGTTGTTTTTAATCAACTCATGATTGAGTGATCTCTATTTTATTCATACTTGAGTGAAATCAAATCAATAAAGGTTAAATTCAGTAGTACTTGAGTGATTTGTAATCAAGTCATACTTGAGTGAAATGAAGTCATTTAAGACTGAATCTCGTAGCACTTGAGTGATTTGTAATCAAATCATACTTGAATGAAATGAAATCTTTAGGATTAAATCGAGTAGCACTTGAGTTAGCTGCAGCCAACTCGTATTTGAGTGAAGTGAAATAATTTAAGGCAAATCCAGTAGCACTTGAGCGATTTGTTATCAATTCAAGTTGGAGTGAAATGTTGTCATTTTTGATTTAATCCAGTAGCACTTAGGCGATTTGTAACCAATTCATACATGAATGAAATCAACTCATTTAAGAGTTAACCCAAAACTCCTTGAATTTGTAGAATTGAATAAATTCACTCTTAAGAAAAGCAAAATTGCTTAAAATTACAAAAATCTTCAAGTGATTTCTAAATCGTCTAACTAAAATCACATCAATTAAAACTAAATTCAGTAATCCTCGCTTAATTTTTATCAATGAAATTCAATATAACATGGAATTATTGCCACATTTTTAAGTGTTGCAATTAAATTCTCATTTTGGATTTCAATTTCTGTTTATTGACATTACAAGGGTATATATATATATATATATATATATATATATATATATATATATATATAGAGAGAGAGAGAGAGAGAGAGAAAGAGATTGGAAAACTGTAACATGGATTCTCCAATATTTCTTCCAGGTCTTTAATTAACAAGACTTAAGACATTCTAATTTACATGACTGAAAGTTCTCTAATGAATCATAAAAACATTTTTTTTTCTTTCTAATTCAATGAAACTGTTTCCTATGTCAATTTAGGGGAAAAGGCAATTTAATCGTTATACAAAATTAAATAGAGCTTACATGATTTTTTTATTATTCTGTCAAATCAGAAAATTTTAACATCAGTATTTTCTTTTGTTAAATTTAAAAGTGCATATATTAATTAAATTAAAAATACTGGTGATCTCAAAATTGCAAATTTGAAAACACTTATTCATGCAAACTGCCTAAATTTGCATAACTGTACAGCAGCACTCGAACAACATTAAACAGAATATCAGTTTCTGATGCTGTGGTGCTAATGGGATTTTTCCTTTCTTTTCTTGGGCAATTTCAAGTTTACATATTTTCCAATGATACTTATAGCTTCAGATATGCTTATATACAATTTTAATTTTTTCATTGGCTTCTGATTTAATTGTAAATAACAATTATTTTTTTATTTAAAATTTACGATTTCAATCAAATAAACCAATTTTAGGCATCTTACTAAAAAAATATTGAAAAAATAAACTTGATATCAGCCCAACGACTCAACTTCAGCACCACAATGTCAGAAGCTGATTGTTCCCCTTAAGAGTTTAGATAATCCTATGCAGAAGTTATTTTCAAATATCTTGTTTGGTTTTTAAAATGTTTACATTTTTTTTTTGGGGGGGGGAAGGGGCATAGAATATTTGAGGATGATCTGTAAGTGGGTTAGTTTTTACTTTTGCAATTTTGGTTAGTTTTTTTTTTTTTTTTTTAAATATTAATACGAGTTTCAGAACCAGTTTTGAAAAAGAAAGTATTAAAAAACATAAAACCTAAATTTAAAAAAGTATTCCCCCCCACACACACACATGGCCAGCGCAGGGTTTAAATAAATGAAATTGAAAATACAGTCGAGCCTCTATATAATGAAATCCATCGTTCCAGTAAAAAATTCGTTATATAGAGAAATTCGATGTATAGAGTATGATGTTAAAAATAATATTTAATGTGTAAATTTTGAACAAATATTATTTTTGATCTTTTTAATTAAGAATTTGAAATGTTTAAAAGTATATATTAACCTAACATTTTATTTCTTACTTATTTAAGCAGTTTCAAAAAAGAGAAAAGACATTTATTTGAAAGCTTAATGAAAATCAAATAAGGAAGACTTACATAAATTTTAGAGGAATAAATCTGTAATTTTTTGTTGTTTTGATTTTAAAATTACAATTGTTACGCTCTCAAAAAAAATTCTCAAATTTTAGCAAGGAATGAAAATTTGTAGTTGATATTTTCCTCCCTTTGAAGGTCTGTCTTATGTGCTCTCATTGATTCCTCTCTTATATGTGTAACAATTCAATTGACTGTGTTTTGAGTAGGATGTTGAAAGGTGTGTGGGAGGTGGGATGAACTTGTTAGATTTAAAGAATAAGGAGAGAAGTAATATTTATTTAAAAAAAACCTCTCCACTGAACGATAAATCAAAAATAAGTGATGGAAAATTGATTCCATATGATTTCGAAGCTTTTTTAAAACTGAATAAATCAAGATCAATTTATGAAAAAATTCGTTATATGGAGATATATATTTCGCTATATAGAGTCTGTTTTTAATGTATTCATGCGAAAAGTGGACCGTTCTTACTAAAAATTCGTTATATGGAGGAATTCGATGTATGGAGTTTCGTTATATAGAGGTTCGACTGTATTTTAAATGGATATCTCATTCAAAATCTTATATTTCTTAAACTGACTAAATTAAAAAATATATGTTAATTGTTTAATTTGAAATCTGAAATGGCTTTGAAATCTTAGATAAAATAATTGTTATCCATAGCATTTATATAAGCACATTGCAATTGGGAAATGTGGAGGAATGCCGTTAAAAACTTGTATAGCTAAAATTTTGATTATGGACAATTATTTTATTGTATGAAGAACCTTCCACTAAATATTGTAGTACAAAAGTTAAATGCAGAAATAACTGAGAAATGGATTTATTGACCATGTGCAATTATTCTTTATATCATTTAAAATATTTGTTAAAACTTGAATTTATATTCAAGAATAACTTATTTCTTCTTAATTAATCTTTTAAATTTTGATTTTATTCAATATTTCTTAAATCAACTAACTTTTAAATAATTATAAAAGCAAAAGACTGCAGCATTTTATGTCAAAAGTTAGAGCCAAATGTGCAATTTAGAATGTTGCAAGAAAGAAAAAAAACTAATTTTATTTAACAACAAAAACATTTTATTTAGCAAGAACAAAATAAACCTAACATTAATTGATAACAATTCTTTCCAACATCAGATATACAAGTTTCAATAACATCTTTAACAGGACCTTTATAAATATAACAGTCCATTTGCATTAAACATTAAATACATAAAAAGCATATTGTAATCTGTCCACTGGTTTGTCCAACTTTTAAAATCTTAGGCAAAATAGACACTTTGTTGAAGATCCTTGACATTAAATAAGATTGTTCAATTTGACTCCTCACAGTAGAATTTTACTCCTCAATGAAATCACCATCTTCCTGTGTTAAAAGAAAATATTGAAATTAACTTAAATAGCAATAAATATAATGTTAAGGAATGATTATGAACATATTAAAATATTTTGCAGCTTTCAGATTAAATGTTTTATAAAATTTCCCATCCATAGTCTAAACAAAAAATAACCATACACTAAAAATTTTAGCTTTATAAATATTACACTACTGGAAATTCAGCCAATCATGAATAAAATGGAAATAGAATAAATAAATCCTGTGCGATTACACTTATCCGCTTGTTTAAATCATGGTGTTACTTCTGATACAATCTTAAAATAAATCACCATTTTAAAAACAAATTTAAAATGAAAGTTCTTAAAGCAACATTATAAAATATTGTTGAAAATTCACCTTTGTTGCTACTTTCAAAATGTATCAGCGCTGGCAAATACCCAACCAATACAGGTTTTTGTGGATTTTTAGTTGTTTTTCAATATATTTGCATATTTATATAATACAAGATAGAACCTACAACAATTAGACCAGGGTTGGCACGGTTTAAACCAATTGGTTTTAACTATGGTTTAAACAACTGTTTACTCCTTTTGGTTTAAACAACGGTTTAGTTTAAACCAACTAGTTTTTTCTATAAAAAAAAAAAAAAAAAAAAAAAACTTGTTTTTTTTTAGATGAAATCTAATGACATTTTCTCTTTTTGTTAATAATTTATGTATGTCAGATTATTGAATATAAATAACTTCTATTTTTAACACTTTATATCAGCAATAAGCATTGGATGTAGCAGGTTTAGATCATTTTTTGTGTATAGGATTAAAATCAGTCTGCATTGGTGAATATATTTATTTCTCTTTAGAAAAAGCTTTGAACATGGGAATTGATCTAATATAAAATAGATTAAAAATATTCAATATTTAATAGAAAATATCTTAATTCTTTGAAAACTGCAGATTATTTAACGCAATAACATAACACAATCCATAAGATTTCAAGCTGTAAAAGAAATCTCCAATCTTAATTGGGGAGGTTATCTTAAGCATTAAAATCAAAATATGAAGTCGAATAAAAGAGTTTTCAAAGATTGGATGCTACTTATAGCATTTTAATAATAGTGATTCCCCCCCCCCCCCGTTAGTTATCTGCTGAATCTATGACCAAAAATGTTGACTTCAAATTGTCATTCAAGAAACAAAATCTCAAGAAGTATTTGAAATTTATTATTTAGATAGCTATGGAGAAGAATATTTTATTTATCAGACTACTTTCAAATGTTTATTATTAGTAATTAAAAGATTAGTCATAAAGATTTTCAGAGTATCAATGCTTCACTGTATATATGCAGGGAGTAATTTTTATTATACTTCTTTAACGTATATCTTTTTCATAAAATAATGAAGTAGTTTAAAATAATTAAAACACGCCCCAAACAATGTTTCCCCATATAACATTATTTAGTGGAATACATTTGTGTGGCCCTGTAATTTAATAATAAATATTCTTTGCATCCCAGATTGTACAGAATGTAGATTTTAGTACATACATCATAGGTTCATGTCAATTATATTATGTTCAAATGAGTGTAACACCATTAAAATGCATTTGAAACTTTTTTCCCCCCCATTGACGTAATGTAAGGGAATCTTTTGATTGTCCCTGTAATTGATCTATCCATCCGATTTTCATAAAATTTGAAATGACTCGACAAAATTATGTAATAATTATATATTTTAAATTTCAAACGATTCGGTTGGATAGTTTTTGCGTTGTTATATGTGGACGGACAGACGGACAGACAGACAGACGGACGGACGGAGCGACAACAATAGGTGCTACGTATTTACATAATTACGAACGCACCTAAAAAGAGGGGGGGGGGGTGATTTATTACATTTACCATAGTCCGCATAAGTCAATGCGGTGACTATATATAGAAGAAAAATCTTTCTTTTAAAGTTTGCTTTTTGCTAACTCATTGGTTAGGTTTGTTTTTGCTCCCTGGTGCATATCTTATTTAAATACCCCATCTATATATATAAAAGAAAGTCTGGATTTCGTATTAATCACAGCACAAAAAAAATCTACCGAAACAAAAGTCTTGAAAATAGAGGTAAAAATACTTTTTATAACACCGAGTGCCGCTAAGAAGGGATTTTTGAAAATTCCACCCGTAAAGGGGGTAAAAAAAAAGAACGAATTAAAAAAAAATTCCTTAAAAAGCAGCTTTTGCATAGTTATTTTTCAACTGATAACATATTTTAGTAGTTTTTTTTCCATGCTTAATCGAATGGACCAAGCAAATTCTTTTAAATTCAGTAGTTCGTGAGATACTTCACATTTTCCTAATTTGAAGATGTCTTTGGCGCAAAAACCTGAAATTTTCAATCCTTATCTATATAGATCAGATTTTGTAGTTCTTTTTCAACTGATACCATATTTTAGTGTGTTTTTTCATGCATAATCGAATGGTCCCAAGCAAATTCTTTTAACTCGAGTAGTTTGTGAGATACTTCAGAGTTTTCTAATTTGGCGAAGTCTTCAGCGCAAAAAAGCTGAAATTTTCAATCTATGTAAAAGAAAGTCTGGATTTCGTTTTAATCATAAGCAAAAAAATCTATTGAACCAATAATTTTGAAAGAAAGTTCTATAATCAGGTTAACATGATTAGTTAAGCTATATATCTCACTATATATAAAACGCAAAGTGAAATTTCATTCCGGCCGCTTATAACTCAAGTTCTACTTGATAGATTTTAATGGAACTTACATTGTTTATTGGATAATTTTTCAGAAATTTTGTAATAAATGAAATATAGCATTCTACGTTGTTTAATTAAATACCTGTGAAGATGTTTTAAATCAGATGAATCCAATTACAAAAGTCTGGCTTTATTTTAAAGCTTCCGCTGAATGAATTTTTATGTGATTAAAACTGTTAAAATGTTGAGCGCTACGTCATTAATTGGTGACTATAACATTGAACTTTCCGTTTAGATGACTGACTTTTCACCGATGATAGACAGTTTAAAATACAATATAAAACTAAAAATTACTAAAATATAAAAATTTCGTTAAATTCAAAGGTTTTTTTTTTTTTTTTTTTTTTTTTTTTTTTTTTTTTTTTTAAAGCACTGACTAGCGTAGCGGGCGCAGGCTGCTAGTTTTATACAAAATTTCATATTTTCAAAGAAAAGAAAATTAACTCTGATGCGAAGTGAGCTATAAATTTAATTTTTTCCAGAATTTCTTTTTCCCAAACATTATAATATTATTTGTATATATTTGTAAATAAAGATTGGGTGTCACCCCTTAGAGGGTGACACCCGGGGCGGACCGCCCCCTCCACCCCCTCCGCCCCCCGCTAGCTACGCCACTGAGTGTGTGTGTGAAGAGGGGGGGGGACGGTTAAAAGTATTTTATAGAATTTTATGTAGCGGGCTACTGATGACTATTTCTGACCAGTAAACTCTCATGCGTACTGGTCTTTGTGACAAGTAACTTTTTTTTAAATCAATTCTACCACTGGGCTGTGCATAAAAAATGTTAAGGGAAAGGGAAAGCAATGATATTACAAGGTATTTTCTAAAGAGAAAGAGGATTTGCTTTTTCGTATCGTTGCATAATATTTAGGTAATAATACTTGCATTTACCAGTATAGAAAGACAAACTTTTGTCCACTGTTTTCGTTTTATTTATAAATTCTCATTTAAAGCTACCTGGGAAGCAGGCACAAGAAAACTATTATTTCTGCATGCATTATGTAACAACTTATAAATATTAAGCAGATTATTATAATACAGACCACGCATGCAATAACTTTGCCTAATAACAGTATGAAACATTGCGAAACAAAACAGTAACACAAGTTCAACATTAAGAATGAAAAAAAAAATCTTAGAAATGTGTACAAAAACTACATATTATGCCATATATGTAGCCTCTATAATGTAATCCGGAGCACGTTTTTACTAAGACACTGCAAACAAGAAGTAAATACAATGTTTTGATAAATTTCTATGAATAAAGATATAATAATTACAAAACTTTAATACAAGGCAATTAAATAACGAGATATTTACATTGCATTAACAATTTTTACTCTGATTAAATATACTAATTTATTTTATTAAAGCACGAAAGTTTTGTAGCAGCACTGTAACACCAATTATTAATATAGAAATGCATTAAACACATCCTCAATATTACCGCGTGACACGACATTTTAATTTCAAGGTATGATACTGTTATGAATTTTAGTCTGTTAAAAAGAGAAGGGAAATTTATTAAAAGAAAGCATAATTACAATAAAATACTTATATAAAACTTACTTACTTCGTAAAAAAGGCATTTTCAGCAAATTGTTTAGCGAACGGTGGAAGTCTCGTCTCCATCTTATCTTGCAAGGTCACGTGACGAGTCAGCTGCAAAAATCCGCGCGGCAAAAGAGCTGTTTCATTATTGAGTTGAGTTGTTTAGTTTTAAAGCTGTATGAGTGGATTAGAAAGAGAAAAAATCAAACCAAGATGACTGAATCCGTTAAAAATCAACTCATTCACGATCCAATAAATTAGAACTCTTTCTTGAGCAGCCAAATGCACTCTTTCGTTTTAAGAGAGTAGGAGTATTTGATTTAACTTTATCAGATTCTTGAGGATTTAATCCCTCAATTTCATATATATATAAAATAAGTTAATTTAATTACTCAAAAGATGTAGACGCAAAAACTTCTTTCATTAATAGCTAATACAGCTTAGAGGCTACTTTTGGTCTTTGAAAAATTTGTAGTGCATTAAAAAATCTATTAAAATTATAAAAGGCTGCAATCAAGTATGTAAGTGCAGATTTCTTATGAGGGAACAGATCAAGCAACACATTTGTTTATGTACTTTATTTCTCCTAAAGTATATTTAAAATGTTTATTTATTTTTTTAAATACACTTAATAAAGGTACAGCCATGTATTGATAGAACATATTTAAATTAGGAAACTTAAAATAAAATGTCATAGTAATTTTATTAGATGATTAAAAAATCAAATTAAGCCTTTTCTAGTGGTCTCATGGGTCCGGACTTGTCCCATGGCCCCTATCTGGCAAAATTGGTTCATATTTTCAAACGGGATGGGCCTGTCAAATCGGGCCAATAAAAAACATTAAGCGGACAAAATAGCCCGATATAAAAAATTTAAACGGAGCCGATAAAATACGAGTCATTTTCAAATAATATGGCTTTCGCTAGAATAAGCAAAAATGTGCGTCACGAGCCGACGCTTTTTTGACAACATCTTTGAAGAAATGGGGAATATATCCAGTGTAGATATTGATATCGGACAGTTAAATAATGTCTGAGACCGCATTTTTTTTTTTTTTGTTTTTTTTTTTTTTTTAGCAGACCCGTGCCGAGCCGATATCAGGGTTGCATTTTTTTTCTACATAATCGAGCCGGCCGTAATTGGACTTAATTTTCTCAGGGAGATCTGGGCAGGCAATGTTTCTTCAAAAAATATTAATAGCTATAATGAACTTCTGTTAACGGAATTTTTAGAAATATATACCTTTAAATGGTTCTCAAATTCACTGCTCGACGTGAAACTTTCTAACATATTTTCTGACTCATATTTAACTAAAAAAGCATAAAATTAACAGGCCTGACCATTGAAGAAATTCTGAACTGAACAGAATTTTCCATTTTTCATAAATAAATTACTTATCAAAATGTAAAATATTCTTGTCACGTGAATGCAAATTCCTTCCCCGTGCTATTGCTTCCGGAAATTTCATTCGAATGCTTCGACAGCATTTTTTCAAAGATATACTATCTTTATTAAAAATTGGATAACACCACTCGAATATATAGCTCCGGAATACGAATACCTGTCAGTCTTATGTGTTCTGCAAATACATAAATTCAGAAATGTGCCAGAAAGAAGCTCCTTTAGATTTCAGGAAAGCTTTAATAAATAACAGAGAAACATTTTCACAAACCTACTTTTTATTATACAGCTACAAAAGCTATCATGTTTTAATCCACCCTTTACTTTTTTATTGTAAACAACATTAATTTTTTAGGCCTGTAAAATCATCGTAATAAAAAAATATACTGTAAAATTATCTGATAAATATGCATGCAGTATTAAAATTATTATTATTATTATTATTATTTTAATTGAATCGGGTATGATCTACTTCATTTTTGCACAGCCCGGGCCTGGAAATTTCCGCCCCATGCATACCCCTAGCGCTAGCTCTTTCTGTGAATTTATTAACTATTAGATATGCAAATAGGTTTTAAAGATTTTGTTCTCATGATTTAGTCTGTCATATATATATATTGTGTGTGTGCTTAAAAGTATTGGGTTTGACAAGTCAATTGTTATCAAAATACCTAATTTTAAGCACGTAATATATCATCATTATCAACCGTTTTCGATCCACTGCTGGATATGTCTTTCCTTTTGTATATGTTTACAAAACCTGTCTATCGCGTTACATAAAGCATAATCATGCCCTGCATCATTTTTACAATGCTGTCGAAGTTCGTACCTAACTTGAAACCTTTTACAGCTTAGTCATGTCTCTGTTTCTGATTTTTCCTCCTGAAATAATGACAAAAAAAGTAGGATAATGCACTTGGCGGGAGCGAGCCTTTTTTCTCAAACTGTTTACAAAGGACTGAACTGTATGAAAGTAATTCATCATGCCACTCAAACCAGCCATTTACTTTACAGTTCAATTGGTGTTATATTTCATCCCGTTCTTGGGATTGTTTAGGTCTTAATAAGTTGGGGTGGGTCTGCTCTATAATCATAACCAAACTTAGGCCTTTTTTGAATGACTTGAAAAGAAAAAAAATACTTGATTCTTGAAATGACAGGTGTGACTTTGTGACAAGTAATGGAGTGACTTTGTGCATTGCACATGTTATACAATCGCTTATCGATCCTGAAAGTTTTTTTTTTAATGTATTCCCACTTTATTTTAAATCTAATAAAAAAAAATCCTCATTTACACGTGATGAATATTAGAATTTACAAGCATTACTGGTGAAGTTTAGCACTTTCCCATTTTCGATAAATTTCCTAAAAAATATGTATAAATAGTAATAGTATGATTTTTCATTGAGGTGTGCCATGAGAATCTCAAAGATTTAAGAAAGAAAATAATATCATAAACTATGACTTTTAATCCCAGTATCAAAGAATTATTTTAATTTATCATTCGAAAAAAAATGTAATTTAACAAATTACAATGATTATTTGGAAAATGATATTTTCAAAGACTAAAAATTTAAAGACTTATAAAGGAATTCCATATTTAAATTAATAATAATAATAATAAACATAATTTTTAGAATGATCATAACGAGTCATAACGAATAGATGCTGTGTATTAAAAATTGTTTGTTGTCTGGAAAAGGATATTCATTAGGGGTTTGATTGTGGAAGGGGGGAGGTTTGGAAGAATTTTACCTATAGATTCTTTCAAACCATTACATAAATAGACTAAGTATAAGGGCAACGGTTTCTGAAATTTTACGAAATTTTTTTCCAAGAGTAGCTTTTGAAATGTGAGAAAGAGGGAGTGTATGAATTAACCTCTTAATTAAAACTTTACGTATAGAAGTTTTAAAGGGATTCATATTAGGACAAACATATAAAAAATTATTGAAAAAGTGTAAATTTCTAATTGGATTTAAATTTACAAGGATGATTAAAACACCTTGTATTTCAAAGATGATTAAAATAGTTACAAAAAATATGAATAAAATTTTTTAAGAGCTCGGACAATTGTATTTAAAGAACAGACAGCAAAAATTTAAATGTTTTTCCGGATTTCCTTATTTTGTAATAAATTTAGGCTCTAAATTTGTTGATTATTAATATTCCAGGGGACAAGGGGAGAAAAGTGTCAATTTAAGAACTGGATACTTTCTGACACATTTACTGATTAATTTATAAATGTCATGAAATATTGAGGAATGACAATTGAAATTTTTTTTCCTATTCGAATAGGTGTCTTTAAAGTTTTGATAAATAAATTGGATCTTGAGTTATAAGCGGTTGTTTTCTGATGATGAGATTTACTGGGTTGTCGCATAAAGAAATTTGATTGAAAACGCGAAATTTTTTACATAATTTTTCAAACGATCATCTGCTCCCAGTGGAAAAAAGGAAAAGAATATTCAATTTACAGTTTCTAAATAGGATAAAAAAAATTCTACTTTTTCGCATGTGATACTATCTTAAAATATTTTCTAATAAACTTATGTCAAGGAAAATCTGTATTACAAAATTCTTGATTACAATCAAATAGATAACTTTTTATTAATTTGGAAAAATGCTTTCATTTTAAAATTAATAAAGATAAGTAATAAAATAAAAGTTTCACTTCAAAAGCTTATTCATTTAAAAATAAAATAAAAAGTTCATTAAATTATTTCTTATCGTCAAACTAATTTTGACGAACAATAAATTCTGAAAACTTGATTGTTGATTGGTGAATATAGCTGAGTTTCTTTTAAAAAGTGAGCTTTTTCTTTCGTTAAAATTAAATCTAGTAAATTAATACGACAAAGAAATAATAATTTAAAAATAAAATCTGAATCGAAGCTATGAATTTAAGCTGTAATTCAAAGTAATTTTTAGGATACAGTCAGTTTCTTTCTTTCTTTTCTTTTTTTTTTTTTTTTTTCTGGAGGAGGGACGGAGTTGACTGCAATGATATCAGAAAAGAAAATGAAAAAAAAAAAATGACCCTAGTTTATCAAAATGATATCAGCAATCCTTTGCGTTAAATTCATTCTTCAATATATAATTTAAAAAAACAAATTAAATCTGAGAGTAAATAATAATAATAATGACTATTCAATTGCAAGTAATTTTAATAATTATTTCTACAAGTAGCATGACATTTGCAGGTTACTCTAAAAATGTGTTAGAAACTTCCAAGTTGTTGATCGAAAGAATTTTATAAAGTCGACTTCCATAACAGATAAATTTATATTCTAAATTTTATACTAAAGCATCTTTGGGAAAAAAAAACATTTTATTTAAACTGCGTGTTGCCAAAATTGTATTTTTGGGGCCAAATTTCAAAATTGTTCTAATTTTATAGATAAAGAGAGAAAGTTTTAAGCAATATGTAGCAATGACTTTCCTTTAATGCATGATTTATTTTATTGACACCATTTTATAAAATGTTTGCTTTTATAGGGGGGAAAAAAAAGAAAGAAAGAAAGAAAAACAATATTTGATTTATTAGAATCTAAATTAGCATATTCCAAGTAAGCAATTTTCGCATATTCAAAGATAGAAATATGTTTCAAAAAGTAGTCAGGTAGAATTTTATTACAAATCACAAAATTAAACATTATATTATAAAAGAAGTATGATGCACAAATGCAGTTTTTTTACATCAAAACTGGTCAAAAAATTATTTGTAAAATAACAGAAACCTTTTTTTTTTTTTTTTTTTTTTTTTTTTTTTTAATTGGAAATTATACTAAATGTAGATACCACCGACCTAGACTTTAGATATCTAGATTAAGACACCATTTTATAAAAGATATTTGCTTTTATAGAATAATAATTTAAAAAAAGAAAGAAAGAAAGAAAGAAAGAAAGAAAGAAAGAAAAATATTTGATTTGTTGGCATCTAAATTAGCATATTCGAAATAACCAAGTTTCGCACATTCAAAGATAGAAATATGTTTCAAAAAGTAGTCAAGTATAATTTTATTACAAGTCTCAAACTATATATTGCACTATAACAGAAGTATGATGCAGTTTTTTAACATCAAACCTGATCAAAAAATTATTTGTGAAATAAAAGAAAAATGAATTCTTTTTAAAAACAGGAAATTATACCAAATTAAATATAAATATTTAACATATAATAATAATAATGATAGTAATTTTATTTATCCGTATTTTAAACAAAAAAAAAATCAAACTTTACTTATTTATTTTGTAAAAGAAAATACTCTCAAAGTTTTCTTTTTAAATCAATTCTTCAATGCGAAAGCGCTTAAAATAACCGTCATGGGACAATAATCGCTAGGAAATAAAGATGCAATTAATTCATCGATAAAGGAAAAAGAAAACAGTTCACTTGTAATTAGTTGGTTGCTAGTGTAATGTTTTTTCTTTCAAAAATAAGTATGTAAATATGACAACAAAATATTCCGTTGTTGAACTTTATTTATTTTTTTAGGACCGCACTCAATTTAAATGTGCCTGTGATATTAAAAATATTCGCGATCACTTTTGAATTTAGATGTTATATTTCCTTGGCGGGATTTTGAAAATCGGGTGGGATAGGGCGTGAGGGCAAATTTTTATTGTAGAAAATGTGCAATTTCCATTTTGCTTCTTTAACTTTGAATTATTTTAATTTTCTAAATATCTATCATCTGATCCAAATAACATTGAATCTCTTTCTTATTGTGTTCCTGCTTTACCTGACTTCTTGTCATTTTGAATTAAGTGTAATTAAATAACTTAATAACAGCCCTGATACTTAATAATAAAACAAAAGTACTGATATCATACTCTTTTCAAATAAAAAGCTTTAGAAGAAAAAATAATAATAACATCCCCTCAATAGAATCCTTTTAACTGCAAAAAGAAGTAAATGTAAGCCACATGTGAATATTCCATCACTGTCATCCAAACAAAGTAATCGGCAAAGATAGAGAAACACCCCTCAAGATAGGGTGAAACCCATCTCTTTCACTTCCTTACACCCCTAAATTCTCCGTACCCGGCCGTATGCGCCTGTGATCGGCGTTCAATGACAGGGCCGTATCGGGCCGACTTAGGTGTTAAAGGGTTAATGAGATGCAAAAAATAACGGTAAAAAATAGTTGTTCGTTACTCTAAAGTCTAAAGCGCCCTCTATCGTCATTTTTTGAAATTTATCTTTATAATTTATTTTCAAGACAGTACTGACATAAAGAATAATTTTAGTGAAAACCGCAAAAGAATCGACCAATTTTTCTGTTTTTCATAATCATTTGAATTTTTGGACCCTAAACTTTAATTCGCCTATCTCCTTCGGAAGACTTTGGGACCCTTGGTTTCCTATTTAAATATTGTTTGTCTTGATGTGTACTATCACAAGTTTGGACCATGTATTTAGAAACACCCTGTATATATATATATATATATATATATATATATATATATATATATATATATATATATATATATATATATATACATATATATATATATTTACAGTTGTATGTATTAAGGAAATTTTATTTTAATCAAAAAAGTTTTACATGAATCTATCTTTAGAAAATAAAGTAATAATAAATCATTTGTCTCCTGCAGTCTCTTTGTGAAAGCAGTCACTTCGGGAACTAAGATAAGGAAAGATATTTAGCTTGTGTTTCGTGTCATCATTATGGGTTATTCAATAGTTGGGAGAACCTCTCTCTGTTTAACGTTTAAATATAGGATCGAGGGCTCATATTATAGACTAAAATAATTAATCAAATTCACACTGATGCCATAATACATAGTGCGATAAATAAATCCATAATATTTATACATGCATTATTGTTCTTGGAAAAATAAATGAGAAAAAAAATCGGTGTTAACATCCTTGTCCTAGTTTGAATAAAATTTTGGAGCTCAATTGTTTCCTCTGTAAGATGATGAAACAATATTTCGAGCTCCTGTTGGAGCATAGTTCCAATAGTTGAAGCGAGGTTTAAATAAGTAAGGCGGTCTGGTGTAATAACGCCAGGCGGGGTAATAAAGCTAAGTGCTAATATTATGCATAATTATGAAATAATCTGGTAAATGACACCCATGCGCTCTGCGCAGAAGGGTTTTGAGTCATATAAATCGCAAAGAACAGCTTCAAGTTAATTTGTTTCATTTTTAGGTCTTATTGTTTTTACAAGCAACTAAAATTAACGCTTGATCTAAAATTTGCGAGATACGTTTTGTGATGTGAAGACTATTTTTTTTTTTTTTATCCGGAAATATTTTGTTAATTACATAAAGTTGTAGTACTTTTCATGGATTTTCAAAATGTTGTTGAAGATTTTGGATATCTTCTCGAGATAATTTGTAATTTAAAATATACAGAGCAATAACTATAACGCCAATCCTTGGCATTAATACCTCGGTTGATTCTCTACAGTGGCCGAGCTACATCCTAAATACTGATTCCAATAAACACAGTTAAAACTGTGCAATGTTTCTAATAATTCTATTTAAGCGGTCCTTTTTAAGCAAAAAGAAGCTCACGGTCTGATTTTTTTTCCCTCATCCTCCCCCCCCACACACACACACACCACACCTTTATTTTTCTTACACTTTCACAAAAAATTGAACATTTTCAATAGCTTAGAATTCAATTTGTCAATTTTTTAGTTTGTCGAGTTTGTATTTTTAGAATTGGGCAATCTACATGCAATTATTCCATCTTATTTCATAGTTTTGTTTGCATGGCGTTATTACCCATACAGGTGGGTAATAACGCCAAATAACATTGGTCTGGAAATCACGCCATTACATTTTATGAATACATATCTGTTAAATTATTTTTTATATAGATAGTCAATGAGTTGCTGCATTAAATCATATATTTGTTTGAAAAATACAATCTAAAACTAAGCCGTGAAAATTGGTAGAACCTTAACGTGGCGTTATTACCCCTGGGTACCTTAGCTCCAAATGTTGGTACAAGATTTCACTATCCTATGGTGGCAGCTACTGAGTACCAAAATTTGGTTCGACAAAAGCAAAACATTTAACAGTGACTTTACTGTGACTTTTCTCTTGACATTTTTGTGTAATCGTTAGTGATTACATAGAAATGATTAAAAAAAAAAGTTTTATAATTATGGAAATTTACTAGTTTGCATTAAAATTTAAATATAAAATCAATGTAAATAATTTCTTTCCAAGAAGTATAATAGTAATATATTTAAACATACTTTTAACAGTTCAAAAGTGGAATTTTAAAAGTTTTAATTAATTAAATTAATTAATAGAAATTTTGCATTGTTATTGTACACTTTATAAGATTAATAACATATTTCAACAATTATTGTCTGTATAGACTTTTATGTTTAAGAATACATACCAACTTATAATACTTAAAACACAAGAAAACTACTTTTTATATGATACGTGCTTATAAACACGCATGTAATCTTGCATCTAGAACAGAAATAACAGAAATCTAACCAAATGAAAAGCTTAAAGTGGGCGCAGATGGAACACTTTTAATTCTCTAATTTTAATTTTTAATTTAAATAGTTAATTATTCACACAAGAATTTTATTGATTTCTAAAATTTATTAAATTCGTTGGATTCCAAACTTTTTTAGTCAGACGTCGCAATCCAAAACCTTTCTTTTATTTTATAAATGTTATTACTTCCTGAAAAAATACAGCATAGCAGATTTACCTGTTAGGTGATTTACTCCAAAATCTACCCAGCAACAACTGAAACTGTTAAAAATTTTGCTTTAGTTTGAACTAAACTTTGGTGTTCATTAGCTGCCACCATATAAGATGGTGAAATCTCATACCAACATTTGGAGCTTCCAGTTTCAACGTTATTCCAAATATTGGAACTATGTTTCAACAGGAGCCCCAAATATTAGTTCAAGATTTCACCATCTTATATTGGTAGCTATAGAGCACCAACTTTTGTTCAAACTAGGACAAGCCTTTTAATAGTGCAGCCGTGTTCTTAGATTCTAATCCGAAAAAATAAAGTTGGCTATCAGGATCTGCGTATGCCAGTGTATGTCAAATATAAATGAATCTGAAGTTTAAACAAATTCGTGCATTAGTTTCTTAAGTACTGCAATTGTAAAATATTTACTAAAAATTCTGCATAACAACATCACCTGTTGGATACTGTACACCGGAACAACTGACTGGTATCAATTTATATCCAGTACTAGCTGAATCTGATGTTTAATGAAAATCCATGCATTATTTCTTGAGCTACAACTTCTGCAAGATCGTGAAAAATGTAGCATAGCAGGGCAACCTGAATAGAAATTTACACCAAAAACTAAACAACACTAATCTATATAATGGACTAACTGTTTCTGATGGTTCATTAAAATTGATGTGTTAGTTGTTGAATTAGAGCTATCGTGGTAATCGTGAATAATGCAGCATAGCAGCGTCACTTGTTGAACGATTTGAGACAAAAAATAGTCAGAGGCAAATTATATACAAGAATAATTGAATCTAAAGTTTTATGAAAACCATAAATGTTCATTAGTTCTTGCGATAGAGCTACTTGTGATTAAGGCAACATAGCAGGAACATCTGTTGAGCATTGTACACCAAAAACTAATAAAAACCAGTTTATATTAAGATCGAACTGAATTTAAAGTTTTGTGAAATTCCATGTGATAGTTCTTGAGATAAAGTGCCCATTGATATTTTTTTAATATATAGACTCACAGATAAACATTTTCTAAAAACCATTAAATCGTGCTTAGACCTTCTAAAACGTATAAATCTATCGAAAACCGGAAGTCGAATTTTTTCACGAATCCAATACTTTCTGTTTGTAAAGATAGAAGAATGTAGAAATATTGCGAAGCAAAAAAATGTTTTTCAAAATGAAGATTCTGTGAAATTTGATATTGAATCTTGCATTATTACTTCATATTTTAAAATTTTTCAAAGTTTTTTTTTTCAATATGAATTTTTAAAAGTTTTATACTATGAATCAATCAATTGATAAAAATATCTAATAAAACAATGATAGCTTTCACAGTTTTGACATGACAATCTAAACTTTTAAAAAATGCTAAAAAAATGTTTTTAAAATTCTTAGTCTTTTTTCTCAAACTTGAAACTTAAAACGTTCAAAATATATCGTAATGTTTACTAGGTTTCCTTCCTCGTTACTATAGACGCATCTAAATACCTATTTTAATTGAAAGGGGACATTGTTATTTTCTTTTTTTAATTCTGTCGATAACTCAGTATTAAACACTCATAAACTCAATAAAACGCATATTAAAAAAACTCATTGGACAGTAATTTTATTCAACTTAGGACAAAATTATCCGCTCATGGCTACGTTCTTTTTAAAAAACATTCTCAGAACTCATATAAACAAACGCAGACTATAAAAATCATTTCTAAAATTACAAAGCATAAATACGACCAAACATACCGGCCCCCGTTCAATGATTTTCATTCAACCACAATTATAATACACATTACACATGGAATTTTTAAACAAATAATACAACATGCACTAGTAAACAATAAGTAGCAAATTAAAATAAATAACAATTACTTTTCCGCAGGTAATAAACATATTTTTTATATTGGTCTCTTAAAAAACCCTCGTTGTGTTTTCACTATTACTACTCTAATGATTCCATCATTACCTGGAAATAACTCTACAATTCTACCTAAAGGCCAATCGCAAATAGCAACATTGTCCTCCTTTATAATTACTAAATCATTTATTTTAACATTTTGCTTTTCAAACATCAAAATTCTGCATTCATTATGTAGTGATCTACACTCATGACATCTAATACTCAAATTAAACTTACTCTAAATGATATATGAATTTATCTCATTTCTCATATTTTATCTCAAAAGAAACAAATCAAAAATACTTTATTTTTGGTATTTAAATGTTAAGAAACTCGACTTTATCAGAATAAAAACCCAAACTTTCAGGACAAAATGGATGTCATTAAAGTAACTCAAATTATGTATATACACTCTCAATATACATTTTGTATGAATATTACTCTGATAACACATAATATATTCAATTCAAACAGAAATTAGCTCAATTTTACATATGTACACGCAAAATAACTATGTACCAACTATATAAGTGTCAAAATATCTTATAATACATACTGCATTAAAAATATATAAAAACTTTTTATAATATTTAAAACATAAAATAAGCAACAATTATAATTGTTTCTCTATATATTATACGACCATTTAAAGGCCAAAAATTCTATCTTAACATAAAAAGTAAAACTTGTATATTTAAATTAAATATCGTTTATGAAAGTAATCAACTATCATTTGAGAAAGTTTACTTTTATTATATAGTAAAATTAAAATTTTTTTGTTGGAATTTAAGTTACTGTTTGCTAACCTACCTCCTACTCTAAGAAGAACTGTATTATCAAGAAATGTGTGAAAGTTTCTTATCTGATTACTATTATTTACCTTACCCGATCTTTGCAAGGTTTTTATGTCCTGGTCAAAAAATTCTAGTTGAACACTTTTTAATAAAAATCTTTCTGCATTGTTAATCTCTTTGTTGTTTAAAGGACCCTCTTTTCCTTCTTTTTTACTATTATTAAGAAACCTGAAAAAAGATCCTAAAATACAAATTATCTTACAATAGTTATTACTTAAATCAATTATATCATGCACAAAGGTATTATTAGAAACTGTGAAAAAAGACTTGTTTTTAAAATCATTAATTTTAAAATTTTTCAGTTCTTTTGAAAAGTCATTAGAATTAACTGTTTCTGACGTAACATTTAGTTTAACTTTCCAAAATACATCACAATCACTTATCTCGGGTGTAATATTTTGAGCATTAAAAGGCATTTTTCTGCTCCTCTTCTAAAACATATCTATACAGTATATTCACAGTTATAAAATGAGAAAACTGGCAACAATGCGAATAGTTGGATGTTAGACTAGGGGTTGGAATCATAAAGTAAGAAAGATGAAACAGATGATTTATTTTCTTTTCTAAATACTGAAATGAGCATAACAGAAAATCTCCCTGGGAGCATAATATGCCGCATTTTGGACAACAATGGTGTAGACATACGTTTCTCCAAACATACATATCATAGAACGTACGATACTTTATTTCACATGAATTTGTGGACAGATAATGTTGAGACACATAATTTGTACAATGAACAGATTTGTCATCAAAGGTATCCTCAGCTTCGCAAATTTGTTGTAATCTGTTATCATAACATAAGCAAGGAATTTCTTTTTCAAAACAAGACCAAGGAAATCTGGGAAGCTGCAGTTCTTCAATAGAAGAAATACATGCTGGAGATAACTTAATCTCTTCTTCAGATACATTTTCTTCTGGTGTACTGGGACGTTCTATACAGTTGGTCTTTAATAATACATCTGAAGGTCTTTTTATGTATTCATTTGGTAGAAGTTTTATTTCACAAATTTGAAGTTGGAAGCCACTCTTGCACAATTCATAAGCACTATGTTGATTCTGTATAGAAATAACTCTGTTTTGGAAATTACCTCTTGAAAAGTTACCTGTTGATAAAATTTGTTTTGGAAATGATTTCAGAGCTGTATTTTTCTTTAAGGGATCTCTAAACATGAATGTCTTAAGAGAAGGATTTCGTTTCTTCTAAGAATCCAAAGAAGAATTTTTTGCAGCAGCAAAGTATTTCACAATTGTTTTTGAAGCTACAGTACGACGTTTTGTTTTAGAAACACTATTTAACTGTATTGTTTCATTACTGATTGTATTTTCACAACTAAAGTCTGTCATTCGTTTCAAAAGATTAAAGATTTTAAGATTAAAGATTTTAAGCCTTTCTTTAAAACCATGTTTTTTGCTTTAATAACACTTTCCTCCTTCTCAAACATTTCATTCAGTAGCTAAAAATTTTTAACTGGTTCGTTACCTTCGACCATGTGGCCAAACTGTTGATATTCTTTTAAAATCTTTATCGGAATATAATCTTAAATACTTGGGATCCCTTGCTAGGCGATTCCATAAAGAATTCAATTTTTTAATTGCTATTTGTTTAGAACTTCCTAATGTAGTTGGATCTTCTTTTATCAGCATTTTAACAACGTATCTACCGCTTTTTCTCGTGTATAGTTTTCTATGAAATGTGTCAAACAAATTAAACTCTCTTTACTTTTTGGTTTTTCTATCTCGATATTTTCTATTTCCCAGAATTTTAGAAGTGTTTTATCTAGGTTAGTGTCTTTCATTACTAACCCACAATGAAATTTATTTTCATTCTCTGCTGGAAAACTTCGAGATACTACAAAACCGAAAACTGTGTCTTGTAGAATAAGATCACAATTCTTAATACGAATCTGTCCCGGTTTTAAAAATTCATAAAAAAAATTCTGCTCCAAGAAGCATATCTACATGTTCTGGGATATTAAATCTCTCATCCGCTAATATTGCAGTAGGGAAATCCTGTGCTGAAATTTCAGCTGGACGTGAAGGGGTTTGTAGTTATTTTTAGAACTACCAAGAAATCTAAAATTTTTTACAAAATTTTCATCTCTATTGCTTATTGATGCAGGTGGCATCATTCAGACCTGACACTAAAACATTTGTTCTCTCTTTTTTCAAATTCATCATGTCTATTAAATGGCAGGATAGAAAATTAGGCTCCCTGCCTACATCTAACAAACACTTTACTCTATGTTTACATCCCGATTCATCAATTAGAAACACATATAATAGTTGAAAGTAAACTTTTTTCTTTTTATTCGAATAGTTACTAATAAAAGTTTTCTGAACGAACTCTTCGGCATTAGCGTTCAACATTGATATGCCATAATTTTCTGGTCTAGAATTTTAACATTCTGTTACATTTACCTTGTGTATTATGTTCTGGTGAAACATATTCTTTCACATACGTATTGTTATTTGTTTCGGGAAACTGAATAGTTTTATGATGTCGTCTTTTGCAGAAACAAGTGTTCTTTGATGTGCAGTTGGCTAGTGAGTGTAAATTTTAACAATTGAAGCATAACTTGTTACATTTTATTCCGTTTACTCTTTCATTAACAGATAAATTTAAATAATCTGGACAGTTTGAAGTATGGTACTGTTCGTGGCACAGAATACAGTTTAATGTTTTAACATCAGTTAAAAATACTCTATTTACAGTTTTGGAATTATACTTTCGATTAACATTAAATTCTCAGTAAGAGATTTTTTGTGTGATGTGAAATATAAATTAATCTCTCGTCCTAATTCTTCTGGTAAAAACAATTTATCTCCTTCTCTCACACTAATGTGAGAAGCATTCTCCTTATCTAATGTTTCATATAATTTATCCGACGCAATCAATTGTTTTAGGCTCTCAAAATAGGAGACATTTCTTAAATTTAGATAATAATTCCAATTGGTCATCAGTCGTGAGGAGAATTGTACATGTGTCTCATTTGGTAGTTTAAAAGTTTTTCTAAATTGTTCCAAGCAAAAATGAAGTGTTGGTTGAAATTTTTTTAAGACTAATTCTTTTATTTTTTTCATAATTCTCAATATCTGTATCGTGTAAATAAAATATAATGTTAGACGCTTTGTCACCTAATAAATTTAACAGAATTTCTGCTTTATTTTGTTCCGAAACACTTTTAGTTTTGAAAGCTCGTCCTAAAGAAGAAAAGAAAAAACCCCATCCTTTAGGTCTATTTGGAATTTTTACAATCAAAGTTTTAATACTTTTTATTAATTGAATTAACGATTCCAATTTTACTGCACTTTCAGTAATAATAGATTTTGTTTCAGATTTAATTTTAGCTAGTTCCAATTCATTTTCTGATCGTTCAAGTTTAAATTTTTCAATATTAAATTGCCTTTGCTCTTAATGTTTATGATTTTTAATTATGGTATTAGCTATTATTTCAACAAAAGCCAATTTATTTTTATATATTTCGCTATTTTCAATAATATCGTTTAAATCAGCAATTGTCATTTTATAATTAATATTTAGATTTATTTCAGCAGCTATTTCCCTTAAATCCACCTTCTTAGCCCCTTTAAACATTGTTTTAAATGTATATATAACAGCACAGATAAGAAAAATCACATTCACTTACTTTAAAATAATCTTCGCATATTCAATTTCTCATTTCATAAATCATCTAAATTTTACTGCCCGGAACTATATCGTCTTTTCTTGAATTCGTATAATTCAGAAAGTTGCGCGTTGCACTTAACTATAGCTGATCCTTCGTGGTCAGCGGACCAAAATTTAGGTTGATAACTCAGTATTAAACGCTCATAAACTCATTAAAAGACATATTTATTTAAAAAACTCATTGGACTGCAATTTTATTCAAATTCCATACTAAAAAAATCCGTGCGCCTCTGTCTGTCTGTCTGTCTGTCTGCTTGAAGCCGATTACAGTTCGCAACGCGGGCGAGTTGGAAGTCGCGAGAGGTGTCTTTCGATTCGAAAAATTCCGGGAAAGTCATTTCGGGCATTTTCGAGACCGTGGGACCAAAATTAAAAAAGTTATGAATTAAAAACCGGTCGGGAATCGGAACGGAAAACGTCTAATTTCCCAAACGGAGCTCTGAGGTAGAACACTGCGCCACCTTGCGGTGAACGACCTGAACTTTTCCCTTTTGGCTAAAAGAAGAAGCAGCCGAAAACCTCTTTTTTCTCCCGGGAAAACGACTTTTTCTTTCGTTTCGGTTCTTTGAAAAAGAACTAATTGGTAAAAAATGTTAAACACGGTTTATTTTCATACTTTTTCTTTTTGGTAGCATACACGAATATTGTGTAACCTAAGATTTACGCGATTAATACTAATTTTTGTTAGTACAAACGGAAAACGAGCTGCCAAAATTATTTGTTAGTTATGTTGTTTGTGATATTAATGAAATTACTTATTTTTTTTAATAGCAGTCTTTTGCAGTTTTTAATACCGAAACTTTTTTTGAGCGTCTGCTTCTGATGAACCAAAAAATACGAGTAAATGTCTTATGGGCGCGCAGCGCCAACCGTGCAAAACCAAATATTTTTAACGGGACGATGGCGACCATGGCGCGTAGCGCCGGTGGGTGGTAGGCCGGTGGGCCGCCTTTGCACGGTGGGCGCGTAGCGCCCACTGTGCGAAATCACATATTTTTAACGGGATAATGGGCGCATAACAACCATAGCTCTTTATTTTACTTTTTTTGTGATTGAGGATTCGAACTCCAAGACTTGCTTATTAAATGAATTTTTTTGCTTATTATATACTGCTTAATATCGAGGTTCGTTCGGAAAAAGTGGCCCAGCTAGCGGGCGTAGCTCGCTAGTAGGCACAAATTAGCCGCTCATGGCTTCGTTCTTTTTAAAAAACACTCCCAGAATTCATATAAAAAAACGCAGACTATAAAAATCATTGTCAAAATTACAAAGCATAAATACGACCGAACACATTCATCAAGATAAACAACAGCAATGAATTTTAAGAAATAAGGAATAAATCCCTCGTGAAAATATATATTCTATTTGAATTGTTTCGTTTACATTATTATTTAGACTTTTTAAATGTGACTTAATTTTCCTTTTTGATGCTTATACAATAATATAATTGAAATATTTTTTTTAATTTCTTTTCAATATTCATGTGAAAATACAGTTTTAGAAATGTAGTAATAATATCTGTTATAATATGCTATTTTTAATCCTCTAGCGGTCTTGCAAAAGGATAAAATTGGAATGTTGTGAATGTTGTTTTCTCTGTATTCTGTTTTAAACTCTAAGGAAAATATGATATTTCAACCATCACAAAAAATAAATCAATAAATAAAAATAAAAAATAAAAAAAATAAAAAAATACGCATGTAATCTTTGAGAGATTAATCATTATTCATTGATTTAAAATGTTATTAAATCTATACACTATATTAAATCTATATACTATTTTAAATATTGCTTATATTGCAGTGAAACCTGGATCTTAGTGAATGGAATATCACTTGCCAGAAGGCTTTAAATTTGCAAAAAAGTTTTTTTTTTTTTTATGTGAAACAAATCTCTGTTAAATAAATTTTTCCTTGAATAAGCTCTAAAAATAAAAGTTTCACCAGAAAACACAAAATTAGGATACTTATATAATTGATATTAAAATTTCTCGAAAAAATGTTTTACAAAAAAAAAGAGAGAAAAAGGTAATTGTTATTATTTATTATTTAGTGGCAGTTTTATTTTTTTCAAAACTGTTTTGCATTACAAAGTTTCAAAATATTTGTTGTTTCGAAGCCGATAGATAAATCTTTTGCTACTTCTTTCGTAATTAAAAATCTTTTACCTTATAAACAAAGAATAAAATAAATTTTTGCATAATAACGAAGATTAATTGTTTCTAAATTTTATTTCGACACGACATAATTAATTTTTTACTACTTTCATGAAAGAAATATTTATTTCTATTTATTTTTATAACTGTACAAGAATTTTGCAACATGCTTTTTTAAAACTGTACTTGATAATTTTAAAACAATGTTTTCAATCATAAATCATTTTTTATTTAGAATTTCGTAAAGTAGATTAAAATGAAATATGTTGTTTTCTGAACATATATATATATATATGTGTGTGCGTGTGTGTATGTACACGAGGGAGGATTAAAAAATACTAATACTGTCTAATGTGTTAGAAAGACTTTTTTAATGAACATTAATCAGTAGAATTTACTATAGGTCTAAGCTTGAACTATCCTCTACTCAAAACTACCACGTCACCACGTTTTTGCACACATTTGCGCCATCAGATAACTCAGTCATCAAAACAATTTTGTTATATTTCAGGGTTTTGCTCCTTGATCAACTTTTAAGGATTGTTTTTACTTGCGAAGAGCCAGGAGAGACAATGCATCTGCAAGATTGTGAACTTTTATGCGTCTCTCACTGGAATTAATTAATCAGAACGTTCATTTGATGTTGGCTGGCTGCTTCTCGATTTAACTGTAATTTCCATTTCTTCGTTTTTAAACTTTTTCTATAAACACCACATATTGCTGATATCCATTACAATTCCATATAAATATTCTTCAAATGATTATGAATTTTTCTTCGTGCATAAACTTTTTTATTGGAAATTCAATAATTACTCTATCTTTTAACTTCAGGACCTTGGTTCTAATAATTCAATCTATAGTGGAAAATAATTTATATGTAGTGATACGTTTCCTGTTTATCTTCATACATAGATTGTCCCAGTAACTGTGAAAAAAAAAGTAATTGAGAAATCAGTTTTTTATGCTTTCTCGCATAGTGTGACTATTTATTTTTTTATTTTTAAATATAAATTGACTGAAATATAACTATCGTTAAAATGTATGACTACGCGTTTTTCAAAATCACACTCATTTAAAAATGAATCATATACATAAAAAAAAAAAAAAAAACTGGTCGGATATGGCAAGCCGAAAACTTTCTGCTATCTCATGCATGCTAATACTTCCAGAAAAATGAAACATAGCAGCGTCACCGATTAAGTGCAACAAAATCTAATCTCAAACAAATTATTTCAAGTTCTAACTGAAACTGAAATTTGATTAAAATCCATGTATTATTATTTGTAATAAAATCATCGCAGACATCGTAAAATAAATCGAATAGAAATGTCATCTGTTGAATGGTTTAGTCCAAAAATTAAAAAAAAAATACTAATTTATATGAGGAACATACTGAATTTGAAGTTTTAGGAATATTCATGCATTTGATCCTGAGATAGAGGCTATTGCGATAATAATGAATTATACCGCATATCAGTGCCACCTTTTGGGCGATTTACACCAAAACGTAACCAGAAGCATGTTATATCAAGGACTAACGAAAACTAAAGTTTTATGAAAATCCGCTTATTACTTCTTTTGCTATTTCTTCATATATTGCTTTAGATATTCTATATATAGATTGCTATTTAGATTCTTTAGCTTATTACTTATTTAGATTCTATTGTGAAAATCGGGGAAAAAGCAGCACAGCAGAGCCACCTGTACGGCAATATGCACTAAAAATTAATCAGATCCAGTATATAATAAGTTCTAACTGAATCTAAAGTTTTGTAAAATTTCGCGCATTAGTTCGTGACATAGCATACCCACAAATGTCATGCCACTACATACTGACAGACAGACATTTTGTAAAAACACGTTTTTTGGGAATTCTTACCCCTTAAACGTGTAAATCCATCGAAAATTATTCATAAATAAAATACAAAAAAAAAAAGAGAGAGAGAGAGAGAGAGAGAGACAGATATAGATTACTACACATAACTATACAAAATTAAAATATCGGTATTAAAAAAAAAAAAAAAAAAAAAAAAAAAGATTTTTAATGTATCTCTAATATCTTTTCAAAATGAAAGATAAGTGCATAATAGATTTAAAACTTTGCGATAGTGATTTGAATAAGAAAGAATCCTTAAGGTGTCATTCCAATGACACAAAACAGTCCAAAAAACATGAAAAAATCCATTTTACAGAAAGTGCTGATGAAAAGACTAAGTTTTTAGAAGTCACCACCTTGAACATTTCGGAAGTCCTGATGCATGAAATCATAATGAATCGAAAGCGACATATTAGAATCAAAAAACTAACTTAAGTATTAATCTAAACTTGAAAGATAAATGAAAACACTTTTTCATTGCATAGGGTTAAAGCTATGTTTACTATGCTATATGTTTCATAGAATTTGCACTTCAAAATGGATAACCCAATCTGACATAAAAATTTGATCGTAAAATTGGGTTTCTTTGTGACACCTAGTTCTGTTTTCGTATTTCAAATCTCCCACTCCATCCAGTATAGCAGGAAAGCATATAGCAGTACCGTATTCTAATACGGTATGCCACACCCTTATGAGCCCACACTACTCATTGAAAAAGATACGGATGATAATGTTAAGTCTATGAGGTTTTTCTTTTCAAATATCTCGCTCAAATTTTAAACTTTTACATGATTTTTTTTTTTTTTTTTTTTTTTTTACATAGTATAGCTGAGGGCGACCTAAAACTGGGCTAGTTTTTATTTTTTCAATTTTGGTTTCGGAATAAAAAAATCATAACATAAAAAAAATCAAAATTGAAAAAGTAAAAACTATGCCGGTTGTACATCGTCCTCAGCTATCCTATGCAAAAAGAAATCATGTAAAAATATTAAAATTTTAGTTAGATGTTTGAAAAGATCGTCCCCATAAACTTAACATTATCATCCGTATCTTTTTTGTGATTAGTATTGCGTTTTAAGTCCTCATTTGTTCTCTCTGGCCGGTTTAAGGTTGCAACTTGCCGTTGCGCCATTGTTTCGAAAGCCGAAAACTTTGTGAGCTGAAACCTAAAATGTATGAGAACAATCTAACATAGGTAAATATTATTTGTTTTTGTGTCAGTAAGAATGTGGAGTAATAGAACGTTTTTCATGTGATACATATATGAGGTATAGCAGCGTTATCAAAATATTCTCAAGAATGTTCATTTAAAAGCAAAATCCTTATTCACAGAAATCTGTTTATTTACTTTTTAATAACTTAGGTAAAAAATATTTTGTGTACCTATGTTTGTTTTTAGAAATCCTATGATTTCTAAAAACATCATAGGATTTAAAACATACTGAAACATGGTATTTTAAAAATATATAGATTTATTTAGTGTACAAAAAAGACGTTGCATCACAGGCTAGCTTTCAAAGAAGATCCTTTGATTATAAGATATTTATGAAACAACGGGGAACTTTTCAAAGTTAAGGGATTCAATGGTCCATTAGAATGTAATAATAATCGTTTGTCTTTCGTAAAGAAAACTAATATATAAGAATTTGACAATTATTCACTATCTATTTACTACTCCTCTTCAGTTATAGGATTTTTTTTGGCATACATCAAAATAAATAAGTTTAAATTTTGTTTTAAACATTATACAAAAATTATAGTTGTTTTTTCTTTGAATACATTGAATTAAAAAAATATATACAGGGTGTCCAGTAAATAAGACCCTGATTTCAAAATTTAATTTCTCTTAAACAAAAATCAATAGAATTATGCGGTAAACTATTTATTTATTAGGTGAACTGTAAAGATGTTATACAGAAGTTTCGAACGGTGAATATTTTTAAAAGACTTTGTTCTGATTGCAAAGAATGCTTAACTTGACATTTTTCTTGATTTAGATTGCTTGAAGTGAACGAATTTCTTCGCATACAATGCCATATTTTAACAATTTTTCGAACTAGATTTTTTGCATTTCAGAAATTACAAAAATTTAGCTGCAAAAATCGTTAAATATGGCACTGTAGTCCGAAAAACGTTTCCTCTGCAAACAATCTAAGACACGAAAATGTCAAATCTAGAATTTTTTGCAATCAGAACCAATCTTTTCAAAATATTCATTGTTCGAAATTTCTGTATAACTTTTTTACAGCTTGCCTTATAAACAGACCGTTTACCGCATAATTCTATAGATCTTTTTTTTATGAGAAATTTAATTTTGAAATCGGGGTCTTACCTTCTGAACACCCTGTTTAGATAACCGCTACATGAATACTCCGAAACTGGCGTGATCTTCATTTCTTAGAAAGATCATTAGAATATTAAATGGTTAAATTTTGTAAAATAGAGTATTTTACTGGTTACGTTTTATGTTTACAAGTGAGCATGTATGATTTTTAATTTCCGTTTAGGGTTTCATTTATTATGTCTTTTAAAACATTTTATCGTTGAATTATTAAATCAAAAATGCTAATTTTTAATTGTAACAATGTCACATAAATGATAGCACCACTACTTTCGTTTTTAATTAAACATTGTCTCTTTATAACGTTTCTATATGTTTATATATTTCTAAACATTTACCAACAGATGCAACCACCAAAAAATGCGAAAAGTAATTTATTTTGAAATAATACATAAAATGCTCAAATTACATTTAAAACCTTTTTTTTAATATTAAAAAGAATATTTTAAATTCCCTTGCAATCATTAGAGCTGTTTGAGAAGCACACTAAAATAATTTTTAAATAATTATAAGAAGAATTTATTTATTTTTATCAAATTAAAAATGTTCAAATCAAATTATTTATAAAATTGAAAATTCAAATATTTTGAAAACGAAAAATTAAAAAAAGTAGCGATAATATAGGGTAACATCCCCAGTAATTGGCACATTAAGAATTTGTCTTTAAACTTGCTTCTGTTTTCATTACCAAGAAATAAAATATTTACTTGCAAATACTTTTAAATCAAGGAGTGTATATCTATGCATCTATTTTGCCCACTAAAAGTAAAAATATTTGAAAAATTATTTTTATAAAAATATATTTATAAAAAGTTGCTGCAATCGCCAGTTTTGGCACTTACACTTTTACACAATTAAAGTAACCCTTTTCAACTAGACAAAACTGTTGTCAATTAAAATTTAAAATATACTATAAATCAGATAATAATAAATTGAAATGTTGTCCTTTCTTATTCCAGAGAAGAAGCATTTGCAACAAAAACGGCTAATTTGATACAAGTCATAATGGTTTCTCTTTCCTAGGCACTATTGTCATCTATTGGCATAAAACAAAGTTATAATCTGTAAAGTAAATGAGCATATAACTGGTATATGGTCTAGCATTTTTAAAAGGCGATATAAATCTTACTTTAGGACATTTTTGTAGGATGTGCCAATCATTGGTGCCTGCCAATTACTGGGGATATTACACTAAATAGAATTTTAAATTTCTAAAAACGAAAAAATAAATAAAATAAATGAAATTTAAAATGTTGAATCATTAATAAATCATTATAGTTTTTTAAACAGAAAGAAAATTGAATTTTAAAATATAATATGAATGTCAATGTTAAAATAATAATAATAATAAACATTAAATCAACATTAAAATACGATATGTTTTTGCATTAAGTCCATCTTAATGCTAAAATTTTCAGTTCTAGCACCGGGGATCGACTTACAAATTTTCTGCTTTCTATCGAGATGCTTTACCTCCAAGCTACGATGTCTGCAAACATAACGTTAAAACTAAGATTTCCTTTTCCAATTGAAATCGCAAAAATGGACGGATGGTATTGAAAAAAAAATGATTTAATTAAAATAATAGACTTTTTCAAAATGTTATGATTTATAGGAGACACAGGAATTTGACACGGTATATTCAGCAGTAAGTACACAAAATTCGAAATCTAAGACGTGTAAATTTTTTGTGTATGGACTCTGTATCACAGATGAAATTCTCAGATGTCCTCAGACAGAGGGTAGAGACGAATAGGGTTTCGTTATTTGAACGAAATCCTTAAAAATAACTTTAACATTTATAAAAAAAATCTTCAGGAAATGTAAATTTGGGTTCATTCTTCGGCAAACAATGAGTCTTTTCTATACATTAATAGTGATTAAACATTTATGATACGCGTGTAGTATCATTCATTAATGTATAGCGTATTTTTATTCTAGAAACAATATTAAAAAAAAAAAAATTCAAAATAAATTTACATTTTTCCTCAATAGAACTTTAGATTTTTTTTTTTTTTTAAATATTAGAGCGAATCACTCGTCTTTAAAATATGAAGGCTATTTATAAATAAAATAAAATAAATATCTTCTTTACGTTTAGTTTTTATAAACATGATAAAATTAAAAAAAAATGATACAGATTATAAATAAGATTTCGATAAGAGCTCAAACAAACAAATATCTCTTTTGTATACACAAATGATGATTAACGATAGACCAAACTTGAAAGAATACGCGGCATTATAAAATATATATGATACAAGCATCAACTTTTTGACTTTCATGGCTTTGCGAACCATTTAGAAGTGGTAATAATCATTTGTCTTTTGGAAACGTAAAGTGATATATAAAGGTTCGATTTTTCCTCCTTTGAATTTAGTAGACATTTTAAGAGAAAGCTCATTTCAGTTTATCTGAAATATATCATAGTAAAACCTTAAGGTTCTGTTTCAGTTTAAAGAATAAAATGTTTATGAAAGAGTGAGCTTTTAAATGAAGTGAAAATTTAATTCTTAAATGCATTTAATATCAAATAAAACAAAAACACATAGAAATATAATATGATTTATATGATACAAATCAGATAAACAGATTTCGAAGCATATTTTAGCAAGCAGATATGTATTTCGTACACCATAGAGTATGACAAAATATATATATATATTATTAGAATAGCTTTGCACTTGAATGGTACTACAAAATTACTACATTATTTACATTCATGTCAACGTATAACTGAATCTGAAATTTGATTAAAATTCGTTTTTAAGTTAGAGCTAATGCAAAATCTTTAAAACAATCTGCATAAAAACACCACATTTTTTATGATATACGCCAAAAACTAATCTGGGCCTCTTTTTTTATCAGGTACTAAATTATTCTGAAATTTGATGAAAATCCATGCACTAGGTCTTGAGATATGACCATTGTAGAAATTGTGAATAATAAAGCATAGCAGCCCCACCTGTTGAGCGATATACATAAAAAATTAATCACATCTGTTTTATTAAAGTGTTAGAAAATCAAAAGTTTTTAAAATTCTGTGCATTACTTCTTGAGATAGAGCTAATGGAAATTATTTAACAAAATCTGCATATGTACACTTAAAAATAATCAGGGTTATTTTTTTTTTATCAGGTACTAACTTTATCTGAAGTTGGATAAAAATCCATGCATTAGTTTTTAAGATAGAGCTATTGCGATAATAACGAATAATGCACTATTGCAACACCTCCTGCTCATCGATTTGCACCAATATATAATATGCACCATGTTATATCATTACTATCTGAATATAAAGATTTATGGAAATCCATGCACTACCTTTTGAGATATGGATATTGTGGTAATTGTAAATAATGCAGCATGGAAGCGCCACCTGTTAAACGATGCACAATAGAAACTAATCAAATGTAGTTTATATTGAAGTCTCATAGAATATAGTTTTATCAAATTCCATGCATTAGTTTTTGAGATAGAGTTATTGAAATGATCACGAAAAATGCACAAAAGCAGCACCAATTGTTGAGCGATTCACAGCAAATTGCAATCAGTTATCAGTACTAAGGTATTGAGCGATTTTCATTAAAACGTAATCAGCACCTTATATCAAGTAATAACTACATCAAAATTTTATGAAAATCCATGCACTATTTCTTGAGATATGGATATTCATGAAATTGTGAATAATGCAACATTTCAGCGCCACCTGTTGAGAGATATACACCAAATACTAATCACATATAGTTTATATTACGATCTTAGAAAATCAAAAGTTTTGTGAAATTCCGTGCATTAGTTCTTGAGATAGAGCTAATGCAATATCGTAAAAAATTTTATAGAACAACGCCACATCTTTTGTGATGTACACCAATTAACTTAATTTGACGTTTGATGAAAATCGATGCATTAATTGTTTAGATATTTTTATTGCGAAACCGTGTAAAAGGCAGCATAGCAGTATCATATGTTGGGCGATTTGCCCCAATAACTAAATAACAGTAATCTATATCGTTTACTAACTGAATCTAAAGTTTTAGAAAATTTCATGTCGATATAATTTAGTTCTTGAGGTAGACTTATTGCAATAACCACGAATAATGCACCATTGCAGTTCCACTTGCTGGATGGTTTGATCTAAAACGTAATCAGAACTATATTATATCAAGTACTAACTAAATCAAAAGTTTTATGAAAATCCATGCAGTAGTTCTTGAGATATTGGTATTAAGTAAATCGTGAATAATGCAGCATAGCAGCTCCACCTGTTGAACGATATACACCAAAAAGTAATCACATCTAGTTTATATTAAGGCCTAACAAAATCCAAAGTTTTGTGAAGTACCGTGCATTAGTTCTTGAGATAGATCGCCAACAAACAGAGAGACTGACAAATAGACTCACAGACTCATAGACAAATATTTTTTTTTTTTTTTTTTTAATATGGTTTTCGGGTTCTCTCACCTCTAAAACGTGTAAATCCGTCAAAAACCAGCTTTCGCAATTTTTTTACGAATCCAATACTATTTTCTTGTTACAATAGAAGAAAATAAAAATGGGTGTTCACATTTATGTGACCTTTCTTGGAATTAAAATAAAAGTGAATATGTTAATTGTAACAATAAAAGGACTATATCGTTTAAATTTCAACAATTGTCTTCATTTAGTCCGTAGAAAATTCCCTGAAATGCAGAGTGATTTATTCATATAAATTATTTTACTTATAACTTAAAAACAAAGTATAATCTATGCTTTTCGTTTTCAAAAACCTTACAGGATTTAACAGATAGCGATGGAAAATACTGAAAAAAAAATATTTTTTTTTTCTAGGTAAAAGCAAAACATTGAATGATAGTAGAATTTTAGAGGAATAGTATTTCATTATGAAATATTTATGAAGCAACTATTAAACTTTCCTAAACTGAGGGACTTAACATACCAGTGAAATATGGTGATAATCGTTAGTCTATGGAGATTTATAACATATATGTAAACATTTTATTTTTGTTCACTTCCAAGTCACTATTCACCTTTTGGAACAGAATTTCTACAATAACATGAAATGCATTAAAATAAATAAGAAATGGTTTTACTTTTCTTTAAAGTACTATAAAAATATATAATCGTAGTTTGAATAAAAAAATAAGTATAAGAAATAGATTAAAACAAAACAGGTATACATTTATTTGCTTAGAAATATCATTAAATTGCAAGATCGAAAATAAAACACTGGGATTTCGAAACTTTATAGAAAATAGTTTTCTAATTTATGCACATAATTCTTGTATTGAAAGGTAGGATCTGGTAATGCAGATTATTTATTCTTTATTAGCTGACTTAAAAAAAAAAATCAAAAGAAAAATTTTGAAATAGAACATTAATGCACGAAAGAGGACAAAACCCTCAGATTTTTATAACTAGAGTAGCGACTTACCGACTCAGCAAGAACTTTCTCAAGGATATGGTTCATTAAAAGTGAAGAAAAGAAAAGCATGCGAACTATTACAGGTAGTCTTGTCCTGTATTCGCGGTGAATTTATAGTTTTTAGAAAGATCGACCTCCGCTTTATTTCTCCCTATCTGTGTTTGCGGTCTTCAATGAGAATTTCTCCAAGTTTGAGATTGTTCGAGATGGCCGTATTCCATTGCCTCAACGGATATAAGCCACGAGACTTCTTTTAGGAATACATTAATAACATTGTGTACACTAAAATCATTAATGACGTAAGACATTTACAATGTAAAAATCGCAACTGGAATGCTAACTTCCCAGATGCATCTTGGGAAGTGGGTGGAGATAGAATGACGTCTAAACGCCTATGTAACTACTGATGGAACACATATCAGTACTGAAATAGATATAAAATTCCGGACTTTTCTTAATATTTTAATCCTAAAATTATAGTCCTGCGTGTTTCTTTAATTGCGTAATACAAATATGTAATACTTCGCAAAATATAGAAATTTTATTTGTGAGTTCAATAGAAAACTAGTCGGATTAGGTAATCCTAAAACTTTCTTCTATCTGATCTATGTTAATGTTTACGTTCGTTATCACAGTGCCCAAACTAAATGTAAATCTATGCACATTTTGGGAATTCTAAGGTATGAAATTCTGTGCATTAGTTTTCAAGTTATGATAATCGCTATAATAACATAAATCATGCACAATGCAGCATAGAAGCACCACTTGTTGGATAATGTACACTGTGGTGCTTTTATGTATCTCATTTGCAAGAAAAAAAAAGTCAACTTCTAAATGAATCTGAAGTTTCATAAAAATCCGTGCATTTGTTCTTATAACAGGGCTACGGAAAAAATTGTAAAAAATGCAGCATAGCAGTGCGACCCTTTTGACGATCTACACCAAAATTTAAACACCACCAAGTCATATTAAGGAATAACAGAATATCAAGTTTTATGAAAATTCGGGCATTATTTCTAGAGAAAGAGCTACCGCTGAAATCACAAAAAATGCAATATATCAGTGACATTTGTTGACTGATTGTTATCAAAAGATAGAAAACGACAATACATGTCAAGAAAAAAATAAATCTAAAGTTTGAAGAAAATCCGTGGAATAATTCTCGAGATTGACCTATTGCAGAAATCGTGAAAAAATACTGGAAAACTGCGTCATCTGTTGACTGACTTATACTAAAACGCAGAAAATGCTAATTCATGGACTAACCGAATCTAAAAATTGACGAAAATCTGCCCATTAATTCTTGGGATAGAGCTATTGCGGAAATCGTGATAAATGCTGCATTGCAGCCATGCCTGTGGAGCAATTTACACCAAAATAAAGAGAACATCAATTCATGCCATGGCTTAACTTAGTGTTTCATGAAAATTCGTACGCTTGTTCTTGATATAGAGATACTGAGGAAATCGTGAAAAATGCTGCATAACAGTGCCATCTGTTGAGCGATTCATAAAAAAATAATCAGCACCAATTTATATCAGGGACTAATTGAATATAAATTTTATTAAGTTCTATGCATTAGTACTAGAGTTACAGAGCTCACCAAATTTGCGTCACATAATAATAGACAGACTGACACACAGACAGATATTTTATAAAACAGGTTTTTTGGTCTCTATGACCCTTAAAACGATTAAATCCGTCAAAAACCGTAAGTCGTAATTTTTTACAAATGCAATACTTTCTTTATGTTAAGATAAAAGAAAGTAAAAACCATCGGTATGTTTCATATTATAAATAATTTACTTTCATAAGATATTCTTTAGTAATACATATTTCAATGACATTTCCACATTTTTTCTTAAGTATAGTTGCAAAAAATGTTTTAAAATATAGATTGATTAATTAAAATCTAAAACTTGATGATTAGTTATACATTTAAAAAAGAAGTACATCGTTTACATTTCTTTTTTAAAAATATAATTTTAAAAAGATACAAATCATAAATACTAATTCGAAAATAACTCAGACAAACATATATTTCTTCTATATACAAAAATGGTTATTAACGATAAAATAATTTAAAAAAGAAAAACTGGCATTATAAAATATACATGATAAAAGCATCAACTTTTCGACTTTCATGGCTTTACGGACCATTTAGATGAAGTAATAACCATTTGTTTCTTGGAACCTTAAAATGTTGCATAAAGGTTTTCTATTTCTTCATTTGAATTTAGTGGACTTTATCCGGAATACATTATTTCATTTCATCTAAAATAAATCATAATAAAAATGATAAGGGTTTATTTCCCTTTCTAAAATACGTTTATTAAAAATGCGCGTTGGCTTTTAAAAGTAGTCAAAATTTAAATTGAAAATGCATAAGTAAACATTTCAACAATATGCGAGTAATTTTTTTTTATTATTGTACAACATATTTTATTACTGTAGAATGAAAATAATAAAAAATAAATAAATCTCAAAGTATAATGATTATTTTTCCTTAATAGATTTTTTTAATAGAGAGATTTATTCATATTTAAAATTTGAAGCTTATTTAAAAATAGAAAAAAAGAACTAAAGCGTATACGATTAGCTTTTATAAACATGATCAAAATAGAAAGAAAAAGATACAGATGATAAATAAGATTTCAAAAAGTACTCAAGCAAAGAGATATCTTCTTTGTATACACAAATGCTGATTAACGATAGACAAAACTTAAAAGAAGACCTTGCATTATAGAATATTATATGATACAAGAATCAACTTTTCGACTTTCATGACTTTCCGGATCATTTAGATGAGGTAATAACCGTTTGTCTCTCGGAAACCTAAAGTATGCATAAAGGTGTAAATAAAGGTTTGTTATTTTTTCGTCTTTTGAATGTAGATTTTATCCAGGAGAGTTTATTTCAGTCGAATGGAAATATATTATGAAATAAATAGTAAAGATTTGTTTGCGTTTAAAGAATATAACGTTTGAGAAATAATTCTTCAGATTTTTAAAATCACAAGATTTTAAAAACTTCAATTTTTTATAAACATTTTGATAAACGATTTATACAAGGTTATTATGAATGTTGGACTCATTTACAATTTTTTTTAAAGTTCATATCCAAAAAGAAATATCTTTATACCGATTAAAAGAGGAAGTTTCAAAGTTTTTTTAAAATATATTATAAATGTTCTACGTCTCCACAGTTAGCTGCACAGCAAACATCTACGTAATAGCCAAACTCGTCCCACACACCTCGTGCTCCACAGTAGCCATCTCACTCACTACTGACAGTGAAACGAAATCGGGTTCCCGTTGCCGTGCAACCTTTACCGGCTGCTTTTGATACTATCACCGTATACTCAGTAACCCGTGTAACCTCAGTAATTCAGTAGAAAGCCGTGCACTCAGTAACAGCAGATACGCTTTCTGGTGTGACAGACGAGTTCGGCTATCGCGTAGATGTTTACTGTGCAACAAATGGTGAACACATTCAACATTTATATGTCTTTTAAAAAAAATCGATTTTTTAAAAAATCGGTATAAAGATTGTTCATTTTGGATTTGTACTTTAATTAATATAGTTTTTTGAAATGAGTCCACCATTTACAATAATCCTGTGTTATTTCAGACAGGTGCTATACATTATATTAAAAACAAATAATTTGATATGTTTCGGTTTTAATTCTGACAAGAACTATAATCATTATATAAAAGTATTATTTATTGTGATTATTGTTCTTATCAGAATTGAAACCGAAACATCTCAAAGTCATTTATTTTTAATATTTTTTGTAATACATCTCTCAAATAATATAACTTGTTTATTAAGATTATTAAACGTTTATTAAAACTTTACTTACATAACGTTTATTAAAAATGCTTCATGACTTTCAAAAGTAGTTAAAACTGAATTCAAATTGCTTTCCATATTACTATATAGATATGAAATTCGAAACATGGAAATTTCATTCATATCATTAACTATAAAATATAATTTTAGATTTCTGTTATAGAAATATGTATGATTTATAAGATACTTATCATTTTATTCTAATTATATGTCATTTGACGAATCTATAATTATTATAAAATTGGCTGAATTCCCCAATTAAAGAAATCAAATTAACCTATATTGTTTTACAAGAGAATGTGGCTAAATGTATTTTATTCCCACAGAAAAAGTGTTTCTTCATGCAAATCTCTAGTAAATTCACTACGATATCTTGTTACCTGAGAACTATAAGGTTCTATCTGTGTTTTTGAAAAAACTAACTTATCGATATAGAAATGTTCTATTTGTATCTATGAAGGCATTTCTGCATTAAAATACTGTCATAATATAACTGTAATGTCATATGTAAATTATATAAAGCATCATTTTGATGAAAAATTGCCTTCATAGATACAAATAGAACCTTTCTATATCTACAAGTCTTTCTTTTTTCAAAATCATTGATAGAACCTTATTATTCTCAGGTGATGATACTGAAATGGAATCTTACTTTATGTTTTGGCTAACTAAGAGATGTTTGATTCTTATCGTATCTACTTTACTATGGACATTTATTATAGAGAAAGAGTTTAACTATTATTACCTTTTTTGGTAGATTCCTATGATTCTTCGTATCATTCAAAGAAACAAACTCCATCAATTTGAAACACATTTTACCTGCTTTTTTTCTTTCCTGCTGATATTTTAAAAAACATTTATCTACTAAACGATTGGGGTACTTATCAAATAACACTTTTTTCCCCTTGGAATTAGTGGAATAATATATAAAAATTCTATTATTTATAACTGACATAGTTTCATTGTGAATTGTGTTAATTTACTTTGTCATTTAATTTGTAAAATAATTTAACTGATATATTTTCTAGTTTATGTCTGCGCAATATTTTATAAAAAAAATGTCATATTTTGAATTTTTTTCATTTTTAAGGGTGTCGACACATTTTCAAATATTTTTTGTATTTATTGATTTAAAATTTTGAATTTTTTTGTGATAGTTAACTTACTGTATCATTTGTAAACAAAATCACGTGATAAAACCTCTCATATATATATATATATATATACATATATATAATTTAAATTTTATCAAAAAGTTTGGTATTCAAAACTTTTATAACTCAAAATATTTTTGTAGAATTTCATTTTTTTCATTAAACAAAAATATCTAAATTTCATATTTGATACAGCATTTTTTTAAATATCTTTTTAATTAAAAATATTTAAAATAATTTTTTTAAGTAGTGTAACTTTTATTTTTAAAAAATCATATTTCAGTAGTAAATATGTTTTTTTTTAATTTGTTGAATCAAAATTTAATAAAACAATCAAAAAAGTTGAATTCGAAATCTAAGCGATTATCGTTAATTCTTCTTCACCTATAACCATTTATATCTGAGAAATTGTGAAAAACTCCATCATAAAAAATCCCAAAATTTTCAATGAAGTCATTTCCATGACGGTCCTTACTTCAAAGCGTGATTTTGGAAACAACCAAATCGAAAAATGCATATATTTCTTCTTCTAATTATAAGAGAAAAAATATTTAAATGCCATTTTAAAAAAAGAAAAAAACGAAAAATGCTTAGTGGAATATTTTTTTTTTAATTTTGAAGATTTTTGTGTCGTGTATCCCCTTAAAAGAAAAATTAAATAACTAAACTTAATTCTACACTATCTTAATTTTATAAATTTTCTTACATTTGCAAAAATTTCGCAATATATAAAATTAAATATGAATGTATACTCAAGTATACACATAATATTTAAACCTTAAAAAAAATATTTTTTCTTTTTTTTTTATGTTGTCTTCATGTTTAAGAATATACAAACATTTTATTTCTGTTTAAAATATTAGGAGTTCTAATTAACAACGTATACTTCAACAAAATTTGTATTTTAGGCATTACATGCATTCCCAGACGCAACATTTTCTGTGTCAGGCTGCAGCATGCTAAAATTTATCTGCAGTCCAACAGTGCCAGGACTCACTAAAACAATACTATCCCATTAAATAAGAAAATTTGCTTTGATTAATAATGTATTGAAAAAAAGTAAAAAAAAATAAAAAATGAATAAATAAATAAATTTAGAGCTCTACCAGTGGCGGAAAGGTTCTGCTCCCAAAGCTGGAAATCGGGAAATGCTAGGTTTCAACCCAATCCATCCATCGGCCTAACCGTACTAGAGACTCAAAATAAATCTGAGCTCTTTTTTTATGTTGGTGAATGAATTTGTACGGTTTAAAATAATCTGCAACTCGTGCAGCCGTACTAGAACATTTTTGCTACTTATCATGCATTTATAAATATAATTACATCTTACATAAACCAATAGAAATGTTGAAATATCTTTTCACAATTCTTACAACTTTTCTACGAAACAAAAGGAATTTAAAAAAGGAAGAAAAATTAATCATTATTCTTTTCCAAAAGAATGTGATTCAGTATATTTTATTCTCACAGAAAATGTTGCTTCCTATAAATCAATAATAAATTCTCTAACTGAAATGGAATCTCAGAACATGTTTTTGGATAACAAATAGATGTCTTGATTCCTACACCATCCATATCAGAATGGACATTTATTATAACGAAGAGATTGCCTGTTATTTTCTATTCAGTGGATTCCTTGCATTCTTCGCTTGCTTCTCAGAAACAAATTTCATCAATTTGAAGAATATTGTACCTGTGGTAATTCTGCCATACTGATGGTGTAAATAATATTATATCTACTAAAAGATTGGGGCAAAATGGTCGCATTTTTTTCTTAAAACTATGAGAATAAACCTAAATCCATTATTTATAATAGGCCATGGTTTCATAATGATACAATTAATTTGTTTTGAGATATAATTTATACAAGCAATTGATGTTATATTTATATTTTCTCCTTTATTTCTGTGAAAAAAATTCATTACAATTCTTGCATAGTAATTTTTATATCATATTTACAATTTCTATTTTTTTTTTTCAAAAGAAAATGAAATAACTAAATTTAATTCATGCTTTTTAAAATTCTATAAATATATTTTTTAAATTGTACCAGATTTTCTGTACACGGAATTATATATATATATATATATATATATAATGAATAATATTTTGATTTTACGTTATCTTCGAGATTGAAAATATACATAAATTGTATTTCATCTACAAATAGTATGAATACTGATAAATAAGTTTACTTGAAGAAAAATTCATGTTTTATTAATTACATCTATGTAGTTAATTTTTAATAAATGTAGTTAATATTTAATTTTAATTAATATTTGTTATTTAATTAATAGTATGTAGTTAATATTTAATCAATAAAGAATCATGTAGTTAATGTTCAATTTTTATCCATAGAGTCAATTTTTTAAATCAGCCAAAACAACTTCCGAAATTTCTTTTCACATTTCTTAGAACTTCTCTACTAAAATAACAAAGAAAACTGATATCAAGTCAATTGCTAACAAAAATAAATCTTGTTTTCCCAATCTTTGTCACAGTCAAGATATTTATTATAATAATAGCGATTAATGATAATTTATCTTTTCGTAGATTCCTATTGGTATTCTTCTGAGAGTCGAATCTCATCAGCTCAAAATAAATCACATGTACTGGAGTTATGACGTGCTGTAGACGTTAAAAATATGATTCTAAGAAGTCTATTGGACATTTATCTAGAAATAAATATGCCCACGCTTCTAGAGATAGCAATAAACATAATTTGTAACTAATTTGTACATCCATTTCCGTTATGAAATTTCCTCACAAAAAATGATAAGTTCATGTGTAATGATTTTTTAAATCAATTGCTTATAAATCTAAATATTCTACTTTTAAGCACTTCGGGTCTGGTGTACTATTAATAGTACATTCTTTTAATGGAGTATTATTTTGTTTTGAGAAATATTTTAGCTATTATTTCATGTAATAAAGTCAGTATGTGCCTATGTATTCATCATATGATTTCATAAATTTTTAGGCATTTAGTAATAACAATAATTATTATTATTTGCTTAGTTCTCATTCCCCGTTTGCTAACTCTTTTATTTTAAGCAAATATTTCATTCTTTAAATCTAATTTAAAAGTAATATTTTCCTGAAAGAATCACTTGTAATGAAACGCAAAAAGTTTTGGAAAGTTATAATGTATGTTAAATCTTACTATTGTATTACAATATATTCTAAATACCTCCAAAAAAATTTCTTAGCCAATTTTCATATGAATATTAATTGAATATTACGTAAAACAACAACATCCGATATCTTTCAGACTATGAAATATTCGTTAAACATTAATCAATCTATTTGGATAGCTATATTAAACGTTATTAAAGTAAAAGAATTTTTTTACTAAATATTAAAAAATATATATCAACTCCCGAAAGTGTTAAAGAAATTTGTAACTCAAAACCATAACATTAAAAATTGTATATTCGATTTGTTTGTCTCTGTCAGATACAGGTTAGTATATACAAGTCCAATGGAGTATTTTCAATGTATTTGTAACAGGTTTGGAAAAGTAGTCTCTGCCATACAATTTAGTATTTTGGGGATTATAGATATTTTCAATATTTTCAATAGAGATACTTTCAATAGGAAAATATTACTTTATTTGTAGGCTGTGCAAAAGTTGAATTTTAAAATGTTTAAAATGTGCATTTATGCATGTTTAATATGAATAACTGTATAACGAGGGCAAACTATTGAAAATATTCCAGTCTGGTAATATTTCTAATGGATCTAGAATACTGATAATAGTAGAAAAGGCTTGGAAATGTTCTTTGCTTCCTTGTATCTAAACAAATTGAAATATATGCAAATAGAAAGGATGTTAAAAGAAATATTTTATATAAAATATACTTACAATTTTGGAAGACCAAGCATAAAATATAAATAATTTTATTGAAATCAATACATTTCAAAGCATGATTTAAGTTCAGTGAAAATAAAATGTTTAACAGCACGCCAAAAACTTAAAATTATTCTTTAAATACGTAAATATATTTTATCTGAATTTAAAGATGATTTTAAATTTAATTTGCGACAAACCTGTCAAAATCACATCAAGGCGTCTTTTAAATATTGATATTACTTGGTGCGCAAATAGGTTTCTGGATTTCAAACATGGATAGCGCTAATAACCAATGTAGACGACTTACATGTTTGAAGTTATGTTTTTTTAAATAGCTTGGACATATGTTAACAATAAAACCAATACATACCGTAACGCAAAAATATTTTTTTAACAGCGGATATGTCCCTTTTTGCGACAAAAAAAAAAAAAAAAAAAAAAAAAAAAAAAAAAAAAAAAAGCATTTGCAGGAAATTTTAATGTTCTGCTTTCATCTTTTAAAAAAAATGCAGCTGAACGATTTTTTCTTTGTTAAGGAGGCTTAAGGTAAAAACGCATTTTCGGATACTACCTGTGAAGATTTGTTTATATGCTTTAGAAGTGGCGATTTCTCCGGAGAGACAAAACAATTGAGGATGCCGATTTGCAAGCACGCAAGATGGTAATAAAAAATAAACAGCCAAGTGCGAATATTACTCCTGAGCATAGGGCTCCGTATAATAAACATATGTATTATTAACACCTTGGAGACAAGCGACTGGTATACGTGCCATGTAAAATTTTCAGATTCTTTCATTATTCCCACCAGTTATTTTTTATTGTAAAGTTTACCTTATATTATTGGAGCATTTTTTGCGATTTAATTACAGAAAGTTTTCTGTTTTGAAAATCCGGTGGTTAAAGATTAAAAATTAATCAAAAGTGCTCTCCTCGCGAAGGAGTTAACTATATTATTAACAAAAAATCGTTGCTGAAAATATAATAAGACTTTGTAAAAAACTATAGAAGTAGGGTTGGTTATAGCTCTATATACTAGAAAAGTATGAACGAAAATAGCATAAAAGTTTAAAGAGACACGAAACCTAAATAATATCAAATATTGTTATTCTGTGTAATTTTTTTTATCTTATCCTTATCTATTTATAAGGAATCTAAATTGAAAATAAGAGTTAAACTTAGTGCATATTCAAACCTCATTTGGCATTCCATAAAACTAAATTCAGCGTAGTAATAACCTTTTTTTTCAGTGTAGCTAACACAAAATCCTTCTTAAATGCTTAAACTTGACATTGTGCTAAAATAGCATGAGCAGAAAGGAGCTCGCAAATTTGCAATGTCGGTTTGATCCGTGACGCGTTTCTCCAAATAGGTTTTTAATTAACTTTTAAATAAATGGAGTCGTAACAAATGCAGACTCGTCAAGAGCTCCATAATATTTATGAAATATTCGTATGCTTAAGGAATTAAAAAATAGACGTTTAATACCAGAAATTCCGTAACGTAGTGGCCCCTTTATCTGAAGTAAGGGATGTTTTATATTAACCTTCCTACCCTGTTGAAAAAAAAGTTACGTTTTACCTGAATGGGTCGATTAGACCCAGTTTACTTGTTTTTATTTATTCTACCTCAAAACAAGTATTTTTAACTAGCTTTATTTTAGATATTATTTTTGTATTCACTATTAGAGACCAACATATTTTATAACCCCCCCTCCCACTTTAACTGCACCCCCTCCCCCTCTTCCTTGCAATGCCTTGTTTGTATAAGCAATAATTTGGAAAATAATAATAAAAAATGTACATTAGAAATTTGTTTTATTTCCATTGTTTTGATACATTTTTTATGATAAAAAAGGTTTACAGTACACATTTACATGCTCCTGGCAAAGAAAAGATAAGCATGAAGTACATCTCGTCTGCGTTTTTCGATCTCTGTTTGGACCACATTCTTTACATCTTCCACGTTTAGCTGAACTAATACTTTCTTTTTTTTCACCTGCTGCGGTAGCCAATTGCTTCTTTATGGTTACTCGGATATTTTGTTTCATCTTAATATCTCTGTGAGGTTCTGTCAGCTGTTTCCCAAGTTCCTTTAGAAAAAGCCGCCTTTTGTATAGTTTGTTTTTATTGCAAGAAGGATTTACATGCATAAAAACAACAAATGCATTTATTGCAGCTAGATCAATTAAATTGTAAAATAAACGCACAGGCCATCGCCTAGTGCCCCTTTTGCATGTATATGTAGCAGCTAATTTATCAGTAGTAGCTACACCACCTTTAGTTTCATTATAATATAAAATTATTTTCGGTTTCTTTTCTTTCTCCATTTGAAACGTTGGCCTCATGATGCATAGTTGAAAGGAGGATTACCGATTTGTTTTTTTTTTCGGCACATATAAGACAAGTGTCATATCTTTTTGAAACCCGAATAATGAAGAAAATACAGGGTGGTCATAAAAAAACTTTGCGGATATATGGAGCTCTAGCGGCCAGTCCGCTCAACCAATCAAAATGAAATTTCAGATATAGCTATTCAGAGGTATGAGTTCGAGATTCTGCGAACGACTACAAAATGGCGCTCACGGTTACGGTTATAGTTACAGAAACTCGAAAATTTCCAATGGCAACACCCATTTTTTTAATCGCAAAATGCTCAGCGTATGCGAAAACCCTAAAGAGCGTTGGAACCGTACGTGTATCGCAAGAAACGGACATGTTATGCACGCACAAAAAACCGTTCTGGGAATCCCCCCCCCCCAAAGAAAAAACTCGATTGGGGCGCAAGGAGGAAATTTTCATATGACGCAGAGTCAGTACACTAATCTCTGATTACAATACAGATCGGAGAAACTAAAACTTTTATTTTGATTAAACATTTTCCACAATGGCATGGAACATTGCATTTCCACAATGGCATCGAAAAATCTAATTGTTTTCCATGCATTTATATCCGATTAGTGGTATGGGTCGATTAGACCCATTCAGGTAAAATGTGACTTTTTTTATTTTGGCTAAAAAAAATAATTTCGGAAGTTTGAAAAAATTATAAACTGAAGATATTTATCTGTTTGAGGAATATTTAAAATATAAGAGCTTTTAGTTAAAACCCGACGGAGCTATTATGAAATAAATAATAGAAATGGGTCGATTAGACCCATTCAGGGTAGAAAGGTTAAATAAGACAAATGATACTTGTAAAAAAACCCCTGATACTAGTATAAATAATTTCTCTAAATTTTCATATGTGCACAAAACATGATTTATGTGATTAATTCTAATTAAATTACTACGTTTGCAACAGTCTGGAGTTTATTGCTTTTATTCTGCTACCAGGTATTGCATCAAACACATATATTATTAAATGTTGTTACCTAGGCTTTAAAAGCAAATGATAAGCAGAGTACTCCGCCTCCGTTATTAATGACATACAAACCGATCCTCAACAACTTTGCTCAATACCCACAAATCAATATTTGTGTGTAACACAAACATGGGTTTTTCTCAAATCTATGCGATCTAGAATAACTGCTATATGTATCTTACAAATTTTAATGTAACATATAAAACCTCTAATTTTTTCTTGAATTTTAGTTTTAATAGATTCGGAATTAGATGCATGGGGGCGTATTTGTGCACTTTATTTTCGATGATATCTCTGAAAGTACCTATAATTAGAGGAGTACTTAATATCTCTGAAAGCACCTTACTGAGTAGCCTAAAATGAAAAGAAATATATTTTTGAGTTCAGTGTGACGAAATCTTTTGCAAGATGTACAAAGAAAAGATTTTTTTTCTTCAAATAACATAATTAGCTCTCCTACCCCCCTCCTACTAAATATATTTGTAAATATTTAATAATCTGTAAATATGTTAATCAATTGTTTTTATTAGTTTCCCCAATTTGACTTTCAACGTTTCATGTTTTATGAGTAAAATGGATATAACAGACAGACAGACAGACACAGGAGTGTTTTTTAATGGATTTTTTTTCCGTTTTCGCTTTATAAATACGTAACCTTAAAAATCAAGATTAACTTGGGGAGGTATTAAATATGACTCGCCAAAGTATTTCGAAACGCATACATGTCATGGAAAATATTCAAAAAGTAGGAAAATAAGTACTGCATGAGTTGACTGATAGACAAATGAAAAATCGGAAAGCCGTTATCGAAATTTTGCTTTTGCGGCACAAAAAAAGTGTTTCCTGCATTGATTTGTTATTCGCGATGAAAAATGGATATATTTTGAAAATCAAAGTAGCAAAAAATCGTGGCTTTCATCTGTTGAAGGAAGACTATCGCACCGCACGTCCAAAACGCTTCGGAAATAAGACACTGCCCAGCGTTTGGTAGCACCGGAAAGGAATCGTGTGCTATGATCTGCTGAAAACGGACTGTTGAAAGGATTTGGATTCTTTTAAAAGCATGACACTTTACCCCATTACTCTCCAACCCAACCTACCTGTTGCTAGGATGTGTAGGTGATTTTCAGGCAATGTTTTTATTTTCAAAATTTCGATCATTATTTTAAGAGAAAATTAATTAATTGTCATTTCAAAAAACGTAATCTTAAAGTTTTATAATTCCATTAATAAATATATTAGTTATAATATTTTCAGTTTAAACATCGTAGCATTCTTATATTATAAAATAGTAATTGCAATAACAGATAATATTTTTCTAAATCATTTTAATATTAGTGTTTCACTCTTAAAACTATATTAATCAATCTCATTTTTAAATATAATTTATTTTAATGTAATTGCTCATTTTTTTAATCAAATAGTTGGCAATTTATGCGATTTTAAAATTAATCTTAGTTTCTGTATTTTTAAAGGACGCTGGTTGACTTCTCAAAATAATCAATCGCCATTTTTTCTTTTGCATCGTCCGTTTCGGCCAAACATGAGTCATCATGCTTGAAATTGTTCTGGACGCTTCTACAAACTTCGATAGAAACGCATCCTACGTTCAAATAGGGGAATCCCAGCTGGAGAATCTTCCAGAAAAGTTTTCTGATTGGCTCTCAGTGGCGTCGTAGACCAGCGGCGAAGTTTTCGCGGGAAGTTCGAGACAGAATTGAAAAAATATCCGAGCGAGAAGGTCGTGAGGAAAAAATCGGGGATTTTTCACCACTAGACCTTATGGTCTAGCGCCGGCAGAGAGATTCTTTCAACTTTGAGTGGCGTTGGTTTTAGATATATTTCTGCGGAAGATCGCTTTTCCAGTTCTGCTCAACGAGATCTGTTTTTTTATATCTTCGCTTCAAATACTATGAAAAAGTACCTCCAGCCATGTGGTAAAATTTAAGTTTCTTCTGCAAGAAAAAATAGCGGTTTTCACATCATCTGAGTTAACTCACCCTGTCTGATCAGTTCGCTGCAAGCTCCAAAGTCTTGGAAATCTGAAGCTGACATCGTTATCACCTTCGTTGATGAAATAAACCCATCACTACAGGCAGTTTCTCAAGTGGATCAACACTAGACGCTGTCCATCTTCGAGGCCCGATTCTACTGGATTTCATCACAAGTGCCACCGGGGTAGCGGTGATCATCTGTACCCTAGCTAACGTCATTTTAGTGACTGTTAAGACAGTGGACATTATCATAGATTATTAAACTGAACTTTTGCCGAACTGTAATTCGAACTTTCGCCAGGAAATATCTACTTTAAATGTTTAGCTTACTTTTCTTAGTGTAATGGGGTGCATGGCCATGTTCTCTACAGCTTATTCTCATTCCAATCATAAATAAAATGAATAATTTGTAGTAAAAAAATAGTGTCTTTTTTGTGATTACAGTTTGGGGTGAGTGTTTTATTTTCCTTTTTCCTTTATTTTTATTAAAGGTATCCTAATCACAGTAATATTCTAAAATTAACTGATTAAATTAATTTCTTTTAGCAACGCATTGTTCTCCACTTTTCGACACACGCTGCTAGCTGTGTTTGGAGAATCTGTTTTCCGGCAATATAATATTTTGAGCTGGCTTGTCTGTTTTGATAGGTTTAGCTGCTGAAATATTGTTGGATCGCGGTTCCCCAAATGCAGTCATAGCACCTGTGTAATAAGAGAGACTCGACAATTTATATACTTATTGAAAACAGTATTTTAAAAAAACTCCTTAATAGTGATCTCAGAATGGGAAAATATACATATTGTTATCTTTAAAATATGCTTGATCGTTTCACTTATCCTATCTAGTCCAAAAAAGTAAATTTAATATGATTCCAAAGCGTTGTAGATTTTTTTTTTTTTTTTCTGAGAAGAAACTAGCCTATTGACAAAAAATAAAATAAAATAAAATAAATAAAATAAAATAAGATAAAATAAAATAAAATAAATAATAAAAATAAAAATAAATAAAAATATATAAATAAAAATAAATAAAAAGGGAACTCAAGTGAGTTTTCCGGTCCATTTGATATTTAAATTATTAAAAACTTTAGATGATAAGACAAAGTGATGCGTCATAATTTTTTAATCCTTTAAGGGTTTTGGTATTATTACCATTCCTTTTTTCATTTTAATGGTCAAATGATTCCCCCCCCCTAAAAAAATAAATAAAAATAGAATACTTATGCGTTTTGATCAGACTTTAACAGAAATCCAAACACTAATATTTTCTTCTTAATTTTTAATAAAAAATATCGTGTAGTTCATAGGCTTTCATGACAAAACAGAATTGATTTAAATTAATTTAGAATGATTTAATTCCCAAGCAATATCAAGCATTCGTAAGAATGTTTCATTTTATGGATTAAATTCCAAGTTTTCTTTTAGATTTGCTTTAATTTCCAAACTACTTAGAATATAACACATTTTTAAACTCATTCTGTTAAAAAAAAAATAAAAATAAAAATAAAAAAAAAAAAAAAAAAAAAAAAAAGGCTTGTATAGAAAAACTATGCAACCGGAGATATTTGTTCCAGTTTTTTTGTAAAACAGGATATTTTTAAAAATTGCTGTGAAAGTTAGTATTTTGAATTGGATATCTACTCGGCGATAGGGAAAAAAATACTGCTGCTTTGTAAAAACAATCTCTTATATTCCAACACTGTTAAACTTGACACCTAAGAAATAAGCAAAATGTACTCACTTTTGAGAAATTTCTGATCTTGTAACTGCTCCGAGTACGTAACTATTAATTTTGAGAAACGCATGCACTCATTTTTACTTTCTTCTATCTTTACAGGATATTGAAACCGTGAAAATTATCTAATTCCAGTTTTCGACAGATTTACACGTTTTTGAAGTGTCGTGTTGTTGGCGCGTGTCAGAAATGTCACCAAATCGGATGTCTCGTTTATTTCAGGATTTTTACTTGCCTTTTTGTGGGTAAACGTTTCCCAAATGAAACGATAATAACATCACTGACTACCACGTTTATGGTATAACCTTGATAGTTTTAAATGCGCAAGGAAAACTGAAAGTTTAGAGTTAAAGACATTTGTAGTAAAAATCTAGTTTTTTGGTCTAAATCTTTTGGTTTTGCGTAATTTTTGCAATAGAGCTCCACTTTCATTATGGTCTTCCTGTTTTTAATGATCGGAAGAGATTTTAATATAAGAAGGATTTTTCAAAATAGTGAATCATATTTTAGCGGTTTTCGTATTTGTGTAAAATTTGTTTCAAAAATCTTAAAAAACAAAAATGCATTCGATAAGAAATGTTTTATTTTTCTCGAACAATATATTTTTATTAAGGGAATATAAAATTAGTTTGAGAAATTACGCTATGCGTAACTGTTATGCATGCACTGAATTATCATATTTTCCATTGCTACATAATCGCAATAATTTCAATTTAATATACACATGGTTGTCAATTACTCCTATACCAGACTTGATTAGAATAACTTTCATTTCAAAGCGAACGGCATGCTCGTTATGAAATTAACATAACCAGTTCGACAAAACAATTGGATTAATACTTTCAGGCAATTTAAGATCATTAAAATGTCACAATGTTAATTGTAGTAAACTGTAAAATGTCTTTAGTAATTTAATTAAAAAGGCTGAAAATGGATCAATCAAAACTGTTTTCCATTCAAATGGCTTTTGTTACAATGAATGGAGGTTTGGGGATTCATTTAAAATTTTAATTAATGTATATTTAGCATTTTAACATACAATACTTTCATTTAAAACTTCTTTCTATAGATTACTGCAAATTATATAATTTTGAGACAAACTCGAAAATACATTAATAATTTCGTTTGAGATAAATGTATACTAAGAAATAAAGCATACTCTGTCGGTTTAAGATGTTTAAGAATTGTACATATTCATAATTTTATACAATTTTATTGTTATGCTATCTTTAATTATTTTTTGTTTACAACGTGTTTAAAACGTATTTCGAATGAAATTCAAATGATCAATATTTTCTGTATATTAAAACTGCATTATTATGATGTTAATTTAATAAATAATGATCTCCTTTTGAAAAAAATTGTACTCTGTTCTCTGTTTAACTTTTTTTTGTAATTATTATGTTTATAATCTAGATAAATTATTATTTGCTGATGCAAGTGAATAAACGGTTACCGAATAAAAACAATGACTTCATTCGTTAAAAATTTTATTTAATCCCTATAGAATTTATGCATCACTCTGTTCGATTTCTTTTTACCAGATGTCTGGTAACTGCATCCGAATTACCGCTTGTAAAATTTCAATTTTTTCTACACTCCTTCCAAAAGTTAAGCACGAAAATGTAAAATGCAAAAAAATCAACAAATACTGCTTTGATTGACACAAAATTCGGCAGGAAAGTAGCAAACATATTTATGCATAAAATATAATCAATAATTATATACAGAAATGAAAACAATATTAAATTTTTATAAGTTATCAGTTAATAGCCTACTGGAGACTTAAACAGAATTATGTATAAAGTGAAAATAAACACTATAAAATGAAAAAAAAGACATTAATAGAGTAAGTGACCCCCCCCCCCCTTCATCTGTATACAAAGTTTACACAGTTCAATTAGATTTTGGTAAATTATATAAAAAAGATAAGTTGTTTATAAAGAAATACTGCTTTAAGAACGTGATTTGTAAAAATTGAAATTTGATCACCAACTTCAATTTGCATCCAACGCGAGTATCACATGAAGATATCGCATAAGAACACGATTAAGAGAAAGAATCAATGATTTTTCTTACATTTTATAAAATGCAAAAAAGTCGTTTTTTTTTTTTTTTTTTTTTTTTTTTTTTAAATGTATATAATTTTAAATTATTCAAAGGAAAAAAGAAAGAAAAATTGAAAAAAAATGTTATTTAAAATATTATTTAGGCTTTCTAAATCAATTTCTGAATGTATAATTTTAAATAAATATTAAACTATTAACTGATAACTGTGTATTATTTAATAAAACACGCTTCATTTCATTATTATAAAAAAAAAATCTATTTTTAATGTGTAAAATATTTCCTTGTTGCAGTGTCTCAGTACACAGAATGGCGACCAGTTATTGGTGCATAATGAAGTCCATTGTTTTTCAAATTCAATACAGTTTCAAGAGTGTATTTGATAGATTGATTACGAATGTTTCATAATTAATGTAGTGATTCATACTTAAGTAGTAAAAAATATTTAAATTTAATATTGCTATCACAAACACATTTTTTAAGATATTTTTTTGTAATTCAAGACAATCAGAAAGTAAATTGAAAATCTAGTAAAAAAATCCAACTTTAAGCAAAAAAAAAAAAAAAAAAAAAAAAAAAAACTGTTTGTTTTAAGTAAAAGAATGCAACAATTGTGTTATGTTAGTAGTTACTATGAGTTAATATCATACTGAATGTTATTTTTATAGTCAAATAATTTCTCCACACATTTTGAAGATATATTTTTCAAATATTAGTTTTATATATCTAATTATTCATTGTTAGTGAAAAGAGTTATATTCTCCAAAATACATTCATTTACATTTGCGTGATATTTCTGTTTGCTTAAAAAACCTACTTTTAACACCAATACACATTTATTATATTAATCTAAAAATTATATATATATATAGATATAATGATATTTTAAATAAACATTAAATTTTCACCCGACAATCCTGCTTTTATCTCTAACGACAAACGATTAGGCAAACAATAACTTTCCTCTGTGTGATTTCGAATAGGAAATTGCATTTGATCTTCAAGTTTTAAATAACGCAAATTCAATTTAGCTAATTGGATTTACGTTAATTAAGTTTGTATTCATGACGTGTGTAAATGGTCATTATTATACAGTAAATGAGTGATTGTAATAATAAGAATTCTCATTTAAAGCATCTTTATGTTCGTATTATGAGTTTTCATCGCAAATGTTAGCATTAATGAAACGAACTTAAGAATTCGCTATGAATGAAAGCAATCTGGTAATATTTTTTTTAAGTAGGAAGTAGAAAATCAAATTATGCCGCACTTATATACTGAATGTGTAATCATGAATAATATACGTTTCATCTTGTGTATACAGGGTATTTCCAAAATATGGGTCTGAAATGTAAATGTTGGTAGAGGGGATCTTAAAAATCAGATTTCGTGATGGAGTATGGGTGCGGAAAGCAGCGTTTTGGTAATAGAGGGTATTGTTGCATTCGTCGGATGAAAACACTCTGACTTGAATGGTCATTCCACGCACGGATTTCGAGCAAATTATATCTTGTAGCAATGCAAAGCTTGCAGACATGGATTTCATGTTTTTCATGCTTTATCAATTACAGAAAATCCGTGTATATTTACTGGAGTTAAAGCATAAGGATTTTTCAAATTTGTTGAAAAGTGTTAAAATTTCCGTTGCTTTTCATTAAATGGGTAGATTTTACTACATTTGTTTCTGGGAAAATCTGAAAGACATATGTAATTTTTTTTTCAAAAAACATTTACCAAATGCCCTGATGATAGTTAAGAAAAAATATAGCATCTGTTCAGATGCCATAATCACCAAAGATTAATTTTAATAACAATAATGATGAATCTTAGATTGGCGTTTTAGATTTCATGATCTCAACCCATTCGATAATAGTGGGATGACCCAGCAAGGAAATACAATCAATACGAAATATATTTTCCCTCTTCTGTAGGGATGATAATGAAATCCACATGTGATAATAAATTACAACGGATTCTGAAGTTTCTGAAATTTTTGGAGTACTTTTGAAGTAACTAATAATACCGCCTTATTATTTCATTTTTTTTTGTTTCATATTGATATTTTAAGAAAAATAGCTCATAACACTGGGAAAACTACAAATAAAAAATAAGCCTTATTTCCGTAGTAAATATAAGAGAATGTAATTGCTAACCATAAGGAGTCGTTAACAAAATTTTTATGACATTGTATATTAATAACAACGCTAAAATGCCATTATTAAAATGAATGTTTTCTACGATGCATAATGACTTTTAATATTTATGATTTATTTGAAAGAAATTAGCTCAAACAAACACGTTGCATCTATTGAAATCAGTCAAAACAAAAAATTCATAAAAATAATTACTAAAGATTGCGATATGTAACTCTTAAAAAAATAAATAAATGATAATATTCCGCTAAAATAAGCTGCATAATTTTACCCCCCCACTTCTTTGGTAGTAAATAGTTAAATTTTATCGTCGCGGATTTCTGGTTTATAGACAATTTGCTAGCATCGAGCTATGTATCGAGTGCGATGATCAAGGTATTAAGTCAGTTTGCAGTTGAGCTAGTTGCAAAGCAACATCACGCCGTGTGTTTGAGTAATTGTTGAGTATATCATAAAACAGATGTGATGAAAATGTAACTGTAGTATGTTATGCGACTGAAAAAAAAAAAAAAAAAAAAAAAAAAGATACTGAAATTGTCGATAACTGAGCCAAGCGCTCAGAATCGCTCCAATACCGATAGCAGTCAAACAGCTTTTAAAAGTAATGTCGCTACTGCATTTTATAATTTAAAGCTATTACAGATTTGTATGGAATTTCTCATATATATTTTCCCGACGACGTCCTCTAAGTTCTGACTCAGTATGAAATGTACATTTTTCACATTAGCTTTTTCTAATGGTAATAAAAAAACAAGTTGGAAATTAAATGTGAAGCGTAACAAATGAGGTACGTTCGTACTATAACGAAGTTTTTTAAATATTCAGTTCTTGCTGTTATAGTAAACACAGTACTTCAGATTCAGTATAGCGGACGAAATCTTCTGAATACTCCTGTAAATACTATCTTTTTTTATTGTACAGGAAGTAACTTGTATTAAACCACAGCAACCTATATCAATATTATAAAATGTAAAATAGTTTAATATAATTAAAACAAGCGATAAACAATATTTCACTGTTTATTATTATGTAGTGGAATACTTTTGTGTGGCCCTGCAAATTAATAATAAATATTCTTTGCATTACAAATTGAACACAGTGTATATCTTAGCAAATCTCAAACGATTTGTTTGGATACTTTTTGCTCTGTTACATGCGGATTGACAGACAAACAAATAGACTGAACAATGATTATTGGTGCTACGTATTTATATAATTACGGACGAACCTAAATATATTCAAATCTTGGTGTAATAATACACAGTATTCCAATTACAGTATACGACAGAGTGTAAAATCATTAAAATGTACCTGAAACAATTTTTTCCTATTGACTATATTATAATTACTTTTGATTGCCCCTGTAACTAAACTGTACATCTAATTTTCGAAAAATCTGAAATGACACCACAAAATTATGCAAAAAATATATTATTTAAATATCACACGATTTGTTTGAATATTTTTTTTGCTCTGTTATATGCGGACTCACACTGTAAAAAAAAATTAAGAGGTTACTAAAAATTTTTTAGTAAATTTGTGTTCCACAGAATTTTTTAGTAAGCATTACAAACTTATTTTTTGCAAGTGAAACAAGCATTTCTTTTGTAAACTGAACAAAAGAATTTTTTGTATAACTAACTTAAAAATTTTTAGTATGAGCCACCAAGCAAATTTTAGTAATAGCTCCAAAATTATTTTTAATAACCATTACGTGCGCCCGAAGGGCAGGAGGTTCCTTCGAGCTGCATCCAGACTTATGAAGCGGAAGATTTTCGGCAAAACTGCAATAGATGGCAGCACCAAACATTGCTAACTGCTCCGACAAGATTTTCATAATCCCTTTACTAACGAGTACTTACAGTACATACATTCGGGGAGTATTTGGCGGTGGCCAGTATCGAACCCGGGACCTTTTAGTCTGGAATCCGTTACTATAACCACTATGCTATCAAGGCCGCACCAAGTGAGTTTTAGTAATAGTTATTAAAAATATAAAACTATTAATTCTCTTCGTTGCTAACTTTTTTCTAGTAATTCTTACAGATTTTCTTGTAACCGACTAAGATTGCTAAAAATTTTTTAGTAATTACAAGGATCACTAAAGTTTTTTTAGTAGATCGACCCTTTTTTTTACAGTGCACAGACGGGCAGTCAGACTGAACAATGATTATTGGTGCTACGTATTTATATAATTATGGGCGAACCTAAAAATTTTCAAATCTTGGGGTAATTCCAAGCACACAGTATTTCAATTACATTATACTAACCGAAATCTTTTGCGTGTCCCTGTATATACTATCTGCTTTGTATTATACAGGAAATAACTTGTATTAATTCTCAGCAACGTATATCAGTTTCATAACATGTTAAAAATGTTTAATATAATTAAAATCCGCATCAAACAATGTTCTTATACCCTTGTGCAATGGAATACTTTTGTGTTGTCCTGTAAATCAATGAAAAATATCCTTTGCACACTAGATTGTACAGAATGTATGTTATAGTATTTACTTCACAGATGCATATCAATTTCATTATGTTCGGAAGTATGTAACACCATTAAAATTTACTTGAATGTTTTTTTAATTATTATTATTACATTGACCGTAATGTATCAAAATAATTTTGATTATCACTGTAATTGAACTATGAATCCAATTTTTTTAAATTTGAAATGACTCAACAAAATTGTGTAATTTTTATATATTTTAAATTTTAAATTATATATTTTAAATTTCATTGGTTGGGTAGTTTTTGTGTTATTATAAACGGATAGATGGACAGACAGATAGACGAACAGACAGACTGACGGACTGAATGAAAACTGTAGGTGCTAAGTATTTACATAATTAAGAACGGACCTAAAAAAGATAAATTAGTCGACTTTCTTTTATTTAAACTTCACAATAAAATAAATAAAAATTATTTCAATTCATGATTTATGCATTTTTTACTTGCTCTAGGATTTTTTTTTATCTCAAAATTTCTTTAAAGGATTCGAAAACTATACACTTGAAAATGTATATGTATAAAATGTATACTAACAAATTTTACTTATATTTAATTAAATTATTTAAAAGCATTTGAATTTTAATAGTAGTGAAAATATTAATATTCATATGAACGATAAAAGATATTATAGCAATTTTTACGACACATTTTCTTAAACCGATTTAATCATTGCTTTATCCTTTAACAACTGTATGTTATGATATAAATTGTCAAAATAAAAGCCATCGTAAATAATAATCTATATATTTAAAAGGTCTGGCTGTTTTTTCAGTCATCAGCTCTGAGCTTTCTACTGGCCCGATTTTGATAATTATTTTTTTAATGAAAGCTGCCTTTGTGTAGATGTGTTATTCTGGCTAATTTTTAATTTATTTCCATTTTTAGTCTCCGATGCTATTTCTTTCAGACAAGGGAAAAAGTGTCGTGTCAAAAATGGTGGACCACTTTTTCCTAATCTGGCCATTAAAACGAGGCATTCATAAAATTTTATTGTTAAAATGCATTGCCTTTTTCTCAGAGTCTATAAAAAAGCGCTTAAACTAAAGAAAAAATCCGTTTTTGATGAATCTAGTCAATGAAGAAATAGCACGTCAAATTGTATCTATTCATTATTCCGCAATTCCAATGCTTCAGAGAGAAATTGCTAATCAATTGGGTATTTCACGCCGTTCTGTTTGCTATTATATTGATAAACACAAGAAAAATGAAGTTAGCTGATTACATATTATTTTATTTTATTTTATTTTATTTTTTTTTTTTTATTTTTTTTTTTTTTTTTATCGGAGGCGAAATTGAATTCTGCAATGACGGAATCTACATTCAATTTGTTATATTTTATTTTTTATTTTAAAATCTTTTTCGTGACATTTCTTCAAAACAGTGGCGGCAGGTTAAGCTTTTCTCACTATAATTAAAATTTATTTTGCTTTATTACTGTTCACCAATCAGGAGCTTGATTTCATAAGTGAATGTGTAATATTTCAAAGAAAAAAAATAATGGTTTTCGTAAAATTTAATCCTAATAAAATGATTGCGCACAATTATTCACTAAACGCGGTACAATGCACAGATTATTTACTGAGTAATATTCTTAAGTATTATGTAATTAAAATAACAGAAAATAAACTTTAATAAAATGTAATATCTGAAGCGAATTTTTCTCGATGGAGAAAGTGTCGTCATTCAGGACGTGTTCAGCACAACTTACTGGTGGCTTACCGATTGCAGACAAGTACGAAATGAAAATCAAGGCGAAGAGTGACGTCATCTGCAATTTAACAGGATAGTTTTCATTGATGCAAAAATTTGCTTTCGTACTCTGCTATAATCGGTCGGTAACATTGGTTACTTTGGTAAGTTAAGCTGAACACGCCCTCAGAAACCAGATAAATTTGTTCCATGAATATAATATACATTGTTATAGCTGTGTCAGTGATGATGTCATATTCACTGACTTTTATTGATGCATCTAAATAAACTGAACTTCTTTTTATTTAAAGGCCCATGGTATGCACAAATGAAAAATATTTCTATAAATTGAGCGATTTCTATTTAATTATAATAAATATTTTATGAAACTAAAGAATTTTTAAATAACTGCATAAATCACGCTTTTATTTCGGAAAAGATGAGTGTTTCTGAAGGTGTAAATTATGTCACATTAGAAAAAAAAAAAAAAAAAAAAAAAAAAAAAAAAAAAAAAAAAAAAAAAAAACAGTGATCTGCCGGTATTACGATATTTCTGTTTTACATAATATCAAAAATTAATTAAAATCATTTCCATGTATTAAATATTATTTAAAATTAAATAAATAAAGTGTTTTCTGCATATCAGCAACAAACACAAAAATTGTATTCTTTTTAATAACAAATACATCGTTTTTCTTTTCGTCGCCATAACAATAAAATTAATTTTAACAATTTCATGAAGTTTACAAACAAATAAATAAAATAAATTTATTACAAGTGCTGTAAATGTGTAGTGCGTTGGTTATGCAGTTCAATAACTCCCTTTTCTATTATAATTAAAATGTTTTATTGATATTATAATTATTGTACAGTTACCAAGCGATATTTAAACGGAGAAAAAAAACTATGCAGATATTTTTGAATTCGTCTTCTGAGGTATTATATTAACTTGCTAAATAATTTGGCATTTAATTAACGATTAAAGTTTAGAAACCGCATTAAAAAAGATTTGTAGCTGAAGTTAAGACCAACATGATAATTTATGAGTTATGTTTTCCTTATTTTTTTATATTTTCTGAAATTTGTGTATCTTCATCATGAAAAGTTATGTAATTTCTATTTTAAGAGGTGGCAATTGTTTATTTCACTCAGTAACCTATTGTGTATAGAAGACTAATATACAAGGTATATCTACACTACTGCACAAAACTTTAAGGGGTGATAGTACACATCAAGACAAATAATATTAAATGGGAAACTAAGGGTCCCAAACGTCTATAGATAGACGCCATCAAAGTTTAGGGTCCAAAAATTGAAATGATTATAAAAAACGGAAAAATTGGTCGATTCGTTTGCGATTTTCACGAAAACTATTATTTATATCAGTACTGTCTTGAAAATAAATCATAAAGATAATTTTCAAAAAATGTCGATAAAGGGCGCTTTAGACTTTGGAGTAAAGAACAACTATTTTTTACCGTTATTTTTTGCATGTCATTCAATTTTTTTAACAGTTTAGACATAAACGTAAATTTTGAAATCAAAATCTGTGGTTAAGTAGCGCAAACTGAACTGTAATCAATGGAAGTGGGTAGGTTTAAATCTCAAATGATTATAAACAAGTAAGAAAAATCATGCGTTAAGAATAGATTATGAAGCACTTTCCAACACTTAATGAAATCTTTAACAAAACTTTGTTGTTTAGGGAAATAATACTGTATAGCCGAATATATCCAAATATGTATTCCAGTACTTTTGAACAGCCCTGTATTTCATATGTCAGTTGATATAATGGGAAAATTGATTTAGCAAGAAAATACCCATTAGCTTCAAATTTCTTTTTCAGCAATTTATACTATTAGATGGAAACATACTTGAATACTTTTGCTCAGCCCTGTACTTTACATTGTACCTTTATCATAGGCGTCCATGTACCGAATTCTTTGCGTGGCCCTGTATATCCTTTTATCTATATTCTGAAAACATTTCTCAGTAAATTGAATGAAGCTGAAAAATGCATAGCTTATTTAAGAACCACGTTTAAATAATTTACGCTCATATTCAATAACGTTCGTGAGCTCTTTTGGGTAGCCCTGTATATCAACTATAACATTTATACACACCATATAATGTGCATATATTTAGCGAAATATAAACGCACATATCATAATTAAAATGCATTTCATCCCTCCATCAGCCATCATCGGACACATATACGGTATTTCGGAAAGAATATACTATTTGAAATCTTTTCTGTGACCCTGTAAATGCTATGTACTTCATATTATGCAAGACAGTAGTGTATAATTTATATTAAGCTTCAGTGACATATATCAATTTTATTATACATGAAAAAGCTTAATATATTTAAAATATGTCACAAACAATTCCCCCTTTTACCATTATCTAATAGAATTATTTTGTGTGGCCTTGTAAATGAATAATAGCTACATTTGCACCTTATATTTTATAGAATGCATATTTTAATATGTTTGACAGGGTATAACATCTTTAAAATTCCTTTGAAACGAATTTTCCCCATAGGCCGTAATGTAATGGGAAACTTTTGATTCGCCCTACAGGTAAACTAATCATGGTAGAAACTTCATTTTCGATAGGACTTGTGCTAGGGTAAACGTCAATAACGTCCTAAAATTTCATGGCAATCCGAGTATATTAACGATTTTACGCCATGGGCCGTAATGTAATGGAAAACTTTTGATTCGCCCAGTAGATAAACTAATCATGGTAGGAACTTCATTTTCAATAGGGTTCGTGCTAGGGTAAACGTCAATAACGTCCTGAAATTTCATGGAAATCCGAGTATATTAACGATTTTAGCCCATAGGCCGTAATGTAATGGGAAACTTTTGATTCTCTCTGTAGATAAATTAATCATGGTAGATACTTCATTTTCAATAGTGTTCGTGCTAGGGTAAACCTCAATAACGTCCTAAAATTTCATGGCAATCCGAGTATATTAACGATTTTTCCTCATAGGCCGTAATGTAATGGGAAGCTTTTGATTCTGTCTGTAGATAAACTAATCATGGTAGAAACTTAATTTTCCATAGGGTTCGTGCTAGGATAAATATCAATAACGTCATAAAATTTCATGGCAATCCGAGTATATTTACGTGAGTTAGAGCGCGGACAGACGATCATCCGGACATACGGCCATCCGTCCAGACGGACAGACGGCCAGACAAACCGAATGCATAAGCACTTTTCAACTTTGTTGGAAAGTGCCAAAAACAGAAAAAATGGTCAATTGATTTGTGGTTTTCACTAAAATTATTCCTTATGTCAGTATTGTCTTGAAAATAAATTATACAGATAAATTTCAAAAAACGTCGATAGAAGGCGCTTTAGACTTTGGAGTAACGTACAACTATTTTTTACCGTTATTTTTTGCATCTCATTAATTTTTTTAGAAGCATAGACATAAACTTAAATTTTGATTTTAAAATCTAAATCGTTGAGAGTGGTTCAGTAGCGCAAACTGAGCTGAGTTTAATGGGGGTGGGGATGTTCAAATTTAAAATGATTGTAAAAAACGGAAAAATTGGTCGATTCGTTTGCGGTTTTCTCTAAAACCATTCATTAATTTAGTATTTCCTTGAAAATAAATTTTAAAGACAAATTTTAAAAAAATCCGTTAGAGTGCGCCTTAAACTTTTGAGTAACCTACAACTATTTTTAACCGTTATTATTTTTTTTTATCTAAATAAATATTTTAAAAGCTTACACTTAAATTTTGGGCTCAAAATCTGAATCGTTGTGAGAAATTAATTAGCGAAAACTGAACTGTGTTCGTAGAGTTGGCAGGGTAACATTTCAACTTCTGACCATAGTTCAGTTTGCGCTTCTTATCCCCTCCCAATGATTCAGAATTTGAGCTCAAAATTTAAGTCTAAGCATTTAATTAGATACAAATATATAACATAACAGTTAACAGATAACATAATAGATAACATAAAAGTTAAATAGATAACATAAAAGTTAAATAGATAACTTAAAAATTGTTGTTGGTTACTCTAAAGTTTGAGGCGCTCTCTAACGAAATTTTTTGAAATTTATCTTTAAAATTTATTTTCAAGGAAATACTGACATAAAGAATGGTTTTAGAAAAAACCGCAAACGAATCGACCAATTTTTCCGTTTTGTATAAATATTTGAATTTGAACCTTCTCACCCCCATTGAACACAGTTCAGTTAGTGCTACATAACCACTCTCAATGATTCAGATTTTCTGCACAAAATATATGTTTAAGCTTCAAAAAAATTTAATGACATGCAAAAAATAACGGTAAAAAATAGTTGTACGTTACTCCAAAGTCTAAAGCGCCCTCTATCTACATTTTTTAAAATTTATGTTTAAAATTTTTTTTTCAAGACAATACTGACAAAAAGAATAGTTTTAATGAAAACCGCTAATCAATTTACCAATTATTTTGTTTTTTATAATCATTTGAAATTTGAACCTACCCACTCCCATTGAACACAGTTCCGTTTGCGCTACTTAACCACAGATTTTGGGCTAAAAATTTAAGTTTGTGTCTAAACTTCTAAAAAATTTAATGAGATGCAAAAAATAGTGATAAAAAATAGTTTTTCGTTACTCCAAAGTCTAAAGCGCCCTCTATCGGCATTTTTTGAAATTTATCTTTATAATTTATTTTCAAGACAATACTGACATAATGAATAGTTTTCGTGAAAACCGCAAACGAATCGACCAATTGTCCCGTTTTTTAAAATCATTTCAAATTTTGGACCCTAAACTTTGATGGCCCCTATCTCCTTCGGAAGACGTTTGGGACCCTTAGTTTTCTATTTAATATTATTTGTCTTGATGTGTACTATCACCCCTTATAGTTTTGCCCAGTAGTTTAGATACACCCTGTATATTAGGGTGGAGCGAAAAAAATTATTTTTTAAAAATCAAAAACGGGTAGGTGCCAAAAGTTGTCTTTATATTAGTACATCAACTGTGTGAAATTTTACCGCTGAAAAAAAATGGCTTGAGTCAGCGCTTTTGCTCCAAAAATCGAAATTTTCGGTAAAATTTGTCATTTTTTGATATTTTTTCAAAAAAATTAAAAATTTCCTACGGAGCTGGTTATTATTTAAAAGTATTACTTAAACCTTTATATTTATCTGCTTAACATATTTAAACTATAAAACAATATCTGTAGTCTGTATAATTGGAGCAAATGTGATAACTTTTGATAAAAACCAGCGTTACTTCTATATTGGAGCATACAAAGAAATGTTGTTTTGAATGCACTTCTTACCTATCTGCTTTCAAAACTATTCTGTATATAATTCGTAGATGTGGCTACGTTTCATATCCCACCCGTCCCAGCCACCCAGTAATCTAGGCCCAGTGTTTTATTTTTGCATTGAATTGTTATTTTTTTCCCGAAGAAGGGCATAAGTTTTCTATGTATCAAAGTAGTTTACCTCTTCTTTGTTTTCACTGACATTGGATGCTACTGGTGTGTCCTGCTTCAGGTATATTTTTATACCTTGTACAACAGAAGAGGAAGCTGAGTAATGTATTAGGTATGTCTTAACTGAACCTGTTCAACAATCTATTATCTTCATTAAATTTTCATACAATTAATACATTATGATTGGGATTTCTGTTACCACAACATTTTTTTCATTCAATTACATTATATATATAATGATATGCCTAAAAATTGATTGTTTGAATTCAATTTCTAGTATGTCATCATTTACTGTACCTATTACATTGAATATAATTTGAGAAGCTAGCAGTTTAATATTATGACGATCGTCACAGAGGATTGCAAACAAAATTTGCGAGTAAAGCAACAATATTTCGAAAGTAGTTTTAGTATTTGTTTTATGTCGTTGCCTGTGTTGTTTCGTAGTCGAGTAATTTCTAATAAGTTTTTAGACCTATTCTTTAGATGTGTATTACATTTGGTATAAAATATTCCGCGGTATAAACTTTGATTATATATTTTGTAAGTGAATCTATGGACTCTGATTGCCTATCCGTGCTTATATAAAGCGGAAAATTTTATTCGCTTTATGGGCTGTTTTTTTTTTTTTTTTTTTGTGCGAGGTGTTTTCTGAATTCCTATTTCTTCTGAGAAATAGCTTTCCTTATGAATTAGCTTTGCAATCTCCGACAGAAATTTCTAGTCTGTTCCGAGTATCTTTTACTTAATTTGAGAAAATAATTTTTCAAAATTATTATCTATTTTATAAAAAAAATTGCAATAGGAAGCGAATAGTACGTAGACAAAGATTTGATTATTAATCCAGTGAATCCATGTAGATTATAACGTTTTACATCGACTTCTCTAATAACTGACTCAGAGGAAATTTATTGGAGTTGAAGTAGCAGGGTCATTCCAAAAATAAAGCACCCTTTGGTGTCCCGACACTTTGTATTGTTATGTTTTCTAAAATTTTGTTTTAAAATTAAATTTAAATATCGGTAAATATATTTTAAAGATATTTTTCTTTAATGCAATTTTTAAATTTGAGATAAATTCCATTTATTGTTATTCAAATAACTTTCTTAATTATTGTATCCTGTAAAAAGCCATGTCCCAAGAACAATTTTTTTGATTTTAAACCCTATTTTTTTTACTATTCTATTATTTTTATTAGTATTCCTATTTTATTATTTTTCAGGGTGTTTTTTATGTCTTTGTAGTCTTTATATTATCCCTATATACTTTAAATATTTTTTGTAAATAATTTTTTTCATTTTATAAGAAAAATTCTCCTGTGCCTTAATTTTTGTCCCCTGTGTTACCGCCACATTTTTCTTAATATTAAAATGAGAATTTGCAAACTAAATATTGTTAACAGTAGTCATTCATGTACTTTTAGAGTTAGTATTCATCCTAGGTAGTCATTTTCCTCATTTGTTAAATTTTGAAGAATATTATCTAAGAAAAGGTGATTTTTGAAGGTGGGTGTGTTTTTTGTGTGTCCCCTGTGTTACTAGTGATTTATTTTGATTAATTATTAATTTTCTAGTTTATTGGCATTTAAATTGTAACTCTTAGTTAAAAGAAAATATTCCATCTAAGTTCACATTGTTTCTATGAAAATAATAACACATAGGTGATAATTTATTTCATTTTGTCTCCTGTGTTACTAGTCCCCTGTGTTACCATGATATTGGTAACCATGTTGTTATATGACAAAAAATCCAAGTTTAAAAATGAAATGCAACAGAACATCCTGTTTTTTAATACATTAGTTGGTCTATATCAGAAATACATTTTTAATTAATACATGAGTACACTTTTAAGATTGTTAAATTTTTTATGTTCAATTAGAATGTCCCCTTTGTTACTTTATTGTCCAATATGTTACTGACATTTCTTTTATCAGAACAAAAGAAAAAAAACTTTCTTATGAATCCGTTTTATAATATGCACTCGCCAATATGTATAAATAGGTTTTACTATAATTTTATTATATTAGAGTAATTTTTACCAAGTTATATAAAGTTTTATACAGGGAGAATACAAAAAAGGTAACACAGGGGACATAATATGCCTATATCATGAAAAAATATATACATAAACAAAAAACTACATGGGACTGAAAAAGAACATTTATATCAAAGTGTTAATATTGTAAAAGAAATTCTCTATTTTAATAAGAAAAAATGAGAAGATTATTTAAAATATGGTAACACAAGAGACATATTTCAGCCAATGTGTCTGTGTTTCTAAGTGTAGTGATAAATATTTTTAAAAAAGTGTGCTGCTGATATTCAATTTCTACTCTTGAATATGTATACAACCCTCTCAAAGATATTTTTATTTCATTTTAAATGAATTTTTTTTTTGAAAAAAAAAATTACTCAAAAAGAACCTTTATTTTTGGAATGACCCAGCATATGATCCATTATTATACTCAATTCTAAGTTTACCCAATGCAAAATGGTTCACAGCGACAAATAGAATTCTGCTAAATTTAAATGAGTACTTATAGTCGATTAGAGTCTGTACATTCTCTCAAAAAGTACTATGCATTATAAGTTTATGCCCAGGACAGTTCACCATCAAATATTGTTCACTTATATAATGGGGATCTAAAAGATAATGGGAAATTACCTGGCTACAAAAACACTTAGAAAACATCATAAAACTAATGCAAAAAAAAAAGTTATTTACAACAACGGTTGCTCTGCACGTGCAGGAAAAATTCCCGTTACAATTCTCTCTGACGATTACCAGAAATCACATTAAACAGCTCGTTCCTCAACATATAAAAAATGCAAAAGCAGATTAAATGATGGCCTACTTATAGATCAAAAACCTCAAATCATCTTTGAAGCAGGTCATTACGTAAAAAAATATAATTCACTGAAAAAATGTTGTGGTAGCAGAACTTCCAATCATTTTCATCCACTGGATGTAAATTTGATAAAGAAACTAGATGGCCGAATAGATCCCTTTAATAATATTCCCGTATTATTACTCTGCTTGTCATTTTTTTGTGTAATCTGTAAAAATATACATTAAGATAGTCACAGCAGCCTGTGGATACAAAGAACAGATAAACTAGGTAGATGCATCGAAAACATGCCACATTTTGATAAAGAAAATCACAAATCAATACATAAATAAAAAACTGTACTAAGATGATTGAATAGTTGGGACGGATGGTATATGAAATATAGCCACCTCCACGACGTATGTTCAAGGTAGTTTTGAAAAGAAGAGCTGTATTAAAAACAACAATTCATTATATGTCCCAATAGAGTCCTAATGCCGTTTTCTTACCAAAAGTTGTCTGTTTTTCTCCAGCTATACGGAATAAAGGTATTGTTTTATAGTTTAAATATGTTAAGCAGATAAATATAAAGGTTTAAGTAATACTTTTAAATAATAACCAGCTCTGTAGGAAATTTTTAATTTTTTTGAAAAAATATCAAAAAATGACAAATTTTACCGAAAATTTCGATTTTTGGAGCAAAAGCGCTGACTCAAGCCATTTTTTTTCAGCGGTAAAATTTCACACAGTTGATGTACTAATATAAAGACAACTTTTGGCACCTACCCGTTTTTGATTTTTAAAAAATAATTTTTTTCGCTCCACCTTACTGTATATCATATCTAATATATATATTCTTTTCCGTCGAATTTCGACGGGTGCAGCTAGTATATTTTAATTTTTTTAATGATTTAATACAAAGAAATGTTTACTGGCTGCTACACAAATGTCAAAGGGTATATTAATTTTATGTTATCGAAAGTGGATACCAACTTGAGTTATTTGTTAACAGAAAATATACAAAAAGAAAGCGTCCCTATAAAAGAATAGGTATCATATTCTGTTTATATTAAAAACGATCAGTAGTATTGTGTTTTTTAATAATAACGTAACAAATTGCGTAATTTATGTGATGGAAATTGTATATTTAAGGGTGTTTTTAATTTTAACTTGCTTTAAGAATAACGTTACAAATAACGGCAAAATGTACAATAGATTTCAGTCAAATTTCTAGTAGCTTTAAATCGTACAATTCGGCGGAAATTATTAATTCACACAATTCTCCGAAATGAAAATTAAACAGAAATTCAAGTATTAAAATCCTATTTTTAAAGAAATCGCCTTTCAAAGAAAATAATGAGAAAAGGTCATTGCTTCAAAATTGACATCTATAAACATATAAAAACTACAAATAACAAAATTTATTTTATAAAGATGGTAAAAAACAAATTTGAGACAACTTTTCAAAAAAAATCTCTTTCGAAAAATAAATATGGCACACATATATTATTTACTACTTACACCTAAGTAATTTCTTACTCAAACTCTGAGACAGTCTAGATATTTATTTCAATATTTGATATTAATGACAGGTTATCTCTTTGGTAAATTCTTATTTATATTCTTCTGGGAATCAGATTCTGTGAATCTAAACTACAAGCATATACTGCAGTTATTGCATTTGGTTTGAGGCTAAAATATGAAGTTAGTAAATGTTTGTGACAGCTATGAAGAAGAAAATGTTTCTCTCTCCATGGAAATTGGATAGAAAACAGATTTTCTGTCTGTATTATGTTTTTATAATTATTTAAGATCTTGAGGTTTCAAGAAACTGGAGAATTACTCAACTACATATTCATTATTTTTCATCATAAAATAAAGACATTGATAAAATAATATATATGTATTTTTAAATAGATGGCCATTTAAATTTCTTTTTAAGTATAGTTTTTAAGGGACATAGATATTTTCGAAACCCAAAAATTTTAAGACGCTATTCAAATAAACCGTAGATATTTTTCACTTTTAAAGTGCAAATAAATGTACGGAAGATTTTGTATTATGTTTACGATAGATGCAAACAAAAGAATAAGGCTCATCTAAAATTCAAATCTTTAATAAAAGTCTAATATTTATTTGATTTCATTTGAACGAAATCTATGTTATATATATATATATATACACACTATATGGCCATTGATTATTGGACACTTGCGATTTTAGACATTTTACTAAATGTCTAGAAAAATACATGAGGAATCATCTTGAAACTCTTAGGGTATAAATATAATAGTATAAGTCATACATCTCCGTGAAGATTTTTTACCGAAACTCCATTGGGGACCGTTAACAAATTAAAAAAGAATGAATATCTTTTGAATAACACTGTCAAAATTAATGTAGCAAAAGCGCTCAAACTCTAGATTATGATTGAATGCCCTATTGTAATACACTGTGTTCATTTTTATGCAAATAGCAAGCATACTCGCAGAGTAATTAAGATTTTTATAAAAATGGTCCCAAATTTTTCCAAGTTTTTCCATTATAATTTTCAGAGTTCTTAATATAAAATAATATTTTTTTCAAAAATATGACAAACAACATTGCACACAGTACCCTGTAATCAGAATTAAAAAATAATAAAAATTGTATGAAAAATGAGTAGGTTTACTAAATAATTTTTTACTGCGCATGCGTCAAAGATATCAAAATTTCATTTGCATATTATGTTAGCTAAATGTATAGAATAACTTTTGTAAAAGTCTCAAAATTATAGCTTGAAAATTCTGAAAGTAATCGTCTATAGAAAAAGGACAAAATCCGTTGTTTCCAAAATGAAACAAAAAAATGAGGGATTTTATCCAAATGTAGTAGTACATCCCGTATTGTGTATTCTATATTGACACTAATCAATGAATATATGGATACATCCCCTCTTGTTTTTGCTTCATTTTGAGAATAACGGATTTTCAACTTGTTCAATTGACGATTATTTTCAGAATTTTCAAGTTATGATTTTGTGACTTTCACAAAAGTTGCTCTATACATTTAGCTAGCATAATATGCAAATGAAATTTTGATATCATTGACGCATGCGCAGTAAAAAATTATTTAGTAAACCAACTCATTTTGTATACAATTTTCATTATTTTTTAATTCTGATTACAGAGTACTGTGTGCAATGTTGTTTGTCATATTTTCTGAAAAAAAATATTATTTTATATTAAGAACTCTGAAAATTATAAGGAAAAAACTTGGAAAAATTTGGGACCATTTTTATAAAAACCTTAATTACTCTGCGAGTATGCATGCTATTTGCATAAAAATAAACACAGTGTATTACAATGAGGCATTCAATCATAATCTAGAGTTTGAGCGCTTTTCCTACATTAGTTTTGACAGGGTTATTCAAAAGATATTCATTTTTTTTAATTTGTTGACGGTCCCCTATAAAGTTTCGGGAAAAAATCTTCACTGAGATGTATGACTTATACTATTATATTTATACACTAAGATTTTCGAGATGATTCCTCATGTATTTTTCTAGATATTTAATAAAATGTCTAAAATCGCAAGTGTCCAATAATCAATGGCAATATAGTGTATATACATGTTTAAGTATCATACGTTTAAATTTTATTTATATATATTTTAATGTTTAATTGCTTTAACTTATTTGTTGCAAATATTTAAAATTAAATGCATAACTATTGGAATGAAATATCTTAAACTAATAGCTGTGTTGCACGATCTGGATTCAAGCAAGAACATTTTACTTGCTTCGTTACTAAATTTTTTTGATATCATTATTTTGTAACTTTACCTTTATTAATTTTCAGATACTTTTCGATTATGTATGGACAATATTTTAGTATGGTAAAAGTGGTGTCTAGCCTCTATTTTTAATTTACGTTGGCAAAAAACGTAACAATCAAAGAGTTAATGTCTGTCAGTTCTCGGGTTTAAATAATGTAGGAAAGTAATTTAATTATTGGTTTTGCAAATTACGTTAATTTTAAAATTTGTATAGAGTGTTTGTAATAGCTATAATACTTTTAATTGCAAAACGAATATGATAAATTAAACGACTAATTCATTGATTTCTCAAGTTGGACAAAAACAAACTAGGAAGAGATAGTGTCAACGTCTTACTTTAGAAAATTTTAAAAATTGTCTTGTAACGCCTTTTTATTTACTTTAATGTCACATGCTGTTGTTTTCATCGCAACGGCGTACCACAAAAATCCGCAAATTGATTTTTGATCGCTTGCTGCTATACAATAATAATATTTTAAAGTTTTAATATATGTACTACCTAAGTTTCGTATTTTTTTGTTTCTCGCTTTTCCAAACAAATGTTTTTTAAGAGAAATCTAAAGTTAGTACTGCGGGGATTCTTAAAGCTTTGAAGAGTGGTATTAATGCTGGTATATAAATTATTTATTCAGATTTCTGCTTTCTCTTCTACCTTATTACTAAAGTAGGACTTCGAAATATTATTTCTTTTGCAACTACAGAATAGTTAACAAGAAGAGAAATTAGACAATTTGCAGTTTCCAACTTAGCCTTGCTCGAAGATCCTTTCTCAGTATCATAAGACGAATATTCAGGGATGCCAACAATCCAGAAATGACAAGTTTCTTGAATTAAATAATATAAAAAATATTTTTTAAATAGAACATTCGTGATGAGATACAAATAGATAATTTTTGCATCAAGTTCAAACCTGTACGGTTGTGTGTAGTGTTGTCAAAAATAGTTGATTATTTATGATCCAAATAAAGAATTCATGAGAATATTGTTTTCTAAAACATTTTTCATGAACTTTTGAAAGTACATTAAAAGATTTACTCGATCATGTAATTAATTTTAAAAGGATTTTGTCAATGTATTAATTATCTTTGAATTTGTATGCAGTTTGTGCAATATTCATAAATCGACTCAAATATTTTATGTAGTATTTTACAGAATTAGGTAATATACAAAATTATTGCTCTTTCAATAAGAATATGGAAATATTTCAAAATTGGAATATTTCCCCACAATTTTTTAACCTCAAGACAGATAAGAAATTGCAGAAGGAAAAAAAAACAACGTTCTAAAAATAGTTTTGTTTTGTGCAACAAATAAGCATTTTGGAACAAGATATATCTAAGTATCTATAAAAACTAAATTCTGTGGTATTACAATCGATGAAGGATCAGCGCCGACAGTTCCCATCTCTGTTTATTAGACCCTAGGCTCCGATGTGCTATGCCACCTATGTCGTGGCCAGGTGGTCGTCCTAAAGCAAAACCCTTGGTGCTTAGTTTCCAAGCAAGTTTGGTTTTCATTTTATCGACTCTGAAATGATGAAGGGCTGAGTGAAGCGTGGCCAGTCAGGAGTCGAACTCTGGAGCTATGGCGCTGCAGTCAGATGCCCTAACTACTCCGCCACTGGGCTCCCCAATGTATCATTAACTCGCTCTAAAATGTGTTGGTACAATGTGATGTACTAAATGAATTTTAAAAGAAGTTACTTTAATTGTCTCTAAAGTACATTCGGGTCATAAATTGTTAATACAGGAATACCCAAGAACTCTTTTTTCAACTACCATTATTTACGTTTATAAGACTAATTTTTCAGTAATATATGTATAGATAGGTAGGTAAGTAGACAAATAGATATAGAAAATTATATAGTCTAATTTTAAAACAATAAATCATGAACAATTAATATCATATAGAAATTTTTATTACAATATTGTCCTTTAGGTACGGAATATACAATTAGAATAGCGCATTACGATTAAATCGAATATTCAAAAAAACATAAAAACAAATCTCAGAATTAATATTCATTGATTTTTTTATAAAGCTAATAACTAGAGTGAGAAACAGAAGGCATAAAGAAAATCGTATTTTAATCAAAACAATGCAAGTTATAAAAGAATAAAAGTGATGAAAAATACATTTTCGTAAGTCTTTATAATTACGTAACTACAAAACTGAGAAACATAAATTTAAATGAAGCACAAAGTGTTATTATTTTTTCTTACTGTAAATTTTAACTTTTTCGATTTTCGATACAATGCCACACCGATGACGCTCATAATTGTATGTGAATTTTTGAAGAAAAGAATAAAAATCTTTTGTTCGTTAATTAAAAGTAATTATTTTTTGTATTCTCTCTTTAATTATTATTTATTTAAAATGCATAAAATGAAAAATACATATTCTTTAAAGCTTTAATCTATCTTACCGTTAAAAAAGAATGATTATTTCTTATAAAAAAGTTTTACTTGTGGAATAAATGCTAATTAATTAAAAAATGATAAAAAAATTGAAATTGAAATTTATGTTTTATATTATATATTAATACTGTCAATGAAATTAGAAATAACGACATGTGTGCTAAGAAATTTTACAAAAGAATTTTTCATGACATTTTGATTATAAATGTTTTATAATTTCTACACAATGTTTAAGCTTTTTATTTATATTGATGTTAGTTTTACAATTTTAATACTTTATGTCTTCAAGAAATTTAACTTCCCACTAAAAAATATGATGTGTAAGAAACACTTAAGCCTACAGATAAATGTAAGTGGTACTTTCAATAGAAAATACTTTACACTATCACAATCAGTAAGCACAGCCATATCGTTGAATCTTAACATTTATAATGTCATTATTTTCTTAATCCCTGAGTTTAAACTGAGACAAAAATACACTGACGGAAAGAAAAATCCCAACACCAAGAAATACTTGTGCTAGATAAACGAAATTTTGTAGGCGTATTTATACATCTGAAAGATTACATCGATTCAAATTTCGTGCTTTGCCCATAAGTGTGGAGCTAATAGCGCCCCTCACAATTTTCAAATTAGGTTTGCTTTAAATGCGTGCTGTAAAGTTCGTAAGCATTGTTTTTCTTCGAAATTTGACAAATTGAATTTATGTTAATCAAGAATGCTTTTAAGAAGACGAAGAAGCTATTATCATCACCTCATCGAGATGGAAAGAGGTCGCATATTAGAGCTACAATAAAGTGGATTTTCTTTCCACGATATCGCAGAAAGACTTGGACGGAATGTATCCACTGTGCATGAATGTTGGAAGCAGGGGTCAAGGGATGGTACTACCTCAAAAAGACCGAATTCCGAGAACCGGTGACCATGTGGCATCTACTGAGCGGGGAGACCGTCGTATACGGCGTAAGGTTGTGACGCATCGTACTACGCCTGCGGCAGAAATTCGAGCTGAAGTTGATATCACAATTACTCAACGAACTGTTAGAAATCGGTTACTTCAAGGACAGCTCCGAACCAGGCCCTCTGTAGCAAGCATTTCATTGACTCCAAGTCAGTGCCACGCTAATAGTGCCAAGCCAGATTTCATTGGAGGATGGAATAGATATCTGCTGTGTTTTCTGATGATAGCAGGTCTGTCTTGATGCCAGTGATGGCGGTGTGCTGGTCAGAATGAGACCAACGGAATGCTTGCAACCAAACTGTCTTCGCACTAGACCCACTCTCTAAAAAAGTCAGCCAAAAAATAGCTCAAGTTGAGCTGAAATCCACTCATCTCAATGTTGAAAGGCAGCTTCTCAAAAAAGAGTTAAAATAACTCGAGTTTTAACCAATTTAAATGAAGTTGAGCTATTTAAATAACCAATTTAGATCAAGAAGATTTAATCGTTTGAAAAACAACGCCTTTATGATCGAAAAAGTTACAGCTCTTTCATGAGAAGCCAAATCAGCTCTTTCGTTTTAAGAGTGCACTAAACCTACACCTGGAGTCATGGTCTGGAGAGCAATTTCCTATAACAACAGATGTACTTCCGTGATTATCCCAAACACACTGACTGCAAATTTATACGCCAGTCTTTTAATTCATGTTGTAGTGCTGCTGATCATAAACGGCGTTCAAGAAGGAGGTTTTCAACAGGTTAACATTCGCCCTCATACCGCTGTTTTAACGCAACATGCTCTACAGAGTGTCGCATGTTACCTTGGCCAACGAGAGTTGGCTCCCATTGAGCACGTGTGGGATGTCATTGGACGACAATTCCAGCATCAATCCACAGCCATCACTGACCGTCGCAGTATTGCAAGCATGGAACAAGCATGGAACTCCATACCACAAAGTGACATTCGGCATTTGTATGATACAATGTGCAGACTTACATTCAAAATTCTGGAGGCTAAACCGGTTATTAATGTAACAGCATTTTGCATTTGAAAAAAAAATTATTGAACTTAAATTAATCTGTGATCTTGAAAATCTAATCAATTAAACATGTTAACTAGACAAATGCACTGTTCGAATTTCATACTCTACAATAAGTTTTCCTTTGTGTTGTGATTTGGTTTTTTGGGGGTGAAAAACTAATGAAGTTTACGTCTCAGTTACAGATGATGACATAATCATTTTATGTACAACTGACAAAGTTGAAAATGAAGATAATTAGACAAAAACGCTATTATCAAAGATGATAAACCAAAAATTATTTGTCATAATGAAGTAACAAATCATTTACAACAATTAATGGTTTATTTTGAACATCAGGTGGAGACTACACTCAATAAACTAACTATGTTCAAGCGGAAGCGTGATCGTGCGGCCTGCGAAAGTTATACAAAACTAGCACAATAGAAGATTTTTTAATTACCAAACAGACACTTTTATTGTCTGTAAATATTCAGTATGTTTAATATAAAGGTGATTTTCTGTAAGTATGTCTTATTTAATTTTTTTCCCATTCTCCGAATAATCCGGATTGAGTCTGGTTTCAATTAATCCGAATTATCGGGTTTTTACTGTACTGTCTTCGCCGAGAATGAATGATTAGTTTTTTTTTTTCTGAATGACTTAATTAGAAATATTTATGAAAAAACTATGAGAATCGGATAAACAACGAAGCTGAATGGAAGAAATGATCTAGAGTTTCTAGTCTCTTGGTTTCTATATGACGAAACGATAATGAACCGTTTAAATAACCAGAAATTATATCTTTATTTGGGTATGGTTTAATAAACTAGAATTATAGTTACTAAATCAAACTTCTTGTGTTTGCATCTATTTGCAGAAATTTCTAAATACTTTTGATTACAAGGATATAGGAAAACATTTTCGAATTCTAGTAGGAGACTCTAAAACCCTCTAGTAGTGAAAACTAAATTTTATAGGGATGATATGTAACTATGTTTTCTTGAGCCAAAATTTAGATTCTAGATGCCAGAATCATAATTTTTTCCCCCAGCGTAGCTTTTCTACTAAAAAATATATTTGTATAAATTTCACGAAAATTTCGCCATGTCAGTGCACTTTTTTGTTATAGACAGAATCACAGTACATTTACTTACATTGTTGTTATTAGAATTGTGAGGATTCCGTAACAGTTTTCTTTTCTTAAGTAATCTAAATATAATAATAATAATAATAATAATAATAATAATAATAATAATAATAATAATAATAATAATAATAATAATTACTGATTCGTCAGATCAGTTTTTTCTAAAAATTACAGTTGTTATTACATAATTTATTTTGGATACATTCTGATGTCAAAGAACTTAATTATTCAAGATGAAAAATTTGAACTTTAAAATTCGGGACATAAACTGTTAAAAGATTTTTGTTCAAAAGCATGATATGTTAAAATTAAAAAGAAATTATGTGCAGTTAATCTATTTAAAATGCATTTATATTTAATAAACATATTTTCTTTTTTGTTTTTATATTGTGATATTTTTAATTGGTAACAGTTTTAGATATCTAAAATGAATTTAATACTTTATTGCAGATAAAAATAAATAAACAAATATCAATCTCTCATATTGCCTTGAGTTGTGATGATTTATTTCTAGATCTTTTTGTTTTGATAGGTTCAAAGTCAGGTACAATGTTATTTATTATGACATATAGTAATGAACAGATGCACGAATTAGAATCGTAGTTAAGCTCAGCTCTAGTGTAAAAAATGTGAAAATAATAATAATAATAATGTCACAGATATAAATTTAAAAAAAATAGTTTGAATGATTATTTCTGAATATCTTCTAAATCAAGTTCAATAAAAAGTTAGAAAAAAAAAAGAAAATAGCCTTTTATTGGGAATTCAATTATTTATCCATTAACTAGTGTTGAAATATTTTTGCGAATAACTGCCGTTTTGTACAATTTCGTTTTCTGCTAATATAATAGGTTACATAAAAGCAAATACATTGGATTTTTATAAAAACAAAGCATTTGGACTATCGTAATCTGACTATGGTAAAAGAAAAAATCAATGGGAATAATCATTTAATAAATATACTTTATCATATTAAATTAACATGTACTGATTTATGAAGAAATTGCAAGAGTAGAAAAATACATGGAGACTAAAATTTAATAAAAAAGTTATTATGAAAATGTTATAACATTTAAAACTGAAATTAATTAAATTCTAGCACAGGAAAAGTTTAAATTTATCAATAATTTAGAATTGAAAGAATTGATAAAATAACATTCAAGTAAACAATTTGAATATTATTTGATTATCATACAACAATAGCGATAAAAGATGATGACTGTGCATCTTCAACAGGATTATGGGTTATTAGATAAGAATATTTAGAATTTTCCACTTGTTTATTAATTGGAGAGTTGATATGTAAGGCAACTTTGATGCATTAATTGTAATAATTGAAAATTAAAATAATTTCTCGTATAGCATCTCTTGTAGTAGTGCTTCTAATATGAAGTTTAACAATTTTAGAACAATCAATGCAGTATCATAAAAATTCACTTTAAGGCGCTAAAAGTTGTTCAATGCTTTACATATTTTGGCAATTCTGGATTGCATGACATTGCTACCAAAATGTAAAATTTCCCATCCATTCTCACTATTACATTTACAGCTTGATATATCTATTGCACATTCTATAAATGAAGAAAATAGCACAGAAAATTTGTCCAATTATGGCACATCCGGAAAATAATTTATGCTTTTTATGCACTGAAAAATAATTTGATTTATTTAAGCAATACCCAAAACATTGTGGACAGGGCATTTAAAAATTATGTGTCAAATGTTAAGACATTTAGAGGGAACCTTAGTAACCAGATTTCGTACAAGGATGTGGGTGCGAAAATGCAGCATTAACACGACAAAATGATCTGTTTTATCCAGTGCATAAAAAAAATGCTAGCTTTAACAATCATCCTCTACTAGGCGTTCGAACAACATACGCCGTTAAACCAATGCATACGTTTCCGACATGCATTTCATAAGTGACTCAGCGAAAGAAAATGAAACGACTGACACTGTTTAAAAGATGCATATGGAATGATATCCGAGTAGGAATCTGCCATATTGCCGAGCATTTCGGTGTCTTCCTCAGGGGTTGTGCGCGAAAGAATAAATTTCTGCCATGAGGCTTAATACGGGCACTGGAAGATTTGGCAGCATTTCTCAAATAGAGAAAGCAATACTATTGACAATAGAGAAATGTTTTTAAAAATCTCAAGACCTGTCTAAGTTCTTTGGGTGGGAGCTTTTTCCTTGCGCAACTACATACATGAAATGCATCGTGGTAAGCTCAGCTTCTGTGCATTGATGTACGTTGCTCAAAATCCGTGCAGGAAATCATGATTCAAGTCAGCGAAGCGCTTTCATCCGTGGAACTAGAGTACTCCTTCACTAACTAGAAGTTGCATTTCTGCACGGACATTCCAATACAAAATCTTCTTAGTAAAGGCCTCTTTACCTGACATTGCATTTCTGACAAATAATTTTAAAATATATTGTATTACACAGTGATATCATTTTATTCTCAATTAGCTTAATGCATACATACATACATACATATATATATATATATATATATATATATATATATATATATATATATATAACACTTTTAGTACGTTGATATATTTATTCAAGTATATGCCTCAATAACATATGCTGATGCAATCTGCCACCATAGTGAATAGGATTGAACTTAAGTGTATGCGTGTACATCAGGCGTCAGCAAAATAATGCAAGATCGACATTGTATATCGTTTCATGCATACTGGGATTTCAAACCTAATCAACACAAGGAAACTATAGAGAGAAAATTGTAATGTATATATTCGAAAGTGTTTTGTGTGAGGTTAATATGTAAATCCGCATCATACATAATTAAGTATTTCGTTCATTAAATTTGGGATATGCGCATAATTAAAAATCTGCAATTATGTCGGTCTTTGAAACGATCATCGCGTCGCATTGTTACATGACAGATTCAATACAAACTCTCCTATTAGACTCTCTGGGAATTAAAAAAAAATTTCTTCGTTGCTTTATTCTACTACATTTTTTAACATTCTGTATTTTGCAAACCTTGAAGTATGTTTTTCTGTACCAAATCTATAAAAAGAAGCATCATCAGATTCATTCATATAAATTTAAAAACAGTACGATTTGTTACTTACAATCATCCATAAACACCTGTTGGGAAATATGATACATCTATCACTGAACTTTTTTTAGAATTGGAAGCATCATGCCTAATATGGTTAAAAGTATTTAAAAAAATATAGTTGAATATATGTATATTCTTTTAATGCTTTTATCAAAGGAAATATGTTGCTATTAATTAAGGAATAAAGTGGATTTAGAAAATTTTAATTTATCATTACCAGGCGATATTTTGTTTTATTTTATTTTGTTTTTCAAGCTACTTTTTCTAATATGTGCAGTTATACTTTTCAATCATTTCAATCATATCCCTGACATCGTAATCTGCCATGAAATTTTGATATTAATAGTCGAAATCGATGATATTGATGGTTTCTGTACATGTTGGGATTTGTTCGGATTCGAATGTAAAAAAACTCTGAACTTAAATGAATCCTTAAAACTAGAATATCCGAATATATATAAAACAACGAAATGTATGCTCAATAACATTTAAATTTGTTGAAATAAATTAAGTTCTGCCTTAAATCTGAATAATGAAAGATAAGACTCGAAATATTCTTCACGTTGCTTTTCTGATAACGTCTCTGGAACTTAAAAACAAAACTAAACTGTCACCAAATGTTGAAACAATAAAATCACTACTAATCAAATAATTATACTGATAAACGTGAACTTATATATGTATTAAACAAAGAGCTTAAACAAATTCTTAACATTTTTGTTGTTGCCGTAATTATTTCACACGATTAGTTTATAATGATCCTTGAAGATTAGACGTTAAGGGTTTTCTTCCTTAAAATTCCGTGATACGCTTAGTACCCCCCTTTCCATATGTGCGTTCAGAGTGAACCCTTTTGAAGTTTTCTAACCTTAATCTTAATGACATTTTTTGTGCACGATCTCGCTGATCGTTTGCATGTAATGAAAGTTCGACTTTATAGTTGCATGCCTTTACATTTTCTGTCTTTATCAACACGTGCTTTACATGGCTAATCACTTTACGAAGTCTTGTCACTTCAAGGTTTGAAGGCAAAATCGCAGGATCCTTAAACTTGTTATCCTTTTCTGCAAAGAATTTTTCCACAAAGACATGTCGGAGAAAATATGATCCATCAAAAACTCATCTTATAGAATTGGAAGCTTCATGCCATATCTGATTGAAAGGTTTAGAAAAAATGGAGCTGAACATATGTATGTTGGAGGTTAACATATGATGTTGGAGGTAAATGAAGTTCAACTTTAAGGCTTTTATCAAAAGAAATATGTTACCATTAAATAGGAAAAGAAATTGAATTTTATTATACCATTATCAGGGTAATTTTTTAATGTATAAATTACTTTGATATTTGTTGAAGTTTGAATATGAATAAATTCATAACTGAAATGAATACTAAAATTACTTTTTTAGTATCTATAAAAAGATTAAATATTTATTGAATACATATAAAATTGCTAAAGAGAATACATTTCTACCTTAAATCTTAATAATGAAGGAAGAGAATGAAAATATTCTTCGTATTGCTTTATTGTTAACTTATCTGGAACGAAAAACAAAACTAAGTTATTACCAGATGTTGCAGAAATAAGAGCTAAACCAATAAAATATTTATACTGATAAATGGGAATTTATACACGTATGGAACAAAGAGTTAAAACAGTCATTTCTTTACATTTTTGCTGTTGTCTAAATTTTTAACATGATTAGTTTATAATGATCCTTGCAGTTTAGAAGCTAAGGGTTAATAAATCCTTAGCGGTAAATATCCTTCCTTAAAATTCTATGTGAGGCCATGTCAGGTCCTTGCCGAATGTGCGATCAGAGTGAATCCTCTTGAAGTTCCCTATCCCTAAACTTTTTGATATTCTTAGAATAAGTTCTCACTGATTGTTTGAATGTAATGAAATTTCGAATTTATAGTTGCATGTTTTTACATATTCTCTTTTGCTCAGCACATGCTTTAAATATTTAATAGCTTTACGAAATCCTGCCATTTCATGGTTTGAAGGCAAAATAACAGGATTCTTAAATTCGTCATCCTTCTCTGTAGACAATTTTGTTTACAGTCTAATGATTTTGAAATACATATCTAATGTTTTTAGTTTTGGATTATTTTCATTTATAAATGTATTCTTTAGTATCATTATTAGCATTCATTTTTAAGCTTCTACAAACTATTCTTAGTCAAGGTTTTTTTCTTTTCTTAACCATTTCAAAGTAGCAAATTCCTCGGGAATTTCATAATCAAAACAATCAAATTTAACATTTTTACTGTTAGAAATTGGGACCATATTCAAAGAGGAGACGGCACTTTTCCCTTTAAGAATTTTGTCTTTCTTCATCAATACATTTAATGTAATTTATTACAGGACAAACACGCGCCTTTGGTTGACTCCTAGCGGTTAAATTTCAATAATTGATGGCTAGAAAAGCTTTGCTAAGTAGGTCAGCAAGATTTTAAATCACACAAAGCTCATAAAAATGTTTTTTTATGATGCAATATTTTGTGCAATCTCTTCAAATATAGTTTTAAATTGATAGAAAAATTACTGTGACCTTCAAACCATGGCATATGCACTAAAATTAAATCATTCTCAATCTCAACTGTGTCAAAGATATGTTGCTTTGCTGTATCTTACGGTTACTTTACTGGTGGATCAGCTACATCAAGAATATCCAAATTCAGTGAATCTTCAATTTCCAAATATTTCAGGAATAAGAAAGTTACTGTCATATTGCAATACTTTCATGATTCACATCTTCAGGAATTCCCCCCATTAGATCATCCTAGGAAAATCACCATAGCAACTAACAAATAAGAAAGAATCTTTTGTCCATCAGTCATGTAATTACTTTCATAGAGTCAAATGTTTTTATTTATTAAAGAAAGAAGAATGTTTTGGAATTTTTTTTTCTTTTTGCTAATTTAGGGCATGTATTTAGTAAACGGAATAATTTTGATGTGCATAAAATGATACGATTTAATTATAAGTTACTTATGCAAACATTAAGAAAAATTATAACAGTATTTATATATTAAAGATGATTTTTGTAAAATACCGTGAAATAGATTCTACAAAGAAAATCTTTTTGCAAATCAATCCAAAAATAGACTTTAAAGAATAAAACAATAAAAAATATGCAGCCGCTTTATTTTAAAACTAATTAATTAAAAATCGCAGAACATATTGTCCATTATTTAATATTAAGAAGATATGAATAAGAATGTAACAAAAAAGAAATAAAATTATAAAATTGTATCATATGATACTAATTCCTTACAAAAACGAAAATTCGCAATACGTTTTTCATAAACTAATAAACCTAGATGTTAGATGTTGTTGCACTTTAATGTTATTTAAATAAAATATTTTACTATTGTGCATTTTTTTTTTTTTTTTTTTTTTTTTTGTAACTATAGAAAAAATCAAGTCATAAATCATTTCTTTAATTACAATTGGAAGTAAAAAACATAGCCGTATTTATACATTAATATTCATACACAACTTTTTAACAATTTGTTCTAATTACTTTCAGTTTGAATATACTGTTTTAAAAGGTTTAATTTATTACTAAGGTACCCTGAGGTAATAACGCCAGGAGGGGTAATAACGCCAAGTGCTTATATTTTGCATAATTATGAAATAATCAGGTAAATGACACCCATGTGCTCTGCGCAGAAGGGTTTTGAGTCATATAAATCGCAAAAAACAGCTTCAAGTTAATTTGTTTCATTTTTAGGTCTTATTGTTTTTACAAACAACTAAAATTAACGCTTGATCTAAAATTTCCCAGATACGTTTCGTATATGTGACTATCTTTTTATCCGGAAATACTTTGTTAATTACATAAATTTGTAGTGCATTTCCTGTACTTTTAAAATGTTGTTGAAGATTTTGGATATCTTCTCGAGATAATTTGTAATTTAAAATGTACTGCGCAATAACTATACCGGGGTAATAACGCCAATCCTTGACATTAATACCCCGGTTGATTGCCTACAGTGGCCGAGCTACATCCTAAATACTGATTCAAATAAACACAGTTAAAACTGTGCAATGTTTCTCATATTTCTATTTTAACGGTCCTTTTTAAGCAAAAAGAAACTCACTGTCTGATATTCATTTGCCTCATTCCCCCCTCCCACACCACACCTTTATATTTCTTACACTTTCACAAAAATTGAACATTTTCAATATTTTAGAATGCAATTTGTCAATTTCTAAGTTTGTAGGGTTTGTATTTTTAGAATTGGGCTATCTACATGCAATTATTCCATCTTATTTCATAGTTTTGTTTGCATGGCGTTATTACCCATATAGGTGGGTAATAACGCCAAATAGCATGGGTCAAGAAAAAACGCCATTACATTTTATGAATACATATCTGTTAAATTATTTTATTTTATATAGATAGTCAATGAGTTGCTGTATCAGATCCTATATTTCTTTGAAAAATACAATCTAAAACTAAGCCGTGAAAATTGGTAGAACCTTAACGTGGCGTTATTATCCCAGGGTACCTTATATGAAATAAAGACACTGGTAATATAATGAAGCAGAACTGTTTTAAAATAACAGAATAAACGTATATTCATCAATAGTTTTATAAACACGTTTCGCTTAAATTGTATATCAAGTGTGAGAAATACTATTATTAAATTTTAAATACATATCGGTAAAAAAAAAATTTCGTTTTAAAAAATAATTTTTAAAATATCCCTATCTTATAACAAAAAAAAAATAATTTATATCTAAGAAAGCATTTACAGATTGTATGCTATCCAAAACAAACTTTAAAAAATAAAAATGGGAACATAAGAGTTATTAAGATCAGGGATAACTCGTATCAGAGACACTTCAGCGACAATCAGTATCGAATTAAAAAAAAAATCGACCATACTAAGTATGAAATATAAATAACACTCAACTTTTTTTTTATTGATATAGTATGTTTTTGTAGAAGTAATCGCTGTTTTGTCGGAACACAAACAAAAACGTTGTCCGTCAAAATGTTAATGTTTTAGCTAAAAATGTTGTTGTGTAAAAAATTGTAGGAATGTTGAAATACAGCTATAGATTTTTTTAAAGCTTGTTTGAAAGAGAAAATTATCATGTTTTCGAACAGACGAAGCATGATTTTAATAATCTGCATCATTCTAATTACCACAGAAGTAACATTTTTGGGGTAAATAGGATCGTAGAATTTTTCGATTAAAGGTAAACTTGGGATGACCAATTTCATTTTCTGTAAAAACCATATTATGGCTTAAAATGATCTTTTTAATCTTTCAGTTTTCAGATCCTATGAAACAGAACTAGTTTGATTTATACTATTGCAGCTTTACTGCATGCTTTAGACTAAATTATGCCTAAAAAAATTCGATGTAAATGAAATTTTGCTTCATTACAATATATAAAAGTGATCCTTTTCTTATCGATGCTTGCACTTCATGTTATTTAAAAAACATATTTATAAACTATAAAAAAATAATTATTTGGTAATGAAATGAGGCTATAAATCTCCAAAAGAAAAGTTTGCATTTGATTTTGTTTTATAGGCTGAGTGTAAAATATATAAATATCAAAAATCTCTTTAATTTTTTTTTTTTTTTTTTTTTTTTTTGTTTTTCAGTGTACTTATCTTTCCAATAATGTATGCCTGAGAATAATCATACATGTAAAACCGAAAATATCTACCTGGAAAGCCATACATAAAATAAATACAAATCCATGAATAAAAGGGTTATTCAGAAATCAATACAATAATCAATTGGAATACAAATGATTTACACTTGCCACTATTTCCAGAATTAATTAATAATTTCCAGTCACTTCTGATTAACAATCTGGACATTTATTAATATCTTTCACTGTAATAAAACATATCTCTTTTCTATATTTCTATTTGAATTCTTTAGAGAATTCATTCATACGTATTTGGCACTAACCTACCAACTGTAGATAGGACACATCGTTGACAGTTAAATATGATGTTAGTAAATATCTGTGACAGATATCAGAAAGAAAAACATTTACATTGCATATAAATAAAACGGAAAATATATTTTGTTTCGTTTATTTTACTATTATTTAGATTTCAGTGTCAAAATTATACAAAATATTTGCTGATTTATTTCTCTTCATAATCGCCTGTTTTATAACAAAGAATTCGTGAATTTATAATTAACATATAAAAGTGAGATTTAATTTATATTAGATTAAAACTTTCATGTATTTCATATTTTAAAGTCTTTTTTAAGGTTTTAAATTCAGTTATGTGATAAGATTTTTTTTCAATATACCAATTCAAAATAAAAAATGAGCTTACTTAAAACATAACATTTGTTTTACTCGTAAGAAGTTAACGAATATAAATAAATTCATTTCAAAAAATTGTTTTGTATTCTTTATTTAATCGTGAGAATGGTACACTATTTAAATAAAATATTAGCTTTTTATCGCACAAAAAAATCATATTCATTGTTTATAAAACAGTATAAGTAAGTGTTAGTGATTTTAAGCAATAATCCGTTGACAAAAAGATCTGTTAATAGAGTTATCAGATTTTTAATACTTTTTAAATTGCCTAAAATGTCAGTTTTTTTAAACTAAAATTACATTTCATGAAAACACAAAAATAATTCGCATCGGTAATTAAATGAAAAATGGTGCATAATGCAACTCTTAAGCAAGGAATGTTTTCACCCGATTTTCAAAGTCTATTAAATGGAGATTTAACAGTAAAGTAGTTTTATTTATAACAATAGGAAAATAAAATATTTTTGTATAAGACACTAATTTTATGAATAGTTTCCGTTTTATCTGACTCAGCCTATTTTTAGATGTAATGATGGAATTTTACAATCCATTTTCATACCAAATCCTGATGCGACAAAATTAGACAAATTTGTATAAAGGTGTGTTTTCAATGACAATACAAAATTATAATACTTTTGCAATGTTATTATAAAATTGTACATTTGTTCTACAGTATTTTTCAGTTAGCTCTAGACAAGTGGTAAATCGCATAACATCTGCAATTTGTACCGTCGTATAAGAATTTGATAAGCAATAGATTTAACTATGGCCAATAAATACTCACCAAGATATGCCAAATCCCTGTGAAACTGTAACAATGAAATATTATAAGGAGTAAAAAGTAGAAAAAAAAGACTTAAAGAAAACTGAAGAAACTTCTGACTGAAGAAATAACTCAGAAAAAATTATATATATTTTTTTTTTATAAATTAATATTATAAGAGAGCTTTTTATCAAGCCTAAAAAAAGTCAACTAAAATTTTTGTTAAAAAAAGAAAAAGAGAAAAAAAGTTTTATTTTGAAAAGATTCACTTACTTAGACTTTATTCGTAGTCAAATATAAAAATTATCCATATTTTAAATTAAACTATTTGTATTTTGCCCTTTTAATGTCTGAAAATATTATTTTTATTAACTATTATAAAATTTTATTGGGCGATACCATCAGAAACGTTTCGCATTATTAATAGTACGAAATATAGTGCATGGTAAATTTTCTAAGTGCAGAATGATTTTAATGGATTGCCAATAGAAGATTATTGCCATTTAAAAATACAATTTCAGGTAAAAATTTCAGAACAGAATGAAGACTGTTATGTTAATTAATTATTGATAATTTATGAGACGTTATTAATTTAAATTTATATCGCATATATATACATAGCTATGCATTTTGATCTGCAATTAAAGGTAAATAATTAAAGACACGAAGAATGTGGTTATTTTCTAATTTTCTGCTTCAGAAGAAGAGAGAATACATTAATACCTTAAAAACATTTTGTTTCTACCGACCCCACAGCGTAACTGATAGAGCGCGCCCGAGCGTCTAGAAACTACAGTACTCGGGTTCAAATCCGGCTGGAAAAAATGAAGGTAACAAATTTATTTCAAAAACTGCCTATTGTATGCGAATCTGTCTGAATAATAAGTAAAAATTGTGAAAGATTTTTTTTTTTCAAAAAAATCATTAAATTAATTCATAGCTTAGTTTTTTAGTGCATTAAGGGGGTAGGATACCTTTGAGCACGTGGAAAAAGCAAAAAATATCGCTATGTTTCAAGCTTCAAAACTTGTGTAATAGTTCAAAAATAAAAATCAAACTTCATTTAAATGTGAAGCTCATATTTAAATTTATATAAAAAAATATATATTTATTTATAAATTCATAAATAAATATTGAAATGATAAATTAAAAAATATACATAAAAATGAGAGAGAAAAAAACAGCACGTCTTGCGCGCATGATAAATTTTCAAAATATGCATATAATGAGGAAATTTTGATGAAAATAAATACATAATAGATGCATCTTTATACTAAAACCAGAATATTTCTAAAAAATATTGTCTAAATTAAAAAAATTACTTAATAATTTAAAAAATTAAAAATTTTCAATTTTTTAAAAATATTTTCAAAGAAAAAAAAACAAAGAAAATCCAAAATTTTATCTTTTTCTGGTTTTAAGTTGTAGATAATACAGAAATGAATATATGGTAAAAATTTCTTTTGATTGCCATGCATAGTTTTTTAGTAACACTGCGCGCAGTATCAAAATTCATCGTTTTGAATAAATGCGACGCAAAGTTTAATTATCACATTTCGCTTACTATTATTGATACTTTGAAACTGCCATAATTAGTAAACTAATGGGAATTTTTTAATGCGGTTTTTTGCGTATTGTTCAGAAAGGATTACACAATCAATACATGTAATAAAAAAAAATTCGAAAATTTTTATGGTTTAAAGGTATCCTACCCCCTTAAGGACCTTGAAGTTTCCTAAAGTCCTTCAATATCACTTCCAAACATCTTCCCTAGAACCTTTCGAGGAGGACCTGGGGTGCTCCCCAAGATGCCGTAAAGCGGAGATTTTCTAGTCCGAAGGTCTTCCTGGTGACGATTTTCTACATCCTCATTTGTGGTATGACGTTGTTTCATTGTAAATCCTCTAAGGGATAGCCTGGGTGAAGTGAGTGTGTTATATCGGTAAGTGATGTGGACATGGAATTTGCGGATTAACACAGTAAAGAACGCACAACTGAAAAACTGCAAAACATTAACCTAGAATTAAAACAAACGACAAAGACGAAATATAAGACAGTCGAGAATGTGCTCTCTTGCGAGATTAAGGACATCTTCCCCATGTGGAATAATATATAAGACTTTGTGGTGAAAAATCACCCAGACAAAGCTGTCGCAAGCCATATTTGCACCTTGTTCAATGATAATGTCTTGCCCCACTTTAAACAAATTTTAAAGAGGTGACACAAATAGACCACTTTTTTGACAAAGGTCCCTTTACTCTAATGCTAGTCCTGTTGTGAAAAGTCCAAAACGCGATTTACCCCCAATTATAGTGCCTTAATCGCATACGCCAAGACCACACTGTTTATTTCTTGTTGTTTTAGTATTAATCGCTATACCCATTCTCTATAAAATGTGTTTTTAATAAACATTTTAGCGAGTTTAGAACGAATTGATTGGATTTACAAAGATTCTAATTTTTAGAAAAATGAAAATTCGTAAATTTCGGATTTTGCAGTTTTTTTTTTTTTTTTTTTTTTTTGAGTGGATTTTTGACGGAAATCAAAGCATTACTGCATTCAAAAATTAAAAGGCTGAAATAAAGAAAACACTGTAAATTAGATTATTATTTATAAAGAAAGGACTAGGAACTATAAATTCGACAGTGCGGTTACTGATAAGTTTTAAATGGTAGCTAAGAATTATGTCTGAAAAAAAAATATTAAAAAAAATTCGAGTGTGTTGAAAACGTTCAATGAAATGTTTATTCTGTAAAAAGCGAAATTTGGCGTAGTTCCAACTTGTAATGAATAAATTGTCGCTCTCAACTTTAAAAAGATTTATTTTCAAAAAGGTGGCGTAAGCAAAAAGTGGCTTGTTTTAATTTTCTATTTTTATGCTTATGTAAAAATTTTATTTTTAAGCTACAAAAGATGGAAAAGGCATTCCAAGGAGGATTCCAAGAAATTTGACATATTTATACGAAGGAAATAAGCGGAAACGTTTTAATTTAGGATTTTTGTATATTTTTAGATAATATTTATTAATTATGATCTATTACAAAAGCACACATATGCTACTTAGCTTATTTAAAGAACTACGAGTGCCGAGCCGTTCTACTTTTTTTTATAAAAAGTGTTGGAAAAATAATTAAGTGGGGATTATTTTTCTTTAAATCACCATATTGACAACAAATATAACAAATGTATGTAACATTTTCGCTCGATAAAAGTTCATAAAAGGCACATATTTCTTTTCACTTCTCTGTGTATGTTCTATTCAATTAAAATATATTAAATTCGATTTATTTCTTTTTTCCTACAAATACACTCAGATGTATTTTTTAATCCATCAACGATCTATACTTTAAAAATTCATACACCATGAATTTCTATTACTTCGACAAATTATTAAAAATGATATTATAAAATCATTCTTATTAAAACAAAAGACATTCGTCCTCTTGTAACATCTCACATTATTTTAAACCCAAATGTTTTCTGGTGAATTCCCAATTCCTGCACTTCATATTCGCCATTAAATTTTACAGGGCAATTTTGCTTTCCTCTCTAACGACAAACTATTAGGAAAGTAATAATTTTTCCGAAATTGGCTGAAAGAGGTAATTCTGTGTGATGCCCTGCTTTTAAGTAATGCAGATGACTGATTAAATAGGTTAAAGCGAATTAATTTTCTATTCACGGAGCGTATAACTGAATGTTATTATACAATAAATTTCGTTAAATTCTATTAGAGATATTTATTACAAAGAATCTGTTAAAATTGCTATCTGGATTTTGAAGACTACTTTTAATTTAGTGCAAATACGGATAAATCATTATAGTTACAACACACCAAAAGACCTATATGTTATTTATAACCTTGGTTAAATCGCAGGAGTATATAATCTTGTAATTATTTAATATAGTAATTTTTTTTTATTTAAGTATTTTTAAATTTTAATTAAAATTTAATAATTGGATGATTTATTTTTAATATATATCATGATAAACTTTGTAAATAAACATTTTGTAATTATCTAGGATAGACAATTTTAGAAAATTAGTTAAAATTTAAGAGCTATACTTATAAAACATTGATGTCAAATTTTCATTAGTTTTGGCTGAAATGAAAGAAGATGGCATTTCTTTAAATTAAACGGTAAAATACTTCGAAAAGGAATCCTAAAATTAAAATAAAATCCGTATTTCTTATAATTTCATCTGTAATAGGTCGCTAATCCAAGTATATGATTTTTTTTATTTATTTTATTTCACGTTTTCTCTATCTATATTATAAAGGCCAAACGTATCTGTGCGTAACACATACGTCATTTTGCGCATGGCAACACTTTCAAATTTTAAATGAATTTCGGTATTGCAATTTTTGCTACTAAAAGTTTTTTAACTTTTTATGTGGCACATTTTCAATTTTTACACCATCGTGTAGGAAAAAAATGTACTTTTAAATGAAATTTGTTTGAAAGCTGTATCTTAATTTGTTTTTGAAATATTAATTTTTTTGTATCTTTTAATACCTCTTTTCTAATCGTGGCTACAGGAGTAATCCATTTCTATTTAAAGCAAAGGGAAAAAAGGAAAAAATTGAGTGCTGTATCTTTATGTTGCCATTTACTCATTAAAAGGGAAAAATAGAAATTTAAATATCCTCTGTTATAAAACCCCCGGTGAATTTTGACTTTATTTACAAAATTTGATTTTCATGTTTCAAGTTTTGAATCAAAATTATCAAATTAAAATGCCAATTTTTTTTAAATACATGAATACAGATGTATAATGTGCATTTGTAAATTTTGATATGGTGAAAATGATGTCGGGTTTAGATTTCACGGGAAAAAAATTCTATGATTGAGTCAAAGTTGAATAAATTTTGCTTTTTATCATTTTGGAATACTAGCATAAGAACCTTAATTGATAACTTTATCATAATAACATATCTTTATTATTTTTTACTACTTATATATACGATGAAGGTTTAATTTAAAAAATTTCTACAACTGCGTTTTATAGAAATAGGATTTTGTTAATTTGACGATAAATATCGTTTGTTTAAGAGTTAGACGTACCAATATAAAATGCATTTTTTACTATAACTAGTTTTGTAGATTTATTATAAGTTAATGAAACATTTCCTTCTTCAATTTTTCTTTCGTCAAAATTTGACGGGTTCTACCTTGTTACTTTAATGATGAACAGAATTAATAATTTTCTAATGTAGATTATTAAAGATACTGCCATTTTCAGATTACAAAAGATTTCTAAGTACTTTGGACACCAGGGGTGCCTATTTGAACCTTCAAGAAGAGAATGTAAAATATGTTTTTGGCAAAAGAAAAAAGAAATGTATTGTTGGTATTGAATAAATAATGATACAACGTTAAGGAGCACAAATTATATATATATAAAGTAATAGATGTTTAAAAGGCATATAGCCGTTTCGGGACTTCTAAATTCATCAGTGCTAAAAAATAAGTTGAAAAATATTTGAACTTCTTAAGACGGAGTTTAGCAACTCTATTACAATACACATTTTATAAAATCAAAAGTGTAAACAGACAATCCAAAGGCCTGTTGAAGCCAAATGTAAGAAAAAGGGGGGGGATTGTACTTTGTGCTATTATATGAATAAATAATAATACAACGTTAATGATACCCCTCTTTACACTTTTGATTTTATAAAATGTCACATTGTAATAGATTTTCTAACCTCCGTCTTAAGAAGTATTTATTTAGCATTTTTTTAGCACTGAAGATGGGACTTTAGAAGTCTCGAAACGGCTGTATGCCTTTTAAACATCTATAATTTCATATAATTTGTGCTCCTTAACGTTGTATCATTATTTATTCATGTATCAGCACAAAGTACAATCCTCCCTTCCTCTTTCTTCTTCTTCTTCTCCTTATTATTATTATTATTATTATTATTATTATTATTATTATTATTATTATTATTATTATTATTATTATTATTATTATTATTATTATTATTAGAGCATTTTCTTGATTACTTAAATAATTTTTAAAACTAGTTGGATGTGCCAATCCCAAAACTTTCTTCTATCTCATACGTACATTTTAATATTTAAAAAAAATAGTTACTCATTTTAATGCTTTAATAATTTTAATTCAATACCATACCAACTTTGATTTTCATGTTAAATTTCTGCTTCAATCAATTAATCGGAGTAAAAACGAATTTCCGTCTCTGCACGAGTCGATGTACAATAGAATAATACGCAGATTTTTTTTTTTCAAATTTAGGGAGGACCTACTTGCCTTACCAAAAAATACTCATATGCAAAAAAATTAGTTCAGTAACTAACTTCATACACTTTTATGCGGTGCAATATTGAAAATGGTATAAAATTCGCTATTGCAGCGCCCCCATCCGGCGGATTTTTTTCAGAATCAGGGGGATCCAATTAGCCATAGCCATACGCTTACACAAAAAATTTCGTTCAATTCGATGCATAACTTCATGTACTTTTGGTCGGTACAATATTGAAAATGGAACAAAAATCGCGATTGCAGCGCTCCCTTCCGGCGGATTATTTTCAAATTAAGGGAGGACCAACTAGCCACAATCATACATCTATACAAAAAATTTGGTTCAGTTCGATGCATAACTTCATATACTTTTGGTCGGTACAATATTGAAAATGGCACAAAAATCGCGATTGCAGCGCCCCCTTCCGGCCGATTATTTTCAAATTCAGGGGGGACCAACTAGCCATAGTCATACACTTACACAAAAAATTTGGTTAAATTCGATGCATAACTTCATATGCGTTTGGTCGGTACAATATTGAAAATGGCACAAAAATCGCGATTGCAGCGCCCCCTTCCGGCCGATTTTTTTCAAATTCAGGGGGGACCAACTAGCCATAGTCATACACTTACACATAAAATTTGGTTAAATTCGATGCATAACTTCATATACTTTTGGTCGGTACAACATTGAAAATGGCACAAAAATCACGATTGCAGCGCCCCCTTCCGGCGGAATATTTCAAAACTGAAGGAGGACCTGCTTGCCACAGCCAAAAACATTCACAAAAAATTTGGTTCAATTCTATGCATAACTTCATACACTTTTTGATGGTAGAAGGGCGACATACAGACACACAGACACACAGACACACGGACACACAGACACACGGACACACAGACACACGGACAGACAGACATTTTGTAAAAACATGTTTTTTGGAATCTCTGACCCCTAAAACGTGTAAATCCGTCAAAAACCGGAAGTCGAAAAAATTTCGATTACAATACTTTCTTCTATTGAAGATAGAAGAAAGTAAAAATGTTTACTATCGAATAAAATATGTGAAAAAAACTGTCGCTCCTAAATGTGTTGTGTACCACTAAAAAAAAAAAAAAAAAAAAAAAAAAAAAAAAAATTAGAAATTTTTACGCCTGCATCCTTTTAAATTTTAATTATTTGTAACGATTCTTGGCGTGTATTTACGTCTTAATGAAAGTAGTAATCGCAAATTTCCAAGTTGTATCATTAACACTTCCATAAAAATAGCAATTCCGAACATTTTCGTTCATTTAATCTTTTTAAATTAGTTTTTTAACTCGCTTGTAATTTTATTTACTGCTTAAAGTAATCGCCGTGTCAAATTTTAATTTTGATTCACTTTTCAATTACAAAAATATAATTTCTTTTTTTTGTTCTTCAACGACCATTAAAGTTTGCTTTAATGCTTCGTGCATGTGCTTGCGTCTTGAAAGAAACAGCTGTAAATTAACACTCTTTTAGAACGCTTTCCACAAAATTCATTCTTTTAAATTTCAATTCGTTTAGAAATCGTTCTTAGACAACATTAATATCTTATTAGTAACTAACATGAGATTTTTTAAGATTCTAGATCTTTCAGTACAATAAAAATATTAATTTTAGAACGTTTTTTGCAACTGCATAACTGTGGAGGAAATGTCTCTGAATTAAATATGATCTATGTTGGAGTAGTAGAAAATTCTAACAGCAATTTGCTACTATTTTTAATAAATTGGTTCTATAATTTCAAAAAATATACTAAAATGAAAAAAAGAGTTACTTCTCAATTCTTTATAACTTTAAGGCGTCCGACACACATTTAAAGTAATTTTTACTTATTGAATTGAAATGTCGATTTTTCATTTTTTATTTTATTTTTATTTTATTTTATTTTATTTTATTTTATTTTACTTTTTTTGCGATGATTAACAATATTATTTGTAAACAAAATCAAGGGATAAAACTTCTCATAATTAAAAAAAATAAATAAAATTTACTATTTTTTTTAAATGGAGTAATTCATAATTATTATAATTACCAGTGGCCGCGAGGTTCTGACTTCCAAACTGGTAGACGGTAGGTGCTTGGTTCGAACCTAATCGCGACCGTCGGTCTAACCGTTCGGAGTTTGCCGTGGATTTCTTCGATCCTTGCGTAAATACGGTTTAGGTTCCCTTAGAAAGACCCCCACGGAGGGCATCCCACCCCTTAGAGCCTATATCCCATAGTATATTTTATTTTATTTATATATTTTATTTTATTTTACTTTTTTTGCGATGATTAACAATATTATTTGTAAACAAAATCAAGGGATAAAACTTCTCATAATTAAAAAAAATAAATAAAATTTACTATTTTTTTTAAATGGAGTAATTCATAATTATTATAATTACCAGTGGCCGCGAGGTTCTGACTTCCAAACTGGTAGACGGTAGGTGCTTGGTTCGAACCTAATCGCGACCGTCGGTCTAACCGTTCGGAGTTTGCCGTGGATTTCTTCGATCCTTGCGTAAATACGGTTTAGGTTCCCTTAGAAAGACCCCCACGGAGGGCATCCCACCCCTTAGAGCCTATATCCCATAGTATAGATAATTGGCCGACATAAATACAAACAAACATAATTACTATAAATCTAAATTTTATTTGTTGAATTTTAGTACTTTTTATTATTTAAATAAACAGAAATATTTTAATTTTAATTTTGATTCAGCATTTTTAAAGATAGTAATTGTTAAAAAAAAAAAAAAATTACAAGTAAAAATTCCATAAATAAAAAGAATATGATTTTTTTTTCCTTCTTTCAAAAGTAATTTTTTTTTTCAAAACTGAAAAAAGGATATGCTTCAAGTTTGAAGCACTTATATTTAACGGTTCGTGAGTTATAACAGTTTAAACCTGATAAATTGTGAAATATATGCATCATGAAGAAAAACGCATCTTCCCAAGAAGCCATTTCTATGACAATCTGCATTGAACTTTGCTTGAAAGCTAGATTTTGAAAAAAAAAAAAATCAAAACGAAAAAAGTAACATTTCCTCTTCTAATTAAGACAGAAACATGATTTAAACGTCATTTAAGCAAAAAACAAAACAATTTTTTTTTTTAATGCACTACAATTTTTTTAGAAAATTAGAAGATTTGTGTTTCCTGGACCCTTTTAACTGAGAATCATATTTCTAGCCTTCAAAAAATAATAAAAATGTTCTTTTATTTTATCTACTAGAAAGAAATGAAAACTCCTGTAGTCCAAAATATAATAACTCGGTTCGATTTTGAGCTAAAGTTTTTTAACTCATTTCATCACAGTTGAAAGTTAATTACTTGTACGGTTTCTCTAAGCAGTCTTACCATGCTCCAACTAGCATAAACACACTTTAATTACGATCTTGGTAGATGATTGTGAGATTTAACATAGAACCCTATTAAGATAGATGTACTGCAATGAATGGAATATGTATTATTTGACGTCTGACTACAGGAGCTTAAGAATGAATTCTGTTCATTTGTATTTTATTATGAAATACCGTTTGAAGTAATTTTTAATAAAAATACGCTGTTTGAAGTACGCTAAAGCTGATATACGTTACTGATATGAAATATAATTGTCCTTTTATAGCTCATTGAATAAAATAATTTATAACTCATTAACAAGAACACACACACACAAAAAAAATGCTTCATTATGGCATATGCAGAAAAATCGCTTGCAGTTTGTTTTTAAAATATTAAACAATTTGACGCTTAAGGAACGTGAATTGCATTGATGGGGTAGGCTACAATCATCATTGCAGTCGACTTTGGAGTGAATGCCATTTATTTATACAATTACAGAGATAAAAACATATTTGTTTACGGAGCTTTCTACCACGTACATCTCTGGAAGTGCTCTGTCAGCATACTTGGCTATATAAAAAAATTTGGAATATATTACTGAAAGTGTTAGTTCCTGATATTTGATGTTCAACTGTGTTACGTGTGTTCGATTTTTTATGTTTATATTGAATATTTGTTGCGGTATTCGTGAAGGGTTTGAAAATGTTTGATAATCTATGTCCGAAGCATGCTTTTTCTGAATCATATATTCTTAGATGAAAAAAAATCTAAACGTTAGTTATATGAAAAATAAATTAATTTGTTTAGGTCATAATTTAATATGAACGAAGTTCAGAGAAAATCAAATCTAAAATCAACATTTTTTTTTTTTTTTTTTTTTAGAATGAAGAGTAACTTTTCAGTTCTTATAAGATATAATCGGAAATGCCTCTGTTAGCATTTAGACATTAACCCCTTAACGGTCACATTAAATTACGGTTTAAAAATCCAGATTGGTTATTGCCACCACTTTTTTGAAAAAAAAAATCATCTTATTTAATGGCAAATAAATTAATACCAGAATAAAATCAATTTCACTATTTTATAAAACTGGTGGGAATCAAATAATTCTGAATAAAAGTTGTGAAGCTTGCAGCCCGAGAATGCCTCGGGCACGACAGTTAAGAGGTTAATCTATTAAACGCTTTGCGCATTAACAAAACAAAAAAAAAAATCTTAATTATAGATACAAAATTGGTCTCTAAATATTTTATACATTAAATATATGTAAGAGATAAATTAATAAGTAATATGTTTTTTCATAAAGTACTCGTTTTTAGGTTAAAAATTTTTGGCGTAATTGAGTGAAATAATAACGTACATGTTGATTTTTTAAATAAATCAAAATTTTTGAGTTACTGTAAAATAATTTATTTTCGTACATTTAAACGGAATTTTAAAAACTTTTAAATAAGATAAGTTCCATAATAATATTGTATTTATTTACATTTTTTTAAAATAATTATTAACTTTTTTGTAGCATTACTTAATTTTGACTAAAAATCACACTCATCAATATTTTATGTTAACGATAAATGTAAGTAATTTTTCCACACATCATGAAGATATATTTGTTAGATTAAAATTTTTTAATTAGTTAATGTCATTTAAAATAGATGTGATACAGTCCGAAATGTCTTAGTTTAAGTATGCTTGATCCTTCAAGCATATCAAGATATTTTGATAGAAAAACTTCTTTTTTCGTTCGTCAAACTTTGCTATATGACCAGAAAATTTTATTTGTGAATTATTAATTAAAGCAAGTTGAAATAAATATTTCAATTTTACAACACGATACAGCATTTCTCTCAAACGACAAACAATTAGGCAAATAACAATTTTCCGGTGTATAATTTTAAGAAGGCAATTCCTTTACATTTTCATGTTTGTAATGCTATGTCAAGTTAATTTCATTTACATTAATTAACTTTGTATTCATGAAGGGTATAATTGGTCATTATTATGTAATAAATAAAGCATACTGGTAATAAGAATTCTCATTTAAAGCATATTTATAAACGTATCATTAGTTTCAGTTGCAAATGCTACCATTAATCAAACGAACATATGAATTACCAATATATTTGAGCAATTTGATAATGGATTTCGTAATTTGCATTTTTTAACCCTTTATCTACTGCATTAGGAATTCATGAAAATTTTACATTCTAAAGCATTTACGTGAATTGTTTAAACTAAATTGAACGATTTACGTAATCATTTAATAAATTTTTGGAAGATTTTAGAAGGACTGAAGGATTTAGAAATATTAATTAAGTTTGAATTTCCAGGGATTTTGTGCAATATTTATAACTCCACTCCTGTTTTTTATTGGAAATTGTTTTCTTAGTATTTTGTTGAATTATAAAATGCACAAAAATGATGTTTTTACAATACAAATATAGAAATATTTCCGAATTGAAAAATCCCCATCCTCGAAACCTCAGCGCCAAGAAAGCTGAAAAGATGCAAAGGCAAAAGAAATCATACTTTAAAAAATATTTTTGCTTTGTATAACCAATAATGCTTTTGTAACAAAATAAAGTAATGAAACTGTAACTCATTATAAACAATATTACAACTAATCGACATATTAAAAGATTTTATAATAAGTCATTTTAATGGTACTTATAAGTACCGTCGGTTGATAAAGAGTTAAATTCAATGCATAAAAAGCGTAAACGTATACACTATATTGCCATTGATTATGGGACACTTGCGATTTTAGACATTTTACTAAATATCTAGAAAAATACATGAGGAATCATCTCGAAACTCTTAGTGTATAAATATAATAGTATAAGTCATATATCTCCGTGAAAATTTTTTCCCGAAACTCCAAAGGGGACCGTCAACAAATTAAAAAATAATGAATATCTTTTGAATAACCCTGTCAAAACTAATATAGCAAAAGCGCTCAAATTCTAGATTGTGATTGAATGCCTTATTGTAATAAGCCTTGTTCATTTTTATGCAAATAGCATACATACTCGCAGAGTAATTAAGGTTTTTATAAAAATGATCCCAAATTTTTCCAAGTTTTTTCCTTATAATTTTCAGAGTTCTTAATATAAAATATTATTTTTTTCAGAAAATATGACAAACAACATTGCACACAGTACCCTGTAATCAGAATTAAAAAATAGTGAAAATTGTATAAAAAATGAGTTGGTTTACTAAATAATTTTTTACTGCGCATGCGTCAACGATATCAAAATTTCATTTGCATATTATGTTAGCTAAATGTATAGAGCAACTTTTGTGAAAGTCACAAAATCATAACTTGAAAATTCTGACAATAATCGTCAATTGAATAAGTCGAAAATCCGTTATTCTCAAAATGAAGCAAAAACAAGAGGGGTTGTATCCATATATTCATTGATTAGTGTCAATATAGAATACACAATATGGGATGTACTACTGCATTTGGATAAAATCCCTCATTTTTTTGCTTCATTTTGGAAACAACGGATTTTGTCCTTTTTCTATAGACGATTACTTTCAGAATTTTCAAGCTATGATTTTGGGACTTTTACAAAAGTTGCTGTATACATTTAGCTAACATAATATGCAAATAAAATTATGATATCTTTGACGCATGCGCAGTAAAAAATTATATAGTAAACCTACTCATTTTTCAAACAATTTTTATTATTTTTGAATTCTGATTACAGGGTACTGTGTGCAATGTTGTTTGTCATATTTTCTGAAAAAAATATTATTTTATATTAAGAACTCTGAAAATTATAATGGAAAAACTTGGACAAATTTGGGACCATTTTTATAAAAACCTTAATTACTCTGCGAGTGTGCATGCTATTTGCATAAAAATGAACACAGTGTATTACAATAAGGCATTCAATCATAATCTAGAGTTTGAGCGCTTTTGCTACTATAGTTTTGACAGGGTTATTCAAAAGATATTCAATCTTTTTTAATTTGTTGACGGACCCCTATGAAGTTTCGGTAAAAAATCTTCACGGCGATGTATGACGTATACTATTATATTTATACACTAAGAGTTTCGAGATGATTCCTCATGTATTTTTCTAGATATTTAGTAAAATGTCTAAAATCGCAAGTGTCCCATAATCAATGGCAATATAGTGTATATACGCTTAAATTCATGCGTATATAGTGATATTGACATTGACATTGATATTGACATTGACAATGACATTGATAGATACATCTAGGTAAACAATAAAAAGTCAAAAGAAGGTAATGCGGTACTTAAACTAGTCGGATGTGTCAACCCAAAAACGTCTATCAATGCATGTTAATATTTCAAAATTTGCTACACAGACCCAAATTTATATATCTATGCTCATCGTGAGGACTCTAAAGGCGAAAAATTCCGTGCATTAGTTCATGAAATACAACTATTGGGGATATCCGGAAAATTGCAATATAAAATCACCACCAGTTGAACGATTTATACTAATAGATATTTAAATACCCAAAGATGCAAAATCCGAATGAGATATTTTCAAGTGATTTATTCAAAACTGAAATGCATTACGATAGGCAGTGATAATGTCACTAATTTGCTCTTACATCACACTTGGCACAAGAAATTTTTCTTTGTGTTTCTCATATATATCGCAATTTCTACAACTAAAATTATTTTTTAATGTTATTTAATATTGTTCTTTAGGCAAAGATCGTTTTTCAATGGAACAAACAAAAGCTGTCACGTAAAATTTTCAGAAATTCTGACAATGTAACACTAACATGTAGACATTGATTGTTGTCCTTTTCGCTTGGTTCAAAATTTGTTGAAGAATAAATATATCCTAAAAGATATACTGTTTTCTTGAAACCATAATGCATGTCGCCGATAGTTGTTTTATATAAACCATTTTTTACCTGTCCATATACTGCAGCATATGATGAAAAAATGAAAAGTGAGCCGAAACATTTCTTGTTCATTTTTTATCATTAGGTTTATTTAGAATTAACTTAACCTGCGAGGAAAAAAATACTGTTAAGCCAAATCACGAATCGCATGAATTTCGTGTAAAATCAGAAATCAGATTATCCAACTTTCTACAGGACTCTACCATCCATTAACATTTTATCTGAAAATAAAAACTACTAGGTTGACCATTGTGAAAGATATTGTGCTCGTTTGCTGCGAGCAGATCATTAACATTTTTCTTGTTTATATTTAACTATAAATACAGTGAAATATCCCTGTGCTACCATATCCATTAAGAAACAATCTCCTTCAAAAACCATGAAACTTTTCCTTAGGCCCAATACTATTATTTTATCTCCATTCAGAAACCATTCCAGTCGGACTCCTCTATGAGTAACCAGTTTTTTGAAGAAAAAGAAAGAGATTCTATTTTTTCGCTGCTCACTAGAAGAAGATTTTATCAAAAAAATTATTCCTGGAAGAACATTGTTAATCACACTTCTAAAGTCAGTTTAGAATTTTTTTTTAATATTCTGATAACTTTTAAGTATTTAAGCCCCATTGTGTATTTCTAGGCAATGAATTTAACTCTGGTGACTTTTATATATTAAAATCCAAGTGCTTCTTTTTAGGCAATGAATTTAACTCTGATGACTAATTAAGAATGACGATCAATAAACTCTATTGCTTTATTATTTCATTAAACTTTCAAAAATATAGATAAATTAATGAAATAGTCAAATTTGTTCCTGTACAAAATAAATAAACAAATAAATAAATAAATAATGAATTTCAAAATTACTTGGAAATTTAAAGCAAAGTTAAGATATTCCTTTTTTAAACTCTGCAATAATTAACTTTTACCACCATACTTAGTTTCTTATATAAAAACCTGATATAAAAAATAAAGTTTAGTAACATTAATTGTTATTTTTTCAATAATTAAAATGTATATCTAAACATGACCTCTTTTAAGAGGCTACCTCTTCTACTAATTTTTATTGGAACGGACCTTGGTCTCTTTAGGTAGATTTTACTGTATATATTTCACTGAAACATTTTATTTCATTTTTAGGTGCGTTCGTAATTATGTAAATACGTATCAACTATTGTTGTCACTCAGTCCGTCCGTCGGCCCGTCTGTCTGTCTGTACGTCTGTCTGTCTGTCCGTCTGTCCGCATATAACAACGCAAACACTACCCAACCGAATCGTTTCAAATTTAAAAAACATAATTAAAAGGAGCATTACTCAATAATACTAATCCAACATTAATTCTACCACAATAGGGTAATTTGACCTGTGTATTTGATAGCCAAAATTCTATGACTTTTAATCACCTCCTTTTTAGATAAATAATCTGTTTTTATACAATCTTAGATGATCTTGCAGATTTCTGCGATTGAATAAGGACAATGCTAATTTTCTAAATTACAGGTAACTGACATGCATAAAAGTTTCCAAATATAAGCTCAATCTACTAAATGAGTTTACCGTTAATTTTAAACGCTAATCATTCTCGGCATATTTTTTAAAGTATTTCTAATTCACACATACATTTATATATTAATTTGTAGCTGATATACATACATATATAAATGTACTATACATATATATATGTGTGTGTGTATGTATGTATATTCTGTTTTGAAACTTATTCAACTATTATTTAACATATAATGCTTGTGTATGACCGTTATCTCATACGTTATTTAATATTTTAAAACACGCTGAAGTAATGTAATTAATTTTTGAATCACTCAGTGCATTCCATTTATTTCGTTTGCCGAATGATATCTGGGTGATATATTTACAAATAAGTCAAATTAATTTTAAATTTCTATTTCATATTTGAAGGAATATCTCTTGTAAATACAAATTTTGATATTTAAAAAAAACATTTTTTTTTATTAAGAATAATAATTTATGCGCCGGAACACTGTTTTTTTATAAACATTGCATTTGTTGTTGTTGTTGTTGTTGTATTGACCAAAATGTTGGCCCGGTGAGCAGCTTTACATTTCTATATAGCTGTCTTACTCCGCTAAGCTGCATAAAAACATACCAAAGTCCCTACATTCAATTACAAACGTCATACAGAAATTCGCAAAATTAACTCCTTCCAACACCACAAGTAGAAAATCACAGAAAATCTCAAACCCAACCTACTATATTACATCAAACTCCATGCACCGACAATCACACATTAACGAAAACACAGACTAACTCACAAATACTACACTACTGTCCTCCAAAGAAAACCCCACCAAATGAACGTCTCCAAAACCTAACCGAGCACCAGCCTAACCATTACCGACCCACCGAGGGCAATGCATGTATATTTCATCCAGGAATTTAGCCAGCCACATGAGATAATCTCCCCCTTTTCTACCAGCTATCTCAAAAATATCCGTATATGACGCATTTCCCGAAATATGAAATTTTTTATACAACCTTAAACGAGCATCCGTGAATTTTTTACATCGTATTGCTAAGTGTTCCTCAGTTTGATCTTCCTCTCTACATAGATTACAATTCGCATCACCCCCTTTGAGAAATTTTCTTTTTCGATCCAGAGTAAACACCGTTTTAGTTAAAAATCTGATAAACACTACGCCATACTTCCTGATTAAGTTGTGGTGAGGATAACCTATATCGACATAATTCCAACAGCGGCTACTATTGTTCTTATGATATTGTTCCCACTCCCAATCCATCTCTGTCAATTTATTATGTTTAACCTCCATTATCCAATCTTCAGGAGATATCCAAGGAATCCAAATATTACTATAAGGCCCATTCCTAGCAAGGTTATCCGCGATTTCATTAATTTCAATCCCCTTATGTCCCGGAATCCAAATAAAGGTTATATCATAATTGTCTAACTTTTTTTTATTAATTTCATCCCTCAAGCAGGTAATTATGGCAGCCGATTTACGATGTATATTTTTTAAAGCCACTAGAACACTTTTAGCATCAGTGAAATAAAAATAATTACCTCTGTCCCTGGTATAATATTTTATAGCCACCAGTAAAGCCATGGCTTCGGCAGTAAAAATCGAATTTATAGTAGGAATGCGAAAAGCCAAACGACTCCCAGTGTGATGGTTTACCATACTTATAGACGTGAACTGATTATCCTTCGAAGCATCAGTCCCAATGAAAATAGCCTTGTTCTTATAAGTTTGAAAAAAGTGATGAAAAGAATTCTTAATGACCTCATCAGGGAAGTCTTTATTCTGAAATGCCCATGTATTGATGAAAATTTGAACACCTTTGTCCAGTTTATTTCCCCACTTATATATCACCATTTCATTGACATTAGTATTATAACTATTAAGCCTATTGATTTCTTTGTACAATAAGTCTTTAGACAGGATATCAGTGTACTCTTTATGTTTGTATTCCGAAATCGTCCGTTTAATCGCTAGGAACTCCCTACGTAAATCATTCCTCCATACCCCGCTCTCTTTTAATAAAATTGAAATAGGGCACCATTTGGATAATCCAGTAGCCCACCTGAGTCCCATATTTTGAATAACTTGAACCTGACTACTTTCTTTTTTAGTGCAGTGCATCAATATTCTCGGGTTACCATCTAAAACAGAGCCAATGATACTTTTAGATATTTGTATTAAGTGTTTGGTTTCGGTCCCCCAACTAATGCCAGCTATCGCTTTGAACGTGTTCAGTCTTTTACTTGTTTTTTCTTTTAACATTACTATATGATCTTTTAAATTACCTTGTTTATTAAAATACACTCCTAAAATTTTAATTTTTTCCAAAAACCCAACTTCTTGCCCCCGTATCATAAACTTATCATCTTCACTTTCATTCCACTTTCCAATTTTCATGATTTGGCATTTGCTAGGGTTGACTTCAAGATTCCACGCCCGAAGCCAAGTAATAACTCTTAATATATTGTCCTGTAAGATCCTTTTTAACCAATTAATATCGTCATGAAACCCGTATAAGAAAATATCATCTGCATATATTACGCACTGAATCACAGAATCGAAAATTTCGAAAATATCAGCTAAATAAATAGCAAAAAGAAACGGGGACAACGGGCTACCCTGCAGCAGACCCCTATGATAGTTAAAAAACCTAGAAAAGCTTCCCCTCCATTTAACCCGAATCCTCAATTCCTGTATCAGATTCCGAATTATTATACAAAGATCAGCCCCCAATCCTAATTTTTTCAATTTAAACAACAAACCATCCCACCACACATTATCGTAGGCACCTTTGATATCCAAAGCTATGAGGTACCCCTTCATCTTAGATTGCCGGGCCCTCTTAATATCTCTGAAAATTTTATAAGAAGCAGCTTCACAGTCTCTAAAAGGAATAAAACCATAATGATGAGGGTGGAAAACTTTATTCTCTATACTCCAATTGAGTAAAATATTTAAAATTAATTTTTCGAAGATTTTTTTGCTAGTGACAGTAAGAGCTATTGGTCTATATCCATTAATATCATTTCTATTTTTCCCAGGTTTTTTAATCGGAAGCATTATGACCTCTTTCCAAATTTCCGGTATAGTTTTTGTTATCAAAATCTGATTGTACATTTCAAGAATCAGATTCAACACCCGTAAATTTAACTTTTTGTAAAAATTCATTTTTATCCCATCAGCTCCCGGAGTAGTAGATTTGCTTTTCTTTAAAATCTCTTGTAATTGGTCCAAATTAAACTTTAAATCTATCCCATCCTCCCCAGAAAAATCAATGGGAATGCCCTCCCTCACATACGAGTTCTGAAACACAACAGCAAGCGAGTTTGCTTGGGAAAAAGCGTCAGGTGGACAGTTTGGAAAATTAAAATCAATGTTTTCTTCAACAATATGATCTCTATTAAAACTTTTAATAATTTTGTAAATTTTAGGCCCCCTACCAGCCTCCCTAGCCATAGTATCCCAAAAGGATTTATTATCCTTCTTTATTTGCTTTTTAAGTTTAGCATTAAATTTTTTGAATTTGCACCACAAATCAACTTGACAAAGGCGAACCGCCTTCCGATGATAGTATCTTTTAAGAGCTAACAATCTCCGAGTAACAACACTCCACCACGGAGGAAGAGTCCCCCTATTAACAGGAACCAAATCCGTACGTCCTTCGATAACATTGGTAACCTCTTTAGTCCATAAATCAAAGCCATTCTCATATATCTGACTATTAAAATTATTTACATCTAGTCCCACCCCTTCCCAATTTATATGACTCCAGAAATCACCCCTCCCGATACCCCCACGATGTAACTCCTTAAAACAAACTGGGTAGTGATCTGAACCCATCGGATCCGAAACCACCTCAAAAGCAAAAAAGCAAGCCAAATTCCCCGAAACTATAGATAAATCTAAAAGAGAACAATCCCCCCCAACATTAAATCTAGTAGCCTGATCAGTGTTCATTAAAACAACATCATTACTATTAATCCAGTTTATTAAATTATCCATTTTCTGTTTTTTCGGATTGTTATGCCAGTTTAAGAAATTAATGTTAAAATCACCTATAATAAAATAGTAATCACCAATTAAATGTTTGATGTTTTCTAGCCAATTAACAGCAGTAAAACCTTTGGGGGCGTAAATATTGATAATGGTAATCCAACGTTTCTGATACCAAATTTGAATCGCCTGAAATTCATGACCCTGATCGATCCTGGGAAGCTTTAAAATTTTAACAGGGATTTTATTATGAACCGCCAATAACAGACCTCCCCCATTTCTAAAAGAACCACTCCCTCTATCCGTCCGAAAAACATTTCTGTTTTTTAAAAAAATAGTAGACTGTTGATTTAGAAAGGTCTCTTGAAATGCCCAAATCAAACTATTACGAAATAAACCCATACGAAGCCAGGGAAGATTAGATTTAAAACCACGAATATTCCACTGTATCAAAAAATGTTCCATACAAACAGAAAAACAATAGACAAAAATAAGGCAACAACTGCAATAACAAACAGACTAATACACAATATAACACTTACCCCAACTTCAGCCGCAAAGTGACGAATTCGATACATTCCAGTTCAAAAATCAAAAGCACTATCACAAACACCAAATAAACAGAACATTCCTTATATAACAGTCCAAAAAATTATGAAACACTTTCAGTGTCCGTTATCATATCCGAAAATTCTAGATTTTCTACATTCTGAGAAGCTTCGTTATTTTTATTACTAAGCTTTATTTTTTTTCCTCTAATCGTGTTGCACAGTTCTGCTATGAGGTCTGAGTTATTATACTTTTTTTTCCCAGTGATGTTTTTCTCCTTATCATCTGCTACAGTATTTTTGTTAGCTTCTTCTTGTTGGCTCAAATTAATACCCGTGAATATCTGTACTAGGTACTCTGTTAACTGCTGAAATTTTAAATCTATTAAACTGGCCATTTTTTGTAAATAACTATCGACATTTATTTGTTCCGACTGCTGTTTGACTTTAGCAGCATAAGTTTTGACTTCTTTTGAGTTAAAATGCCTCCTGGCTTCTGCCAAAGTTACGTGTTTCTCACTTTTATAGGTTAGTATCTCCTGCTCTTTTATTCTTATTTCACATTTTACGTCATCCGCTTCATGATTTTTTCCGCAATTTGGGCATTTGACTTCAGTTTCGTTACAATTGAGTTCCAGGTGGTTTTTTCCACATCTTTTACATTTTTTCTCATTAGTTGGACATTTATTTGTTCCGTGTGTATAACTCTGACACAGATTACATCTTCGGGGTCTGTCTATGAACATTTTGATTTTATGTCTGACGTAAAACAATTTAATATATTCCGGTAACTTATGTCCGTATATAGTGACCATGACTGTCCCTGTAGGAACCAAACTTCCACCTTGATTTTTTAGAAATCTCTTCACATATTGTACCTTGACATTATTTTCTTCTTCAATTTCTTCACGTATTTCCTCAACAGTTATCTCATTATCTATTTGAAATAATAGAAATCTAGTGGAGATATTTTCGTTCAAGAAGTGATGTTTTACATCTCTGTCAAACAGTTTCTTTTTGTTAACTATTTCTTGAGCGCAGTCGTAGTTACTTGTTGTAGTAAGTACCTTATTATTTCTGGTAAATCTAAATACATCTATATCTTTATGTCTTACAAATTCTTTAATAATTTCTTTTTTAACTTGAACAGGAGATAACTTATGAAAATTCCCTTCTTTACATTCCGTGATAATAACATATTCCGGTAGTTCCGGTATAAATTTTATCTGTTCCGCAGCATTTCTTAAATCATGTATATTATATTTCTTGAAATCAACATTATTTATACCTACACTATCTTTAATTTTTATCTCTGTCCCCGACATGAGTCGAAGTTACCCAGAGACTTGTTTCTGTTATAATGAACCAATGCTTAAAGCTGGAAAAACAAATCACCTTACCTAACACAAATACAGATACCAGCTATTTAATAGAAGAGTCAGAACGCTCGCAAAACAACTTTATAAAAGACCAAACCACTATAGGACACACCACGACTCACACGAAGTATCAAAAACAGCCAGACACAGAAAGCAAGCTAGCTCACCGAGTCCCAACATATCCAATCTAAACATTGCATTTGTTTGAGAAAAAAGTAAACTACATTTTATCATACACTTAAAAAATATTATGAACTATATGAACAATATATTAATACCGTTAATGTCTATATGTCTATTGTTAATTATATATTAATATTATTAATGTTTATATTAACAATTTTATTGTTTAATTAGCAGCCTCTACCGACTATGCTAATCAATTTCCATAAAAGAATCTTGAATAAATGAAATACACTTAGCAATTGAAAAAAAATTGGGTATCTAAATAAATAGCCATATCTGTATATCTGTTATCTTGAATTTCCCGTTTCTACCTAAAACTGCTGCAAAGATATGGCGAAATGACCGAAAAATTATGACTACTTGATTCACCGCTGTTAGGTAAGAATCTCTAAAATCGATAAAATGTATTTTAGGTATAATTTTAACAGATCTGAATTTTTCAAGAGGGTGAAAAAAGTCTGGTCCAGGATTCGAACCAATAGATGTATTGGCTGAAGTCGCCAATGCTCTTCTAATTGAACCCTCCCGGACCGAATACTGGAAGACTACTTCACAGAAATAACCTCAACGATCACACAATGAGATCTGATACTCTATCAGTTCATCAGAATAAATCGAAGGTTAACATATGAAACTGCAGAAAACATTGCATATGAAATTATACTGGATGTATTTTTATCCGCCACAAATAAAATAAACACTGAACACCAAAGTTCACGGCAATATTTTATATCTCTTGTGCAATTACAGAGTGTCAATCAAAACCGCCAAAAAACTCCACATCGAGATTGGTAACTTCGAGTGCATAAACACGTCGTAAATTATACGTCAAACGTGGCATTCGTACTATAACTAGTTTTATAAATATTCAGATCTTACAAAGGCACCACCAAACATGGTGCACACAGATTTTGATGATTTCTAAGTATGTTCTAAGGGTCTTACCACTAATTATTCAGCTGAAAAGATTCTTTCAAATGAGCCTTGGTTTTTGAGAAATTGGGGGTCAAAGTTCAGCGTATATTTCAAATACTTATTAGTACGAACGCCGCTTATGAATCCGTGGCGTCGTGGCAACGTACGTTCCTACAAGTCGAAAGGTTGCGGGTTCGAATCAGTCATCGGCTTTTATTTATTTATTTTCACATGTTACAAATTTTAAGTATTTTTATTACAAAATTGCTACAGCTTTTGATATTTTCTTAATAAATTACATTTACATTTTTAAAATTTTTCATGAAAATTTATTTTTTTTCTGCAATTTTTACACGAATATTTCTATTGACAAAACTACAAAACTGGTTTACGCCTAGAACTTTTTTTTATTAATTATTATTCGAGTTTTTTATTTTAAGCACAATCCTGAGATAATGATTATTTTTCCTATCGCTTTTTTATTTTATAGCATTCTAAATGAAAACTTGCCTTTTTTGTATCTGTATAAATAATACAAAATAATTTTCGGATGCAATATTTTAAACGTCTTTAGGATTAGATTATTTAACACTAGAACGGCGGTAGGGGTCATTTTGACACCTGAGCACTTTCGTCCTTGGATCACTTTTGTTTGGTTGGAAGAAATCGTTTGAAATTTTTTGACTTTTCCTAAATAGATAACATATATTTCTTTTAAAAAAATCAGCATTCTAGATTTGTTAGTTTTTGAAATATTTGCATGTATTCCTAGAACGGCGGACGGGGGTCATTTTGACCCCTTTGGTAAAATAGTCTTTGTACGCGAAGCATTGTGATACCATGAGAAAAATTCAGTGATAAGCTTTTTTTCCGATGCATTTATACTGTCTCCCAGAGAAATACAAACCAGGGTGGTCACATTATATTGTTATTTCTAAGATAGTTGTTTTCCTTTGTTAGCTTTTTTCCATTATTTTGAAGAAAATATTTCAAAAAAAAAAAAAAAAAAAAAAAGCAGGTGCAGGGTTTTTTATACTTATATTTCTTTTCACAAATAGACAAATGTATTTTCGCATTTGTTACTTTTGTTAGTTCAGATTACTCGCAGCAGGTGGTAACCGTGGGGGAGGGATTTTATGATTTGAGTACGAATTCCATTGTTCCTAAGGCAGGCAGTAGAACGTATATCTTCCCGCTTTCATCGACAAAAGGGTGTCAATTTTTTGGCCATAATCCCACTCTTTGCACCTGCCTGTTTTCGTTCTCGCAATAAAAGAAACATAGATGACGCCGGTGAAATGAATCCAGGTCCCTGTGTGGAACGCGCGTATACCAGTGACAGTTTGGCGGGAAAATTCTGCCGTCACATTCATTATCGCCTTACTTTTATTCTGTGAATGATACGCTGAAACATAAACTCTGTCGTTTGTTGATATTCTGACTTTTTTCCATCTTATTTTAAAATTTTACAAAATATGTCTTATAAGCGAAAAAGAGGTCTTACTAATGAAGAAATTAAAAAATTGTTGCAGGAGCTCTCTGAAAATGAGTCTGACGGAGGTGAAAATGATAATTTTTCTGTAGAATCTGAAGATGAATTTCAGACACAAAGTATTAGTGAATCCGAGGACAGTGATGTGAACGAAGAACAGCTAAGCAGAAATAAACGAAAAAAAGCGGATCAGGGTATTATCAAAACTATTTTCACTGCCCCTGATAACACTATCTGGAATGAAATAAATTCTAAAAATTCACCTTGCGGCCGTGTTCCTGCTTATAATGTTCTAAAAGAAACAGCGGGACCAACATCTTTTGCAAAGACTCGTGTTTTTGAGGACAAAGTGTCTAGTGCTTTCAAGCTTTTCCTTGACGATGCTATCTTGTTGCGTATAAAGAAATGTACAGAATCAGAAGCTCATCGACAACGTGGAAATAACGACTGGAGTTTATCTCTAGCTGAGTTAGAGGCTTTTGTTGCTATATTATATATTCGTGGAGCAACAGGCGCAAAGGGTTTAGATTTATATTCATTGTGGTCTGAAGCATGGGGCATACCATTTTGCAAAGAAATTATCTCAAGAGATAGGTTCAAAGAAATAAAAAGATTTTTGAGGTTTGACGAAAAAACAACAAGATCTAGTCGATTACAGACTGACAAATTTGCTCTTGCATCTGAAATGTGGAATAAATTTATTGAAAATTGCAAAACATGCTACCGACCAGGACAAAATATTACAGTTGATGAACAATTGTTCCCATCTAAAGCTAGATGTAAATTTACGCAATATATGCCAAATAAACCTGATAAATTTGGAATAAAATTTTGGTTATCTGTTGACGTTGATACTAAATACCTCTTGAATGGATTTCCTTATCTAGGAAAAGATGAAACAGCAAATCCTCAATTACGTTTATCTGAAAATGTTGTCATGAAATTAACAGATCCCCATCTAAACAAAGGGAGGAATATTACGACAGATAATTACTTTACTAGCATCAAATTAGCTGAAATGCTAAAATCTAAAAATACAACTTTAGTTGGCACAATGAAAAAGAACAGAAGAGAAATTCCTATAGCTTTGAAAAATATGCACAGTACTCTTTATTCATCGAAGATAGTGGAACATGATAATATGACACTTACCATCTATCAAGCCAAACGAAACAAAAGTGTTTTTCTATTGAGCTCATTACATTCTACTGTAAAAACTGAAGACAGCCTGAAAAAGTTGCCAGATTCAATAGATTATTACAACGCAACAAAGTGTGGTGTGGATATTCGTGACCAGATGTGCCGAAAATACTCCGTTAAATCTGCTTCTAGACGATGGCCTGTACATATCTTTTTCAATATTTTGGATCATGCAGCTTTGAACGCCTGGATAATTTATAAAAGTGTAACAGGCAAGCCCATCAGTAGAAGAGATTTTCTATTGAAATTAGGAGAGGAATTAAGAATGGTTCTTATGGCTTCAAAACTCCCAAAGATCCTTCCTGAATCTTCAGAAAAAACAAACGAAAATAAAGTGGATATAAAGAGAAAAAAGTGTCAAGTACAGAAATGCAATGGAAACAAATCTCAAGAATTTTGTGCATCGTGTTCCAAAGTTGTGTGCGGAAAATGCACTGGAAAAATTGTTAAAAATTATTTTTGTATCAATTGCATTAATGTCTAATACATGTACGGGACTATGTTAAGCATTAAAAAAATTCAAACGAAATGCTTTAGATATAAACCATTCAGCTACATTTATAATGAAATAAAGGATACAACAGAATACGTTTCTCATTTATTGGATTCAGAGTGTTGTTCATTCGGCGAGTAAGTAGATTTAAAAAAATTATTATTTTATAAATTGTGTTTTATTTTAGTTAACATTGGTTTTAATTTTTGAAAACATTTATTTTAAACCATTTTTTATGTCAAATTAATGAGTTTTTTGAGTAGTTTAGTATGTACCAAATTGATCGCCTTGCAGCCGTTACATACACAGTACTTTAAAAATTAAATAAAATATCGAGTAATATTAACTATAAATTATGAAATACAGGGAAATTACATATTTGTCACAATGTATGCCATTTAAAATTGTTTTAGCATTGTTATTTCAGTAGTTTCATCGAGGGGTCAAATTGACCCCTTCCGCCGTTCCAGTAGGTAAAATTTTGCCGCCGTTCTAGTGTTAAGTAATGCGTATCTTCGAAAAAATAATAAAACATTAATGCAGTAATGTTAAAATGCAAGTTGTTACCAGTTATACAAGTTTTCAATTTTCCAATTTTCTGTAAATACTTTTATCTCCAAAGTTCAACATGAACATAAGTTATTGTTTGCACAAATAAGAAATGACAGATTACATTTATTTTTATAACAAATCAAAACACTCTTTCCGTAATTCAACTGAAGTACGAAAATCGTATGTTTAATGAGATAAAATTTATAATACATATAAAAATACTTTTTTTAATCGTCTGCTTTCCTCCGTAATTATCAGAATAAATGAAGATTTCTTTTTATTGGTCTCATTTTTGCACTTTTACAAATGATGATTAAACCTTTTTTTTTTTTTTTTTTTTTTTTTTTTTTTTTTTTTTAAATATATTTTTAAACATATTTATCACGAGTTAAGTATTTTAGTAATATAAATTATATTATATGCAGTATTAAATTATCTAAAAATCCAAGCACAATATTGTGTAATACACATTTGAAAATAAAAAAAGTGACTGATTAATCTAAAAATATTAATATTTAAAGTAATGGAGATTTTAAAATATTGAAATTTTCTTATACTTTTTCAAAATTTTAATTAAATACAAATTTTTATTTATTTATTTGTTGCAAAATGTACTTTTAGTTGAACCCTGAACTGTCAGTTCTGGAATGCAGTCAGTTCACCATATTTTGAAAAAATAATAATAATAAAATGTTGACAAAGTAAACTGTCCTCTTCAGAAAATATCAAAAGGTTCAATGCTGTAGAATTTTCAATTCTGCTTATAATATGCGAAGTGTAAAAAAACATAAAAATAAGTAAAAGGCCGAGGACTGATTCGAACTCGCAACCTTTCGACTTGCAGGAGCGTACGTTATCACGACGCCACGGATTCACATGCGGCGCTCGTACTAATAAGTATTTGAAATATACGCTGAACTTTGACCCCCCCCCCCCCAATTTCTCAAAAACAAAGGCCCATTTGAAAGAATCCTTTCAGCTGAATAATTAGTGGTATGACCCCTACAACATACTTTGAAATCATCAAAATCTGGGTGCACCATGTTTGGTGGTGCCCTTGTTAGTGTAATGGTTGTTCACTCTAGCACAAAAATTCAAAAGGACAAAGTCTACTCGTTATGTACATTAAATTCAGTAATACGACAATAATGAGGCATAATCACCATGGCAAAATGGAATAATTACCTATCATGGGAAATCTTTGAGTTAATTATGTATGATAAGGATCAATAGAATGAAGAATACTTTTATAAATAAATTTTATAGTTTTAATTTGATTTTCATAATATTTAAAATTACTTGATAAAATTTTGAAACTATTATAACTATTAAATTTCAAACTATTCGGTTGGATAGTTTTTATGTTCTTATATGTGAACAAAGGAACATATAGAAAGATGAACGGATCGCACGATAACTATAGATACTACGTATTTATATTATTATAAAAACACCCAAAGAAAGTCAGGAGAACTTTATCTCTGTGAATCACAGCTCCCTAGAAATATGCGAATGGCGTCATAACCAGTGTACAAAAGTGAAACTTCGTTGGGAACTTAAACATCGGTATTCTCACATTTTTAAACATTATATTTTTGCTCAAAACATCCACAGAGAATATCGAGGCATCTGGTAACCATAGAACCATCAACGTTTCTGACTCGTATCTAAAGGGCACCGGTAACTTTAACATGGTGATAATAAATTCCGTTGCTGCGATATAAATATCGAGTTCATGTTTTCAATAACTATTCGATAATTTTATTTTATGATAAATAAAATTATCTTCTGTTTTTTTTTTTAAGATATAAAAGTAATGCCTAGAATTGGTATTTTTAATAAAGAAAATTGTTTTCAATAACGCTAGTTTTTTCTCACCGCATGTGACATCCAACTTTTTTCCGCGTTTTTCTCGATATTTACAGGTTGTACAGTAGAAGCGCAATTTTTTGGACATTTTTTATGTGCTCCAAGAACGAAATTTGGCTTCGCAAAGTTTAGGTGTTCTTCAGAAAAACCTAGAATACATGTTTGTACTAGAAGTGTTTTTAAAAAAAATACGTCCCTAACCTATAAATCAAAAGGTATTATGAGATCGATGGTATTTAATTACTTAAATATATTAATTCAGAAAGATTAGAGACCTTTTGGAACCTAATAATCTATGAAAAAGAAGTTTATTAAGCATAATGCCGCAGTAAATTTTATACTTTTTAAACAGACATGTTTTTAAAAGTCATGTAAGAGATCTTAAGGAGATAATTTTTTTTTCCTTTTAAACGCTACTAAAGATATACTGTACGCATTTTGGCTTATATTTAACACCAAAGACTTTTTTAAATTGGATAAAAAAAAGTACTTTTTTTAAATATATTTTTGGTTAAAAAAAACATTTCAAAATACCTAATACTTATTCCATATCAGTTAAAATCCTTAACATTGTTATGCAAGTTTCAGTTATATGTGTAAACAAAACCGTGCATCCAATTTTCTGTATTTGCAAATAATGTTAAGAAAAAAATACATTCTAAATTTTATGAAATTTGCAGCGTTTTTGTATCATATTTTTCCAATTAACATTCTTCAAGTTATCCAATTATATTTATTATTAAAATACATGCACAGTTTTCTTTATGAATATAAACCAAACTTGCATAAAAAAAATTCTGGGGGGTTTCATTGCTATGGTATGAGCGTGGAGCATTTTGAAAACTTCTTCATACTGCTTAAATTATTCAGGCAAATTCCTTACATTTATACACAATATTTTATATTCATTTTTTGTGTGATAAATATTACATAATATACATAGTGTGCTGTTCAATAGTACATAAAAAAAAATGAGTTAATTCCCTTATTTTTTATATGTAACATAGCTGCTTTTAAAAAAGAAGATTACATTAATATTAAGAAGTAATTTTCATTCGATTTTTTTATACTTTTTTTTAAATCAAAATGTAAATATTTATTCTTTTTTTTTTATAAATTCCATTTCATTTAAAATCAGAGAAAATGCCATCAAAAAATTGAAGATGAACAACGTTTTTTACTTTTTAATAGCTTTTAATTCTTATTGTTGTTATTGTTTTTTCACGTAAAAGCTTTTAACAGAATCAGTAATTTTTTTTAATAAAAATAATTCTGATTCCATCCGTTTTATGCATGTAAAATTAAAATGGGGATTTAGAAGCAATTTTCTTGCAAAGAAAAACACGAAAAATGTTTCTACTTCTTTTATTGTTGTTTAACGATAAGTTTAATAACGAACAATAACTTTTTTTATGGTATTTAACGATATATTTAACATGGGTCTGCTGGAAAAGATCATAAAATTTATTAGAGATAAAATTAAAAAGAAATATTTTATTTAACATAAAAAAGACTGTATTTATTAATTATATAATTGTATATTTTTAAACAATCAATTTTCGTCTAGTGTATTCATTTCAAATTTGTTTAATTTTCCAGATTGGACTTTAGATAATGCAAAGAGTTAGTAAATGTTAGATATGCATTATGATATCAAATTTGTGCTGTGGTAAATACACAGGATTAGGTTTCATGGCAAAAAATTTCTATAAACTACTTGCTGTTATGGTGTTCTTGGTTTTAAAATACAAATAAAAGACTTATGTTATAGTATATATTTTCGCTTTCGTCTATTTTTATAGAAAAAAACTATTGAATTCATGAAAATATTCGAACTCCAGTTTTCAGCGGATTTATCAATTTAGGGATCAGAGATCCGAAAAACATGTTTTTATAAAATGTCTGTCCGCTTAAAAATTCTTTGGAGCTCTATTTCAAGAACTAATACATGGTGTTCATTAGTTTTTAGTGAAAGTCTACATACAGGTGGTGCTGTTATGTTTTAGCAATTGCTACATCTGAAAATCGAATTCGCGAACTTTCATAAAATTTCTGATTCAGTTAGCCTTGATATAATCTGGTGCTAATTAACTTTTGGAGTAAATCAACCAAAAGGCTGCGTTGCGATGCTGCATTATTTATAGTTCGTTAATTGCTATATCTCAAAAACTAATGCACAGATTTCCATCAAACTTTAGATTGAGTTTTACCTTGATATCATTTGATGCTGATTATGTTTTGATGAAAATTGCCCAATAGGTGACTACATTTTTCAAGAATTTCGCGATTTCTCTATCTCAATAACTCATTTTCGAAATTTAATCATACCCCATATCGCACAACCGTACGAAAAGTGACGCATTCCGCAAAAATTTATTTTGAATTTTATTCTAGTAATATGTCTGTTATAGATGTGTACACAAAAAGTGCCATAGGTGTAGTTATACTTAAAATCATTTTATTACGCTGCATACACATTTGTGTCGACAGAAAGAGGTGGATTGTGCCGGAGGAAACATTATGTAACCCACGAAAACTCATCCTATGTCTAATAGAATGCTTAAAAAAACTAGGAGTAGGACACACTATTAGGAAAAATTCCTAATAGTTTTACGCTTTTCTGCACATTTTTATTTTGGCATGCAGAGCTAAGTGCTATAATTTCATGTTACAGTAAAATCACTCAAATTTTCTTCTGTTTCTCCTGTGATATTTACTTTTCTCGAGATGTGTCACTTTTCATGCAAGGAGGGATATTATGTTTTACATAAATAGATCTTTTGAAATCATCATGAATGTCATAGACATTAATTTGATTTTGGTGCTGCGATGGCGATTTTTGGGATAATAAAAGCTCGAGATAAGTTTTTGGATTGGCACATTCGACTATTTTTATTTTTCTTTAAAGTATCAGAATTAATAATGTGTACTTTCTTTAAGAAATTATTATTATCATTCTATTAAAAAAGTGATGATTAACTATAGCTAATATTAATAAAAAATAATATTGCTTTGTTACTCTTCCATTTATAAATTCAATTAATACGGGAAAATGTTTAAATATTAATATCTTAAAGAATGTATTCTGGTTTGAGAATTCCAAGTAGTACACAATAAAATTTACCCGAATCGTTTTTCAAAAATCAGAGAAAGAAAATTAAAATTAGTTTTTATAAGGGATTTTTTAAATCTCTATAATATATTGATTTCTTATATTTTTAATGTTAAAGATAATTTTTTTTTAATCGTGGACGCTTAGAAGAAATCATTTTACAGTTTCGATCATAGATATATTACATTATCTTTTATATTGCCTTATATTATAATAAAAAGTAATTGTATTATTTTACATTATTTATTAAAATATCTTAATCTTATTATCGCAAAACATTAGAAAATAAATTTGAAATATATAAAAATATAATGCCTTTTGTGACGAGATTTCTTGTTGGCATGACATTTGTATAGTATAACTTTATTCGACTATTGGAGTATTTCTGCTATAGAGATTCTGGTTCGTTGCTTGCTTTAAAAATATGAGTATTTTTCATGTTTTAATATGTAAAACAGAGTGTTCATAAAAAAAATCCCATTTTAATGTCATATTATAACAATTTAATTTGGACTGTTTTCAATAAACCATACATAACATTGAATGTAAACTAATCTATTTTTGTTTTACAAATCTTTACTATGTGCACTTTTAATTATACCACACACATGCAATTTAAAGTATAACTCTCCCCTAAAGTATATATAAAATACAACTGGTCTTGATGCATGTAAAAGCTTTCTTGAAACTTTCTACACTGTCATTATGGCATGTGAAGTTCAAGACCTCCTTTTCGAAAATATTTCATATCACAGCGCTGGGAAAATACTTTAAAGCCGTCAATATCCTGTATAGACACTTTCGGAAATTCCGGAGTTTTCCATGTACAAACACATCTAGTCGTTTCAAATTGCCTATATAATCGGTGGATGTTTTTGCTACAAGAGGATAACAATTAAATTTTAAACGAACCGCTCGTTGAATTGAAATTACAAATTCACTCTTAGCAATTTGAAGAACGCAAAACACTTCATACACATGAGTAGCCATTTTGCGTACGTGGCACAACAAGAGAGTAAATAACAATGCATGACACAATACCAGTGCATAAGCTTAAATAAAACTGTTTGATCCCCTTTTTATCTGTGACATTAAACTACAAAGCTTACCGTTGCTACTATTAAAGTTTATATCTGGAACATTTTTTAACTGACATCCTGTATAATAGTGTGTGATGTTTATACATAAATTCGATTTGTTTTAAATCTTAAAACACTTGTTTCTCATTTTACACCCTTTCCTCAAATGTTAGTTAACTTTTAGATACAATTAAGCAAAACTTTTTCAGCGTTGTCGAAAAGGGTATTTCTTTTCATTTTAAACAATGGAAAGACCATTAATTTGTTAATATTGTTTATTGACATTAATTTTGTGTTCTTAAATTTATTATATGGACATTATTGTATATTAAATTCAGAAATCTAGTAATAGAAATTCACTGTAATAAAATATTCACTAAGGTATGGAAATATAACTACGCACGAATATTTCTTTAGAAAACGCAGAAACCTATATCTGTTTAAGATTAACAAAGAATTTAAAAAACTAACTTTCTTTTGCTTACACTTACTTTCGAAACCGTTTCAATTCAAAAAGTTCATTTTTTAATGTTTTCATGAGATTTATCCGTCTCTATAGTTAAATATCTAAACTGGACTACACATCTCGGAGTGAAACCATCACATCGCATCAAAAATTAGGGGGGTAATAACAACATGCTAAAAATCTGGTACAATACAAGCATGAAAAAGGTTATTTTTTATGAAATTGGGATTTGCAGAAATAAATTAACAATAAAAAGAATGCAAAAATTAACATCAGTTCAAAGGTCATTCTTAGTACAACTGATAAAATAATATAAAACCATATAAACAGACGTACTAAATGAAATAACAGAGGCATACCACCCATGACTTTAACATTAGAATGTGCACACAACAAGAGTAGAATCCTATACCTATCGCACATCCAATCAATAGAATAGCATTTTCCAACCATAACTCTTTAACAAACTGTCCATGTTGGCAGTTACATCCAAAATAAAAAACATCACATCACCAAGTTAAGAAAAACCATACGTAACTCATATACACCAAACCACAGTGCTTAAATTTTTTTACTGATGGATATAGTTCAGCAATTGCCCTGCATCAGCTTACGGTGACTATAAATATATCCCGGTTACCCAACAATGGGCATGTAGATTGGACAACAACAATAAGGTTTAACAAGCCGAGCTATAAGTTATCCTCCAAGTAGTTGAATAAAGATCAAAAGAGAAACGGACACTTGCCTACATCTTATATATATCGACAGTTGCATGGTCTGGATGCATTAAAAGACCCAAACATCCACTAGTGCTTTCGATTATACACTGTCCATACTCTTAAAAATTGCGCTTGATTTGATCAATTATCTGCTGACATGGGTACGTTTCTTAACGAATTGGCAGACATTTAAGCAAAAGCAGCCCCAAGAAAACACAAACGTAGCTATTGCCGTGTTAAAATTAAATTGGAAATGAAAGTAGTTTTCGAAAATAAATATCCTCGTGTAAGAAGGCGTTAAGAAAGCAGATATAAAATACATGGTATACTAGTATTGTATATGTATACTATTTCAGTGAACTTATGAGACAAAAAATGAAAGAAAGTTGCATGAAGAATCTGAAGTTCGTGAGAAAGCAAGGAAAAATGAAAACTCGGAATTCTTGTCAGTTCGAATTAAATAAAGTCAAGAAAAAAAAAGTTCGAATAAATATAATTTTTTAACGTTATTCTGCCATTGAAAATTTCGGAACTCTCTGTATAACTTGAACTAAGCGAAGATTCGATTTATCCGATTTCGAAGTAACGACAGTCGACTGTATATGAAATGATTATCAAAGAATGCCATTATACCGTGTTATCTAGATTTACGTGCAGCCATATAAATAGAGTTATGGTTTCAATGTCAATTTTTAATTACCAAATAAGCCCCACCCACCCTGTCTTATAACATGTATTTGGGTGGACAATTTTCCTGTCGCTTCTCTACACTGATCGATTTAGAGTGATTTTACTTTATATATATTATCACATTTTTTCAATGATAGCTTGACTGGAACAACCAAGAGTAACCAATGTAAGCCACTACGAGTAGGGGGAACTAAGGCACATTGATATACCCCTGTACAGCACACAGGGTCATTACAGGAAGTTTCACAACAGCTCCAAAAGGTGATACTAGTGAAATTAACTACATACAGAAAGTTTTGGAATGATTCAATAGTTTGATGAATGGGATGGATGATTAATTGTTTTTGTAGGTCAAAAGTAAATTTCAGTTGTACAATTGAAATGTTATTATACAATTGTTCCAGTATTTTCAACCGAAAAGAATACCCTCCCTTGCAAGTAAAGCTACTCTTTATCAGTTCCTCATTCTTTATTGTTAGATAAATTATGAAGTGTTGGATTTGCGACTCATATTATTCAAAATGGCTGTATGGGGCACATTGATATAGTCTTTGTCGGGGCACATTGATACAACCTAAATCCTTTTCCAGTTCATTTTTTCATTATCTTTTTTTATTTTATTTTTTTTTTACCATACAATTCTTAATTCAACCATTTTTCGTAAAAAAATTCAACTATTAGTTTTTATTGAAGTGAGATAGCTCTAATTACTTTATATTAGAACATTTTATAGTATTTTTACAAACAGAAGACGTACAAACTTATACAATATCTAGTGCTAGTAGAATTAACAAACGGAATGAACGGCAGCCTGGCAAATCTCAAATTTATGTCGATTCTCCAGAGAAAAAAGTATTATAGACATGAGAAATGTTAAGTAAGAGAAACAAGCTGCAGAACAGTACAAGATAATTATATTATAAACATAATTTTTAATATAATTATCCTTTATTTTCTGTTTGTAAATCGATTTATAAACAGAAAACCTGGTAATTCTTTCACCTTTCCTAAGAAAGAAGATAATTTTAGGGTTAAAGTGCCAGATAACAAAGTTACCACAGCCAACAAACACACAAGGAAAAGCCAGAACATCAGGTCATTATACATTTCATTTTGATTGCTTTAATATTGCTTACAAATAAATTGTGTGCGATTTTAATGTGTATAAATATATATAAAATGGTTTACTAAATATTTTTCTATGAAAAATATGCATATGGTGTTATTTTGTCTCCATTTTTCCCAGAAGTGTCAAAGTGTATCAATCTGCTCCGGTGATGGGGCACATTGATACAAATTACTTTTTTGGATTTTTTTAAATTGCATGCAAAAATAATATAATAAACAACAATCGTACATTTTTATAACACACTACACAGGTTTTACTGACATCACATAGAAAAATAACTTGAAATTTCTGCTTTCTAGACACCATTTTTTTTTTTTTTTTTTTTTTTTTTTTTTGAAAAAAGCTGTATCAATGTTCCCCAGTTCCCCCTACAGCTAAATATTTAGAATTATTTGAAGCATCTTCTATTTATTTTTTTCTGTGTCAAATTATAGTAGTTAGAAAAATTAAATTTATCTTATTAATGCAAACTCGTCTGGCTAAATTGGATAAATAGGGTGGTTAAACTAACATTTTTGGTGTGTTCATAATTATATAAATGCGTAGCACATATAGTTTTCGTCTGGTTTGTCCATATGTCCAACTCTTGACACTCTGTCCGCGTATAGCAGCGTAAAAACTCCTCATCCGATTGGTTTCAAATTTTTAATGTACATACTTATACAATACATTTTTAAGGGAAAAAAAATGAAAAAAAGTATAAATAAAAATGAAAAAATTCGTATTTTTAAATTATGTAATTTTAAAATTTCAAATTGTTTTTGTATTCTTTTTATTTTAGCAAAATATATGTATTTTTCAAGACTATAGCAATTATTTTTATAAAAATATAGAAGAATATGTTAAAAAATATATACATTTTTATCAAAATAACAATTAATTGGTGATCAAATCCCCTTAATAGGAAAAATATTATGCTTTATTCAGAAAAAAATAATGAATTTATTAGAAAATTTATAAATCAATAGAATAGTTATTATAGTGCTATATTGTTATTGAAATGAAAGGTTTAACTAAAAAGCTTTTTGTATGAACTACCATAAAAATGTCGAACTAAAAATCGATGAATTGATTAATATGCTAAAGAAAATTTTACAAGCAATAAATTAATCATTAAAGTATAATGGATATTCAAGATTTACTTATTTTTTATCAAGAATGTTATAATTGCTTTCTGTAAGTTTTTATTTTGAAAAAAACTTGATTTATTGTTTTTCGAAAGCAAAGAAATATGATAATAAAATAAGGAAAAAAACGAAAATGTGTTTCAAAAGGGAATAAATCTGTTTATAATTATAAATAACATATTGTTTTGACAAATTTTCTTTTTTACTTTCACAAAAATTATAAAGTTTGCTTCTTCAAAATAAAAACTTATCTAATATATATATATATTTAAATAAATTTCTTGAATGAACTATGTATAAATGCATAAACATATTATGCATACATTATATATGTATATATATATATATATATATATAGATATAGATATAGATATAGATATAGATATATAGATAGATAGATATATACAAGGTGTTTCAAAAATGACCGGTATACTTGAAAAATCAATAAAAGCTAAATGGGCAGAGAGAGAAATACACGGTGTGTTGCAATATGATTGGAACAACAATAAATTATCAGGCAGGCCAGATTTCGAAATTATTTACAATTTTCAACAACAGATGGCACTGCAGTCTGGAAAAATCTAAAGTACGATATTTTCCACATAGCTGCCATGCGCAGCAATCAATAATGAGGCGTAGTCTCTGGACGAAATTAACAGAAACCTTTGTAAACGTGTCAGGCGAGATGGTTTCAGATGCAGAAGAGATGTATTGCTTCTTTTTTTAATTGTTTCCGGATTGCGGCGGTTAACCTGATCTTTCAAGTCAAAAATCCTCTGTTCTAAGGATTAAACAATTTTTTGACAGCAAACTTGCAATCTGTGAACAGCACACGCTTAAAACAGAAAGACGACTTTCAGAATGGCTAACTCACAGACTGCATTTTCTTCTATATCTTTCAAATCGCCTGCAGCGCGATCTGTTGTTGAAAATTGTAACTAATTTTGAAAGTTTATCTGCCTGAAAATTTACTGTTCCCGCAAGCACTTTGCAACAAACCGTGTATTTCTATCGCTGCCCGTTTAATTTTTATTGATTTTTCAAATATACCGGCCATATTTGAAACACCCTGTATATATATATACATCTTTTATCTGCATCAAAATTTTAAATTTCGTTTATAATTAAACAATTGTATATCAAAGAAAAGTTACATAATCGTGTCTTCAACCAGCAGCCAAATAACAATACTTATTTTAATATATAGCTGATATTGAATTAATTTATATACAGGGTGTCCTTAAAAAGTTATTCCAATTATAATTTACAAGTTTAATAGCATTTATTGTAAAAGTTATGCGCTGTTCGTTTAAGGTCACACACATAGAGTTTATCGAACATCTTGAGATAAGCGCATGCGCCAGTATTGCTTTGTTATTTTCAGTACCATATTCACAAAATGGTGACTCCCAAGCGTAAAGCGTTATTGTCGAGTTGAGGATTAAAAACTGTTAGATATATGCAATGTTTTCCTTTGAACGTTTTATATAAAATCGTGTCTATTTTCTTACACTACCTAACGGTTGGCCAGAATTATCAAGAAGAATAGAAGAATAATTGCTTTCATTATTCCGGACATTAACTGGTATGTGGGAAGAATTGGACATTAGTTTCGATGTGTCGTATAACTAAAAGCGCAGTTATTGAACACTTGTAACTAATGCCAGCTTTGTTTATCTTCATTTTGATGTGTGATTGGAAAATTGTGTAAATTAAGCTCTTATAGTATAACATAATATTAATACTCTGGTATAATAAAACTTTAATAATAATACCCTGGTATAATAATACATTAATAATAATATAATTATGCATAAAATAAACTGGGATATTCTTTCTTGGATACCCAGTATTGCAGAACTATACGCGTTAAAAATTGCATCCTTCATTGGAATTATACGTCTTCAATTACACAAAATTCTGAAAGTGGAATTTAGTGTGATTAAAATCCTTTTGTAATTTTATATTCTTAAGGTACTCTCTCGGTTTAAAAAACTACACTAATGAAACATATAACCAGAAAAAAAATACAAGAAAATTTTTAACACGTTTGTTTTTCATATCTTCAATTTACATAGCGTATTTTTCTAAAAATACACTTTTTAAGCTGAAATCATTTCACAATTGATTTGTCGACACATGTTTCAATTATCTGCCTGAAACGAAAACTATTGTTTGAGCATTTCAATAGTTTTAGTTTCCACATATTGGTGAAACTTGTTTTAAAAATTTTACTAATGAAACATCTTTCGAAAAAAACATGTATATTTTTTGTACGCATATGTTTAATCAGATCCGTTTCAATAATCTGCATGAAGCCAAAAACTATTGCCTGAATATTTCAGTAGCTTTAGTTACCACCTATTGGCGAGAATTTTTTTCAAATACGGTCAAAAGTCTCTAAATTTCCCCTATATATATATATATATATATATGCAGAATTCCCAATAAAGTCTCTTACAATTTTATTTTCTTCTACTTCAATAGAAGAAAGTATTGTAATCAAAATATTTTTCGACTGACAGTTTTCGGCAGATTTACACGTTTTATGGAGCTGAGATTCCACAAAACATGTTTTTACAAAATGTCGGTCTGTCCGTGTGTCTGTGTGACTGTGTGTGTCCGTATGTCGCTATTCTACCTTCAAAAAATGTATGAAGATAATCATAGAATTGAACCAAATTTTTTATGAATATTTTTGGCTGTGTCGAGCATGTTCTCCATTAATTTTGGAATATTCCGCCGGAAGGGGGCGCGGCAATTTTTGTGCCATTTTCAATATTGTACCGACTAAAAGTGTATGAAGTTATGCATCGAGCTGAACCCAATTTTTATGTAAGTATTTGGCTAATTGGCCCTCCCTGAATTTAAAAAAAAAAAATCCGTCTGAAGGAGGGGGTGCAATAGTGATATATTTGTCATTTTCAATATTTTAACACATAAAGTGTATGAAGTTATGCATAGAATTGAATGAATTTTTTTGTATAAGTGATTGGCTATGGTTAGCAGATCCTCCCTGAATTTGAAATAAATCCGCCAGAAGGAGGTTCTATAAACGCGATGTCTGTGCCATTCTTATTATTTTATCATTAAAAAAGTGTTTGAAGTTATACATAGAACTTAACTTAATTATTTGTGTATGATTTTTTTTTCTTTAGTGGGAGATGGGGAGGGGGTACGGCGAGTAGATCCTTTCTGAATTTGAAAAACATCTGCCTATCATTCTAGAGTTCATCGACAAGTGCACATACGGAAACTCATGTTTACTCAGATCAATTCACTAAAGCAGAAATTTAAGATAAAAATCATAGTTGGTAAAGTATTGAATTTATAATATTAACGCATTAACATTATGAAACTACATTTTGAAATATTAAAATGCGCGTTTGAGATAGAAAAAAAATTTTAGGATTGGCACATCCAATTAGTTTTATTTTTGTAACGGCTCTTGCTATATTCCTAAATGTAGTGTCTAGGTGCAGTAAATTAGTCATGCGCTAATAAATGAAACTAGATGTGGAGACTTGTGATGAAAAATTGTTCGGATAGTATTCCTATCTCGAAAGCGGAAACACGTAGAAACCAGTCAAACACGTCTAGTGTAGAAAATGAAGTGCGTGCGTGCTATAAAAATATTTATATTTTGGTGTAATAATGATGCAGTACTTTGAACACAATATAAGATGAAATCTTATTTGCGTGTTTGTAAATACTATCCGCTTTCTATTATTAAAAAAATGAACTTGCAGTAAACCTCAGCAACGTATATTTATTTGATAAAATGTAAAATAATTTAATAATATTAAAGCGTGCCTCAAACAATGTTTCTTTCAATATTATTACGTAATGGAATACTTTTGTGTGGGCTTCAAAATTAATAACAAATATTCCTTGCACCCCTGATTGTACAGAATCTATATTATAGTATATACTTCATAGATGCATATATTTTTTTTATGTTCGACAGAGTGTAACATCATTGAAATGCACTTGAAACCATTTTTTCCCGATGGTCGTAATACAACGGAATAATTTTGATTGTACCTGTAATTAAAGTATACATCTGAATATCATAAAATCATGAATCAACAAAATTATACAACAGTTTTATATTTTATATTTCAAACATTTCGGTTGGGTAGTTATTTCTCTATTATATGCAGAAGGACGAACAGACGGACAGACGGATTAAACATTGAATATAGTTGCTTTGTATTAACATAATTACGAACTCACCTAAAAAAAGAATTTTCAAAGTTGTAGAGCATCTTACATTTCGTGCAAAAAGATATCTTGTGCACATTAATGCAAAGAATAGAACGAGTAAAACGAGCAATTTTTTTTTTTTTGTAATTTCCTATACTACGTAACATAAAAATAAGAATAATGATGCGAGCAATATCAAAAAACTAATTTGCAATTTTTTGTCAAATTGTATTTTACATGATGAATGCAATATGCATTTACACTTTTTATGCCATTTACTTGTTAGTTCAAATGATATATTTTTGGAAAACAGAGTATAAATGAAAAAATGTGATGTTCATAGAATTATATTTCGTCTTTTTATTTTATTAAACGTAAGCACATGAAGATACATTTATGAAATATTTTTTTATTAAATTTGGTTTCCAAATTTGGAAAATGAATAACTTAATAAATCCTATGAAATGTCATCTATATTTCAAAGAAAACAAAAATATTTTACATTCATTATTTAAATGAATGGGTTTTGAGGACATTTTCTTTTGGTGATTTTTTATTGAATTTTTTAAGGTATGTTATAAATATGCACTTCGTTTGAAACTTAAGATTATGTTTCATCATTAAAATTTAAACTCATATTTTATAAATATTCTATTCAATAAAGAAGCAAGGGGTGACAAAGGATGACTACCCCAGTAACCCAGCTTTCACTTTAGAGTATAAGTGCAATCACGGGAGAAAAACAATAAAGAAGCCACAAGAATAATATTGTTTGTCATATTAAAACTAAACTTTAATAAATAAACTGCATTTTAATCCAACATGCTTCAAAAAAAAAAAAAAAAAAGATTGATGATACTAAATTTAAGGAAAAGGAGCATTAGAGTTTATCGGAGCGCAAATTTCGCAATCGCAGAGCATGAATGAAGGCCAGGTCGACGCTTCACTCAGCACTGATCACCTGGCCTTCAATCGCCGTCAGCGCCACCTATTGTTTGATATGCGAACTAAAATGAAAAATTACGGTAAAATACTCCTGACATTATACATAACCCTCCTGCGAAAGTTTTTTAAATAGCTGTCACCGTTTGCAATTTATTGAATTTTAAAATCCATCAGTCATTGGGACACCCGGTATATATATATATATATATATATATATATATATATATATATATATATATATATATATATATATATATATATATATATACATATATATACATATATATATATTAAAATTTATTCATTAAATCTTTATCATTTACATCTTTCCTAATTTCGAAATATGAATCTTAAAAGTTATGATATCAAAATTTAAGTGACCCCTTGATGAGGCTTTAAATGATGTTTTAAAATTCCATTTATTTATTTATTTATTAACTAAATACATTTACATATCTAAACTTATACTTTTCATTTTCCAATACACTGTTAAATACATCACTTTCACTGAATATATATAATGCACTGAAATGTTTTATTTGAATAAATTGATTTATCTTTTGGGCTACGCTATCCAAAATCAAAAGTAACATTTAAATAAATATTTTTTTGCGTCATTGTATCCAAACTATGTTAAATATATGCAAATAGATACAATGATGCAAAAATATTTATTTAAATTATTTATTTATTTATATATATACATTATATTGCATTAATGATTGTGGCATTGACAAGTTTACTGCATTTTAGCGATTCCTGCACAGTGAGTTTCATCAATCCAATGATGGTTTCTTTGATTTTCATAAGCACTCAGTGCCAGTTCTCTACATGAGTTAGAGATTGCAATGTTGACAGTTGACAAGTTTCGTGTATTTCAGCGATTCCTGCATAGCGAGTTTCGTGGATCTAATGATGGTTTTTAGCGTTCTTACACGCAGCTCCGTGCGAAATGGGTAGGGGGTAAAGGGGGTGGTCGCCCCAGGTGCAGAAATTTAGAGTGTGCCAAATTTATACTACCAAAATCATTTTTAACCTGTCACACGAAAAAGTTCGTGGGGAAGGAAGCGCCAAATTAAGACTATACCCTGGCCGCAGTTTTCTCTTTGCACGTCCCTGCATACACTCTTTAGTGATTGCGGTGTTCACGAGTTTCTTCCATTTTAGTGATACTTGCACAGTATTTTTTGTGAACTGAGTGATGTTTCTTTGGCCTAAATGGGCACACTGTGCTCATACACGCATTATTGTTTGTGTTATTGACGAAATTTGTGCATTTTAGGGATTCTTGGACAATGATTTTCGCAAATCCAGCGATTTTTTTTATGGTCACACAGCGGCTATACACACGTTAGTGATTGTGCCGTTGACGAGTTTTATGCATGTTAGTGATTTTTGTGCTTCCAGGATATTTTGACAAAATTCACTATGCATTTCATGATGTTTTCACAAAATTTGCAATATTTCCCCTTAAATATTTACCAATATTTTTTTTTCATCATCATATGGTGAAGTATGTAATATTTTTCAAAAGATTGGCAAAATTTGTTACTGTTTATGCTAGTAAAAAAAAAAAAAAAAAAAAAAAAAAAAAAAAAAAAAAAAAAAAATCTGCATATTTTGTTTAAGAGAGGCAGTGTCTGTGATGTAGAATCACATATAGTATTCTTAAATTTTACATTTTTCTAAATTACAGTTAAAACTAATCTCTAATTAAATAGCTACTTCATCTTAACGTTTTATTTCAATCCCACAATAACTTTCCGTTCAAAAGAAAAGAAAGAAAAACATCTAGCATCTGCTTTATTACAGATAAACGGCTGTCAGATAAAGAGAATTCATTAAGATGCGTATTTCTCCCTTGCTAAAAACAAATAAAAAAAAGAGTAAAGATCGAACATGTTTGCGGTCAGTGAAATTTCATTTTCCTCTCTGCGTAATTTTAAGTCTAACTTATTCGTTGCAAGTCTTTTGATGTACATGATAATTGTTGTGTCTTTTGAGAACATTTTCTCAAAATATGCTCATAACGTACGAATTTGGCGCGAATTCTTTTTGGCGTATTTTTTTAGGACTGCCCATTTCTGGTTGCCCTGTATTAAATTCAAAATCATCTTAATTGTTTAAAGCGTAACAGAAAATTTTATGGAGATGATATCATTCACTTTTCATATGCTCCTTGTCGCCAATGCTGTAATGCCAATGTGTGAATTGTGAATGAGGAATGGAGTTGCCTCCCTCTCGCTTCACGAAGCAGTCATGTGAAGACTGTTTTCTTAATAATATGCGTTCAGGCACCATCCCTAATTATTTCAGTAAGAAATGATTTAATTTTTATAACTCTACTTTAAATAAACAAAGTTCTCAAAAGGCATTTATTTTATTGATCACAGCCTACAACTCTAGCGAATGCATTTTTTTTTTAAAAGAACCTGGTCGCAATACTTTAAAATACAGATCTCCAGTATAGAAACTTGGTGCCTTACACCAGGCATTCGCAACTTTTTTAAACATCGAGGGATGGTGCCTGCTGTTACTTGCCTGCTTTTATTAGCCAGCTTTTTATTTGCCTGCCAGATTTTTCCGGACTGTTTATTTGTCTGAATACTATAAATGTGAACTATTAACGTCAGTCTTCAAGTATTTTCGAACGACTATTTCCTCGTCAGATAAGTCCTGCTTATGTTTGTGAATCATTACATAAGTTCTCCCCTAGTTCACAGACTGTTGTGTGAAATGCCTATGCTCATGTGAATTATTACTGCCGGATTTTTCTTGCTGGACCTCATCATGGAGTTGGATTATAGTGCCGATTTCTCTTTTATTTGAGCGATTGATTCTTCTGATCGGGACCTTTCGAGATGCTCGGTGTTAACGCGGCCGCTCGTTAAATTTTCTCCTGCCGATGTAGGCCTAAGAATCTACGACTGGCGATTTGTGACTCTTATTTCACCTCCGTTAAACGTTTACTGACATAATGTTTTTATTTCATCTTAGCGGTGTACTTCAGTGACGATTCCATATGCTTTCGACTAAAGTGACACAGAATTCCGTGTTTGACGTTTAAATTCTTCGTCATTCGTCGATAATATGATCTTCACATTGGATTTATTCTTTAAATTTTTGGATGCTGACACTGATGTTTTTCACAAAAATAATTACATGCGCTATACTATTAAAAAAAAAAAAACCCTTAAAACTACAGCATTGATCAATTTTGTGTCTGTAATTTTGTGCGCTATTGAACGTTTATTTTTACGATAATACTGTTACAAGTTTATTTATAGTAGTTGAAAGTTTAAAAAAAATGTGTGATGAAGACATATATTGATAAATATGCACAGCTTAAATTGCGAATATTAGAAAGTGTATGCATTTTATATTTAGTAAGTGTTAAATCACAATTTCTTTTATTTACATTGCATTTTCACTTTAAAAAAAAAAGGTTATGTTGAGTAATTTTTAACAATTTTTAGTTTATTATGTATTATTTTTTTCTGTGCTCTAATTGACTTTCTTTTAATAATAACAGTTATAAATGATTTTAGATCGTCTTGAAACATTCCACAGTTTTACAAGTGCTATTTAAAAACTATGGTACAAACGATAGTATGATAAAATTACATTTTTCGAATATCTAAGTACTTATTGCTGTGCACTTTTTGCTGAAAGTCGGTTGAAAAATATTAAGACAGTTTATAACTTTTTAAAGAAAGTATTTTCGTAATTCCTATCATTTATTTTGTTTATTCTTATTTTGTTTATTCTTAATACAGTCATTTTTAGTGTTATAAATTGATATATATATTTTTTTTTGAATAAATTTTATGATATTGCCATGTTAATGAAAATGCTATAGGTAAGTAAGTGGTGTATTTGATATAAGCCTGTTATCGTATAAAAAAAATAAGGCATGATGTTGTCGGTGTGCAACCATTATCTTTTAATATGATGTTTGTATAAAGAAAGAATTCAGTGAAAGATACGTTTGAATACTCGTTATTCAATAAAGATGTTTGCACCTTCATATATTACTGACATTGGGTTCATTTTCAGATAAATAAAATTTTATCGTTTGAATCACATGCCATATGTACATGGCATAAATAATAATAATGCTCCATTCATAATCGAATTATAAATTCATGTGTTTAAAATATATTATTACATTTTATTCTACTTTTCTTTCCTGATTTTTTTTTTCACTTTAAAGGTAAGTTGTGCTTTATATTGTTTGTACAGTAATTTTATTAGGAGATTTTTTTATTTGTGAGAAGACTAGCCATGTTCTTATTTGCATAATTAAACCTATCTAATATCTTAATATTTTTTTTAAAGTGTATGCATTGTTTATATCTATTCAAGTAGAATTATTTTTACAGTGTATACTGCAAGAAAGAAAAAAAAAATATAAGATACAGTATGATACTGAATAAGATACAGCATGAATCATTATTTTCGTCAATTATAATAGCTAATAACAACTTCAATTTTAGGAGTGTTCAATTAAAAAAAAAAAAAAAAAAAAAAAAAAAAAAAAAAAAAAAAAAAAAGCATTTGATAAATTCCTTAATATTTATTATGATATTTCTTATGCATTTCATATAGGATATAAACATTGCATTAAAAGAAAATATCGTCTTAACTGAAGTGACTAATTTGCCTCTTTCTAATCTATTTTAAGACCTTTTTATATGTAGATTTCCATTGTTTATTTTTCCTATTTGCACCCACTTGCAAAAATATTTCGTTAGAGAGAGTCCAGTTTTCTAATATTTAAATAACTATTGAGATTTTTTTCATGCTTTTTCACTTTTAAAATTGTAAACCATAATTTTGATTAGTTTATGGATAGACATTTATTTTAAATTTTAGCATCCATTTAAAAATATTCTCACATATAGCTCCTTTTATTATATTGCATTGTAGATAGGTCCATTTTTTTAATAATCTGATACTGTGCTCGTTTGTTTATTTTCGTATTTTTATAATTTAGGATATAACTTGTTTATAATGACTAAAAGAAAGTCACGTAAATTGACACAAGATCCATCTGTTGTGTTTAATTTTAAGTTAAGACCTGATGCAAAACAGGTAATGTCTTTTAAAACTAATATGGATTCTGAAACAATTGGCTTAGATTCTAATTCTTTTGAGATTTCATGTTTGAGTAGTTTAAAGGAATCTATTAATAGATATTCTAAATCTGTTGTTTCGGATGTTCAGAAATTCATTGATCCTATTTCAAATGACAATAACCCAGAACTCATGGCAAAATTTAATTCCTATCAAAAAGAAATTGAATTAAAGTTTAATATTTTAAGTGATTTGATGAATAGTGTTCATTCTGAGTGGACTGTTTTACAAAAAAATAACAACCAGTTACATAGGTTAAATGAGCTGTTGTTCGAAAAAGTAAGAACACTGAACTCGTCCAAACAGTCTAAGCATAATGAGATGGCTATTCAATGCGACATTGATGAATCTAAATTGGATGAACCCCTTAATGTTATTAAAGATAAGGAATGTAATTCTAATGGGAAAGATTTGGCCAAATTTTTAGATAAAGATGAATCTGAAACACACATAAATTCTGGTGCAAATAACTCTAAATTATCAAAAAATAGAAATATTGATCTTATTTCAATACCGGATTACATCCTAAATTTATGTGAGCAAAAAAATCAAGTTAGAGATTTATCTGACTGCACAAAAATAATTCTGTTGCGTCTTGATGACAATATAGGTATACCAGATATTATGATGTCTATAAATGAAAAGATTGGCAGTACCATTCCTTCCATTAACTTTGAAAGAAAGCATAAATTAAGACAGGGATTAAAATATAACTGGACAATTAGTGTTACATCATGGATAGCTGATCTCTTAACACAACATGGAAAATTAAATATTAATTCTGTTGACTACACTGTCAGCCCATTTATTAACATAAAACGTTGCTTCCATTGCCAACAAATATTGAGAAAATCGGTTGAAATAATTTTGTGCAATCAATCTTTTCTCAATAATAAGTAGCAAAATGTTATGAGTTGTTTTTATTTACAGTAATACTTGATTATAAACCTTTTCCTTACAAGTACATTTGTGTAATAGAGATCAATTAGCAATGCAGTTTTGTTTGTTTATCTTTTAAAGAAATAAAAAAAAAGATTCACATTTTTAAATACAGTACAAATTAAATAAAAATGTATGACAATATGGAAATTTGGATATGTTTATAAAATGATATATTTGTTTACCGTTTATGATAAAATTACTGCGAAAATAGACAGAAAATGGTGTTTGGTTTATAGTACAAATAATTTTGCTTCTTTTAGTTTTTGGAATATTTTTTCTCCTTCAAAATTTCAAACCTTTATTACTTTAATTAAAAACATTGTTAAAGTTATTTATATCTGTAACGAAAGAATAAGAGTTGAAAATAAGGGGAGGGGGAGTATATGTAACATTAGAAATTCCAGAAAATTTTTAAACGTAAAATTTTTATATAACAGAGATAAATGACAATAAAAAATTTAAATACTGAGATGCTTAGTTTTTTTTAATCTGAAAAAAATATAAAAATCAAAAGTAAGCTATAGGTATGCATATTTCGAAAAAGATGTTATTTTGAGGAAATTTTCGTTAATTTAATTACAAACGATTCGCTAATAAATGATTTTACACACGGGATTGGGAACAATTTTCATTTTGTCACACCTGTCATTTAACCTGCATTTTCATTAAAAACGAAAATTTTGTTTATTTTTTTAAGAAGAAAACTCAAAATAAAGTAGTAAATTATTTAATTTGTATTGCATTCCATACACATAATACGTCCGGAAGCACGTATTTATAATGTAAACAGCTAAAAAATTGTCGTAAATAAAAACAGCTCTGGGCATAATAGGTCGGGAATAATTACATCAGATACCTCGATATTTAGATTTCTTACTTACTTTTGGGGATGCTTTTTTAATTTTTTAATATTTCTAATGCAATCTACAGTTAATTTTGACGCTGCGCGTAGCTTAACGCCAATTCCGATTCAAAACAAAACTAGCCAAGTGGCGCCACTATGCTCAAGGATACATAAATATCTAACAGCAAATAATTTAAAATACTTTTTCTTTGAGAACTTAAAAAATTTTGTAAGTTGAAATAATATTAAATATGTAGAATTAAAAAAATATTTTCCTATTTTTAAAAATGATTCAAAATATTTTTTTCCACAAAATGCAGAAATATGCAATGTAAGAAACGTAATATTTTCTTCTTTACAAAAAAAGGCATTATAAATAGAAATTTGATTTATTATATAGTTATTGAATGTTTTAAAGCACATGATAAACTGTTTTTGTAGTTTAAAAAACATTTATCACCTCGATTCGGGTGTTTTAAATGTGACCCTAACTGCATAAGACTTGTCGCACCTGGCCTATCTGCTAATTCATAGAATAACATGTAATCCGCGAGCTAAAATAGTCCAATTTTTCAAGACTAATATGTAACAAACAAGAGTTTTCCTAGAAACTAGGCAAGTCTTATTCACTCTATATTAAAGAGATTCATATTATATATAAGTTTTAATAAAATTGCCCAGACCGTTTTCTAGAGTCAATTCTTATAAAATGGATCCCATCTATTTCGGTTTAAAAATGGGTATCGAGATCTAAAAATATACGGCACGTAGAAATGTAAAAATTATAGGATAGGATCAGACTGGGAATATAAGACTATATTAAAAAATTGGACCAATCTGACCAATATTTACTGAACTATTAGATGGCGGCTTTTCATGTTTCCTTTGATGTCGAATTAGCTGTATACATGAATTCCGCCATCTCCCTTACGAGGATACCTTATGACGATGGTAGGCTTAAATCTGCGTCACTCGAAGGCTGCCGCCTTCCATGATGATAATTTAGAAAGTAATTTAAGCTTTTTTGTTGAATCCATACGTTTATTTAAGTATTCATTTAAAATTTTGAACTTTTTAGAAGCCATCTTTTTAGCACGCATTTACATCTCAAAATTAACCGTCGGGACGAAATCCAAGCTCCTTTCCTGACGTCTATCATCTTTGCAGGGTTAGTAGCACCAGCATAAAATGTCTATGTTGAAGTAGTGTCTGCCACCATTAATTTTGTAACATTAATTTTGAAATCGATTAGGTATTTCCTATTATTCCATTGGAACATAAAAAAAAAGACGAGTATTAGTTTTTACAAAAACGCAAATACCTCAGTTATTAAAAAAAAAAAAAAAAAAAAAAAAAAAAAAAAAAAAAAAAAAAAAAGACAAATTTAATTTAAAAAGTAGAATTTCATTTTCTTTCCATATATTTTAAAGTTATTGTGTTCAGTTATAAAATAATATATCACATCCCTTCTTAGAAAAAAATGACAAATTAAGGCACACTATTTCATATCTGTATTTAATCGAATATACTAATGAGTACTATCTTACTCTGTAATACTTAAAATATGAAATACAATTATTATTTTTTTATAATATTGTGAAAAAAATAATAAAATAATAGCTTTTATCAATTATTTAAACGATAAACTGTGACATCTTCTACTTTTTTCTGATAAGTTTGAACTGTTTGTTTTACTAATTACGTACAGTTTTTAAAATGAAAACTAACTTATAAAATTTCGTCAAATTCAAAATGCTATATATAGTCATAAGAAATGTTGATTTTGATAAACTTCTAATTTATTAGTAATAATCATTTCCCTATAATTTATTATTTGTATTGCAAATTACATAAAATCATGGAATTAAAAATTTACTTACATAATTTCGTAAAATACAAAATATCATGCACAATGAAACAAAAAACAACAAAAAAGAAAAATACGCGTTGTTTTATTTATTAATAATTGTTATTTTTCCGCTAATTTAACACATTTAGCATTGAAAGTTATAACTTAAGTTTATAAATGATAAGAATACAAGCTCCTTTTAAAAAAAATTTCTTGACGAATTTAAATGTTCCAAATTAAAGAATGAGAAAATTTAAAATGTCACATTTTATCTATGCTTTAAAAGTAATAAAGTCCGTACAGCATAAGATTTTTTTATTTGATAGACTGAGTTTTTTGGGGATCAGTTTAAAACTATAGAAAGATTAATCAGTGAAAATTACTACTTATTATTCTATTATCCTATTCGACAGAAATTTCAACATTAAAAGGACGATAAACTTAATATCGCTTGACATATTAAGGCCAAACTTTAATAAATCAACTACATTTTAATGCATAATGCTTTAAAGTAGATTGTGCCACATAAGAAAAAAAAGTAAAGATTAATAAGATTAAACTTACGGAAGACGAGTATTGGTGTTTGCCGGTGTGCAAATTTCTCAGTTTAATGAAAATAGAAAGTCAAATTTCATTTTCAACAGAATTTCATTTTCTTTACATATATTTAACAGCTATTGTGTTCAGCTATAAAATAATATATTACATCTCTTCTTACAAAAAAATTAATTTAAGGCTTAATTTAATTTACAAACTCATGTCCGAATTTCATGAAATATACTACTGAACGTTATCTTGCTATGTGATACTTAAAACATTAAATAAAATTATTATTATTATTTATAATAGTCCACAAAATTTTAATAATTTAAATCTAAAAACAATTTAACTTTTTTCAACTAAGCGATAAACAATGATATCATCTACTTTTTACCACGAAATTTAAACGGATTATATCATAAATTACGTATAATTTTGAAAATGAAAGCTTATATAATTTCGTAAAATTAAAAATACGGTGTACAGACACAGGAAATATAGATTTAGGAGATTTTCTAATTATTAATGATACTTTTTTCTCTCTAATTCAAATTCGTTTGCATTAGAAATTTATACAATGATAGAGATAAAAATTAACGCATATAGTTTTGTAAAATACAAAATGCCATATACAATCATATAAAATTATTTATGTGATCTTTTATTTATTAATAATTGTTATCGTTTCAGTTAAATTATTACAGTTTGTATTAAAAACTATATATAATTATGAAATAGAAATTAACATATGCAATTTCGTAAAATTCAACATAATATGTATAATAATAGAAAATATTGATTGAGGTGATCTTTCGTTTATTTATATTGGCTATAAGCTTTGCATAAACTACTGATGAAACTTTTTACCCCATATTGTAATTATATTCATTGTTTGAAACGATCTTAAGATGAAGTTTAAGAATACAAACTCAATTTTAAGGAATATTTTCTAATGGGATTTAAATGTTCTAAATTGAAGAATGAATAAATTTAAAATATTTGTCACATTTCATCTGTGTTTAAAGTAAATAAAATCTGTGTAGTATAAGATTTTTTAATTAATTGTTTCATGATGTATTACAAACTGACACTTTCTTTGAAACTAGAAAATTATTAATCAATGAAAATTACTACTGATTGTTTTATTATACTTTTCAACAGAAACTTCAGTGTTAAAGAGAGAATAAAGCTAACATTGCTTGTCATATTGAATCTAAACTATAATAAATCAAATTCATTTTAATACAAAGTACTTTAAAGTAGATTATACCATATAAAACTGATTAATGAGTGCAAACTTATATGGGAGACGAATAGTCATATTTATTGAAGTGCAAATTCTTTAGTTTAAAAAACGAAAGTCATGTTTTGGATATAAGAATGAAAAGACAATGTTTTTAAAGCAAGCAAAATCTTTTTTTTTTCAGGTAATTAGCATATTGTACAATAAATAAATAAATAAATATAATTAGTATACCTACAACATAATGTCAGATTAAACTACAACATAATTTATTTTCTTTACACATATTTTACGGCTTTACGTTTCATTATAAAATAATATTCTGCATTTCTTCTTACAAAAATAAAAATATAAGGTTTAAATTATATTACTTTCTTTGACTACAACGTATTTTGCAAATGACTATTATCTTGCTTGGGTGAAGTTTATTATGGTGACATTCCTGTCGCATTTTATCATTAAACTCCAGAAAAGAACTTTGTATTTACTGATAATATTGACATGAATAATGCGAATAGTAATGATATTCGGGTTGAAGTTACATAAATTAGAAAATGTTGTTGAGACAAATAGTATTAAATTTTTCTAAAAATTTTAAGACTGATTTTAAATAGTTTTATGTCAAGTAATCTGAACAAATTTATTTATTTATTTATTTATTTAATGATATAGGTTGAGATATATTTTATTTTTATTTTGTGTATTCTTAGCTTTTATTTCTGTATAATGTAATCAAAAATAAAAATTTAATAAAATATTCATGAAAGTAGTTTATTTATGTGTGTCCCTTCATTGCGTTCAACGTGACGGGGTTTAAAGGGCTTGGAGAATCATGTTTTAACGCCAAAAAAGCGATGAAAGTCTGACTTTGACGGTTCGAGTGGCAACAACCCTTGTTTGGCAGACGATTTTGTTCTGTTTATGTTTTTCGGGGAATACGAGATATATGTTGACCAAGGCCACCTTATCATAATATCAAGGCCTCGCATTCAGGAGAAAATCTATTGTTGAAATTTTCACTATAATTGCCAACTTATTATATGACTATGTCTCATAAGTAACGCCACCTGGTGCATACTACTGCTAATATTCCATGCACAAATTCTTAGAAAAAATTTTGAAAATATTCAGGTTCACATATTAGATGGCGCTACCTACGGGAAAATCATGTGATTTTTGACCACATGTACTGCAGACAAAGGAAACTTGGCGAATGACAAGCCTTGTTATTATGATAAGGTAGCCTTGGTGTTGACAAGGAAAGTTCTGAGAATGTCGAATATTTCATGTAAATAATGTACAATATTTGTATATAATATGTATACACTGTGAAAAAAATTCTGTAAAGGTACTAAACATTTTGTAGGAAACTGGGATTCCAAGAACTTTTCATGTAATGGTAACGAGAAAAATTCATGAAACCGATTATGAAACTCGAATTTTTGCTGTTACCGTTACAGGAAAAGTTCTTGGAATCCCAGTTTCCTAGAAAAAGTTTAGTACCTTAACAGAATTTTTTTTTACAGTGTATACATTTCTTTCAATTAAATACACTTAAGAAGAGAAGATGCCCGTTTTGAGATTATTGAGTAAGTGTCAATCACTTTAAATCGATTATAGAATAAATCCACTTAACAAAACCGACGTAACAATGGTGCAATACGGCTGGTAATGGGAGAATAAGATTAAAGCAGATTGTCACTTTATTAAACGTGTAAGTCCTTTATTATTATTTCTCTTGATTTTACGAACGATTAATTGGAAGAAACATTATTCTACAAAATGAATAATGCTGAAATTTTAAAAAGAAACATTACAAAACGCGGATCAATTAGATCAACTGTAACGAAACTGATAAAGAAAAATTGATAGCGAAAATTTGATTGAAATTCAAAAAGAAAGTGATTTCAAATTGGAAATAGTGATATAAAATTTTTTCCGTGGTAAATACACAAAATCAGGTTTCGTGGTAAAAAATCTTAAAAATAACTTAGTATTATGGTGTTTTTGGTTTTAAAATTCAAATAAAAAACTTTTTTTCTAGCATATAATTTTGCTTTCTTCTATCAATGTAAAAAAAAAGTATTGGATTCATCAAAATTTTCGAGTTCCAATTTTCAGCGGATTTATCATTTCAGGGATCAGAGATCCCGAAAAGTATGTTTTTATAAAATGTCTGTCTGCTGAAAACTTTTTGGAGCTCTACTTTAAGAACTAATACATCGAATTTTAATAAATTATAGATTCAGTCAGTACCTGATATAAATAATTGGTGATCATTAGTTTTCAGTGAATGTCTCCATACAAGTGGTGCTGTTATGATGCAATTTTTATGATTTTAGCAATTGCTACATCTGAAAATCTAATTCGTGAACTTTTATAAAACTTCTGATTCTTGATATAATCTGGTGCTGATTAATTTTTGGTGTAAATAAACCAAAAGGCTGCGTTGCTATGTTGCATTATTTATAATTTCTTTAATTGCTATATTTCAAGAACACTGTAAAAAAAAATCTGTGAAGGTACTAAACATTTTCTAGGAAACTGGGATTCCAAGAACTTTTCATGTTACGATAACAGGAAAAATTCATGTAATCGATTCTGAAACTTGAATTTTTGCGTTACAGGAAAAGTTCTTGGAATCCCAGTTTTCTAGAAAAGGTTTAGTACCTTTGCAAATTTTTTTTTTTTTTTTTTTTTTTTTTTTTTTTTTTTTTTTTTTTTTTTACAGTGAATTAAAGTACAGATTTCCATCAAACTTTAGATTGAGTTTTACATTGATATCATTTGATGCTGATTATGTTTCGATGAAAATTGCCCAATAGGTGGGTACATTTTTCTTGAATTTCGCGATTTCTCTACCTCAATAACTCATTTTTGAAATTTAATCATACCCCATATCGCTCAAATGTACGAAAAGTGACACATTCCAGGTGGGTACATTTTTCTTGAATTTCGCGATTTCTCTACCTCAATAACTCATTTTTGAAATTTAATCATACCCCATATCGCTCAAATGTACGAAAAGTGACACATTCCGCAAAAATTTATTTTGAATTTTATTCTAGTAATATGTCTGTTATAGATGTGTGCACAAAAAGTGCCATAGGTGTAGTTATACTTAAAATCCTTTTATTAGGCTGCATATGCGTCTGTGTCCACAGAAAGGGGTGGATTGTGCCGGAGAAAACATTATGTAACCCACGAAAACTCATCCTATGTCTAAGAGGATGCTTAAACAAGACTAGGAGTAGGACACACTATTAAGAAACATTCCTAATAGTTTTGCACTTTTCTGTACATTTTTATTTTGGCATGCAGAGCTAAGTGCTATAATTTCATGTTACAGTAAAATCACTAATATTTTCTTCTGTTTCTCCTGTGTTATTTACTTTTGTCTAGATGTGTCACTTTTCGCGCAAGTGAGGGATGTTATGTTACACTTTTACATATTTAGATCTTTTGAAATCATCATGAATGTCATATTCATTAATTTGATTTTGGTTCTGCGATGGCGATTTTTGAGATATTAAAAGCTCAAGATAAGTTTTTGGATTGGCACATTCGACTATTCTTATTATTTTTTAAAGTATCAGAATTAATAAAGTAACCCTTCTTTAAGAAATTATTATTATTATTATATTAAAAAATGTGATAAATAAATATAATTAAAATTAATATAAAATATAAATTACTTTGTTACTCTTCCGTGTATAAATTCAATTAATAGGTGAAAATGTTTAATGGATGATTATTATTATCTTTAAAGAATGTATTCTGATTTGAAAATTCCAAGTAGTATACGATAAAATTTAACCAAATATTTTTTTTTCAAAAATTAGAGAAATAAAAATAAAATTAGTTTTTATAAAGTGATTTTTTTAAATCTCTATAATATATTGATTTCTTATATTTTTAGTGTTAAAGATAACTTTTTTTAGATAACATTTTTTTAATCATGGACACATATTCGATCATAGATATATTATATTTCCTTAGACAAGAAAAAATAAGGAATTGTATTCCTTTACATTGTTTATTAAAATATCTTCATTTCAATATCGCAAAACTTTAGAAAATGGATTTGAAAAAAAAAAAAAAAAAATGTAATGCCTTTTGGAATGAGGTTTCGAATGGTAGGTTATTTGTATGGTATGACTTTATTCGGCTAGCGGAATATTTGTTCCATAGAGGTTCTAACTTGTTGCTTGCTTTGAAAATTTGAGTAATTTTTCATGTTTTAATATGTAATACAGAGCATCCATAAAAAAAATCTCAGTTTAAAGACATACTATAACAAATTATTTTGGATTGTTTACAATAAATCATACATGAAATTAATTGTAAACTAACTTAGTTTTGTTTTACAAATCTTTACAATGAGCACCTTTAATTATAAGACACATATGCAATTTAAAGTCTAATTCTCTCCTAAAGTATATATCAAATGTAACCGATCTGGATGCATGTGAAAGCTTTCTTCAGACTTTCTACACTGTCATTATGGCATGTGAAGTTCAAGACTTCATTTTGGAAAAGATTTCATAGCACAGCGCATGGAAAATGCTCTGAAACAGTCAATATCCTGTACACACACTTTTGGTGATCCCGAGGATTTCCATCTACAAAGACATCTAGCCTTCTCAAATTGCCTCTGCCATCGGTGGATTTTTTTTTTCTACAAAAGGATCGTAATTAAATTTCAAATTAACCGCTCGTTTAACTGAAATTACAAATTCAGTCTTAGCAAATTGCAGAGCATAAAACACTTTATATACTTGAGTAGCCATTTTGCGTATGTGGCACTCCAAGAAAGTAAATTACAAAATATAATACAATACTCGCGCATGAGCTTAAATAAAACTGTTTGATCTCCACTTTATTTGTAACATCAAATCAACATACTCTACAAAGCTTACAGTTTCTACTATTAAAGTTTATATCTGGAACAAACTTTTACGAACATTCTGTATAATAATGTGTCATGTTTATACATAAATTCGAAACTTTTTAAAAATCGTAAATAACTTGTTTCTCATTTTATACTATTTCCTCAAACATTAAGCAACTCTTATCAACAATTAAGCAATACTTTTCCAGCGCTTGTCTAAAAGGGTATTTTTTTTCATTTTAGAAAATGGAAAGACCATTAATTTTTTAATAATATTTTTTGACAATAATTTTGTGTTCTTAAAGTAATTATATGGACATTATTGTATTTTAAATTAACAATTCTAGCAATAGAAATTCACTGTAATAAAACATTTACTAAGGTAAGGAAATATAATAAAAGTACGCACAAATATTTCTTTAGAAAACGCAGAAACCAATATCTATTTTAAATTAACAACGCATTTAAAAAAATAGCTTTCTTTTGCATTCACTTATTTTCGGAAGCGTTTCCAAGTTCAGTTTTTAATAAATTCATGAGCTTCATCCGCCTCTATAGATAAATATCTAAACTGGACTGCACATCTCGGACTAACTTAAACTAAAGCTTAAGTATTAAAGCTAAACTAAATTAAAGCTAAACTAAACCTAAGCAACTTAAACTAAGACTAGTAAAATATCATCACATTGCATCAAAAGTTAGGAGAGTTAATAATAACATGCTAAAAATTTAGTACCATACAAGTATAGAAAAGGTTATTCTTTATTAATCTGGTATTTGGGGAGGTAAATTTATAAAAAAAGAATTAAAAAAAAACTAACATCAGTTCAAAGACCATTCTTACTGCAACTGACAAAATGATATAAAACCATATAAACAGACGTACTAAATTTAATAACAGGCATAACACCCATGACTTTTACATTAGAATATGCATACAATAAGAGCAGAATCAAATATCTATTACACATCAAATCCATGAAATCGCATGGAATCCCCTTTAACAATGTCTCCATCTTTTGAAGTTACATCCAAAAGAAAAAACACCACATCTCCAAGTAAATAAAAATCATATGTAACTTATACACCCAACCACAGTGCTTACATTTTTTACTCATGGATATCTTTCAGCAACTGTCCTGGCATCAGCTTAGTATGACTATAAATATACCACGGTTATCGAACAATGGGCATGTAGATGGGACAACAACAAAATGGTTTACCAAGCAGAGCTATATTTTATCCTTTAAGTAGTTGAATGGAGATCCAAATACAAACAGATACTTTGCTACATCTTATACACTCACTTCCAAAAGTTAAGCACGGAGAGGAAAATGCTAATTTCCTGAAGCCAATTAGAATTGAAGAGGATGCAAATCGCTGCAGAGGTAGATGGAAATATGCAAATATGTTAGGTAAAACCCAATCGCTCTTTCATATCAAGAAATATGCAAAAAGGGCATTCTTATGAGAAGGCAGCTTTATGAAGGATTACGTAAATGCTGATAGAAGGTGTTTAAAACTCTCGTACAATTTGTTTTGAAGACATATGTGTTTCTATGACTTCCAGAAGATGAATGGAAAATTCTGAGAGCTGGCGTGCTGTAGGGCGCATTGAAGTAGGACAGTCGATCACAGATGTTGTTCTTTTCTTCGGCGTTCATCATTCTGTAATTTTACGTTTATGGAAACAATTTCAAACCACACAGACAGTTGTCCGAAGGCCCGTAGTCGGTCAGATATCTTCTATGACAACTCGACTAGAGTTACCAAGAGTAACCAACTATAAGAAACTTAGAGTACAGCTAATATTTAGAATTGTTTGAAGCATCTTCTATTTTTTTCCCGGTGTCAAATTATTGAAGTTAGAAAAATTAAATTTATCTTATTAATATCTTAAAATTTTCGAGAAAAAACAAGTTCTGGCTAAATTGGATAAATAGGGTGGTTTAACTCACATTTTAGGTGCGTTCGTAATTATATAAATACATAGCACATATAGTCATTGTCTGATTTGTCCATGTGTCTGACACTTGACTGTCTGTCCGCCTATAACAGCGTAAAAAATACTCAACTGATCGGTTTCAAATTTTAAATATATATTCGTTGCAGAAATGTATCGAGTTATTTCAAATTTTATAAAATGTGGAAGTATAATTCAATAACAGAGACAGTCAAATTGTTGATATAGGGGGAATAATCGGAAGTTTACTATATTTTAAAAAATTATAATCATTGGCAGGTATTTTTCAGTTATCGGGTATTTCGAAAAGTCGTGTCTGTTTGATAATTTTTTTTTTCGTACCGAAAAATTCTATCATTTAATCATTAGACATTTTTCCGATTTTTAAGGTTTAGTTATTAATGAACAGAATTTATGGTGCGATTTGATTTTCCCAAACGGACACGACTTTTCTAACGACCAAATAATTAATTATCCTTATAATTAATGGTTTATCTATGTCATGGTGTGTGCGGTGCAAAAATTACATTTAGATTTGCAATAACATAAATAATTTAATGTCAAAAACTGTTGTTAGTTTTCGTAAAAACTTAAACAAATTTACATCACCTTTTCTTTATATACAAATAAAAACATTTTACATTTATTTACTTAAATAGTTGTAAAAAAATTCATTCTGTCATTCATTTCTACTGATTGTATATGTGTTATGAAAAATATTTTTACTATTGAACCGGAACATGTCAACATATTTAAGATTTTTATTTTTGTGACACCTATTTAAGTAAATAACTGTAAAATGTTTCTATTTATATAAATAATTCCTTTTAGAAAAATAAATATATCAGAAATGAGTAGTTTTATTTCATTTAAACGTGTCTTGGTATTTTATTTATTTATTTATTTATTTATTTATTTTTTTTTTTTTTGTTGAATTAACTAAAATTTGGAAAATATTATCCTTACACTTATAGAATACATTTGTGAGAAAAAAAATGAAAAAAGAATAAATTAAAAAAATCACAATTTTAAAATAATGTAATTTTAAATTTTCTTATTGTTTTTGTTTTATTTTTACTTTAGTATATGAATTTTAGAAGACTATAGCAATTATTTTTATAAAAATATATAAGAATATGTCAAAAAAGATATATATTTTTATGAAATCAACAAATAATTGGTATCAAATCCCTTTAATAGAAAAAAATATGCTTCATTCAGAAAAAAAAAATCCTAAAAAAGTACTGTATTTACAAGAAAATTTATATATCAATAGAATAGTTACTATAGTGCTATACTTTTATTAAAATGAAAAGTTTAACTAATAAGCTTTTTGTATGCACAGCCATAAAAACGTCGAGCTGAAAATCGATAAATTGACTAATATGCTTAAGAAATTTTTACAAGCAATAAATTAATCTTTAAAAGTATAATGGATATTAAAGATTTAATTTTTTTTTTCAAGAATGTTATAATTGCCTTCTGTAAGTTTTTATTCTAAAAAAACTTGATTTATTGTTTTACGAAAGCAAAGAAATATGAAAATGCAATGAGGAAAAAACGAAAAACTGTTTCAAAAAGGAAATAAATCTGTTTATTATTATAAATAACATATTGATTTGACAAATTTTTCTTTTTTAACTTAAAAATTATAAAGTTTGCTTCTTCTCTATAAAAGGATATCTAATATATATATATATATATAATTTTTTAATAAATTTCTTGAATGTTCTATGTATAAATGCATAAACATATTATGCGTACATTATATATATACATCTTTTATCTGCATCAAAAATTTAAATTTCGATTATAATTAAATTATTATGTATCAACGAAAAGTTACACAATAGTGTTTACGACCAGCAGCCAATTAACAATATTTATTTTAAAACTTAGTTAATATTGAACTAATTAATATACAGGGTGTCCAAATATACATTTACAATTTTAATAATCTTCATTGTAAAAGTTATACGCTGTTGGTTTAAGGTCACACACATAGATTTAATCTAACATTTTGAGATAAGTGCATGCGCCAGTATTCTTTTGTTATTTTCAGTACCTTATTCACAAAATGGAAACTCCAAGCGTAAAGCGTTATTGTCGAGCTAAAGATTAAAAACTGTTAGGTGCACGCAATGTTTTCCCTTTGAGCTTTTTATATAAAATCGTGTCTATGTTCTGAAACTATCTATTGGTTGCCCAGAATTATAAAACAGAATAGAAGGGTAATTGCTTTCATTATTCCGACCATGTTAACTGATGTATGGGAAAAAATTGTACTTGAGGTTTGATTTCTGTCGTATAACTAACGGTGCAGTTATTGAACAATTGTAACTAATACCAGTTTACCTTCAATTTCGTATGTGTTTGGGAAATTGTCTAAAGTAATCTGTTATAGTATACATCCTGTATTGCAAAGCTATGCGCGTTAAAAATTGCGTCCTTCATTGGAATTACACGTACTCAATTACACATAATTCCATTTTGGAAGTGTAGTTTTGTGTGATTAAAATCTTTTTGTAATTTTGTATTTTTTAAGATATTGTCTCTGTTTTAAAAACTACACTAATGAATTATCTTTCGAAGAAAACAAAAATAAGAAAAATTTTAATACATATGTTTATCAGATCTTCGATTTACATACCGTATTTTTCTAAAAAATACACTTTTTAAGATGAAATCACTTCACAACTGATTTGTCTACACGTGTCTTAATTATTTACATGAAACGAAACATTTCAATAGTTTTAGTTCCCCCCTCTTTGTGAGACTTGTTTTAAAAATTATACTAATAAAACATCTTTCGAATATATATATATATATATATATATATATATTATTTAACACCTATGCTGTATCAGATCTTCAATCTGTAATCCGCATTTATCTAAAAATTACACTTTATAATCTTAAAAGAATGGTTTTCAGATTATAAAAGTTGTTTTTTTCTACGATTTTTCTAATATTCTGTTTCAATAATCTGCATGAAGTTGAAAGCTATTGTCTGAGTATTTTAGTAGTTTTAGTTACCACCTATTGGCGAGATTCAGAAATTATTTTAAATATTATGCTGATAAATATTTGCTATGAAATGTTTCATTATGCATTTTTAACTTACAATAAGTTTGAAACTAGAAAAAGATTAATCAATAAAAATTTCTACTCATTATTTTATTATCGTTTTCGACATCGTTATTTTATTATCGTTTTCAAAATTGAAAAATGAATAACTTAATAAATCTTATGAAATGTCATCTACATTTCAAACGAAAAAAATATATATATAACTTCGTTTTCATTTGAATGCGTTTTGAGGATATTTTCATTTGGCGATTTGATTATTAAATGTTTTATGGTATGTTATATTTATGTACTTCCTTTGAAGCTCAACGTTTATACTAATCATTAAAATTTAAACTCATATTTTATAAATATTCTTTTTGGTAAAGAAATAATAAGAATTTTATTGCTTGTCATATTAAATCTAAACTTTAATAAATCAACTGCATTTGAATCCAAAAGGCTTTAAAGTAGATTATGCGACATTAAAAAAAAATTAATGAGACAAAACTTGCGGAAGACGAGTATTAATGTTTACCGGAGCTTAAATTCCTCAGTTTAAAAACAGTATAAAGCTAAATTTCATTTTCAAAAGAATTTCATTTTCTTTTCATAGATTTTACAGTTATTATGTTCAGTTATAAAATAATACATCACATCTCTTCTTTCAAAAAATGATTTGATGTTTTTAGAAATATTTTACATTATTTGATTTTTTAATTGTAAGCATACGAAAATATTTTTATGGAATACTTTCTTATGAAATTTATTTTTAAAAATTTAAAAATTAATAAATTAATAAATCTTATGAAATGTCATCTACATTTCAAACAACAAAAGAAAAAAATATTAAAACAGTTATTATTCAATTAATTGAGTTTTGAGGATATTATCTATTGGGGATTTTATAATTAAATGTTTTATTGTATGTTATAAGCATATACTTCGTTTAAAACTCAATATTAAGACTAATCGTTTAAATTTAAACACATCTTTTATAAATATTATTTTCGATAAAAAGCAATAAGGATAATATAGCTTTTCACATTAAGTATAAACCTTAATAAATCAACTGCAATTTAATCCAAGATGATTTAAAGTAGATTACGCTACATACATTTAAAAATAAAAATAATAAAAATAAATAAACGATTAATGAGATTAAACTTACAGAAGAGCAGTATTATGTATTTACCGGAGTACAAATTCCTTAGTTTAAAAGATAGAAAGCCAAATTTCATCTTCAATAGAATTTTATTTTCCTTACATAGATTTTAGAGTTATTGTGTCGATTTATAAAATAATATGTCACATCTCTTTTTACAAAAAAAAAAAAAAATACAATGATATTTTTAGAACTATTTTACATTATTTGATTTTATTAAATATAAGCATACGAAAATACTTTTATGGAATATTTTATTATCAAATTTGGTTTTCAAAATTGAAAAATGAACAGTTTTACAAATCTTAAGAAATGTCATCTATAATTCAACCGGAAAAAAAAAAAAAACATATTATGACAATTGTTATTCAACTGAATGATTTTTGACGCTATTTTCTTTAGGCGATTTCATTATGTGATTTAATTATTAAATGTTTTATACTATATTATAAGTACGTACTTTATTTGAAAATACTGATTAAGACTAAACATTAACACTAGAAGCGCCGTTGGGGTCATTTCGCATTTTTTTTCAATTTCCAATGCTTTATTTCAACATGTAAGCGAACACCGCAGCTCATATTTTTTTACTTTTTCTAAAATTATATTAAGTGTACTGTGACAATGTTTCATCTTTCTATATTAATTATTAAAAAAAATAATCAAAGAAATACCTAAAACAGCCAACAGGTGTCATTTTGACCCCCATAAGAAAAATGATGAATTTTCAAGACAAAGTCTGTTTTTGAATTCGCTATATCTCGGTTTTGATTACTGCGCATGGGGGAACACACATTTGTATATCGCGATGACAAAAAAGAGAAAAGTAAACTCCAGTTTTGCTTTGTTTCGATGACGCATAGCGACGTGGAGAGGGGGGGTAGTCTTCTCTCTATTGCGCGCGCTCCTTCAGTTAGGGGGGGAGGCGTTCTTCTAAGCATACTGACTCTTCTCTGAAATGCGCACGCATCCTAGCAACGCTGGCGTACTACAGAATTTTTGGAGGGAAAATCGTTCTTCTAGAGCTACGACCGAAAACAAAATTTGAAACCACTTTCCACAGCAGTGTTTTTCTCAAAGATTTCGATTGCGACAAAAGTGTAGTCTTTTTTCCTTTATAAAAAAAATGCGGAGAGGATTGAGTACACATGCGTGCCTTGCGCTCCTGGAGCAGTTAGATTCAGATATGAGTGGTGATGGCAGTAATGATGAAGATTTTCGCATAGATAATGTGAATTTACAGAATGCGTCGTCTTCTGAAAGCAGTGACAGTGATGCTGTAGAATATATTACCAATGTGATTTCCCCTGTTTCTCGAGGATCAGGAACCTCGCGTGGACGTGGACGTGCGCAAAAAAGAGGCAATAAGATATCTAATCTTTCTGTTGTCAGCGGTAACGAAAAGTACACGTCATCCAGCGGTATTCTTTGGACTCCGATGAACCTTAGCATCCCTACTTCTACTACAGGTCGCACACCAGCTCGAAATATTATAAAAATTGCTAGTGGACCAACACCTTATGCTCGTCGCAACATTGGGGCTAATCCAGCTTCAGCCTGGCGTTTGATGGTGACTGAAACAACGGTGAAACACATTCAAACATGCACAGTTGCTGAAGCACGACGTCAGCTAGGAGATGACAGCAACTGATATGTTACTCTGGTAGAACTGGATGCTTTTTTTGCCCTCTTATACGCCCGTGGCGCACTAGGTCATTCAAAGCTTTGTGCAGATGACTTATGGAATAAAAGTTGGGGACCATCTGTGTTCAAAGAGACAATACCACTCAATAGTTTCCGTGAAATCATGCGATATCTCAGATTCGATCTGCGAAGTAGCAGCTCGGAACGCCTGGCCACAGACAAATTTGCTCTCGTTTCAGAAACTTGGAAGAAGCTGATTGAAAATTGTTATTTATGTTATAATACTAGTGAAGAAATAACCGTTTATGAACAGTTGTTGCCCTGTAAGTCAAGGTGCAGATTCATCCCATACATGGCAAATAAACCTGACAAATTCGGCATCAAGTTCTGGCTAGCAACTGATGTAAATTCGAAATATGTGTTAAATGGCTATCCTTATTTAGGTAAGGATGAAGAGCGGCCAACTGATTTACAACTTGGAGAAAGTGTAGTGCTAAAATTACTACAACATTATCTAAACTCCGGTCTCAATGTCACTACTGACAATTTTTTCACGTCTATATAAAGCTTGCCGATGAACTTTCGGCAAAGAAAACCACAATCGTCGGGACGATGCGTCTAAACAAGAAAGAATTACCTCCTATTGCCCGCGACATATCTTTCCCACGATACTCATTTTCTGCACTTAAAAATGGAAATAAAATACTCACGATACACTGTAAAAAAAAAAGGGTCGATCTACTAAAAAAACTTTAGTGATCCTTGTAATTACTAAAAAAATTTTAGTAATCTTAGTCGGTTACTAGAAAATCTGTAACAATTACTAGAAAAAAGTTAGCAACGAATAGAGTTAATAGTTCGATATTTTTAATAGCTCTTACTAAAACGCGGTTGGTGTGGCCTTGATAGCATAGTGGTTATAGTAACGGACTCCAGGCTGAAAGGTCCCGGGTTCGAAACTTGCCACCGCCAAATACGCCCCGAATGTATGTAGTGTCTCGTTAATAAAGGGATTATGAAAATCCATTCGGAGCTGGTAGGAATGTTTGGTGCTGCCATCTATTGCAGTTTTGCCGAAAATCTTCCGCTTCAGAAGTCTGGATGCAGCTCGAAGAAAGCTCCAGCCCTTCGGGCGCACGTAATGGTTATTAAAAATAATTTTAGAGCTATTACTAAAATTTGCTTGGTGGCTCATACTAAAAATTTTTAAGTTAGTTATACAAAAAATTGTTTTGTTGAGTTTACTAAAGAAATGCTTGTTTCACTTGCAAAAAAAAAACTTCGTAATGGTTACTAAAAAAGTCTGTGGAATACAAATTTACTAAGAAATTTTTAGTAACCTCTTGAATTTTTTTTTACAGTGTATACAGCTGCAAGAACAAAAAGAATGTCGTTATTCTGAACACTATGCACACGAATGTGTTAACAGAAAGTAGTGCAAAGAAAAAGCCGAACACTGTTGTTTACTACAATAAAACTAAATGTGGTGTAGATGTAGCAGATCAGATGCTACGAAAATATTCTAAAAGATGTGGAACTCACAGATGACCTCTTCACGTCTTTTATAACGTCCTTGTTATTGCTGCACTAAATGCTTGGATAATTTCCAAGGAATGCTCAAAAACCTCAATTTCACGTCGGGAATTTATTCTTGCCCTTGTGGAAGAATTGAGAAGTAGCGCGTTGCGCAACAGATGCCCCTCAGTTGATCGACCACAGATCCTGAAGCGAAAGAAATGTGCTTTTAAACATTGCAAGGGACGAAATAAAACTTCTGCAAGCTGTGAGGGATGTCAGAAACCAATTTGTGGTAAGTGTGTTGATGTCACCATCCAGCACGTATATTGTATTACTTGTGCTAATATCTAAATAACTTGGGAACACATTTATATGCTTATTCAGGAATTATGTTTTTTATTTTCTCTCTTTGAAACATGTTGTACGCAAATTTCTATTATTTGTATTTTTATTTTTTGTTTCTTTTCTTATCAATTTTATTGTGTAATATTATATAAAATGTTTTATTGATAAAATCCATTGGTGAATCTTGTCTACTTTTAATGGTATTATATATATATATGTATATATATATTATTATTATTATTATTATTATTATTAAATCTATTGTATTTATGTACTATTGTGTAGCAAAATATTTTGAATTATACATTGTCATTTATATACTGTCATTTCAAAAGAATGTAAAACTCTGGGATAAACGATCTCTAAAAACTAAATAAATAAAAAAGAAAAGCTATAAAACCTTTAAAAACTTTTATATTTTTCAATTTAAACATCGTTTATCATTTAAAAAATTTATTTATTTTAATATGGCTTGAATTTCTCAAGGGGGTCAAATTGACACCAAACGGCGGTTTTAGGTATGTCCAAAATCCGGCTGTTCTAGTGTTAAAAATTAAACTCGTTTTTTATAAATATTCTTCTCGATAAAGAAGCTATAAGAATAACAATGCTTGTCACATTAAAGCTAAACTTTAATAAATCAACTATTAATCTTATTTAATCCAAGATGCTTTAAAATAGATATAAAAATATAAAAAAAAGATTAATTAGATTAAACTTACGGAAGACAAGTATTAGTGTATATCGGAGCGCAAACTCATTAGTTAAAAAAATAGAACCAAATTTCATCTTCAATAAAATTTCGTTTTCTTTACATTGATTTCAGAGTTCTTATGTTCAGTTATAAAATAATATATATATATATATATCACAATGATACATATATATATATATATATATATCAAATAATATATCACATCTCTTCTTACAAAAATTGAAATGAAGTTTTTAGAACTATTTTACGTCGTTGGATTTTATAAAATGTAAGCATATGAAAATACTTTTATAGAATATCTTATTATGAAATTTGGTTTTCAAAATTGAAAAATGAATAACTTAATAAATCGTTTGAAATGTCATGTACATTTCAAACGAATATATATGTATAACATTTATTATTCAATTGAATGGTGTTTGAGGATATTTTATATTGGTGATTTTATTATTAAATGATTTTTACTGTGTTATTAGTGTGTACTTTGTTTGAAATTCAAGATTAAGACTCTGTATTCAAATTTAAACTCATCGTTTAAAAATATTCGATATAGAAGGTATAATAATAAAATTAGTTATAATATTAAGTCTAAACTTTAATAAATCATCTGAATTTTAATTTAAGATGCTTTAATGCAGATCATGCCCCATCAACAAGAAGATTAATGAGAATAAACTTACGGAACACGAATATTAGTGTATATCGGAACTAAAACTCCCAAATTAAAAAAAAATTGAAAACCAAATTTTATCTTCAAAAGTATTTCATTTTCTTTACATACATTTTATAGATATTATGTTGAGTTGCATAAAATAATATACCATATCCCTTCTTACAAAAAATGAAATGATGTCTTTAGAACTAATTTACATTATCTGATTTTTTTAAATGAAAGTATACCACAAATATTTTAATGGAATTTTTTATTATGAAATTCGGTTTTTAGAATAAAAAAAAATAAACTTATAAATCTATGAATCTGCATCTGTATTTCAATATTTATATATATATAATACAATATTCAATATATATATATATATATATATATATATATATTATTTATTATTGATTATTTATTATCGATTTTATTATTGAATGTTTTATGCTATGTTATAAATATGTATTTCATTTGAAACTCAAGATAAAGAATTAAAATTCAAAAGTCATTAAATTTAAAGTTATATTTTATAAATATTGTTTTCAATAAAGAAGCAATAAGAATAATACTGCTTGTCATACTAAATCTAAACTTTAATAGAGCATGTACGTTTTAATCCTAGATGCTTTAAAGTAGATAATGCGACATATATGTATAAAAAAATAATGAGAATAAACTTTTTGAAGATGAGTATTAGTTTTTACCGAAGCTGAAATTCACCAGTTTAAAAAATTAGAAGGCCAAAATGTATCTTCAATAAAAAAATTTTATTTAGATAGATTTAACAGTAATTATGTTAAGTTAAAAAATAATGTATCACACTCCTACTTAGAAAAAATGAAATGATGTTTTTAGAACTAAATTATATTATTTTATTTTATTAAACGAAAGCACACGAAAATAATTTAATGGAATATTTTATTATGAATTCCGGTTTTCAAAATAAAAAAAATGAATAACCTTATAAATCTTATGAAATTGCATCTATATTTCACTATACATATATGTATATACATTATATATTTCATTGTATATATTTTATTGTATATATTTCATTTGAAACTCAAGATTAAGAATTAAAATTTACAGGGCATTAAAATTCAAACTCATGTTTCATAAATATTATTTTTGATATATAAGGAATACTGCTTGGCATATTAAATCTTTTCTTTAATAAAGCATATAGGGGAAGATTTGGATACTTTTGCACTTTTTAAATTTAAATTTTTAAATTTTTTTATATAATTTCTTAGAACAAAATAAAATATTGAAAATGAAAATTTGATATTTTTTCTTCAACTGAAACCACTTTCAATTAATTTTGAACTATTTTTCTATGTTTAAAAATTTTTTACTTTTTGTTGTACATCGTGGCTCAAGTATCCCCATGAGGGGGATACTTGAGCCATGAGGAAGAGATACTTGAGCCAATACGGAAAAATACCTATAAAATTATTTTTTTCGCTTTATTTTTGCACAAATATTATACTGAAGCTGAATTAGATACATAAAGCCGTACAAAACCAATTGAGAAAACAAAACTAGTAATACGATATTTTTTGGTGTAACTGGTGGTAGAAGAATCATTTCAACTTGAGTTATATCGATGGTAGCAACATCCTTAGTCGGGGACTACTTAAATTTGGAATCCGCAATTCCTCGAGTAAATTTATTTTTCATCTTCTGAAATTTTAAGCACTTGTCCAACAAATATTTTTACAGCTTTCATCCCGGCATATTTTACTAGCTACCAATCAACAATAGAAGGTTTTCTGTTCATATCATCACCATCATTAACAGAATTTTCTTCTAATGATATTTTTGAGCTCATGCTTTTAATTGAGTAGCTGTCCGGATCTGAGCCAGATGTATCATTCCACTCTTTCAGACATTTTTTTTATTGCACGGGAAAAGATTTTGTCTTCATCTTTGGCTTCATGCAGACAAGTTTGAACTGTAATTTTTTTTTTTTTTTTTTTTTTTTTTTTTTTTTTTTTTTTTTGAATTAGTCTTAATATATGATATCAAAAAATAAATATTTTAATATGTTGGCCCTAAATAATTAAAGTATTAAAGATTATGACCTGTAAAATAGTTTAAAAAGTTATTTTAATGTATTAAATATTAAATTGTAAACAATGTTTACATTTATCTAGATTGGCTGTTTTGTTAGTGAAAATGAAAAATAAAATGGATATTTTTATTAAAAATATATACATTTTTAATCATTTTCTCCAGTCATTATTTTTTAAGAAAAGAAAATATTCTCCTTTTATACAGAAAAAAATATTAGTGAATATAAGGGAATAATTTTATTTTTTATTTGTTTTACCCATGTCTAATTTCCTAGTGGGGATGGTTGAGCTACGGCTCAAGTATCCCCAGTCTCACTAGCTCAAGTATCCCCATTGCCACTATTTTTGTTTATCAGAATTTTACTAAGTAAAGCATGCAGCTATTTGAACTATTTTAGATTCAAAATAAAATTGAAGTTACACTCGTTAAATTTATCTACATTTTTACCATTTTAAAAAAATCTTTGATTAAAAAAAGTAAAAAAAAAAACATGCAAATAAATATATACTTCAGATAGGGAAAAAACAACTATTAATTCCCATACTTTCAGAATGGTATCATGGTACGTGATTTCTTTTTTACATGTTCAGTGTTTGATAAAATGCTATTTAATTTTCTACTGGCTTTGTCACCTAGCAACCAAGATATACCTAATTATTTCAAAATGTAAAAAGTTTTCTGTGCAAACGATAATTTGTTATAAATACATTATCTGTTTATTTCTTCAGCTTTTACCTAAGCTGTGTGAAACGATATTCTTTTTGTTTTTGAGTTTGATTAGAATGTTTTTTTTATTTGAATATGTGTAAAAATGTTACGGTTTTTATTGGAGTTGTGTTTTGTTAAATTATTAATGTTCGAAAGAACCTGAGTTGAGTTTACTCATCAGAATAAACTGTTTAAAATGAAAGATGCGTATTTAATTTTGAGTTGAGTAAATTATTAATAAAATAAACTTTCGAACAATTGAACTCTTCATATGGTCCGTCGAGCCGGAGAAAAATCAGCGAGTTGTTATTCTACGTCAATGACTGAAGGATAACTGGTGAATATTTTGTGCTGTTTTGCTATTTCTTCGATGTTAGAGATAATATTATAAAGAGTCAAGAGGGGTAAGTGCACCCATTTAATTTTTATTCGTTAAAAATGAGTATGAAAGAATTAAAAGCAAAAAAGAAAATTTTCAAAACCAATTTAACAAAACTAAAAGAAAAATTATCGAATTCTGAGCTAGAATTAAATGAATTAATTCTCATAAAGGAGAAACGGAATAAATTAGAGCAAAACTTTGCTGAGTTATTTGAGTCTATTTATAAGATAAGTAAAGAAGATGAAATTGAGGATTTTATTAAGGAAAACGAAGTAATTAATGAAATTTTAGAAATAATGGAATTTGAACTTACAAAAAAGTTATCAAAAATGAAATTGCAAACTGTTAATTTACAAAACGCCACAAAGTCTGATAATAACATTAAATTGCCAAAGTTAACTATTCCTGTATTTACGGGTAATTTGCATGAGTGGCTTTCCTTTAAGGATATATTTAAGGCTACTGTACATGAAAATTCAAATTTGTCAGGGCAATGAAATTACAATATTTGAAGTCTTCATTGAGAGGAGATGCCTTTCGTATAATTCAATCTATTTCAATCGTGGATTCTAATTATGAAGTTGCATGGTCGCTTTTGGAAGAACGGTTTTCAAATTCGAGAGAACAAGTTTACGCGCATTTAAAACGTTTTTTAAATATTCCTGTTATTCAGAATGAGTCCCCAGCAGCATTATTAAATCTAATAGATATAACAAATGAATGTATTAGGTCGTTAGAGATTTTAGAACAAAAAGTTGAGGGGTTTTCTACTACTATGTTTGCTTATATTTTGGCTCAAAAATTAGATGTAAATACAAAAATGTGGTGGGAAAGACATCTTAAGTGGGATAATTTACCGAGTTTAACAGAATTACTAGAATTCTTGAGAGACCACGCGCGTACACTAAGTGCGTCCAAACAAGTAAATACAAAGCGAAATTTTCAAAACGAAAGCCAAACAAAACATAGCTTTTCAAAGGTAACATCCATGGTTGCGAGTTTAAATGAGAAAAATATGCGCAAATGTGTTGCATGTAACCAGGAAAATCACAGTGTTTTTAAATGTCCCAAATTTCAAAAATTTAATATACAGGAAAGAGTAGATTTTGTGAAAAAATAAACAATATGTGATTTAACTGTCTTTCAGAATTCCACTGCGTCAAAAAATGTAACTCAACATTCTCGTGTTCAAAATGACATAAACGCCACAATATACTTCTTTGTTTTGATAGGCGTGAGAGAATTTCCAATGCGATGGAAGCACTAAAAATTATAGTGATAAGGAAGTGCCAAATGCATTGTCAACAAATGAAAATAAACCAACATTGAATGCTGACGCCATACCATTTGAGTTAAATAACCAAATTCAAAATTTCACTGGTACTTCAAATGTGAGATCGAATAATGTTAAAACAGTTCTTCTTTCCACTCCTATTGTTTATATTAGAGATAAATTCGGAAATAAAGTTCCGGTGCGTGCTTTATTGGACAATAGTTCAATGAGCAATTTTTTAACATTGCAGTTAGTTGAACGATTAGGAATTCGAAAAGAAAAAAGTAATATTTCGGTATCGTGTTTAAATGGATCCTCTGTAGCGGTAAAAATTAAAACTACTGCCTTGATCAGTAATAATTCGGGAGATTATAGCTGAGAGTTAGATTTCCTTATCATACCAAGGATTTCGCAAATTATGCCCTCGAAATATATTAATATTTCAGAGCTAGGAATCTCAGAGTCTATTATTCTTGCTGATCCTGAATTTAATAGACCAGGGAAAATAGATCTTTTGCTAGGAGCTGAAGTATTTCTAGAATTGATAAAGGTGGGTCGTATGAAGCTACCAAATTCTAAATTAATACTGCAAAATACGGTGTTCGGTTGCATAGTAAGTGGGAGTGTTTACGATTGTAACGATCAGGAACAAATACATTGTGGGTTAATTACTGAAACAGATTTAAATTTCGAAATGAAAAAATTTTGGGAAATTGAAAGTGTAGAAGAAAGTACACCATTGAGAAATACAGAAGAATTAGCATGCGACACCCACTTTATAAACACACATCAGAGAGATATAACGGGCAAATTCATAGTACAAATGCCGTTGAAAAAAGATCCTAGTTCTTTGGGAGAATCAAAGCAATTTGCGGAAAATAGATTAAATTCACTTTGGAATAGGCTAGTCAAAAATCCAAATCTTTTAGAGTTATATTGCGCATTTATGGCAGAGTATAGAGAGTTAGGCCATATGGAGGAAGTAGAGAAAACAGATGAGCCAATACATGCGAATTATCTACCTCATCATGCTGTTTTTCGCCCAGATAAAAGTTCTACAAAATTGAGAGCTGTCTTTAATGCTTCACATGCAACTTCATCAGGAGAATCCCTAAATTCCATACAGCTGAATGGAGGTGTCATTCAAGATGATTTGTTCAGCATAATACTTAGATTTCATACACATCGCTATACATTTACAGCAGATGTAAAAATGATGTATCGCATGATACTTATCGATAAAAATCAACGTGATTTACAGCGCATAGTTTGGAAAGATTCTGTAAATGGTGAGATGAAATATTACAGACTATGTACAGTCACATATGGCACAACTAGTGCCCCTTATTTAGCCATGCGCTGCCTTAAACAGCTTGCTATAGATGGTGAATCTCAATTTCCGTATGCTTCTGGTGTGGTACAATCAGACTTTTATATGGACGATGTCCTGACTGGAGCAGCTGACCTAAAATCGGCTAAGAGACTGCAAATTGAGCTTATTCAACTATTAAATACGTGTGGCATGGACTTACATAAATGGTTTAGTAACCATCAAGAATTAATGGAGCCAGCCTTTAAAAATGAGAATTACACTTTTGAAAATATGAGTGAAACTAAGGCACTAGGATTTTGCTGGAATGCCAATGATGATACTTTTACATTTAGTGTATCATTCAGTGAGCAAACCAAGGTAACTAAAAGAAGTGTGCTGTCAAATATTGCTCGCATTTTCGACCCCTTGGGTCTACTTGGACCAGTTGTGACGAAAGCAAAAATTTTCCTACACAGACTGTAGAGACTGCAAATTGATTAGGATGAAAATCTCCCTACAGCTGAGCTTGATGATTGGTTGCAGTTTTTAGAATCATTAAGAGCCATCAATAATATAAGTGCTGTTAGATACATTTTTACAAATAATCCAGTGCAAATTAAAATTTGTGGCTTTTCAGATGCTTCGGAGAAAGCCTACGATGTGGCATTGTATGCTGTGTCTTCAAATTCTTCATGAGAGCAAATTTCTCAGTTGCTTTGCAGTAAAAGTCGAGTTGCATCAATCAAAACAATTACTATTCCTCGCTTGGAGCTCTGTGGTGCAGTTTTATTAGCCAAATTGATAAATAAGGTTGCCAAAACCTTAAAAGTTCCTAAAGAATCTGTTTACACTTATTCAGATAGTACTATTGTATTATGTTGGATTCGAAAACAGCCGTGTGACTTAAAAACCTTTGTGTCATCATGTGTGGCTACGATTCAGAATCTTTCTGATATCAGTCATTGGGGACATGTGGCTTCTTCTGATAATCCTGCTGATCTTGTGTCACGAGGTGTAGATCCAGACAAACTTCTCCAGAGTAACTTATGGTGGAAGGGTCCACTATTCCTAACACAACAAACTAAACCTTCTTTAAATACTGTCGAACTTGAGCAAAACGATAAGGATCTATACAGAAGTGAACTTAAAAAGACTTTTTCAGAGACTTCACTTTTAATATCAGACTGTTCATTTTTTATTGACTATTTTTTGCAATTGAGTAATAATTATGCTAAATTAATAAGAATTCTTAGCTATGTTTTCAGGTTCATTCAGAATGTCAAGAAGCCAAAAGAAAGGTATTCAGGTAAGCTAACATCTGCTGAATTGAAGAAAGCTGAGCAGTTTATCATAAAATCTGTTCAAGAAAAAGAGTTCAGTTCTGAATTCACATTGTTATCTAAGGGTAAGGAGTTACCAAAAAATAGTAGATTACTTTCATTAAATCCTTTCTTGGATAAAAATAATTTAATCAGAGTTGGAGGTCGTCTCCAAAATAGCACGGTAAATTATGCCCAAAAACACCCAATTGTACTGCCCTCTAAACACAAATTAACAGAATTAATTATCGAGTTTTATCACAAAAAATATCTACATATAGGACCACAAAATTTACTTTATTGTGTTCGAAGAGAATTTTGGCCTTTAAACGGTAGGCTATTTGCAGAAAAATTGTACATAAATGTATTACATGCTTTAGGGCCAAACCGAAATTGTTAGAGCAAATTATGGGCGAGCTCCAGAAAGAAAGAATAAATGTAGACTTTGTTTTTAATTGCACAGGAACTGATTTCTGTGGTCCATTTTTCATTAGATATAAAGGTCAACGTAAAGGTATTTATCATAAAGTTTATGTTTGTATTTTTATTTGTATGGTAACAAAGGCAGTGCATTTGGAATTAGTCAATGATTTAACATCTGAGGCTTTTATTGCCACATTAAAGAGGTTTTTTGCCAGACGAGGCGAACCTCGAAAAATTTTCAGTGATAATGCAGGCAATTTTGTGAAGACTAATGTAGAACTTAAAAGGTTGCATGAATTGGTAAACAAACCAGACCAGAACCTTACTAATTACTTGATATTTGAAGGTATTGCTTGGGAATTTATTCCCCCTAGAGCTCCAAATTTTGGAGGTTTATGGGAATCGGGAGTCAAGTCCTTCAAGTATCACTTTAAACGTGTTGTGGGCAACTCTAAACTAACTTATGAAGAAATGTTAACTATAATTGTCCAAATTGAAGGTATCTTAAATTCGCGCCCGCTTACTCCCTTGAGTACAGATATTGATGACTTGGAGGTCTTGACCCCGGGATATTTTCTTATTGGTCGCCCACTTAATGCCATTGCTGAATCTGACCTGAGTAATATTGAAGATAATAGACTTAACTTATGGCAAAAGACCACTAAAATGGTTCAGACCATCTGGAAAAAGTGGAAAAATAGTTATTTAAGTACATTGCAGCAAAGGCATAAGTGGATGATATCAAAAAACAACCTCAAAATAGGAGATATGGTTGTAATAAAGGAAGATGATCTTCCAGTGTCTAAATGGTTATTAGGGAGAATTGTAGAGGTATTTTTTGGTAATGATAATAGAGTAAGAGTTGTGAATATAAAAACCCCAAATGGAATATATAAAAGAGCAGTATCCAAAATTGCTGTATTACCTCTTGAAAAGTAATTCAGTTTTTATAAGAAAGTGTACATTATTGTAAAATTTCTTTATGTATTATGTATTATGTAAAATTTTTTGAATATTTGCTTAAATTTAACTTAACTGTGATTCATTTATATTGTATTTAATTGTATTGTTATTTATATTTTTTACAATGGTTGTAATTGCGGTGTTTTAGTTTGAAACCCACCCCCCCCCTCAGAGGTTTCAAGAGGGGCGGTATGTTTGATAAAATGCTATTTAATTTTCTACTTGCTTTGTCACCTAGCAACCAAGATATACCTAATTATTTCAAAATGTAAAAAGTTTTCTGTGCAAACGATAATTTGTTATAAATAGATTATCTGTTTATTTCTTCAGCTTTTACCTAAGCTGTGTGAAACGATATTCTTTTTGTTTTTGAGTTTGATTAGAATGTTTTTTTTTATGAGAATATGTGTAAAAATGTTACGGTTTTTATTGGAGTTGTGTTTTGTTAAATTATTAATGTTCGAAAGAACCTGAGTTGAGTTTACTCATCAGAATAAACTGTTTAAAATGAGAGATGAGTATTTAATTTTGAGTTGAGTAAAATATTAATAAAATAAACTTTCGAACAATTGAACTCTTCATTCAGAACATTAAATATGTTAACATATTGCCAGTTTTAGAAAGAAAAATTAACCAACTGTAGATATAATAAGGGTGGCTCAAGTATACCAACTCTCCCCTACGTTTTAAAACTAGTTTCTTTAAGGTAGATTAAGCGACATATACATGTGTATATATATATATATATATATATAAAGATTAATGAGACTAATTTTCGGAAGATGAGTATTAGTATTTACCGGAGCCGAAATTCCGCAGTTAAAAAAAAAAAATAGAAAGTCAAAATTTAACTTCAAAAAAATTTTTTTTAGGTTTAACAGTTATTGTGTGCAGTTAAGAAATAATATATCGCATCCCTACTTGGAAAAAATGAAATGATGTTTTTAGAACTAATTTATATTGTTTAATTTTATTAAATGTAAACATACCAAAATACTTTTATGGAATGTATATATATATATATTAAATTTGAAAACGAAGCATAAGAAAACGAAAAATGAATAACTTAATCAGTCTTATAAAATGTCATCTGGATTTCAAACGAAATATTACAACATTTATTTTTCAATTGAGCAAGTTTTGAGGGTATTTTCTTTTGGCGATTTTAGTAATAAATGTTTTATGCTATTAGTATGTACTTCGTTTGAAACTCAAGATTACTTTTAATCATTAAATTTTAAACTCATCATTTATAAATATCCTTTTTGATAAAGAAGCAATAAAATTAATATTGCTTGTCAGATTAATTCTAAACTTTAAGTCAACTGCGTTTTAATCCAAGATGCTTTAAAATAGATTATGCAACATAAAAAAAAGATTAATCAACTAAATCTTTGGAAGATGAATATTAGTGTTTACGAATTTGACAGTTTAAAAATATACAAAGACAATTTTCACCTTCAATAGAATTTTCTTTTTTTACGTAGATTTAAAAGTTATTGTGTTCAGTTATAACATAACTTGCAAATCTCGCGGTTTTTTTCATGTATAAGTTGAAATATACGAAGAGATACTTGTGTGTCTAATTTTTACTAAACTTTTAGGAATAATTCAAAAAATAACTTCTAATCTATAGCTACTTTTAAGCTATAACACTTTGATTAAACTACATCGTAGCATTGCATTAGACAAATAAATGAAATAAATGGAAAGAATTAAAGCTAATTCTAAATAAATGATAATTTAGAAAGTAAAGTCGAGTGCTATTCCAAGGGTTTCGGGTTCGATCCCCGGCATGGACATTTTTTATTAAGTTGGTTCTACGCTTAGGTAACCAACTAGTAGCAATGTGAAAATTCATTTATTAAATATTCTAGATTTTCAAGCGTAGCTGCACTGCTGAAAATTAATTGAAAAATTGATTAATATTAAATTTATATCTGATTTACTGATGCTGGGTTTCTTGGTGTCTCATGCTACGCTGGAAGATTGTGTGCTCATGAAGACGGTCCAATCTCGTGCTGCGAATTACAGCCTAACCAACATATGAAGGGAGAAATGTCACGCCTGCACCGTTCTCGTAGCTTAAATGGTAAAGCACTTGGAACGCTGTTCCAGGGTTTCCGGGTTCGATCCCCGGCTTCGACATTTTTCACTAAGTTGGTTCTACGCATAGTTAGCAATGTGAAAGAAGAAAGCCAAATTTCATCTGAAACAGAATTTCATTTTCTATACATAGATTTAACAGATATAACATATCTTCTTACAAAAAAATTAAAATTTATGTACACTAATTCATTTCTGAATTTCATCGATATATACTAATGAGCATTATCTTGCTATGTAATACTTAAAATATTAAATATAATTATTATTATTACTTATAATAGTCCACAAAAGTATATTTCATCATAAAAAATTGACCTTTTTTTTAAACTAAGCAATAAACAATGACATCGTCTACTTTTTACGGCTAAATTTTAACGATTTGTAATATAAATTATGTATAGTTTTGAAAATGAAAATTTATATAATTTCGTAAAATTCAAAATATAATGTACAGACACAGGAAATATTGATTTGGGAGATCTTCTAATTATTAATAATATTTTCCCCTCTAATTCAAAATAGTTTGCATTACAAATTTATACAATGACAGAGATAAAAATTAACGTGTACAATTTTGCAAAATATAAAATGTCATTTAAAATCATACAAAATTATTTATGTGATCTGTTATTTATTAATAATGGTTATTATTTCAGCAAAATTAACACAGTTTGTATTAAAAAATATACATAATTTTGACGTAGAAGTTAACATATACAATTTGATAAAGTTCAACATAATATGCATAATAACAGAAAATATTGATTTAGTTGATCTTTCGTTTATTTATATTGGTTATTATTTTTGCGTAAACTACTGATGAAACTTTTACTCCATATTGCAAGTATATTCATTTTTTGAAAGTAGCATAAGATAAAAACTTTAAGAATATAAGCTCATTTTTAAAGAATATTTTCTTATGGGATTTCTCTAAATTGAAGAATGAATAAATTTAAAATATTTGTCGCATTTCATTTGTGTTTAAAATAAATAAAATCAGTGTAGTATAAGATTTTTTTATTAAATATTTCATAGTATATTACAAACTGACATTTACTTTGAAACTAGAAAATGATTAATCAATGAAAATTACTACTTGTTATTTTATTATATTTTTAGACAGAAATTTCAGTATAAATAGAGAATAAAGCTAATCATAGAGAATAAAACTAATATTGCTTGTCATATTAAATCTAAACTGTAATAAATCAAATTCATTTTAATACAAAGAACTTCAAAGTAAATGATACCATATAAAACTGATTAATGAGTGTAAACTTATGGAAGACAAATAGTTATATTTATTGAAGCGCAAATTCTTTAATTTAAAAAACGAAAGAACAAAAGCAGTGATTTTCACGTTTTGGATATAACAATGAAAAAACTGTTTTTAAAGCAAGTAAAAAAAAATTCAGTTAATTCACATGTTGTACAATAAATAAGTAAATATATAAATGTATATAAAATAAAATAAATATATATTTACATGCAACATAATTTATTTTCTTTAAACAGATTTTACGGCTTTGAGATTCATTATAAAATAATATTCAGCATTTCTTCTTACAAAAATAAAAATATAAGGTTTATATTTATTTATTATTAAGTATTTTATAAATGACTATTATTTAGCTTGGCTGAAGTTTATTATGGTGACATTCCTGTCGCATTTTATCATTAAACTCCAGAAAATAACTTTGTATTTACTGATAATATTAGCACGAATAATGTGAATATATTAATGATATTCGTGTTGAAATTACATAAATCTGAAAGTGTTGGTGAGACAGGCAGTGTTAAATCTTTGTAAAAATTTAACAAAGATTACAAAGATTTAACACTGACTGATTTTAAATAGTTCTATGTTAAGTAAGCCTAAACAACTTTATTTATTCATTTATTTATTTATTTAATGATATAGGATGCAATATGCAGTGTGACCAGAAAAAACGTAACGAAGACTAGAAGTAAGATCACGGTTAATGATTTTGTTGTTATTCGATTCTCAGAGGTTTTGTTTCACTTTTTAATCTTTATTCTAAGTATATATTTTTTAATAGGTTAGCAAACAAACAGAACGTTATTTTGGAACTTCATCGCCAGGGAAAGCATGTATGTGAGATTGCTCGATTGCTTCAAGTGTCTCATCCAACAATTTCCAAAGCAATTCAAGGAGCTTGGCCATGAAGGAGACCGACCGGGAAGAGGCAGGAAAAGAGCTGTGAACACTTCCGGAAATTGACAATTGATAAAGAAACGAGTATCCCAAAATCCTGGGTGTCGATGAGAAAAATAAAGAGGCAGACTCGGATTGGCCGGGAATCGGTTCAACTTATGGCCAAAGAGGAGCTGAGCCTTCATCATTATAAGAAGAAACAAGTGCAATTTTTCACTGAAGAAAATAAACGAGTACGGCTTGCAAGATGCAGGATGCTGCTGAAGCGAGCTGCAACTCCACGCTGAAAGCGAATCCTATTTTCTGACGAAAAGCTATTATCGATAGAGCAATCGTTCAAACATCAAAATGGTCGCATTTGGTAAACGACTTCCCCAGACCAATCTTCCATGGTTCAACATTGTCAAAATCCTAAATCTGTCAAGCTGTGGGCAGGAATTTGCACACCAGGCAGAACTTCTCTCATTTTCATTGATTCTGCAGTCAAACTGAATAAAGATGTGTACCGAGAAGAAATTCTTGAAGGTGTGGTACTTCCCTGGGCTCAAAAACTCTTCGGAATCGGACTTGGACTTTTCAATAAGGTTCTGCGCCTTCTCATCGTGCGAAATCCACACAGGACTGGTGTGGGGCCAATTTTCCAGGCTTCATCTCGTCTCAAGAATGGCCTCCATACTCGTGTGACCTTAATCCCTTGTATTACAGTTTCTTGTCGATTTTACAGGCAAGAGCTTGCCGAAAATTTCACAACAGTTTGGAATCTCTAAAGCGTTCGTTGATTCGGAAATGGAAGCTAATCACTCCAATAGAGCTGCGGCCAATTGGTGAAAATTTCACCAAACGTTTTCGTCTCTGTATCAAAGTAAAAGAAGAACACTTTGAGAAAAAAGTGATTTTTTTTATTTTTCTAATACATTGCTGTTAACAAATAAAACATTTGTTTGTGCAAAAGTTTGTGTGTATTGTTTAACTGATTCAAATTAAACCGTTACATTATTTCTGGTCACCCTGTATGTTTGTTTTATTTCTGTTTTGTTAACTTTTATTTTTTAATAATGTATTAATATATATATACACTGCTCAAAACAATTAAAGGATATTGCAGTTTTAGGTGGATTTTGTATCTGGGAAACTTTTTAGCTGATTGATACATGGTCGACAGACATAGTAGGTTATATGATAATAAATTACACATGTTTGGCAGAAAAAAATGCATTTTATTGCGCATTTGTGTACAGAAGGAAAAAAACACAATTTGTGCATATGAGAAAAAAAGAATAAGAAAACGTGTTTTCTTCAAAGAAAATCATTTTCAGTAGGGGGTATGGTTTCCACGGGCGGCCAGCAACGTTGAACACCTTTGAGGCATGGACTCAATGAGGCTATTAATGACGAGTTGGGGTATTCTGCACCACTCTTCCAGAAGAGCTCTTTCCAGTTCTTGGAGAGTTTGTGAGGGTTGTTGGCGGACAGAAACTCATCTTCCTAGAGCGTCCCAAACGTGCTCGATTGGATTCATGTCTGTAGAACACGCTGGCCATTCCATTCGAACGATTCCTTCCTCGAAAAGGAAATCCTCCACCGGGTTTGCACGATGTGGCCTGCAGTTATCGTCCATTAAAATGAAGTTATCTCCGATTGCTGCAGCGTAAGGGACTACAATAGGTCTGAGGATCTCATCCCTATATCGGCGACCAGTCTGAGCTCCATCTCGAATGATGTAGAGATCAGTGCGCCCGTCAATGGAGATGCCAACATACACCAACACTCCTCCACCGCCAAATCTGACACTTTCGTGCACGAACGCAGGATTATTCCTACTGCCACGGTCCCTCCAGATGAAAATACGCCTATTATCCGGATGCACAGAAAAACGGGACTCGTCAGAAAACAGAATATTGCACTATTCATTTCTCCTCCAGTTGACATGCTCGGTTGCCCACTCCCTGCGGTCGCGACGATGCCTTGATGTTAATCTAACACATACAATCGGTCGGCGAGCATACAGACCTACAGCATGGAGCCGGTTTCGGACAGTCTGAGTTGAAATCGTGATCCTGTAGCCGAGCGAAGGTGTCGTTGGAGAAGAGTAGCGTTCATGTTTCGGCGTCTCCGAGCTGTTAACGCTAAATACCGATCTTCATTGGGCGCTGTTGCCCGTCTACGACCTAGCCCTGGTCTTTGGCCTGCACATCCACTCTCCAAAAAACGGTTCCAGATCCTGGAAATGACACTTTGTTACACTCCAATGGCTTGCGCTACTTCGGCTTGAGTTTGGCCTCAAGCCTACCAACAATTCTATAAGCTTCTGAATCTGTCAAATGACTTCGCTGAGACATCGTACTCATCGAAACAAAGCAATCACTGAATGCCGATCATCCTTGTCTTCATTCTCTTTTATCCAGTTTAAAGTCAAATTTCATTCGCTGCCGCTGAAGCGACGTTTTTGAGGTCGAACTCAAAATTTGCATACTCCGCAGTTTGAAAACCAGAAAAATTTGCATTTGTGATACTCTTCTTCTATTTTCGGCAAAAAAAAATTTCGTTTATATCTTTATTTTATATAAAACTTCAAATATCCTTTAATTGTTTTGAGCAGTGTATATATATATTCATGAAAGGTGTTTTACTCATGTGTGACCCCTCATTGCGTACGACGCGACGGGGTTCACTCCAATTTATAAAAAGGGATACAAATTTTAAATTACCGTATTTGAAGATAAGAAAAGTATAAAATCAAATCAAAGGTTTTAGACTGTTATTTTAACACAATCAAACTGATTGGCAACGTTTACTTTACTTTACCAATCAGTTTGATTGTGATAAAATTACAACCTATCTCGTATCCATCGTTTATATGGTGCTCCTTTAACTGCGGTTTATTCGGTAGATCTGTTTAAATCAGGTTATCGGAGCTAAAAATGCTCGATGATTGTCGGCACAGTGTGCTTAAGAACCCATACTACTCGTTGAAAAAGACCCAGCTAAGTTTATGGGGGCATTCTTTTCAAACATCTCTCTCAAATTTTTATATTATTACATGATTTTTTTGCATAGGATAGATGAGGACGATTTACAACCGAGCTGTTTTTACTTTTTCGATATTGGTTATATATTTTTTACATTATGGTAGTCTCAATTTCAGAACCAGAACTATCCGGTTTCGTAAGTTAAAGTATGTTTTTTTCAATCTGAAATCAAAATCGGAAAAGTAAAAATTAGTCCGAATGTAGATCGTCCTCAACTATCCTATGAAAAAAAATCATGTAAAAATATTAAAATTTGAGCGAGATATTTGAAAATAACTCCCCCATAGACTTAACATTACCATCCGGATCTTTTTCACTGAGTAGTGTAGGTTCTTATATGTAAAGATTTGGCTCTGTAAGCCAAGGAACTGGGTTCGATTCCAAGACCGGGAATTTTTTAGTTCAATTGGAAGGAAATATTTAATTCGCACAAAAATTTTAGAGCAGAATTCTACACATACATAAAAATAAAATCTTTTAATGTCGTTATTTTTTTAGCTTATAAATACAAAATGTCCCTTTCATCTCTACTCTCTCTTACTTGTTTCTAACCATTGTTAAAAAACAAAAGCCTGATTTTTAAACTTATATTTTATTTATACAAAATCTGTTTGGCCATGAAATGCGACAACAAGTGCAACTTCTGCAACTAGAATGAGATATTTCTTTTATTACCAGTACTGTAATTTTTTTACAAGCTATAGCAGCAAGAACTATCTTTAACACTTTCGAGTCCTTTTTTTTCAATTTTGAGAACAAAATTAATGTTATTATAATAACGTTAACTGTAACTATCTTAGTGAACTTCCTGATGTTTAAATGATATCTCACTGTCTGAAATTTAATAAATGTACTTATTTCGTGTACTATTCAATTGACATTTATGTAAAAATAAGCTAAGGAAGAGTATTTGAAGGCTTTTGGAAAACGAAGTATTACACAATAAAATTTAAGAAAGTATTACAACTTTATTTATTTTTTATTTTTTATTTTTTAATTTTTTTGTGGGAGATTGGTTGAGAAAAGTAACTTGTATTTTATGTTTAAGGAGTTAAATTTATGTATAAAATAAAGGTTTGTTTGTTTGTATTTATGTCGGCCAATTATCTACACTGTGGGATATAGGCCCTAAGAGGTAGGATGCCCTCCGTGGGAGTCTTTCTAAGGGAACCTAACCCGTATTCACGCAAGGTTCGAAAAAAGCCATGGAAAACTCCAAATGCTTAGGTCGATAGTCGCGATTGGGTTCGAACCCAGCACCTACCGTCTATCAGTTTGGAGGTCAGAACCTCGCGGCCACTGGTGGGGCTATAAAATAAAGGAATTGCCAAAAGTGCAAAGAGAATATAGTAAACTTTTATTAAAATTATTATTACCATAATAATCGATAAAAGACGTGTACTATTAATACTATATCTGACACAAAAGTGTTAATAAAATCTGTTGGAATGCCAGATAATAATAATGTATATATTTCCTTTCTATTTATTTACCTTATAAAATACAAGATGACCTGAAATACTATACATCATAAAGCTGTTATCAGATTCACAAACTTTACGCGCGACAAACATTTCAGCCGATTTTAACCCCCACTTTTTCCCGATCAAAGAGAGAAAATTGTAACAATTGTCTTGGAAAAAGTCGGAGAAAAAGGAGGAAAACCAGTTCTACTAGTACCAGGCGTTCATAATTATCGCCTATTTATATTAATCGCTTATATTTGATTCGTTGAAATGCTCGATGTTGGATGAAAAGTCTTGCCTAGCGCAACTTTTTTGGAACTGCAGAAAAAAGTTGGATGGCATTGCTGTTTTCTATCATACTGAGTTTTGTGCGGACATTTCCCGAAAAGTTGGAGGAAATCATGTGTTGGTTCAAAAGTCTCCGGAAATGTTGGTGAATCTGATAGCAACTTAACTGAATATTTTATATTTTAGAATCACAGTTGTAAAATAAAAAGAAAAAACCTTTCTAATTATATATTTTCTTTACAAAAATACGAAGTACTAGAATATTTATTATTCATTCACATGAATAGAATGAGATAATTTCTACACTAATTCTATTACCAGTTCTAGCAACAGATTCTTAAAAATATATTTTAAGAAAAAGTTTAAAATCTTGATAAAATTTATTTTATTTTTTCTTAGAAGTGCTTAAATTCCATAACATACTCAACGACTTAAAATATTCTTCAACATCATGGATATTTTTTCTTTAACTTCGATCGTAAAGCGAATGCATTTCTTTTACATTGTAAAACCTGCTATGATATAAAACATTTCAAACGTCTTTTATACCAAAATATTAAAAATATATTTTTTCACAATTTATACAGTTCTCTAAGAAATACTTAAGAAATATTTTAAATGATTCTTATAAAATACAGTTATTAATTCTTGTTAATTAAATTTTTAATGTTTAATAAAGAATTGTATGGAATAAAACCACCTACACTGTTCTTAAATGTTAATTGAAGACAAATTTTCGTATTAATAATTAGCAAAAAGTTGCATTTGATCGTGCCTAATAGCCTATATTTAGAACCTTACATAGGCTTAAAAAAGGAATTTAACTTTTGTTTTTCAATACTTATTTCAAAAAACAATTAAAAGTAAATTATAATTTGTTTATTTGGATATTTGACTGAAAAAATAAAAATAAGCTTACTTTTTTCCTCAGTTCACTATCTTGAACAACGAAAAAAATCTATAAACATAAAAAAATAAGCAAACAAATAGACATCTTGCACTCTCTCCCTTGGTGATAGATTAAAACATTTATAAGCAAATATTCGCATATTACAATGAAATGAAATTACACAAATTTATTTACATTCAAGGCATCCTTTATATGGAACGCTATGCATAAGTGGATTTTAATCATTTGCGGCGCGGTGGTATATCTATTAAACCATTTAATTTTAATTCCCAAATGCCACATTGATACCGGAGTTTTAGCAAAAAAAATTTCGGTTTATTGATTTCCTGTAAAATAGCTTTTCTTAGTTACAAATAAAATTGTTTTCTAATTACGGTTTTAGTCATCAATTTCAGTATTTAAGCAATGAATTTGCTCTGCGCCGCAAAAGGGTTAATGAACCTAAACTGGTTTCAATCATTAGAAAAAAAAAATTACAAAGTACCTTTATTCTCTCCATCATAAAAAAACAAAAATATCTTCATTTATACAGCAGTTTTGATTAACATTAACAAATGACCGAGTAATCGTTTGGAGTTTACCATTTTTTTTTTAATTCTTGGCTATGTTTGCATGAATACGGTTAGGTTCCATCAGAAATGCCTTTGCAGTTTGTACTCCCCATAGGATCTCATGCAGATAATGGATCGTTATAAAAACAATATACATTCCAAGTTTTGATATTTTGCGTACAATGTTTATTCCTATTTTTAGAATATTTCAAGCAGAAAAATCAAATGCTTAAAAAAATAAATAAATAAAACGATTTTAGATATTGTTGAATATTTGTAGTTTTATTATTTAATATGATGCACATTATTAGACTTTTATTTTAGATATTAAGAAAAAAACATATTTTAAACTAGCCTTAAAACAACAAATTTCATTTTAGTAGTATTTCAAAACTAGATCATGTCATAAAAAAGATTAATGGCTGAAAACTTTACGGTAGACGAGTATTAGTGTCTGTCTAAAGCTAAATCCTCAGTTAACAAAAAGAAAGCTAAATTTATCTTCAGTAGAATTTATTTTCTTTTGACATACTAAATACTTTTTTGTTTCATAATACATATCCCGAATCTATTTCATAAAATCCAGAATATAAGATTTAATGTTTATTATTATTATTATTATATCATTTTCTTATATTTCAATAAATGTACTGATAGCTATAATGTAAGGATAATGTAATGCTAAATTAAAAGTAAGAAATAATATCTCATTTTAAGTCTTCATAAAAGTCTTCAAATATTTTTATAGTGACTAATATTTAATTACACAGACGCCTGCCATTTAATTGAAAATATTTTTAATTAAGTTGAAGTAAATTATATATTAATAAAGTGAACCTTTAAAAAATTATAGAATATTATGAAATGTGCTACAAATTACGAAATTATAGATTCTCGAAAACATTTGTTTTGAATTCATTTAAATAAATTAGCAACTAAATAATTTGGCAATTCAACTAAATGTTTTCAATTGTAAATTAAAAATAAATTGGAACTGGAATAGCTTTTATAAACTTAATGCATAAGGTATATTCAGGAGAGATGAACCACGATTTTTCTCCACATTCTTAGAATCCATATATTTACTTATGCTTTACTTTTCACAGTATTATAGTATATGTATTATGCAACCTATTTCTCAAAAAAGACTTTCGCATGCAATTCAGCTTTGCAATTTTCGGTACTACAAATTTTATACCTTTAAATATCGCACAATTTCAATTTTTACACCGTCTAATTGAGAAAAAAAATGTATTTTTAAATGCAATTTGTTTGAAAGCTGTATCTCAATTTATTTATGAGTTATTAATTTTTTATAGTTTTAAGTACGAATTTTGTAATTGTGGCAACATAAATTCGCTATTTTCTTTTAAAATTGATAAAAAGTGAAATAAAAAATCATGTCAAAAGATATCGTCTGATATAAAATCCGATGAAATTTGTTTTTATTGTATTTTTATTCATCAATTAAATGGTTTTTTAGTTCACTGAAAACCTTATTTACAAAGTATACAACAATTTCTCTTCCCAAAACTGTATTTTAAATAATATTCGAGTGACTTCACCGCATTTACTCAGTTCGTATCAAAAAGCTAAATAAGTGCAATTTTATTTATCCGCATGTATGCAATATTTTCCAAATTTGAAAAAATATGCAAATGAATGATTTCTGATAAAACATGGAACTATTATAAATAAAGAAGTGAAGATTTGTGAATCATCACATTTCCGATGTGTTTTGCCGAGTGCCTTGAATATTGTTTTTGCTGCGTTTGTCTAATATTCCGTCCTAATGACGTCATATGCAAACTTTTCTGTAGATGCTGTTTAAGACTGGATCCGTAAAAATGGAATACTTTTAGCGGTTGCAAATAACGTCTTTTTATATACAAAAAGCAAATGATTTTAAAATGATCAAATTAAAATACTATGAAAAGTGCGTATGTAAATTTTGACAGTATGAAAAATATGACGGGTTTACATTTCACATGGGAATTCTATGATCATGTCAATTTGGAATATTTTTTTTCATTTGCTTTATACCAAACATATGATCCTCAATTGATAATTTCGTCATAATAACTTATCTTTGTTATACTTTACTGATTACATATGCGATTTAAGTTTAATTTTAATAATTTGGACAACTAAATTTTATAGAAATATTTTTTTTTCTCTTTTTAGCTTAAAATAATATTTGTTTGAGAGCTAGTCTGACCAATCTAAGATGCATTTTTTACTGTAGCTAATTTTGTGGGCTTATTATAAATCAATGAAACAGTTCCTTCCTAAACATTTTCTTTCGTCGAAATTCGACGGGTTCCACCTCGTACTTAATAAATACTAAGTTATTTTCCTTCTATTTGCAAATTTAATGGATTTGTAAATAGTGTAAGAAATTATGGATGATTAATGTATATTGATGTTTAGCATATAAAATTACGCATTTTTTCATATTAAGAGCCATCTAACACATTTTTTCAAGGATACATTCTTTTTAAAATTAATATTATGTTAATGTCTGATTAAATTAACAATTATCAGCAATAAGGAAATATAAACAACAAACGACAATTACAAAAAAAAAGGGAGCGGGCAGTTTTTCGGTCATTTGATAAATAAAATTACAAACTTATGTATCTTCATAATCTATACAAGATCCTATCTTAGAAAGATAAAGTGATTAATGACAAGTAAAGTCTGTGGAAGTCAACAATTTGCATTCTTCAAAACAGTAAATCTTTTCAAACACAAAGATATTTACAAATAGAAAAAGAAAACACAGTTACATGTATTTGTGACAAATGGAAACAAAACTGTTGGCTGTAATTGTGAGTAGATATTTCTACTCCATGAAGCTACCTATTATTTTCTTATCTTTTGTGATTTATATTTTACAATATTTGACTAAATTTCTTGCACATCGTGCATTTAATTCATAAAACATTTATCCGAAAGAAGTGCTATAAACAAGCAGGAAACAGCAATTCTCCTTAAAAAAATATTACTTCCACTGATGCAAAAAATATAAATACAGCACTACCAAAAATGTTTCAGTTTGAAGACTTAAAATACATGATTTTATTCGATATAAAGTGACGCATTTGTATAATGCAACATATCGAATGGTGAGAGTATTTTGAAATGCTCATTTGGTCGCTGATTCAATTGCTACAACAATTATTACTTAAGATTCTTTATACATACAAATATTATTTACAATTTTATTTACATTTGTCGAAACGAATGTGAATCCAGAGAACGCACCATAGGTGTGCATAGATCGCCAATAAAAAACCAATTGATGATTCTCAAATGTAACCAAGCGGCAAAACCTAAATTACAGTAGAATGTGCCATAGAGGTTCGCACGACAGCCATGGTTAAGGGAAGCTGTAACATCTGACGAATTCCATATTTACTATCCAACGTTAAAAAATCATCTATAGAAAACTATGCGTGTGACTCCAGTATATCGTAATAATACACAAATACGGCTAAAAGCAATGTCAACATTCCGGAAATTCGACAAAGAATTCGGTAAAGTATTATATGCCTTCTTTGGTTGAAATATTAATAGGGGTACTGAAAATTAAACAGTTTATAATAGTTCTAGTATTTATCAGAAATCATTCTTTTATAGATTTTTCAAAATTCGGAAAATATTATTACATATGGATTAAAAAAATTAATGTTCAGGTTTTTAATAGAAAATAATAAAAAAATGTCCCACAAATATTTTTAAAGTAAATTTTCAGCATTTTTTTTCCTTTTCATATATTTGAATCTTTATTTCAAATGTTATGAGAAAATGTTGAAAAAATCAGTAATTATATAGTAAATGTTATTTCAACTTTACTTGTGGTAGAAAAGGCATATAGCCAATTACCATTAATACAACAATGACTTTAAAAGCCACAAAATATTAGTATTAATTTGATATGCGGTTTTCAAAGAAATTACATTTAAAAATATTTATATTTCCATATACCATGACGTAAAAATTTAAAATTTGCAATGTTTAGAAGTTTAAAATAACGAAGTAGAATATCAATATTTAACGGTAGAGTAATATATCTTTTTAGTTTTACTGACAGCTTAAAATTATGGTAATAATATTTTTTACTGACGTTAATTTAATTGTTGTCTGGAAGGAAAAGCCTATCGAGGCTAAGAAACAGATATACAGTGGCGGTCAAAAGTTTCCGGCCAGCCAAAATTTTTTAGTTACTTTGTAAGTATACCCATATGAAGAGGAATCTCATAGTGATATTTATACATTTTATTGACATAATAGTTAAGAACTTATTTATGGAATAACATATAAATATCAATACATTTAATTGATAAAATTTAGTGCAAATGAAAACGCATGTGCTCAAAAGTTTCCGGCCACCTTCGCAAGTTTAGATAAAAATGTTATTGAAATAGAAAATAACAGTGATCAACAACATTTTCAATTAGTATTTTATCACTATACCTTTAGTAGTATATACTGCTTCGCAGCAACGTGACATTGATACAATCATCGGTTTAAGATCGTCTATGGAACGATTTATCCAGACTTTTTGCATTTTTTTAGGAATTTCGGTTGAATTGGAATATTTATAGTTCCGCACACGTTTACTAATGTATTTCCATATATTTTCTATTGGATTAATCTCGGGCGTTTGAGCTGGACATTTCAAAAGTGGAATTTTTTTGTGCAAATACCATTGATTATCGAGCTTGCATATATTCATTATGTCGTTATTATATTAAAACAAGTAGTTGCAACCACAATTTTTCCTCTAATAAGGCAGCAAATGTTCTTGTAAGATATCCTTATACTTTGCATCATTCATCTTGCCGCAGATTTCAAATAACGGACCAACACTTTTTCAAGAAAATACTCCCCACATTATAACGTGTCCTCCGGCATGTTTCATTGCAGGAAAACATATGTCGAATCATATCTTTTGTTGTTATGTCATCTGATGTAGTGTCTGCCATCACTCCCAAAAAAGTTTGAAATTCAATTGATGGAAAAATAGAACTTTTGTCCAGTTTTCCCTTGACGACATTTTGTGTTCTTTGGAAAACGCCAGTCGGGTACGTTTGTATTTTTTATACATCTGAAATTTTTTTAACACCGACTCTTCCATAAGATTCTGCATCATATCAGCATCTTGAAACGGTAGGCTGACTTATTTCAACAATATTTCACTCGTTAACTGCGAAATAAGGCAACGGCATTTTTATGGGGATAATCAATAGTTTTTCCTCTGATAAATCCTTCCACAAAAATAGTAATTTTCCGGGACCTCCCGGACGTCAGGAACTCCCGAAGGCCATGGCCATCTTTATATAATTTTGAATTATCGTTTACAATCAGTTTACCGATCGATAGTTTTGCCGCAATATCTCAAGACTATTGGTCCTTTAGCCACAAATTAATCACTCATTTACTGACAATAATTGTTGAACTTTTTATTTTTGTATTTAAACTATGCTATTCACTTTGATTCATTCACAAACACGACCATAAAACACTTTACCGAAATAAAAAAAATCTAAGGAATGATGAGTGGCCGGAAACTTTTGCACACACGAATTTCGAATTCTGCCCCTTTACGTGAATTGTCTTCAGTATCCAATCAAAATGATCACGTCAGAGGACATTCATATATTCCTAATTTTTCAAGCAATTGTGCTTCTCCACTGAAACTTTCTGGTAAATAAATCAAAGAAACTAACGGGCCGGAAACTTTTGACCGCCACTGCATATATTAATCAATATTAAAACAAGAATAGAAAATGTCTTCTTTTATCCATTGCTTTCATAGTACATTTAAATCTTCGTCTTTTTCAAATATTTATTTGATATTTAGGATTTTATAAAAGGACAGAAAAAATGATACATATTTTTAAAATTTGGAATAATTTAGATAAAGTACAAATAACAAAACTTCTTTATTATAATATGTATATATATATATTATACACGTATGTATTTATACATATACATATATTTACTTAAAAATAATAAATGTTTTCGCCTATGTAATCATTTAAAAATTATTTTCAACTTTCAGCAATTTCTTTACTTTAAACGTCTTGTTTAATCTACAATTTTAGACTTTATTTAAAGAAATTGTGTAATTTTTTTTTATTCTTCTTTTAATTCCGAAATGTTAGTACAGTACATTTCTCAATTTTATTTATTGCTAAAATTTCTGTTATTAAATATTGGAAAAAAATATGACTGTCAGCTTTTATAATTATATTTTCCAGAATGTCTTTTTTTTTAGTATGATTTTCTAAAATAAAGCGAACGTTAAGCTAATCTTATTTGTCATATTTAGTCCAGGAAATAATAAATCGGCTTCATTCTAATCCAAAGCGCTTTAAACTAGTTCTTGTCATATGAAGAGATTGATGATTTTAAACTTTACAAAAGAAGAGCATCAGCGTTAGCCGAACAATAAAATCTTTAGTTAAAAAAAAATAATAATAAAAAAAATACTTACTGCCCTGCAATTTATTTGCTTTGGAACGCTTGTAACATTTTTCTTTGTATTTTATGATAAAATAAATTTTAATAATTTTCATTAAGGACATTTAAAAGAAAAACCTCTATAGATTTTTGTTATATACCGTATTTACTCGTGTATAGGGCGCACGCGTGTATAAGGCGCACTCCTATTTTAGAAGTAAAAATGACGATTTCTTAAAATCTCGTATATAAGGCGCACCACAAATTTGATACGCTAATGCAGAATGATCAAATAAATTTCAGTAAAAAAAAGTCGAAACAAACATTACATCAGACCAGAAAACAAGAGGAAAATGCATTTTAAGACTTCGGGTTGTAAGAGAATGACGGGAATTGGAATGAGTAACGGTAAAGAGATCTGCTAATTAGCGTTTAGATAATGTTGTCAGCTCTGTTGTATAAAAGGAATGAAAATGTTGAATGAATGTTGCAAGGAATGAAATAAATATGCAGTAAAACTTCAATTAAGTAACATTTTCCGAATTTTAATATCTTATTTGAATAATTTCTTGTTTCATATGTATATCGTTCTACTGCATCCTACAATAATAATAAAAAAAAAAAAAAAAAAAAAAATCTGTGTATAAGGCGCACCTAAGAGTTTTGTCCTAATTTTTTGTGAAAAAAATGCGCCTTACATACGAGTAAATACGGTATTTATTAACTTTAATTATTCATCATTTAATACAAAATTAATTTAAATGCTTTAAAAAGTTCTTTCTGTGTGTATGCGTTTGTGTGTATTTCCGCGTGCATGCCTCTACGTGTATACGGATATCAATGCACTTATTATGTCAGGTAAATTGAGTGAAGATGCCATAGTTTTTATTTAACTGTTTTAAAAATCGTCTGTAGATTCTATTTGTTATTTATTGATTTCTTTTTAAAGTCTGCTTTCTTATATATGATTTAAAAACATATTTCATTTTAAAATATTATAAAAAGCTTGGAAAATTTTGATTTCGTAAACATACACTACTGGCCCTTAAAATTGCTACACCATGAAGGCGACAGGCTACAGACATGAACTTTAAACGACAGGAAGAAGATGCTGTGATATGCAAATGATTAACTTTTCAGCGCATTCTGACAAAGAAGGTTCCGGTAACGACATCTACAATGTGTTTAAATGAGGAAATTGTTCAGCCGGTTTCTCACACGGAAATTGCATTTGAGCTCTGTTGCCTGGTGAAAAATTGATGTAATGCCTCGTGTAAGAAGGAGAAATATGTACCAGCATGTTTCTGACTTTGATAAAAATCAAATTGTAGCCTACTCGAATTGAGGTTTATCATATCGCAGTATTGTTCCTCGCGTTGGTCCAGATAAAATGGCTGTTCGCAGAATATGGAATCGATGAATTCCGGACGGTAATACGGAACGCCGTACGGGATTTCAACGGCCCCCTATCACTAGTAGCCGAGAAGATAGGCATGTTATCCGTATGGCCGTAATGGATTGTGCAACTACTTCACGAGCCCTGAGTCAAGAAATGGGGTCATTTGCAAGACAAAAAGTGTCTGCATGAACAGTTCGACGACGTTTGCAGCAGTATGGGCTCTCAGTTCGGAGACCATGGCTGCGACATCAATTGATGTGGCGTCATAGACAGGAGCGCCTTAAATGCTGTGATCAAGAACGAACCTGGGTGTTCGAATGGCGAGGCGTCATTTTTTAGATGAATTCAGGTTCTGTTTACAACATCATAATGGTCGCGCTCGTATTTGGTGGCATAGTGGTGAAAGTACCTTGGCAGGGTGCATTGGTCATCGTCATACTGACCCATCACCTGGCGTGATGGTTTGAGGTGCCATTGGATACACGTCTCGGCCATCTCTTGTTCGCATTGACGGCACTTTGAACGGCACTTTGAACAGTGCACGTTGCATTTCTGATATTTTACGACCCGTGACTCTACCCTTTAGTCGAGACCTGTGAAACCGTATGTTTCAGCAGTATAATGCCCGACCGCTAGGTTCCGGAATTGTACGAACCTTCCTTGATACAGAAAATGTTCAGTTGTTGCCCTGGCCAGCACGCTCCCCAAATCTCTCACAAATGAAAACGTCTGGTCAATGGTTTTCGAGCGACTAGCTCATAACCATACGCCAGTCACTACGGTTGATGAACTGTGGCATTGTGTTGAAGCTACATGCACATATGTACCTGTACATGCCATCCAATCTCTATTTGACTCAATGCGCAGGCGTATAAGTGTTTTTATTACTGCCCGAGTTGGTTGTTCTGGATACGGATTTCTCAGGATCTATGCACCCAAATTACTTGAAAATTTAGTAACTTCTTATTTCTATCATAAGATATTTGTCCAATAAATATCATTTTGTTATATGCATTTCTTCCTGGTGTAGCAATTTTAATGGCCAGTAGTATAGATAAGTGAAGATAGTACGTATTAAGTAAAGTTAATACGCAGGAACCTCATATTAATTGAAATTTTGTGTTTTCACACGTATACTTAAACTTTTATTTTACATAGCTCTTCATGAAATATGCATATATATATTCTTTTATATTTCATTTAAATGAAATTTTATTGAATATGTTTATGGACAGAAAGAAATTCATACAACTTTGGATTTTTCTTAGCTATGATTTAACTATTATAATTAAATGTTACTTTCGTTGTTGATCTTCTTGTTGTTTGTGCATGTCTATGTTGAATACATATAAATTAAATTTATCTTTACATAAAAATGAAAAAAAACTTTATGAAATTTTATATATTAGTAGTTTAAATGATTCATCAGCTATACGTTTTACTGCCCTTAATTGTAAATGTTTATCGACCATAAATTCAAAATTCACTTTTGTTCTAATTCCATGCTAATTTCTTAGAAAAAAGCTCAATTTTAAAAATTTCATTAAAATTCATTTGACATAGTTTAGGGTTACAAAAATAGATGGCTCTTTGTTTCTGTTTTAAACAAAAAACAAAAAATCTGAATAAACGAATTTTTCTAGTATCTTTATTTCTTCTTGTTTTCCTGTTACTGATAGATAATTATTAATTTTATGTGATTTCAAAGTGCGTTTCACATTCTAACCTAAAAAATAATATGATCTTTAGTTAGAAAATAAAGCTTTAGCTAAATAAATCAATTATTGGTTATCAGATTTTTGCATACATAAAATTCTACATCTTTCTTATACATAATTTAAAAACATATTTCATTTTTCAGGTATTATAGAAAGCTTAGAAATTTTTGCTTTCGTAAACATGTGAAAGTAGTACGTACTAAGTAAAGATAATACGCCGGAACTGTACATTAATTGAAATTTTCTGTTTTCACAAATACACTTAAACATTTATTTTACATATCGTAGATATATCCATTTATATTTCATTTAAATGAAACTTTATTGAATATGTTTACGGGCAGAAATCCATACAATTTCGATTTTTCTTAGTTACGATTTAACTATTATAATTAAATATGTTACTTTCGTTATTGATCTTCTTGTTGTTTGTTCTATGTTGAATACATATAAATTAAATTTACATAAAAATGAATAAAAAAATCTTTATGAAATTTTATATATTAGTAGTTTAAATGATTCATCAGTTATACGTTTTACTGACCTTAATTGTAATTGTTTATCGACCATAAATTCGAAATTCAATTTTATTCTGATTCCATCAAATAATTTAGAGAAAAGCTGAATTTTCAAAAGTTCATTAAAATTCATTTGACATAGTTTAGGGTTATAAAGATAGATGGCGCTGTTTCTATTTTACGAAAAAAAAAATCCGAATAAATGAATTTTAGTACCTTTATTTCTTCTTGTTTTTCTCTTACTGATAGATAATTATTAATTTCTATGTGATTTAAAGGTGCGCTTCGCATTCTAACCTAAAAAATAATATGAGCTTTAGTTAGAAAATAAAGCATTAGCTAAAAAGAATCAGTTATTAATTATCAGATTTTTGTGAAAAAATATATACTTTTAAGCATACAATAAGTTGAATGCATTGCAATTTTTAAAATGAACTATTCATTTTTACAAGTATATTACATTTTTAAATATTAAATTTAAACGCATTCAAATTATGCATTTTTAACATTTTCTATCATAGCTTAAACATGTTTCAGTTTGTCTTTCTGTTCATCTGATCATCTGTCGGTGCTCTTGTACATGTGATATGTAATTAATATTCTTTATTAGTGTTTACTGTGGTTTGGTTTGGTTTACTTTTGTCGTCCGATTATATACACTAATGGGATATAGGACCAGCGGGGGAGTGCCCTTCGTGGGGGTCTTTCTAAGGGAACCTAACCCGTATTCACGCAAGGTTCGAAGAAAACCACGAAAACTCCGAACGGTTAGGCCGACAGCCGCGATTGGGTTCGAACGTGTTTACTGTGGTATATTCGGTATTGAAAATGAAGTAGCAGCAATTATAGTTCATTTACATGAACACTGAGAATAATACCCTTACGTTACTGCATGTGGGAACAATCGTTTGCGGTATATTTTGATGGCGCTGTTTTAAGTGTGTTAAAATTTGTATGAATTACTAAGGTGTACTACAAAACGCTGACTGTACAACAATGTGGTGTGGAAAAAATCTATATTTCATTTATGTAACATCAAAAAGATATTTTGCTAAAGTACTGTCCGAAGAATAATTTTTAGAAATGCGTTTTTCACTCGTATCATAAAATTTAATTGTATTTTTTTTTAATATTACATGGAGTGTACAAATTCTACAGATCATATAAAAGACTATTAAAACTAGTTGGATGTGTCAATCCCAAAACTTTCTTCTATCTCATAAGTACATTTTAATATTTTTTTAAAAAAACGTGGTGTCCCCAAAGTTACCCACTATCGAATTTCCTCGAACATTTGACCCAGCCTAATAAGATTTTGGTACCCGAAAAGCCTAAAACGCAAAATTTAATTAATATTCTGAGAAAATGAGCTTAGTAGTGCCTCATGTTGGGTAATTTATACTAAAACTTAATAAGCATCTATTTATGTCAAGACCTAACAGAATCTGAAATTTGATGGAATTTCGTCCATTAGTTCTTGAGATATAGTTATAACAAAAAATTTGCAAAACGCAGCACAGCAACACCATATCTTGGACAATTTATGCCAAAACGTAAAAAAGCGTCTAATTATGTTATGGTGTAAAAGAATCTGAAATTTGATGAAATTATGTGCATTAATTCTTGAGATATAGCTAGTTAAAAAAAAAAAAAAAAAAAAAAAAAAAAAAAAAAAAAAATGTAAACTATAGCACAGCAGCACCATCAGTTGAAGGATTTATAACAAAACGTAATCATCTTGTAATTATGTTATATGTCATTTTGTAACAACATCTGAAGTTTGATGAAATTTTGTGAGTTGGTTGTTGAGATATAGCTATCGGAAAAATCGTACAAAATGCAGCATTGCTGCACCACCTGTTGCTAGGTTAATACCAAAATGCAATCAGCGTCTAATTATGTTATATATTCTAGTGTAACAGAATCTGAAATTTAATGAAGTTCTTTGCATTAGTTCTTGAGACATAGCTATCGCAAAAATCGTGCAAAATGTAGCATAGCAGCGCCACCTATAGGGCAATTCACACCAAAACCTTATCAGCGGTTATGTATCTCAAGGTATCGCGGAATCTGAAGTTTGGTGAAATTCTGTGCATTAGTTCATGAGATATAGCAATCTTGAAAATCATGAAAAACGTAGTATAGCAGCGCTACCTGCGCGCCAATTTTCACCAAAAACCAATAGGCACTAATTCATATCAAGGTCTAACTGAATATAAAATTTTATTAAATTTTGAGCATTAGTTCTTGAGATAGAGCGCCCACAAATTTTTTGTCGCATACAGACAGACTCACAGACAGACTGACAGACTCACAGACAGACATTTTCGAAAAATAGTCAAAACGTGTTCAGGACCTTCTAAAACGTATAAATCCGTCGAAAACCGGAAGTCGAAAATTTTCATGAATCCAATACTTTCTTCTTGTAAAGATAGAAGAAAGTAAATGTAACAAGCACATTTCCATTTATTGACAGAAATTTCTGAACTAAAAATATTGACTATACTATGCGTTTAATTGGAATAATTTTCAGCATATTATGTACAACACTGCAAAAAAATAAATTGTTATGGTTTCGATCACCTGACGACACTCTATTCGTCACTGTTCTCTGTATGTCTGTCAAACAGTCCGTACACAAAAACTACATAAGTCAGAGCTTCAATTATTGTGTATTTACGACTGAATACCTCGTCTCTCACGGTAAATCATAAAATTTAGATTAAGTTTATTTTCTTATTAAAATTATTTTTTTAATGCCATTCGTTCATTTTTGTCATTTAAATTTTAAAAGAAAACCTTAATTTTGATGTTTTCTGTGCAGACATCCTAGCTTGGAGGTAAAGCAGTTCGCTAGCAAACAGAAATTTCTTAGTTCGAGCTTCGGTGATGGAAATTGAAATTTTTATATTAATATGGATTTAATTAGAACGAAATTTCTTTTTTTCTTATGAATTTAAGGTTTTATGTTATAAGGGGTCATCTGACATTCAAAAAATTTTTTGAATTCAATTTTCTTTTTATTTTAAAAACTTTTATGGTTTATTAATAGTTCAATATTTTAATTTCGTTTAAACGTTTTTATTTAATATATTTCCGCTAATTTTAATTTTCATTTCGGATTTTCGAAAAAAATAAATCTCAGATTTTATGTAAATAAGTTGATTTCAATTTTTTTTTTTTTATTAAAATAAATAACTTTGTCTTATAGTTATTTAAAATTAAAATTTTTTGGTTCTACACTGTTAAAAATTTGCAGCATTCTGTCCAGTCATTTGACCGTTTTTCCTCAAAAACGGTTACAAAATCGAAATTTAACGCTATTCTGACCTTATTATTCGCTATTTTATGGTCAGAATGTAGTTAAATTACGGTTATGTAACCGATTTTTGAAAAAAAAAAAAAAAAAAAAAAAAAAAAAAAAAAAAAAAAAAAAAACGGTCAAATGTCTGGACAGCAAACTTGCTGCAAATTTTTAACAGTGTACCGTCTAAGTAAGTGTTTAGTAATTGTAAACTTACAATTTGGATTTATTAATTAAAGTATAAATTATTTTGAAAAAAAACTTGAAACCTTCTGTGCTATCTGTGATTACATTTAACCACTTTTTGATTTTATAGTATATACTGGCAGTTGGATTACCGGTATGATGTTATAAAATCATCAATTATACCGTTTAGTAACAATAATAAACTGTAAAATAGACAGAAATGTATTCCTAACTAATAATATATGGCGTATTTTCGTATTTGTATTTATAAAACGAAGCACTACTGCTTATTTACTGTTTAAAACTGTTAGATTTCCGCTTTAACCCTGGTGGCAATATTTATTGAATAATCAACAGTTTTTATAGTATATACATGCCAATATATAATGAATCCTGTGCACGGTTTGAAAGAGGAAATTCGATATTTTTCGAGCGATTTATGGCAGAAAACTAATTTTAAAAGCGTTTCTGTAAATTGGTTTTTAGATATCTTTAACCTTGATAAATTGAAAGATTTTGTCACTGTGTTTCGAGTGTGTTGTGAATTTTTCAAAATCTATGTCATATGCATGATTTTTTACTCTTGTTTTAATTATTGAAACTCAGTTTTAAATTATTATTCTTGGAGAAAGATTGGGCTCAATACGACGGTATTTTCGGGTGACACATTTTATATTTTTATTGTTTCTTTTAATGCACTAAAACATTTCATATAATCTATGTATTTAAATAGAAAGGCTGTTTTTTTTAACTTGCCAACTCTGAGCATCGTATTGAACTGATTTTGATAATTATTTTTTAAATAAGAGCTGTTAATTTGTAGATTGGCCCCAACCAACTATTTTTTAATTTTTGTCCATTTTTTCACTTTATTTTTAATTTTAAAAGCTTTTTATTAAATTCTAATAAAATGGGGATAATTATGTAAAGCTTTTCTCTTTAAAATGTAAACTGATTTTGCTTTATTACATTCACTATTCGGAAGCCAGGATTCATTAGTGAATGTGTCATCGTATTTAAAAGAAAAAAAATGACAATTTTCTTAATATTTAATCATAATAAAATAATTACAGGTAATTATGTATGAATCTCAAAGAACAAATTATGTATTGAGAAATAGTATTAAGTAATATACGTAATTAAAAATAAAAGAAAGTAATCTATGATAAAAATTAACATAAAAAATGATAATTTTCCGATTAGGAAAGCGACGTCATTGAGAAAGCAGTTAAATTAGCTCCATGAATATAGTGTATGTTGTTATCGATAATTTAACAGAACAAGCTGTTTTTTTTTTTATCAGAAGCCTTGAGATTTGTACTGAACTAATTTTAATATATATATATATTTTTTTTTTTTTTTTTATTGAAAACTATTACTTTGTAAAATTGCTCGTAATATATATTTTTACAAATTAATTCCAATTTTGCATTTCGTTTTTTAACTTTAAAAGCTTTTTATGACATTTTTTGAAAATGATGGTATTCAAGTTAAGATTTTCTTTTTGATATAAATTTATTTTATTTATCACTGTCAACCAATCAGAAGCATAATTTCGTCAGTGAATCTGTTATGGTATTTAACAGAAAAAGTTTAATAGTTTTCATAAAATTAAACAAAATAAAATGATAAAAAGTAATTATTTATTAATCACAGAAAACAAATATTTTTGTAAGAAATAACATTAAGTAGTCTATATGAATAAAATAAAATAATCTACGATAAAAAAAACTAATATTGAAAACGAAATGTTTTCAACGAGGAAACAGACGCCATTCAGAACACAGGTAAATTTGCTCCCTGAATATACAAGCTATTTTTTTTTTTTTGTTCCCTTTTTGTATTTTAATTTTAACTTTAAATGTTTTTTATGACATTTCTATAAAATAATGGCAATCAGATTTTTTTTTTCCTTTATAACAAAAATTTATTTTGCTTTTCCACATTCCACCCATAAAAACCGTTAATTTATCAGTGAACTTATCATCATATTTAAAAGAAAAATGTAACAATTTTCATAAAATTTTAGCTATAATAAAATGATTACAAATAATTATGCATTACTCACAAAGGACAAATTACTTGTTGGGAAATAATACTAAGAAAATATAGTAATGGAGTTTATATATATATACTAAGTAAATTCTGCTATTTATATAGATATATAAAGAAAAGAATTTATGATACAGTGATATTCGAGAAGGAAATATTTTCGATGAGGAAAGTGGCGTCATTCAGAAAACAGATAATTTTGCTCCGAAAATATAATATATCTAATTATAACTGAGTCAGTGATGTCATCATATTCATTGACGTTTATTCCTACATCTAAATTGACTGAACTTCTGCAATTTAATAAGAGATCTTGAATATGCAAAAAATAAAAGTATTTCTTTAAATTTAAGTTATGTCTATTTAATTATAAGATATATATTTAAAAGAGAAGATCCTATTTTTAGTCATCTAGCCTGAGCTTTATATTGTACCGATTGTGATATTTTCAATTTTATATGAAAGTACTTTATTAGTAGATAAGCCTTGTATTGACTATTTTTTAAATAATTCCATTTTTATATTTTATATTTTATTTTTATTTATTATTATTATTATTATTATTTTTTTTTTATTTATGACATTTTGTGAATGCGTCATAGAATTCATTCAGTGAATGTGTCATCGTATTTAAAAGAAAAAAGCTGACAATTTTCATAAAATTTAATGATAATAAAATGATTACAAGTATTTATGTATGAATCACAAAGAACAAATTACTTATTGAGCAATAGTATCAAGTAATCTATGTAAATAAAATAAAATAAAATAAAGTAATCTATGTAAATGAAATAAAATAATCTATGATAAAAAATTAATATGGAAAAAGAAAAATTTCTTATGGGGGAAAGCGACGTTATTGAGAAAACAGATAAATTTGCTCCATAAATAATCCATGTTATTATCAATATATTTAAAAAAAACAGGCTGTTTTTTATTATTATTATTATTATTATTATTACTATTATTATTATTATCAGCCCTGAGATTTGTACTGAACCAACTTTGATAATTATTATTTTTTTAATGAAAGCTATTACTTTGTAGAATTGCCCGTACTATTTCTTTTTATTAATCCCATATTTGTGTTTTATTTTTTAACTTTAAATGCTTCTTATGACATTTCTTCAAAATGGTGGAAATCAGGTTAAGATATTCTCTTTAATAAAACTTTAATTTAATTTATCATTGTCAACCAATTAGAAGCATGATTTCGTCAGTGAATCTGTCATGGTATTTAACAGAGAAAGTTTAACAGTTTTCATAAATTTAAACATGATAAAATTAAGTTACATTGTTTAAAAGAGTAGGGAAATAATGGGAATTATTATATCATTTTGTTTTCATGTTACAGTTAAGTATATATACATACATATATAATACCATTAAAAGTAGACAAGATTCACCAACGGATTTTATCAATAAAACAATAAACCAAAACGAAGAATTAAATTGAATTATAGTAAACAATATTAACCATTTGAAATTAACCATTGAATTTAATAACTTATAGCACATTGAACATGGAAGGAAAAAAAGAATAATATGAATACAATTGAAATTTGTAGAACCAAAGCAGAATCTTCAGGTCCCAAATACTTTGGAACTACAAATGGAGTGTGTGGTTTCATCTTCGTATTTGCCATGAAAAAGCAAAACAATACGAATTTGGGACTACCATCACACAAAAACCAAATTATTAAACAAGGAACAAAGATATTTTACAAAAAGGAGTTGAAAGTAAGTAAAAATAATGGTTTATATATATATATATATATATATACTAGCTGTTCTGCCCGGCGTTGCCCGGGTTCATCAAAAAATAGCTTATATTTTAATATCTTATTTTTAAAGTTTTTTGCGAAAAAACTTTAAAAATCATAATAAAAACCTCGAAAAACTTAAAAAATGCTGTGTGAATTTCGTCTAAACTTCGTTGAAAAGAGATGGGCTAGAAAATTGAAGTTGGATTATTTTTACTAATGTGGGAAAATCTTACAAATCGCAAAAACATTAAAAATCTCATAAAAATATAAAACAAAATTCAAAAATTGTGTTTCAAAATTCGAATAAATTTTGAAGAAAAGAGATCAGAATTTAATAAATTCGGCCAAAATTTGAACCTCTAAAAAATCGACGCGGGTCGCGAAGTAACGTAAACATCGCTTTAAAAATGGCAAAATTTTCAAAAATCACGGAACTCAAAATTTACTCTACTTGGATAAATGTTTTGAATCTAATTAACTTGATAATGTTAAAAGCATTGAAATACAAAAAAAAAAAAAAAAAAAAAAAAAAAACTGCTAAAAAGTCGCAATAAAAATCTTTAATCGCACAGGAGAAAATTTATCATATTAGCGAAGAAATTAAAAACCGAATTCCTTTTCCGTATCTGAAAAAAATCGCCGTGAACTCAAAAAAAAAAAAAAAGCATACTGCATTATAAATTGCTGTAGATCAAAATGAGAGAGCAAAACAATTACAGTAAAGGATAAAAGTTTGAAACCAAACTCTTATTAGTCTAGAAATTTAAAATCGAATTCCTTTGAAAAATGTTAAAAAAAAAAAAAAAAAAAAAAGACTGAGAAAGCCCAAAAATTGCATTGAAAATTGTAATGAAAGTCGTAAAATATTAAAAAATCCCTAGGGTAAAAATTCACTGTTATAATATAAAATATTGTAATCAAAAAATTAACCATATTAACCAAAAAGTTTGAAATCGAAATCGATTTCCGGATGTAAAAAAATCGCCACGGAACTTGAAGAATGGCTAAAAATTACATTGAAAATTGCATTAAAAATACCTAAATATTTAGAATTCAATGCTTAAAAAAATAATATTAAGGCAGGACGAGGGGAGGGGGGGGGTTATGATCGAAATCATTCGTAAATTACAAAATGTAGGCAGGGAACGCCAGATAAAACATTGCATTCGAAACATAACTACATTAAACAAAATGTTTGATATCAAAATTGGTTTCTGAATGGCAGAAAATCGCCAAGGAACTTAAAAAATGGCTAAAAATCGTATCGAGAACTATATTAAAAATCGTTGAATATTTAAAAGTCATGGCTGTAAAAATTTAATATTCAGTCAAAAATATTGTAATCGGAAATTGTTCATGAATAAGGAAAAGTCAACACGGAACACCTAAAATCCCCCAAACTAACTAAAAATTACATTGAATATCGCATTAGAAATTGGCAAAATTCATAAAAGCGTGAAGAACAAATTGTACTATTTCTGCTGAAAGTTAGAAACCGAAATTTTTTACCGATGTCAACATCTGTCACAGAACTTGAAAAATCACTATAAAACAGATTAAAAATCTGTAAAATTTGCCATAGTAAGATAAACATTTATATTAAATTCCTGCGGACATAATTTACCATAATGGGACAAAACATTGAAATCTGAACTCTTTCATTAGTTAAAAAATATCGACACAAAACTTGCTAAACATTTTATGAAAATACACAAAAAATCTGAATCATTGATGTCAAAATTTACTACATTAAGCTACAAATTATTTAAAAATGTCTTTTCCAATTGTGAAAAAAATCGCCGTGAACTCGAAAACATCTAAAAATTGTATTCAAAAATTCATTACAAATCGTTTCAAATTTAAAAATAGCGGGGGGCAACATTTACATTAATAGAGTAAAATAGTGTAATCTGAATTATTTCTTAAATACGAATGAAAATATCGGCGCAAAGCGTGAGAAATAATGAAAACATTTCTAAAATTTGCATTAAATAATCACTAAATTTCAAAATTCGTAAATTAATTTCCTTTTGAAATTTCAAAAAATAGCCGTTTGATTAAAAAAAACAATACAAAACCGTTGAAAAATTCATTAAAAATCGCTAAATGTAAATACCTCCCGTGAATAAAAAAATATTCTAGTCGTGTAAAACGTAGCAACCATTCTTTTTTACATGAATTACAAAAAAATCGATGCAGAACACAAAATATATCAAAAATCACATTGAAAATCGACAAAATTTAAAAAAGGTAAATGGTGAAATTTACTATATTAGGCTAAAAGTTTGAAACCAAAATAATTTTTTAATTGTTAAAACACCACAGTGGTGGGGATCGAAAAAAATAGTACTAAATCGCATTAAAAAGTTCATTAAAAACGCATTGAAATCGCTAAATATCGCTAGTTAATTTTAAAATAGCAGTAATCAGAATATCACCAAACGGATAAAACATTCTAATCGGAAATCTGAACTATTCGATTATCCGGTTGACCAAGAAACTATCTGGGTCAAACCATAAGATTAAACTACAATAATGGCGGATCGTAAATTCCATATTCACTTGATATTAAACATATAACATATGTTTGTTACGTCATCAAGTGGTTTTTACTTCTTATTTTTATATATATTTGTATTAATGTTTTTCTAAATTATCTCTTCTTTCATTATTTATCATAAAAATTACATCTATTTGAATAATTTGGCTTGTTTCACGATTGATATAAATTGGCGAATTTGGTCGACAGGATAATCACGTAGTAAAAGGAAATCCTTTATAGATAATAAATAAACGACACGGAACACAACAATTCTTGAAAAATCGCGTTAAAAATCTCTAAAATTATATTAGATTAAAAGTTTGAAATCAATTTTTACTTCCGAATATCAAAAAATCACCATAAAACTTGAAAAATTTCTAAAAATTGCATTGAAAAGTGCATTAAAAATCACTAGTATTAAAAAATCACAGGGATCAAAATTTACTCTAATAGGGTAAAACGTTGTAATTAGAAATATTTCATGAATGACAAAAATCCGACATCAAAAAAAAAAAAATTCTCGAAAAATCGCATTAAAATTAGCTGAAATTCATAAATCTTAACAGCTAAAATTTAATACATCAGCCTGAAAGTTTTAAGCAAAATTCCTTTTACTAATGTCGAATAATAGCGGCAAAATTTACATTAAATAATTCACTAAAAATCCAAACATCGTTGCACGGAATCCAAATAAATTATATTGAAGAGAGAACAAAATTCACTAATTTAGGTCGAAAGAATGAAACCGCTTTCCTTTTCGCTAATGTGGAAAAATCGCCTAGAAACCCACTAAAATTCGCATATGAATTAAATTAAAGAAACTGAAAATCGGCCTTCAAGGTGTAAAATTTCATACATAACTTCGTGCAGCGGTCTCTCCAGAGCATCGCCAGAACTTTAAAATTTTTAACATGCGTTATAAACTACCTTAAAGTGTAAAACAGATTTCCTTATTACATTTCCTAATTTTGTTCGCGCCCCTCCTTTCACGCACCCTGAAATGTGTCACACCATTCTTTGTTAACATTTTTTATCATGTATTATAAACAATTTTAAAATTTAAAATAAATCACATTGTTTTATTTCCAAATTTTAACAAAATCGCGTTCTGTTAGTTCCATTTTTCACCACCAGCTAGCGCACTCTATTCTTCAAAAACTTTATCAAAACGATACTCTGTTAAACAACCTATCAGGTGATATATTACTCTAGGGGGTAGCGGTCTTAAGCAAGAATTTAAGATATTTTATGAAATTGCTATTCGAAAATAGTGGTAACTAAATTTTTGACATTTTAGGTAAATTTTGCAAAAAAATGCTACTTATTGCATTCTCAACAGCTCAAGATTTTGATAGAACAACTATGAAAAAAAAATAGATGCTAAACGCAAAAAATCTTGAAAAAGCGTTAAAATCACATTTAAAATCGCATTAAAAATCGTTAAAATCTAAAATTTGTGACGAACACAAAATTTAGGGCTAAAAGTTTGAAATGGTTTTCTTTTTATCAATCTAAAAAAAAAGCAAAATGAGAAAAAGCACTAAAAATCGCATTTAAAAATAGTTAAAAATTCAAAAATCGCATTTAAGAATCGTTAAAAATTCAAAAATCGCTGTACAAATTCCGAATAAACTTTTCTGAAAAGAGAAAAAAATGCTATATTGGGTTAAAAGAATGAAACCGTATTTCTTTCACTAATGGGATAAAACTGCAAAAAGAATGCTAAAAATCGCCTAAAAAATTATCAAAAAAATCTAATCAAAAAATTAAAAATCGGGCTTCGAGGTGCAAAACTACATGTATAAAAGTAACTTCCCTCCACATTTTGTAACTCTACGTACAGCAGACTCTTCAGAACAGCGATGACACACACACAAACTTGTTTCTTATTATTATAGATTTTAAAAAAATAGCGTTCTATTAGTTCCATTTTCCACCACCAGGTAGAGCACTCTATTCTTCAAAAACTTTATCAAAACCATACTCTGTTAAATAACCTATCAGGTGATATATAACTCGATGGGGTAGCGGTCTTAAGCAAGAATTTAAGATAGTTTATGAAATTGCTATTCGAAAATACTGGTACCTAAATTGTTGACACTTTAGGTAGATTTCACAAAAAAATACTACTTATTGCATTCTCAACAGCTCAAGATTTTGATAGAACAACTATGAAAAAAATAGAGGCTAAACGCAAAAATCTTTAAAAACGTTAAAAATCGCATTGAAAATCGCATTAAAAATCGTTAAAATCTAAAAATCCTAACAAACACAAAATTTAGGGCATTAGGCTAAATGTTTAAAACTATTTTCTTTTTATCAATTTTAAAAAATAGCCGCAAAATGAGAAAAAACTCTAAAAATCGCATTAAAAATTCGTTAAAAATTCAAAAATTGCTGTACAAATTCTGAATAAACTTTGTTGAAAAGAGATAAAAACTGCCATTTTGGGTTAAAAGAATGAAACCGTATTCCTTTTGCTAATGGGATAAAACCGCAAAAATAACGCTAAAAATAGCCTAAAATAATTTTAAAAAAAATCTGAACAAAAAATCGAAAATCGGGCTTCGAGGTGCAAAACTACATGTAAAAAAGTACCTTCTCTCTAAATTTTGTAATTCTACGTGCAGCAGTCTCCTCAGATCAGCGCTGACAGACAAACATCCTTCTCTCTTTATTACTATAGAAGATAGATACACAGAGTGTCCACGCTCAACGGTGGCCAATGGCTAATTTCTAAACCGTTAGACATAGACATATAGTTCCAATTGCAAAAATGCTTTAAAAAAGTTAAAGAATTGTTTTTCAAGCGATTTAGGTCAAAAAAAATTATCAAAAAATTACTAAAATTAACTTTTTATACGCCCCCCCCCGGTCCTATTAGTGATATTTAGTAAAAATTTTCCATCATTCTATCAAGCTATACAAAACAGGTCCCATTCATCTAACATTAAAATTGACCGAATTATGAAACTTTAAATTTCATGACTTAAACCACTTTTCTGTAGCTGAAAACGAATGAGTTGGACGAAGTTTTCAAGGAACATGTACTAACAAGGGGACCACCAGACATGGTGCTCACAGATTTTGATGATTTCAAAGTATGTTGTAGGGGTCATACCACTAATTATTCTGGTGAAAGGGTTCCTTCAAATGGACCTTGGTTTTTGAGAAATTGGGGGTCAAAGTTTACCGTATGTTTTAAATACTTAATTGTACAACATGTGAATGTCGATTCGTGGCGTCGTGCCAAAGCATGTGTTTGTGAGTCGGAAGGTTGTGCGTTCGAATCCATCCTCGGTTTTATTTTTTCTTATATTCATCTTTTTTACACGTTACAAATTTTAAGAATTTTTATTTCTAGAGCAATTGCTACAACTTTTATATTTTCTTAATATAAAATTTTTCTTAATATACATTTACATTTTTTAATTTTTTCATGAAAATTTATTTTTTTCTGCAATTTTTAAACTAATATTTCTTTTGATAACACAGCAAAACTAATTTAAGCCTATAACTTTTTTTTCTTAAATATTATCTATATTTTTTACTTTGTGCCTTTAAAATTATTCTTATAAATGCATAAAGTGATTTAGAAATGTTATTAATCATTTTACGATAATTTTTAGGACTTGATAAACACAGAAATGTCATCACGAGGAAGCAATTAGCAGTCGCGTACGGAAATTTAGTATAAATGCCGAATTTCATAGAATGTTTGACATTTTTCATTTGATATATTTTTCAAAACATTTTTCAATCTCATAGTTTCCAAATAACTACACTTGCAAATTACACGAGATTAAAATTGCTTTCACAAATGTGTCACATGTTACCTAATTTTGATTTCAGTAGACCTTTTTCAGAATCAGAAAGATTCGCATTATTGAACAAGGGGGGGGGGGGATAAGGATTTAAGGCATGTTTATTTTTTAAAGTAATTTTTAGAATATTTCTGCTGTACAGCACGTGTGTGTGTATGTGGGGGGGGGGGGGGGTGATGAATCCGTGGCCTCATCTTTAAACCCGCTATTGAGCTACGCAGATGAAAATATGAGCTTCACCCTACATTTTCTTGAGCGCCCCCCCTCCCATTACACATTTTTAATTATAGCCCTGTGTACAATTATGCATTGCATTTTAATCAGGGGCGTAGCTAAGGCGGCGTCTCAGCCCCCTAAAACCTTTTGACCCCCCCCCCCGAAAAAATTCCAAAGTCATTAAATGAATTTATGTTCCAAAAACCCAAATGAAATTCTATTGAAAAATCTAATTTAGTTTTGAGGACCTTTCATCGTTTTGAAAAAATACTAAATTGTAACTAAAACAGGTGTTTCAACACTTGCTCATTTTACTTGCACATATGAAGCCAACATTATGTTTAATACTGCACTAGTTATGCGCTCGAATTTTCCATAATACTGTTCTTTTCTTAGAATAAAATGAAGTTATTACAACAGTTTAATCAGAAACATTGTAACTAAACTACAGTGTAAATATGCAGTAATTTATCTTTCTGCGTCACAGAGAGAGAGAGAAAAAAATATATGAGTCATCCCACTACATTTTCTTGACCCCCCCCCCCTCCCCCCACACACCCTAATTATTGACTTCTCGTTAAGGCCCTGGTTTTAATATTCTGTTTGCATTTTTAAAATAAAAATTCAAAATTTCAATAAATGTAACTTTTACGGATAGATGGCAGCACTAACTAATACGAATTCTAGTGAAAAATATCGTAATCACTGGCGATAAATTGATAAATAAACTAAAAACTTTGTAAAATCACCATAAAATGAAAAATTAAGCAGGACGCGTTTCGAGCTACAACAATAACAGCATGGTGATTTTACAAAGTTTTTTAATTTATTTATTAATACGAATTCTTCCAAAGATTATTCTTTAGTCTATACGATGTATGCCGTATGCTCGATGACTGCGAATGCCCAGTTTCTGAACAGTAACGACTAGCGAAACGAATACTTTTTAACGGGTAGAGAATTCTAAATCAACGTTAACATACGGGTATTCATTTAACCGTTATTTTCACAGCACTGCATTACATTATCTAAAAATCCATGCACAGTATTGTGTAATATACATTTGAAAAAAAAAAGTGATTGATTAATCAAAAATATTATTATTTAAAATTGTGGAGATTTTAAAATATTAAAATTTTCTTATACTTTTTCAAAATTTTAATTAAATACGCATTTTTATTTAATTATCTGTTGCAAAATGTTCTTTTAGTTGAACCCTGAACTGCAGTCAATTCACCAATTGAGCCATATTTTTTGAAATAATAGTAGTAATAAAATATTGAAAAAGTAAAGTGCCCTGTTCAGAAAATATCAAAAGGTTCAAAGTTGTAGAATTCCCAATTCTGCTTAAAATTTATATCATGTAAAAAATATAAATATAAGTAAAAAAAGAAAATAGAAGCCGCGGATGGATTCGAACTCACAACCTTTCGACTCACAAACACATGCTTTGGCACGACGCCACGAATCGACATTCATGTGTTGTACAATTAAGTATTTGAAACATACGGTGAACTTTGACCCCCAATTTCTTAAAAACCAAGGTCCATTTGAAGGAACCCTTTCACCAGAATAATTAGTGGTATGACCCCTACAACATACTTTGAAATCATCAAAATCTGTGAGCACCATGTCTGGTGGTCCCCTTGTAAGTGCTTAAATTATCATAAAGGGCGTCCATTTCCAACACTGTCCAATAGCTAATTCCTAAACCATTTGTCACAGGCACATAGTTCCAATTATAAAAATGTTTTAAATGAGATTAAAATAAATATTTTTAAAGCAATTTAACTGAAGGTACTACCACCGTATAAGTTTTACGGTAGTGTTAATTTTTAGGTAGATTTCGTAAGAAATACTACCTATTGCAATCGCACCAGTTTATATATCTATCTATCTATCTATATATCTCACTTTTTTATGGACACGATAACTTCTATAATTCTTCACCAATCTCCACCAAACTGGTACATAAAATCAAAGGGGTTAAAATCTCGGCTAAGTTCGTTAATGGGCAAAATCGGACCAAGGGGGTCGGAATAGGGGGCGTTTTTGTGAAAACCGAAAAAACGTTATAACTTCTTAATTAAAGTAGATATCGAATCGGTTTAAAGTTTATACTAATTCTTAAAAATGGGCCAAAAGTATATGCATAACAGATTTTTGATAAATTTAGAAGTGGGCTAAACAGGGAAGTGAAAAAACAGGGATCTTGAGAGAAAAAAATTCATAACTTCGTCAATTTTTAAGATATTAAGTCCAACTAAATTTTTTGTAAATGTTCTTAAAATTATCTAAAACTTTTGCATTTACAAGTTTTTGATAGGACCAACTTTTACCGATGAAAAAAATTAAAAACGAAAAGAAAAAGGGCGATGAAAAAAAAAAGAAAAATCCATAACTCCGTCAATTTTTAAGATATCAAATATGATTAAATTTATTTTACACCGTCTCAAAAATATCTACAACTTTTATATTGACAAGTTTTTCGTAGGACCAATTCGTATAGCAAAAAAAAAAAATTAAACAAAAATAGGAGTTAAAGAAAAAACTTCAAATCCAAACTGCTTATATTCTGACTCATTTTTAAATTCATTTTTGATTTTAAACGCATCCAAATGGTAGATCCTCTTATTTAGAAACTGTATAAAGTGACGCATTGGTCAATTTTCTGATAAAGACAGAATATATTTCAAAAAAGGCTACCAAAAAGGGTATTTTGAACAGAATTTCCGAAAGTCATCGGGACTGAAAATTGAATGAAGTATTCAAATAAGAAATTGCGTTTTTTTCTGACTCGTTTTTAAATCAATTTTTGTTCTCAAACGCATCCAATTTACAGATCCTCTTATTTAGGAACTATATAATGTGATGCATTGGTCGGTTTTTTGATAAAGCCGGAATATATTTAAAAAAAGACTACCAAAAAGGGTATTTTGAACAGAATTTTCCGAAATCATGGTGACTGAAAATTTAAAGAAGTGTTCAAATAAGAAATTGCGTTTTTTCTGACTCGTTTTTAAATCCATTTTTGCTCTCAAATGCATCCAATTTACAGATCCTCTTATGTAGGAACTATATAATATAATGCATTGATCGGTTTTTTGATAAAGACAGAATATATTTTGAAAAAGGCTACCAAAAAGGGTATTTTGAACAAAATTTCCCGAAGTCTTCGTGATTTGAAAATTTAAGGAAGTTTTCACATAGCAAATTGCGTTTTTTATGACTCGTTTTAAAATACATTTTCGTTCTCAAACGCATCCAAATTACAGATCCTCTTATTTAGGAGCTATATACTGTGACACCTTGGCCAGTTTTTTGATAAAGAAAAAATATATTTTAAAAAATGCTGTCAAATTGAGTATTTCGCAAAATTTTCCTAAGCAATCATGATTAAAGAATTAAGGATGTATTCAAACAACAAATCGGTTATTTAATGACTCATTTTTAAATTCAATGTTTTTTATCAATTGCATTCAACTGACAGTTTTCTGTTATTTAGGAACTGTATAATGTACTGTTTTGGTCGATTTTTTAATAAATTCAGAATCTATTTCAAAATATGTTGTCAAAATGGGCATTTGAGCTGAATTTTTCTTTAGATGATTCTGATAAAACCAGTTTTTGCAGAAAAATGAAATTAAAAATTTTTCATAAAATGTGGCCAAATGAAGTTATTAAACTGGGTTTATCTCTAATCATATACATATATTTTTGTTGTTGTTGTTGTTGAAATGAGCACTTTTCGAAATCTACCTCCGCCTATAGGCCCAGCCGACAGGGATTTTTTTAAATTAACTTTCAGATTGGTTAAAATAGTTGAAGATGTGAGTTTTAAAATTCTCTTTATCGAGAATATCAAAGGTTGGTAAATCGCAATTTTATTTTTAAAAGGTGTGTTATTTTGATAAGCTTTAATTTTGCTTAAAGCGTTCGTATGTATGTTTCCCTAGTTCAAAATTTCATTCAAATTTTAACTCACTTCTAAATATCCGACCGAGATTCAATTTGCACACTTATTTATATCCAATGATAATGTAATATTAATACAATTTTGGGTGCGTACCATTTATTTATTTTACAGGACTACACCAAATTCTGTTAGGTTAAGTAATCTAATGGAATTTTAAATATATGTCATTTTGTAACGAATTGTGAATGTTGCTTTTCATAATTTAATTGAACAAAATTTCTGTTATTTTTTTACTTATATTTTTTGTACAAATTTTGATTTAATATGTAATCATCAACATAAATTTAAAAATTATATTGTAAAAAATATTTTACTCTCAATGTTTAATGTCAAATTTTATATCGTGCGTTTATTTTTATTTCCAGTAAATTTGTGACTGACCCCTAATTTGCAGCAAAAAAGATGCTTCAACTTTAAATACTTATTACTCGGATAGTTTTAATCGCAGAGGAATGGAACTTTTTGTATTACTTGTTAGAGTAGTGGTAAAAATTTACTAATTATCACTTATAGGACCTTAGAACCGTATAAAAATTTAATTTTCGTATTTTTTTTTTAATTATTTGTGACCTAAATCGTTTGAAAAACAATTCTTTATCTTTTTTAAAGCATTTTTGCAATTGGAACTATATGTCTATTACTAACGGTTTAGAAATTAGCCATTGGCCCGTTGAGAGTGGACACTCTGTATGTATAACCACTGTATAAAATTGCCCATTTTTACGCATGAAGCTTTTACCTTTCAATGTATATATATATGTGTGTGTGTGTGTGCGTGATTTTTTTTCTTCCGCTGATACTGAGATTTATATGCGCATCTCAGACAGCTTCAGTGGGTGAGATGATATCATATTAACTCTATTTCAAATTTCTGGAATTCGTCGGCACTCAGATTAAAAATTCAAATCAAAAGCGTGAATGTTTACCTTCAAAATTTTAACTGCCAAGCTTAACATAGAGTTTGGAAGTTTGTATATTGAATATTGATTTATTATTGTAAATATTTTTCATTATTTTTTTATAAATTAAATCAATCAGTTCTTTTAATCAGTTTTATTCGTCAAATTCAATAAGTTTCTACTCTTTTTTTTGAGGTTATGTATTTTTTATAGTATTCAGAAAATAATGAAAAGTATTACCAAAATAATTTTCTCTCCCTCATAATACACTGTTAAAAATCTTGTCCCAGTTTGAACCAAATTTTGACGCTCAGTAACTGGCACTGTAAGACGGTGAAATCTTGAACCAATATTTGGAGCTCCTGTTGTAGCATAGTTCGAATAGCTGGAAAGGAGTCTAAATACGAAGCTCGAAATGTTCTTACGAGATTTCGCCATGTTATGGTGAAAGCTACTGAGCACCAAAATTTGGTTCAAACTAGAGCAAAGTATTTAACAGTGTAAGGACAGCACATGCAAAACATCATTATGATAAACTAATTATGTTAAACTGATTACTTTTCAAATTGAATTTATGCGTCGTTTTAAATATACATGTTCTTATTTGCAAATAATAACTACAATAAAATTACTTTGCGCAAGGGGAAATGTTAAGTTTAAAATATATTACATGTATATTTTACATTTTATTTACTTTACATAATTAATGTTTAACAAAAAATTATTTATTCATTTAGAAATAATGTTCCAAATACAAAACTGTGCAAAAATAAATACATAAATAAATAGAAAGAAAGCGGTTAAAATTTAACTGATTAAAAGTAACATAAAAATTTCGCATTTAATACAAATTAATATTGGAATGAAATTATTATTACCATTTACTATTCTAAAATTGAAGATTTTGTTCTTTAAATAAATAAATAGAAACAGAAATAGAAAATCTTTACATCTTCTTTCTATATAATGTTATAAACTTTAGTTTTTACTCTGAAATGTGACACATAAAGCTACCGTTAAAATTCTACTTAAATAAATAATACATCATTTCCTGTCTATATATACTAGCATGAGATTTTTTAATGCACTTAATTTGCATTTTCTAAGTTGCGAAAAATATTTTTATGTTTTAAAATAAAACCTTGTTTCCTTCCTGTGAAATTTGCATCGGAGAAATAATATCCGCTCTTATAGGACGAGGAGTTTTAAAAATATTCAGGAAGTAGAACTTTGAATCCGAAGAAACTTAACGTACACTTTCTGTTCCCTAAAATCAATAAGACCTGGAAGAAAAAAAAATTATAAGGTGTATATGTGTGAAAGGAGACGAATTCTGCTTTAATTATTTAGTTTGATAACATGTATATATTATATATTTATTAATTTATTAATATATGCATACACACATGCATTTTTCCTTTTAATAAAAAAATATACTTTAACACGACTCAGATTTACCTGGGTTACTGAACATAAAACGGAACTTCACTAAACAATATACATGAGTATTAAATAAACTGATTTAAACTTAAAGAAAAACAAAAATAAGTAAATAAATAAATAAAATACACAGAAATATTTTCTAAGCATCAAATTAAAAAAGCGTTTTTAGAAGATAAAGAAGCAATTATAAGAAAATTTATTCTTGATAATTTTGACGGTTTTGTAACTTTTTTATTTTTTTTAACATTAACTATTTTTAACAAATAATTTTTATAATTTGGTCTTCATTTATTTCTTATATAAATACATAAACAGTGGTATCTTGTTTCACAAACATAACACACTTGTTTAAAAATAAGTGGTTGAAGGGAGAAAAAATCTCTTGGATTATGAGTATTGTTTAACCGATTGCTCAAACTCGTTAAAATAGCTGACAGAAAATTAGTTACAGCTCTCGAAGCTCCAAAAAATAAATATGTCATTACTTTTGCAACTGTTATAGAAAAACAAGAATACCTACTTCAAAACGCGAATAAGATTTGGGCTATTTTGTAGTAAAAGCTCAGCAGAACAAGCACATACACACAATTAAATAAAATAAACAAATCAATAAACGAAATGTTATCATTACTTTCCAAGGAAAATATAATCTTTGACTGCAAGGTAAAACCAATTTAATTTAACATAAAAAAAAATTCCCCACCATTCAAAAAGATAATTTTTTCTTAATAAATTTGTTTTTTGTGAAAACATGTACGAGAAAGAAGAAAGATTTACCTGATTACCCGGTTTTGTATAACTCTCCTATATATATTACATTTTTATGGACTTGCGTAATAAAAAAGGAAACTGGCTAATTAAGTTTGGTGAATATGAACAGATATATATAATGAATTTATTCTTCAAGAAAAAGCCAGAAAGAAAATATACATGGCGTTGTGCAAATGACTCAACAAATGAAACTGACTACATCTGGAGCAACAAACAGTATCTTATCCTGGACTGAAGCATTCTCAATAACACCAATAAAGGGAGCAATCACAGGATCGTTAGATGCAAACTGCTGTTAAATACTAAAGTGGAAATAATTAAGATTTTGCCACAATCAAATAAATAGTTCGATATTTTAAATATCCAGAAACATAAAGAAGAATTTGATTTGAAACTTAAAAACCATTTCCAAGTACTTCAATCAACTTTAAAAGAAGAGCAAGATGTTACAATAGTGAAAAAAAACTAACTAATACTCTACAAGAAATTGCAAAGAAGATAGCCGGTGATGCAATAGTAAAACAGGCAAATAAAATAACAGAAGAAACAAGAAGATTGATTAAAAAAACTAGAGATGTTAATAATAAGAAAAATGATCCTACATCGAGAGTTGAATATATTGAATTATGTAAAATGGAAAGAACATGTGTTACAGAATATATCAGAAAATTTAACTGTGAACTTATCAAGAAAGTTCTAGAAGGTAACAAAAGTTTAAAATCAGCTGAGAGCAAGTTGTGTGCTTGAAGAAAATGGTATTTTGCACTGAAGAGAAAAGATGGAACAATCACCGAAACTAATAACAAAATAGCACACTTTGTTGAAACATTCTATGATGATCTATATAAATGTGAAGATAAAAAAGAAATCTACGTACGCTGTCAACAAACCTGAACAGGAATTGAAGAGATAATCCCAGTGATGACAGATGAAATTTTACTAGCTATTAAATTTGTGAAAAAAGGTAAACGGCCTGAAGAACATGCAGTTATAATTGACCTTATCGTAGAAGCAGAAGAATAATTTTCAAAAAGGCTATCCTTACTTTTTTCAAAATGTCTTGAGAAATCAGATGTACCAGAAGACATTAATAATGTTGTGATGGTGCTACTATACAGAAAAGGGAAAAATTAAAAACTATCGTCCGACCAGCTTACTATCAGCAATTTATAAAATTTTCACCAGTTTTAACGACAAGACTTCAATCACCTCTGGACTCAGCTCAACTTAGAGAATAAGTAGGATTCCGAAGTGGATTCAGCACAATGGATCATTTTTAAACAGTAAGGGATCTCGAAGAAATACATAAAGAATATAATTTAAAGCTCTGCTTTGACTTTATTGATCATTAAAAAACATTTCATAAAAAAATGGGCAGGGCGCATTGCAAGAGTACATGACAATAGATGGAGCACAAGCACCCTACATTGGTACCCCAGAAATGCAAAACGACCAAGAAGACAACCAAATTAAGATGGTGTGATGAAAGAAAAAAATGGCCGGTGTAAGCTGGATGACGAAACCACTAGACAGGAAACATTGGAAAAATCTGGAGAAACCTACATTTAGCAGTGCATCGAAAATGGTTGATTATGATGATGATGATCTATGTATATATATTACATTCTTATGGACATGATAATGTCCATAATTTTACACAATTTTTTCCCAAAGTATTACATAAAATCAAGAAGCAGAAAATCTCGCTCAGTTTCGTTAATGTTCAAATTCAGTCCACGTGATTGGTAATTGGTTCCCAGTTCAAAGTTTATTCAGTTCAATTATTCAGTTTATTATTTAAGTTCAAAGTTTCAAAGTATATACATATGTTTATCAATCTATATATCTATTTATCTATATTACATTTTTATGGGCATGATAACTTCCATAATTCTGCACAATTTTTTTTCTAGTCTATTGTATTATATCAAAAAGCCGAAAAATTCATAAGATACGTTAATTTTCAAAATCAGGCCAAGTGATTAGAAATAGGCTTCTAATTCAAAACTTTACATACATGTGATTAACTAACTATGTATATATTAAATTTTTATAGACACGATGACTTCCATAATTTTGGCGAATTTTTTCTAAATTATTACATAAAATCAAGGGGTAGAAAATCTCAGTCAGATTTTTTGTTGATTAAAATCAGGCCAAGTGACTGGAAATAGGAAGTATTTTTCAGAAAAAACGGTGAATAAATATGTATTTATGAATTAAAACATTCGTTGCTTTGTCAATTCATAAGATGTCTAATAGACTAAAATGTAGTATAAATTTTAATTATTTCCCAAAACTTATGTACAAGTTTTTTACAAGTTTTTTATTGACAAGTACTTTATTGGACTAACTTTTTCAACACAAAAACAAAACATAAACAGTGAGAAACAATATATATATATATATATATATATATATAGGTTCGTCAATCCCAATTCAGGAAATCCCTATAAATGCAACTTTAAATCTTCCTTATCAACAAGTTTTCCATTAGAACAACTTTTATACAAGTAAAAAATCGGGCAAAAAAAAACAAATTTCGTATTATTATGATTCTGACAAAAACAGAAATTACAGAAAAAAAAAAAAAATTCGTCAAGAGCTGCCATGTAGAATATTTAAACTAATTTTATCATTAATTTTGATTTTATTGTATGTTGATGAAATTAGAACTTAAATTCGAAATCTACCTGTGTCTGTAATCCGAGACGGCAAAGAGTTTTCTTTTTTTATTATTATTATTAGTAGAAATTATATTGATTAAATCTGTTAACAAATTTTTTTTAATATTTCTTCAGTTTTTTCTTATAAACGTTAATTTTATGATCCATTATATATAAATATTTCCCCTCTCTCTCTTTCTCTCATCCACACACACACACACACACACACACACACATATATATATATATATATATATATATATATATATATATATATATACATATATATGTATATATGTGTGTGTGTGTGTGTATGTATATATATATGTGTGTGTGTGTGTGTGTGTGCGTGTGCATGTTCTATATATAAATCATATTTTAATATATATCAAAATAACAATATACATATATAATATTACATGTTTCTTTCTGTGTAAATTTGTACTTTGTAAGTAGCCAATTTCCTCCCCCTAAAAAAAAAAAAAAAAAAAAAAAAAAAAAAAAAAAAACCATTTTGACTTTTTTTTTTTTAAATTTGCAAATAAGTGAGAATATGGGATGTCATATGTCAAAAATTTTCGCCAAAATTTTAAACTTCAATCCGGAAAAGGAATTTCGGAAATGCCCCATGTTCTTTCTCTTCTTCCTGAAAATGACTAAATCCGTGTAAAAAAGTATTTTTAAGACAGAGAAAGGGGAGGTCTCATCTTATTTTTTTTTAACAATATACATATTCATAAAAGACTTACAATGACTTTACAATACTAACGTTACAAATTCAGAGAATCTTATTAAATAAGAAAATTAATATTCGGAATTTCATGAATAAATTTGAAAGTTCTGAATAAAAAAGAGGCCAAACTTTTAATAAAGACTACTACATTGTGTCAATCCATCTTAATTTTTTTTTAAGAATATATATATATATATATATAGTACTTAGGGGAAAGTCGGATAAAACCGGGACCCTAATGTTTTTCTTTTTATTACTGTACACTATGTAAACAAAACAGTCAAGTGTTTGGAATATAATATTCCGTTCACTAAGCTCCATGTTTCACTGCAATATAGGGAATACTTAAGGTAATTTAATTTTATAGATTTATTGTATTTTCAATGCATTTTAGAATGATTAATATTCTCAAGAATTATATTCATTTTTGTAATTAAGTTTTCTTTAAATAATGTTAAAATAATAACATTTCTGGAGCATTTAAAACAAAATGTAGTGAAAACTACATTACAATTTTATCCATTTGCAAGACGCTCAGAGGGTTAAAACGATAAATCGATTCCTTAGAAAGAAATAAAAAGTATTCATTAAGTCACGAAAAATAGAAATTGAGATCATGAGAACATTTTTTTTAAGTGTGCAATGTCCCGGTTATGTCTGACCAGTGCGGATAAAAATGGGAACTGAAAAAAGTAATTAACAACACACTGTAATTTCGAAATAATATTTTTTATCAAAAGAAAATTGATATATTATACTTATAGAATGTGAATCTATTACAAATCTACATAAAATAAAAATGAGTTAAGTTATGCGTTAAGATTTAAAATTGTTAGGCAGAAAAATCACAAAGAAATTTCGATCTTGTTCATTTCCATTGCTGCATGCTTCATATTCCTGACCTCTGCAATAAAGGCTCTGTATCCAACTTTTCTTAAATTTAGATTGTTCATGTAAGTTGTTGTAAAAGATGCATGCTTCACTTTCATCTTCCTCCTCGTTTCATGTCAAAGGTTTTATTTTCTTAGGACTTTTCTTTTTCACATCAGTTTTCTACTTTCATTTTCTGCAATCATGGAAAGCTTCTTTCAGGGTTAAGTTCTTCTTGTCTTGTTTTTACATCTTTTCCTTTTCTTCTTGTTCGAGTTCTGATTTTTTGGGGATTGAAATAAAGATAGATGTTGCAATAGAAATGACTAAAAACAATCTTCTATAAAACTGCTTAATTTAAATAATATTTTTGTATAGTTTTTAAATATTTATCGATCGTCAAACAATGCATAAACAAGTTAATTCTACTTCAGTCATGCAAATAAATGAGTTGTCCAAAACCGGAAACTTCCCAGGTTATGTCCACCCATCTGCATCTCAGTTTTGTGGGATCACGCCATTTCGATGAAATGTTACTTTAGCTTTGTTCAGATAACTCGTAGACACTAATACAAAACGTTAAAATAACGAGTAAATGATAGACTATAATACATTATACTTACCTAATCTAAATCCTTAGGTATTTAAGATTGGTAACGTAATATTGCAGATGTCGAATTTTTAAAATTTTCAAGTGAAATCTTTAAAAAATCACCACTGCGAAATGAGTTCATTTACACGACTTCTGTTTTCTGGGATCTGGCATGCCGCTCGACTAAAAGTAATACTAAAAGTTTCGTCTAGATACTGCCGCAAATAAAGCCATAAAGCCTGGTTTCCTGTTTTATGCATCAACCCGGTTTTATCAACTTTTCCCTACTTGGGTAGTTCAATACTTATTGTCCTTAGAATACAGGGGGAAAAACATAAATATCGAAACAATAGGCTATCTCCTTAAATATTGCCCCTAGACCCATACTTCCAATTGCAAAATATCATAAAAAGGTGAAATTTTGATAAGGTAAGTTGAAACTCCATTGGGGGGGGGGGGTCTATTTGAAAAACCACGAAAATTACGTTTTTATACAGCCCTCGTAGAACAAAATTCCCAATTAGTGAATTATTCCTTGTGCATTTCTAAATTGAACAAGAAAAAATTCATCTCCATATCTAAAAATCTTACAGAGATATTAAAATCCAAAATTCTCCAAAATTCATGACTTACACCACTTAACCATGCCTGTAAATGATGAGTTTTTGACACATTTTAAAGGCATGTTAGGGCATTGTTCTGAAGGACATTTAAACGGTACACTGCGTTTTTATGCATAATGAGTTCCCCCCCCCCCCACTATTTCTCTTCTTTAAATTATTAAAAGCTAAGAAATCCTAAAAAAAAGTGCAAAATTGAAATATGTCATTTTTGATTATTTTACATTTGTGTTGTTTCGGTAAATATGAAAAATATTTACTTTTGAAAATGTGTATTTTTTTTAAATGTATTATTTTTTTTAATAATTCTTTATTAGATATAAAGTTATATTATTTTTTCAATATTTTTTTAATAAATATAAAGTTATATTATTTTTTCGATAAATATTTTTAATATTATTAAAATTAATATTGAAAAATTAATATTGAAAAATAAAAACACTGGAACAAACTAAAATCAGATTTTCATCTGTAATTTAATAGAAAGAAATTGAAATGTGATAAATAATGTTTCAAGTTTCTAAATTATCCCATTTAAATATATATATATATATATATATATATATATATATATATATATATATATATATATATATATAAATGCTTATATAAATATAACCAAAGTAATTCAGATATTATAATACAATAAACCAATGAAACCAGTATTTTTACAATCATCCTATTAAAATCATTTGAAGTTTGAAGTGACATAGAAGGCAGATTTCTAATAAATAAAGCCCCCATTTTTAAATTCATATTAGTATATTATTAACTAAATACTTTAATAAGAAAATATCATAACAATACCAACTAAAATCCAATTCTGCTAGATACGAAGTTATAACAATGGTAGATATTTTAAAAATTACAAAGAAGCAGCATATATATATATATATATATATATATGTATGCATGTACAGTATATATGTATCTAATTTTTTTTTTCTTTACAATAAAAGAGGGGTGATATTACACATCAAGGGAAACAATATTAAATAGGAAACCAAGGGTCCAAAACGTTTTCCAATGGAGATAGCCGCAATGAAAGTTTAGGGTCCAAAATTTCAAATACACATAAAAAACGGAAAAACTGGTTGATTGATTTGCGGTTTTCACTAAAACTCATCTTTATTTCGGTATTTTCTTGAAAATAAATTATAAAGATAAGTTTAAAAAATGCCGATAGAGGGCCTTTTAGACTTTGGAGTAATGAACGACTATTTATTGCCGTTATTTTTTGCACCTCATTAAATGGTTTCGTAAGCTTAGACTTAAACTTAAATTTTGAGCTCAAAATCTGAATAGTTGGGGGTGGTTAAGTAACACAAACTGAACTGTGTTTAGAGGGTTCAAATTTCAAATGATTATAAAAAACGGAAAAATTGGTGGATTGATTTGCGGTTTTCACTAAAACTATTCTTTATGTCGGTATTTTATTGAAGATAAATTGTAAATTTAAAAAAAAATGCCGGTAGAGGGTGCTTTAGACTTCTGAGTAACAAACAACTATTTTTTGCCTTTGATTAAACGTTTTCGTAATCTTAGACTTAAACTTAAATTTTGAGCTTAAAATCTGAATAGTTGGGAGTGGTTAAGTAGCACAATCTGAACTGTGTTCAGAAGATTCAAATTTCAAATGGTTATAAAAAACGGAAAAATTTGTCGATTCATTTGTGTTTGTCGCTAGAACTACTCTTTAAATCAGTGCTTTCTTGAAAGTAAATTTTAGAGATAAATTTCACTAATTGCCGATAGAGGGCGCTTTAGACTTTGGAGTAGCGTACAACTATTTTTAACTGTTATTTTGTAAAGCGCTTTAGACTTTGGAGTAGCGTACAACTATTTTTAACTGTTATTTTTAAAATCTCATTAAATGCTTTCAAATGCTTTGACTTAATTTTTGAGCTCAAATTCTGAATCGCTGGGATTGTTTAATTAGGCAAAACTGAACTGTGATCGGAGGTAGGGGGGGGGTTAATCTTCATCTCCTGAACACACTGAAGTTTAACCCCTCCCAACGATTAAGAATTTGAGTTCAAAATTTAAGTTTAAATCTAATATTTCGAAAACTTTTAATAAGCTTTTCAAGCATTTATTTAGATACAAAAAATAACTGATAAAATTAGTTGTTGATTACTCTGAAGTTTAAAGCGCCCTCTAACGGAATTTTTTGAAATTTAAATTAAAATTTATTTTTAAGAAGATATTTACTTAAAGAGTAGTTTTATTTTAAACCGCAAACGAATCGACTAATTTTTCCGTTTTTTATAATCATTTGAAATTTGAACTCTCTGAACACCGTTCAGTTTGTGCTATTTAACCAACCCCAACGATGCAGATTTTGAGCTCAAAATTTAAGTTTATGTCTAAGCTTACGAAATCATTTAATCAGATGCAAAAAATAGTTGTTCGTTTCTCAGAAGTCTAAAGCGCCCTCTATCGTCATTTTTTGAAATTTATCTTTATAATTTATTTTTAATAAAATACCGACATAAAGAATAGTTTTAGTGAAAACCGCAAATCAATCCACCAATTTTTCCGTTTTTTTATAATCATTTGAAATTTCAACCCTCTAAACACAGTTCAGTTTGTGCTACTTAACCACTCTCAGCTATTCAGATTTTGAGCTCAAAATTTAAGTCTAAGCTTACGAAACCATTTAATGAGATGCAAAAAATAATGGCAAAAAAATAGTTGTTCATTACTTCAAAGTCTAAAGCTCCCTCTATCAGCATTTTCCAAAATTTTTCTTTATAATTTATTTTCAAGAAAATACCGACATAAAGAATAGTTTTATGGAAAACCACAAATCAATCAACCAATTTTTCCGCTTTTTATGTTTATTTGAAATTTTGGACCATAAACTTTCATGGCGGCTATCTTCATTGGAAAACGTTTTGGACCCTTTGTTTCTTATTTAATATTGTTTCTCTGTATGTGTACTATCACCCCTCTTTTATTGTAAAAAAATTAGAATCACCCTGTATATATAACATATATTGATTTTCTTTTACTTTTGTTTAGTTTCCGAAAAATTTGCAAATTGGGCCATATCGAGAACAAGGTTTTCCCAATATGACCATGTGAAACTTTTTACATTTCAGCTTAAATAATTTTTAGTTGTATAATTACACTGATAAACAAGGTTTCTATTTCTAACTAAGACAGTCACCGCTTATGTGGTGACTTTTATATATTAGGTGATGCTATGAAATAATATGTCATTAAAAAGTTTCCATCACCCACAGATTTTTAAAAAATTCAAAATCTTTAAAATCTGAATTTTGTAGTTTTATTCAACACATATACCTTATGAAATATATCCTTTGGTATTTTAGTAATGACAAACTTTTAAAGAAACACTTATAAAGCTTAAAATTAATATTTAAAACACTGAAAGTAGGCATTGTTTATAAAGTTTCGGAAAAATTAGAAGAATTTTTCTAAAAAGAAATTATAGTAATAAGAAATTTCATACTTTATGTAGCGGTAAATGTCTTATCTGTGGCTGCTCTCTTATATGCCATTGTTCCGAGTTATATTGACAGTTTAAAGCAAACATTAAGCCACTTATATCATTACAATAGCATAAATCATCTTTTCTTGAAAAAAAAATGTCGAATATTTCTTTCGTCAATCTCGATCAATAGATATCTTTGTATTGTTTTTCAAGGGATTCCAACCTTGCAATCTTGATACGAGTATTTTTGAGTTTTTCTTTCATAAATTTAAGTCTCTCACAAAATCATTTAATTCTTTTTGAGTAATCAGATGTGGTTCTTCATTTATGCCAGGATAATAGTTCATTTCAGATGTAGAGGAAGTTTCAGTTTTATCAGAACTAGTTGGAAAACTCAGAATTACTTGAATCAAGATTGCAAGGTTGGAATCTCCTGAAAAACAATACAAAGATATCTATTTATCGAGATTTAATAAGAAATATTCGACTTTTTTTTTTTTTTTTGAAGAGATGTTTTAAGCTATTGTAATGATATAAGTGGCTTAATGTCTGCTTTAAATTTCCATTTCTATTGCTGCATCGTCATATGCGAAATTCTCTGGAGGTTTCGGTATTTGTAAATCATCATTATGTAATGCTGGTCACATTGCTGAATCTAAGTTCGGGTACTTAATTTTACATTTGCTTCTTGCAAAGAATCCTTTAATTTTTGTAATACATTAGTAGCAGTCAGTTATATGTTCCTTCGGCATGCGCCATATCATGGGTATAGCAAAGGACATACACTTTTTTTGTACCTTTCATCCACGCCCAGAGGTTTGTAGCACATCATGTACAACAAGAATGAGGTGCCCATTTCTTATCTTGTTCACCTACTTTATGTCCAAATTACATCGACAGACAGTCTTTATTAACGGCGTGAAAGCGCATCGATGCTTTTTTAAAGTTAGCTCCCCGCACACATAATAGCGAAAAGAATCGGGTTCATTAACGCATCCTCTAGACGTGTTTTACATATTGTAGGGGAAAACAGGATAATTATAATCAAAATTTAATTAAAAAGTCTTACAGAACAAAGAAATAGTAGTACACTCGCCCCGAAAATTACTGTCATGGATTTGCATTAAAGTCAAATACTGTGGGGGTGGCTAGAGCTCTCTGTTCAAGGTTGCTAACATAAAATTTATTAGAGGGACATCTGTATCTACTCTCTTGCTGTATCTTCTATCCTTGTAATAAGAAAAAGGAATGTTTGTGTGAATAAAATGCATGAAAAATAATAATGTAATATAATTATAATGCCTATACGAAGCCTACATACTCCAAAACGTATAAATGAAATTTTTCAAAATTGGAGGGTGATAGAAAATTTTTACAAACATATTCTTTTTCAGCAGCTTGAAATCTATAAGAAACACCCAACGTATATAGAGAAATCGAAAATTCGTTAAAGTTTGTTTATCAGTGTTATAGGTATAAAATATTTCCTTTTATTTACCACATTATTTCCCCTAAGCAACAACATAAAAATTTTCCTGGAAAAATAACATTAACATGGTGAAAAAAGCTATCAAACCTTAGGTGGGACATAATAAGAGAGTATAACTTATATTGATTTAAAAAAAATATTTAAATAAGTTTATATACAAAATTATTTCTTTAAATGTCTGAGATGCATCAAAAACTCAGACGTTTAAATTTTTAATTTTTTACTATATTGATGCATAAATAAATTTTCCATATAACAGCATAATGATAATTTGATTTCTTTTATGTACAATTTCTATAATAGTGCAGAGCGAAAAAAAAGTAGGTGGTGTACAAAATTACATTAACAGTTCAAAATAATTGATATATTTACAATTATAACATTTATTTTGTAATTTATATAACATTCCATAATAATAAAGATATCTAATTTAAAAAAAGGGGAAGGTAATCAATGAAGTCCTTTAACAATGCTTCTCAAAGATCAAAAGAAGTGTGCTTGATTGTATTACGATCTTATAATTTAATCATAAAATTATTTTTTCCATTTGTTATTTACCTTTTTCTTTTGTTTAAATTGCATAATAAAATACAGTTTTTATTTTGTTTGTATTTACTTACGTTTTACACACACACTACACACTCAAACACATATACACGCATACATATATGTTCTTAATTTCCATTTTATGAAGAAAGAACAATATTTTCATAAAATAAAATAAAAACCATGGTTCCCTCTTCTGAAATTTGCATATAAGTAAAAAATATCCGTTGTCACATTTCAAAAGTTTTCGCTAGGACTTTAAAAGTAATCTGCAAGTGCAACTCGGAAAAGGCCACGTGTTCTTCCTGTTGTTCGCGAGCAATATTAAAACCCCAGGAAAAAGAAATGTTTGAGGGGGAGGATCGGAGCCATTTTGTTTAACAATTCATTTTTTCCCCAGTAGCACGCCTCCGAAAACTTAGGGTGTCAAAGAAGGGTGCCAGATGCCTGAATATTGGAACAGATCTATTCGAGCGTGGGAAATATGGGGGAGCGTGATAGGAAGGATCAACCCTCAGCATGACGTAACGCAGTGGTTGAGTAATCGTGTTACATGCTCAATCTGTACACAGCACTCTCCAAATCTGATATCTTTTGTTCTTGCGTACCATTTCAGCCAACCCCTCTACTTGAATTGAAAGTGAGATTTTCAAGAGCATTTCAGAGTTAAAAAATACTTTTATTTATGTTAGATGTTTGGCTGTTGAAAAATAATAAAAGGAGTGGAAACTGTCAACTGTATAAAAATTGTATAAAGACTGTAAAATAAGAACTGTATTTTATTATGTAAATTAAACAAAAGAAAAGGAAAAAGGTAAATAGCAGATGTAAAAAAAAAAAAAAAGATTAAATTATAAGATTGTGACACAATCAAGCACACTTGTTTTGATCTTTGAGAAGCACTGTTAACGAACTTTATTGATTTCCCTCCCCCTTTTTTAAATTAGGTATCTTTATTAGTATCCAATGTTACATAAATTACAAATTAAATGTTATAATTGTAAATATATCAATTATTTTGAACTGTTAATGTAATTTTGTACACCACCTACTTTTTCTTTCTTTTTTTTTTTTTTTTTGGCTCTGCACTATTATCATGTGATAAGAAATAATAGATTTATGTTCTAGAATATTAATCTTTTTTAAATAAAAGACACCAGAAGCTCAGAAAATACCACGTTACTTTTATTTTTAAAGAGAGGTTACATTTATTTTAAAAAAATGTACACCATAATTTTTATTTAAAACTTTTTAACTTGTTATTTGCGCTAAATGTATGTGACGATATCGCAAAACTCTAGTTACAAACAAACAATTTTTAATTCTACCTCGCATCACCTTTTTAAAAAATAAAATCTTTCATATATAAGCTTTGAGAACATTTGCAAAAAAACGATTTTTTATTTATTTATTTATTTTTTTTTTTTTAAGTGGTGCGAAAAAAGTATAAAAATATTCGCCTGAAGTTGACACTTTGCAATACCTCAACTTTTATATTTAACTTTTTTTATAGAAATTTCTGGTTCAAATCGTATTATACATGTTTAATAGCATTCAAACTGTCTTTTCTTGACGTTTCTTACCGCTAGACTATTTGTGGGATGTATTAATAAATGAGGAAAATGACATCATGCTTTGCAGATTCTAAAATATGCATTATAAATATGACGAAGCATGATAGGAAGGATCAACCCTCAGCATGACGTAACGAGGCGGTTGAGTAATCGTGTTACATGCTCAATCTGTACACAGCACTCTCCAAATCTCACATATTTTGTTCTTGCGTACCATTTCAGCAACCCCTCTACTTGAATGGAAAGTAAGATTTTCAAGAGGATTTCAGAGTTAAAAAATACTTTTATTTTTTGTTAGAGATGTTTGACTGTTGAAAAATAATAAAAGAAGTAAAAACTGTGATGTGATAAGAAAGAACAGATTTATGTTCTACAACATAAGAAATACTCAAAATTCAAATATTTTATTTTTTATTTTTATGGCAGTACATTATGCCTCAATATAATAAGTTTACAAAGCTGCACAATTTTGTATGAACAATACTGTCAATGGAAGGTATGTATTTTGTGAAGGTGTGTAGTTTAAATCTAAACTTAAAAAAAAAAAAAAAAAAAAAAAAAAAAAGTTGTAAGATTTTTGTTAAAAATTTTTATTGTTAAAATATTAATTTATTGTTAAATACTAAAATAAATATGCCGCTTCAAATGCGCCCCTCTCTTCCATATGCTTCACGGGAATATATATTCCAAAAGTCCCAAAAAATAGTTATGAATAATTAGGGTTACTGAACTTTTATACCCTTTGTCCTACTACATATTCAGAACATACCAAGTTTCAATCTCAATTTCTATCTTACTTTGTTCAATAGAGAGAAAGTTTAAAATTGTAACTTGATGACGTCATTCCTCCTTTTGCTCCTTTTTCGAATTGTGTAAAAGAAACATCCTTATAACTCCAAAAAATGATAATAATATTTTTTGTCTCCTATTTCATTCCTCGAAAATTTTCTCCTAAAAGTCACCTATTACAACGGCACATAATGGTGGAATTCCTCTTCATTTATTAATAAATTCTATATTTAAGTATTTAAGTTAATTAAGGATTAAAGAATAATAATGCCTTAAATGCTAAGCTAAACTGACTAAAGATTTCTTGGAGTGCCAATATTAGTAGTAATAATTACAAAAACTTAGTAGAAAATTATCACTGACTAAATATGCCCCATGATGTAAAGTGGACAGTGCAGAATGTGTCGCTCGAAGTGAACTGGAGAACGCCGCATGTGCCAATGATAAGATGCATGTGACAGGTGGCCATTACACAACTTGATCGTGCTGCTAACTTACATCAATGAAATATATTTAGAAACAAGATGAAAAGTATTCAAACATATAAATAAAAATAATGTTTAAAAAATTAAGTTAATTATTTAAAAACTAAACGGAAGTTTTCTATGTACCTACATTTTAAGGTGTTTTACTAACAGCTCAAAAAAAGTGAAATGGAAAAAGCAGTAAATTCCAAAAGTAAGAGGGTTTTTTTTTTCTTTTTTTTTTTTTCTCTGTTTTGAAAAAAAATTTCCTTTTTTGGACTTTACAGACTTTCTGTTTTTAATCCTAAAATTTATCCCGTTTAATGAATGTATAAAATAAAATCATACTTAAGAAGTTAAACAAATATTACTTTTTAATTATTCATTATTTTTTATTTATATTCTGAATCGCAAAAACAAATGTTGTTATTTCACTTGTAATTTTAGTTCTCTATGTTTTTTCTTATTTATTTATTTCTGTATTTTTTTAGTTATGAAAAAATACTATAATTTATTAAAGTAAACATTTTATAATAAAATAAAATCAAAAGTTTCATTTGCGCTCTCCAATCTGATATTCTCAACTACAGTTACGGTTGTATTTGAATGAAAGTAAAATATTCAAGAGGAATTTAATTTTTAAAAATATAATTTCCTTATGTTGGAGTTATTTGGAAGATGTAAAAAAATAAAGGAAATTGAAACTGTCACGAGATAATTTGACTTCAAATGTGTATAAAAAAAAGGTTTCATTTGAAAGTCTTCTTTCGGATAAATTGTCAGTTTTCAAAGATGTTATACTACATGTTTAAAGTAACATTTTTTTGTGTAATTGAATAAAATAAAATGTAAGAAAAAATCCTTCTTCAAAACGCTGATATGATAAAAAATTGTATTTAAATATTTAATTTAAGGAAAAGATAAAATAATTGTGTTATATATTTTTATTTAGTTTCCACAAAAATCCTTAAGTTTTTATTACTTTTTTTATATATTTTTATATAAAATACATTATCCATATAATATTTTCCAAAAAAAGTGGAAAAATGTTTATGAATTCGGTTGTTCGTCTGTCTGTTCGAGCTTAAATATAAACCTATTACCCTGAAATTGGTAGATACTATTGAGTATCAATATTGTGTATCACTATGCATGATTAACATTGCAGGCGAAGGATATAGATTTTACCATTTTTTCAGAGATAGTCAAAATATTTTTCAATTGTTCGCTAAAAATAATAAAAGTAAAGTAAATCTTGATTTTTTTTTTTTTTTTTTTTTTTTTTTAAGTGCAGACGTCTGATAAGGATAAAACAGGTGTTAGCCCATTCTTTGGACTGTTCCTGATCAGGGACATAAATCATATTGACCAAATGCATGGCAAACAACGAAAATTATAATGTTTTAACATATGTAACCAGATATGGCACGTAGTGCTGTAAAATGTTAAAAAGATTGTTTATGATGATGAAAATACTCTTTCGCACTTCCCTTTAACTATAACATTTATAACATTTAATGCATATTTATTTAAAAATAAAATAAATATCTTTGCCAAAAAATGTAATATATTTACACCTATTTAACTAAATAAGGAAATATTTCGAAAGAATTTTTTTATATAAATAAAATTTCTTTTATACTATATTCTTGGATCCCATACACCAACAATAAATCATTGAAATTTCCTCGTTAAAAAATAAAGCGATAAGCAAAAATAATTTCGGCGCAGCAATTTTAACTTTTTTTTTCCTTAACAAAGTATTTGAAATTAGTGCATTCAACAGAACATTATTCTATCATGCCACGCCATCTACTGCAGCTGTCGTTTCTTTCGACAACAAAACGAAGGGGGTTTGCAAATGAAGGGATCAGAAGAGTTCGTTACGCTTTATGGTAATACATTTTTTTTTCTTTTTCTTTCAGTTCCCATTTATGAAAATATAATGTAAAAGATTACCGACACACGTTCTTAACCCTCTGACCAAAACAAGGGAAGCAGCAAACCATTTAGGCGAGAAAAATGAGATCTATTTGTATTTAATGCCCTTGGGGTTAGTAAAGGAGGGATGGTCTTTTTCGATACCCCCTCTTTTCCGACTGATTGCTGTTTCCGATATTTTTTTTTTCACTTTCCCCTTGTTAGGTATGAGCTTTTGACAGAAAGTTAAATAATGATGGAAATAAAGTTCCATTCATATATGAATAAATATTTAACATTTTTAGATCTTTTCTACTTTATTCCGTGAAAGAATTTGATTTCCAATTTATATGAATAAAATATTTTATTATTATTATTTTTATCGCGAGTGCCTTGTAATGCCTAATCGCCGATACGTTATTACTAGTATTAAATATTATTATAAAAATTCGACGAATATTTTAATATAATAAATTAAAATTCCAAACATTTTTTTCACTTAGCTCAGTATTATTTTTTGCATTGCAAAATAAAATATAAAAACTATATAAATTAATAATAAAAGCAAAATAATATGTTTATTATTTTACATGGATTTGCGATACTATTATACTATTAAGGCTATTATTAACTATGCTTCCGAATTACTCTCGGTTGTTATTCCTAATAGCAGGTACATTATTACTAGTATTTAATATTCTAGTAAAATTCATCTAATATTTTAATAGAACCAGTATTTAATATATACAAAACAAATTAAAAGTATATTTTTCATTTTGCACAGTATTATTATTTGCATTGCAAAATAAAGCATAAAAGCAATATAAATAAATAAATAATTAAAGCAAAATAAAGTATTAATTATTTTCTATAGCATTCGAGCTACTATTATACTGTTGACACTGCTAGTTACTATACTTCCGATTTACACTCAGTCGTTAGTCCTAATTACCGATAACTTTTTAATAGTATTTAATATTGTAACAAAATTCGACTAATGTTGTAATAAAATTTCACTAATATTTTAATATAATCAATAATAATCCAAAACATTTTTTTTCCATTTTATACAGCATTATTATTTGCGTAAAAGCAATACAAATAAAGAAATAAATAATAAAATCAAAATACAGTAATTATTATTTTCCATAGAATTTACGCTAATATTATACTACTAGCTGACCCGCCCGGCGTTGCCCGGGTTCGTGGTAATAATATTAAACGAACCTGAAATTTGTGATTTTATCTGTAACTCGAAATACGTGACTACTGACTGTGAGAAAAAATCTGTCAAAAAAATAAACAACTAATTTTTAGAGTAAAAAATATTCAAAATGACTTCAATGTTAAACGGGGGAGGAAATATGTGTCCAACAATTGCTTGATTTTCGCGTTAAAATGTGGATTTTTATCCGTAAATATCACTGTTCAGTCACGTAACTTTTTATTTTTTTCACATCGAAATCCTAAGTGTAATATTTTGATTTAAAAAAAATTATACACTCCTAGTTCCGACTATACCATGATTAAAATCGATAAGCAATGATTAGGTAAATGGTTAGTATATAGTAATGTCGTTTCAGAGCCATAGTACAAAATTAAGTATACTTTAATCAAAACATGTGTAATGTTCACCCTGTGGATAAAAACCTAACTTTAACTTAATTTTACTATAATCGTAACCTATCTGTAATCTTACTGCAACTTAACCTGCTTAAGTTGCAGAACCTAACAGTAACTTAGATATATCATAAAGGTAACCTAATCGTCACCTTATTGTAACATATCCGTAATCTGATAGTAACCTAACTGCAATTTACCTTAACCTAACTGTAACTTAATTATAACCTAACTATAATGCAACCGGAATTTAAATCTAACCTAAGACTAACCATAATATAATTGCAACCTAAATGCAACCTAACTGTAACCCAAATGTAACCTAACCGTAGCCAAATTCTAAAATTAATAATAACTATAAACTAACAATTCCAACCGCGTACATGCTACAAAGTACTCCAGATCCCCTTTTCACCACTACGGGGCGCAGTATGCTTTGTACGAAAATCCGACACGGATCACCGCCACTTGCGGTTTTTATAGAATAGGCGTGCAATGATTTGCGGAATGTTAAAGTTTCACTTTACATCACCAGAATGAGCAGTTTTTCGTAAACAAACCTAAATCCTAACGATACTCCGATTATCATTCTTTCCGTAGATATATTACCCAACGGGGTGGGGATACAAATAGCAATTTAAGAAATTTATTGACATTTCTATTCGGAAATAATGATAACCGCCACTCAATTAAGAGACCAATATTAATCAATAACAACCACCTACACGGCTAATTGCTGCATAATTTATAAAGTAGAAGGTAAGCTGTGAAATATGCTCTGTAAAATATGTTAGTTCTACTTTTCACCTCCAGTAGCTCATCAATAGCTTAACAAACATATATCCGAAGGAAACTCCAGTATTAAACTTATTCGTATAGATATGTTAGTCGAGAGGGTGAGAAAATCCAATAAGAATTTAAGAAATTTACTAAAATTATTGTTCGGAAATAACCACTTCTTATAAATTAAGGATGAAATATGTTCTGTACGAATATCCTACACAAATTCCCACTACCTGTATCACTGTATTGTTACAGTTTTTTTTTTATTGATTACTGCCCTTCTTTAAAATTTTAATTATTCAAAATTCAAAACCCCTCTTTCCTTTTTTTACATACACACAACCCCTTAATACTTTTATTATTCCTTTTTCCGTTCCCACGCTTTCACAAGCGTTTGTGAATGTTAGAAAGAAAAACGCACCCCCTCCCCTTAAAACTCTCATAAAATCCCTGCTCGGCAGAGAAATGCGATAATTGCTAAAAGCCCTTTTGTTACGATTAAAGATGTATGTGCTTCCCATGCTATGAGTTTTCGGACAAGAAATAGCGTACCTTATATAATTGGCCACACACAGTTTTCTAAGCGCTGTGTAAATTGCTAAAAGTGCACCCTTTTTTTTAAGACCCATAAAAAAGAAAAAAAAAAAAAAAAAAAAAAATGTATAGTGTCATTTCAGAGAGAGAGCAAGATACATTTTCGCCCATAAAAATATCCCCATGCCTGTTACTCCCATTATGTGCAATACTTGGAATCCCAGCTGTAGATTTCATGGGAACGGGAGTTGAAAAAAAAACACCTGCTTGTGCAGGACCTCATGTAAGTCACGTGATTGAGAGATAGAAACATTTCCTTATATGGACATTGGATATGGTACTTGCGCGCTGACCAACGAGAAGTCACCCTTTTGGTTGGGGAAAAGGGGGATGCGTCCGTGTTCTCAGAAAAAATACCCCCGTATGTTAGAGGCTTACGCGCAATTGGTTTTTAGAAAAAAAGTCAGTCCTGGTGATAGCAGTCGAACGGAGAGCATCGGGTTGAAGAGGTGTGAAAGTTCTTTCCCCCCCCCTCCCCTGTTTTTATTCTGGGAGAGGGAAGGCCTAAAGAATTCTACGATATTCAAGTGAGTCTAAAAAAAATACTCTGAGAGTTGGGTGAAGAAGTGTAGTCTGCCGCAGATAGTTGAGAGTTTGCTGGAGAAGAATGATCCGTTCAAACTATTTCTCTAGATAAAAAGAGGTCGAAACCCCTCGACTTAGATTACAGCACCTACATGTTGCGGCTGAGTATGCGAGATTTCCGATTGAATTCCTAAGCTCCAGCAGTCCTGAGAGCTGTTTTGATACCCGCTTAGAAGAGACTTGTCCCGAGCGCTGCATAGTAGATTGTCCTAGGCGACTAATGGCTGTTAGCTTGTGTCGATGATTATCCAAGACTAATTTTCGTTTCAAGTGCATCTCCGGGAAAGATGTCGAATCCCAAAGGCACGAAATCTCGGCTCCAGTATGGTGAAATTCTCATGATTTGTGTCGCTGAGGGATGCTAATCGATTATGTCGCAGACCTTCATGAAGCTATCATAGCCCTGTTTACAGTTTCAAATGAAATGAAGCCAGCGTAGAGACTCTATCCGAATAGAACTCCAAGTCTAATTTGTGTATAAGATCCGTCATGAACTAGTGAAGTGTATTATAATGCAGGGAAGATTGTGAGCCAAGTTAATCCTAAAAAAAATGAAAGTGTCTCTAAATGAGAGATAGATAGAATAAGCTGTAGGTAAGAAATTTATATTGTATTTGCTCTTAAATTATTTTTTTATCCTATTAAATATTCTTGTTGTTAGATGATATTTCCCAAGGTTTGCAACAAAATTCATGTTAATGAATTCTGATGTTTTTTTTTTTTTTTTTTTTTTTTTTTTTTTTTTTTTTTTTTTGAATTAAATAAAAGAGAATGTATTTAATAGAATTTCAAGATTGATGATTTTGTTTTGATATGTCCTTTATTTTAATTATAAAAAAAGGAAGTTTAATCTATTACAATGCAAAGTAAGCACTTAATTAAATAAAAAAAAGAAAAAAAAATGAATATTAAATAAGGATATACTCAAGTATAGTTAGATAGTTTTTTTTTTATCCTACCTTGATATTAGTTTAATTGAATTTTAATCTCAATAGTGCCAAAATAACTATACTAAAATCTGTAATATCGTGAAATTAAAGTAGTTTCTCTGAATGTTTAAAAGTAAAATAATCTCAACCCTTACCTTTTTTATTCAGAATTTAAAGTAATTTATCAGACTGGAAGTCATATATGCATTGATTAATTAACATACTTTTATCTTAAAGTTGAGTAAAGTTATTTAACTAAGTAGTAGAAATTCTTAAAGCAAAACTGTTGAGAAGTTCACATGATTTAAAACAAATTAATTTATCTTATTAAAAAAAAATAAAAATAAAAAATAAAAATAAAAATAAAAATAAAAAAAAAAACGGAGAAGTTAAAATAGATGTACTAACACTATACTTTTTCTGGCCACAATATCATTGTTGTATTATGGGATGCTTGTGTTTATATGGTAGAAATCTTATTGCTTTTAAAAAATTTTTCTTTTTTTGCTCCCCACAAATAGATGGGAGATTCCAGTGTCTTTCTTCTATCTTTTGAAATTTTAATAAAGATCTTGAGCTTTTAGGTTATCTATTTGAATCTGATATCCCATAAAACAACATTGGTAAAAATTGGGTTCACTGCTACAGATCCATATATGCTACGTCTGAGATCTAGACAGATTGAGAATTTTGTTGTGTTATCATTATTATTTACTAGCAATCATTAATATTTATAGAAACTTCATGAATGTATTTTTTTTTAATTCATTTTGATTTATCTTGGTAACCTTTCTTATTTCTGTAATTTCTTAACTTAACTTGTGTTATCTCATAGTAATGACCCTTATGAAATCTCCTCTTGTTTTGATTATCTTAAACTGCAACAAGATTCATATAGAAGGTAATCTAGTCCTGATCTCAGTTAATTCATTGGTAAAGTAGAAGAAATATTTGAACTAATTGAGAAATAAGGTGTAGAAATGATTGTTTATATAGTAATACTTATATGAAAAAAACAATTTTATTGAATGGAATTTTTTAATTAATTAAATTGTGATCTGTAGCAGCATAAAAAAGAAAGGACCCAATAGTATGGCAGGTGTGCGTTAAACTCGGAACAATTTTTAGTATTTAAAAAAGAAAGAAAAAATAGAGCAATGATAAAATGTGTTTAAAAATATCTTAAAAAATAAAGAAAAATGCATCAAGCACAGATTATGAAACACTATCCAACACATTCAGAATAATGTAAAAAACTGCACCGTTTAAAAAGTTAAAATATTACATCTCATTTCACCATATGAAAATATATCAAGCATTTCAAAACAGAATTTTAGCTGTTCCCATCTACATTCGGAAAATGATCCGAAATTTTTAGCAGCCCTGTATATGACACATAAATTGATATCTATTAATAACATGCATTCAAAAATTTAATTCATTTAAGAGATACACATATTTCAGTTGAAAATTCCCCTTCAGCAATATCCTCTAATAAGGAGAATGGTATGCAAATATTGTTGTGCTGTTCTGTTTATAATGTAAAGAATTTATATGTAAAGGATAATATGGAAAAAACTAATTACATTTAGAGGCGCATACGAATTTTAAAACGCACTCTCCATCAATTATTAAGGAAAAAGAGTACTGTAAACCTTTTTTTTCGTGTGCCCGCTTAAATTAATAAAAAATGTGATAAATGCTCTGTTTTAACGTAACCGTGGTTAAATTCATTAATTTATATTAGTTTGAATAGATTAGAAATAACGTAATGTCATTAAAATACTCCCCAAACGATTTTTCTCCATATACCCTAATCGAACTCTTTGGAATATCCCTGTAAATGAATAATTTGTCATACATGCTTCATATGGAATACCAAGCATGCTTTGGTGACCTTAAATAAGCTTTATCAATTTCATGAAAATCCGAGTATATTTACAGGAATTAGAGCGAGGACAGACGGACAGACAAACCGAATGCATAAGTACTTTTCAACTTTCTCGGTAAGTGGTAAAAAGACAGGTGTTTCTTAAACTACAAAAATTTATTATTATCACGAAGTAAAAATCTTCGATTACCGCTTCTAAGTCACCCAATATTTCTTTATCTTTAGAAACATCAGAAAAAAATTTATTTTCCGTTTACAATTTATTTAATACACAAATCATTTCAAAACCGAATGTCAGCGGTTTCCATTTACTTTCGGAAAATTATCCGAATTTTTTATCAACTCTGTATATGATAGAAGAGATTTGTACATATTAACAACATGTATTTCAAAAATTAATTCATTTAAGTAGTACATTTATTGCAGAAAATTTCCCTTCAGCAATTTCCTCCAATAAGAAGAATAGTATGCGAATAATTTTGAGCAGCCCTATATATGAGATGTAGAAATTTTATATAAAGAGTAGTATGCAAAAAACTAAGTAAATTTAAAAGTGCATACCGAATTTTAAAACATACTCTCCAGCAATTATTACACAAAGACAGTATTGTACCTGATTTCTTTTGTGTGTCCCTGTAAATTATTAAAAATTGTTATGATTTGTCTATTTAATTTAATATTAGTGAAAGCAGGGAATTTATATCCGTTTCAGTACATTTGAAATAGCATTAAAATACTCATTAAAATACTCTCCAAACAAATTTTCCACACATATCATAATGTAATCTATTTCTTTTGAGAGTCTCTGTAAATGAACCAATATTCGTACGCATTTCATATGCAATTTCATGACCCTGCTAAATAATGCTAAATAAGATTTGTGAATTGCATAAAAATCCGAGTATATTTACAGAAGTGAGGGTGCGAACAGGCGGACAGACAAACCGAAAGCATAAGTACTTTTAAATTTTGTTGAAAAGTGCTAAAAAACACTTCTGATATTAAAAGAAATTATATCATTAATATTATCGAAAATGAGAATGTAAATTATACTTAAAATATTGCTATTCGCAACAGCAACAGAAAGCATTCGAATGTAAGGAATTATTTTTGCTCAATTTCTAATTTTTAGTGGTAAAAGAGCCAGTAAGATCTTTTCTGATCTTTTAATTAATATTTTAAAAACATATGTCTTGCTATTTAAATAGATCAGTTTCAATTACGCATGCATTATTGCTCAATCAATCAGAGTTAAGGAAAAACAGAAAGATGAACAACATGAATTCCAGGTTGTGAAGTTCGTTGCTAGGTTCTGACGTCATTTGAACTAATTCATTCTCTTAAACTTTCATTATTATTAAATACGTTTTCAAAGCAAGTATTTGAACTCCGTGCTAAAATTTAAAGTTTAGGTGAAAAAACAGTCACTTTTGAAAGATTAAGTACTCAAATTCGTTTATTTTTTCTGTCTCGGCTTTTTAAATTCTTTTTGTGAATGTTTTATACAACCGACCAAACGAAAGCAAGCGCAAAAGAGAAACGTGTTTTTTATAAGCGACTCGTCATCAACCAACCAACCGAAAATCAGCGTAGAGAAGAAAAGGAAAAAAAGGCATAGTTTTGAGGCAAAAGACAATTTGCTATTTCCTCTTGAAATATATTTCAATTGTAATTCATTTCTTTCAATTCGTCTTATAATACAAAATAATTTCCACGTTCTATTGTTTGGCACATTAAAATTTGAGCGATAAATGGTTTCATATCGGAAACCCTTTTTTGAGGCTTACTTCACCTCCACTTATCTTATTCCTCCATGGGTTTCTTTAATTCTGTCTCAGCTTTCTTATTACTTCTGCGAAAATTTTTACACAACCAACCAACCGTAAACAAACGAAAGTGAAAAAAATTGGGAAAAAGATGATTTTTTATGAGAGTGACCTCTCGATTTTAATTAATTACTCAGTTAATAATTTGAATTTCAAAATTCTGAAGCTCAGGTGCATCAGGAGAGATATTGAGCTATTCTCATAAAATTTTTGAGCCTTGTAAGTCCCGTAGATTTTGCTAGCCATCGCAGACACGCACACACACACACAGAGCGATTTGTTATTTTATTAATATAGATTAAGGCTGATAGTCACTATGTTTTCGAATCATCCTCGGTAATGTTAAGAGTATGGGCGTTCGTCATTTTCATATATAATATCACCCCAGAGAATTAATATTTTTATTTTCTTTTTTCATTGTTCCCTTTTAAATGATGCCAATTTATTTCTTTGTAGCAAAAATATTTCTGAAATCTACGCTTAATTTAATATTTAATGTTTTCTGAAGAACATGGAGTAAAATTTTAATAAATTAAGCATAGGTTTTGGAAATATTTTGAAGATAAAACAAGTTGGAAATTGCACGTAAAGCGTAGCAAATGAGGTGCGTTCGTTGTTAACGAAGTTTTAAAATATTCAGATCTTGTTCATATAGTAGAGCGTACTTTGGATACAGTATAGTGGTCGAAATCCTTGTGTTCCTGTAAATATGCAGGGAGTAATTTTTATTATACTTCATTAACGTATATCTTATTCATAAAATGTGAAGTAGTTTAATATACATAAACACCCCTCAAACAATGTTTCCTCGTATAACATTATTTAGTGGAATACATTTATGTGGCCCTGTAATTTAATAATAAATATTCTTTGCATCACAGATTGTACAAAATGTACTTTTTTGTACTTATTTCATAGATTCATGTCAATTCTGTTATATTCAAATGAGTTTAACACCATTAAAATGCATTTGAAACTGTTTTCCCCATTGACCGTAATGTAACGGAATACTTTTGATTGTCCCTGTAATTGATCAATGCATCCGATTTTCATAACATTTGAAATGACTCGACAAAATTATGTAATAAATATACGTTTTAAATTTCAAACGATTAAAATGCATTTGAAACTTTTTTTTTTCCATTGACTGTAAAGTAACGGAATACTTTTGATTGTCCCTGTAATTGATCTATCCATACGATTTTCATAAAATTAGAAATGACTCGACAAAATTATGTAATAAATATACGTTTTAAATTCCAAATGATTAAAATGCATTTGAAACTTTTTTCCCCATTGACCGTAATGTAACGGAATCCTTTTGATTATCCCTGTAATTGATCTATCCATCCGATTTTCATAAAATTTGAAATGACTCGACAAAATTATGTAATAATTATGTATTTTAAATTTTAAACGATTCGGTTGGGTAGTTTTTGCGTTGTTATATGCGGACGGACAGACAGACAGACAGACGGACAGACAGACAGACAGACGGACAGACAGACAGACGGACAGACAGACAGACGGACGGACTGAGCGACAACAATAGGTGCTACGTATTTACATAATTACGAACGCACCTAAAAAGAGGGAGGGGGCATAATTTGAGTTGTGTTTATGGCGGCCAATTACCAACATGAAGGATATGGACTCTAAGAGGATAGGGTGCCCTCTTTGGAGGTCTTTCTAAAGGAACCTAACTTGTATTATTTAAAAAAACCGAAGATTATAAATATATATATATATAGATAGATACAGGGTGATTCCAAATTTTTTTTTACAATAAAAGAGGGGTAATAGTACACATCATGACAAACAATATTAAATAGGAGACTAAGGGTCCTAAACGTTTTCCAAAGGAGATAGCCGCCATTAAAGTTTAGGGATCAAAATTTCAAATAAACATAAAAAACGGAAAAATCGGTCGATTGATCTGCGGTTTTCACTAAAATTATTCTTTATGTCAGCATTTTCTTGAAATTAAATTATAAAGATAAATTACAAAAAATGCCGATAGAGGGTGCTTTAGACTTTGGAATAACGAATAACTATTTTATGCCGGTATTTTTTGCATCTCATTAAATGTTTTCGTAAGCTTAGATTCAAACTTAAATTTTGAGCTCAAAATCTGAAAGTGGGATTCGTTAAGCAGCACAAACTCAACTGTGTTCAGAGGGTTCAATTTTCAAATGATTATAAAAAACGGAAAAATTTGTTCATTGATTTGCGGTTTTCACTAAAACTATTCTTTATGTCGGTATTTTCTTAAAAATAAATTATAAAGATAATTTTCAAAAAATGCCGATAGAGGGCGCTTTAGACTTTGGAGTAACGAACAACTCTTTTTTGGCGTTATTTTTTGCATCTTATTAAATGCTTTCGTAAGTTTAGACTTAAATTTTGAGTTGAAAATCTGAATAGTTGGGAGTGGTTAAGTAGACAAACTGAACTGTGTTCAGAGGGTTCAAATTTCAAATGATTATAAAAAAACGGAAAAATTGGTCGATTCGTTTGCGGTTTCCGCTAAAACTAATTTTTAAATGAGTATTTTCTTGAAAATAAATTTTAAAGATAAATTTCACAAAATGCCGATAGAGGGCGCCTTAGATTTTAGAGTAGCGTACAACTATTTTTAACAGTTATTTTTTAAATCTCATTAAATGCTTTCAAATGCATAAAATTAAATTTTAGGCTCAAATTCTGAATCGTTGGGAGTGTTTACGTAACGAAAAATTGAATTGTGTTCGAGGAGGGGGGGAGGGTTAAATTTCAACACCTGAAGACACTTCAATTTGCGCTACTTAACTACTCCTAATTATTCAGATTTTGAGCTCAAAATTTAAGTTTAAATCAAAGCTTCCGAAAACGTTTAATGAATTTTTGCAAGCATTTAATTGGAACAAAAAAATAATGGTTAAAATTAATTGTTGGTTATTGTGAAGTTTAAGGTACCCTCTAATGGAATTTTTTGAACTTTATCTTTAAAATTTATTTTCAAGAAGATACTGACTTAAAGAATAGTTTTATTTTAAACCGCAAACGAATCGACAAATTTTTCTATTTTCTATAATTATTTTAAATTTGAACACCCCCCCCCCTTAAACACAGTTTGTACTACTTAACTACTCCCTACTATTCAGGTTTTGAGCTCAAAATTGAAGTTTAAGTCTAAGCTTCCGAAAACATTTAATGAGATGCAAAAAATAACGGCAAAAAATAGTTGTTCGTTACTCCAAAATCTAAAGCGGCCTCTATCGACATTTTTTGGAATTTATCTCTATAATTTATTTTTAAGAAAATACCGACATAAAGAATAGTTTTAGTGAAACCCGCAAATCAATGAACCATTTTTTTCCGTTTTTTTTATAATCATTTGAAATTTGAACCCTCTGAACATAGTTCAGTTTGTGCTACTTAACCACTCCCACTTTCAGATTTTGAGCTCAAAATTTAAGTTTGAGTCTAAGATTACGAAAACATTTAATGAGATGTAAAAAATACCGTCAAAAAATAGTTGTTCGTTACTCCAAAGTCTAAAGCGCCCTCTATCGACATTTTTTGAAATTTACCTTTATAATTTAATTTCAAGAAAATGCGGACATAAAGAATAATTTTAGTGAAAACCGCAAATCAATCGACCGATTTTTCCGTTTTTTATGTTTATTTGAAATTTTGGTCCCTAAACTTTAATGGCGGTTATCTCCTTTGGAAAACGTTTAGGACCCCTGGTCTCCTATTTAATATTGTTTGTCTTGACGTGTACTATCACCCCTCTTTTATTGTAAAAAAATTTGGAATCACCCTGTATATATATATATATATATATATAAAGAACTCGGAAAAGTCTAAATGATTCACCGACAGACATGATTGGGTTCGAACCCAGCACCTTCCTTTTTCCAGTTTCAAAAGGCATCCTTTAAAAAGAGAATGCAGAAAGAAAAGTTAAAAATACTAATAAAAGGTATTTTGAATATAAAAAATCATCAAGATCCCAAAGACTTAACATTACTAAGGGGAATTTGGAAGCAGAGTGGCTAGCAACCTTAAGCCAAGAAATTTTGAACTGAAATGAATACATATTTCAACTTGCATTTATTTAAAATTTTACATTAATTAGAATTAAAAAATAAAGTTATAATAAGGGGAAAGATGGCGTACCTTGGAGGCTCATTGATTGTGCAGACATCTTGAATAATAGGTTTAAAGTAAGATATTAGTTGCTTAATATACACAAACTTTTCCCTAAAATTTTACGGAATAGTTTGATTTTTCCAAGAAAACAGCAGTATTTCCGTTTTTTTGCTATTTTGAGATTAAAAATACAGTAACTGTTCCGTAAATCTCACCGCAAACAGAACATCTTCCGTTTTAAACAGCATAAGTTATCAGTATTTTTAACTGATAAGTGTCGTGGCGCCATCTGTATGACAAATAGAAAAACATAGCAACATTTCTCTTATTTTTTTCTGTTTTAATTATAAAACGATGGCATATTTTTACAATATTAAAATAATAATAATTATTAGTAGTAGTAGTAGTAATTCTTTTTAAGTTTCAGATAGTTAAGGAAAGTTTTTTGTTTTTTCAGTTTGATTTTGTTTAATTTATTTATATTATAATATAAAAAGCGCGTATGTTATTTAAAGTGGAAAAAAATCTACTTTTAATTTTAATATGTATATTTTTTAATCTATTCAAATTAAGACGTTCGCACATAAAATTTAAAGTATATTAAAATGATAGCATATTTTTACAAATTAAAAAAAATAATAATAAGATTTATTAATTCTTTTTAAGTTTGAGATAGCTAAGGAAAGTTTTTTTTCAGTATAATTTTAAATATGTTTAATTTATTTACATCATGATATAAAAAGTGCGAAAGATATTTTAAGTGGAAAAAAAATCTGCTTTTAATTTTAATATATATATTTTTTAATATATTCAAATTAAGAAATTCGCTCTTAAAATTTAAAATATATCGAAATATATTACCGAAATTATTATCATTTTGGCGATTACCTAACTTATAAAATTCAATAAATGTAATTAATTTTAATAACCCATAACCCATAGTAATTATCTTTATTGAGTTTACAATAGATCATCATACAAAATATTTTTTTTAAAATACATGTTTTTATTTTTTATTTATTTTTTGTTTTTTTTTTAAGTGTGTTAGTATTCTTTTATAAAATAAATAAATAAATATGAATAAAATAGCTTTAAAACTCTTCCAAAAAAGAAGGAAACAAAATTTTTTAATACTTTCATTTATGCATGTAATATTTTAAAGTTAAACTTTTTTTTTTATAAAGCTGAAATTAAAAAGATAACCATTAGAAATTATAGAAAGAAAATCTGTAAAACTTGATTTAGAACTGTCCGTTCAATAAAAAAATATTATCTCTACAAAAATAAACCCGCATTCAAAAATCTTGTCTTTACTTCATGAAATGCATCCGAAATATGTAAAGGTATTTGAAATGGTGCTATATGAAATCATAGCGTATTGGTATTACACTACCGGCTACGACAGACAAGGTCGTGAGTTCAAACCCCATGGAAGGTTAGCAACATTTCTTCTTTGTTGTTTAAATTAAATGTATATAATGTGCCCCTGATATTAACGTGCCTTTGTAAAGTAAAGAATAAAACTCACAAAGATGTTAGTTTGTCCTTGAAAAATTCTTTTAACTTTTCAAACGAAAATTTTTACATAAGGAAATATTAAAAATCGGAAATATTTTGTGAAAAAACGGAACTATTCCTGGAAATTTTTTTCCGTTAAAAAACGGAAGTAGTACTGGCGTCTAGATTACCAATACTATTTCCGTTTTTTAACGGCAAAATTTTTTACAGTGAAGCTCATGAAAAGTTTTTCTACTATTGACCAACACACTTGTTTCTATTAGAAAAATTAGTTTGTTTTCAATATCAGAAAATTACTTTTTCTTTCCTAACTGTGAGTATCAGCTTCTGTTTTAAACTGATTGTCACATGTGTAGAAGCATGTTTTCCGCTAAATTTATGTGTACTTAAAAATGGCCAACTCTTGATATATGAAGATATGGAAATCATTTTGTAAAACCCTTGCTTGTAATGTTCCTTAGAGGTAGCTAATGTTGTGTACCTTGAAGGTACCTCCAAGGGACGCCTGCTAAATTTATTAATAATTATGAGTAAAATAATAATGGAAATAACGACGCGACGTTAAATGCATTAATGCAGGAAATGGCTAGATGATTCCAATGTTGATTCCCCCCCCCCAAAGAAATTCAAAGACTTTATGGTGAAAGGGATTCTGACAGAAACACTCGGGGGAATAAACTGATCATGATGGTAAAATGAAGACTTGGTTTTAGGATTTATGAAAGATTTTGCTAAATATAATTTTTCAAATATCGAAAGCCATCTATTCTTCTCTTTGATAATCATGAGAGCCATACATCTATATCAGCTAACAATATATAAGTCGGTTACGATAGTAACGTATTATCCTCGTACAAGCCACAAAATGCAGCCCTTAAATAGTGGCGTATTTGTTCCATTTTAGACCAAGTACAACTTTAAATTGAATGAGTGGATATGGAAGCCAGAAATACTTCGAATAAAGCAACGTCTATGATGTAGTAGCGATTGTCAGAAAGACCTTTTCCTTGGATTTTACTCCTAGAAACATCACCAGCGGTTATCAAGAGAGAATTCTTCATTCACCGAAAGAAAACGCTTTCCTAAGTTCTTGCCATCCATTGTAACACTATGCCTGTTGTAAAACTATGCCTGTTGAAGAAAATTAAAACAGGCCTGGATCCTCAATTGATAAGGGGGTGACAAATTGCAGCCCTACTTCATATGCAATCAAGATAAACATTGACATTACACCGTGTGAAGAAATCCGTCTGTATCGGAAAGCTGAACCACAAAACAATCCAGAAAGAGTTAAAACTTTATTTTAGAGCTAAACTGATCAGAATTTATTATTTAAAATATACGAACGATTTTTTTTTCAAAGTAAATTTAAATAAAAATTGGATTTATACTAGCTGAAGGTAGGTCCACATTAAGCCATAATATTGTAAGAAAAAAATAAAACAATTTTCTCTCTAGCTGTGTAGTACTTAATATCTATATTAATAAAATAACAAATCGCTCTGTGTGTGTGTGTGTCTGCGATAGTTAGAGAAAACTACAGCACGTACGAAGTTCAAATTTTTTTCGAAGATTGTCCAAGACCTTTGTTAATGCACCTGACCCTCAGAATTTTAAAATTCTAATAATTATTTGAGAAATTAATTAAAATCCCTAAATTAGAAGAAAGGAAAAGTATTCATAATTCAATAAGGGTATATATTTTTCTTAAACCACAGAATATTTCTTCAAAAATTCAAAGAAAAGGAAAAAGGTTACTGTAAATAAATACAGGGTTGCCATGGCGATGAATGTACTAGGCGTTTTAATAAAGGGCTGTATTTTAAATACTTCTGGACCTAAAAACTCAAAAATTAGATAGCTACATGCAGAAAAAATTCCTATTTCAGAAATTCTAAAAATAATTTTCATACTCCTGTAAATAGTTGAAAAATCCGTAAAAATCCATTTATAAAATCTCATTTTATTTCCTTTCAAAGAAACAGAATTTCCAGAAATCTTACTGAATGAGAGCAGGTGTTTTGTAATTCAGACAGCTGAGCGTCAGATAGTAGTGGCTTTTTTTAGACGACCTGTAAATATTTTCGAATGTTTAATTTATGAATTTAATTTTCGTCAATTCAAATGAAGAATTTTCCGCTGATTTTAAATATATAAATTTCTTCGCAGTAGCTCAAATACAACCTTATATATTAATTATTAATTTGTTACTTGGATGACTTGCTCTATTTAAAAAGCAAGTATATGGAAACCACAAATGTTTTTGGTACACTGTTATTTTTTTTAAAATACACCTTTTAGAGGTTTTTAAGTTATGCATTGAGCAATATCCTTAAACGTTGTTTAATAATATGTAAATTTATAAAAATTCAAGTTTTCTTTTAAATAAAAAGTTGATTTAAAAAAAGAAAAAGAAACTCTGAAACGCGAATTAACTAAAATTAAGAAAAAAAAAACTCACAAAACGATCCTTTTGAGCTTTCAGATACATTATAACGCAAGTAAATATTTTAAAGGTCAGTGAGCATGAAATACGGGGCGGTGGATTTTTTAGGGGGAGCGATCAAATATTTAAAATTGTACCGTTTTCTACCATTTCAAATGCGGGATTTTCACCAAGCCCTGGAATAAATATTACTTATTTAATATAAATTTTCAGATTGTTTATAACACTTAATATAAATTTTAAAGAGTAGGGTAGGGGGCAATAATTATTTTAGAGAGGTATTGATCAAATATTTGAGACTGTACCGTTATAGATGCGGATATTTCAGAGCCCTCGGATAAAAATGCATATTTAATATAGAATTTTAAAAGTGTACTCACCCGCATTTTCGAATTATAATCTCATGAAATATCTTTTTTAAGTCCAGAAACGGTTTTGTTAAGAAAAGAGTTCGCCATCTGGTGGTAGAATGTGAAACTTATCCCCCCCCTCTCTTTTTTTACCGTGTGTGCACAGCATTTCTGCTAAACGGTACCGTAGGCCGGGGATTAAGTTCGAGGTAAGGTCTTTCTACAACATTTTGTATTACGAATTTCAGGTGTATTTTAGAATATTATTACGGGTCCGAGCAACGCCGGGCGACTCATCTAGTGTTAAAATAAATACCTTACAAGGTTTAAAATACCTACTTGTCTTGGCTGTATTGTAAACTATAATTTTTTAATATAAATTGAGTAAAGAAATATACTTGGACATTTCACAACCAAGTATGTAACAGCTGTAATCTTTAAATTTAAATAATAATAATAATAAAACCACGGATATTTTCAAATTATTTTTTGAAAAAAAAAAATCAAATTTTTAAAGGACCTCCGAGATACACCAACTTCCTCTAAATATTTAGTATGAAAATGTTAGAGATTACTGACCCCGCACAAGCAAAAATTTGGTAAATTAAACTATTTTTGGAGGAGAAAGTGTGATTTGTTTGTATTTGAGCCACTTGGGTTTTATACCGCTTTCCCTCTCCTTTCTGAATGAAGGCTGTTCCCCATCCTTTTTTTTTTTCTTTGACCTTGGTAGATATGAGTCTATAGCAGACAGTTGAATTTGTCTATATAAAAAATCCAAAAATAAGAAGAAATAAAAATATATATTTTAATCAAAGTATTTGTAGTAGAATTTTTTTTTCGATTTTATTCTGTGCATGCACAGCAAAAGACACACGGGAAATAATTTTATGTATAGCTCTTTTTATTGCATGTGCATTTTCAAAATGCGCTATAAATGTGATTACAAACGCTAAATTTATTACTGTATTTAAATAGCTAATCATTTTATAAAAAATAAATGTTTTAATACAAAAAAATAATTTATATTAATTTACATTTAATTAACGTTATATATTACTAGCAATCTCTGATCAAAGTATGTGAAGCATACAGTTATTTAGGCCAGAAAAATATATCTATTTACACTTTTTGTGTTTGTTATTATTAAAAATTTTTCACGATCCCTCGTTTGCTTAATATTCACTGCTATTTTCGATTTTTTTTAAATTCTTCGTAGGCTTAGCGATTGATTGTTTAGTATTAGTCAAATATTTTTATACACAAACGGATCTCCCGCCTTTTGATCTCTTGCCTACTTATAATTCACTGCTATTTTCGATTATTATTATTATTATTCGGTTGATTGTTTAGCATTAGTACAAGACTTTTTATTAGACTTCAAATATCAAAAACTTATATTTTCCAAGCGGGAAATCAGCTTTTGATCCTTCGCCTGCTTATAATTCACTGCATTATATATATATATATATATATATATATATATATATATAGCTAAAAAGTTCTTAAATTTTTTTAAGTAAAACTTAAAAATCATAAAATTTACATGACCAGCGCTATAGCTGCCATAATCATATAAATTATATATATAGTACTTAATGATTAAAGTGTATCGGCAGATTCAGAGTCCCGTGCCATAGTAAAACTGAAGTCAAACAAATAAACTTTTACGGAGATAAAATTCGAACAAGAAAAAACAAAATAAGGAAGCTGTGAATCTCATCAGCGGTGGGCAGTTTTAAAAACACAGCAATATTTATGAATGAATATGCAAAAAGACTATTCTATGTAGTTGCAGAGGGTCTCGATTAGAGTGTCAAAATGTAAAAAATCAAATATGCAAAAACATTTAATATCACAAGTCTCCCCCACCGGACCCAACGCCACAGTAAACAGCATTTAACTCATTCAAAAAATATACAGCCGTATTAAACTTGTGTGTTATATATATTAAAACAGCAATAAAGTTGCCTTACCTAAGCTTGAGAGACACAGCCACACAAAACAACTAAAATCCAGCATTCCAAAATCAATCCATGTTCATTCCATGTTGTTGCCACACGATTGCAGACATCCTTGAAAAACTGTCCAAAAAGGCTTTAAGCTATACAAAATCATTAACTGCCAACCATATGGCAATTACTCAAAAATGCAGACTGTCTCTAAAACTTGTTATCAATAAATTTTAATGGTAAATTTTTTAATAGTGTAAAATATTGTTTAAATGGTGAAGTTAATTTAAAAATAAATTTTTATTAGAACAGAGTTTGTAGTATCGAAAAACCTGATCAATGATTATATTTATTTAAACTCGTTTATGAATATTTGAAGTATGAATATATGTAGAAAAAAGAGAAGAAATGGATCAAATACGAATGATTATACCGACCAAGAAGACATAGGAATGTCCCAATATCACTCGTCTAACCAGCTATGACAAGATATTTTCTCAGATGTTGATGGGGCTTAGTTTCACTGAAAAAAAAATATATCTGTAACAAATTAATAAAATTAAAGAACAAGAATGGTATACGCCTGATCCTTTGAACATCTTCGTAATCCTTTTGATTATCAGAAGAAAAATTTAAATCAGAAAAATCTAAATTGATGTCAAGTAAATTAATGGACATAGATAGAGTTCTGCTGATATTTCAATAAATAAGTTCCATATATTTTACCTTTACTACTTTTTTTATGGTAGATCATTCATCGTAAATTAAAAAATAGAGTTGTAAATTATTAGAAATGTATTATATTCAAGGCTTATGCGGGTATTAATATTTTACAGGTGAAATATCGGTATTTTTATTTTATTTTATTTTTTGGGAAAATTAAATATAGCTTAAATGCGCTAAAATTCTCTTTGTTTAAGGAGATATTTCCTATAGGAAAATACTGGCACCTAAGAATATACTGTTCTGAAAATTCCAAGACTCGTACGAAAATATGTGTTGTTTTATCGTGAGTTTACTATGGTCTGCAATCACTCAAAACCTGTTGCTAATATTTCAGAAAATCCAATTCCTTTTTACATATGAAATTAATATTGATATTATGTTTAATGATTTCTTTCAATATTGTAACTTGGAATGCACATAAACAAATAAAAATCATTTTTATTGTCGTTTCTGTCTTTATATTTATCTTATTATTCAGATTTGTTATAAACATTATTGTCTTTTAGAATCAGAAATTTATATATTTAAAAGAACAGGCTATTGTTTAAGTCATCAGCCCTAGCTTTCTACAGAACCGATTTATATATATATATATATATATATATATAGATAGATATAGATATATATATGTATAAATACTTTTATAAATACATCCATATATATATATATATATATATATATATATATATATGTGTGTGTGTGTGTGTGTTTGTATGTGTATGTATATATATATGTGTATAATGTATATACATAATTTTTTAATGAAAAGTGTTTATTAGTAGATGTGGCCATTCTAGCTGATTTTTTTATTTTATTATTATTCTTATATCTGTTTTTAATTTCAAAAGTTTTTTTCTGAATTTTTTTTAAAATGTTGGAAACCAATTTACTTCCAGTATTGCAGAGAAAAGAAAACGGGTTTCGTTTATTTATTTATTTATTTTTCATTATATCCTTATTGATGCCATTTTCTCATTGCAATTAATAATAAGTAAAAAAAAAAAAAAAAAAAAAAAAAAAAAAAAACAGAAAATGACGCTATGCTTAAAGAAAGAAAAAACGATGCATTTACCTCATAAAACTTTTAAATTTCAATATTTATTCATTCTGTTGATACTGATAGTTGCTAGGCGAAATCCTTCCTTGAAATGAGAGAAATATCAGAGAAAAATACATCATATTTAAAAGAAAACTTTCTACTTTAATAAAACTATTTTTTTGACAAATGCATATAAAAAAGATTTTATAATAGGGTTCATATTAACCTATTGAACGTAAAAATACTTTTAAAATGATGAATACGGTTATGAGAGGTGCATATGCAAATTTTGAGAAAATGACGCAAGATTTAGATTTAATGCAGAAATTTTTGCCCAGGTGTTCTAAAATTATTAAACACCAGAGTTTTTATTTAATATATTTTAGTTTATATATTTAACTTATTTGGAAGTGGTGCATATTGAATTTATTTTAAAAAATACATTACTGGTTCGAATCGAAATATTTTTAGTTGATAGCGGTCAAAATGACCGCTGAGGCGGTTCTACTGTTAAACTTTCTTTTAGTATTTTTTTTCTTTCGTTTTAAGAACTATTTTCCCTGGCAATTCTGTTAATTTTTTTAATCTTATGCCCATTGCGCTATGCTACTAGTTATGCAATGGCATAGCAGTTATCTCTCTGCATCTTATGTGCCGATATGAGGGAAATGAGTACCAGGCTCCTCGAGTAAACAATCTTCGAATCAGTTATTAACACATATAGTCGTTGAGCCTGAAGTCAAAATTATGGCTTTTGGTTTCATCTCTGCGGACTTGGTGATATGCACATTTTTGGATTCACAAAGGTCCAAAGAGTTCATTTTTCGATGATACTATGAAATTTGAGGTAGCTTATAGAAGCCATATTGAAAAAAGAGCGCCATCTATCGCACATAGATGCAAATGAATTTTTATTTTTAATATTATTGCATAACTAAATTTTAATGAAAAAATGGGAAGAACAACATTGTTGAACATATAACGTTGTGCGAGTTACATATTTGTTAAGATTTTATTTTAATATGATTATTAACATTTTCAATTGTATAAACAAGTTCAAAAGACATTTGCGTGACAGAAAACTGAAATGTTGTTTTGCATTTTAATGCATGCTATTTTCATGCGTAGAATCTATTGTACTTAGTCTGTTAAGAATTAACCCCTTCAGGACCATACATATACCATTAAAACGTGCTTCTATCGCTTGTTTATGATACCACTAAAAAAGAAAAATAATTTTTTTTCTTATTTAATTAAAATATTCACTTATTTGCTAAACTAATTTTAGTTGTGTGGTATTTTATACTTTTACTTTTCAGGTAACACTGTAGATGGCGCCCTTGTCCATTCCATGGAATTATGTAAGAAACATAATGTATCTGAGTTCCAGATTAATTGTTCTGTGTTTACAATACGTGTATGTCGTGTGTAGTGAATCCTGTGTATTAAATATGTTTCGTCCTTAAGTTTCGTCCACCTCCAATCATTGAGTGCTGTTTTATATCTTAAGTTAAGATGTTTAAAGATAGTACAATTGGCGACGAGGATGGGATAAAACTTTGTACAGCAAAAATATTAAAAGAATAACGGCGCGCCAAATAGAAATGGCTCCTTCTTTCGTTTTTGAGTTCGACAACTATACAAGGTAACAGCAGCTTTCCAGAATATATCAGAAGCTACAAAACAAGGGGGTGGTAAGTACATTGAATTTTAAAGTACTTTTTTTCCTGTCTTATTGCATAAAAAATACGATGTTCTCATTTAAAGAATATGATGATAAAGTAGAAACATTTCAGGCTTATATTAAACGCCTGGAGCAGAATTTTATTCTGAATGAATTAAAAGAGGAAAAAAAAGTTGCGGCCCTTTTATCTTGCATGGGCCCTAAGCTTTATAATTTACTGAGTAATTTATGTTTCCCGAAACAATGTGAAACATTAAAATATTCTGAAATTGTTGACATATTGATAAAGCATCTAAGCCCCGCCCCCAACAAACTTATTGAAAGAATAAAATTTCGTAAGTGTTACCAAAATGAGTCGGAATCAGTTCAAGATTTTGCTGCTAGATTAAAGAAAAATACAACTTTTTGTTGTTTTACGGGTGATACATTAAATGAAAATTTACTTGAACAATTTTTACGCGGTTTGAAAAGCGAAAGCATTCAAAATAAATTGATTACGCAAGTAGACGATTTAACTTTTGAGAAAGCAATTGAGAAAGCTTTATCCTTACACAATGTATATATTGAAATTTCTGAAATTAAAAATAAAAATTTCAGTATTAATAAAATTTCAAGTTCAAAGAATGTACACCCAAAGAAATTTTCTAACGATTGTCAGAAGTCAAATGTCAACAATCATGTAAATAATACAATTCCTGAAGCAAATAAAAGTAAATTAAAATGTTATAGATGCGGAAATACTTCTCATCTAGCCAATTCATGTAGATTTATTAATGCTACTTGTAAAATTTGTAAGAAAAAAGGCCATATTGGAAAAGTATGTAGAAGTAAAACTTTCCAAAAACACGTAAATTCAGTAGATACAGTAAATGTATTAACTATAAAAAATACAGGTGCAAATCCTATTAAATTATATGTGTTAATTGAAAATAAAGCACGAGCTGACATGGAGTTGGACACAGGTTCGGGAATTTCTGCTGTTCCTTTAAAAAGATTTCGCAGAATTTTTCCTGATTATAAAATATTTCCCCCAGATGTTCAGTTAAAAACTGCAACTGGTGAAATTTTTAAACCTGTGGGTTATGTTGAAGTAAATGTTACTTATGAAAAGAAAACAGAAAAGTTAAAATTATATTTGATAGAAGAAGATACTTTTCCATTATTATTTGGCCGAGATTGGGCCTCTGCATTCGATATTTTTCCACATAATTTAAGATCTGTTTATGTTAATGAGACTGTAAATTATTCTGATAAATTACAAGAATTGTTAAATGATTTTTCTGATTTGTTTCCTGATAAAGTAGGGGAAATTAAAGGGTTAAAGGCAGAGCTTTACCTTGAAAAGGATGCTACACCCATATTTTGTAAAGCTAGGACTGTTACTTATGCACTACGTGCTGCAGTCAATGAGGAATTACAAAGATTACAAGAAGCAGATATAATTAAACCAGTTACAAATAGCAAGTGGGCAACCCCGATTGTTCCAGTGGTAAAATCTAATGGTAAAATATGCTTATGCGGAGACTTTAAAATCACATTAAATAAATATCTGAAAGTAGAAAAATATCCCTTGCCTAAAATAGAAGATATGTTAGCTACTTTAAGTGGTGGTGTTCATTTTACAAAAATTGATTTGAATCAAGCATACCTCCAATTGCCCGTTGATGAGGAATCCCAGGAATTATTAACTATTAATACACCTAAAGGATTATTTCAGTTTCTTAAATTACCAATGGGTCTTAGTAGTTCTCCTGCTATATGGCAAAGAAAAATCGAACAAATTTTAAGTGGAATTGAGGGAATTACAATTTTTATTGATGATATAGGAATAACTGGGGAGACGGACGAAATTCATTTGCAAAGGTTAAAGCAAGTATTAGAAAGGTTGAGGAATTATAATATTCGGATAAATAAGGAAAAATCATTCTTCATGGCAGATGAAATTACTTATTGTGGGTATAAAGTGGATAAACATGGTATTCATAAAACACCAGATAAAATAGAAGCAATTGTAAATGCCCCTAAGCCAGAAAATGTTTCCCAGGTAAAAGCATTTCTTGGTCTTGTAACTTATTATGCTAAATTTGTACCGAATTTATCGACAATTGCACATCCTTTGAATAATTTGCTTAAAAAGAATGTGAAGTTTAACTGGTCTTACAAATGTGAGCAAGCGTTTAAAAAAATAAAAAGAGAAATTACTTCGGACAGAGTGCTGACGCATTTCAATCCGAAATTACCTTTAATCTTAGCTACTGATGCTTCTCCATATGGTATCTCTGCAGTTCTTTCGCATGTGATGCCAGACAAGACTGAAAAGCCTATTGGATTTGTATCCAGAACCTTGAATAATTCCGAGAAAAGGTATAGTCAAGTAGATAAGGAGGCATTAGCAATTATGTTTGGTATTAAGAAATTTTTTCAATATTTGTACGGTAACAGATTCACTTTGTTTACTGATAGTAAACCATTAGTTTCAATTTTTTCACCTTCTAAAAGTATTCCTGTTTTATCAGCTGCTAGAATGCAAAGATATGCCATATATTTACAAACGTTCCAGTATGACATTCGCTATAAGAAAACTACTGAACACGGTAATGTCGATGCACTCTCACGTCTTTTATTACGTAGTGAAGATTTACCCCACGAATATAATTCAAATGAGGGACTTGATGAATCGGAAATCATTCAAATAAATCAACTTTCTGTTTTACCTTTAAATGCTAAATCTATTGCTTCAGCTACAAAAACCGATCCTCTTTTGCGACAAATTTTTCATCACCTCATTTCTGGTTCAGAAATTCCTAAGAATTTACTTTTTGGTGGTAAACAAGAAGAATTTACTCTTCAGCATGGTTGTATTTTAAAAGGTTGTAGGGTAGTTATCCCAGAAATTCATCGACAACAAATATTAAAGGAATTACATTTTGGTCATTTTGGTAAAGTGAAAATGAAATCTTTAGCCCGTAGTTTTGTATGGTGGCCAGGAATAGACCATGATATTGAAGATATTGCAAGAAATTGCTCTATTTGTGTAAATTTGAAAAATAACCCTCCCAAAGTTGATACACATCATTGGGAATGGCCTACTGCTCCATGGCAGAGAATTCATATTGATTATTTTGGTCCTGTTAACGGTAAAATGCTTTTGTTAGTGGTTGATGCTTATAGTAAATGGCCAGAAGTATTTATAGTTCCTAGTACAACTTCAGAAAATACAATTATTTGTCTTTCTTCTCTCTTTGCACGATACGGTTTTCCTATTTCTTTGGTATCAGATAATGCTAGGCAGTTTACATCTGAAGAATTTGAAATATTCTTAAAAAGTCATGGTGTAAAACATAAGTTTAGTGCACCGTACCATCCATCTACAAATGGACAGGCTGAGAGATATGTGCAAACGGTCAAACGTGGATTAAAAGCCTTAGCGTCTGAACCAGGTACTTTACAAATGAAGCTGAATAACTTACTTATGCAGTACAGGAAGATGCCACATGTTACAACGGGGGAAAGTCCTGCATCTTTATTTCTAAAGCGTCACATAAGAACAAACATAGATTTGACCGTGCCGAATGTTGCAAATTTTGTTCATGAAAAGCAAACTGCAAGGAAATCTAAAGTTAAAGTAAAAGAATTTGAAATCAACCAGAAAGTAGCGGTAAGAAATTATACGCCAGAAGCCAAATGGAAAATTGGTCGAATCGTAGCAAGAGAAGGGAAATTACATTACGGAGTTCAAGTTGGTTCAAATATTTGGAAAAGGCATGTGGATCAAATAGCTAATGTAGGGGAAGATATTTCTTTAACTAATGATCCAAATTCAGAAGGAAATGTCACAGAAAATTTGAGAAGCGAAAATGCAAAGGTGAAGCAAGATGATTTTCCACCCTTACAGTCAAGTTTCACAGATCTGCAACCAGTTGACCCTCATGTTCCAGTTGCTCCAGATCCTACGCCAACTGACTTTCATAATCCTGATTCTTCGAGTTCTAATTCAGCTAACTCTGATAATATTCTCCAAAAACCGTCGGTTCCTACTAGTGCTACAGTTGATGCTCCTGAACATGTAAAAACTAATTCTTCTTCTTCTCCACAGGTACTTAGAAGGTCCAGAAGACATCGAAGAGCTCCTGACCGACTTCATTACTAAGTGGGGAAGAGCTGTGGTATTTTATACTTTTACTTTTCAGGTAACACTGTAGATGGCACCCCTTGTCCATTCCATGGAATTATGTAAGGAACATAATGTATCTGAGTTCCAGATTAATTGTTCTGTGTTTACAATATGTGTATGTCGTGTGTAGTGAATCCTGTGTATTAAATATGTTTCGTCCTTAAGTTTCGTCCACCTCCAATCATTGAGTGCTGTTTTATATCTTAAGTTAAGATGTTTAAAGATAGTACAAGTTGTATTACAAAAAAGAGTGTCAACCAATGAAATTAATGTAAAAGATGCTAGTCTCGAATGGGTTAATAAATAAGAGGAATCTTAGTCTTCTGTATTGCTATCATCATTGGTTGACATTCGTGCGTTCAACTAATTAACATCGTTATACAATAGTTCTATATTCTGCATATACTTGTACATGTGAGTTTTTTAAAAGGACATGGATATGACAATGTGACGCATGTCCTTGAACAAAAATATGACACACGTTCCAAAGCAGCTTCAGGAAGAAAAGAACTGCCATTCTGCTGGACCTCTAAGATAGCCTTTTCCCTCGCTACCTGCTTCAAAAAACGAACCATATTTATTTTTGGATAGACGATCAGGATCAGCCTGTAGATACTCTTTACAAACAAGATCGTGGAAAATAGTTAGCATTGCCGATAGGTAGAGTGTATTACTACACGACAAAAGGCAATGCGACTCCACAGACTCCTTTTTTACCGAAAAAACATATAGAATATAGCGCAGTTCCTTGATGTCTCAGTATTTATACTTTTCACAATAAGATGGCAAACTTACGACTCAGGATGTTTCCTTGTTTCCTCTAATATATAAGTTTCAGTTTCAAGCGCCTTAAGTGTATCTCGAAATTTTATGTTTTGATTCACCATTTTCCCTTGCCTGTGCAAGCACTTACAGTATGACAGTGAATGCATTTCATGTAATGCATTGTACACCTCTTTACCTAAAAGTCCGTGCATCTCACTCAAATTTAGTTTACTTTACTCTGTCATTGGATCCAAACATTAAAAATACCTAGCATTCAAATCTAGCATTTCCCTTCCTAGCATTTTAAATCACTTTCTAAAGAAAACAATGTAATAATTGCCACATCAGTGTTTTTAGATATAGTATAATAATATTTCTAAATCGAAGACACCGTGCTTTAGCATGGTGTGCGCGAAATAAAAATTGCGTATCAGCTCTTTTTGGAAGCAGGTCAATTTAGTGAATTCTTCAATTATTTATTTAGTGAATTTATATCATTTTCCTAAGTAGGTAACCTATATCATTTGTGTATTAAACTATTTCAGATAATGTCCATTTTGCCATTTTTTAGAAATGAATATAATTTTTTTCATGTTTTCCTCATCCGCTAAAAATTGCTTCCACTTTCGTATTATTTCCTCCGGAGACGATAACTTGTATAACATCACCAACAGTTCATATTTTTCGTTTATTTCTTTTTATTGACATCTGCCTGTATATGTCAGATTTGTGAGAATGTATAATTTTGTAATATTTCAGGAAATATATTCTTTGCTAGTTGTCCAAATGATTGTAGCTCGTGTGTAGCTTTGAACAAAGCACATTCCGTCATTTATATTATCAACAACATTATATTCATTCTTTCATCAATCGCAATTTTGCCATAACATTCATCAGTTTGCTTTTTCAGTTTTCCGCATTTAACCATCAAGTATCGCTAAGTAACTTGAATGAAGCCCTATATATTAGGAAAAGGCAGTTCTCATATCGAAATGTCTTCACTTTGCAATGATTGTCATCTGAGTAAAAAAAAAAAAATCTGATTTATTAAACTTTGCACTCTCTTTCTTCTTCAAGTTAGAAAATGTATTCAGTTTCTTTATCTTTGGAGGTTTGAAAACCCTTCTAGCTTTGAGTCCTCAGACAGATAGCCTTTCTTGAAAGTTTGGTAAGCTTGAACTTTAAACATGTCCTTGACAATTTCTAGAATCGTTATTGCTCCATTTGATACTATTAACATGTCTAGATTTATCTATTCATTGATAATCGTGTTCTGCAAATATTAGATGTCATGTTCGTCTTTCTGAATCTTGCTCAAAGACAGAACTGGATCTAGAACAGATTTGTCTGAAGTACTGATTTTGGTTGTTTCACGAATCATGTGAAGAAATGCTGCCCTGATTTCAAAAATATCTCTTAACTGAGGCAAGTTTTTGACTGAACTTCGTTGTAGCTTTTGACCCCTGCGTGTCTTTACTTATTGTCTTTTGAATCACTCTATTATTTTAATAACATACAAAACCAACGATATCTCTTTGATCAGCCGGTTTATCAGCGGATATTTTACAATATAGTGTCTATTTGCTACTCTGTTTTTGAAAATACCATGGATAAATGTCATTCTTATGTTATGTTGAATCCAAAAAATGTATGCTTTAACAAGCCCGTTGACATAAAGCCACAAAAGCCCCTGGCAACGGCGGCGACCTTTTTCAATATGGCGTCCATAAATTACTCTGGTTTTTAAAATATCATGTATAAATGTCAGTCTGATGTTGTGGTGAATCGAAAAATGTATCATTTAACAAGATCGCCGACATGAAATCACAAGAGCCCTTGTCTAAATGACGCCGGACATTTTTCAAAATGGCGGTCATAAATTACCATGGTTTTGAATGTATCATAGATAAATGACTTGTTGATGTTGTGATGAATCCAAAAATGTATGGTTTACCTAGTCCGCTGATATAAAACCACGCGACTTCCAAACTTAACGATGGCGGCTATTTTCCAATATGGCGCCCATAAGCTACCCTCATTTTGAAAGTATCGTGGATAAATGAGGTGCTGTTGTTCTGGTGATTCCAAGAATATATAGTTTACCAAGTCCCCCGACATGAAATCACACGAGCCCCTGGCTCAACGACTAATACCGGATTATTGCACCATCAAGTATAATAACTAAAATGTGTTACAACCTTAACCATTAATATACAAACAGAAGAAATTTTATGTAAACATGTATAGTTAAAAATAAAATAAAAATTTATTTTACTTTTAATAAATTTTATTATGAACTTGTACAGTTAAAAATAAAATAAAATAAATTTTATTTTTAATTGTACAAGTTCATATTAACGCTAGAACACCAGAAAATTTTTGTGATAGTTTTCTAAAAAAAATTTTTTAAACCAGAAAGTATATTTAAAATTATTTTAGTCAATTATTTAGCTTATGTAATGTATGTTTAGCTTATGTATTGTAATGTATTCGTAACTTATTGTGGGAAGAAATTTCTGGGTCGAATTGACAATTTACAACGATTGCTAAAGAATTAAAGTGAAATTGGCATCTGCTTGCCGTTCTAGAGTTAAAGTTTGTGGTTAAGTTGTTTTTGTGAACCAATAAGCAAGGATTTGATTTTTTATCAAAATGCATTCTTATTTATTATTATAATTTAGTTTTTTTTAGTAAGCTTTTAACTAAAATCCCTATTAAGGATTGCAATGTAAACTATTAATGACACACGTTGACAGTTCTATCACCAAAACAAAAAACAGAACAAATTTTTTACACAAGCAAACCGATATCTATTTGTATTTAATGCCCTTGGGATTAATAGGAGGTCTTTTTATCCATCCCATTTCTTTTCTTTTCTTTTTTTCTTTTTATTCATTGCTGTTTCTGATCTTTTCTTCTTCCTTGCTAGATATGAAATTTGACAGGATGTTAAATGATGGATGCAAATAAAATTTCACTTATATTTGAAACCTTAGATAAATAAATAATTTCAATAGTTCTTTTTATTATTTTTTTATGTTAGAGTTTCCATTATAATATATACATGCATAATTAAATACCATGGGGTTCCGTTTAGTGTTGTAATTGTTTTACTAATAGTTTTTATTTAAGTTAATTTCTTAATTAGTAATTAAAGGATATAATTAGTCTTATCACATTAACCAAACCTATTTTTATTAAGTAAAATAAAAATCATGACAGGAAAGTGACGAATCACTGTAAAATAATAATAATAATAATAAAATAAATAAATAAGTAAATAAATAAATAAATAAAGATAAATAAATAATTTTTATATAATCCACTGATTAATATTGCAATTTCCATATTTTTACGGAATTTATTTATTTATTTATTTTTGAAGGAAGTTATTTTCTGGATGTTAAAAATTATGGAATGTTTAAGAATATTTTGAGGTACAATGATTTATCATAGTCATTATCATTTATCAAAAACTGGGGAATTTGTTCACAGTATTACTCTGCCAAAGAAAAACAAATACCGATATTGTGCCATTAAAATAATTAAATTTTGTTTTCAGTGTATAAAATGTAATGGAAAATTCTTAAAGTTTTAGGGAAAAAATCAAATTTAAGGTAAAATGCCCCATTATCGTCCTCCAGTTACTTCTAGGCTCCTAGAAGTTTTAATTTTCAGTGAAAATCTAGCAAATTTGAATTATGTAAATACTAACTATTTACACAAATGGAAATACGGCCAAAGGTTGTACAAAAAAAAATTAACAATATGAAAAATTGTTTTTTTTTTTTTTAAGAATTTCAATAAGGAAAAAAAAGTTTCAATTTCGTCCCCCTGAAAAAGAAATCCAAAAAGCCAAGGATTAACATATAACTAAATAAAAATGTATTTTAAAATAAATAATTCACTTGATTGTCCTTAACTTAAGGTACAAAAAATGCAGTATTCATCTTAATAGTAAACAATAGCATCAATAATACCATAAAGAAATATTATTCATCCAAGCATGATGAACACATAAATTGTGTTCTGTTTTTGGCTCCTGAGCATGTTTTGTGAAAAACGCTTCAAGCAAGTAGGACATTCTGCATCATTGTCGTCATCATCGCTTATATTATCATCATGAGGAATTTCAACAGAAGAATCTCTAACAGATGTAAATTTTTAATTTGAGTGACAAAAGTCCGAGCCAGGATTCGAAGTAGGAATGTATTGGCTGAAGCCGCCAATGCTCTTCCAACTGAGCCATCCCGTACACGAACACTGGAGGACTTTTTTACCCAATTAACCTCAACGATCACTTACTCTGGTCTGATACTCTGATCAGCTCAATAGAATAAATCGAAGGTCAATATATGGAACTGCAGAAAATCGCTGCATACGAAATTATATTAGATTAATGATCCCGGACTTTTTGCACGCAAATGAAAAATTCACATCTGTTATAATTAATTTACCGATTGAATAATCGTGTTTAAAATTAATCTAATGTAATTTCGTATGCAGCAATTTTCTGCAGTTCCATATATTGACCTTCGATTTATTCTGTTGAGCTGACCCAGAGTATCAGACCAGATTAAGTGATCGTTGAGGTTAATTGGGTGAAATAGTCCTCCAGCGCTCGTGTCCGGGATGGCTCAGTTGGAAGAGCGTTGGCGGCTTCAGCCAATACATCCCTGGTTCGAATACTGGCCCGGACTTTTTTCACCCAAATGGGAAATTTACACCTGTTATAATTAATTTACCGATTGAATAATCATGTTTAAATTAATCTAATAGAAGAATCTCTTTCGTCATCTATGATGCTAGGTAGGTCTTGTTTCGACGTTTTACACAGTTTATTTTTACCCCTTCCCCTTGAGAGTGGTCCTTCTCAGAAGTTTTTTTATCAGCTGAGCATTTTTTCTTCGACTGGGAATTTTTCCTTTTGTTTTTATGCGGAGATCCAGTTATCAATGTTGCTGAACCTCTTCGGGCTGAAGTTGCTGGTGTGATCAGTGACACTTTTCTGATCACTTATTAGAATGAACTTATTTACAGAATTTAAAGCAAATCCTCAAGATTATACATACCTACATACAAAAACTACAGATACATTATTTATTAGGATGTGACATCGCTGAAAGGCGTTCATAATTTTGTCCCTGGCACGAAAATAAAAACTTTAAGGGGGGCGAAATTGTAACTACTTCCCAATATGGGGATGCTTCAGTTCTTCTAAAATAAGCTGAACATTGTAAAACTCACTATATGGTACTGTTAACATATCACCTACATATAATACATGCAATGATTAGGAAATAAATACTTACGATAAAATAAATATCGTTCTACAAATGACGTAGGAAGATCTTAGATCTTCTAAAAATACAAAATTCGACATTAATAATACATGGCTTCGTCTTGGCGATTGAAATTTTTACTTCTGAATCCTTTTATCTTCCATTCGTGTTGCCTTGAGTGATCAGCGGCGCCACTTTCAGAGAAGCGGAGAAATGAATAGGGATGAAATTAGGGTAGGGGAGGAAATATGGACACTTTACCGTACTGATGTTTCAACACTATTATTTATAAAAAAATATTCATAAATCCATATTCGTATTGTTTGACACATCCACGAAATTTTGTCAGAGGAAAAAAGTCTGTAAAAATATTAAAAGTGTTCCACTAATTAAAGGATTTTTTTTTATGTTGAGTGACAATTGTATTGCAAAATTAAAGCTAAAATTTGGTTTTTAGTGTTTCTAAATTGTCACTCATAGTAAGAATTCACGCATTTATGTTGATTCAAATTCATAAAACCTATGAAGCTATTTTAAATAGTTGAATATAAGCTGTAATATAATACAATAGCAGTAACACAAGAAAAAATAATATCGTAGTACATTATGCTATTTATTTATGTATGTTGATTTATGAACTGAATCTTCGCCACGATTCACTTAAATAGTTAGATTTTTTTTTCTTTTTTTCCCGGAGAATAATTCTAATTCCAATCCCAATTGTTGTTTTCTGATTGTCGATTATCTGCACAAAGAATATAGCTCCAACAGGGCTAGGAGTGCCCTCTGTGGAGGTCATTCTCATCTCAGAATGATATGCATTAAAAAACAAGTTTATTTAAAAAATATACAAATTTACTTAGCCAAGTTTCTTTTAAAATTTTTTCTTTAATTTATACATTTTAGTAAAAAACAAGTTATTGTTAATTTCCGAATACTAAAGAATAAATTATTCAGGCAAAGGAAATCTGCGAAAATGTTATTGTACTTTCATAATTTATCTTTAATTAATTTTTCATTTTATTTTGTGCAGGTCAATCAATTTCAAGTGGTCCAGAACTGGTTGACTGACTATTTAAAAATATATATATGAATTTTTTTAAACAAATCTAACATGAGGAAAGCTCAAAAGGTTTATTATTTTAATTATTTTAATTTTTGTTGTGCATGGCAGCAATCTTTTGTTTCATCGTGTGCAACAATTTTCTCGCATTGAAGGGTTTTATGGAATTATAAAGATTCTCACCTTTTGTTTCTCTAATTCAAGTGGGATTTAAACTAACGTGCTTAGAATAGAATGAGGTAAAAAAGTTTGGTAAATCTCTATCATGTTGACTGTCAATTAATTGAAAAAAAAAAAAATCTTCTTGTAAACCGACAGATTTTGGAAAAATATCTTAGATTTATGCTAGGATTTCACCAGTAAAGGTTCATTTTAGGAAACTATATTAATTAGAACATTAGCCCATTTTACTCTGAACAAATAGCTTTAAATCGACTTTTATTAGAAAAATATAAAGTGAAATATTTACACATCTGTAAACTCTGGGATGCAAGAAAAAGCTGCAGACAGTGTATCAAGACGGAAGCCACACGCAAAAAAAATTAATAAAATTAAAACAATAGTCATTTTGAACTTCCATCATGTTGGGGTTGTACAACAAATTTCAGATTTAAAAAAAATGGTCAAGGAGCGAATAAAATACATTCTGGACAACTTGAAATGGATTGATCTGGTAGTTAAACAAGCAATCGCACAAACATCCTGTTTAATGTTTTGCCTATAATAAAAATAAATAAATAAATAAATTAGTCATTTTTATAACATTTTAATAGTTAAAATTGGCGAAAAACCATTTGCAATTTTTAAACCTTTCACCTAGCTTGATTATGAAATAATTCCTTTCTCATCTTCCTTTGTTTATTTTTTTCTGACAATATTCTAATAAATCAATGAATAAATTTAAATCAAAATTTCTTTTAGAGAAACGATATATAAAATCAGTTTCACTTCTGACGTTTGTGTGTGTGTGAAATTTTTTTCAAATTATCTATTGTGTCAAACTGATTAAGTGATACTCTTAATATTAAATACAAATAAATATATAGTTGGGGGAGCGAGATTGCCCTGATTAACTGGAGATAGGTTGTCGTAAGAGGAGAAGAGTTAACGAGAATCCACTGTATTTGGAATGATTTTTAGATTACTAAGGCAAGAAAGAAAAAAAATCATGCATCAGGCATAGATTATAAAACACTTTCAACAAATTCAGAGTAATGTATTAAAACAACACCGTTAAGTTGAAATGTTATACATAATTAAATCATTTGGAAGCGCTTAATACATTTGAAATCCCGATTTCACCATTTCAAATCATTTTCTACTGGCAAAAATTTATCCGAATTTTTTGAGAAATCCTGTATGCAATATATATATTTGCACCTATGAGCTATACGGATGCAAAAAATTAGTTCATTTTGGAAATAAATACCTCAGTTGAAAACCCCTCTTTTGCGATTTCCGATAATAACGAGGATGGTGTGTGAATTCTTTTAACAGCCCTGTATATGAGGCATAAAATTTATAAAACACGAGTAACATACAAAAAATGTTCAATTTAAAAGCGCATCCTGGAATTAAAGACGCATTTCCACCAATTATTGTACAAAGACTATACCCGTTTTTTTCTTGTGTGTTTCCTTATGTCTATTTGATAGTAATCATCTTTTAGCGAAATTTAATGTTTTTTATCAATTTCAATACATTCGAAATACCATAATATCATTAAAATGCTCTGAAAACCATTTTTTTGAGTGTCCGTATCAAATACATATTATTTCTATACACTTCCAATTCAATACCGAATAATTTTAAACGTGAATAACACATATCATTTGCATGAAAATCCGAGTATATTTACTTTAGTTAGACAGTGGACAGACAGACAAACAGACAGAGAGATAAGTTGAATTCGTAATATTTTTTCTACCTGATATATAACTACTTAACATATATAGAATGGATAATCTCTTTTACGGACAGAAGTGGAGTCAAATTTAATTCTTAATATTTTTCAGTTTTGTTGGAAAATGTTTAAAATGGATAGTTTCGTTGATCATCATACTTTTATTATTTTGTTCAACGCTAGAATTATTTAATTCAGCGTTACACTAACCTTAGAAACCCATTTTAATAAGCATTATTTATCTAGTTTCGATATTTCATTACTATTCAATGTGGCAAAACTAATTGTATTCATATGTAACAGAAACATTGTTATAAATTAGTTTTAAACGTTATTAAGTCGAATAGACATTTTTTTAAATATATTTGATCGTTTATTACAACAGTTCCTACTCTGGTGTATGTGGTGGGCTGTTCTAACTACGTGAAAGTAATCTATATTATAAAGGCTAAACGTATATGTGCGTAACGCATACGTCACTCTGCGAATGGCAACACTTTCCCATGCAATATCGGTTTTGCAATTTTCGCTACTACAATTTTTATACTTCTTTAAATTGCACATTTTCAATTTTTACATAGTCGTATAGAGAAATTTTTTTTAATGCAATTTGTTTGAAAGCTGTACCTCAATTTACTTTTGAAATATTATTATTTTTTAAAGTTTTTAGTACTAATTTTCTAATTGTGGCAACAGAGGCACTTCATTTTTATTAAAAGTAAAGGGAAAAGAGTGATGGAAGAAAGAGATGGAATTGAGTTTAAAATAATCAAATTAAAATACCATTTATTTAAAACATGGTCAATACGTATATGAGAAGTGCGTATGTAAATTTTGAAAAAATAAAAATAATAACGGGTTTACATTTTGCGCGAAATTCTATGATTGCGCCAATTTGGAATAATTTTTTCCCTTACACTTATACCAAGTATAAAAGACTCAATTCATAACTCTATCATAATAACTATCTTTATTATATTTTACAGATTAAATATGCGAGTAAAGTTTAATTTTAATTATTTGGACAACTGAGTTTTATAGAAATAGTATTTTGCTAGTTTTAGTTTAAAATAATATTTGTTTGAGAGTTAGACTAATATAAAATTCCTTTTTTACGGTAATTAATTTTGTAGGTTTATTATAAATAAATGACACAGTTCCTCTTTAAACATTCTTTTTCGTCGAAATTCGTCGGGTTCCATCTCATATCGGTAATGGCAGAAACCACAAAAATAGTTAATAAAGTCACAAAAATTTTAGAAATGACGATTTAATTTTATAATATGGTTGTTATAATAAGATGACTAAAGCAAAACAGCATGTTTGCTTTGTGTAGTCGAACGAAGCAAGGGCTGGGCGATGTGTTTATGAGAAGTAGGGGAGGGGTGGCTAAATGCAACACCTTTACAATGTAAGGATGGCAGGATTAAATGTATAATCCCTCTATTTAAATAGAAGTAAATTTAAAGAAAAAAATGGAATTGAAGCTGTTTATAGAAAATCACAATTTATAATAAAATTAACTCGTCTGCTTAAAAAAAATTATTGTATATAAAAAGTTTTGTTTATGATATTATGTTTCCTACTAAATATATTTTCTTTTTACATTTAAATAAGCACTAGAGTATTTATCATAATTTTCTTTTATTTCTTTGCGACAATAATACAAGAATAAAGGTAGAAATGAATTTTCACTTTTAACATTCACACAACTAAAGAAATGTACGATTAATATACATAAATAATATAAAATGAACAAAAATATAACGTGAATAGAAACAAAAATAACACATAGAATTATTCACACTTAGCAAACTTCAGCATCAAAGCATAATATGACAACCAGAAGAAATATAAAAAGAACTCAGCAAATACGAAAATATTTCTTTTGTAACGTGATAGTATTTTTAATTCTGAATTTATATTAAGAAATTTTTTTCAAACGATTTTTTAGAACTTCAACTATTCATATAACTATATAATATTCATGCTTGAGAAACACAGGATTGGAAAAACGTATTATTTTCGGACACAATAATAATAATCATTCTTTTTTCACAATACATAAGTTTTGTATAATGACAAAATTTCTCAAAATAATAACAAAAAAAAATCTTTTCAAAGAACTCTATAATTTTAATGATTTTTTTCATGCAACCATGCTATTTTTACTTGTTTACGGTTAGAAGAGATATTCCATATAAAATTTTTAACGCACTGTGTTCACTAAACTAAAATAACATGTTATGCATAATGACGCAAAATAAGAGAAATACATTCTTTTCTGTCATATCGTGTTATTCACAAACTATCTTTTTCACATGCAAAAATCTAATTATGTAAACTCTCCCAACTAAGTGAAGGAAACATGAAAAATATTTAAAGTAATATATTAACAAAATGAGTGCTAGCGCCTTATATGAATTTGACAGAGGATGTAATTATTTTGCTAGAACTATATCACACACTTGTGAAAATATTTTTTTCATTAGATTTTTTTATTGTCTCCAGAAAAGGGAATGATTTAGTTTAATTTTGTTAAATAAGACTGCATTTTGAAACAAAATTATAATTTTACTCATTAATGATTATACAGCGTGTCCAGTAACTAATTGGCTCATTTTAAACTTAAAAAACAAAAAAAGTTTGAGATAAAAATACGCGGTTTGCAGTATTTTTATTAGAAAATCAATTTTTTTTTAAATGGACTTTGTTAAAATAGTTCGAAATCATTTCGAGTATTTTGGCTCTATGCTAGCCTTTCATCGGTGTCTTATAATTCAATCCGTTTTTATTTTCCATGCATTTATTAAAATCCTTTATAATCGTATAAAAACAATTATTTTAATGATAGATTGTATAATTTTTTTATTGTAGATTCGAGGAATCAATCGATGACTGTATTGATTGCGTTTTTTAACGATGATGATTTTTTTTTTCAAATGGTTTCCCAGCTTTTGCTTTAGAGTATATGTGCAATTCCGTGGGGGGGGGGGGGTCTTAAATCCACTGCATATGGTTAGATACATTAACAATGATTATCTTTTATAATATTGTTCAACTGTTATAACATAAAAAAAATCTTACATTGAATTTGATAGTTTTAGTTCTGAATCTTATAAGAAATGGCATCAGCACATACATTAAGAGGAACTGTACTATGTTCTATTTATGCATTGACAATTACAAGATAAAGAATTTTCTAATTTACATAGTATAGAATCTATTAATTCATTTTGATGTTTACTATATCATTGAATCAAATATAATATGCATTCCAATGTTATTTATATTGTTGGTTAGGTAATCATAATATAATGCAATAAACAAAACATACATAATTGGATTCCATTAATATACAATTGCAATATTATAATTACAATGATGTTAAACAGTTTTTTAATTACTTTATGGTTACTGAACATTGAATAATTTACATCATTTTACTGAAAGGAATTTCAGAACTCATGGCTCTTATTTAATCTGTTGTTCCTCCCTAGTATGGAGCAAGCCATGCTCTCCCCACTGCAGTTTCAGACAGAGGCATGAGTTTTAGGGTATTTTATCTACTAAAAGAAACCTAAACAAATATTTCATCTTTTTTTGAAATTTCCACTTAAGCGGGTTTAATGGGGTGGTCGTACTTTTATGACATTTCACCGTATCTCTGCAGCAAGTTTAGCTATAAGCGGGAAATTCAAAGTTATACACCAACTTAAAAAAAAGTTAAAGATAGGTACTTCAGTTATTTTAGAGTCATTTTTTCTCTTATGTCGTTAGCATAGACTTCAAACCGGATAATGTAAGATTATAGGATTATGATAACAAATATGGATGTCTGATCAATTAAATCTTTTATTATTATTATTATTATTATTATTATTAGATGTATTTTGTTTGATTCAAGATTCCTTTAAATAAAACATGTCAGCGTAGCGAGTGAAGGCTGCTAGTATTTTATGTAATTCTACATAATTTAGATTTAAATATTCTAGTGTTTGTAACACTTTTTATCATTAAAATGTTTAATATACCTTCTTGATGTTTTTATATTCAATATAAAACTTTGTCTCTTTTCTTGTCAGGATACAATAACGGATGCCTCAAACACTGCGCAAATGTCTCTTTCAACAGCGAACGCTTGGTGTAGATATTTTGTTTATTCCTCCATTTTTAATCATTTTATTATCATGGCGTCAATTTATTCCGAAGACACGTTCATCAAAAATGTGGTTCAAAACGTCCAACTCTTTTCAAATAATAAATTCATAGTAGTGCTATCCTTTAAGCGTATTTTTAGTATTTGAAAAATTCTTATATCTGGAGTTTTACTATTTTTATTTATAGCAAAATTAGCTTTCGTATTGCTGAAAACATGAAATGCTCTCTATAATCCGGGACCATTAACAGTAAAATGATGATAAAAGAAGCTAGAATATTTAACAACAGTGTCTACAATCCTCCTTACATTGAGTTCCAAATATAAAGCGTTAAAGAATTAGTCCCAGTTTTAACCAAGTATAGGTGCTCAGTAGCTGCGACCATCAGATTGCGGAATCTAGAACAAATATTTGGAGTTTCCTATTTAAAAGTTGTTCCAATTTTTTTTAAATGTGCTTCAGCTTGAGCTCTAAATGTTGGCACGAGGTTTTACCATTTGATGGCGACAGATATTAAGCACCAAAATTTGGTTCAAACTAGGACAAGATTTTAATAAACAGTGTATAAAAAATAATAGGCTTCCAAATACGTCGCTCTCTAACTGTTACGAAAGGCTAAGGTTTAATATGGAATCAAGCAGGGAAATATATTTTCATAATACATACTTTAAAGATTAACGAGATTCTCAAATTGATTTTTTATGACCAAATGCAACGTTTAATTTGTATCTGCATATCAGACACCTTGAATAAACAACTGAGCCAGGTTCAGCAAATATTTAAGTGTCTTGGAACTCCGGTAGAAATTTATTGAAGCTGAAATTTTCTCCATGTATGGTAGCATGATTAAAAAATTATTTACACATCCAGCGTGAAAAACAGTTACAAATTTTCATAAAATTTTTTAATTTAACTATATTTAGAGTGTTTGAGGCAAGGAAAAATATCGATTGCTTTCAATAAAAAATATATGTAAACTAATGTACATTAAACGCAACTTTCGCAGCCCATGCCAAAAGAAAAAAAAATAAAAAGAAATTATAGTTTTATAAAAAATTTAATATCTTTTTAAAAACTTAAGGCACTAGAAAATGCGAAAGGATTTTAATAAATAATTTAAAAAATATATACTAGTGCAAATAAAACGACAACTTTTGCATCATTCTCAAATTCGATGATCCACATTTCAATTTTGCGATCCAACCTTATATTCATCCTGTATTTCGAAGACAATAGTAGTATATGTTTTTTTACTATGTCGATTTTTGCAATATGAAAATGAAAAAAAAATTATATATAGATTACATTAAAAATGCGTATAGATTTCAATGATTTCTATGTCTTATTTTTTGCAACAAAATTACTTACCGTTATTCAAATTTAGAATAAATCTGGGGTTCGATGTTTTCAACTTACTCCATTCGTGCAACTAAAACAACATGTGTATGTAAGTGACGCAAAACAAAAGAAACATGTTCTTTTATGTCACATCCTATTATTCACAAATATATTTTTCCCATGCAAAAATCTAATTATGTACACTCGATTGCCAAGAATAGGAAACATGAAATATACTTAGAAAAAGTTACTTTAGCATCTTATTTGGCATTGATAAAGTATGTAATTACTTCGTATGAATTAAATCACACCTATTTAAAGCAAATATTTTTTCTCGAGTAATTGTATTTTTATATTCTTCTTTCGTTATATATTAATTTCATTAGCTTCATTGTATTATAAGAGTATGTAGTTAAAAAAATGCTGATATTTATCTATATAAATTCTACAATAATATTATCTTTTTTATTATAAAAAATGCGAAAGATGTAGAGTGGAAGATTAGAAAAAGGATATGGAAAATGAAAAATAAATAAATTGGTTAATTATGGGACAGCTAGCCACGTTTTCCGGCTTTAAAAGCCATATATTTAAATATTTTTTACTTTTCACATTATATAAGGTGGTATGGGGTAATAACGCCAGGCGGGGTAATAACGCCAAGTGCTAATATTATGCATAACTATGAAATAATCTGGTAAATGACACCCATGTGCTCTGCGCAGAAGGTTTTTGAGTCATATAAAACACAAAAAACAGCTTCAAGTTCATTTGTTTCATTTTTAGGTGTTATTGTTTTTACAAGCAGCTAAAATTAACGCTTGATCTAAAATTTACGAGATACGTTTTGTGATGTGAAGACTATTTTTTTATCCGGAAATACTTTGTTAATTACTTAAATTTGAAGTGCATTTCATGTACTTTCAAAATGTTGTTGAAGATTTTGGATATCTTCCCGAGATAATTTGTAATTTAAAATGTACAGTGCAATAACTATAACGGGGTAATAACGCCAATCCTTCGCATTAACACCTCGGTTGATTCCCTACAGTGGCCGAGCGACATCCAAAATACTGATTCAAATAAACACAGTTAAAACTGTGCAATGTTTCTAATAATTCCATTTAAGCGGTCCTTTTTAAGCAAAAAGAAGCTCACGGTCTGATATTCTTTTGCCTCATCCGCCCCCCCCCCCCCCGCACACACACATCACACCTTTATTTTTCTTACACTTTCACAAAAAATTGAACATTTTCAATAGCTTAGAATGCAATTTGTCAATTTAAAAGTTTGTAGAATTTGTATTTTTAGAATTGGGCAATCTACATGCAATTATCCCATCTTATTTCATAGTTTTGTTTGCATGGCGTTATTACCCATATAGGTGGGTAATAACGCCAAATAGCATTGGTCAAGAAATCACGCCATTACATTTTATGAATACATATCTGTTAAATTATTTTTTTTATATAGATAGTCAATGAGTTGCTGTATCAAATAATATATTTGTTTGAAAAATACAAAGGAAAACTAAGCCGTGAAAATTGGTAGAACCTTAACGTGGCGTTATTACCCCAGGGTACCTTATGTACAGTGACTGACGTTTCTTAAAGAAGAACTAATGCATAAAGTTATATCTTTAAAGAAATTTCTGCTATAATTTTTTGAATTTTTTACTATATGGTAATTTTTACCCAGACTACACCGAGGGGATAGACCAATATATATCAATTATCGCAATATGAAACATTGTAATAAATGCATATATATTAAATTTATAAAAGTTTATTTTCATTACATGAAAATGAAATAAAAATGCGAAAATGTGAAAATTATGTAGCATTAAGTTTATATGAATTATTATTTGATTGGTTACCCCATCGAACCGGAAAAACCAGCAGTAAAGTGCGTATCAAGATTTCATTCTTTCAACATTCGAGTTTCGATTTACGAGCAATAATATAAAGTGTTGGTTTATTTGTTTTTAATCAAAAAATTAGTATTACTGCAATCTTGTGAAATTAAGAAAAAAAATTGTTTTTTCAAAATAGTAGTAAGCTGCTTGCTGTTGTGACTTAAAAATAAGAATTAGAACAAAAGTTATGATATTTCGTCAAACGCTGTTACGTAATCCGTGAAAAAATAAAAATGAAAAAACGGTTTGAATGTTATTTGAGAAGAATAAAGGAAAAAAAGAAACGACAAAAATCTGCCGTACTCTAGTTATTAAGAATATATTTTCTTTTTTGAAGGTATGTGAATTTGTTTTATTTATTCATTTATTGTAAAACTGTATGTATAAACATGTTTAAAAGTGCTAAAAAAGATGATTATCTAAGGATTAGCCTATGAATTAGGAATTGACATTTCAGATTCAAAATTAACTAATTATGATTTAATGAACCTAATTAAAGAAAATGATAAATATAAGACAGATATTAAAATGGTTGAAGATATGACGAATAATATTATGGAGGAAAGGAAAAATGATGAAGCAAAAATTTTAGAAATTGAAAAATTACGTTTAGAAAGTACTAAATTAGAGATTGAATAGGCTAAGGCCCAAGCAGAGAAAAAATGTGAAAACGAGAATCATTTCGAGAAAATCGAATGTATAGAATCTTTAAAATCTCTCATTAAAAGTATAAGAACAGTTACAATTAAAATTTCGACGCGACCGGAAGGCTGGTGTTATTTCTTTTCGTCATTGGAAAGGGCTTTTATTTCAAAAAGTGTCGCAGAAAAGTATAAGTCAGAAATTCTTCTAAATCTGTTAGGGGAAAGTTCAACAAATGTTATTACATGCATTAAAGATGGAGAATTAGAGAATTATTTTAAAGTAAAAGCTATAGTACTTACAGAGTTTGAACCGACACCACAAACTTGCTTAGAACATTTTAGGAAAGCACAACGTCAATCTAATGAATCATATGTACAATTTACATCCCGATTAACAACGAGTTGGGATTATTATTTAAAATTGAGAAATGTGACAGATTTTGAAACTTTAAAACTGTTAGTGATTTCTGATAAAATTTGTCATACTCTTAATAAGGATGTTATGTGTTTTATAAATGTTAGACAAGGGGACTCTTGGTTTCGACCAATTGAGTTATCGCGAGAGATTTATATTATATATCAAAGGGGAAACCCGTAGTTGATGCTGAGTTTTTTAGATCGAATAATAAAAATTTTTATTCCAAACCAGTTTCTAAAGTTTTTCTGAAGGATGTTAAAAATTCTAAGTTTTTTTGTCATGCACTGAAAGTCATCCTTTACATAAATGTCCTGTTTATAAAAAATATGCCTGTGAGTAATAGTGTTGAGCTAGTAAAGGCAAAAAATCTTTGGTTTAATTGTCTTCTGAACCATAAGGTAGTTGGTTCTAAATCTAAATTATCTTGTATTGTTTGTCGAAAAAGACATATTGTGATTCTCCATTTCCCTCGAGAACAAAAAATAAATAAAGTTGACAATCAAGTAGTAATTTCACAGGAAATGAGTTATATAAACAATGTTAGTAATAAATCTACTTTGGATGTTTCGGCTCCAGTATTCCAGCCTTTTCAAGCTAATAATCAAAGCAATTTACTTTCAACGACAAGTAATTTGGCTAATGAGTTAAAGGCTGTGTTACTTAGTACATTTTTTTGTTTAAAAAAGGATGAATTTGGTAAGTTTCATGAAGTACGAGGTTTATAAGATATAGTGCAAATTCTAATTTTATGAGTAAAGGATTAGTAGATAAACTTAATTTAAAAAAAGAAAAGACTAACATTTTTATTTCAGGCATAAATAATTTATCGCTGAATGTTAGATCTAGGGTTAACACAACTATTTCGAATAGAGATAAGGATTTTAATTTGAAATTATATTTTTTCCTCGTTTCGAAAATTACAGAATTTACGCCGTCTAGACCGCTTGAGACTTCTTACCATTGTTAAATTATATCAAATTAGCTGATAAAAAATTTTATGGCCCAGGCCCAATTCATTTGCTTCTACGTGCCGAAAATTTCTATGAATTATTAAGACCAGGTCAAATTTATCCACAAACATTAAATACAAAAATTGTGTTACGAAACATTGTTTCGGTTATATTGTTAGTGGAAGCCTTCCGGCTAGGGGAGAAAGTAGTATTCATTCTGGGTTGGTAACAGATAATTTTGGAGTTAGAAAGGGTAATTAAGGAGTTTTGAGAAATAGAAAATTTAGAGAGAGAGTCTGAGATTTCTAAAATTAAAGTGTCAAACATTTGTGAAGAGCACTTTCTAAAAAATTATTCTAGAACTGAAAATGAACAAAATATGGCAAAAATTCCACTAAAGGAAGATCCGTCTTGTCTTGGCGAATCAAAGCAAAAAGCCATGAAAATTTTAAATTCATTATGGAATCACTTAGTTAGAGAACCTAAATTTAATGATCTTTATAAAGCATTTTTGGCAGAATATTTGAGTATGGGTCATATGGAGTAAGTAATAGAATCTAAAGAGCCAGAAATTACTTATTACATATCCCATCATTGTATATTTCAAGCAGAGTAAAGTAGCACACCATTACGCATAGCTTTTAACGCGACTTCCCAAACGTCTTCAGGGAAATCGTTAAATGGTTTACAATACAACGGAGGAACAATCCAAGATGAGTTATTTTCTAAAATGTTGCGATTCCGAAAGCACCAATTTGTTTTTGTAGCAGACATTAAAAAATTTTTCGTATGATACTGATACATCCAAGTCAAAGAGACTTATTACGAATTTTATTCAAGTCTGGTGTGAATGAGCTAGTAAAAGTGTATAGGTTATGCACAGTGACTTTACGGTACGATTAGTGCTCCTTTTTTAGCTACCAGAACTTTGATGCAATTAGCAAAGTATGAAGGAAATGAGTTTCATTTAGCTGCAAATGTGTTCTTAGAAGATACATACATGGATGATATATTAACAGGGGCTGACGATCTTGACGCAATTAAAGAAATTTCAACAACAGTTGATATCTTTGCTACATAGAGGCGGCATGAATCTCCATAAATGGGCCGTAAATAATGTCTTTCCTCTATGTGATAGAGCAAAAATGGAGTATTATTTTTCCAATGAGACGAAAACTCTGGGGTTACTGTGGAAACCTAAACCAGATAGTTTTGGATTTAACTTAATTATTGAACAAAATGATTTGTACACCAAACGATCAGTGTTATCTCAAATTGCAAGAATTTTTGACCCTTTGGAGTTGATAGATCCAATAATTACAAGGGCTAAGGTAATCCTGCAAAAGTGGTGGTTGCTTAAAATAGACTGGTGTGATTATCTACCTATGAAGGAAAATAAAGAATGGAATAACTTTCTTACTTCCTTAAAATCTGTAAATATAATCAATATTCCTAGATGCAACCTTATTGAACAGTCGATTTGTGTAGAAGTACATGTTTTTTCAGATGCATCAGAAATTGCGTAACGAGTGGTCATTTACGTAAAATTTACAAATTCTTATGGTGATTTTTCTGTTAAGCTACTCATCAGTAAATCTAGAGTAGCTCCTCTAAAGAATGTAGGTATCCCCCATTTGGAACTTTCTGCGGCAGTCCTGCTATCTAAGTTGATGAAAAAAGTATTAAGTGCTTTGAAACATGAGGTTTCTAAAACATATTTCTTTACAGATAGTACAATTGTACTTGCATGGTTAAAAAATAGTCTAGTGATCTTAAAACCTTTGTTGCAAACATGATTTCGACAATACAAACTTTAACATCAGTTGAACAATGGCATTACGTACCTTCCAAGCAAAATCCTGCAGACTTTATTTTTAGAGGAATAGATCCCATCGAATTACAACAATGTGAACTGTAGTGATCTGGTCCTGCATTCCTATAACAACCTGAGATGATTGAGTGTCCTGACAACATTTCTGCTGAAACACGAGTTATTTTTGAGTGAACTGAAATCGCCATCAGTAACACAAGTATGTGCTCTAATGAACTCTGTTGAACCTTTAGGTATTATTAATAACTATTCTTTGTTCATTAAACTGCAAAGATTCGTGGCATGGTGTAGGCGATTTATACATAACAGCAGAAATCCTTTGTATCACACAACGGGAACATTACCAAGCAGTGAACTATCTTAGTCCTTATTATGCATTATAAAGAACATTCAAAGGACTTTATTCGTTAAAGAAATTAACTATTTAGAAAAAGGTATTTCTACCCCGAACAATAGTAAACTAAAAAACTTAAGCCCATTTTTAGATGCCTATGGTATAATCCGTGTTGGAGGAAGACTTAAAAACAGTAATTTGTCCGAGTATCAAAAACATCCCATAATTATCCCTCCTAATCATAATTTTACTTTTTCTGTTATTAATTATTTTCATGTTTTATATTTTCATGCAAGTGCGGAAACCACACTATCTCTTATCAGAAACAAATTTTATATTTTATCTGGCAGAAATATTGTGAGAAAAATTATTTTTAATTGTATGAATTGTAAAAAAAAAATAATTCAAAAATTTTACAGCAACAGATGGCTGATTTGCCAGCAGCAAGAGTGACAGTATCCAGAGCATTTATGCGCACTGGATTAGATTAATGTGGTCCTTTGGAGATAAAAAATTCAACAGGTAAGAGTAAACAGGTAAAAAAGGTTTTTATTTGTAATTTTGTATGCTTTACTATTAAAGCCTTACATATTGAAATTGTGAATGATTTGACAAGTGTAGCATTTTTAGCAGCGCTTAAACGATTTATTGCAAGACGAGGCAAACCAGCTGATATTTTCAGTGTTAATGGCCAAAATTTTGTTGGTGCGAATAAAGAATTAAGAGCTATTCTCAGATCATTATTTAAGGGTAAAAATGAGGGGAAAATTGAAAATATTTTAACTAATGAAGGAATTACTTAACACTTTAATCCAACCGCAACCACCTCAACTCCCCAGATTGGAGGTTTATGGGAGGCAAGTGTTAAATCTCTTAACCCCCTGACTGCCCAGCCAAAGGGTAATATTGTAATGTTGTTTTCTCTGTAATTTATTTTAAAAAAAAATATGTTTTTTCCAACCTGATGCAAAATACGTTATTAGTATCGGTGTATAATCTTTGATAGCATCAATCCTAACTTAATTTTTCAGAACTGGGTTTTATTTGTGGAATTATACTAATTTAAATATTGCTTATGTTGCAGTGAAACCTGCAGCTTAGTGTGTGAAAAAATCAGCCTGCGGCAGTCAAGTATCATTTAAAGCGTGTTGTAGGTAAAACTATTTTAACTTATGAAGAACTCTTAAGTCTTATTGTCCAGATAGAAGCTGTTCTTAATTTCCGCCCACTCTGTCCGCTTTCAAACGATCCAAATGATGTTGAAGCATTGACACCTGTTCATTTTCTTATTGGCTCACCTTTATCGGCCTTACCTGAACCGAATTATACGAAAATTCCCATGAATAGGTTAAGCAGATGGCAATTGGTTCAAAAATTAACTCAACATCTTTAGAAAAGGTGGTCATCAGAGTACTTAAAGACACTTCTAAATAGACCTAAATGGCATAAAAGCAGGGTAGAAATAAAGGAAGGAGATTTAGTGTTAGTAAAGGATCCTGATAATTATTGTCCTTTAAAATGGCATTTAGCGAGAATTATTAAAATCCATCCAGGTCAAGATGGTAGAAGTAGAGTTGACTACTGCTGACTGAAAGATAAAAATGGCACCTATAAAAGGCCAGTAACCAAAATTGTTGCTTTGCCTCATGTTAATTCTAATGACACCGCACTGACTACGTAATTTCATTTATTTTATTTACTTTAGTAATTTGTTTTGTATTATTGTGTATTACCTTCTTGTGCTTGTATTTGTAAATTTAATATTTCATTTAGTGTATGTATTCTGAGAAAAACATGTATGGAATTGAATAGTATTGAATGTTTGCAACATTTAAGGCCCGGCGGTATGTTGCCGCCAGAAGCGCCATCTACATAAATTGTTTTTTAATACCTGAGTTGTGTTCGAGAGACCGATCCGAGGAGATGTGTAATTATCGGCTCTCGTACTCTTTTATGTGTGAGAATTAAAGTTTATAGTGAATTACAGTCCGCAGAGATCTTTTTATTGTGTTTAGTGAAATGATTAATTATCTGAGCTAATCGGCGAGTCCATTGTTTTTCTTTTTTTTTCTTTTTTTTTTTTTTTTTTGAATAGCCGATTCCTCACCGATTCGCCGGAGACGAACCAGCGACCTATGGATTAGTTCAGTTAATTAATCAATTCACTAAACACAATAAAAAGATCTCTAAGGATTGTAATTCTCTATAAACTTTAATTCACACATATAAAAGAATACGAGAGCCGATAATCACACACCTCCTTAGATCGGTCTCTCGAACACAACTCAGGTATTAAAAAACAATTTATGTAGATGGCGCTTCTTTCGGCAACATTAATTATTATTCAAATATCTATGAACATTAAATTTGTTTCTCGAAATCCCAATATCTTAATGGATTTAAACATTTTTTTTTCGAAAAGCTTTTAAATACTATACATTAAGTTTGTTTCGCAGTAACTTCTTTTTCTTCATATTTAACTTCTTCCCACTGTTTCCGCAAAAACTTCAAAACTTGAAATTTTTTTAATTTTTTTTTTTAGAAGTCAACACAAATAAGGAATATCCTGTATCTAATTTATTTTTTGTTACGTCTTATTGTATGGCTTGAATAGTCGGCATTTTCTGAAAACAGACAAATAGAATTTTTCAGTATTTTTAATTCAACTCTGTAAGAAACTAAATATGAATCCATTACTCTCGGCAGAAAACATGATTCATCTGTTCGTTCTACACATGGTCTATTTCACCCGATTGCCTATGTTATAAGTTTAACTCAACTCACCTCTACATTGTAGATATTACGTCGTATTTTAGGTTATTTGATGGCCTAAATGTTCCCCGAGGTTGCATCGTTAACTCCTTCGCGACGGGAGACTTTTGCAAAATTTTTAATGTTTTGCACCGGTTTTTAAAAACAGAAAAGTCTACCATATTATATCGAGAACATGCTCGGATTTAATAAAATTACAGAAAAAATTTACTGGTGGTAATAAAACAAGGCTTTTTAAGCATTTTTGTGGCACGTACGAGTGTCGCTCGTCCCCAAGGGATTAAAATTAGATAGTTCGCTTATAATCCAAAACTTTTAAATAACTTTAACTACATAAAAAGTTATTTGACTTACCAAAAACAATAATAATTTTTTGCTAAAAAAAAATTATTTTTTTTCAGAAGTAAAAAGTTGCACGACTCGCAAAATATCTTTAAATATCTGAATAAGATAGTTGAACCGTCTGTGGAATTGCATTCATTTAATATTTGTTTTTCCTATCTCACTCTCTGGTCCATCTATCCCGTAATTATCCTACGATTAATGACAACCATTACTTGTTTATGCACATTTTAAATACTTTTTTTACAATTGTAACATAGTCATTATTTATTACTAGAATCAAAGTTCATTATCATAATGTTCGGTGAAAAATTAACTACACTATTTTTTTTCAATCTAATAATCTTTCATTTTTTATAATGTCATAGATCAGCAAAAGCATGTTGTAATTAAGTTTTAATTTATTACATTTTTGCTGTTTTCTTCAGCGCTTACTCTTTAACAAACTACGTTTAAATATTTAAGTGATCATTCGATTAACTTTCATTAAATTTACATTAAACACCGTCTAGAACGACATAAAAATAAAAACAAAATAATTTTTGAATTACCTTTTTTGCTAGTTTCAAAGAATGGAAAAAAAGAGGGTACACAATAAAAATTATCGTGCAATCGTCTTAGTTCTAATTAAGATTAGTTGTCAGACAATGGATATACAGACTATGATTCTTTTCCCGTTAAATTTTAACTTGAAGTATCTGTAATTGAGATCAAGAAAACTTATGTCTTTGTACGATGTGAAAGCTTGATTGAAAACAAAACTGTAACATTTCTTCTTTTTACAATGCATTAATTTAAATAAAAATTTCTATATTTGATAAATAACCTAAGTGAATAAGAAATTTAAGATAAACTCATTCACAGATTCTTGAAATTAGCAGTAAAAATATAATAATAAAATTCGATTGATATTAACAGCACTGCTACTACTACTACTACTGTTACTACTACTACTATTACTATTACTACTACTGTTACTACAAATAATAACAATCGTATTTGAAAAATAGTGGTTAACTATCAAACTGGTTTAATTTAATTAGAAAACAAGAACCTCGTCCTTCACGGACACGTGTTTAAAGTCAATAATAACAGACTTATATTTTCAAGCTCGAAACGGGTCCCGCGTATTGTTTTGATTTTATGGTAATTTATATAAAGTTTCATAATATAAACTGACTTGTTGGTTGATTGTGGTTTCTAAGAGTTAACATTTGTTCGCCAGGAATAAAGAGACGTGATCTAGAATGAAATTTGGCTCACTACATCGATGCCTGAATTGGTATTCGAGTTTTGCAAATATTCAGCTGTAGCCAAGAACCCTCAAATTAGATGCCCAGTGGCGAGGAGGGGGGAGAGGGAAGGAAGAAGGAATTAAAAATAATCAAAATTCTTAGTACAATTTGGGTTTTTATAAGTTTTGTATTTAAGTGAAATAAAAATAAGGGTCCTTAACCTTCCGTCAGGTGCGCCGTTGTAAAAAGTACAACATTCACATTCTGTTTTCTTTAAAATAAAATTAAAGCAGTAGTGGATGTTAATAATCGTTTGTATTCGTTTATCGGATCTGTTAACCCATTTCCTGAAAGTTATTTGTATTTCAGTTTGCGCAATCAGCTGCACCTGTCATTTTAATCTGTTAACAGTGCATGAAATGCGCAAGGTTTATCTTTAAACAGCCTTCAAAAAAGCAAATCGTTTGCTTGATGTCGGAAGTGACAAATATCGATGAAATATAGGTCCAATTCTGTAAATCCGAAATTACTTAATTATTGTTTAGTAATTCATTATTAATTTTTTTTCTTTGTGATTGTAGTAGCAAGTAGCATTTTTTTACATATAAACTTCTGCTTTAGTATGTTATTAGCTGTGTCGCCCGGCGTTGCCCCGGCCCGTAATAATATTCTTAAATAAACCTGAAAATTGTACTAGAAAAACTCAAATAAGGGGGGAAAGAAAAAAAATCTCGAAACTAATCCTGGCTGCTTAGGGTACTGCTTAGCTGAAGTGCTGCGCATACACGGCAAAATAAGAGGGTGTTGTCTGGAATCTTTTAGTTTCATATTCCAGAACCAGGGAACGAAGTCTTTTCTTAACAAAACTGTTTGTAAACTTAAGAAAGATATTTGATGAAATTATTATTCGAAAAAAATAGTAAGTACACTTTTAAATTTTAATATTAACTAAGTATTATTTACCCCAGAGCTCTGAAAAATTCGCATCTAAAACGTTACGGTTTTAAATATTTGATAACGCCCTCCCTAAAATAATAATTGCCCCCCCTCCTCCTTGCACATAATTTGACGTCTCCTGTTCTTTAAAACCTATATTATGTGTTTTAAACTATCTGCAAGTTTTACATTTAATAAGTAATATTTATCTCAGTCCCTAGTGAAAAGTCCGCATTTGAAATGGTAGAAAACGGTAACATTTTAAATATTTGACCGCTCTCCCTAAAAAATCCTCCCGTCCTATATTTTATGTTCGATACACTTTAAAATATTTACTGTATGTTATAATTTATCTGAAAGCTCCAAAAGTTTTTTTTTATTATTTATTTTAATTAATTCGAGATCCATCATTTCTTTTCCTTTTTTAAAAATCGACTTTTTTATTTAAAAAAAAAAAAAAAAACTTGGATTCTTATAAATTTAGATATTATTAAACAATATAAGATAGTAATTGAGTGACTGCGGAGAAATTTACATATTTAAAATCAGCGAAAAATTCTTCATCTGAATTGATAAAAATTTAATTTATAAATTTAGCATTCGAAAATATTTGCATGTCGTCTAAAAATGTCCTACTATCTGAGGCGCAGTTTTCTGCATTGCAAAACACTTGCTCTCGTTCAGAAAGATTTCTCGAACTTCTGTTTCTTTGAATGGAAATGAAATGAGATTTTATAAATGGATTTTTACGGATTTTTCAACTATTTACAAGAGTATGAAAATAATTTTTAGAATTTCTGAAAGGGGAATTTGTTCTGCATGCAACTGTCTAATTTTTGAGTTTTTAATCCCAGAAAATTTTAAAATACAGCCCTTTATTAAAAAGCCTAGCACATACATCGCCATGGTAATCCTGTATTTACATTAATCCTCTTCTTTGCATTTTCGAAGAAATATTTTGTGGTTTGATAAAAATCTATGCTCTTATTGAAATATGAACACTGATTAGCAGCAACATCTGTTGGGCGATTTAAGCGAAAAACTAATTGGGACCAATATATATGAGGGTCTAACTGAATATAACTGAATATACTGAATTTGATGAATATTCATGCGTTAGTTCTTGAGATGTATCTATTAAGGAAATCGTGCAAAATAAGGTATAGCAGCGCCACCCTCGGGGCAATATACTCCAAATGTAATAAATAACAAATTATATCAATGAATATCAAAATGTATATCAATGAATATCAATGAATATCAAAACCTGCAGTAATTCTCGAAATATGGCTATTCTTGAAATTTTGAGAAAAGCTGCTTATCAGCACCGCTTGATGAGCGATTTATACCAGACTGTAATCAGCACCAATTTATGTAAGAGAGTAACTAAATATTTTTTTAATTAAATTTTGTTCATTATTTCTAAAGATAGAGTGCTCATAATATGAGTGTAAATTACAGACAGATGGAGTCACAGACTCAAGACAGACATTGTATGTAAAAATTTGTCTTTCAGGATCTCTGTTCCCTAAAACATGTAAATCCGTCAAAGACTAGAATTCTATAATTTTGAAAATAGTAGATTCGACATGCAAATATGGTAGGAGGCTACTCCACTCAAGAGAAAAATTCCATTTGATAATATTAATTTCATAAAAGAATATTGTTTTTAAAGATAACTCGCTTTTATCTCAATATTTTTAAACTGATATTTTTAATCATCTCAATATTTTAAAAAAACTTTGTGAGTGTTTTTGGACGTGGCAAGCAGGTCCTCCTTCAATTTTGAAATATTCCGCCGGAAAGGGGCACTACAATAGCGTTTTTGTACCATTTTCACTATTCTACCGAGTAAAAGTGTATGGAGCTAGATGTATCGAATTGAACCAAATTTTTTGTGTAAGTGTCTGGCTATGGCTATCTGGTCCTCCCTGAATTTGAAAGTAGAAAAAATCCACCGGAAGGGGTTTCGGCGATAGCGATTTTTGTGCTATTTTCAATAATGTACCACCTAAAAATGTATAATGTTGGGCAAAGAATTGAACCAAATTTTTTATGTAAGTGTTTGGCTATGACTAGTTGGTCTTCCCTGAATTTGAAAAATATCCGCCGGAAGGGAGCTGAAAAAAGCGATGCCATTTTCAGTATTGTACCACCTAAAAGTGTATGAAGTTATGCATAGAATTGAACCGAATTTTTTGCTTAAATGTTTGGTTATAGCTAGTTGATCCACTTTCAAATAAATCCGCTGAAAGGGAGCGCTGTGATGGTCACTTTTGTGTCATTTTTAATATCGTACCATCTAAAAGTGTATGCAGTTATGCATAGAGTTGAACCAAATTTTTTGTGTAAGTGTTTTGTCAGCAGACCCTCCCCGTCTTTGAAAAAAAACCAGCCATAAGAGTGAGCTATAATTGCCACGCCTGTGCCATTTTCATTATTTTACTTTCAAAAAGGGTATGAATTTATGCATAGAACTGAATATTTTTTTTTTGTACATGACTATTTTTTGGCATGGCAAGCAGGTCCTTCTTGAATTTGAAAATATATCTTCTGGTAAGGGTGTAAAAGCGATTTCCGAGCTATTTTCATTATTTTATCACCGAAAAGTGTATAAACTGTTAAACCAAATTCTTTATGTACTTCTTTTTGTCTATGGCCAGCAGATCTTCCTTGTATTTGGAAATATTCAGTGGGAAACGACCATTGTGATAGCGTAGTGATTTTTGTATCATTTCCTCGATTCTCTGTCGTTCTTTTGTCAATCGGCTCGTGCAGAGACGGGAACTCCTGTCCATCTGAGGAAGCTGTTTGCAAAATGCTGATGATAACAGAATAAGGCAAAACTATTGATTTTAATAAATATCATTATCCATATAAACTCGTTTTTTACTCCGAATAATTGATTGAAGCAAAAATTTAATATGGAAATCAAAGTTGAAAAAGTATTGAATTAATAATATTAAAGTATTAACAGGTGTAACTACTTTTTGAAACATTAAATGTTCGTATAATATAGAAGAAAGTTTTGGGATCGGCACATCCAACAAGTTTTTATTACGATGCTTTCACTATCGGTATCGACTCAGAAAATAAAAATATTTTAAGAAAAAAAGCCCAGTGAGAAAATTTAAGAAGTAAAAAAATGTCCTTTGTTCACATAGTTTACAGCAGGGATGCCACAGGTGAGTATTTTCTATCCTATTCGCACCATTATTTTAGAAAGTTAAATTTTGTAGTTAGTTCTCTTGCGAATGTTATCAAGTACCATATGAAAGGTTTTAGTTTTGAGTAATTTGTGCGAAGTAGAATAAAAAATAATTGCCTGTTGCAATCCTGTTTGAGGTGTCCAATAATGAAAAACAATGGAAATGCAATTGAGTTATTAAAAGAAATCTACCATAGAAAGTTCTAACAGTAAACTATTGTGAGTAAAGTAGATCCTTAAAGGGGTTACCCACAGAAATAACAACACATATGAAATTATAGTAAAGAAAATTGTTTATACTTTCTACGATATTTTCTCAAAATCATAATAATAAATTGTAGATATACATATTTATTTATTATTTATACATTTTCTAGAAGCATCCATTTAAATTATGAGAAATAAACCACGAAAAATCTAATCAAACTTCATTTGATGGAAAATTATTTTATCATACAGCTCAATCACAACAGCTGTTGTTCATGATATATAAAGTAAGATTATTTCAGATGAAGTGGAAAATAAAGCTTTTACTTTCCAAACAACTGTATGTCAAAGAACTTCAATTACCAGTTAGCTGAAGTGGAAAAGATTTTACTTTAGCTAAGCTTAGTAAAATAACAAGAAATGTCTACGAAAGAGAAATTTTTTTTTCTAGAACTTATAAGATTGTCTAACAAACTTTATTCAGATATAAAGAGATAAATTATAAAGTATTTTAATACATTGCAGTGCATTTTTTAGTTAATCTGATATGCCTGAGTTCATTTAGAAAGAATTAACTACTAATAGTAAAACATTAAGTACAGTTGCATTGTTTCACTTAAAATCTAATTTTGAGTTACAGAAGTGCTTGCATGGATAATCAATGCTTTTCTATATATATGCTTATTTTTAACAGCTCTATTCAAATACTAACTGGAGTGATAATAATTATGTATATCTATCTATCTATATATATATATACATATATATATATATATATATATATATATATATATATATATATATATATATACAGTGGCGGTCAAAAGTTTTCGGTAAGTTAGTTTCTTCGATTTATTTACCAAAAGTTTCAGCAAAGAAGAAGCACAATTGTTTCAAAAGTTAGGAATGTGTGAATGACCTCTGACCACGTAATCATTTTGATTGGATAATGAAGATGCTTTATGCAAAGGGATAAAATTCGAAGTTAATGTGTGGAAAAGTTTCCGGCCACTTATCATTCTTTAGTTTTTTTTTTCTATCGGTAAACTGTTTTTTGGTTATGTTTATGAACGATTCCTTTTCATATGGGTATATTTACAAATTATTTGAAAAATCTTCGCTGGTCGGAAACTTTTGACCGCCACTGTATATATATCTCACACGTAGCGCGAAAAAAATTGTTGAATTTGTAGTTTGCTAGATGGAAAAATCCACAGTGGAAATTCGCAGTAGTTAGTTTACAGTTTCATGACCAGACCCATTCAGCAAATCAAAATACAGATAGAATCTATTTTTTTTAAACACAAACCGTTTGAGTGATGTATGAATAAATATTGTGATTGTTTCACATTACGGCGACATTATGAATTCAGCAAATCACCTTTTTTATCAGTTAGCTGAAGTGGAAAATTTAGGAAACTTTTGTGTCGTTACTAATTTTATGTAAATGCGTTATTAGAACATGACGTTATTTTCAAAGAATCATTTTTTCCCGTCCTCCACCTCTATTCCAAAAAATTAATTCAGGATATCATTGAATAAGAAAAAATATGAAGCAGTTTATGTGCTAGAACAAGTGACTTATTTATAAATAAATAAAAAAAAAAAAGATTGAAGCTCCACAAACCCTTATTTCTTATTGCAAACCAATTTGGGTAACTATACATTACCATCATCAGTACAAACTACGATATTTGCGCTGAGGATAGTACACTATGGCTACCGAAACTGATTTGCAATAAAAAATAAAGTGTTTTGGTGCTTTAAACGTTATTATTATACAGCATGATAGTGCTGTATAGTAGAGCTCAGATGCATCTCTAATGTTAAAGTTCAAAGTTTGCCTCGTAATAACTTTGGAACTAATCACCGAATCGTGACGAAATTTAAAAGGGGAAATGTCCTACTCTAAATCTCAATGTTTACAAAAATTCATCCAGATCCACCGGTTAGTTTCGGAGATCCAGAACCCCCGTTTTGTCACCTTTTGCTCGTGAAACAAGAAAAAAAGACTAACTCAATTATAACCCGAATCAGGAAACATTCAGCGACGAGTAATAGCTTGTTCGAAAGCTTTTAATTTAGGGATGTGCCTTTCGAAGATCTGGTAAAATAATATAAAAAATTAGGGAAATGGCACCCATTTAAAATTTACATAACGCTATAATTTCCATAATTTGACATTATAGAAATCTCTCCTTTTTAATTGCTAATTCAATCATTTTTTTCGAGTTGCCATTAATTAAAAACAACATTGTTCTTTTTTTATAGATCAATCAAAATTCTGATACTCCAGATAGATTTTTGAATTTTTGAAATTGACGTCATTCGAAACAGAAAATACATGTTGTTCATAAACATGTGCATAAACTATAACTAAATGTGTATTAGAACAACATCGCACATTTATTTGAGTGTTTTCGACTTCAAAACAGTTTCTACAATGCAGATATTTCAATTAAATATTGACAATTTAGCAAAAAAAAAAAAAATTCTATATTTATAAAAATAACGATTTGAGAATAAAGCTATGATTATTATTATAATTATTATTATTGTTACACTATTTCTATGGTCATAAGAAAATTTGCGTAGATACCGAGAAACTGCAGTGGGACTATTATAAGGAAGGAACGGTTCTGTCGCCAAATGTCGCTAAGTTTTTCGCCAACTTGACGATACATCGCCAAATCTGGCACACGAATTTACTTGCCGAAATTGAAGCCAACTTGGCGCTTTTTCCGGCACTTCGCCAAAGTAATATGTCTACTAATAACTTTAAATTAATACTAATAATGGTTTAGATTAGTTAGTTGAAAGTGATTGACAAACTTCCTGAAAGAATCTGGAAAAGCTATGAAATCATATAAAAAACTGGTGGAACCAGAGAGAAAAGTAGAGCACGATCTAAAAAAATGTTACAGTAAAAATTGGGAAATAATTTCAATCTAAAAATACGCGTAGAAAAAAAAAGGAATCAGATGATCTGTAAAGCTCATGATATAACCCAAATTTTTGTTAACTGAAAATGTGGACTGAGCTTTACTGGTGCCTTATATTCAGGATACTATTATCCACTCAAAGTGATTACTGAAGAAAGTAGTCAATAGAATATATTGTTATATTGTCTTAAATCAGTTAAGTTCCACAACGCTAAATGAATATAAACCATGGAGTAATAATGAAAATATAATATTAATATAATTAGGTTGTTGTGGAATTGATGTAGATAAATATGTCTGAACACAAATATTTAGTATATGGTTGAATCGTTATCTGTTCAAGGTTTTGAGTTTACTTGGAGTTTTGATCTTCCTCTAATCAAAACTGCTCGAATGGAATTGTGTACACAGTTAGTACCGAACGAACCGTTCTCATATTTCATTACATCAGCCTGTAACATATGGTTATGAAACCAAATATTTAAACTGGTTATGGATGATTCAAAATACGGAATGAGTTAAAAATGCCTCTTTTTTCCTGATTGATTTTAAGTCACCTGTAAAACTCAGTCCATATTTTCAGTTAACAAAAATTTTGGTTATATCATGAGCTTTACAGATCATCTCATTCCATTTCTTTTCTACGCGTATTTTTAGATTGAAATTACTTCCCAATTTTTACTATAGCATTTTTTTAGATCGAGCTCTACTTTTCTCTCTGGTTCCACCAGTTTTTTATATGATTTATTTATTTATATTGTACTAAGCCAAGAAACTCCCCATAATAACCTATTCATTTGTAAGCGATTTATATATTTCTATAATTTCATAAAATTAAAAGAAAAATGTATTTTGAGGCAAAAAAATTAATCATAAGAAATAAATCTCCAAATATATAATATAAATTCATTCAATGGAATATTATTTCATCACTCAGATCAATTGGAGCAGCTGTGGTTCATGCCATATAAAACAAGTTTATTTCAGATGAAGTGGAATATAAAGCTTTTGCTTACCAAACAACTGTATGTCAAAGAAATAAAATGACTTGTTTGCTGAAGTAGAAGAGATTTTATAAGAGCTAAGCTAAGTAATATAACATGAAATGCCTTTAGGAAGAAATGTTTCTGGAAAATTTGTCAGATTATCTCATAAAATTGTATAAATATTAAGAGAGTTTGAAATGGTTTAACGAGTAAATATATTTTCAGTATAAACCTTTTCGGGTCTGGTTTACTACAAGTCTTTTAATGGGGTATTATTTTGTCTAAAGAAATACTTTTGGCACTATTTACATACAGTTATGTTAGTATATGTCTATGCATTTACTAAATGATTTAATTTATGATTAGGCATTTAGCAATAGTAATAATAATTATTATTTGCTTAATTCTGTTTGCACCATTTGCGATTCTTTTATATTAAATATATATTTCACCTTTTAAATTCTAAATAAAAATTACTTTCCTGAAAGAATCATGTATAATTAAGCGCAAAAAATATTAGAAAATTCTAATATAAGTTAATCCTTATTGTAATACAATATTTCCTAAACATTTTCAAAAATACTTCCTTAGCCTATTGTCGTATGAATATTAATTGATCAGAAAGCAAAACAACAAGATTTGTTTTCTTTCAGACCATAAAATATTCATAAATGTCTAATTAATTCATTTGGATAGCAAGTGTTAATGTTATTAACAAAAATTAATTTTTTCTAAAAATTGAAAAAAAAAAAAAAATCGGACCCGAAAATGGGAATATAGGTAGCTCATGGTAGAAACTCAATTTATGCAAATGTATATATACATATAAAATAATACGAATTCTTTTAAGATGATTCTTTTAAAGAATTAGAGATGAAGTACAGCAGGTGCTTATTAAAACGGAAGTTTTTAAATCCACATAAAAGAGTTGTTATAATGTAGCCTATATAAACAATACAATAAAAAATTATCTGTAGAATTTCTGAAATTTCTAAATCTTTATGATGTTTCATTAAACAGGTCGTTTCAAAGTATTAAAAGGAAGCACTAAAACCTTTATATATTTTTTTCTTTAAAAAGCAACAATAACAATTATAATATTATTTATTAGAAATAACTGTTACAAATTTTTGTTACAATAAGAATTGTTCAATATTAAGAATATTCAAGTTATATTAAAGTTATTCTATAAAAAATCTATAATGTAATTTTGTACATTACATAAAATAAGCAATTTTAAATTACTTCCACGGGGATCGTGATAAAAATATTATACGCTTAATTCTAAAGAAAATATTTTGACTTTTTTTAAATGGGATAATTTTGAACACTGAATCAAAATATCACGAAAATGCGATAAGAAAGTATTTTGAGATTAATTTTTTTGTGAAAAGCAACATTATCGGAAATCATATCATCTGAAAATCGCAAAATAAACATTATTAGATTTTATTATAATTTTGTTAAGCTTATTTCGTTATCATTATGACGATGATAATGATGATTACGCGAACTCCAATAAATGACTCGTAAAGACTTGGAATAAATGATGTTCCACCATAGAATGATATCGGATACAATACGAAATTTGAGAAGGATTACAATGTAATTCTTCTTTAATTTTACCATTCAATTTGCTATTTTTGATCATTTAAAATTGCAGCAATATATGGTCAATTAAAGATAGAATTTTATTTTCTTTACTTATAAATGTATATTTGTAGCAAAATGTATCAGATTTGTCCATCTGAGAGAAGACCTAGTTATTATAAAGTAGCATTTTTATCATGGAAATTTATTACAACTGTAGAAATGAAAACATCACAGATACAAAATTGCTAATGAGATGAAAATTTCAAATTGCGCAAATTTGTATCAAACATGCTTTTAATTTTCAGGGTTTTGGAATTCTTTTACTATTTTTTCTATAACAAAGAAAAAACATAAGATTTCAAATATCACGTTTATTATTATTATTATTTTTATATTTTTGGATTCATGCTTTTTCTCTTGTAATACATATAGAAAATTAGTAAATTTTAAAATGTAATTAAAATCTTACATTATTTAATAATATCATATTATTAAACATTTCAAGTTTGCATAGTAGAAGATGTCACTAAGTATTATTATTATAATGTAATATCAGAAATTTGATGGATCATAATATTCAAGTCATTTATTAACGTAAAATTTTAATCGCGCTATGGTGATTAAGTGATCTTATACATTAAAAATGTTTTAATAATTTCAATTTTTAAGTGCAAATAACTCCAGTAATAATAACAGTATATTCATTTTATATTAGTAACTGTTTCGTAAAAAATACTAGAATCTTTATTAATCTAAAACTCTTACCTCGAGATCTAGGTTATTCGCTTTATTTGGTGAATCTCGTCTAAATAAGTATATTCTTCAGAAAACATCCCTTTTGATGAAACTATAACATTTATTTGACAAGACAAACATAAATATTACATGAATTCTCTTCTCTATTACATCTCGATTTATAACGCGTACAATTGTACGTCTCGTTATCTCAGAACAATCATAGAACAACAACAACAACAAAATCATATATCAAAATAGAATACAAAAAAGTCATTAGTTCACGCAGCTTGCAAATTGTTCATGCGCCATGGAGTTTCGAAGTTGACTGTCTGAAAACACAACAGCAACAAAACGAATTATAGCGATTATTATCTTTAAATTTTAACTGCACACGGTAATTAAGTGATATTATGCGTTAAAAATGTTATAATAATTTAGGTTTTTATGCGAAAATTTTTCCAAAAATAATAATAAAATAAAAACATATTTATTTCATATCAGTAAGAAAAAGAATTGTAAGGATTATGACGAACATAAATTTATAATTTAATGGAATGTAATTTTTATTAACTTAAAATATTAATCGCACTTTGGTAATTAAGTGACTTTATACGATAAAACAGTTTTAATAATTTCAATTTTAATTGAAAATAATTCTGATAATAATAATGTATTCATTTTATAGTAGTAACAAACCAAATTATAAGGATAATCACGCACATAAATTTATAACTTAATGCAATATAATACTACAAATTCGTTCTATAAAACAATGCAATAAATTATTGTTTCGGATATTTAGATATGTCTCAGAAAATCCTAAATCCTCATTTATTTTGTCAAGACTTTCACATTCAGTCTCAACTTTCTCACATCCCTTTACGAGCCGTGGGATATTTTTTACTAAATATATATCTTTTGGGGCATATGTTGAGACTAAACCTGACATATGATAAATGGAGAGTACTCTAAGAGAGGCATCATGATTGATGCATATACAACAAATATTAACGATGATGCTTAACATTATATTTGAGGAAAAAACTGTTGGAATTTAAAAGTGACAAATAAAAATGTAAATAAAAAGAGCACAGAAAAATCGATGCTGCTGTAATCTATAACTAATTGAACATAAAATGTATTATTTTTTTCTTACATCGTAAGATATTGAATACAATGCTTATAAAATTAGAAACGAAATTCTTATTTTTCTAAGTTTCACTATAGTTCATCTTGCAGTTTATTATTAAACTTTATTATACACAATACATTATTTTATAAAGATAAGAAATTTCCACTTATGAATTTTCTTTTATAATTTAAATTTTGCTCGCAGAAATAATTTATAATTATTATAAAGAAAATATCCCTTAAGACTAAAGAAATTTTTATCAATCGGATAAAAATTTAAGAATTATATTTGAAGTATACATTTTGATCCAAAGCCTTAGTGTTCATATAAGCCTCTACTATTTTTATGTATTCAAATTTTACTTATCCCTTTCGGGTCTGGTGTATTATTAATAGGGCATACCTTTTAATGGAGTATTATTTTGTTTTAAGAAATACTTTTGATATTATTTAAATGTAGTAATGTTAGTACACGTCTATGCATTTGATATATGATTTCATTTATGATAGGCTTTTAATAACAATAATAATGATTATTATTTGCATAATTCTCTTTGCGCCGTTTGCAATTATTTTTATTTTATTTTAAACATATATTTCACGCTTTAAATTGAAAACAAAAGTTACTTTCTTGCAAGAGTCATGTATAATAAAGTACAAAAAGTACTAGAAAAGCGTAAAATAAGTTAAGTATTTTTGTAACATAATAGTTTTGAAACATTTAAAAAAACTCTTCCTTAGCCTATTGTCATATGATTATTAATTTAACAAGGTAGACCCCTTAAAGTTTTGACGATACAGAATACTTAAGAAGAAACTGCTTCTGTGATTTTAATCTACAATAAACCTACAAAAATTAGTTACAACAAAAATTGCACCTTATATTGATATGTCTAACTCTTAAATAAATTATATTCATCAAGATAACAAAATACTATTTCTATAAAACATGTAGTAATTATTAAAATTAAACTTTATTCGTACATGTAAGCAGTAAAACTTAATAAATATATCCTATTGTGATAAATTTATCAATTAAGGCTCTTATGCTTGGTATCCCGAAATGAAGAATAGCAACATTTATTCCACTTTGACTCAATCATAGAATGTTTTTCCCTTGAAATCTAAACCAGACATCATTTTCAGCATCACAAAATTTCCTTATCCTCATATAAATAATGAACTTTTTTGAAATGATATTTAATTTTGATCATTTAAAAATCATTTTAATTCAAAACTTGAAGTCTGTATTGCTATTAGCTGGAAACATATACTACACTATTTACGTTCCTTTAAGAGTAACTAAAATTTTCTGAAATAATCTGTAGGGAAGTAATAAGATTAAAAAAATGTGACACCACATAACATAAAATAGGGATTTTTTATAGAATCGAACTCGAATTATCGGGAAAATCGTCTTTATTTCCTTACGTATCTCTGCTAAGTGAATTCATCCATCCAAGAATCATAAAGTTATATATTATAAATTGCTATTTTTTGACAAAGACTTCCGAGCACACAATGTACACTGTACGTTTCATCTCTTCTATAAATACTCACTAAATATTTGTAAAGTTCTGGGTTTTTTCAGTGAGTGATTTCAATTACATTATTTTCGCGAGTGAAGTATTTTCACGGATGAAAATTTTCAAAGCACTTGGGTTCAAGATTACATACTTCTAGAAAACCTATTTCAATTTTCAAAACTAAAATACACGCTTTTTCATAATAAAATGACGTCATTTGTATCCATTAAAACGCTCCTGATTCACGATTTATTCTTAAACGACGTCTTAGATATATGATGTCGATATCGATGAATAATACACAAACCCAGCAAAAAGACCATGTCGTCTTTATAAAAAGCAAATTTCGTAACTAACAATTTGTATGGCTTCATTTGTTTGTTTATAATAGCTTCATGCTGCATCAGAAATCATTCATTTATATATTTATTCAAAATTCAGAAAAAGATTTTAAGTACAGATTACTAAATTTGCATTCTTTCAACTATTTGATACTAATTAAATAAAAGCAATGAAAATAAATCACACGAATATTCTTTTAAATACATTTTTGTAAAGAGAAAGTGTTGTATCGAGTGTATAGGAAGCTTGTAAAAAACTAAAAATTATTTATTTGATAAATAAATATAAAATTAAAAAAATTGCTGTCGGCTTGGCCTATAGGCGGAGGTAGATTCCGAAGAGTACTCATTTCACCAAAAAAAAAAAAAAATAGGATTAGAGATAAATCCAGTTTAACAGCTTTGTTTGGCTACTTTTGAAAAAAAAAAATATGTTCAATTATCTGTAAGAACTAATTTTATTAGAATCATCTTAATTGAAATTCGCTTATATGCTCATTTTGACAGCATATTTTGAAATATATTCTGACTTTATTAAAAAATTGGTCAATACAGTACATTATATAGTTTCTAAATAAGAAAAAACTGTCAACTGAATGCGTTTGAAAGCAAAAATGAATTTTTTAAAAAATGAGTCATGAATTAAGCAATTTGTTATATGATTACATCAACAATTCTTGAATCACGATCACTACGGGAAATTTTGTACGAAGTGCTCACTTTGACAGCTTTTTTTTAAAATATATTTTGCCTTTAACAATACACTGAACATACGCCTAAATAAAATAACCTGTCAAATGGATGCATTTGAGAGCAAAAATTGATTTAAAAATGAGTCAGAAAAAACGCAATTTGTTATATGAATATTTCTTCAATATTTCAATCACGATTACTACGGGAAATTCTGTTCAAAATACTCATTTTGGTAGCCTTTTTTGAAATAAATTCTCCCTTTATCAAGAAACTGGCCAATACATCACATTATATAGTTTATAAATAAGAAGACCTGCAAAATAGTACGCGTCATATATTTTCGCGAAGAGTTTTCCCCGAAATCGAACAGGGGACCTTGAAAAAGAACGAAGATCTTTTGGATAACCCTGAAAAAACTAATGTAGCAAAAGCGTTCAAACTGCACATTATGATTAAGTGGCTTATTGTAATGTACTGTGTTTATTTTATAAGGATAGCATGTATACTCGTAGAGAAATTAAGGTTTTTATAAAAACAGTCCAAGTTTTTAATTAAGTTGTTTATAACCAACAAAACAAATTTTTTGCTTATAATTTGCAGAGTTCTTAATATAAAATAATGTTCTTTTCTGAAAATATGACAAACATCATGGTACACAATACCCTGTCATCAGAATTTAAAAATAATAAAAATTGTATGACAAATGAGCAGGTTTACTAAATAATTTTTTACTGTGCATGCGTGAACGCTATTAAAATTTCATTTGCATATTATGTTAGTTAAATGTGTAGAGCAACTTTTGCTAAAGTCTCAAAAACATAGATTAAAAATACTGAAAATTATCGTTGATAGAATGAGATCAAAATCCTTTATTCCCTAAGGAAGCAAAAAGATGAGGAGCTGTATCCATATTCCATTGTTTCGTGCCTAGAAAATATTGCACTACAACTGTATTTGGATAAAACCCCTGATATTTTGCTTCCTTTTAGGGATAACGGATTTTGAGTTGATTCTATAGACGATAATTTTCAGAATTTTCAAGCTATGTTTTTGAAACTTTTACAGAAGTTGCTTTATACATTAGGCTAACACAATATGCAAATGAAATTTTGATATCATTGACGCATGCGCAATGAAAAATTATTTACTAAACGTACTCATTTTTCATACAATTTTTATTATTTTTAAATTCTGATGACAGGGTATTGTGTACAATGATGTTTGTCATATTTTCAGAAAAGAACATTATTTTATATTAAGAACTCTGCAAATTATAAGTAAAAAACTTAGGACTGTTTTTATAAAAACCTTAATTTCTCTACGCGTATGAATGCTATCCTTATAAAAATAAACACAGTACATTACAATAAGCTACTTAATCATAATGTGCAGTTTGAACGCTTTTGCTACATAAGTTTTGACAGGGTTATCCAAAAGATCTTCGTTCTTTTTCAATTTGTTGACGGTCCCCTGTTCAATTTCGAGGAAAACTCTTCGCAAAAATATATGACGCGTACTATTTTGTTTACACACCTCACTGTAAAGAAAAATCTGCAAAGTTACTAAACTTTTTCTAGGAAACTGGGATTCCAAGAACTTTTTATGTTACGGTAACATGAATATTTCATGTAACCGACTCTGAAACTTGAATATTTGCTGTTACTGTTACAGTAAAAGTTCTAGGAATCCCAGTTTCCTAGAAAAAGTTTAGTAACGTTACAGAATTTTTTTTTACAGTGCTGGCGTTTCACCACATATTTCTTATTTATATTTCTTTCATTACTTTCTTAATTACCAATTATGTTTAACTTTTGGACACCAGTGTATATATATATATATATATATATATATATATATATATAACTGGTGCGAATGCAATAGGTAGCATTTCATAAGAAATCTACCCAAGAAAAAAGCTCCGGGTTTTATAGCAAATGATATTTTTCAAGCCGCACGTAATTTAGTATCAATTTGCTTCGCTTTTTATTAGAAATGGCAACAAAAAGGTACAGTAATCTGTTTTTTTTTCCTTTTACTTTTAATAAAAAGGGAATACTGCCATAGCCACGATTACAAAAACGCTATTAAAAACTACAAAATGATTAATATCTCAAAGATAAATTCAGATAAGTTTTCAAACAAATTGTATTTAAAAGTACATGTTTCTCTATACTATTGTGTTAAACTGAAAAAGCACGATATTTCGAAGTTTTAAAAGTTACAGTAGCAAAAATTGCAAATCCAGAATTTCATTTTAAACTGTTGCTATTTGCAAAATGAGGTATGCGTTACGCACAGATGCACTGTAAAAAAAAATCTGCAAAGGTACTAAACCTTTTCTTGGAAACTGGGATTCCACGAACTTTTCCTGTAACGGTAACAGTAAAATTCAAGTTTCAGAATCGATTGCATGAATTTTTCATGTTATCGTTACATGAAAAGTTCTTGGAATCCCAGTTTCCTAGAAAATGTTTAGTACTTTCACAGATTTTTTTTACAGTGTACATTTGGCCATTGTAATATAGATAGTACACAAAACAACAGCATTCGTTATCTTTCAGGCAATGAAATATTATTTAAACACTAATTAATCTATTCGGTTAGCTAGTGCTAATGTTATTAATGTAAAAGTATTTTTTTTCAAAAATAAAAATAAATAAAAATAAATAAATAAATAAATAAATCGGACTTGATAAGGTCAAGTTCTCGAATATACGTATAACAATACATGAAATTAGTCAAAATGCGAAGGCAAGCTAAATAGATTGTGCTATACCATAACATGATAGAATTAAAAATAATAATAATAACTATTATCGATTTTAGTTATACGGATTTATTATTTAGTTAATAAATTTAATAAATAATAATAAATTTATTAAATGCTTTAAATCGTGAGATATACGACGGATGAAGACGCTAAAACATATAGAAATACCAATATAGAGCTTGTCTCGATTTGCGAATACTTTTGTTATCCACGATTATCGGATTACATGATATCGAAAATTTGCAATTGTGATGTAACTTGAAACTTACACTTAATATAATTTATCTAACGTCAGGTAAGACATTCACAGTATAACTCACGATAAATCACGATTATCACACACTACATGCATTTCAAAAGGTATGACAACGTTTTAAATATTTAAACGGCCGATATTAAACATTACTAAACATCTTGCTATGCAAATTGATGTTTAATCATAGCTTAAAATGGATGCGACAGAATTAGTTATAAAGTTAAAAAAAATAATTAGTAGTCTGTCATTTTTTTCACGCACTGTAAAAAAAAATCTGTAAAGGTACGAAACATTTTCTAGGAAACTAGGATTCCAAGAACTTTTCATTTAACGATAACAGGAAAAATCCATGTAACCGATTCTAAAACTTGAGTTTTTGTTGTTACCGTTACAGGAAACGTTCTTGGAATCCCAGTTTCCTAGAAAAAAGTGTAGTACCTTTACAGATTTTTTGATACAGTGCGGATATTGCTCTCTAGAAACTTCAAATATGTGAATCCAAAATTACAGCGCATTCCGCAAAGTAATAAACATCTAAATCATGTGACTGTCGTCAACAGTTCCGTCATCGCTTCACATTTTATATGACAGGGGGCGACTCTGGTACTTTAATGTTAGCCAGGCACTTATGAAAAATCAATAAATATTTTTCTTTTTAAACATTCCATCTTTTATTATAATAGCCCAAGTCACGTAACTACTATAAACAACTACGAGTCGATTACATCGCTTTTTGTATACAAAATTTCTATTTTGATTAAAAAATCAAAAATATTTTTTTTAAATAAAAGTATGTACACTGTAAAAAAAATTCTGTAAAGTTACTAAACTTTATCTAGGAAACTGGGATTCCAAAAATATTTCCTGTAACAGTAACAGCAAAAATGCAAGTTTCAGAATCGGTTACATGGAATTTTCCTGTAACCTTTACATGAAAAGTTCTTGGAATCCCAATTTCCTAGAAGAAGTTCAGTAACTTTACAGAATTTTTTTACAGTGTAGAAATTACTATGATCGCAAAGAATTTTTATACTTTTTATGCAAATCTCGCCAATATATATATATATATGTATGTATAGATATATACAGGGTGTCCGAAAAGTCTGGAAACGGTCGAATAACTCGAAAAATACATATGAGATTGAAAAACGGAAATATACGTGTTAAATATTTTTAAATAAGCTACTCAGTGATACGAAATTTGACCTTTGTAACCGACCCCCTGGGGGCCATAGGGAGTCCAACTTTGAAATCTTAAATTATAACCCCCATTTTTTATTACAGATTCGGATTCTACGGACAAAAATACATAAGTTTTGTATTTGATGTTTATTTCGAATCCTCGTTTATCACGGTGTAATTGAGCATAATAAATCGATACATATTTCGGCTTTTCCAACGGGATTTTCCCTAATCGAAACTAATTGGGGAGAATTTATGACATCAAATTCCTCGTCTTTTGCAATAATAGCGTTTCCTGAAAATGACCCGTGCCGATTATTTCGGTAGTGCTACACAGTTAAAAATTTGATCCATTTGCTGTAGTGTCACTCCACAGCTTTTATAGAATATCTCTTTCATGACCAATGAGAATGTTCCATAACACAGTAAAGTACACTGTAAAAAAATTGACCCTTTTGCTGCATCGTCACTCCACCATTTTTATAGAAATCGATTACTTTACTGTGTTATGGAGCATTCTCATTGGTCACAAAAGAGATATTCTATAATAGCTGTGGAGTGACGCTGCAGCAAATGGGTCAAATTTTTAACAGTGTAGCACTATTGAAATAATCGCTACGGGTGATTTTCAGGAAACGCTATTCCTACAAAAGACGAGGAATTTGACGTCAAAAATTCTGCCCAATCAGTTTCGATTAGGGAAAATCCCGTTGGAAAAGCGGGAATATGTGTCGATTTAATATGCTCGATTACACCGTGATAAACGAAGATTTGAAATAAACATCAAATACAAAAGTTACGTATTTTTTCCGTAGAATCCGAATCTGCAATAAAAAATGGGGGTTGTAATTTAAGATTTCAAAGTTGGACCCCCTCTGACCCCCAGGGGGTCGATTTCGAAGGTCAAATTTGGTATCACAGAGTAGCTTATTTAAAAATATTTAACACGTATATTTACGTTTTTCAATCTCATATGTATTTCTCGAGTTATTCGGCCGTTTCCAGACTTTTCGGACACCCTGTATATATATATATATAGTAATCCTCCAGTTAGCATTTGTTTTTATCTTTAGCGTGGTAAATTAAAACAGTGCATTAAAGTTTAAGTTAAATGTCGCAGTTTATGGCTTTATTTTATATTTCCTTTTCTTTTCTTTTAAAAACGAGAAAGAAAGATAGGAAAACCGTGAAATCTAAATATTTCAGTTTAAAATAAAAGATTTATATTTTTAAAAAGATAGAATGAAAGAATTACATTTTTAATGTAATACAAAAAAATCTGATGGGAACACTATTTTGTGATTTATCACCAGTGCAACACAAACATAAAAATTCTTCATTTCAGTTATCAGAATCTTCCAATTTGGAAAAATATTGAGCTAACAAATTGAATTATGAATGAATGTAATATTGTACATAGTTTAGCATACATTTAATGGAGACCAAATTGATCGCCAAAAGTGGCTACACTGTAAAAAAAAAAAATCTGCAAAGTTACTGAACCTTTTCTAGGAAACTGGGATTCCAAGAACTTTTCCTGTAACGGTAACAGCAAAAATTTTTTCAGAATCGATTACATGAATTTTTCCTGTTATCGTTACATGAAAAGTTCTTAGAATCCCAGTTTCCTAGAAAATGTTTAGTACCTTCACAGATTTTTTTTTTACAGTGTAGTTTGGCATGAAATCCGGCCTGCATTCCAGTGAGTTTCATAATGATTACAAATGTGTTTAACATTAGACGTCAAAATTTAAATCTCTCTAATGTATAAACTGCTTCAGCTAATTCCTGGCTGATATCCTTAAAAACAATAAAAATAAATAAAAAGTCCTTCCGGCAGTACCAGAAAGAAGGGGTAACATTAATATTTTTTACTTATAAAAAATATAAAGTTATATTTTTTCAACATACAACGTTTAAATTAGTGGAATACAATAATAGAAGATCCAATACTTGTTTTTGTCAATATTGAATATGAATGGGGATTTCGAGAAATTAATCAACTTTGTACAAGCTGGTTCTATTTAAAGCAATTTATATCGCCGAATTCGGCGATATAATAAATTGATAGTACTCCTATATCAGACTTGATTTGAATGACTTTCATTTCAAAGCGAACGGCATGTTCGTTATGAAATTAACATAAACGGTTTGACAAAACAATTGGATTAATGCTTTCAGGTAATTTAAGATCATTAAAAAGTCACACAGTTAATTGCAGTAAACTGTAAAATGTCTTTAGTAATTTATTTAAAAAGGCTGAAAATGGATAAATCAAAACTGTTTTTCATTCAAATGGCTTTTGTTGTAATGAATGGGGGTTTTGTGATTCATTTAAAATTTAAATTAATGTATATTCAGCATTTAACCATACTAAACTTTCATTCAAATTTTGTTTCTGAGGATTGCTTCTAATTATATAGTTTAGTGACAAATTCCAAAATACATTAAAAATTTCGTTTAAAATAAATGTATAGTAAAAAATAAAACATACTTTGTTTGGTTGAGGATGTTTAAGAATTGAACTTATTCATAATTTTAAACAATTTTATTGTCATTCTTCCTTTTTTAATTTCTTATTTATAGCACGTTTAAAACATATTTGAAATCAAATTTAAGGGATCAATGTTTTCTGTAATACTTTTTAAAAATTGCATTATACGAATGTTAATTGAAAAAGTCCTACCAGCCAGTATCGGCAGGAAGAGTTAGTTTTCATATTCCTTACATTTTTTTTAAGTTACATTATTGAACCATACAAAGTTCAAATTAGTAGAACATGGTGATAGAAGATCCAATACTTGTTTTTGTCAATACTGAATATGAATGGGAATTTCCAAAAATTAAATAATTTTATACAAGCTGGTTTTATTTAAAGCAATTTATAATCGATATAATGAAGTGCCATTTTAAGACAACATGATGGGTGAAATTAATGAACTTGATCAGGATCTTAGTAGTCCTGTTCTTATGCTCACTCACATCGAAATCGGTTTATATATTGGTTATATATCGGTTTATATTAAATGCTATCGCAAGCAAATCGATTTTTCAGAACATCACCTAGTTTAGAAATTTAAACTGTTATATATAAATATTTTTTAAGATAAAGACAAAACAAAAAATGCTTACAAAAAATACTCCGAATTTTTTGTATGAAGTTCAAACAAATAAGAAAAAAAAATCTTTTTGAATTTCTATTCTTTTGTATATTTTTATAAATTTAAAAGAAAATCTAATTGTCTTCATTTTGAAGCAAAGTGGAGGTTGAGGGAGGCCAACGATCTCGATCAAGATATCTATGTACTTTGTACTTTGTATGTACACACTAAGTTACATCCAAATCGGTTCATTAAAACACCCGTGTTATCACGTGCCAAAAAATCAGATCATTCCAACATTTCAGCTATACTAGATATTCAAAGTGCTGTAACTCATCCATTTTTTAAGGTACAAACGAAACAAAAAATGCTTGGTATTTTTGTAACAAGCTAAAACACGTAAAAGAAAATTATTTTTGACTTCTAATTTTTGTGTACTTAATATTAAATTAAAATAAAAATAAATGGCGCCCATTTGGAACAAGATGGCGGAGGAAATTAGACAACTATCTCTATTCAAACAACGGTATGTACTATATACACACCAAGTTACATATGAATCAGTTCATAAATACCTGTGTTATCAAGTGACAAAATTCAGACCGTTTCGAAATGCTAGCCACACTAGAAATTCAAACTGCGCAAAATGTCAGCCACACTAGAAATTCAAAGCGCTATAACTCAGCCTTTTATTAAGATACAGACAAACAAAAAATGCTCTGGAATCTTTGTATAAAGATCAAACACTAAGAAGAAAAATAGTTTTCAATTTCTAACCTTTTTGAACTTAATTTATTTAATTACACTATTATGAGTCACTTTAATATATTGCTTGGGAACTCTTTTGATTTTAATCTTTCAAACTCTTTCGAAATTTTGCGGCAACGTTATTAGTTTTTTATGGGTAAGTATAAAAAAATGTTGTATTTCTTATTATCAATTACTGGTGTTTATTAGAAAATTCAAGTTCTTTAAAGATTGTCTGCAGGGAAATTATTTTATTTTTGTATTGCTAGATTCTAAAATCTTAAAAGCTATGTGCATGAGCGCAAAGACCTGTGATAGACATTAAGAAAAAATAATAGAAAATTTAACTACTTAACTGATCAAAAAAATAATAATAATAATAATAATAATTCATTTTTTATATCTTTCGCAGAATTTTTAATACTTTACCACCGGTTATTCAAAATGGAAATTTTTGCCTTATTGAATCAGACAAATGCTATAATTAATGCTGATTTCGCCCCCTCCCCTCCACAAAAAAAATATGATGAGACTAATAAATCATGATTGGAACATGGGTGCCCATACGTGGTACGAGCATATCATGATTGGTAAAAACACCTTGCCCGTATGACGTACGGGCAAATCAGGAAAGCTGTTAAAATACTATAATATTAATGAAGCATTTGTATGACAATTTTCATTTTTAATATGTCAATAATACGTAATTGTTCTTTTGGAATATTTTACAAAATAAATGCATATCATTTGAAACATACTTTCAAATTGTACTTTAGATTAAAAACTTGTAGAATAAAAATTTTAAAACAGAACATAAAGTAACTTTAAAAGTAATTTTAACGTAACATTACTTCTTTAAAAATATTGAAAAAAAGAAATTATCATTATTTTTGACATTTTAATTTTATTACCCAACTTTATCTGCAAGGTAAAGTGCGACTTTCTAAATTGTTTCTGACTTTATTTCTAGATACAGATAAGCTTTTGATATCATCAATTTTATGCTTTTGGGAGCATAACTTTTCAATTTATTCACGTGTATGATATGTGACTTATCAATAAATGAACTCTATCTTGACAGTTCATGCATTTTCTTCACACTGTGACATTTCCTTTTAATCCATTAATGCAGAATCTATGTGGTTTAAGGTTGCTTTTTAACAAGATAAAAAGTCCGGGATATCACTATCAAAGTCATCATTATATCACTACAGTGGCGTGGCAAGTCCAAGTTTGAAATATCCAGAAATAATGTTTCTGTAAAAAGAAAACGTGTAAATTTAAATCAATCATAGAATTTCTATGTAAGCATTAAAATAAAATGCGCAGTTTCACATCAATATAAGCGTGGTTGATTTTTCTTCAGCAAAGAAACATTGTATATAATATATATTATTACATCTAGAACTGATAAGGGAAGTACCCGAGGTTGTTTATTAGTTCTTTTTGAGGTGAATGATACATATTTATTTATTCATTATTATTATTTTACATTTATAAGGTAACTGCCTGCAATTTTGATGTGAGTGGTACTCTTGGAAATGTCTCTTCCTTAAAAGCAAATAAATAAATAAACAAATAAATAGAATAAAATAAATACATAAAAATAAATAAATAAATAAATAAATGAACACAAGAGGAGAGGTGAGGCTAATCAAAGTAGTATTCCACAAACGTATATGGGTAATTCCACACGTCGTGTAAGTCACTTACTACGATTTTGAATAGCAGTATTTTAGAACGGAAAAATGTGACTTATTTTAAAAGAATAAGTGTTTAACATACTTCTAATACAAATTTGAAGATTAGTATTTTAATTCGTAGTAACATTTTTATGAAAACATATAGGCACAAGTCTTGAAATGCATTTAGGGAGCGAAAATTTAGTTGTGAACAAAATGATGCTAACTTTTGATAGCATCCCTTGTAATTAAATCTTCCCAACCCCAAATAAACCGGTGAGTTTTTAAATACTAGTTCGTCCGTTTAACAGTGAGTTTGTACTCGTAAAACGTTTGAACATCAAGTAGATAGGGGTACTATGTTGTATCTACAATTATAATTATGATTTAAACATTCCCCCTCTGATATTTTGTGAACTTCAGGATCTACAAGGCCTGCCCACTCATCCAATATGAGTTAGCTGTTCGCATCACCTATAAATTTGTTTAACGTTTCTAAATACAATCTAGACAGCTTCTTTTATATTTTCCTTCAAGCAGAGCTTGATAATAAGGCATTGGAATAATGCAACTGTCGTAGACGTTGGGGTTTGAACCCGAGACCTACGAACAGTGGAAGAAGACATGGCTGACTAAGATATAGGAGCTGTTGATTTTTTATGCTTAAAATACCTTTTATAATTCATCAAGGAAAAATCTATCGTGGTTTTCAAAAATTTCGTTTCAAATATTTTCGTTAAAAATTCGTAAAGGGTTTATTTTAATTTATTTTAGACCGTTGCCATAATACCTACTATTTTTTGATCAATTTAATTTTTTTTAACTAATTTATGAAATAACTAAAAAAATTCTATGGATTTTTTTCAATGAAAAAAATTGCATCTAATTATTTTTTTACGACATTAATGCTAAAGATAAGTTTTCAAGTTGTTGCACAGTATTTCTTTAATGCGCTTTTTTTATATTACCAAGTTTCTGGCATAAGGTGAAAGAAAAATTGAAAATTGATTATCGGTAAAAATATCCAGTAACTACGAAGATATTATTTTTCTCATACTAAATTATTCTAATAAAAAAAGGCAATTTTGAAACTTTTTTTTTTTTACTTTTCCAATACCATTGCAAAAGAACTTTAAGGTGTGCATTTTGAATTACAAGTAATAACAAAGATAAAAATATCTTAAAATAAAGACATGGACAATGAGTTAGATATAGTATAATGGAAATGTCTGTAAAATAGTGACAGAGAATCTCGTTCGAATGCATTCAACTGAGTAATAGTGTAAATTTACAAAAAGTCTCTTTTTTCTGTGTTTTCACAGAAATTTTTAACAGTGTATAAATTTATCCTCTTACAATTCTTAATATGAACTCATAGCATATAAAAGGTGAAGCGGGTAGCCCAGAATTGTTGATAACAGTCACATGACTTAGACTTCTATTACATAGTTTATTTAAGAAATCGTTTCTAAAAGACGTTTTAAAAAATATAGAACGTAGGTTTGGTATAGCTATGTATATTGGAAATGAGTTTACCACAAATATTCAAAGATACATGGAAACGAATTAATATCAAATATTGTTACTCTGTAAAACTCTTTTTTTTATCTTATCCCAATCTGATTTTTTCACAAAATTAATTCGGTATTGGTATAAAATGAATTCATATTTAAGCTTCATTTGTCATTTCATTAAACTAAATTCTGCTTACTAATAATCTTTTCTTTTTCAAATATAGCTAAAACAGTTTCCTTGTTAAAAGTGTAAAACGTTGAGTGCCATGTCAGTCACCAGTGGCTGACACTGAACTTACCGTTTATGCCTCGTTAGTCACGGTGCCTGGCAGTGTAATATACTATACGATACTAAATATATAAAGTTACATTCTGAATAATTTTTAGGTAATTTAGCATAAGTTTTTAGCATAAATTGACTAAAAAATTTCTAACAAAAATATTTTAATACGTTTTATTAAAACACAGTAAGCATGAAAACGGCTGTCTTTCGCAAGTATAACCGATTGTGATTACTTGCTTAGTTAAATTTCTGCCTATTCCTCTGCCAAATCCGTGCCGTATTTTCTTCATGGCATAATTTACAACACCACGGAACTCTAAAGACATTTACATTATTTTTTTAATTAAAGATTGTTCTAAGGGAATTTTATTACGCGGCCCAAACGGATAGACAGACAAACAATGATGTGGCACTCAACGTGTTAAACTTGGCATTGTGCTAAGCGCATTTAGGAAAGAAGTCGTAAAGTTTCAACGCCTCCTTGGTTCGTGCCGCGTTTTTTCACACATGTTTTTAATTAACTTTCGAATACGCGGATGGTGTATAGATAGATCAACTCAATGCAAACTTGCTGCAAGTCCCCATAGTGTTTAAAGTGATTAATACTAATTACAACTGTCTGCTCTCTTAAAAGTCAGCCACAAAATAGCTCAAGTTGAGCTGAAATCCACTCATCTCAATGTTGAAAGGCAGATTCTCAAAAAAGAATTGAAATAACTCGAGTTTTAACCAATTTAAATGAAGTTTAGCTATTTAAATAACCAATTTAGATCAAGAAGATTTAATCGTTTGAAAAAAAACTCTTTTATGATCGAAAAAATTACAGCTCTTTCATGAGAAGCCAAATCAGCTCTTTCGTTTTAAGAGTGTGATGTTTTCATTATTTGTCGTTTATTGCTTTTATACCCCTATACTGTATTGTAATACAAAAATATATCATTAAAAATTATTATCTTGACTTTAAAAGCCCATCTTAAACAGAGTACCCCGTTCCTGTCATTGTGTATGTCCAAACGATCCGTAACTTTAAGAAATAGTTTCTAATTCCATCAACATCTTCCGGTCACACATGTTCTCTAAAATTGTAAAGAATAATTACACTTAAACATTGAAAAGCTAAGTAAAATGAAGAATTAACGTAAGAATACGATTCTTGACAACATGTGTAGCAAATGTGCTATCGGAAGATGTTGATGGATTTAAATAATATTTCAGCATTATTTTTTTTTATTATACTACAAAAGAATTTGTGCCATTATATTCGTGAAAAAGCTATTAAAAAATAATAATGGTAAAATTTTTAACTTCCGCAAACTTTACATTGCATGCGCGATCGGAAGATGTAAACCAATTTTATGTCTTTTTTTACCCAATTTTTAGCCATGCGAATTCACAATTTTTATGCATTATTACGAATTCCGCGGTATTTTTGCGTGTTTTCGGCCCACCCGATGATACAGGTACCCTGCTTTATGATATATCAATATATAATGGACAAGTCTAAATGTGGTATAACTTTGCTTTTCAATCAAACATAAGTCGTCAAATTCACATGATTTTTACGCCATATACAGTGGCGGTCAAAGAAAATTTTTCATTTAATTTCTAAGTATACTCATATGAACAGGAATCTCAAAGTGATACTTATACATGTTATTTAAACTATAGCTAGGTACTTATTTATGGAATAACATATAAATATCAATAATTTTAATTGACAAAATTAAGTACAAAGAAAAATGCATGTTCTCAAAAAATTTCCAGCCACCTTTTCAAGTTTGGAAAAAATGGTATTGTAATAGAGAATCACAGTGATCAATAACATTTACAATTAGTATTTTATCAGCACACCTTTAGTAATAGGTACTGCGGCGCAGCAACGTGATATTCATACAATCAAAGGTTAGAGATCGTATATGGCACGTTTTCCCCCATTTTTTTGCAATTTTTAGAAAATTTCGGCTAAGTTGGAATATTTATAGTTCCGTACCTCGTTTTCCAACTTCCTTTCAAATATTTTCTATAGGATACATGACTCACGTTTGGGCTTGCCATTTCAAAAGCGAAATTTTTTGTGCGAAAGCCATTGCTTGACGAGGCTTGCATACATTCTTTAAATCGTTATCACGTAAAAAAATGGTCGCGACCTCAATTTTTCCTCTAAAAAGACAGCAAATAATTTTGCAAGATATTCTTATACGTTGCATCATTCTTCTTACCATGGATTTCAAATATCGATCCGAAACTTTTTGAAGAAAATACTCCCCACAGCATAAGGTGTCCTCCGACATGCTTCATTGTAAGAATAACATAGGTCGAATAATATGTTTTGTTGTTAGATTATCAGATGCAGTGTAAGCCATCAAACAAGATTGAAATTCGATTGATCGAAAAATAGTACTTTTGTCCAGTTTTCACTTGACCAGACTTGTGTTTTTTTGGAAAACGCCAGTCAGGTACGTTGATTTTTTTTACCTATGAGAAATTTGTAAACACCGACTCTTCCGTGACGTTCTGCATCACGTCAGCATCTTGACATGGTAGATCAACTTTTTTCAGCAATATTTTCATTCCGTAAATCGCAGGGCATTACAGCGGAAATTTTATACAGGTCATCAATTGTTTTTCTCATGTTGTCCGCAAGAATAATAATTTTCCGGGATCTCCCAGACCTCAGAAAGTCCTGAAGGACATGGCTATAGTTATATAATTTTTAAATATCGTTCATAGTCCATATACCGATCGATAACTTTGCCGCAATATGTCTAGAAGATTGGCCATTTAAAGACAAAATAATCACTCATTTACGAACAATGATTGTTGAATTTTTTGAATTTTGAATTTAAACTATGCTATTTTACGTTGATTCATTCACAAACATGACCAAAAATCACTTTAACGATCGAAAAAGACAACGGAATGATGAGCGGCCGGAAACCTTTGCACACGCGAACTTTGAATTCTATCTCTTTGCATGAAGCTTCTTCAGTATCCAATAAAACTGATCACGTGGTCAGAGGTCTTTCATATTCCTAACTTTTGAAGCAATTGTGCTTTTCCTTCGCTGAACCCTTCTGGTAAATTAATCAAAAAAACTAACTGGCCAGAAACTTTTGACCCCCACTGTATATATATATATATATATATATTAATATGTGTGTTCAAAAAACTTTTATTGTCTTATTACAGTGTTTTTTTTTTTTTTTTTTTTTTTTTTTTTTTTTTTTTTTTTTAAGAAGAAGAAGAAAAAATCTATTACCGTCAATGTTTAGTCGTAATTGATGTCCAATGGTTGAATTTCTTATCACGTCTTAAACATTTATTACTTTTTCAGAAACTTTCTGAATAAACCGATTTTAAATCGATAAAACGAGACAGTTTTGATTTTAATTCTCATTAATTCTAACTCATTTGTATTTGTAAATTCCTAATATGTTTTCACACATATATTTATCATTTAATCATTTCTTTAATTCATCTTTTTAGATATATTGTATATGTTATACTGCAGATTGTTGACTGCGGACTAGTTTGGAACGAAATATTTTGATTCTAAGCATGTTTACAAAATCTCAATTCTAATGATTCTATTAAAATCTCTAAATTCTCAAATAATCTTCTTTATTCGTGTGAAAAACCTCATTATTCAAAGCTATATAATCATCAAGCAACTCTTTAAACAGTTTTCAAGAAGTCCGTGATTCCAAAACCAACACACTGATTCCAGAAAATGTACAACGTGAGTATTCAAGACGTCGAATTAAAACCAGAGTATATTACAAGGTACTTTTTTTATATTCTATGAAAATAAAATTTCAGCTGTTTAATTCATTATAAATCCCAACATGCGTTATAATGTCATTCGAATACGTTAGTAAGTTGCGATTTATATTCCAATTTTCTTGAAAAATATAAAAAAAGGATCCAATTTAAATAGAAAATCAAACGAAATAGTTTTATAAAACATTCTTAAATGTGGTAAACGATACCACATATGGGTTGTAATATTATTCGCATATGAAGAAATGTTTACAAGGATTGCACATGTTTGATGCCGACAGCTTTTTGACACTCCTAATACATACATACCCACATCATCCTAAAATCTCTAAAGTGGGATCTACCAATACATACAAAAAAACATATACCTACACATGATTTATTTAAAGCAAAAATGAGAAAATGGGTTGAAACATAAAAATGTGAAAATAAACCAGTATTTCTTAATCATTTTTTTCTTAATTACAATACTTTTCATACATTATCATAGATTCATACAGCGATTATCGAATATTTTTTTATTTTTTTATCAGATTTTTAGGGTATATTCTCGATTTGTTATGATGTTTTGGACTTGATAAAGGGAATCCAGTTTTAATCTTCTAGCCAATATAGTATTTTTTTATTTATATAAAGTTTATTTGAAATTCGTGCAACGATTTCTATTGTGATTATTCTATAAGAGCTGCATAGTTCGTACTGTTTTTGACGGATCCGATCAACGCGTGCTGCCTAGCTAGATGAAAATAAATATAAAATTAGAATGTAAAGTACATTAGATAAAAATGCTTGGAATAACGGCCTAGTATTCAATCATCGGTATACAATATTGTAAAACGAATATTATTATTTTTTCTAAATATCTCATCTTTAAAATATTTATTTTATTTACTACAAAAAATGTGACATTCTAAAATGTTCTTCAATTTATTGCCAAAGATAAACGAATCGTTGTGAAACCATCATAATACTTCCTCATCATGGATATTCATGATATAAAATATGAAATTACAACCTATCTAAACAATTTTTAAAATGCACTGTAATTCCAAATATAGAATTTAAACGTACAGTTAAATGTTTTTAACAAAACGGGATCATATTGAAATTCAGTGGGAATCTGTAGGAATTTGATGTCGCTTTTGGTAATTTTTTTTTTTTTTTTTTTTTTTTTTTTTTTGCAAGATTTGGTGATTTATGGCAAAGTTGGTGAAAAAATGTGACGATATTTTTTTCGACGGTCGACTGATAGGTCGACGGATAATGAAATAGTAACGAATTACGAAAAAATATCTTTCTTATTACTTCAAATATTATAATCTTATAACAGTTTACCGCATCGGATTAAGTGTTTCATTTTTAATTAAAATATATTTTTACATTGGTATTTGAATTTATTTGAATTACAGTCACGAAAAATCGAAGAGTGTAAAAAAAAAAAAAAAAATGCAAATATCTTTGCAACTAATAATTCAACTAACATTTTTCTTTATGCAAAACTTATGAGTTTTATTGCTTTTCACGTTCTCGCCTTGAAAGGAACAATTTAAATTTTTTTTATATACCTTTTACCAAAAGGAGAATTTATAGAGTCCGAGAAAATAGTTCCGGATAATTGATATTACTCATATGCAATAGGCGCCTTCGATTATTACACGCTAGGTACGCTCCAAATTTGAAATCTCTATACCAATTTCTTCAGGGGGATAGAGCGTTTAGAGATAGCGAGATAGACAGGCTGAAGAGCACCCCTAAAAATATGCTTTTCGGAATCTTCATTTCGACCTTCAGATAAATTTTTAAAACGATTACAAAACTTACTTTATACGTATGGTGGGTAATTAATAAGCTTTGGTTCCATTGGATTAACGGTGTTATGTATTAAACTTTTCAAATTATTCATGTGTTTAATATGCGACTTTTCAGTAAAAGAAAACTATTTTGACAGATCAAGAGGTTCCTTCACGATGAGAATTTTTCGTTTTAATCCATCTAAGAATAACCACGTTTTTTTACAATTTTATAAAGAAACATGGATTATATTAAAACATGAATGATATCTTTAAAAATAAATTAGTTTAAAATTGAGCCGTGCCATTTGGCGTGCAACATTACTTCTCGTCAAATGCAATTTCAATTCACTTTTAAATTGCGAGTTAAATAAGTATTTAAACGCACAGTATTTCACAAATTTAAATCTAAATAATGGAACAGTTGATTACTTTTTATATAAGTTTATAAAATATATACTAATTGCGTATACAATATAAAATAAGTTTATAAAAATATATACTAATTGCATTGTTTTACTCGGTTGGATGAGATTTCAATGCATCTTAAAAATAACTATACGATTTGAATAAATTTTTCATGCATTTTAATATTGAATGTGCCGCTTTTTCCATAACAACAATATTATTATCTTATTGTTTCCGAGACAAGAATACTGAAGTAAATTTCATAGCACTTACAATCGGAACTTAATATTGACTTTGACACTATTTTAGTCCTTTAAACTTTGTTCGCAATCTTATTAAACGATCATTAAATTTCAGTATAGATACATATAAATATACTGTATAGGACTAATCTTTGCTTATCAAAATATTTTAATTTAAGGTAAATTTACTTAGACAAGTTAAGCATGATAATGACTTTTCTTAAAGGGAGTCTGACAAGAAAACATATTTTTTGCTTTTGTACTTCTGTCCAATCAAAGATAAATCGCTAAAAGAAAATTTTATATTTTTGTACGGACGCTATATCCTGGTTCCAACGAAAATTTCTAATAAACATGCAGATAAGAAAAATATTCTGCTACAATTATGTATGTTGTAAGCTAATTTTGAAATCAGGCTCTTTCAAAAAAGCCCAGGCTGTTTCCAAAGAGCCGTGCTAATTTGAGAAACATCTACCTTTTTCTAATTAATTTAATATTTTTCAGGCTAATTGGAAAGAGCCTAAACAGAGTTAGATTGAAAACTGATCACTTGTTCCTCAGTCAGACTGGTATTTTTTTGGCTTTTTTAAAAGTTCCTAGACTATTTTGGTCTATTTGAAAAATGATCATTTATTTCAGAAAAAGACTTATTAACCCATATCCCAATCCTAACCAAAAAAAGACCATACCCTGATATAAGCACGACAAAATAATTTCAGTCTACAAAAAGAAACCTAATCTGAAAGTTCAATTTCAAATAATCCAAAATCTGTTCTTGACCAAAAGTAATATGAACAAAATATTTCAAAAAGCCACAATCTAAGACGAAGAAAGAATAATTTCCGTGGACATGTAACCAAATATAAACCTAAAACTTCCATCTGAAGAAAACAAATGACCTGAACCAAATCTGAATCCGAAAAAAAGATTCTAATGCATCATAAACTGATCTCAGCAACATAAAATAATTTCTGTGGACATGTAACCCAAACAAAACCTAAAATTTCAATCTAAAGAAAGTCCGAGATCTGACCCGAATCAAACCTTTACCAAACAAAAATATTCCAAAGAACCATTTTCGGATCCGAACAGGAGAAAATAATTTTGAAGCACATGTTAACATATTCGAAATTAAAAATTCAATATGAAAAAAAATACGAAATCTGACACGACCCAAAAATTGCGCTTTTTTTAACTTTTTTTAAATCAAAAATATTTTGAAAGTATACATAACACATAAGATACAATAAAATCAAAATAACATTCTTTAATTCCATCTTTGAGTATATATATATATATATATATATATATATATATATATATATATATATATATATATATATATATATATATATATATATATATATATATAGTATATATATATATATATATATATATATATATATATAGTATATATATATATATACATTTTTTAATGATCAATATTTTCGCCTTAAAAGGCAATTTTTTTTCTATAACTCCTCTTTATTCAAACTCTAAAATGATAAATCCTAAAATATTCTTGACCATATTTCCAGGTATGAAAAAAATTTTTATACCATCATTTTGATACTGTTAGGAGAATATCCTTACAATTTATTCATGTGTAGAAATTGCGACTTTTCTAAGAAATGAACTCATGGCAGTTCATGCATTTCCATCATCCTACGACATTTTCTTTCAATCCATTAAGGTCCACTCTACGGGGTTGAGTGTTGCTTTTCCGTAAGTTAAAAAGGCCTGGATTATTATAAAGCCATCATTATGTCAATATAGTGAACATACTACAATTTGAAATTTCAAGGAATAATGATGCTCTCTGCAAAGTTATGGCAAATAAATATTCAGCAATAATATTCTATTATAAATATTATAAATTCTTATTGTAGCATTAAAATAAAATGATAAGTTTGCTTCGATATAAGGGTATTTCATAAAATGAATATATTTTCTTTTAGTTTAGGAATATTTTTTCTTTTAAACTAGGAATCTTTTTCTTTTAGATAAGGAACATACTGAACATGCAACCCAATTTAACATGATAGGAACTACATGAAACAAATTAATTAATTTAATTTTGCTATGCATATGAAGAAATGTTTATGTTCAAAGTAAATACATGTCATTCAGATTAATATTAGAGAAACTGGATCTTTCATTCTTTCTAAAATATGTATTTCGTTAACTACCGTGGAATACACATGAGAAATCCGTTTTTTTGTTTATTAGTAAGGCTTTAACCGCAGCATACGGTTAAATATTTTTCTTGCTACATCAAATCGCTAGAAAACATTAAATGCTAGAGAATCCAGAATCGTTAAAATTGAATAAACAATACATAAACAATTTTCAAAATCTAAAATATACTTCACCTACATATAAAAATATAACATAAATATCTGATAAGGAATAATAATTTTCCTTTTGTCATAGCATAAAGTATTTTTTAAAAATACTTTACTGAATTAGAATTCAAACATAAAATTTTAATTGCTCACTTTGTAAAGATAATTTTATCGAAAAAGTGTTGAAAGCTTACATAAAACAGAATACACACACAACTACAGCAACAAAAATATAAATAGCGTAACTTCTACAATAACATAATTTCATTCAATCTTGCGTATGTAATTTTTTTTTAAATATATATTTTCTCCTTTAAAGGCAATTTTATTTGTATCAATTCACTTTTTTTCAAAAAATTAAATGATTTTTTTAAGATACTGAAATTGAGACTTACAGTAAATGAACTCTGTCATGACAAAGCATGTAAATTTTCTATTTTTCATTTTTGGGTGAAAAAAGTCCGGGCCGCCGCCAATGCTCTTTCAACTGAGCCATCCCGGACACGAACGCTGGAGGACTATTTCACCCAATTAACCTCAACGATCACTTTATCTGGTCTGATACATTGGATCAGCTCAACAGTATAAATTGAAGGTCAATACATGGAACTACAGAAAATCGCTGCATTACATTAAATTAATTTTAAACATGATTATTCAATCGGTAAAATAATTATAACAGATGTAAATTTTCCATTTTTCATTTTTGGGTGTAAATAATCCTGTTTAAAATTTATCTAATCTATCATGACAGTTCATACATTTCCCATCACCCTACGATACTTTTATTCAAACCATTACGGTTCACTCTACGTGGTTGAGTATTGCTTTTCAGCAAATTAAAAAGGCCCGTATTATATTTCGCTCCCGTAAAGTCATCATCATGTCAATATAGCGAACATACTATGGTTGGATATTTCAAAAAATGATGATGATCTCTGGAAAGATATGGCAAATAAACAGTCAATAATAATATAATTTTTTTTGTGGCATTATAATTAAATGTATAAGTTTGCTTCGATATATGTGTGCTTTACAAAATGAATACATTTTCTTTTAGATTAAGAATCTTTATCTTTTTGTAAAGGGATATTGCTGAACATGCAACCCAGTGGAACATGTTAGGAACTACATAACATAAATTAATTAATTTGCTTTTGCTATGCATATGAACAAATGTTTATGTTCAAAGTAAATACATGGCATTCAGATTAATATTAGAAAAATTAAAAATGGATATATTATTCTTTTCAAAATATGTATTTCCTTTACTACCGAGAAATTCACAATTTTGTTATTAGTAAGGCTATAACCGCAGCATCCAATGGAATATTTTCGTGATTCACCAAATCTCTAATTGTGCACTAAATCTAATCTAAATTTTTTGCCAATACTTTACGGAATCAGTATACAAAATTAAAATTTTAATTGCATACTTTATAATAATAATTTTATTGAAAAAGGGTTGAAAGTATATTTAAAACAGAACACACACACACAAAAAAAAAAACAAAAACAAAACAAATAGCGTAACTTTTACAATAACATAATTTTATTCAATCTTGCGTAAGTTATTTTTGAAAGATATAATTCCGTCTTTAAAGGCAATTTTAATTGTATCACTTCACTTTATTCAAAATCTGAAATGAGGGTTTTTTTTAAATGCTCGGAACGATATTTCCGGGTATGAATGAAAATTTTAAGCCATCAATTTAATAGTGTTACGAGATTAAATTTACAATTAATTCGTGTGTAGAAATTGCGACATTTCAGTAAATGAAATCTATTATGACAGTTCACGCATTTTCATCACTTTGTGACATTTTCTTTCAATCCATTACGATCCACATCACGTGATTGAGTGTTGCTTTTCAGCAAATTAAAAAGTCCCATATTATATTTCGCTCCCGTAAAGCCATCATTTTGTCAATATACTGAATATACTACTATTTGAAATTTTAAGGAATAATGATGCTTTCTGCAAAGATATGGCAAATAAACAGTCAACAATAATAGAATTCTTATTGTAGCATTAAAATAAAATGTATTAGTTTGCTACAATATAAGGGTGCTTCAAAAATGAATGTATTTTCTTTAAGATTATGAATTTTTTTTCCTTTTAGAAAAGGGATATTGCTGAGCGTGCAACCCAGTGGAACATGATAGGACCTAGATAAAACAAATTAATTAATTTGCTTTTGCTATACATATGAACAAATGTTTGTGTTCAAAGTAAATACGTGGCATACAGATTAATAAAATAGAAATTATAAATGGATATTTTATTCTTTTTAAAATATGTAATTCGTTAACTAGTGTACAATACACACGAGAAATCCGCAATTTATTTTTATTAGTAAAGATATAACCGCAGCATCCGATGGTATATTTTCCTTGATTCCCTAAATCTGTAGAAAACGTGAAATGCTAGAGAATAAATCGATAAAACTGAATAAATAATACATAAGCATTTTTTAAAATCTAAAATATAGTTCACCAATGTATGAAAATGTAACATACAGATTTGTGAAGGAAAAATAATTTTCATTTTGTAAATGCTTAAAGTATTTTTGCAAATATTTTATGGAATCAGTTTACAAAATTAAAATTTTAATTGCGCACTTTATAATAATTAGTTTGTGGAAAAAGTGTTGAAAGTATACATAAAACAGAACACACACACATACACAACAACAACAAAATAAATAGCGTAACTTCTACAATAACATAATTACATTTAATCTTGCATATGTAATTTTGAAAAAAATATATGAATATTTGCTCTTTTAAAGGCAATTTTATCTGTATCACTTTCTTCAAAATCCGAAATGATATATTTTTTAGATACTCGTGATAATATTTCAGGTGTGAGTAAAAAATTTAAACCACCAATTTAATAGTGTTGGGAGAATAAATTTACAATTTATTCGTGTGTAGATGAACTCTCTTTTCAGTAAATGAACTCTATCATGATAATCCATGCATTTCCATCAACGTGCGACATTTTCTTTCAATCCTGTAATAACCACTCCGCAGGGTTGAGTATTGCTTTTCAGCAAAGTAAAAATGTCCGGATTATATTTCGCTCCCGCAAAGGCATTATTATGTCAATATAGTGAACACACTACGCTACGGTTTGAAATTTCAAGAAATAATGAAGCTCTCTGCAAATATATGGCAAATAAATAGTCAACAATAATATAATTCTTATTGTAGCATTAAAATAAAATGTATAAGTTTGCTTCGATATAAAGGTGCTTCACAAAATGAATATATTTTCTTTTACATTATAGATCTTTTTTCTTTTAGATTAGGAATCTTTTTTCTTTTAGATTAGCAATCTTTTTTCTTTTAGATTAGGAATCTTTTTTCTTTTTGATTAGGAATACTTTTCTTTTGAAAAAAGGATATTGCTGAACATGCATCCCAGTGGAACATGATAGGAACTACATAAAACAAATTATTTAATTTACTTTTGCTATGCATATAAACAAATGTTTATGTTCAAAGTAAATACATGGCATTCAAATTAATATTAGAGAAATTATAAATAGATATTTTATTCTTTTAAAAATAACTTTAGTTAACTATCGTGGAATACACACGAGAAATCCACATTTTTTGTATTAGTAAGGCTATAACCGCAGCACATGATGGAATATTTTTCGTGATTCTCCAAAAGTCTAGAAAACATGAAATGCTAGAGGATACAGCATTGATAAAATTGAATAAACAATACATAAGCATTTTTAAAATTCTAAAATGTATTTCACCTATAAATAAAAAATATAACATAAGATCTGTTAAGGAAAAAAAATCTTTTTGTCAATGCATAAAATATTTTTTGGAAATATTTTACGGAATCAGTATACAAAATTTAAATTTTAATCGCGTCTTTTATTATTATTATTTTTTTGAAAAAGTGTTGAAAGTATACATAAAGCAGAACGCACAAACATACACACAACAACAGCAATAATAAAAATACAAATAGCGTAGTTTCTACAATAAGTTCATTTCATTCAATCTTGCATATGTAATTTTGAAAAATATAATTATTTTCGGTTTTAAAGGCAATTTTATTTGTGTCACTTGCCTTCATTCAAAATCTAAAAGAATTTTTTTAAATTAATACTCGAGATGATATTTCGAGATATGAATAAATGTTTTAAAACATCAATTTAATTAAATAGTATTAGGAGAAAAACTTTACATTTTATTCGTGTGTAGAAATTGCGACTTTTCAGTAAATGAACTCTATCATGACAGTTCATACATTTTCATCGCCCTGCAATATTTTCTTTCAATCCATTAGAACCTACTCTACGTGGATGAGTGTCGATTTTCAACAAGGTAAAAGGCCAGGAATATATTTCGCTTCCGCAAAGCCATCATTATGTCAGCATAGTATACATACTACGGTTTGAAATTTCAAATAATACTGATGTTCTCAGGAAACATATGACGAATAAATAGTCAACAATAATAGAATTCTTATTGTAGCATTGAAATAACATGTATAAGTTTGCTTCGATATAAGGGTGCTTGTCAAAATGAATAATTTTCTTTTAGATTAGATTTTTTTTAAGATTATGGTTCTTTGAAATTTGCTGAATATGGAAAACAGAGGAAAGTGATCGAAACAACATAAATCAAATTAATTTTTTTTAACTATGCTTTTGAGAAAATTTTTGTGTTCAACTTAAATATATGAAATTTAAATTAATGTTAGAGAAAACATAAAAGCATATTTTATTGTTTTAAAGATACTTATTTTGCTATAGGGGAAGATGGGGATACTTGAGCCATTTTTTAAATTTTAATTTTTTTAAATTTTTTATAATTTCTTAGAACAAAATAAAATATTGAAAATGAAAATTTGATATTTTTTCTTCAATTGAAAACCGCTTTCAATTCATTTTGAACTATTTTTCTATGTCTAAAAAATGTTTACTTTTTCTTTTACATCGTGGCTCAAGTATCCCCATGGAGGGGATACTTGAGCCAGATGTCATATTCGCACCAGTATTTTGCAAAGAAAAAACCGATTAACAATATACGCGAAAAAATGCATTAAACCTTTTTCAAATAAATTTGGTCGAATTTTCTGGTGTCGTTGTGACATTTCAGAATTAAAATTATGTGGTAGAAAATTCTACCAGCAGAGCTCAAAGGGTTAATCACCATACTTTCAAAATGGTACCAAGGTATGTGATTTCTTTTTTTACATGTTCAGAACTATAAATATGTTACCATGTTGCCAGTTTTAGAAAGAAAAATTGACCAACTGTAAAGATAATAGGGGTGGCTCAAGTATCCCCACTCTCCCCTACTACTGTAGAATACACAAGAACAATCTTCAGTCTTGTTTATTAGTAAGGCTGAAACCGCAGCATACGATGGAATATTTTTCGCGATTCACATATCTCTAGAAAATATGAAATGTTAGAGAATTCAGAACCAATAAAATCAAATAAGCAATACATAAATTTGGAAAGTTTCGTAAAAAGTTTCACATGCTTTTAATTTAGACAGCAATTTAAAAATGCATTTCCAATGTCCTTTTCAAAATCTAAAATATGCTTCACCTATTCATAAAACATTACATAAAGACCTGTTAAAAAGTAATAATTTTCATGTTTTCAATGCATAAAGTATTTTTTATAAATACTTTACAGAATCAAAACACAAACTTAGAATTTAAATTTCACATTTTATAATGTATATTTTATCGAAAAAATTCTGAAAGTATACACTAAACAGAATACACAAAAATATAAATAGCGTAATTTATACAAAAACATAATTTCATTGCATCTCGCGGATGTAACACTAAAAATAAATATTTTCGCAATTTTATTTGTATTAGTATATTTTATTCAAAATCTAAAATAAAATATTCTGAAATACTCTTGATCATGTTTCCAGCTATGAATAAAATTATTATAGCATTATTTTAATAATAATTATTGGAAAATAACTTTACAATGTAGTTATGTGTAGGAATTTTGGCTTTTCTGCACATGAACTCTATTTTGATAATTCATGCATTTCCTTCACTCCGCGAAATTTTCTTTCAATCCATTAAGGTTCGCTCTATACGGTTAAGTGTTGTTTTACAGCAAGGTAAAAATGACGGATTATATTTCTCTTGCGAAAAGTCATCATTATGTCAAAGTAGTGTAGATACTACAGCTTGAAATTTTGAGAAATAATGATGTTTTCTGAAATGATATGATGAATAAGAAGTCAACAGCAATAGCATCCCTATAGACGCATTAAAATATATTGTATAAATTTGCTTCAGCATAAGGGTGCTTGAGGAATGGAATGTTTTATTTTTCTTTCAGATTAGGAATCTTATTTTATAAAAACAATATTCTTGAACATGCAACTGGTAGAAAATGATAAGAACAACAAAAAACGAATTAATTACAGCAAAACTTCTATTTAATGAAGTCACTGTTTACCGAAGTTTTCTACTTAATGACATTTTCTGCTGAACCTTACTTTTAACAACAACAGTCAAATTAATCTTCGTATTGCCAAAAATATATTCTATATAATGAATTTATTCCATTTTGTATCATTATCGTACATAAGTACATTTTTGAAAAAAAAAGACTCATGCAAAAAGTTATTCTGACACTACAAAAATCTCAATATAATGAAAATGTAAGTTTAAGAACCTCTGTATGAAAGCTAATGAAAGCTGCGAAATGGGATGTGTTTCCAGAAATCGTACAGAATTTTTTTTTATAAAATCGGCTTAAAAACTGATACTGAACTATATGTTTCTGAATAAGAAACCTATTTGTCACATTTGAAGGAGAACAACCAAAAAAAGGTATGAAAGATCTTTAAAAAGGTGCAAAACATTTGCATTGTTTGGGCAGGGACCTCACTCGGAGGCCACACTGACCTGCATGTGTTACATGGAGGAACTTTGATTTGGGCGAGATATTGGGATGAGGTCTTTCTGCACTCATCTGCTGGTGCTATTGGCAATTGTTTCATTCTAATAGATGATAATGCGAACCTATACCGAGCTGTGATTGGAGGATTATCTTGAAGATCTCGGTTTTGAGGGAATGAAATGCCTAGCTCACTCTCCAGACTTGAATCCGATAAAAGATATTTGGGACTATCTTGGAAGACAGGTTGCGGCTTTAAGTCTTCCTCCAAGGTCATTAAATGAGCTGGAACAAGGCATACTCCATGCCTGTTCAGCTATACCTATTTCGGTGTCCGAAAATTTAATAATGAGCATGGAAAATCGATGCCGCCAATGCATTCAAGGCCGGGGTGGACATATTCCGTATTAGAGCAAATTGTTTAATATTTCTGTCACATTTTATTGCATAATACTGCGATTTACTGATTTCTCCGAGAATGGAATTTTCCACATCGGGTGATTTTTTGTTGTAATTTCATTTATACATTTAACTAAAATAAATTTCTATGTCGTATTAATAAATAACTGTTTGGTGCACATTTCCTTCAAATTTGTTGTTTCTATATTCATTCATTTGAAAATTAGGCGCAAAAAAACCGGTTGTAATTTAACTTTTGGAGGCCAGTGTATTAAAAAAAAGAAACATAGCCATATTCACCACAAACCTTAAACACGGATTCAGCATTTTATTAGTGTAACTTTTGTTTACAGTATTCAGATTGCGGATCGCGTTTGCTTTTTCTGAACTTCGGTCAAAATTTGTTAAAAATTAATAATTATTTTGAAATTAATAATGATTAATATCCTTTAATTTGATGCGATTTATAAGAATACTTTTCAATTTCGCTTTTACGTTAAAAGCTTACTTTTACATTAGAATATTTTTTTTTAGATTTACTAAATTACAGACTACTGCGCTAAAATTCCATAAGTGGTTATGTCACTTACATGACAAGAAGCAATACTGATCTAGGCAACATTAGTGGAATTAAAAGTGAGAAAATAATATTGCAGAATGTCTAATTGTAATTTTCGTGAATGTGGGGCAGAACATGTAAGGAGTCATGCAATATGGTTAGAAGTGAATGAAGTTACTGATATTTAATTAGAATTACAAGACATAAAGGATCTTTTGTCTCATTTGTAGTGTGACATATTGAATTTACCCATGAGACTAACTTTGTGATCTAAACTACAGTGGCGGTCAAAAGTTTAAAACAAGGAATTTGTTTTAGCTAATTTGTAAGAAAACCCATATGAAGAGGAATCTCAAAGTAACATACATTATGTTGACATAATAGTAATTAATTTATGGAATAACAAATAAATATCAGTAAATTCAATTGATAATGTCAAATACAAATAAAAATCTATGTTCTCAAAAGTTTCCGGCCTAATTCGCAAGCTTGGAAAAAAGTGGTGTTGTAATAGAAAATAACAGTGTTAAACGACATTTAAAATTAGTATTTTAACGCCATACATGTAGTATAAGTTTTGCGGCACAGCAAGTTGACATCGATTCAATCAATGGTTAAAGATCGTCTATAGTAAGTTTTTCCAAACTTCTTGCATTTTTTGGAAATTTCTACTGAATTAGAATGTTTATAGTTCCAACAACGTTTTCCAACATTCTTTTCAAAGATATTCAGTTGAATTCATATCGGGCGTTTGGGCTCGCCATTTCAAAAGTGACATTTTTTTGTGAGAAGGACATTGTTTTGTGACATTGTTGGACCAGCTTGCATACATTCTTTGGGTCGTTATCATGTTCAAACAAATAATTGCGACCTCAATTTTTCTACTAATTATAATTTTATTTAATTCTAATTACAGTGCTGCAAGAAACATTGCATCATTCATCTTGCCGTGGATTTCAAATAACGTACCGACACTTTTTCAAGAAAATGCTCCCCACAGCATATGTCTTCCGCAATGCTTCAGTGTCGGAACAACATATGCCGAATCATATATTTTGTTGTTACATCATCGATCGTAGTATCTGCCATAATTCTCAAAAAGATTGGACTTCTTTTTAGGGGAAAATAGTGGTTTTTCTAGTTTTCACATGACCAGAATTTGTGTTCCTTAAAAAACGCCAGTAACGGTACATTACATTTTTTTTTTACTTATGAAAAGTTTTTTTAACATCGACTATTCCATAAAGTACTGCTTCACATCAACAGTTTGACACAGAAGATCGATTTATTTTAGTAATATTTTCATTCCGTAAATTGCGGGATATTGCAATGGGATTTTTATGCGGTTCACCTGCCTTTCTTCTGTCCACAAGAATAGTTGTTTTCCAGTACCTCAGTTGTACCTCAGAAAGTGCCGAATGTCATGACCATCATTATATAATTTTTAAATATCATTCACAGTAGATTTGCCGATCGATAATTTTGCCACAATCTCATGAAAAGATTGGCCCTTTTGGGATAAACTAATCACTCATTTATGAGCAATAAATGTTGAACTTTTCATTTTTGAATTTAAACTAAATTATTAACGCACATTAAACCACAAACACGGCCAAAAAACATTTTACTGGTAGAAAAAGTCTAAATAATGACGATTGTCCGGATATTTTTGCACACGCGAATTTCTAATTCTGACGCTTTGCATCAAGTGTCTTCAGTATCCAAACAAATTGATCCCCTCACCAGATGTCATTCACATATTCCTAACTTTTGATGCAATTGCGCTTCTTCTTCGGTGAAACATTCTGGTAAATAAATCAAAAAAACTAACTGGCCGGAAACTATTGACTGCCTGTATATAATTTGGTTGCGAGGTTTTATTTTATCTTTGTGATTTCCGCTGCTAAACCAAATATGTACAGTAAAAACGCCCTAAAGTGATCACTTCCCTTTCAAATAAAAATTGGTTGCTCTGAAATATGGTCTTTTTATGGGGGTCATGTTTAAATATAGATTTCACGTCTTGAAAAAACGTAGCAATTAGTGTTGCTAAAATTTATGTTTCACATCAGGAAAAAAATATTAAAGTTTAAGTATCAAAGCAAAAACTAATACATCAGATAAATACGCGTTGATTTTTAAAAATAAATATAGTGATGATTGCTTTAATTTTACTGCTAAATCTTTTAAAAATTTTATTTCCATGTACTTTTAAAGTTTAGAAATAAATGCGCTTTTTTTTGACTAAACAAATAATGACGATTTCATTATTTTATCAATTTCTTTGAAAGTTTTCTGACAGAATAGAACAGGAGACCCTTTTTTTACTATCATGCATAATTCGCCACTAGAGTTTAATTCATTGCCTAAAAAGGCACAAATGGGATTAATCACTTAAAAGATACTAGGATAAAAGAAAAATCTAAAATTAGTTTGGAAGTTTTATGAATATTGCAATCTCCGAATCAATAATAATAAAAAAAAAAAACCTTTTTCAAGCGACCAGGAAAAAACGAAATTTCTTTCATTTTCTTCTAAAAAATTGGTCGATTATGGATGTAGTTTTACAGCAAGGGTCTCTGAATGGAAATAAATTTAATATTGAGCCTATGGGAATAAATTTCGTTCCATGAAAATATGGTCGTTCGTGCAGTTGGTCTCTTAATGTAGGTAGTCGCACAAAGAGGTTTCAATCTACCAAACGCTGCTAAATACCACCTTGTAAAATTAAGGATATGTCAAGTTTCTTTATATTTTATTAACTGAATCTAATCTATTTTGAATGGCTGAATTGGAAAATTACCTATATATTCTTCAGAAAGTTTATTTTTTATCATTTGTACAGATTTTTTGGAAATCTAAAATTCAAAGTTAAAAGTTAAAAGTAAAAGTAAAAAAAAAAAAAAGTTAAAATTTGATATTGCGAAATATATGTGATTTTTTTAAAGTTTACTTATTAATTTTTATGCATTTATTGGCACTGAATCTGAAAATGAATGTCATTTTTAAGCATTTTGTCACAAATTCACAAAACGGAAATTTGAAAGTTAAAATTAAATCCACTTCCTCCACCTCATCCGGTCTCTCAGATGTCAAACCGTAAGAACTTTCACTAAATGCCGAAAAATTGAATTGAATTAAATTAAATAAAACTGACATTAAACTGAAAAAAAGTATATTTTATAGTATCAGTTTTCGCTATTTTTAACTTTATATTTACGATTTCTGAAAAATTCTTATGTGATGGTTGAAAATGAAGAAAACTGACAGAGTCAGAGCTAAAAAGTATGTAAAAACGAGTTATCAAAAGTTAAAAAAAAAAAAAGAAAACTAATATGATGGTTTACAATAAATACCGTTTTCAGAGTCAGAAAATATTTATGAATGTATAAAACCCAAAAATATAAAACTCATCCTCTCTCTCTTTTTTTTTTACCAGATTTTCGTTAGTTTGTTTTTTTATTTCTTATCTACAAAATTTAGAATTTGCGAAATCTCCTAGCATAATGGTGAAAAATAAAGGTAATTTTAGCATTCAGTATTAAAAAAAATACATAAAAATAAAATATCAATTGTAGAAAAACCACAGCAATCGCAGGCTTGTTATATTTTATGGTGTATATTTTTTCCGAGACTAGAACAATTTATTATTCTGTCGTATTCTTATTTAGACATCTCCCAGGAAATTCTAAATCCTCATATATTCTGTCAAGACATTCACATTCAGTCCGAACTTTCTCACATTTCTGTGCGAGCCGTGGGATATTTTTTACGAAATATATATCTTTTGGGGCAGATGTTCAGACTAAACGTGACGTATGATAAATGGACTGTTCTCTAAGCGAGGCATCATGATCGATGCACCTACAGTAAATATTAACTATAATCTTTAACATTATGTTTTGGGAAAACATTGGTATTAATTTGGGGAAATCAAAAGTTATAAAAGCAATTAAATTTATTTTTATTATAAATACTGCATGTACGACATTCTTCTGACTATAAATAGTTTATTAAAAAATTAAATCGTTCCGGGACACATTTTAAAATACTTTTTATGTATTGCGTTAAAATTTGGAGTTTTTTGTAATGGTTAACTATATCAGTGGTAAATAAGATCATCTTAGAATGCTTCTCATAATTGAAAAAAAAATAAAAATAAAAAATGGCGTAATTTGAAATCGTTTTGATTTGAAATACTATTTACAGAATTTATTTTTTTTCTTTTCAGTGAACAGAAATAACTAAGCTTTAACATTCATTCAGAATCTTTTAAAATACTAATTAAAAAAAAATATTCAAAGAAAAAAAATTACAAAAAATATTGCAACTATTTAAAAAAATTGTATTTTCAAAGGTAAATACTTTTTTTTAATTTGCTGTATAAAAATTAAAATAAAACAATTGCAAAAAAGGCGCCTGCCGAGTTCGAAATATTTATCTCTAACTGTTCTTTGCTTATACCAATTTAAATACTAAAAATGTTTTTAAAAAAATCATGAAGAAAAAAGCATTTTCACAAGAAGTCGTTTTTATGATAAACTTTGTTGGAAAGATAAATGTTTCTAACAAACCAATACCATAAAAAATGTATGAAAAAATGAAAAAAAAAATGTATTTCATATTCCAATTAAAACAAAACCATGAATTAAACCTGATTTGTAGCAGAAAAAAAGCAAAACAAATATATTTTTTTTTCTTTTAAGAAAATTTGAAGATTTTTGTATCCCGGACACCCTTAAACGATTTATTTTCATTGTATGATCTTACACTGTAAAAAAAACTCCCTTACTTTACACCAAAAAGAGTGGCAACTAAGTTGCCACCCCAAGTGGTGTAATGAAATTCCACTTGTAAATTGATGTAATGAGCCACCAACTGTCAAATGGTATAAACAAACGCCATTTGTAGTGGCAACTTAGTTGCCACCATTTTGGGTGTAAAGTAAGTAATATGTTTAAAATGTATACGTTATAATAAATTGTCTCAATTAAAGGGAAGTTTAGCACACTCTTTGCGTGAAGCTATTTTTTTTTAAATTATGGCTGTATTAAATTTGAAATGTAATTTTTTAATTATTTTTTATTTAGCTACCATTTATTGTAGTACACTAAATAAATAGATGGTAAAAAAGGAAATTTTCTAATATTTACATGGTTTTAACAGCAAAATAAAAAATAATTTAAAGATTACATTTTAAATTTAATACAGCCATAAATTAAAATAATTAGTTTCATGCAAAAAGGCTGCTAAACTCCCTTTTAATTGAGGTAATTTATTATAACATGCATTTTAAACATAATACTCAGTTATTAAACAATATGTAATTTCCTATATTTACATACTTAAAAACATCGTTATATGGGTCACATAGTGTGTTTGGGGGTTGTTGGGGGGAGGGGGCAGAATGTATCTGCAGCACCTCTAAATTTCAGTATAGTTTCATTACTGTTTGTCACAGGTGTCACAAAATTGAAAAGTGTAAAAGCACAAATAAATTCTATTAAATACATGTTTTTCGTCTATTTTGAAACTTTAAAAGATTTAATATTACAACTAAATACTATAAAAGAACATTGCGCTTATATTTTGGCAAAGGTGATCTGGAAAACATATGTGGAAAAAATGTATCTAACAGTATTGTATGACCACTTTTTGATTTCAAGAATGAAGTAACATGCTATTTTGAAAATGTATGTTTTTTTTTTCACACAAAAAATCCCAATATGTTTATATATATAATTTTTTTTTCAAAAAAAGCGAAGAAAGAAAAGACGATAATAACATAAATTTGGCGCCCTCTCAGTTTCCGCGCCCGGGGTGACCACCCCCTTCACCCCCCGTTTTACACAGCTCTGAATTAACATACCGGCAGCCCCTACCCCCCATTTTCATTGAAGTTCTAAGATTTTTCATTAAATGTTTTCAAATTCAAATAGGCATTAATGATGATTTTAATTATGTTTTACTAATTTAATAAATAGAAAAATAAAACCATGACAATCCCTTTAACTCTTTCAGTATCAACATACATAAAAAAAGAAATAAAAAGAAATAAAAATAATGAAATTTTTGCTTCTAATAATCTAAAAACACATCAAAATACAAATATAAATTGAAAAAATGAATGTTTAAAACAAGATATAACACTAGGTTTTTTTAATTTCGTGTTAGTTCAAGTTATGCGGAATTTAAAGCAGTAAAACACTATAAAATCAAAACTAAATATTTCAAAGCTCTGTACGAAAGTGACAATTTTACGACTTCTTTTATTATTAATTTTCATTTTTAAAATATCAAAATAGCTAGACTGCAAAATCACATTTTGCAAGTATCATGCATTTATATATATATATATATATATATATATATATATATATATATATATATATATATATATATATATATATACGTACAACAAATATAACACAAATACAAACTTTTACAGAGAATTAAGAGTTATTGTATACAAAACACAAAGAAAATAAACGTCACTTACTTATTTGAAAAAAAAATCCAAAACTTTGCAACAACACTGTGTTGCAACTGTTTATGTTACGGCTATCATAGAATAGACTCTAATTCATCATATAATAGATTATTACTGATTTCTTAAATTGTCGAAACTAATTGAAATAATCACAGCTAGCTGTAAGTTCTTAATATGAACTTTGTCAGCAATTTTTTAATCATTCATTATTACTGCGAAATATAATTGAAATTCACAGAACATTTTTCACGGAACACAACATAAAGTTTCAACCACGGCGCCATTTTGCATATCCAATAATCCCACCCACCGCGCTCGATTACATAATCACCGACTTGCTGTCGCTGGATTAAAAAAACACCTGCCGTTGTGTTGATGAATTCAATAAATTCTTTCAAAGAGCGAATTATAACGATTTCCAGTGATTCAGAACGCCTAATTTTTTTTAAAGTGGTGTGATATTTCATTCAAAGTGTAACGTAACATTTATTTTGGTATTGGCGCTCAAAAAATAATATATTTGCACCTTATTTCACATCTCATACAACCGAAATAAATGTGATAAAAGTCTTTATTTTTTACAGTGTAGACATTAGTCAAAATTTTAATTTTTTTTCCTGTATCAGGCTGAAAAAAGAGGTATTTAACACATTTTAAGATATTGATTTTACTGGAATAATCAGGTTCTCTTAATCACGTCACATGTATTATACGCAGGGCAATTACATAAAAAAGGGGAATATTCGACAAAAATTACCGTTTGGGGAAAAACATTAGTATATATTTTAAATAATTAATGAACTTATACGAGAAATAATTTGTTTCACAAAAGCCTATAATATTATTGTTAACAATTCTATTTTTCAAACTAGGATGATGCATTTCTTAATGATAATGCAGAATGCTTTGATAGTTACATTCTCAGCAGAATGCAAACAAAGAAAGTCATTTATTTCCTTAATATTTGATCACAAAATGTATACTATAATTTACATTTCATCAAGTACTTTACATGTATGTAATAAAAAAAAATTTCTAAAATTTATACGCGAAAATTACTTATAGAAGATTTGGATTATGCATGCAAAAATACATTGAATAATTCTTATTAGAAATCTGATTCCAAATAATTGTTCCCTAGTGTAATTCTTATTTAATTAGATGATTATTTTTCATATTTTTTCTTGTTATTTTTTATTATTTAAATTCATAAAATAATACTTGAAATCCAATATTCAGAAATTCGGAAATTTTAAAAATTCGCCATCAAAATTACGGTTATTCATTTTCTTTTTTTTCTTCACACTTCTAGCTGACGGGAGAAGCTAAATATTAGGATGAAAACGTTTATTTTACTTCTTTGAAGAAGTTTTTATTTATTTATTTATAAGTGGTAGTAAGACCTTTTATTTTTCTAACTATTTGGAAAATAGCTGTTGTTCTCGGTAGGGAAATGGAAAATCTGAAGCATCTAAATCTTTTTATTGGTTGAATTCTGCAACTGATTATATTTTATTCGTTTTCCGATTGGTCCTTGTTTAATGTCCAAAAATAGAATACTTCAATTGCCACGATGATAAAAAATAATAAAAACTTTCAAGAATAATAATTTAATAATTATTCTTAACTTTTAATAATATTTATTTCTATTTAACTTTTAATAATTTAAAAAGAAATTGGAATAAAAATTTCAAACATATTTTATTTAAAAGTGCATTTTTTTCTCTACGCAACGGTGAAATAAATTTAAAATGTGCAATTCTTAGATGCTTAAAAATTTTCAATCCAGAAAACTGTAACACTGAAGTTTTATTTAAAATTTGTTTAGTTAGTCCAGGAATATTCATAGTTAATCCATGTCGGAAGTAACGTGAGGCGTTCAGAAGTCAGTCTGATTAACTCCATCAAATAAAAATGCACAGTTTGAACAGTTAAAGCTGTATATCAATAAACTACATTTTTTATCATTGGTCTAGAAATATTAATGTTTATTGCATAGCGTACGTAATATACGACTTGCTCTGATCATCGTAAAAGTAATGTTTATTATTGTTAATAATTTAAATATGGACTTTAAAATTTAAGTATTTGGAAATTTTACTTTTCAAATAATCTTTATAATTTGTTACAACATAATTAATTGTAATTACAACATTGTAATGGCATTTTTTTGAAAATTTTATTTTCTATATCAGAGAATGTTTCTTCAAAGTTAAGCCATTTAAAGTCGTCTATCAAAATAATAATAATAATAATAATAATAATAATAATAATAATAATAAAAACTTGATCAGAAAGTTGTGTGCTGAGTATGGAACCGGATTGGTGACAATTTATGACATTAAATATAAGGAGTTAAAAGTAATGCAAATTTATGATAAAAGTAACCAGTGAAGATATTCATGAAGAGAAATTTCTCCCTTTGTTTTCTTGATCTAGATTTTTTATCACACACTTATCACTTTACACAATTATTGGATATACGCCTTGTTTTTAATATTATTTCGCATTTTAATTATTTAAGAAGTAATAGTCAACAAAGTGAAAAAAATCTCAATGCCGGATCTCGAACCCGAGCTGTCGGTAGAGTGCATCTATGTTCTACTAACTGAATTTCTTGAAACGATGTTCAGCTTGGCATTTCTCACTATCATATGTTGGCAAAACTACAACCGCAGAACAAGTTAGGAAAATTTTCATGAACCATCAGATCTTGGACAAACACGAAATTAACGAAAATCTAGCTTTGATGAAATTAATTAATGTAAATAAATATTTGAAGCTTTAGAATTATTTTTTTTTTTTTTTTTTTAGAAAATTGGAAAAATTCTTACGGCTTACATTCGATATTACTTCTAAACTTATTTTCAATAATGTTCTGCGACAATTTCCAATAATGTAGATTTTTCGGTTTCATCTTTGTTGGATTTTCATTAATTTCTTGTTTGCCCCAGATCTGGTGGCTCACGGAAAAATATTCCATTTTGTTCTGTGATTGTAGCCAACATATGATAATAAGAAGGGCTAGACAGGGTGCCGTTTCAAGGGGTTTAGTGGGTAGAATGTCGGTACGCTATACCGAATGTCCCGGTTTGAGAACCGGCTCGGGCATTTTTTACTCTGTTGGCTATTACTCTTTTTAAGCAATTAAAATTCGAAATAATGCTTATCAATTTGTAATGGATTAAAATTTGATTAAAGGTACTATAAACAATTTAGATAATCTTTGAGAAATCCAGAATTTCAAAAATAAGGTTTAGCCTCGGTACCGATGATGCCGGATTTTCGAAGTTATACTATATTTATTATAGTTATTTAATAATATTGTTTGTGGTTTTCAAAATTATAATGTGCAGTTATTTATTATTGTACTTTGTGTTTTATGTTTTTATTACTATACCAAATATTTCGAATAAATTATTTCATACACAATAAATTCTTCCAAATCTGCATTGATTGAGACTAGAGCTTTTGTGCCTTTCATATTTAAAATATAATTTAACAACGCTAATAAAACATAATTTGATTAAAATATGAACGAAATATTTCTTTTTTGATTGGGAAAATATAGCCCAGCAAAAGTTAAGTTTCAACAAATGCTTTTATTTAAATTACTGCATTTCACAGAAACTTCTACTATTTTATGTATCCAAAACATTCTTAAATATGCAAACATCTTTGTTACCAGAAATCGGTCAAACAGTAAAATAATTATTTAACAGATTTTACTTTATACATTGCATTTAATTTATGTGAGATTTTTGTGAAATAACTGTAAAAAACATGCATGTGAAGAACATCTAATATTATGGTGAGTTCCAAAAGCTACCACAGATGATTACATTTAATTCTATTTCACACGAATTTTTAGATTTTTTTTTTACAAATGCTTTGACCACATTCGCATATGATACGTATGAAAAAATGTACTTTCAGGCAAAAGTGGTGGAAACAGAACATAAAAATATTCGCCTGTCTCAGCCCTTTAACATCTTCCACCACAGCTCTGAAATATCATTACAATTACTAATTGAAAGCTAGATTAAAAAAAACCAAAACAGCAAACAAATTAATACCACCTTCTTTAATTAAAACAGACACATGATGTGAGTGTCACTTTTAAATACAGTAAAACATTTTCGGGAAATTTAATTTTTTTAATGTCTTTGACCCCATTAATAAAATTAATTTTGATATGTTTATGTTACATACTATTCAAAAAAATATATTTTATTATGAATCTTAACCATTTATAATAAAGAAAAAAATAAATAAAGCGGACAACAGTAAAACTTTACCAGCTACAGAATAAAGTTTCTTTCATTTTCAATCTAGAAAGTTTTTCTATTTTGAGATGGTGAAAGTGTGTTTGAGTGTATAAATCATACAGGAGAAAAGTTGGTGACAGAAAAGACCGATGAGTTGTTTTGACTGCCAACAACTCAGAAAAAGTTTCAACTTTGGCATCCACTTCACTCTTCAAGTGAAACACGGTTCAAACTTCTTCACTCAATGTAATAAAAATGCATTTTATCCAAAATTATTAAACAATGAATTTATATAGTTTCATTAATTTACATAAACTTTTGTAAATGTTTTCTATTTTTGCCACACTTAATGTTGTCTTGCAACGCAAGAAAGCAAAATTGTTTATTAAATTTATTGAATTCTTAAAAATGTAAATAAATACCAAAATGCAAAACAATAAATCAAGTTACAACCAATAATTCAAAACTAAATGAGAAAACAAACCAAAACAGAAAAAAATGTCACCTATTATAATTTAAATTGAAACATAATGTAAACGTCATTTTAAGCAATAAAAAGACTAGCAGAGAATTTTTTTAACGCAACAAAACCTTTTAAAAAAATTTCAAGATATTATGTTCCCTCCTTCATCTCAACCTTTTCTAATAAAGTAACAAAATAAATAAAACGAACAATGGTAAGACACTCACCAGCTCCGTAATAAAACTTCTTTCCTTTTCAATCGAGAAAGTTTTTCCATTTTGAGATGGTAACAGAGTTTTTGAGGGTATAAATCATAGTGGAGAAAAGTTGGTGACAGAAAAGACCGATGAGTTGTTTTGACTGCCAACAACTCAGAAAAAGTTTCAACTTTGGCATCCACTCCACTCTTCAAGTGAAATACGGTTAGAACTTCTTCGAAAAATGTAATAAAAATGCATTTTATCCAAAATCATTAAGCAATGGATTTATATAGTTTCACTAACTTACATTAACTCTTGTAAAGTTTTTCCATTTTTGCCCCACCTAATGTTGTTTTGTAATGCAAGGGAAAAAACTGTTTATAAAATTTATTGAATGCTTAAAAAAATAAATAAGTCTAAAAAGGTAAAACAATTAATCAAGTTACAACCAATAATTGAAATCAAACAAGAAGGGAAAAGGTACCTTTTATAATTTAAATAGAAACAGAATGTAAACGTTATTTTAAGCAACAAAAAGAAAAAAGGAGAATTTCGTAACGCAACAAAACCTTTTCAGAAAATTTTAAATGCTATGTCTTTGACCCCCTCAATAAAATTCTAATATTCTTATATCACTTACTATTCAAAAAATATTTTATTATGAATCTTAACCTTTTATATATTTATTGTACTTATGAGTACCATTAAAATAACTTATTATAAAATTCTTTTAATGCGTCAGTTTACTTCAATAGTGTTTAGAATGAATTACAGATACATTACTTTATCTTATTCCTAAAGCGTTATTGGTTACACAAAACAAAAATATTTTTAAAAGGATGATTTATTTTGCCTTTGCATCGTTTCAGCTTTCTTGGCGCTGAGGGAGGTAGATGAGGATTATTCAATGCGGAAATATTTCTATATTTATGAGGTAAGTATATTACATTTATGTATTTTATAATTCTACAAAATACTAAGAAAATAATTAAAAATAAAAGATTTGAGTGGGGTTTTAAACATTGAACAAAATCCCTGTAAATTCAAATTTAATTAATCCTTCTAAATCTGTCAATCCTTCTAAAATCATTCACATATTTATTAAATGATTATGTAAATATTTTAATTTAATTTAAACAACCTGCGTAAAATGCTTAAGAGTGAAAAATTTTCATAAATTCGTAATGTGGTAGGTAAAGGGTTAAACATTTCTAATAAATAAAAAAAATAATAAATCGGTCAATGGTAAGACTTCACCAGCTCCATAATAAAACTTCTTTCCATTTCAATCTAGAAAGTTTTTCCATTTTGAGATTGTAAAAGTGTGTTTGAGTGTATAAATCATACTGGACAAAAGTTGGTGACAGAAAAGACCGATGAGTTGTTTTGACTAACAACAACTCACAAAAAGTCCCCCAAACTCACAAAACTTTGACATCCACTTTACTCTTTAAGCGAAATACTGTTCAAACTTCTTCACTCAATGTAATAAAAATGAATTTTATCCAAAATCATTAAGCAATGGATTCATATAGTTTCATTAACTTACTTAAACTCTTGTAAAGGCTTTCTATTTTTGCCACACATAATGTTGGCTTGTAAAGCAAAAAAAAAAAAAAAAAAAAAAAAGCTGTATATTTAATTTATTGAATGCTTAAAAACGTAAATAAATACCAAAATGCAAAACAATAAATGAAGTTACAGCTAATAATTGAAAACTAAATGAGAAAACAAGCCAAAACAGTAAAAAATTTCATCTGTTAGAACCTAAATAGAAACATAATGTAAACGTCATTTTAAGCAATAATAATAAAAATGAAACAGAGAATTTTTTAAGGCAACAAAACCTTTTTAGAAAGTTTTAAGATGTTGCGTCCTTGACCCCCTTCATAACATTAACCCTTTCCGGGGGACTACTCTTTAAAGTTGGAATTTAAAGAATAAAAAATTAGGCAATCTATTTAGGCCTAGAGGAGTACACAGGTATTGTTTTGTAAAGATTGCACTAACCATTTTAATTATACAGCTGTTGCCAAAGTGGTAACATCCCATAAGTAAAGCATTGATAAGCGCAATGAGAAGAGCATTGCTGTGAAGCGCGTATTACAGTAAAACATTTTACCTATTATTTAAAAACAGTATCTCTGTGTTGCTGCCATATAGAACTCATAGGAAAGATTTAAAGTAGCCATTAGAGTAGTTTTTGAAATATTCACGGAGTTTTTGTGTCTCTAAACAGGGAGGACTTTAGCTGTTTCCGACACGGCAACACTGCGCGTTAAGGGATTAATTCAAATATTGTAAAATTACTTACTGTTCAAAAAATATTTTATTATGAATCTTAACCATTTCTAATAAAGAAAAAAATAAATAAAGCGGACTATAGTAAGACTTCACCAGCTCCATAATAAAACTTCTTTCTTTTTCAATCTGGAAAGTTTTTCCATTTTGAGATGGTAAAAGTGTGTTTGAGTGTATAAATCATACTAGAGAAAAGTTGGTGACAGAAAAGACCGATGAGTTGTTTTGATTAGCAACAACTCAGAAAAAGTTTCAACTTTGGCATCCACTCTACTCTTCAAGGGAAATACGGTTAAAACTTCTTCACTCTATGTAATAAAAATGCATTTTATCCAAAATTATTAAGCACTGGATTTATATAGTTTCATTTATTTACATAAACTGTTTTGGATGGTTTCTATTTCTGCCACACTAATGTTGTCTTGTAACGCAAGAAAAAAAAATTACTTATTAAATTTATTGAATGCTTAAAAAATTAAATAAATACCAAAATGCAAAACAATAAATCAAGTTACAACTAATAATTGAAGATGAAATGAAAAAACAAACCAAAACAGAAAAAGTGTCACCTGTTATAATTTATATGGAAACATAATGTTTACGTCATTTTAAGCAATAAAAAGAAAAACAGAAAAAAATTTTAACGCAAAAAAACCTTTTTTTAAAAAATTTGAAGATGTTATGTTCTTGAACATCTTAATAAAATTAATTCAAATATTCTAATATTACTTACTATTCAGAAATTATTTTATTGTGAATCTCAACCATTTCTAATAAAGAAAAAAAATAAAGCAGACAATGGTAAGATAGCACCAACTCCATAATAAAACTTCTTTCCTTTTCAATCTAGAAAGTTTTCCCATTTTGAGATGGTAAAAGTGTGTTTGGGTGTATAAATCATACTGGAGAAAAGTTGGTGACAGAAGACACCAATGAGTTGTTTTGACTAGCTAAAACTAAGAAAAAGTTTCAACTTTGGCATCCACATTACTCTTCAAGTGAAATACCGTTCAAACTTCTTCACTCAATGTAATAAAAATGCATTTTATCTAAAATTTATTAAGCAATGGATTTAAATAGTTTTATTAACTTACAAAAACTCTTGTAAAGGTTTTCTATTTTTTCCACACTTAAGTTTGTCTTGTAACGCAAGAAAAAAAGCTCTTTATTAAATATATTGAATGCTTAAAAAAGTAAATAAATAGCAAAATGCAAAACAATAAATCAAGTTAAAACCAATAATTGAAAACTAAATGAAAAAGCAAACCAAAACAGAAAAAAATGTCACCCGTCTTTATTTAAATAGATACATGATGTAAACGTCATTTTAAGCAATAGAAAGAAAAACAGAATATTCTTTAACGCATTAAAAACTTTTTAAAAAAATTGAAGATATTATGTCCTTGGCAACCTTAAAATAATTAATTCAAATATTCTAATATTGCTTACTATTAAAAAAATATATATTTTATTATGAATCTTAACCATGTCTAATAAAAAAAATAAATAAACGGACAATAGTAAGACTTTACCAGCTCCAGAATAAAACTTCTTTCCTTATCTACATAGAATGTTCTTCCATTTTGAGATGGTAAAAGTGTGTTTGAGTGTAAATCATACTGGAGAAACATTGGTGACAGAAAAGACCGATGAGTTTTTTTCATTAGCAACAACTCAGAAAACGTTTCAACTTTGGCATCCACTTTACTCTTCAAATGAAATACGATTCAAATTTCTTCACTCAATGTAATAAAAATGCATTTTACCTAAAATCATTAAACAATGGGTTTATAGTGTTTCTCTAATTTACATACACTTTTGTAAAGGTTTTCTATTTTTGCCACACCTGATGTTGCCTTGTAGCGTAAAAAAAAAAAAAAAAATGTTTATTAAATATATTGAATGCTTAAAAAATAAATAATTATCAAAATGCAAAACAATTAATCAATTTACAGCCACTAATTGAAAACTGAATGAGAAAACAAACGAAAACAGAAAAAAAAGTGTTGCCTGTTATAATTTAAATGGAAACATAATGTAACGTCATTTTAAGCTATCAAAAGAAAAACAGAGAAATTTTTAACGCAACAAAACCTTTCTAGAAAATTTGAAGATATTATGTCCTTGACTCCCTTAATAAAATTAATTCTAATATTCTAATATTACATACTATTCAAAAATGATTTTATTATGAATCTTAACCATTTCTAATAAAGAAAATAAAATCGGACAATGGTAAGACTGCACCAGCTCCATAGGCTAATTCCATGGGTTCTGTAGTGTGAGTCACATAACTTATTAATTGCCATGCTTGTTAGCCACCGTTATTTTCGAAAAGTCAGCTTGGCCTTATTCAATTAATGAGAATGTGCCAATAAAATTAATCACTTTTTTTTTGTTCTATAATACTGGTAGCCAAGAATCGTAGCCTGTGACTTACACTACAAGTACTCATGGAAATAGCCCATAATAAAACTTCTTAACTTTTCAATCTAGAAAGTTCTTCCATTTTGAGATGGTAAAAGTGTGTTTGAGTGTATAAACCATACTGGAGAAAAGTTGGTGACAGTCGATGAAATGCGCTATAAATTTATATAATTAACAAATTATTTCCTGATAAAAAAAATAGTCTTCACATCACAAAACGTATCTCGCAAATTTTAGATCAAGCGTTAATTTTAGTTGCTTGTAAAAATATTAAGACCTACAAATGGAACAAATTAACTTGAAGCTGTTTTTTACGATTTATATGACTCAAAACCCTTCTGCGCAGAGCACATGGTTGTCATTTACCAGATTATTTCATAATTATGCATAATATTAGCACTTGGCGTTATTACCTCGCCTGGCGTTATTACATCAGACCACCTTAAAACAAGCATTATGTAGAAATTAATGAATAAATAAAAAAAATGCGCAAAACCGGGAGAAAACGTGGAATTAGAAATGGTGAACATGAGTCTGATATTAAATTTGGTTATTATAACACTGCTTTATCTAGATTATATTTAATTGAGGACATAAAAGTTCTGTTTAACGAAAGCAAATTTTGTTACACATTAAATTTGTAAACCCATTGTAAATCCATTTGTAAATCCATTATAAGGGAGTATAATGAAATTTATATGCGTAAAAATTTATTTTGAAATGATAATTTTTCTTTTAATATTCCTATGTTATGGTTAGAGTTTAGAAATAAATTCCTCGTGAAAGCATGAAAAAGTTTGAATCTCAAAATTTTGAGATTCAAAAATCTAACAGGTTTAATAATTTTTTATGATATTTTTTTGTCGATGCTGGACGAAGATGCGTTTTTATACAGCGTTTAATCGGTAAAAGAATTTGCGAATGTCTCTTGATCGTGAGATTTTGTATTTAAGATTTCCTAAAATTTGTAAAAGACTCAGTATTATTCCAAACTTCCTGTATATTAAAAATAAAACAATCAAACAATTATTTGGAAATTTTGTGAATGATTTCGAATTAAATTGTTTGACTCTGTGTATCAGAAAGAAATTTGCTATCATTAATGAGCTGAATTTAAAGACTTATAATGCGTACATGGATGCAGTTAACAATTATGAGCTTAAGAGTTTTGATGCAGTGAATTATAGTTGTTTGACAAAAAAATTTGCTATGCTGAATGAAGGTTAGAAAGATAGAAATAGACACATAACCAAAATAAGGTTAAAATTCTTAAGAAGAAAGTTACACGTTATTAATGAATGCAGCGCCTTCGATATTGAAGCCTTCTGCAAATAAAATAATTTCAAAAGATTGATATTATTAACATGCCACGCAGACAGTTTAATATGAGACAATTGGAAGTTTTACATAAAGGTCCAAAATTTCTGGTTGAACAGAAACAAGATGTGAAAAATTTGGTAATGGAAGCAGAATATTTAACAGAGAAGGTTAATAGTGAAAACAGAGAAGAAACTAGAATTATCATTTTTACTGAAATTGATAAGTACATAAAAATACCTTTAAAGATATCAGTAATGATTTAAAAATAGTTAGAAAGTCAAAAAAAGATACTGATATTCTGTTCATACATTCAGATAAATCTAACAGGATTGCAGTAATTGATCGTGAAGATTACTGTAATAAAATCCTGAAAGCTATTGAAGAAATGAAATGTTCTTTAATCGTGAAATGCCCATTGACTAGAATTAACAATAAATTGAAAAATATTATAGAAAAGGCTACTGACCATATCATATGAAAGTGAAATTAAGAATTAATAAACAAGGTATCTTTCCACGTCTTGTTGGTAGAGTAAAAATCATAAAGAAGGGTATTCTTTGCGCTCCATAGTAATCAGATGTCAAGCTCCAACGTATTTTTTGTAAAAGGCATTTGTCGGATTATTGAAAGATTTATTACCACCTTCAGATTTTATTGTTAATTCCACAAATGAATTTGTTGAATATATCAAGATGCTTAAGATTTCTCAAGATTGCATTTTGGCAAGTATGAATGTCAAGTCACTGTTTCTATCAATTGACGCTACAGAAACTTCCTATATTAATGATTTGATATATAATTCAGAAAAATTTAGTGACAATATGAAAATGATATATTAGTGTGGTTTACAGTTGATCACAAATAGTAATTTTTTTATGTTTAATGGGAAAATATATGAGCAAAAAATGGGGGTTCCAATTGGTTCTACTACTTTGGGCTTTCTTGCGGAATTTAAAATGAGACCATATGAAAAAAGTATTGTTGAAAGTTTTGATAAATTTTCTATTTTTTGGAAAAAGATTTTTTTGGTTTGGAAGGGGGGATAAGTTCTCTCCATAGTTTTGTTGAGAATGTTAATAAATTGGATAAAAATATTTACTTTACGTATGAACTAGAAGAGAATTGTAGTTTACATTTTTTTAAATGCATTTTTAGTTAGGGAAGGGGATTCATTGAAATGAACAGTTTATAGAAAGAAAATTAACAGCCTACATATTATTCCAAATTCTGTATGTTCACCTGTTTGTTATAAATTCTCCACTTTGCAATTCATGGTTAATAGACCTTTTAAGATGTGTTCTGATGAATTTTTAAGTAAGGAGTTGAATATTATCCGTAAGATTGTACGTTCTAATGGGTATAAAATAGGGAGCATCAATAAATTAATTGTTATAAAAAGCGAAAACTAAACCACAAAATTCTGGATCAATTGAAAGTTTCAATAAATTAGAGATCCTACAAAATTTAAAAGTTTTTCATTTCCATATTTAAAAGGCAGTTTTGAGGAGTTAAAATTTAAATTAAAAGAGTTTAATATTGAATTAATTGCAATACTCTCTTCAGAATTAAACAGTTTATTTAATAAACAATTTGACCCTATAAGACACAAGGATCTTGCAGGAGTTTATGGAATTCATTATATTACTGAAAAAGGTGAGTTAAAATATTACATGGGCAAAAGTGAGAGAAAACTTGGAATTAAAAAAGATGGCCATGAATCTGATATTAAATTTGGTAGCTAGAAAACTGCTTTATCTAGATTATACTTAAATGAGGAGATAAAAGTTCTTTTTAATGAAAGCAAATTATGTTTCACATCAAATTGTTGTCGTAAATCCATGATAAGGGAGTCTATTGAATTTTATATACGTAAAAATTTTGTTTGCAATGATAATTTTTCTTTAATATTCCTAAATTATGGTTAGAGTTTTTAAATAAATTCCTCGTGAAAGCTTGAATAGAATGAACCAACTTGATCATTAATTTTGATCATGGTCAATTTTTAATTTATTATTTTTTACATTAGAGCGAGTAGTTTTTAATTTACATCTCATTGTCGCGTGCCGTTTGTATTGAACGTGAAACGATTTGGATTTTATTTTTAATTTATTATGATTATGGTTGTTATTAGATGGAATCAAAACATGTCAATAATATTTGTTTTTTAATTTTTCGTTACACCTTTCTCAAGTAAAATAAAATTGTTTATTCATATGTTTATATGTAAAAGGTATATTTCTAAATTTTGAGATTTAATAATTTTTTATGCATTTTTACGTTTTTTGGGGGAAAAATTACAATAACATTGTTTCTTTCCATGTTATATTCGTAATAACAATTCGTATGAACAATAATATCAATATATTTCTTTAATAATTTTTTTACGACACTTTATCTTCAATGTAAAATGTGATCTTATACTAGGATCTGATTCTATCTAAAATTATCTTTAAGTTTCAGGTACCATCACTTTAAAGGCATTAGAAAAATAACTTCTATATTTATTTATGTATTGAAAATGTAATGTTTCGGTAAATGAACCCGATCTTGACAGTTCATGCATTTTCTTCAAACTGCGACATTTTCTTTAAAACCATTAAGGCCCACTCTATGTGGCTGAATATTTCCTTTCAACAAGGTGAAATTCCGGGTTATATTTCTCTCTCGTCAAGCCATCATTACGTCACGGTAGCGACAAGACTTTGGTTTGAAATTTCCATAAATAATGATGTGTTCAGAAAAAAATATAACCGAGAAACAGGTAAAAACCATAAAATGTCTATGGCAGCATTAAAATAAATAGCCTGAGTTTGTATCCGCAGAAGAGTGCTTGAATTTTCTTTGGTAAAGAAATGTCGAGTAACCTATATGCATGATTATATATTTCCTGACTATGTATAACGGTATAAATAAATGGAAGAACATTTAATGGAAGAACATTTTATGATACATATTTTCTCTCTGCACTTTGTTTTTTCTTTTTTTATTAAAGGAATGCGTTACGATGCATTATATCGTATGGTAAAATGAAAATACTAAGGTTCTATTAATATTAAAGATATGAGACAGTGTATCTTGATATTTCATAATTTTAAATGTAATAATTCAAATGATGAAAGCAATTTTTAGTATTTAATAATTAAAAGTTAATATTCCCGTCTATTAAAGTTTAGTATTAACTACTAAAATTGAAGAAGATACTAAGGAAGTAAATAAATAACTATTGTTACTAAGGAAGGAAGTTAAAAAATTATAACAAAAAATGTCACTTCAATTTATTTGAACTCTTGTTTTTGTTACTTATCATGTTTTTCTACTTTTCTTTCAATTTATATAGAATATTTATTAAAGATGTCCAATGTATTGGAAAGTTAATTTGAATGTGAATATTTTTTTTTAGATTTAAAGATTATTATTATAAAAACTGTGCTTTTTTAAGGAAATTTGATGCTAATTATGTTTTATCTTTCTAAAGATTTACAAACACTTTTCATGAGACTTTCAATGAGATTTAGCAAATTTAAAACATAGATAGACTTATAAATTGAATTCTTTTTCATTAGGAAATATTCAGATTTTTCTTCAATCGTTGCTAACGCTTTTCCTCATGAAGATACATGAAAAAAAATAACATTACACATTTTGATTTGTAATATAGAATACGAATATTTTTTTCTTTGCTGTTTTCATATTTCTATGTATTAATTAACACTTTACCACTCCCTCCAAATTCATACGCTTTAAACATTGAAAAATTAGTAAACAAAACTCACGAGAATTCATGGATCATGAAGATAATTGCAATTAAAAAAATGATTATTCTGAACATGAACCACTAAGTACTATCTGTTTGATTATTCCTCAGAGCATCGCTTTCCAAGTTTTAGAAAGCCTCATCTTTGCTGAATAGTGCCACATTAACACCATCTTTGTTGAATAGTGGTTGCATATAGTCTAGTTGCATTAAAAAGTCTCTATTGATATCCGGAAAATGAATTTATGCAATGAATATGCATCCGTGGAGCTTCTTAAAATTTGGAAAGAGATGCTCTGCAGAATAATCAAACAAATACTATAAAATGATTCATACTCACAAATACTTATTTTTAATATTGAAGCTTGTGGAATCATGCATGAGACTGAGTAATTTTTGTTTATCTATATTCTATTTATTTATTTATTTATTTATTTTGTGAAAAAGCACGAGTATAAATCTATATATTGTTGAAGTCTGAACTATCAAACATGTCAATAGGAATAATACATAAAGATTTTTTTTTTTTTTTTTTTTTTGCCTTGTAAATTTAGTTTTATCACTTTTAGCAAATATTAAGTTAGTTTTGATTATAAATTCTGCTTAAAAATCCTTTATAATAGTTATTAAAATGCTTAGATAGTTTTTATTTTTATTTTAATAAGCTTAACATCAGTATTTTTACCACATTATTTTCTTGTGTGTATTTAAAAGAAGAAATATACGGAGAAGAAATATTCTTTTACAAGAAATTTTTATTCCTTATTCATGCCCAACAAACGCGTATTATGCCTTTATTTCTTTTTCAGAAATGCTATAAATTAGATATATAAAACTTATTTTTCATGTATTGAAATTCTACACCATCTCACAAAGTTGTTTTCGGTGATAGTTTAATCTTTTGCTGAAAAACGACTACTGTATTCTGCGCAATATAAAAGAAAATTTTAAGTTATAAGATTTAAGATACCAAATTTAGAGTATTCTAGACACTTTTGTATGTTATAGATAAAATCTCAATGGATTTCCAAATTTTGTCACACAAGATATATTGTGAGTGGAAAATAGATAATAGTAAAAGGGCAGGTAATAGCAATCTCAACTGATTTTTACGGCGGAGACATATACTAATGACAGTGTCGCTGAATATCCTGTCAGAAGAGATCATTGTTGGTTACTTAAAAGAGATTTTTATCTACAATAAGTTTTAGTAGTACAATGGAGCTTGGTTAACGTGGACACAACGCGAAATGTTTTAAACACGTTTCTAGATGTCCAATCAATATTTATAATAGTGGGGTCACAAGATATATGGGAAGATTTATTTTAATCTTATTTTCGAGAGGAATCTCCCTAAAAATTGGCAATTACTTAAAAAAAAAACATATTGTTTTAGTTCAAATGAATAACATCAAACCGTTCCTCATCTAGGTTGAATTCTTGAAAATTTGCAATTTTTGCCAAAAAATGTCATTTTTCTTTCATTAAGTGAAAACTGTTTTACTTAGAAATATCAATCTTGTTTTATTTCATATAAAATGTTGTTACCTTGAATTTTTACGCTCATCAAAACTAATATCTAATGACATTTATTATTTTTAAGTTCAGCCTGTTAACCATATTCTGAAAGTTTGCATTTTAAAAAATAAGTGAACAATAAAAAATGAACAATGTTTATTACTCTTGATAATTAGTTTTTGTCCTGCTCGCATTGTAAAACAAAATAAATTGAGCATTTCTTGCGTTAAAAAAAATATTTCATGGATTATAGTTGATTATAAATTATGTAGTTTTGTACTCGGGAAAACGACTTCTTCGATTTTTATTGCAGTTTAAGCGCATTTAAAACAAACAACTGAATTTCATTTTTTTTTTATTTCAAAGAAGTATATTGTTATCTGCTATGTTTGAATATTTATAGAAATGACGCAACCATTCTGCTACCCCCCCCCCTACTACCGGTATGATGGCAGAAAAACAATTGTCAGGCAGGATTTATCCCTCAATTTCATGCATATACGTTTTCTGTAGGGCGTTTTTCTATTTTTGTTTTTTCTGCGTTTGCTCCGTTTGAAAAAGTTATTGTTAACTTTGTCCCTCTCTTGATTTTTTGGTTCAATGTCTCCTTTCTTTATCTATATTATAGCTGACCTTATAGCTGTTCATTACTTTTTTTCCGGATTGGTCCTTCTCTTAATTTATATTATGCATATTTTAACAATATATTGTTTAAAAAAAGTGTTAAATTTACGGCAAAAACTGCTGTCAGAAATGTTGCCGGCGGTTTTTGCCATAAAAATTGCAGTAAAATCAGATGTAATTTTTGTATTACATCTAATTTTGCTGTAAATTGAAACGATTTTTTTGTAGTGTATCTTTACCCTTTACTCCACCGAAACAAGCATCTTTAGGTCATTGCCCTTAAACTTCTTTTACAATTCTTTTTAATATTGTTCTTCGGCACTAAGATATTAAGGATTTTTGTCACTCATTTTTTATTTTTCCTCTTTATATATCTTTGCATTGCTTACGTGAATAACAAGCTTACTCCTCTCAGTAACAATATAGCTCATGCTTATTTTGCACGACATCGGTGTATCTGAAACTTAAATATGTAAACATATGTAGAATATAAAAAAATCTTTTGGACGATCCACAATTTTATATACAGTCAAAACTTGTTAACATGAACAGGTTGAACATGAATTACTTTTAACCTGAAATGTTTTCCTAGTTCGCAATGAAAACGAATACAAATAATTGATATTGATAACATAAATTACTGTTAACATGAACAAAATTTTGATTCCCCTTGAAGCTCATGTTAACGAGGTTCAACTGTAATTTATAAAGTGTAAAATTTATCCAAAGCTTCTATAAATAATAATTTAGCGTTGTTTAAATTTCTTTGTTATTTCACCAATTTTATAGTATGTGACTTAAAAATGGTATTAATAATATTTTTAAATGAAAAGTGATCCAAAAATGTAAAATTAATCAATTTAATGTCCGTTATACATTTATAAGTGCAGAAGGAAATGAATGATTTTTTCAAATCAGAATTTCAGCCAGAATATAATCGCATTTTTGTTATTATACAATTATTTATTTATTTGGTTCATATACAAATATAAGAAAAGACTCAAACCACCATTCGCTTCTGGTCCATTGTTAATGGATCGCCATTTTATGTAACCTTCTCGTTATATTAAACTGCAAAATTAATATATATCTTTTACAACTTTTCGGTCACCATTATGGAACCTGGAGGCAGAAAAAAGAGATATAATTAAAAATTAAAATTTATATTTGCAAGAAAATATTTTCTTAAATAATAAAGCTGAAAGCTTTACTATTTATGAAGAATTTGGGTCTACATATCGACAGTGTTTACTTCATTTTGGAACCTGAGGTGCTAAACAACATATATCTCGATATTGTTGCAAAGAAAGGTCATTTTATCAAACCAGAAGATGTAAGTTTGAAAGAGCCTTGCTTGATTATGTTCGAATTCGCGACAGATATCATTGCAGGCAGATGTGCTGAGCACTACGCTACTTGGTTTTGGAAACATATTTTATTTGAATAAAATGTAAACAAATCACGTTTTACATTTGTAATTTATAGCAATATTTTTTTATTTATTTGCAACAAAACAGATATAACATTATCTATGCAGTACAGTGACAGAAAAAAAAAAAATCTTAAGACTTGCGATTTTAGACGATATGTTTAACATCTAAAAATGTAACGGATGAATTATACTAAAACTCCTGGTGTGTAACCAAAATAGTACAGGTTCATACATTTTTGTGAAAATTTCCCCCCAAAATCCCATGAGAGACCGTCAACAAAATGAAAAATAACGAATACCTTTTGGACGACCCTGTCAAAATTAATGTAGCAAAAACGTTCAAACAGATGATTAAGTAGCTTTTGTAATAAAAAGTCTTCATATTTATGTGGATAGCATGTATACTCGTAGAGAAATTAAGGTTTTTATAAAAACGGTGCACTTTTTGCGAAGTATTCAGTCTTTTCTTATCTTCTCTTTTATGAATAAAATAATTTTAAAAAATCAAGAAGTACTGTACAGAATATTTCAAAAATATTTTTAAATCGAAATATTTTATAATTATTCATTAGAACGAAATATAACGAATAAAAGTGTCATTGGAATAATCTTTTGCCTTTCTATGTTGCTTATACAGTATTTTATACATGCACTTTTATCATCTTGTGGCAATTTGTTTTTATTTCAGTGCTTTATTCTCATTGTAAAATCGCAAATTCAAAAATAATCTTTACTCTCTCTCAAGATATAGATAAACATTTGATACCATCAGTTTAATAGTGTTAGGCACATAACTCTACAGTTTATACAAGTATAGAGAATGCGAATTTTCAGTAAATGAACTCTATCTTGACAGTTCATGCATTTTCTTCTCTCAGCGACATTTTCCTTCAACCCATTCAGGTCCACTCAATGCGGTTGGGTGTTCCTTTTCAACAAGGTAAAAAACCCGGCTTATATTTCTCTTCCGAAAAGCTATCATTCTGTCACCGCAGTGACGAGAATAAGATTTGAAACTTTTATGAATAATGATGTTTTCTGCAAAAGTATAACGAATAGATAGGGTGCAGCGATAGAATTTCTATCGCATCAATAAAATAAAATGCATGAGTTTGCATCCATATAAGAGTTATTGTTTTATTTCAAATAAAATATTAGGCTGCGCAGATGTTTGAGTACATTATTTTTCTAACCAAAACTATTATTTGTATTTTTTCATTTTATAGATAAGTATATGCATTTTATGATCTCAATGGGCACAACTGAAATACAGTGCTTATGAAAAATATCCGGATTACTAATGGATTATTCGTAAAAAAAAAATACCTTCTGTCATATAATTCATGTAATTAGTAAAACATATATGCAAAATATTAGTTTCCCTGAAGAGTATTTGAAGTTTCTTTCAAAAATTATGTATTAGGTAATAAGGATGTATTGTTACCAAATGCGGCTATTCCTAACCGCACTAATAAGTAATTGTTTAATTTTATCCTATCTGATAAAAATTAAAGAATTGAAAAAATGAGTAATTGTAAAATTTGACATGAAATACTGGACTAAAAAATTCCTTAATTTAGAATACACAGCACTCGATTTATTAGAAAAATAATCACATTCTGGAGTAAAAATTAAGACAGATTTAAAATAAAAGATTTATTAGATTTTAATAAAATAGCCACAAGAGCTAGTAATTAAAATTGATTTTTTTTAAATAAAGTGTAATATTATTAAAGTGTAATGTTATTATTACTACTAATATTATTATTGAAACGCATATGACAGGTACAAAAAAGGAAAAATAAACTCTTTCCAATAAAATGAATATAGTAAAATTAGACATGTTAAACCAAACATAATAGCAGAATTATGTACGTTGCCATTTTTTTAGATTTTAAAAGTTGCTTTATTTTATAGACAAACATGCATTTTTTAAAATATACATAACCTAGTTATGTTGCCTAAAAAGATTTTTAATTTAGTTTTTATTTGACACCCAATAGCAGACAATTTAAGCATTTTATAATTATTCATTTGTATGAAAAATAACGAACAAAAAAAATCATTGGAGTAACTTTTGAATTTCCCCGTAGTACAATATTTTATAGGTGTTCTGTTATCTTCTTGGGTGTATTTTATTTTTATTACGGCACTTTATTCTCAGTGTAAAACCTGAAAATCTAAAATAATCTTGACTCTATCACAAGATAAAGTTAAACCATTCACATTATCAGTTTAATAATTTCAGGCATATAACTCTATAATTTATTAAAGTGTAGAAAATGCAACATTTTCAGTAAATGAACTTTATATTGGCAGTTTATGCATTTTCTTATCACAGCGCCATTTTCCTTCAATCCATTAAGGCCCAATCTATGTGGTTGGGTGTTCCTTTTCAACAAGGTAAAAAAAAAACAGGCTTAATATTTATTTTTCAAAAAGCCATCATTATGTCATTGTAATGACGAGAATACGATTTGAAATTTCCAAGGTATAATGATGCTTTCTGGAAAAATATAACGGATAAATAGGGAATTGTGATAGAATTTTTATCGCAGCATTAAAATAAAATGCATAAGTTTGCGTCAAAGGTTTTTTTAAAAGTAATATTAGCTTTTGCAAATGTTTTACTACATTCTTTTCCTAACGAAAACGGTAATTACTGCTAGTAGTTAAGTAAATGAACTTTATATTGACAGTTTATGCATTTTCTTATCACAGCGCCATTTTCCTTCAATCCATTAAGGCCCAATCTATGTAGTTGGGTGTTCCTTTTCAACAAGGTAAAAAAACACGCTTATATTTCTCTTTCAAAAAGCCATCATTATGTCATTGTAATGACAAAATACGATTTGAAATTTCCAAGGAATAATGATACTTTCTGGAAAAATATAACGGATAAATAGGGAATAGTGATAGAATTTTTATCACAGCATTAAAATAAAAAGCATAAGTTTGCGTCAAAGGTTTATTTTAAAAGTAATATTAGCTTTGCAAATGTTTTACTACATTCTTTTCCTAACGAAAACGGTAATTACTGCTAGTTCTTTTATTACAGATAAAATCACATACATATTCTAATGCCAATGGGAATAAGTGATATAAAATGCTTGCAAAATATATCCAGATTTCTAACTAATTATTTATAAATAAATACTTTTGTGTAACTAAAGTAATTACTAAAAACATAGATGCAAGAAATTACTTTCACTTATGAATGTTTTATGTTACTTTTACTTATGAGTGTTTTATGTTACTTGAGTGTGTGTGATTATGAATGTTGTGTGTGAATATGAATGATGAGTGTTTATGAATGTTTTCTTTTGAAAATAAATATTAGTTAACAATGATGTATTTTTACATTTTGTGGCTATTCCTAACCCTACTAATAACCTGTTTTACTTTATCGACTTAGATAAAAAAATATAAATATATATATAAGATATGAATAGTTATAACATTTAACATGAAATACTAAATCAAAAATGACATCATACATGTACTCTTATCTTCTTGGGAACTTTTTTTTTATTAGAATACTTTATTCTCAGTGTAAAACCTCATTATTGAAATTTATAGATATAGATAAAATTTTGATACCATCAGTTTAATAGTGTCAGGTTAGAGAAATTGACTTTTCAGTAAATGAACTCTATCTTGACAATTCATGCATTTTCTTCTCGCTGCGACATTTTCTTTCAATCCATTAAGGCCCACTCTATATGGTTGGGTGTTCCTTTTCAACAAGGTAAAAAAGCACAGCTTATATTTCTCTTTCGAAAGGCCATCAGTATGTCACCGTAGTGACGAGAATACGATTTGAAAGTTCTAGGAATAATGATGTTTTCTAAAAAAATATAACGGATAAAAAGGGAGCGAGGATAGAATTTCTATCGCAGTATTAAAATAAAACGCATGAGTTTGCATTCATATATGAGGTATTTTTTTATTTGAAATGATATATTACGCTGTGCAGATGTTTGAGTAATTTCTTTTCCTAACAAAACGGTAATCAATCACTAAAAGGTTTTTTTTTTCTTTTTTAGAGAGAAATGCATATGAATATTATACTGCCAATGGGCGAAACTGATATAGAAAGTTTACAAAAAATATCCAAAATACTATTAAATTATTTGTAAATAAATATTTTCTTTGATATAACTAACGTATAAAGTAAAAAAAATTAAGCAAGAATTTAATTTCACTAAAGAGTATTTAAAGTTTTTTCAGAAGAAGAATATTAAGTAACAAGCGTGCATTATAAAATTTTGTAGATATTCTTAACCTACTAATAATACATGTTTTATGTTATCCAACTTGATACAAATTGAAGAAATAAAGGATGTAAACAGTTATAACATTCAACATGAAATACAGAAGAAGAAAATTCATTAATTTAAATTACTTAACTCTTGGTGAATAAGAAAAATGTAAAAATTTATTACAGTAAAAATTAAGTAACATTTTTCCTTTTCATTTGTATATACAGGGCGTCCCAGAAGTAATGGGACAATCTTAAACGGGAATTAGGGGACATCAAAAGGATTCAGAATTGCATAGCAACTAGTGCTCGCGATTGGATACGTATAGCAGCTATACGATTAAACGATATACGTATATCCGTATAATACGTTTTTCTGCTATATTTTCTGCTACCTTAAAATATACGTTTAAACGTATACGGATACGTAAAAGGGCGTATCAGTTAAACGTATATTTAAGAATACGTATATTTAATGTGTACGTATATCCCACGTATCATATCTAATTTAAATAGTGGACTTCATCAGTCTTATGTCACTGAATGGAGAATAATTTGGAAATCGGTGGCGTTACGACAGGAATCCGCATAGTATGGCTTATATGTACGAGATCGAGCAATGAAAAGTGTATATTTTGAAACAAAAAATGTTCATATGTGCCCCAACGAAGGGACAGTTGTAAACACACAAGGGAAACATATAAACACAAGGAAATTTTTTTTGACGTGTTTCTTATTATCTTTTTCATATGTTACCATAATTATTTGTTGTACTATCTGTTAAATTCACCATAAAGAAAAATATATGTATGTTTATTTAGTTTCTGTGTGATATGTTTAAGCAAAATATTATAAAATAAAAATAAGTAGATTTGGGGAGGGGGCTTACATAATTGATAAAATATTGTTGCAATAAAATAAAAAAATAAAGAAGTAAACATGAGAAAATAATTAAAGAACATAAATTTTGTTTAGGGTTTTTTGTTTGAGAGAGATTTTAGGAAGAGAATATTTGGATAATATTTATCAAAAATCTACCGAAAGCCGAATGATTCTTGTTCCTATAATTGCCTGTAAATTAAGGATAAAAATTGTTTTCTGTTTATAAGCTTCCTCCAAATTTAATTTATTTTGCTTTTAAAAGAAAGGAGGGAAAGTCAATAATGGAGATTTCCCTGTAGCTATAAGTTTAAAATTTTTATTTTTTAAAAATATATATCTATTTTCAAAGCACGAAACAACATATTTGTTTTAGAAATGGAAGTAAACTAATAGTACAAGTTTGCAACAAATGAAATAAAAAAATTTGCAAAGTTGTTAAACGTAACATTTTTTGCATTAAAGATGCATGAAAAAGTATTGAAAACCGTTAAATAAAATAATGTCTAACATTTATTGCATTTTAAAAAACATTAAATTTATTTAAATTACAATTGAACGTAAATGAGCTTGTTGCTTTTTATGTATTTACTGACAGATGTGTTTGTAGAAGTTTCTATACAAAATCAACTTTATATGACAGAAATGTCTTCTATTTCAATAAAATTATAGATAATGGAGCTGGCCTTATTTTCACGAAGTTAACTGAAAGGAACTGAATCACTGAATGATTATTGGAGAATTTAATGACGTGTTCAGATCTGCCCCAACTAGACTCTTCATAAGTGCCCCACACTCCCACAAGAGTTAAAATGACAAATCATTAACATTTCTCAACTTTAGAAAAAAATTATCTTAAATATTTATTAGTAACCATAGTATATGTTAAAACATTAAAATAAAAAAATGAATAAATAAATAAAATTATTCTCTTAGGAAGTTGGGGATTTTACTTTTGATTTTAGTAAGCAGTATTTTGGCTCCTGGGGATAAACAAAATGTCGAAGAGCTTCAACAATTTTTTCCATATGTCTATAGGTGCTCCCATCTTTCGTAATTTTTTGAAATAAAAAAGCATATAATAACTAGTGAAAATGTCAATGTTCTCATAGGCCCCTTTTTCACATGTGCCCCAGGCTCTGTGTATTAGGTCTTGAGATAGAGCGCCCACAAAATTCATGTCACATACAGACAGACAAAGTCATACTCACAAACTCACGGGCAGATATTTTGTAAAAACATGTTTTTCGGACTCTCTTACCCTTAAAACGTGTAAACCCGTCGAAAGTTTTCAGGAATCCAATACTTTCTTCTTGTAAAGATACAAGAAAATATAAAAACATAAGCGCTGCTTCACAGATCTTCCAAAGATTAGTTTGATTCTACCACAACTAATGTAAAACATTTTATTATAAATAACTTAGTTTTTTGGAAAAAAAAAACAAAATCTAAATTGAGGAACGTATTCAGATTTTTTTATAAGTACCTGCAAAACAAGTAGTAGCTAAATAAAAACATCGTAGTTCTTTGAACAAAGAATCGCGATGGGGATACTCTACAGGATATTTCTCAATGTCTCTAACCCACGGAAAATATTGAAACATCAAATTTCATACCTTGAAAGAAAACGTTTAAACGTTTATACGTTTAACCGCTTGGATAAGATCCGTATATACGATGTACCGTATATGCTGTTTTGTGTAATACGTATAACCGCCGATGCCGTATTATCCGTATAGCAAATCCGTATTTCGTATAATACGTATTATACGTATACTCGTATAAACGTATAATCGAGAGCACTAATAGCAACCCATGGTTGGAGGCGTCATGGGAAGGTATTATGACAGGTACAAGCGACGAAGAGACATAAGACTGAGATCATCTGAAATAATTTTTAGTCAACGATATTACATTTACTGTGATGGATGATATGTGGAAATATTACAAAAAATGTTCAAAGTTTACCCCATTGCTAGCGATGCATGCATTACACCGTCAAACCTGGATTGGCGACCTTATTCAAATAAACTTGGAGTTCGTTGGATATCCACAGTAGCAGATGAATCTTGCAACCAGATCAATTTCAGATTCCACAGACGTTGCGTACAAACTTTGAAGATCTTGTAACATTTTCACATACCATCTACCACAGTAAATGTAATATCATTGACCAATAAATTATTTCAGATGATCTCAGTTTTGTGTCTCTTCGACCCTTGTACCTGTCATACTACTTTCTCATGAAGTTTCCGACCAAGGGTTGCTATGCAATTCTGAATCCTTTTGATGTCCCTTATTTCTCCTTAAATTTTGTCCCATTACTTCTGGGACACCCTATATAATATTTCATACGATTATACTTTGGGGCATTTTGATTTTATTACGGTACTTTATTCTCAGTGTAAAACCTGTCTCAATTGATAGATAAATTTTGATATCATCAGTTTAATAAAGTCAGGCACATAACTCTACAATTAATTCAAGTATTGAAAATACGACTTTACAGTAAATGAACTCTATCTTGACAGTTCATGCATTTTTCTTTTCTAAGTGACATTTTCTTTCAATCGCTTAAAGGCCACTCTCTGTGGTTGGGTGTTCCTTTTCAACAAGGTAAAAATACAGGCTTATAATTTATCTTTCAGAAAGCCATCATTATATCACCGTAGTGACGTGAATACGATTTGAAACTTCCAGGAATAACGATGTTTCTGCAAAAATATAACGGATAAATAGGGAACAACGATAGAATTTCTATTGCGGTATTAAAATAAAACGCATGAGTTTGCATTCATATAAGATGTATTTATTTTTTATTTGAAAAGAAATGTTAGGCTGCTCAGACGTTTGAGTACTTTCTTTTCCTAACAAAACGGTAATGAATCACTAATAGTTTTTTTTTTCATTTTAGAGAAAAGCATATAAATATTATACTGCCGATGGGCGTAACTGATGTAGAAAGTTTACGAAAAATATCCAAATTACTATTAAATTATTTGAAAAAAAATATTTTCTTTGGCTTAACCAACCTAAATAATAAAAACATATATGCAAGAATTTACCTTCACTTAAAAGTGTTTAAAGTTTTTCCATAAGAAGAATATGATGTAATAAGCGTGAATTATAACATTTTGTGGGTATTCCAACCCTACTAAGAGTACAAGTTTTAAGTTATCCAGTTTGATAAAAATTAAAGAGTTAAAGGATATAAATATTTATAACATTTAACATGAAATGCAGAATCAGAAAATTCATTAATTTAGAATATTTAGCATTTGGTGCATAAGAGAAAATAATAATTTATTTGAGTAAAAATTAAGTAACATTTTGCCTTTTCATTTTGCATGTATAATATTTTATAAATGTACTATGATCTTCTTAGGGGCATTTTGATTTTATTACGGTACTTTATTCTCAGTGTAAAAGCTATCTCAAGATATAGATAAATTTTCATATCATCAATTTAATAGTGTTAAGCACACAACCCTACAATTTATTAAAGTATCGAAAATGCGACTTTACAGTAAATGAACTCTATCTTGACAGTTCATGCATTTTTCTTTTCTAAGTGACATTTTCTTTCAATCCTTTAAAGGCCACTCTATGTGGTTGGGTGTTCCTTTTCAACAAGGTAAAGTGCCCGGCTTATATTTCTCTCAAAAATCCATCATTATATCACCGTAGTGACGTGAATACGATTTGATACTTCCAGGAATAACGTCGTTTTCTGAAAAAATATACGGATAAATAGGGAGCGGCGATAGAATTTATATCTCAGTGTTAAAAAAAATCATGAGTTTGCGTTCATATAAGGTTTTTTTTTTATTTATAAAGAAATATTAGTTTTCTCAGATATTTAAGCATATTCCATTCGTAAAACAAATGGTAATTACTGATAGTTGTTTCATTTTAAAGAGTAATAGATGAATATTATAGTGCAATTAGATATAACCGATATGCAATGCTTACAAAAAATATCCAGATAACTAACAAGTCAATCGTAAATAATAATTTAGTTGGCATAATTTACCTAATAAATAAAAACAAAGATGCAAGAATTTTCTTTCACTTAAGTGTGTTTGAATTTTTTTAAAAAAATAAGTATTAGATAAATAGGATGTATTAATATATTTTGAGGCTATTTCTAACCGTACTAATTAATAATTGCTTTATTTTATCCACTCGAATAAATAAATTTAAAAGTAAAATATTTTAAAATTATTCAATAATACGAAACGTACGGAATAAAAGAAATCATAAGAATAATTTTTCGCCTTTCCATCTTATTTATAGAATATTTTTATAGATGTACTACTATCTTATTGTGAGCATTTTATTTTTATTACGGTACTTTATTCTCAGTGTAAAACCTCAAAATATAAATTGACCTTGACTCTATCGTAAGATATCAATAAACATTTTATACCACCAGTTTAATAGTATCAGGCACATAACTCTACAATTTATTCAAGTATAGAGAATGCGACTGTTCAGTATATTAACTTTATCTTGACAGTTCATGAATTTTCTTCTCTCGGAGACATTTTTTTTTCAATCTATTAAGGCCCACTCTATGCAGTTGGGTGTTCCATTTCAACAAGGTGAAAAGCCCGGTTTATGTTTCTCTTTCGAAAAGCTATCATTATGTCACCGTAGTGACGAGAATAATATTTGAAATTTCCAGGAATAACGATGTTTTCTGCAAAAATATAACGGATAAAAAGGGAGCGAGGATAGATTTTTTTTTTTTTTTTTGAAAAGGAATATTAAGGTGCGCAAACGTTTGAGTACATTCTTTTCCTAACCAAAACGGTAATCACTATTTTTTTTTTCATTTTAGAGAAATGCATATGAATAGTATACTGCCAATGGTCGTAACTGATATAAAAGTTTTACGAAAAATTTCCAGAATACTATTAAATTTTTCGTAATTAAATATTTTCTTTGGTAGAAGCAATGTAAATAGTAACAACATATATGAAGAATTTACTTCCATTTAAGAGTGTTTAAAATTTCTTCAATATAAGAATACTATTTAACAAGCGTGGATTATAACATTTCGTGGATATTACTAACCCTACTAATAGTACTTGTTTTATGTTATCCAGCTTGATAAAAATTAAAGAAATAAAAGATATAACTAGTTATAACATTTAACATGAAATACAGAACCAGAAAATTCATTAATTTAGAATATTTAGCCCTTGGTGTACAAGAAAAAAATAATAATTCATTTGAGTAACAATTAAATGACGTTTGGACTTTTCATTTTGCATATATAATATTTCATAGGTGTATCGTTATCTTCTTAGGGCATTTTGATTTTATTACTGTACTTTATTCTCAGTGTAAAACCTATCTCAAGATATAGATAAATTTTGATATCATCAATTTAATAGTGTTAGGTACAAAACTCTACAATTTATTCAAGTATCGAAAATAAGACTTCTCTGTAAACGAACTCTATCTTGATAGTTCGCGCATTTTCTTCTCTCAGCGACATTTTCCTTCAACCCATTAAGGTCTACTCTATGTGGCTAGGTGTTCCTTTTGAACAAGGCAAAGTGTCTGGCTTATATTTCTCTTTCAAAAAGCCATCATTATGTCACCGTAGCGACGAGAATACAGTTTGAAAATTCGAGATATAACGATGTTTTCTGCAAAAATATAACGGATAAATAGGGACCAGCAATAGAATTTCAAATTGCAGCGTTTAAATAAAATGCATGACTTTGCGTCCATGTAAGAGTTTTTTATTATTATTACTTAAAAACAAATATTAGTTTGCACATATGTTTGAGTATATTTTTTTCATAATACAACTATAATTACTGACAGTTCTTTCATTTTAAAGAGTAATAGATGAATATTATGTTGCCATTAGACATAACTGATATGGAATTCTTACAAAAAATATCCAGATCACTAACAAATCAATCGTAAATAAATAATTTATTTGGCATATTTTATCTAATAAATAAAAATATAGATGCAAGAATTATCTTTCACCTAAGTGTCTTTGAAGTTTTTTTAGAAAATAAGTATTTGATAAATAGGGTGAATTATTATATTTTGTGCTATACCTAACCGTACCAATTAATAATTGTTTTGTGTTATCCACTCTGATAAAATATTTTAAAATATTTTAAAAGTAAAATACTTTAAAATTATTCAAGAGTACAAAACGAGAGAGATTTAAAAAAATCATTGGAATAATTTTTTGCCTTTCCATCTTCCGTATACAGTATTTTATTTATGTACTATTGGTGTTCTTGGGAGTATTTTATTTATATTACTGTACTTTATTCTCAGTATAAAACCTCAAATTCAAATATGATCTGGACTCTTTCACAAGATATAGATAAACTTTTGATACCATCATTTTGATAGTGTTAGGCATATAACGCTACAATTTATTGAAGTATATAGAATGCGACTTTTCAGTAAATGGACTCTATTTTGACAGTTCAAGCATCTTTTTCGCTCAGCGACAATTTCTTTCAATCCATTAAGGCCTACACTATGTGGTTGCGTGTTACGTTTCGACAAGGTAAAATGCCCGGCTTATATATATTTTTTCGAAAAAATATCACTATGTAACCGTAGTGACGAGAATACGACTTGAAACTTCGAGGAATAATGATGTTTTCTGCAAAAAAATATAACCGATAAATAGGATTGGCGATAGAATTTCTGTTTCGGCATTAAAATAAAATGCATGAGTTTGCTCCCATAAAAGATTAATTTATTTTATTTGAAAAGAAATTTTAGTCTTCGCAAATGTTTGAGTATATTTTTTTCCTAACCAAAATGGTAATTACTTATAGTTTTTATTAAATTTTGAGGATAACACATGAATGTTATAATGTCAGCTTCCATAACTGACAGTGCATACAGTGCATATGAAAATTACCCCGATTACTAACGAATTATTTGTAAACAAATACCTTCTAAGATTAACTAAATTAATTAGTAAAAACATACATGCAAAATATTGCTTTCATTTAAGACTGCTTGAAGTTTCTTTTGACAAATGAGCATTAGGTAACAAGGATGTATTATTACATTTTGTGGCTATTCCTAATTCCACTAGTAAGTAATTGTTTTTTTTTATCCTCTCTGATAAAAAATAAAAAAACAGAAAAAATGAATAATAAAATTTAACATAAAATACAGGAGTAAATATCCATTAATTAAGAATATTCCGCACTCGATATATTGGAAATAATTATCACATACTTGAGTTAAAATTAATATACATTTAAAATAGAAGGAATATTATATTTTAATGGAATATACATAAGGAATGCTAGTTAAAATTGGTGCTTGTTAAAGTAGAGTGTAATATTGTTATTATTATTATTATTATTATTATTATTATTATTATTATTATTATTATTATTATTATTATTATTATTGAGCAAAGAAACAAATATGATAGGTATAAAAAAGAAAAAAATAAACAAATACCAATAAAACGAATATAGTAAAATGAATCATGTTAAAACAAATTTAGAAGCATATTTATGTTTTTTCAAAATTTTCAAAATTCAAAAATCGCTTTATTTTATAGATTAAACAGACATTTTTTAAAATGTAAAAAATCTAGTTTTGTTGGCTAAAAAGCATTTTAATTAAAATTTTATTTGATACCCGATGACAAACAATTTAAACATTTTGAAATTATTTATCAGTACAAAAAATAACAATTTTTTTTAAAAGAAATTCACTGGCATAACATTTTGGCTTTCATTCACGCGTATATAATATTTCATAAATGTACTATTCTTATTTTCTTGGAGAAATTTTACTTTTATTACTTCACTTTATTCTCAGTGTAAAACCTCAAATTCTTAAATAATCTTTACTCTATCTTAAGATATAGATAAACTTTGATCTTAACTTTGATCTTAAACTTTTCAGCTTAATAGTGTTGGGCTCATAACCCTAAAATTTATTCAAGTATAGAGAATGCGACTTTTCAGTAAATGAACTCTTCCTTGACAGTCCATGCATTTTCTTCTAGCTGCGACATTTTCTTTCAATCCATTAAGGCCCACTCTATGTAGTTGTGTGTTCCTTTTCAACAAGGTAAAAAGCTCGACTTATATTTCTCTTTCGAAAAGCCATCATTATGTCACCGTAGTGACGAGAATACGATTTGAAACTTCGAGGAATAACGATGTTTTCTGCAAAAATATAACGAATAAATAGGGAGCGTCGATAGAATTTCTATTGCAGCAATAAAATAAAATGTATGAGCTTGCATCCATATAAGAGAGATGTTTTTATTTGAAAAGAAATAATAAGTTAAGCAGATGTTTTAGTACATTATTTTCCTAACCAAAACAATAGTACTTTCATTTGAGAAAAAATCATACAAATATTATGATGCCAATAGGCATTTCTAATATAGAATGCTTAAAAAAATATCCAGATTAATACCGAATTATTTTTAAGTAACTACTTTCTTTGATATTACTAACGTAAATAATAAAACCATAGATGCAAGAATTTACTTTCACATATATGTGATTAAAGTTTGTTTAGAACATAAGTAATAAATAACAAGAATGCATTATTTCATTTTGTCGCTATTATTAACCTTCTAATACGTAGTTGTTTTATTTTATTCATTGTGTTAAAAAATGAAAAAAATTAATGATATGAATAGTTATAAAATTTAACATGAAATTCTGAACTAGAAAATTTATTAATTTAGAATATTCATCACTCGGTGCATTAGAAAAAATGTATATATGTATGTATATTTTATATGGATGGTTGTACCTAAAGGATCATCGAGTGCTATTAATTCTAAACTGGGTTGGATATTATCGGGAATTATTTATTTGAATGAATCAAACCAAAATGCATCTGTTAGTTGTCATGCTACTACGAAGATTACTTCTCAGCTGCAAAAGTTCTGGGAACTTGAGCCGGTTCCCAGTTCTGATCCAATTTCTCTTGTTGAAGATAATTATTCTAAAACCGTTTCACGCGCAGAATCGGAAAGATATGTTGTAAACTTGCCGTTTAAATCTAAACTAATCCTCGGTGATTCAGAATCTCATGCTCTAAAGCGATTTTATTTTTTGGAGAAGAGACTCCACCAAAACCCTTTGGTTAGAGAGCAATATTTAGCAGTCATGCATGGATACGTCGACTTGGGGCACATGGAACTTGTACCAAATTCAAAAATTTCAAATCCAGATCATTTTTATCTTCCACATCACGGGGTATTAAAAGAAATTATCTTCTACACGACTTAGAGAAGTATTTGACGCATCTGCAGTTGGTTCATCAGGCCGCTCATTAAACGATTATCTAGAGATAGGTCCAAAATTGCAGCCGGAAATATTTCCTTTATTATTAAAGTTCAGAATGAACCCAATTGCCTGTAGTGCTGATATCGAAAAAATGTTTAGGAAAATCCTCGTTAATCAGAAGCACATTAATTATCAACGCATTCTTTGGAGATTTAATTTAGAAGACACTATTAAATCATATAGGTTGTTGACCGTTACATACGGTTTTTCCTGTGCACCTTTTTTGCCCATTAGGACATTACGCCAGTTGGCCATGGATAACGAACAATATTATCAAAAGGCCTGACAAATTATTCAAGATGAAAATTATGTTGATGATCTTCTTTCTGGATCCAATTCACGAGAAAACGCTCAAATTTTAGTAACAGGACCTGAAAATGGACCTGTAACGATCCAGATGTAATAGCGCACTTACCTGAGGAAATGAACGCTTCCTCAAAAAAGGTAATTCAGGAAGATGATACTGTTAAAGTGCTTGGTTTACTTTGGGACTCTTCCAAAGATATTTTACAAATTAGGTTCCTGATTTAAAGGATGTCAAAACAAAATGGGATTTGTTATCTGTAGTGGCTACAATATTTGACCCTCTGGGTTTCCTAGCTCCTACAACAATAAAGTTAAAAATCATGATGCAAGATCTTTGGAAGGATAAGATTTCTTGGGATGAGGAAATCCCAGATTTCATACAACGGGTCTAGAATGAATTTTCATCTGAAATGCATTTATTGAAATCGTTAGAAATTCCCAGATACATGAATTTATTTAATGAAGCAGTTGTTCAAATTCAACTGCATGGATTTTGTGATGGTTCGAATAATGCTTATGCTGCTTTTACCTATTTACGTGTTGTTACACCTGAAAAGGTATTTGTCAATTTGATTGCTGCAAAAAATAAGGTCAATCCTATTAAACCTCAAACATTGCCAAGAATCGAACTCTGTTCAGCTCTTGTACTAGCTAAGTTATGTTCTGTCTTTATCATACATTACCAGTAAACTTTGACAATATTTATTTGTGGTCAGATTCACAGATTGTTCTGAGTTGGCTAAAAGCACCACCTTTGAAGGGAAATCAATTCGTACTCAACAGAGTATGTCAAATACAGGCATTAATACCTTCCCATGAGTGGAATCATATTCCAGGTGCTTTAAATCCTGCAGATGTAGCTTCTAGGGGAATCCCACCACGAAAGCTTCTTAATCATTCTCTGTGGTGGCATGGGCCTCCATGGTTGCTGTCAAATGAGCAAATCCCACTGCCTAAATTCACTGCTCCAATAGCTGAGTTAAATCAAGTAATTGACTCTGTCAGTAATGTAACACAAGTAAGTGCACCTCCAGATTTTCTTCTTAAGTCACAACCTATTATCTTAGATTTATAAATAATGCTTGACATAGTACATCGAAAAAATTTGGAAATCTAAGTTCAGTAGAAATCTCTAATCCAATTCAACGAATTGTAAAATTAATTCAAAGTTCTGAATTCAACACAGAATTTAAGTTGTTAAAAGAAAGAAAGCCCTTACCTAGCAATAGTAAACTGTTATCACTAAATGTATTTTTAGATTCAAGTGATATCATTCGAGTAGGTGGTCGTTTGTCACAACATCAGTCTTTAACCTTTGATAGAAAATATCCGATGCTACTCCCAAAAAATAACTTTGTCACTAAACTATTAATAAAGCATGTACATGAGAAACATATGCACGCAGGTACACAGGTAGTACTTTCTATTATACGCCCACAGTTTTGGTTTGTTAATGGTCGTTCTGCTGTACGACAAGAGCTCAACAAGTGTGTGCTTTGCAAACGACTAAAAACACAAGCTTGTCAACAAATGATGGGAGATCTTCCCGTTGACAGAATTACCCCAATTCGTCCATTTTCCAAGGTTGGTATAGATTTTGCCGGCCCCTGCATAACTAAGCCAAATTTGTCTAGAAAAAAGATAAAAATAAAATCTTAAATTGCTGTATTCGTCTGCATGTGCACTAAGGCAGTGCATCTGGAAGTGGTATCAGACTTGTCTGTGCAAACCTTGCTAGCAGCCTTAAAGAGATTTATTGCACGTAGAGGCCTATTGTCTGATATTTATTCAGATAACGGGAAGAATTCCGTAGGTCTAGCTAATCAACTGAAGCAGCTATTCCAACTTTTGATGGAAAGTGAAATTCAAAATTTTCTTTCGAGCCAAAAAATCAATTGCCATGTCATTCCTCCATATGCGCCGCACTTTGGCGGGCTATGGGAGGCAGCTGTAAAGCTTACAAAAAATCATCTGTTAAGGGCATGTAAACCCACTATTTTAAACTTTGAAGAATTATCCACTTTATTATGTCAAATCGAAAGTTGCATAAATTCAAGACCTCTAACGCCTATGTCATCAGATCCATCAGATCCGCGCACATTAACGCCGGGTCATTTTCTAATCGGAGCACTTTCTTTTAGATATTCTTTCTTTTAGACTATTCTTTTTGATATTCCCGAAGCTTCTAATTCACGAGTTCTATCATTAAATGCTCGTTGGCGCCTTATTGAAAGGGCTAAGAGCCAATTTTGGTATAGATGGTCAAGAGAATATCTCCAACCTCTACAACAACGTCCTAAATGGACTACTCCAAGTGTTAATCTCCGAGAAGGAGACATGATGGTAATTCATGATCGGTCCCTGCCCATGAGATGGAAAATGGTCCGTATTCTACAAACATTCCCAGGACAAGACAATCGAGTTCGTGTCGTCTTTATTAAAACAGCGGACGGTGACATCAAACGTCCTATTACAAAAGTGTCCCCTCTACTGCCGGGGGCGGAGAATGTTGTGTCTTGACACTAATACTTCTGAAACAAGATACTAGATGGCAGCATCAAAACTTTGTTCCTGATAATACAAGACTGTTAAATAACTTTTATTAATTATTATATTTCATTTATTCTCACTCATTTGTGTTTGTAAATTCCTAATATGTTTTTCATATATATATTTTGTATTTATTCATCTGTAATTCAACTTTTTTAGATATATTGTATTTGTTATACTGCAGGTTGTACTGCGGGCTAGTTTAGAACAAAAAATGTTTTGATTCTACGGATGTTTAAGAAATCTTAATTCGAAGGATTCTATTAAAATCTCTTTAAATCTCAAGTATAATATTTTTATTTCTGTTAGCAACTCATATTCGAAGGTCTAAAATCATCAAACAAGTCTACAAATGTTTTTCAAGACATTAGTTATTCCACAACCGGTAATCTAATACGAAGAAGGGTACAGCATAAGTTCTGAAAACGTCGAACAAAACCAGAGGATAGTAAAAGGTACTATTTATATTCTATTCAAATAAAAATCTCTCCTATGTTAATTCAATTAAAATCTCAACAGTATATATATATATATATATATATATATATATATATATATATATATATATACATGTTACGCTAATTTATGTGGCACAAAAATCACGATTATGTGTTAATTATTTAATGGCGACGTCCAAGTGAAACTTATTTATTCCAAATCTTATTAATTACCCTGCAAAAATTCTTTGGTAAGTTTTAGGCTGCAGTGAATTCGGTTTATTTATGTTTTATTCCTTTGCTGCAGTTATGGTGCTTCAAAGTATCATTATTTTTATTTATTTTATTCATTATTTATTATTTATTTTTTAATTTTTTTTTGGTTTAAAAAAGTTTAAATTTATTAATTTTAAATTTTCAGTTTGAAATTAAAGTTATGCATTATAAATGATGTAAGTGAAAGAATTATATTTTTATATTTTAAATAATTAATAAAATACGAAAAAAATGTCACGTGTACAATATTTGGCGATGTATTATCTGCGAGAGGATAGCCTAAAAATATTCAGGGCTTGATTTATTAGCACAGATGTCATACATACGCCATACTGGCGCGTTAATTTTCTGACGCCGATTTGCGGAAAATTTCGTTTTCAAATACCATTTACATGCATGACTTTTAACCAATTTCTGTTATTAAAAAAAAGGAAATAATAATTAATGAAAAAAAGTTGAGTTAATAATTGTAGAATAAAAGAATTTATATCGTTTTAAAAAAGAAAATAAAAGTATACAAACAGTTTATTAATAAATAAATAATAATAGTCGGGTTAGCACGTGAGGCACATGTAATTGCCATTTCTTTGCTATCGCGCCATTGTGGTGCGTGTATGACACCTCTGTCTCTCTAGCAGAATCTTCTAATTTGCAAAAAACTGAGCAATTAAAGGAAATTCTGAATAAAAGCAATATGATTTAATGTTTAGTATACACTCAAGGGAGACCAAACTGGTCGCCAAGGGCGGCTAATAGTCATATATTTGAGTAAACGTTAAGACAAAATAAAAATAGAGGAATTATTAGTTCTCAAATGAAATATCCATAAGTAGTGATAGTTAAAACTGATCTTAGTTAATAATAAAACGAATATAGTGAGTTGTTAAGGTTAAACCAAACAGAGGTACAAAATTATTAAGTGTTTTCAATTTTTTGTAAAATATAAATGTCACTACATTTTATAGATCAAACAAACATTTCTTAAAATGTACAAAATCTAGACTTTTTTTTGTCTTAAAAGCATTTTAATTTAGTTTTTATTTAATACTCGATGCCAAATAGTTCAAACATTTTTACGATCAAAACAGTATCATGATCGTTGATGACTATAAATTTTATGCTCGTTAATCCAAGAAAAAAAATCAAAACGTTGAGTACTACATTTAATTTCTTTATTCAATTTATTCCTTTCTTAAATTATTTCTTTATTTTCTTTTAGATCTAATTTTTACAAAATACAGATTAAAAGATCTTTACGTATAATTTATGTTTCCGTATTGTAGACCAAAGCATCTTGCATTATTTGTATGTATATCTTATTTCACATAAGATAGTTTGCAATGTAGTTTACAAGCAAAAAATATTATAGTAACCAATCACAAAAAAAAAAAAAAAAAAAAAAAAAAAAAAAAAAACGTTTCATTCTAGTATTATTACGAGTGTTATTACTTTCACTGACTTGGCACAACAGTGGTGGGTTTTAAGATCTCAGCATCTCACAACCTGCTATAATGTCAAACGGAGGCGGTATGAATACTGATTTTATGCGATACCAACTCGTGCACTTTATCAGTAATAGAGTTGCTACTGATCATAAAATACAGTATGGCATATAATTCTATTACAACAACACCCACAGCTGATTATATTACTGACTGGCAATTTCGTTACATTTTTGATCAAATCTAATGTATATACCAAAGTCATCGACAACAAATTGGTTCCCAAATTTTTACGCTTCCTGCCGACAATGATATTGTATTACAAATGTAAAAAAATACCGTGAAACTTCGACTTTAAAATATTTTTCCCCCATATTCTACTGGTGTGAATATCTAGGCATTCACTGCACCATGTGCCACATCTGGCATAAAGCTAGGAACATTGTAATCATCATTATGTGCCATGAATCTGGCCATCCGTAATCTCTATCTGTGATAAAGTATAATCTACAGAGTAAAACACCTTTTTTTCGATATCAGATGACTGCATTTGACAAGAAATGAAAATTTGTTCTTCGGTAACAACAGCAACAACGACAACAGAAATTGACTGAGCTATTAAGGCGAAATTTAGTTTCAAAATTTTTTCTGAATATTTAAAAATCATTAATACAAAAAAGGTTGCAGATTGTTGAGTATCTCAAATTCATCAATTTAAGTTCATATAGTTCGAAAACATAGCAATACAACATTTAAAAACCCTGATTGTGTACATAGGTTAAACGCCATAAAATATTCAATTTTAGATGAAAAATTGAAATTTATTTTTTTTACTACTTTTCTAAATTATAAGACTAATATATAGATTTGAAGTCATTTTTTTTATAAAAATGGGTAAAATCATGCAATGAAGGTTTAACAATCAAACATACGTTGATAACTTTGTGACTAACATGTAAAACATAGCTGTGTTTTTGTTAAATCATTTTAATTTCGCCCGAAACTGCTATAAAACCTATTGGTTAATCTGCCTTTTTATTTTAATTTAGTCTAGTGTCAATGTTGTGTCAATTTTGCCTATTTCAGTTCCAATTTTGCATCAGCCAATTTTACCTTAGGTAGTGATTACCTCATATCATTCAAGCAAGCAAATTAACATTTTTGAAATAGATTTGGAAAAATAATTATGCTTAAGCAGTATTTAAAAACTTATGAAATTGATGCAAAGTGCTCAAACAAAATTCATGAAAAAGCAATTAAATGACGTAAATATTGAAATTATTTAACACTTACAATTGATATATGAGTTTTTTAAACACGTTTTCAAAATTGCTATATAGAAAACGTACAAAAACTAACAACGGATTTCTGATTAATAATAATAATAATAATAATAATAATAATAATAATAATAATAATAATAATAATAATAATAATAATAAACAGAAGGAATAAAGTAGGTGTTTTTGTTAAATTTTTCATGCAAAATATGATGTATAGATTTATGTAGTATCATAATAATATATATTCCAAACAAAAGTCTAAAAATATATAAAAAATGCATTTATTTGCTGAAAAGACATCATTTCATTAATAACTAATTAAAAATGCTAAATTTTACTTGGTTCGTCAGTCTCACTGCGTCACCATCAGAATATACAACAAAATGATTGTAGTATATTCTGGTGATGAGTCAGTGACTGAGTTGAAACATGTAACTTCTCAGTATAGTTAATATTTCTAGTGAATTTACGTATGTTAAGGAAATAAATGCATTTTAATGTATATTTTGGAGTATATATTATTATGATATCTATTATAATAGATAATTATTATATAATTAAGATAAGAAAATTAAGACATATAAGATAATTAAGATAATAAGAGATAATTATGATTATCTTACTTACATTTAAAATATTTAGCTGTTATATTATGGAAAGATTTTTTCATTTCGTGTAGACAATGATAAACTTAAACGGTACGATATCAATAAAGAATTTTTAATGAAGATTGTCTAATAAGTAAATTTCTTTTATAAAATATCAAAAGAAAATATATGAAATTCACAAAAGATAACTCTGGAGATATTTATGATTTATCTATATTTTATTACATTTATGTGGTATCATTGTGTGAATTTCTAACCTTCATTATACTATTTTTATTCAAATACTCTTAGTAGAGACATTTTTACAATTCTAAATTAGTTATTTTTCTGTTTATAAAATCAATTTAGAAATCTTATGAATGCTAACAATATAAAAAGTTGCAATATATTTATGCGATTGTTACCATTTATGCAATTTCAAATCTAAACCAATATTTATTTATATTATCTAAAAGAGTTACTCGTTATTGATTTCCAGTAGTTGAATTTCGTATCACGTCTTATAGCTTTATTCCTTTTCTGGAAACTTGAGACATAAAACCGATTTAAAATCTATTAAAATGTCAGACCAGCCAACATACGTATTCTCTTGCGTCGTTTGTCCTTTTTTTAAATATACTCCTTCTTATTCCGTAAGATGTAACATAAATGTGAGGCACCAAATGTATAGGGATTCTAAATACTTTTATCAAAAGCAAGGAAGTAAAAAGCTCAATAATAGTCAAAATTGTGCCACATAAACAATTTTGTGTTGCAGAAAATGCAGAGAAACGCAATTCAAACTGATTTAAAAGGCACAAAACATATCCCTTTTTACTGGATCGTTCCCAAAAGATTTTATTGGAAGAGGACATTGTTGGTTTCTTAAAAGACAGTGCTTTGCATTTTGAAATTTTCTATTTGCCAGAAGCTGTTTTGAAAACAAGTTTTAAAGAAAGAATTTTTTTAGTATTTTCGTAAACATTATAAACTTCTGGTTGAGTAAACATAATATGGCTGACAGAAGCACTTAGAGGGAAAGTTTTATTAATATATTTTTAGTTATTTAAGGCTTTTTAAATAGTTTTGAAAAGTTTTTTTTAGGTAAACTAAGCTAACTGATTGACTAACTTTTAGAATTAGTACTGCTTAAAAAATAAAATAAAATAAAATCTATATTAATAAAATAACAAATCGCTCTGTGTGTGTGTCTGCGATAGTTAGCGAAAACTACGGTACGTACGAAGCTCAAAAAGTTTCTGAGAGTAGCCCAATATCTCTCCTGATGCACCTGACGCTCAGAATTTCGAAATTCCAATTATTAACTGAGTAATTAATTAAAATCGAGAGGTCACTCTCATAAAAAATCATCTTTTTCCCATTTTTTTTCTTTTTCATTCTTTTACGGTTGGTTGGTTGTGTAAAAATTTTCGCAGAAGTAATCAGATAAGCCGGTGTAACAATGACATTGGAGTATTTGATGTTTCAAGACGATGACCATAGAGGAATAAGGTAGGTGGAGGTGAAGTAAGTCTGAAAAAAGGTTTGAATGTGAAACCATTTATTGCTCAAATTTTAATATTCCAAACAAAAGGACTTGGAAGGGATTTTGTCATGGAGGAATGAGATAGGTGGAGGGGAAGTATTATCTCTGGGGGTGATGCTAAAAATGTAACCCTACATTAAGTAACATTAAGTCCAAATAAAAAACACGTGCTTTGACACGCCTATCAATTGAAACAGGTTTAAACCCGTATATTTTTGCCATTATTTTTTAAAAAGAACTAATTTATCGCTTCAACGGTAAGAATTTATTAATTATTTTATCATATGTGTTTTAAATATCAATATAGAATATTATTTTAAAGTTTTGCTTGAAAATATAACATTCTTCTGTTAATATCTTAAAATCGTCAGAAATCTATACATTAGATTAATATTTATTACTTAAGTTTTCATACATGATTTTAAAAGAATGTTTTCATCATTATATTTTAAATATTTATTTACATGCAATTATTAAGTCATAAACATTTTTCATCTGCGTTATAAAGTATTTAAAATTATATTAAATTAGGAAACTTTTAGTTATACAATTTTTAGTTCGCATCAAATGTTTTCAATACTTATTTAATTTCAATTTGACATTTAATTATTGCTAATTTTCAATTTCTTTTATTTTAAAAGCGAACATTTATTTTAATAAATAATAATAGAGCAAAGACCATTCAAAAAATTTGCTATTTCTTCTTAAAATATGCTTCAGTTGTAATTCATTTCTTTCAATTCGTATTATAATACAAAATTCCTTCCACGTCCTTTTGTTTGGAACATTAAAATTTGAGCGATAAATGGATTCATAATGCAAACCTTTTTTGATCCTTACTTCACCTCCACCTATCTCAATCCTCCATGGGATTTTGTATTATAAGACGAATTGAAAGAAATGATTTACAACTAAAGCATATTTTAAGAAGAAATAGCAAATTTTTAAAATTGTCTTTGTTCTATTGTTATTTATTAAAATAAATGTTCGCTTTTAAAATAAAGAAATTGGAAAATTAGAAATAATTAAATTTCATATTGAAATTAAATAAGATATTGAAAACATTTTAAATATAATTTAAATTCTCATTTTCGATAATATTAATGATATATGTATATATTTTTTTAAATCTCAGAAGTGTTTTTTATCACAAAGTTGAAAAGTACTTATGCATTCGGTTTGTCTGTCCGTCTGTCCATACTGTAAATCCCGTAAATATACTCAATTGATAAACCTTATTTAGGATCACTAAAGCATGTTTGGTATTGCATATGAAATATGTACGAATATTGGTTCATTTACAGAGACACTCAAAAGAAATCGATTACATTACCGTATATACGGAAAAATTGTTTGACGAGTATTTTAATGAGATCTCGCTATTTAAAATGTATTGAAACGGCTATAAATCACCTACTTTCACTACGATTAAATTAAACACACAAATCATAGCCATTTTTACTGATTTACAGGGACACACAAAAGAAATCAGCTACAGTACTGTGTTTGCGTAATAATTGCTGGTGAGTACGTTTTAAAATTTGGTATGTACTTTTAAATGTAATTAATTTTTTGCATAATACTCTTTGTATATAAAATCTATATTTGATATACAGGGCTGCACAAAAATAGTCGCATACCATTTTCTTTATTAGAGGAAATTGCTGAAGGCTAATTTTCAGAAATATATGTACCACTTAAATGAATTAAATTTCGAAATGCATATTGCATTACAAATATCTATATCATATACAAGGTTCCTAAAAAAATCGGATAATTTTCCGAATGTAAATGGGAACAGCTGAAATTCGGTTTTGAAATGCTTTATATATTAAATAAACTGTAAATGGAAAATAAATTGTTTTCGGATGTTTCTAAAGATAAAGGAGCATTGGCGACTTGGAAGCGGTTATCGAGTATTTTTACCCAGTGATTATAGTAAACTATCGCAGTTTAAGAAACATCTGTCTTTTTAGCACTTTCCAAGAAAATTGAAAAGTGCTTATGCATTTGGTTTGTCGGTCCGTCTGTCCACGCACTAACTCCCGCGTTTGCTGACCCTAAATAAGATTTATATCAATTGCATGAAAATCCTACTATATTTATAGTCGGATTTTCATGCAATTGATAAGGATTATTTAGGGTCACCAAAGCATGTTTGGTATGTACGACTAATGATTCATTTACAGGGACATTCAAAAGAGTTCGATTACATTATGATATATGGGTAAAAATCGTTTGGAGCGTACTTTAATGACATTCCGCTATTTCTAATGTATTCAAACTATATAAATCAATTAATTTAACTACGGTTACGTTAAAACAGAGCATTTACAGCATTTTAAAATAAATTTACAGGGACACACAAAAGAAAGGGTTACAATACTGTCTTTGCCTAATAATTGCTGGAGAGTACGTTTTAAAATTCGGTATGCACTTTTAAATGTAAATACTTTTTTTCCACATTACACTTTACATATACATTCTATACATCATATACAGGGCAGCACAAAAATATTTGTCTACCATTCTCCTCATTAGAGGATATTGCTGAAGGGGAATTTTCAATTGAAATATGTGTATCTCTTAAATGAATTAAATTTTGGAATGCATGTTGTTAATATGTACCTATCGATGTATCATATTCAGGGCTTCTAAAATTTTCGGATCATTTTCCGAATGCAGATGAAAACAGCTGAAATTTGGTTTTGAAATGCTTAATATATTTTCACATGGTGAAATAAGACGCAATATCTTAAATTTTTAAACGGTGCAGTTTTTTACATTATTCTGAATGTGTTGGATAGTGTTTCATAATCTGTACTTGATGCATGACTTTTTATTTTTAAACACATTTTTTCATTGTTCTTTTTTTTCTGCTTTTAAATACTAAAAATTGTTCCGAGTTTAACGCACACCTGCCATACAGTGCTGCGGGTAGTGGGAATCTGTGTAGGATATTTGCACAGACCATATTTCATCCTTAATTTATAAGTAGTGGTTATTTCCGAACAATAATTTCATTAATTTTCTTAAATTCTTATTGGATTTTACCGCCCTCTCGACTAATATATGTACAAATTCGCTTAATACTGGAGTTTCCTTCGGATATAGGTTTATGAAGGAATTAGTGAGCTCCTGGAGGTGAAAAGTAGAACTAACATATTTTACAGAGCATGCAGCAGCAGTGTAGGCGATTCTAATTTTTAATATCGGACTCTTAATTGCGTGGTGGTTATCAGTATTTCTGAATAGAAATTTCAACAAATTTCATAAATTGCTGTTTGCATCCCCATCCCGTTGGGTAATATATCTACGGAAAGAATGAAAATCGGATTATCGATCGGATTTAGGTTTGTTTACGAAAAAATGCCTATTCTGGTGATGGCAAGTGAAACTAAAGCACTCTGCAAATCGTGCATTGCAAGCTTATTATATCCGACCGCGGGTGGCGGTGGTCCATATCAGATTTTCGTACAAAATATACTGCGCCCCGTAGTGGTGAAAAGTGCAACTAAAGTACTTTGTAACACGTACGCAGTTAGAATTGTTAGTTAATAGTTAGTGTTAATTTTAATTAATTTAGAATTTGGCTACAGTTAGGTAACAGTTAGGTTACATTTGGGTTATAGATAGGTTGCAATTATATTTCGGTTAGTCTTACGTTATATTTAAAAGTTAGGTTATGATTAAGTTACAATTAGTTTAAGGTAAGTTGTAGTTAGGTTGCGGTCAGAAAATTGATAAGTTATGATAAGGTGACGACTAGGTTACATTTATGATATATTTAAGTTTGGCTCAGGTTAAGTTGCATTTAGGTTACAGATAGGTTGCGATTACATTACAATTAGGTTAGTGTTAGGATTTTATCCACAGGTTGAATATTACACACGTTTTAATTGAAATATACTTAATTTTGTTCTATGGTTCTGAAACTACATTACTATATATTAACCTTTTACCTAATCATTGATGATCGATTTTAATTAAGGTATAGTCGGATCTAGGAGAGATATAATTTGTTTGAAAATCAAAATGTTACACTTAGGATTTCGAGGTGAAAAAAAAAGTTACGTGACTGAACAGTGATATTTAGGGATAAAATCAGCATTTTAACGCGAAAATTGCGCAATTGTTGAACACATATTTCCTCCTCCGTTTCTCATTGAAGTAGTTTTAAATATTTGTTACTCTAAATTCAGTTGTTTATTTTTTAAAACCGATTTTTCTCACAGTCAGTGGCCACGTATTTCGAATTAGAGATAAAATCACAAATTTCAGGTTCGTTTGATAATATTATCACGCACCCTGGCAACGCCGGGCGGGTCAGCTAGTAATTTATAAATCTTCAAGTTTATGCCAAACTTTGTCCAAACCTTTTCAAGTTTACAGAACTTTTAAAGAGATACTGAAGATTATATTGTAAGTTATGCAGCAATAAATCAATGACTATTAGAAAATACATTATGCGTATACTATGGCCAAAGCTTGAAATCGATCAGTTCGTGAATTAACCAGTCAGATCGCAAAGTGGTATGCTGTCGTCATATCGCAAAATGGCTAGAAGCCGTAAGACAGTTTGCGAACTTTCTACCAGTCAGCAAATTGACCGCGGCCGTGCGGCTAAAATTTAAATAAAAATTCTCGACCTGATTTTGTAAGTCTGTATTGTTTGTCCTTCATAGATCTTAATTTTCATTTTTTTTAATGAACGAATTTTAATTTCATTTACAAATAATTTTTGCACATGGTAGTTTACATTACTTTTTATTTTAAAATTAAATTTTACTATTATTTTTTTTGGCGAAATCTTTTTCAAATGGTGGCAATTCGGTTACACCCATTTATCATAAATGTAAATTAGGGATATCTTATTGATGATTTTTTTTTATTAGAATGAAAAAAAAAATATTTTTTTCATTTTAAAAAATTTGTTTATGATCATCAACTTTCAAGCTGAATTTAAAGTAAATTCACAATATTTAACATAAGAAACACAGTTGAAGAACTTCGTGAAAGAAAATGTTATGATGTATTTTCTCAAAAAAAGTTCTACTTAAAGGATGAAAGCGTTTTGATGTATTATTTTATATTGTAAAATTAAAATACTAATAATCTAGTTAGTATTGAATATATGAGGAAGTATCTTCTAATATATAATATTTTTATGTTCAGTAATTTAAATGTTTAAAAAACTTTTTTAATATTTAAATTCATTTAAAGGGTGTTCTTTAGTGTCTCCTACAGTCGACATCCAGACTAGGAGGTTAAATTTTTGAACAATTATATTCATATGTAAGCTATAAAGCATTATCATACTAGGCCTTTTACATTTATGTTAAGATCATTCACATATTACTTATTATTGTTGTCCTATTTACTTTACAAAAATGATATTTCTGAGATTTTACTCACATTTAACGTGAAATATTGTACCTAATTTGCAGATTGATCATGTTTTTTTAATAACTTTTGATGAAATCCAAAATTTCAGCAAAAAGTTTACGGTAATACGCTTTTAATCAATTTGTATCTGGCGTCCTGATTTTGGAACGCTTTCTTTAAAAAAAAAATAAACAAAATCCCATTACAAATAGAATTATGATATCATCTCAAAGCTTAATACAAAATTTTATGTATAAATATAAATTAAAAAAAATAATTTTATATTAAAATATGTCTTTAGTGTTTGTTTCCAATAATTATTCATAAATAACAGTGGCTTTTTATGAATAAAAAGGTGCAATAAATGTTCGTTGTAGAACAAAGTTGTATTTTTTTTCAAATGCTTCTTATGTTATTTTATGGCGTATTTTTGTTACTTAGGATAGCTTCTATTACATTTTTATAATTATCATATTTATTATATCCATTATGTTTCTTATGAAAATCTGAAAACATTAACTTCTTTCTCAATAGAATACACATTCTTACAAATCCTTTATATCAAATTACTATTAATATCATACAAAATTAGAAATTAATTTTACTCAAAATCTTGACGTGTTATGTAGAAAAGGATTAGAGATTTGAAATCCGCATAAAAATCTTGCCGAGAACAAATTACGTTAGTTATGTGGCAACAATTTTAAGGTTGAAAGTAATGTAAATATTACGCTTTTAAATGTATACAAATTACATTTTATAACTGATAATGATATGAATATGCATGCAGCGAAATTTATCTTAAGAAAATAGCATAGCCCAGTATTCGTTATCTAGAAATGTTAATTCCATGTGATATTTATTGTACCCACAATGTTCATCAAATGCCACAAAAAAGCTTAAATATGGATAAACTTAAAAATAAAAATTTCTCAAAAACTTATCTCATGGAAATAAAGGGAATCCATATTAAGAATCAACGCAAGAATATCTAGAACCAATTGATTTGTGTTCGGTTGCAGAACCATTATTATTTAGTGCTTTTCTTTATTGTGAGAAATAATACAAAAATACGTTTTTTAATTGTCAGTTCAATTTTTCAGAAAGATAATCCTTGTATTATATTAACATTATATATAATATATCATATATAATGTATATAATTATTATTAATATATAAATAATTATATATATATAATAATATATTATGTAATTATTTAGCTATCTCTAGTCTGTTTTCAAAACACCATCTTAACTTTATCTTCAACAACGCTGAATACATAACACAAACTTTTCCATATGTAGAAATATCGATCTTTTCTATTAAACATATATACTTTACGAAGTTTCACATATCCGGCCTTTGTATTGCACCAGAAGAGAAATTCAAATGAAGATATTTCAGTTTCAACAAAGTAATATAACTGGGTTTGATTTTCCTTTAATAACATAGCTGTCATTATGTAGTTCAGTATGCTTATTACTCTTCAAATTCTAGAATATAAATGAATTTTCTTACAAATTAACAGGAGTAATTAAGTAATATAGAAGAGTATAATATAATATTTTTTTCTTACCATTAAACTAACGCAAAATTTCTTATGAATGTAATAGTATAAATAACTTCATTTATGCTTGAAAACATAGTATATTGCAATTTGTATATTTATTGTATAGGTTGTATTCTATAAATTGTATAGACTATTTGTCCTTAAAAATATATAAAACAATCTTGCCAAATATACCTAAAATAAAATAAATTATATAATAAAATTTGATAAATTTTCTTTAAAACAATCAAATCTTCAAAACGGTTAACTCATTTTTCAACCTATCTCAAGACATCAGTTATTCTGCTAATAATCATCCCAATGTAAACCAAGTTAATATATGCAATAAAAAAGATGATGAATACTTAACAATTAAATGAATAAATAGTTAATATTTCTTCTATTAGCATCTCATTAAAGAAAAGAATAAAAATAAATATTTTTCTATATAACAAACTGTTTCAAACTTTGAACTAAGGTATTTTATTGAAAAAATATATCTATTTGTACTAGGTTTTACTATGAAAAATAAAACATTCAGAATTTTTTTCGTGTAAAAGTTACTCAGTTAACTATACAAATATTTAAATACATTTCAGATGTAAATTGTCTGAAGGTAACGTTTAATGAAAATAATAAAAACGTGTATTAGCTATTTTTCTTTTCAACAAGGAATTGCAATTCCAGGAATTGTAAAAATATTTAATAACTTTTTTTTCGTAAATTCATGTGATTTTAAAAATCCAATGTTAATATGAAAAAGATTTTAAATATTGAAAAGATAGGTATTTCTCATAAATAATTATTCAGAATATCAAAATATGGAGAAAATAGGTGGCATTTTATAAATATAAAACGAAATATCAAGTAACTAACTCTGTTACCGCGTCCCGCAGTCGTAAACTTCTACTTATTTATTTATTTAGTTATTATTAATGGAAATTGGTACATTAAAATGGAATTATTGATAAACACGATGAACCAGACAATTTTAAAATCGAAGCATTATTTTAAGAGATTTTTAATGTAAAATTTAGTCAAAATCGTAAATTTAAAAAAGTGACATAGGAGCAAAAGCTATGAATAGGAAATTAGGATATACATTAAAAATTCGAAGTCTGTAAACCGCATTTAGATTTTCAATTTGATTGACTTTTAGAGATTATGTTATTTAATGTTAAATTAAAATTTTCAGCAATTCGAAAGATATATTTCTTTTTATTTTTAGAAATTGTTATTATTTTCAATTAAGACCAATTATAAAACCAACACAACGAATAATTTTCCCATTATTTATTTTTCCCACAAATTATTTATCTACATGTAATAACTATATCATAAACAGAAAGATAATCTTTAGACGTAAATTCAAAAGATTACGTGTTAAAAACACGAAGATGTTGAAAATTATGCCATAAAAAAGATATAATATGCGAATATTAAAAAAAAAAAATACAGAAAACTTTAAAACTTTGAATTCATTAATATGCGTTAAACGAAGTAAACTGAGGAAATTACATTATATTTAGTACTGCTAAATCATAGCAATGTTAAAATTTTTAAAGTATAAAATATATTTATATTTCAGGGTAAAGTTTTTACCTATTGTTCCCACTTGTAAGGCAGTACCAAAAAATATTTCTTTTATGACAATAAAAATATTTTCCCATGAACATTTAAATGTAAAAGAAAACTATTGAAAAACATGTCAGATTTATAACGATACATGTAAAACGTCTTATTTAAAACTAATTTCTTAAAGTATTTTAAAAAAAAACATAGAGAAGCAAAGACTTAATTTATTTACCAATTTTTAAATATTACCCAAACTTATTTAATCAAACAGGTAAACCTCTTTTAACAGCAGCTGGTACGGCCTTAAAAACCCTCAGTGAAAACGTAATGAAGAGAAATCCCTTTTATAGAGCTACCGAAACTAGTGTTTAAATTTAAATTCAAATGTCCATAATCTTTTAAAATCCGATCATATAAGCAGGTTTTTAGAATATGAAAAAGGCTTGGAATATAAAGTGTTCAGTAAGCATAAAAAATATAAACGAATGGATGTCAAAAAGTGATTTGATGAAAAAAGGCTGAAAAAGCTTAGCTTTTTATTACTTGTTTAATTAAGGTAAAAATCTTATGAGAATTAGAGGTAAATTTGTGCATCCTTTTTATCCCTTTCCTTTTACTCCAACGTTATGGTTACTCCAATCATATTTTTACTTAAAAAACTTTACTTAAAAATCCTGTATTACCCCATCTTTTTTTCACAAATGAATTGACATGTTAATATGCCTGGAAATGAAAAAAGTTCACACTTTCTTATAATATATATATATATATATATGTGTGTGTGTGTGTGTGTGTGTGTGTATGTGTGTGTGTGCGTGTGTACAGTGGTGGCCAAAATTGTGGATACTTTTAGGTAGCTTTTATTCCAAAAAGTAAAAAACTGCCTTTTTCAGCCGTCCGGAGGAAAGCACTTTGGGAAATTTTGCTATATTTTCATCGATCGTGACCCCTAAATCCTAAAACCACCCTCCGTTGAAATGTTGACTTACATATATATATACTATATATATGTATATATATGTGCATATATATATATATATATATATATATATATATATATTGGTTTTTGTGTGATGGTAGTCCCAAATTCGTATTGTTTTGCTTTTTCATGGCAAATACGAAGATGAAACCACACACTCCATTTGTAGTTCCAAAGTATTTGGGACCTGAAGATTTTGCTTTGGTTCTACAAATTTCATTTGTATTCATATTCTTTTTTCCTTCCATGTTCAATGTACTATAAGTTATTAAATTCAATGGTTAATATTGTTTACTATAATTCAATTTAATTCTTTTATTGATAAAATCCATTGGTGAATCTTGTCTACTTTTAATGGTATTATATTAGCATTCAAATTATTATGCTGCTCCGCGCGTGTAATTATGAATGTATACAATTTGATATTTAATTGATATCTTTTCATTTTGAATAGTCATAATGAATTTTTTCCTATTGTGGTATCTTATATATAATTAATATATAAAATCCGTTGCTAATAGCAATTTTATAAATATGGTGCGCATAGGTAATTGCTGCTATCCGCATAACCTTTGTGTATTGTCTGTGAGATTTCTACAATGTAGTTTTCCGTTACCACTTAATAGGATTTCCATTAAGAGTTGCAAATTGTTTCATCATGAATATTATATGTGGTATATTTATAATTTTTTAACTGTTAATTTTGTTATTATGTTTAATTCATTGTCTTGATATATGGTATATTAAATGTCAAAATCAATATTCATTATTTATTATTTTTTAATATTAAAGTAATACATTGAAATTATCATTATTTATTATTTTTTTACATTAAATAAATACATTGATTTGTCTAGTTATATCTATAATTAAATAGCTATATTTTAATTATCAAATTATTTTTAATGTTATTGATATAATTTTTGGTATTATTATTAATATTATTACTATTATTATTATTTTTATTATTATTATTATTATTATTTATTATTTTTTTTAATTTTATTATCCTATATTAAGATAATGAGTTTTTACCATGTAAAGTCACAATAAATGTTACTGATTAAAGTAACAATAATGTATTTTAAGTTATATGTTAACATGAATGTTATCTCTTAATTCTAATTTTTAATCATTTTATTAATTTAATTTTATGTTAATATCGATTATTAATTATTTTTCCGGTGCAATTATATTTCCATTCTGCTTTATCCTTTTTGTTTGTTATGGAAAACTATTATTTTTACTTACTTTCAACTCCTTTTTGTAAAATATCTTTGTTCCTTGTTTAATAATTTGGTTTTTGTGTGATGGTAGTCCCAAATTCGTATTGTTTTGCTTTTTCATGGCAAATACGAACATGAAACAACACACTCCATTTGTAGTTCCAAAGTATTTGGGACCTGAAGATTCTGCTTTGGTTCTACAAATTTCATTTGTATTCATATTCTTTTTTCCTTCCATGTTCAATGTACTATAAGTTATTAAATTCAATGGTTAATATTGTTTACTATAATTCAATTTAATTCTTTTATTGATAAAATCCATTGGTGAATCTTGTCTACTTTTAATGGTATTATATTAGCATTCAAATTATTATGCTGCTCCGCGCGTGTAATTATGAATGTATACAATTTGATATTTAATTGATATCTTTTCATTTTGAATAGTCATAATGAATTTTTTCCTATTGTGGTATCTTATATATAATTAATATATAACATCCGTTGCTAATAGCAATTTTATAAATATGGTGCGCATAGGTAATTGCTGCTATCCGCATAACCTTTGTGTATTGCCTGTGAGATTTCTACAATGTAGTTTTCCGTTACCACTTAATAGGATTTCCATTAAGAGTTGCAAATTGTTTCATCATGAATATTATATGTGGTATATTTATAATTTTTTAACTGTTAATTTTGTTATTATGTTTAATTCATTGTCTTGATATATGGTATATTAAATGTCAAAATCAATATTCATTATTTATTATTTTTTAAAATTAAAGTAATACATTGAAATTATCATTATTTATTATTTTTTTACATTAAATAAATACATTGATTTGTCTAGTTATATCTATAATTAAATAGCTATATTTTAATTATCAAATTATTTTTAATGTTATTGATATAATTTTTGGTATTATTATTAATATTATTACTATAATTATTATTATTATTATTATTATTATTATTATTATTTATTATTATTTTTTTAATTTTATTATCCTATATTAAGATAATGAGTTTTTACCATGTAAAGTCACAATAAATGTTACTGATTAAAGTAACAATAATGTATTTTAAGTTATATGTTAACATGAATATTATCTCTTAATTCTAATTTTTAATCATTTTATTAATTTAATTTTATGTTAATATCGATTATTAATTATTTTTCCGGTGCAATTATATTTCCATTCTGTTTATCCTTTTTGTTTGTTATGGAAAACTATTATTTTTACTTACTTTCAACTCCTTTTTGTAAAATATCTTTGTTCCTTGTTTAATAATTTGGTTTTTGTGTGATGGTAGTCCCAAATTCGTATTGTTTTGCTTTTTCATGGCAAATACGAAGATGAAACCACACACTCCATTTGTAGTTCCAAAGTATTTGGGACCTGAAGATTCTGCTTTGGTTCTACAAATTTCATTTGTATTCATATTCTTTTTTCCTTCCATGTTCAATGTACTATAAGTTATTAAATTCAATGGTTAATATTGTTTACTATAATTCAATTTAATTCTTTTATTGATAAAATCCATTGGTGAATCTTGTCTACTTTTAATGGTATTATATATATATATATATATATATATATATATATATATATATATATATATAGAGAGAGAGAGAGAGAGAGAGAGAGAGAGAGAGAGAGAGAGAGAGAGAGAGAGAGAGATCTGAAATTTTTTGTGCTGTAACTCTCCCATTTATGAGCCGATTTGAATGAAATTCTTTATGTGCATAGTTGCAGTAACAATTTCTCTACCGAGTTCATTAGCGAGCTTCAACCACCATCTTGTTTCAAATTGGAGGCCCTTTGTTTAAAATGACTTTTAGTGTTTCTAACATTCTGTTTAAAATGATATATAAGAGTTTGCATTTTGAGCAATGGAACTTTTTCTTATAAGTATACAAAGTTAAAAAACATAAAAAATTTCAAAAAATCAAGTGGCCGCCATTTTGAAACAAGATGGTGGATAAAGCTGGAAAACAAACTCGGTCTAGACATTAGTACTCCTATTATGCACATAAAAAACTTCATCCAAATTGGTTCATAAATTCAAGAATTACAGCATGACAAAATTCAGATTACATATATCTTTACATAGATATATGGATATATCTATATATGGATATATACAGTACCGTAAAATGGGGTGAATCGGAACACTTTTCAACTTTAACGTTAAAAAAAGCAATAAATGATTTTTTTTTATTTTTTTATTTTTCTACAAGAAACTTCGGTCTTGTTTTGTTCTTTACTTTGTTGCGGCCAAAACCCGGAGCCTGGCCAATTCTAGAACTGGCCGGCCAATACCCGAACTGGCCAAGCTTCCCGGCCAATACCCGAAATACATGAAATGAATAGCGTATTTCGGGTTTTGGCCGGCCAGTTCGCGAACTGGCCGAGAAGCCTTGGCCAACACCCGAATTGGGGATTTAAGGCTACCCAGTAGATGCGGCGCCGTCATGAAATTCTTTTAGAAATTGTTTCTTATTCAAAGAAGAACGTAATTTGCGACGGTTCCGTTTGATGGCACTGATATGCACACGTGACAGAAAAGGATATTTCCATGCTATTCTGATATGCCACCTTAGTGGTCTAAATTGCCATTTTTTCTAATAGAAATATTATTTTTTATTTGTATAAAAATGGTCTCAGTAAATTTTTAGTATTTCGCATTATTTCCAATTCTTTTGAACCTGATTAACAACATTCTACAGAAGATTCTTTACAAATTAAAATAAACATGAAGGGGGATTTTTTTAAAGTAATAAACGTAACTCATCGACAAATATGCAATTTTAAACTTAAAACAAGAAAGGAAATGAATCACTGTGTAGATTACAAAATATCATCCAACTCTACCGCAATGTTGTTAAGAGAATTTACTCAGGTTCTTTTTATGTAAAGAGATATCCACATAAGCATAAAAAAAAGTAAAATTTCATTTCAGCAATAGGTTTCCGCAACTAGTAATCTATTTATTTTATCTTTCATTAAAGCTTTCTATGATCTACAAATTGCTTTACAAATAAATATTAAAAGTTTATCGCAGCTGGAAATGCACATGAAAAACAATCGGAATATAAATGGTAAATTCCACCTACTCAATAATCTATAGAAAACATGTTGTAGAGCATATTAGAAATGTATAAAGGGTTTATTATGTTTGAAGTTGTGAAATATCAAAAAAAAAAAATACTCTGTAAAAGTATTTCTCGCATATATCATAATTCCTTATCGGAATACTTTTTTGGAGTCCCTACTAACGATTTATAATGATTTCTTAATCAATATTCTACAAAGAAACCTACTGCTTCCCTCATGAGTGAGGCATATAAATTTTACTATGTTTGAAATATGCCATAATTCTTTATTGGAATTGTTTTGGCGCCCCTATAAATGATCTACAAATGCTACTTAATCAATACGCAACAAAAGACATTGTTTCTCACATCAGTGAGGCTCATGAATTGCATTATGTTTGAAATAGTGTAATATCATTAAAATAACCTATAACAGATTTTTTGGCATACATCATAATTCTATACCGGAATTCTTTTTGACGTTCCTGTAAACGAACTGTAACGGCTATTTAATCAATACTTTACAAAAAAAGTATCACATGTGCATTATGTTCGAAATCGTGTAACATCATTAAAATGCCTTATAAAAGATTTGTTCGCATGTATTATATTTCCTTATAATGGCTACTTAATCAATATTCTAAAAAAAAATATTGCTACTCACATGAGACAGGCTTGTAAATTGCATTATGTTTGAAATAGTGCAACATCATTAAAATACCCTATAAAAGGTATTTTGGCATACATCATTATTCTTCATCGGAATTCTTTTTGGCGTTCTTATAAACGTACATTAGAATGGCTACTTATTCAATATGCTACAAAAAATTTACATCCCACATATGCATTATGTTGAAATAGTGTAACATCATTAAAATACTTTATGAAAGATTCCTTGCATTTATCATAATTCTTTATCGGAATACTTTTTGCGTCCCTACAAATGAGCTATATTGACTACATAATCAATACTCTACAAAAAAGCATTGCTTCCCACATGAGAAGGGCATATAAACTTCATTATGTATGAAATGTATCATAATTCTTCATTGGAGTCATTTTTGATGTTTCTATTAACGAACTATGATTACTAATTAACCAATACTCTACAAAATATATATTGCTTCCTACATAAGCTAGGGTTGTAAATTGCATTATGTTTCAAATAATGTAACACTATAAAAATGCCCTAAAAAGGATTTTTTGGCAATATCATAATCTTTATCGGAATTCATTTTGGCGTCCCAATAAACGAACTAAAATGGCTACTTAATGAATATACTCTATAAAAAAAGTTCTTCTACACTAGAGAAGCATGTGATTTTCATTAAATTTGAAATAGTGTAACATCATTAAAAGGCACTAAAAAATTCTTTCATCATTTTCTTAGTAATAAAATTTTCAGTGTTTCTGAAAAAATCTAGAATTGCTATAATTCATGCACTGTAATAAATAACTGTTTGTCGTCTTTATTAATGATACATAGGTACCAATTTTATTGTAATGTAACAACATTAAAATGTACCGTAAAAACGATTCTTATTGATTATATTGAAACGAAATATTTTTGTATATCCCAGTAAATTAACAAAAAACAGTACACAATTCCCTATCAGTGCCAAAATAAATTGATAAACGAAATAAGATAACAAATACAAGTCATCCCGAGCCTTTACTCGAGTTAGAGAACGGCCAGGTAGACGACTACACTATTTGAATTCATAGACACTTTCAACTGTGTTAGAAATGATTAAACCGAGTGCCTCTATCTATTTCGGGAATTGGCCAATCACATCTGGCCAGTTCGCGAATTGGCTAATCGCATCTGGCCAGTTCGCGAATTGGCCGGCCAATTCTAGAATTGGCCAGTCATTTTTAAACATTACTGGCCAGTTCGGGAATTGGCCGGCCAGTTCTAGAATTGGCCGATTTCGGGTTTTGGCCGCAACAACTTTTTAAGCAAAAACGAAACATTTTTACTGTTTATATGTATATTATTTATTTTTTTAATGGTGTTTCGATTCACCCCGCAGATAGGGGTGAATCGGAAGAAATGTTATAATCTTTATTTAATACGATTCAAACTTTAATATGGTTAATAAAAACAGGTAACAATGATAAGGGAAGAATAGGAACACGTAGTTACTGTGAAACCAAGCCTTTATTTTATATATAAGTAAAGATATGCCTTTTTAAAAGATAAAAAAACAAGTTTGAAATCAAGAAATATTAAAACTTATTTTAAGAAATTATATTCGAATTGCGGAAGTAGAATTTAATACAAACTAGTATATCGAACCCGGGTTTCCTGGGTTACATAGCAAAGATAAAAACCATTTTTTTAAATTGAAAACTTTGATGGATTTTCTACATGTAATATGTGCTTTAGATTGCTAACTAACTCCAAAAAAGCATTTTTAACCCTTTAACCCCTTGAAGAGAAGGAGATAAAAAATATCCCACTTAATTTTAATTGCAAAACGCCACATTGACGCCCGTAATTTGAAATAGCAATTTATTTTTCTCAAATACGTAAAGTAACGCTTTTAAATATTTTGAAACAAATTTGTTTTTAAATTCAGGTGTCAATAAATCATTTCAGCATTTTAAGAATTGAAGTGCTTTTTCCCTCAAAGGTTTAAGTGTCTAGCGAATTTTTTTCATTCATGTATCATTCATAAAATAATAACTGTGAAAAATATTGGTATGAAGATTTGTATTTGATAGCTTTAGATATTTTTTATTTTATATAATTCATAAAATTAACATTAATCTCAATATTATTTTAAATCAGTTTTTGAATTAAAATCTTACACAGCGGAAAAAAAGGTTAGGTTAAAGGATTAAATGGAAAATATTAATTATAGAATCAAATAAAGCTATGAAGTTTATCAAAAGTCAAATTTTATATTAGACGCATGCTAGAAGTTATTAGCCAAAGATTTCGTTACGCCAGCAATTTTGTTTCTGGTCATTTCAGTGCTTCAAGCGCGTAATTCAATTACATATCTGTTAAATTTGTATTTATTTTATTTTATTTTATTTTATTTTATTATTTGTAAAGAAAATTTTAATTTTGCTATAGTATATTAGCCGGAAAAAATTCAGAAGTTCTTATATTTTTCTAATTACAAATAAATTAATCTGTAGTAATCGAGTTTCACTCGCTAGAGATAAATTTAAAAATAATTCGCAACTGATTTTTTTTAAACCACAGCCAATTAGTAAATTGAAATACAGTTTTCAAACAAATTCAAATTATTTTTTTTCTTATTTGGCAGTGTAAAATTTAAGTTGTTGAATTTCTAATTTTTAATAATTTAATCTGCGTTTTTAACCATTCTTTTATTTCACTACTCATGCAATTTTAATTTTATGATGGAAAATTATCAGGAACAATATTTACAGATTTATGAGTAAATTGTGTATCATTATTTCTTAATGGAGATACGTGATAGAGATTTAAAAAAAATGCTTGAAAAATATAAGCACGTTATAAATGAGTCAAATGAGGTACATTTTTCAATCAAATTGCTTTTGAAAGTAGATTTCTTTTCCTATATGACGAAATAAAAATTAAAAATGTGCTACTTTTAGAAAATTAAAAAATTGCAGTAACAAAAATTGCAAAAATTCATTTTGTCCTGAAATGCTGTCATTCGCAAAATAACGTCAGTGCTACATACGGACACATTTGTTCCTTACAATACAGATTTTGGGCATATGAAAAATCAGTATTACCTGATTATCCCGACGACCATTTTAGCCAAATTAAAAAAAAAAACTCCAAACCAAACTTTCGCCAAACGAATAGCTAAGTTTTATATGTTGACATGATTTTTATTTTAAATAACTGAAAAACAAATAAATTAGTAAAACATTAATAAAATTACAAAGTGGTATTAAAAACCACTTGATGACATTTTAAACATGTGTATCGTGTTTAATATCATTGAGTATGACATTCACAATCATCCATTATTGGCATTTAATCTTATAATTTGGCGATAATTTTTGGTCGACGGGATAACCAATTAGTACCGAGAAATCTTACGCGCATACTAAAATGTTAAAAGTAAAGAAATGACTGCACGTACATTTTTTCAAAAAAGTTTTCTTCAAAGTTAATTCTATGACAAATTTAAAATTCGTTTTATAAATTAAAATACACAACACAAATTAAAAAAATAAACATTAAAATACAGAAACATTGCACTCCGTCACTTCAACTTCAAAATGCAAAGAAGATCCCGTATTTTCCGTGAAATACGAAAACTTTGATATTTACAAATCATGCCAAGCCAAATTTTCAATTACATTTTAAACATTTGATATTTGCGAATTATGAAATCTCATTTCGTCATTTACATCGTTCTTTTTCTATTTCAGATCAATTTTCTATGTGAAAAATGTGCCTTTTTTCATTTTCTGAAAATATATTTGGAAAATAAAAATGGTTCTAAAAATAAAGTAAAAAATAAAGGTACTATTGTGTTATACCCTCTATTATATTATGTTATACATATTGACATAATTTTTATTTTAAATAACGAAAAAACAAAAAATTAGCAGAATATTAATGAAAATATTAATGAAAAGTCGAAATAAAAATCACTTAATGACATTTTAAACACATGAATCGTATTTCATGTCATTGAATGTGACATTCACGATCATCCATTATTGGCATTTAATCTTATAGTTTGGCGATAATTTTTTGGTCGACGGCTAACCTAGTAGTACCAAAATAAATAACATAAAAATATAAATACTCCAAAAAGAAAGAAAAATAAAATAATTTTGTTTTGCATTTTCCTTCTGGTAAAATGACAGGTAACAAAAAAGACATAAAAAATTTGTCTACTCTAGCCAGTTTAGCAGAAATTAAAAAAAAAAAAAAAAACTACATTAAGCGAATAAAGTTATTTTAATATAATTACAATTGAATGTCTTAGCAACTGGACAAAAATTTGGCGAATCGGACATTACTTTAAATCTGGAATTATTGCCAAGATAATCTTTCTTTGCTTGTCTAACTCGGGGAAAAAATTTCAATCCGGAGGGAAAAAAGAATCACATTGAGTAGGTACTAAATCCTTTGGCATCAGCCGTGCACTTTTTCTCTAAATAAAAATGATCTGCTTAAATTTAAGTATTCTAAAGTAGCACTTTATTTTGTTATAAACTAAAAACTACAGTACTAAAAGTTTCCACAGACTTGTTATTGAAAAATTCCTTTTTTTTACGAAAACACGCGGTTCTGTTTGGGCTTAATGTAACAGATTTCAGGGATTTTTTGCATCACTCCCAGCCATCATAAGTCTTCTCTATTTCTTCTTTTTACTTTATGGCTATTTTTCCTTTACTTTTCACAGAAATGGAGTTCTCAAGTATCCACCTCCAGAAAAATTAAATTAAAATCTACAAAAAAATTAATATCTCAAAAACAAATTAAGATAAAATTTTCAAACAAATTGCATTTAAAAGTACATATTTTTCCCTACACAGCGGTGTAAAGATTGAAAATGTGCAATGCCTAAAAAAATTTGCAGTAATGAAAATTGCAAAAGTGAAATTTTATCAGAATTTGTTGCCATTCGAAAAATGACGTATGCGTTACGCACAGATACGTTTGGCCTTTATAATATAGATACAACCGTGTTCTGTGTTATCCTTTACTAGTAGTCATTGGGTAAGTGAATATATTGAGTAGCCCCATTCGCTGCATGTATTAATATGATTTACTAATACGCCTTCATCCCCAGCCCTTAATACTGTTTGTATCCCTATCTTTTTTAATTGTTTTTTCATTTTAAGATATTTGTGTAATGTTGTAGATGTTAGAGAATAGTTCTAGGAAGTTTTTCTAACTAATTTGCTATTTTTAAATTCTTTTATTGTGTGTTCCATGTCTGTTGGATTAGGCATTGACTTTTTTTGTTTAACAAACTAATTTTTTGGCACCTTTAAACTCTTCAAGTAATTAGAAGAAAGAAAATATTGTTACAATACATATTCATACATATGTTTTCATATATTACATGAAACTATTACGGTATAGAAAAAAAAAAACCATGAGAGAAAATGTGTTCCGATTCACCCCGTAAATCTTAAACCTCTGATGTACCAAGCCATTTTTTATTTTTTCATTATGTAGTTTAGAAATAAATAGAATTTAAAACAGCATATCGTTTACAGGTCTATAATTAATTAAAAATCCCCTCTCTTAGGTTTAGAATACGAAAAATACTGTAGTTACACACAAAGTTTTGAAGACATTGAAAAAAATGAGGCTTTTGGGGATCCTCTTGAAGATTTTTTATATACCCCCAATAGTGGTGCAAACATGTCAAAACTGAATTCTCCAACTATTAATGTTATTGCCTTCTTATAAAAAAATTGGCAACTAAAAATATCATCACATATATTTATAATGAATTTATTTGTATGACCGGGAAGTTTCGTTCCTATTCACCCCATTTTACGGTATATACAGGGTGAGTCATAAATATCGAAACAATAGGCTATCTTCTTAAATATTGGCCCTACACCCATACTTCCAATTGCAAAGTTTCATATAAAAAAGGTAAATTTTTTATAAGATAAGTTGCACCTCCATGGGGGGTCTATTTTAAAAAATACGAAAATAAAATTTTTATACGGCTTCCAGAGAACAAAATTTCCTATTAGGAAACTTTTCCTTATCCATTCCTGAATTGAACATAAAAAAGTTCATCTCGATATCTACAAATCCCCGAAAGCTATTACAATCCAAAATTTTCCAAAATTCGTGACTTACACCACTTAAGCATACCTCAGAGTGCAACGATATCAGTTCACTTGAAATACAATTTAAGGATCGACCATACATCTACGCATTATTAAATGTCGATCAAAGACCATATTTTAACTTTTAGATATAAAATTAAATCGTGTTGGTTTTTGCTTTAAACTTATTTGAAATATGCTAGAAGTCTGCAATATCTCGAGCTTGGCGCAAGCCTCGTAACTGGTACGACCCATTGGGCGGACCGTCTTATTAAACACGGATTAAAAGTATTATTAAATTAAGTGATATTAATTAAACTCTCATTAAAAGTGTCTTAAAAACTTATTGCCGCAGACAATAAGTTTAGTAAAAATAGTAATAGCGATAATGATACTTCTATTAACGGAATCATTGGAAATATATTTTAACAAATTAAACCGAAATATTTTTAAGAATCTACTTTTTACTCTTCAGCTTTATAATTTATGATGGTTTTAAACATATCTTTATTTTCTTCTATCATTACAAGAAGAAAGTATTGGATTCATGAAAATTTTGAATTCCGGTTTTCGACGGATTCACACGTTTTAGGGCTAAGAGATACTGAAAAACATGTTTTTACAAAATGTCTGTGTATGAGTCACTGCTCCTGTATCTCTGTATATGACATAAATTTTGTGCTCTATTTCAATAACTAATCCACGGAATTTAATAAAAAAATTATATTTACTTAGTCCTTGATATAAATTGGTACTGATTAGTTTTGGGTGTGAATCGCTTAACAGTTGGCCCTACTGTACAGGCTTTTGTGCGATTTCCGCAATAGCTGTATCTCCAGAATTATACGCCTAGTGTTGCGCGTGATTAGATGCACCTTTTACGCATCGTGCAATAGCAATTTTAACAAGAAAAATATAAAGCTGACAGGGTCAAAACAATAAAAAAATTGAAATCGAATGTGAGAATGACACAAATTAAACAAAATCTGAAATCGAAACTATAAGGACGGAGTTAATCACCTAGAAACTTTTAAAAAGCATTTAAACATTAGGAGTCCATCTTTGTTTAAAACTAAATCACTTCTCTGCATCAAATGATTTTATTTCAGTATTTCTCATTTTTAAACTGACATAAGTCAATAAACGTCGGTTATGGTAACAGTCAGGCGAGTTCAATAGTTTTTTAAAATACCTACCAAACCCTCCCCCCGAAAAAAAAAAATTAAAAAATGCCCAACGCGCCGAAAGAAGTTTTAACCTCAGAAAATTTACTTTTAAAAATATGATTTGTATACAAAAAAGTTGCATATCTTTTATATTGCTATTTTAAATACTTTTATTAAAAAATAAATATTATTTAAAATGCTGAATCAAAATTGAAAATTAGACATTTTCATTTAATCAAAAGAAAAAAGTTCAACGCGACAAATAATATTTTGGGTTATAACAAATTTAATTTACTCTAAATTTTTTGAAAAGAAAAAATATTAAGATGTCTGATGTTATAATACTCAAAAATTATATGGTTAACCATCACAAAACTTTCAAAATTCTTACTCTATAAATAAATAAATAAATTAAATGTTTCCTTGTCACATTACAGCAACATTGTTTCTTCAATTACACGCATTTCAATTTGTGTCTGATCCCTTGAAATCTCACGATTTATTAAAATTGCCATAACTTTCTAAATTTTAAAGATATCGAGAAGAATTTTTTTTTTTTTTTTTTTTTTTTTTTTTTTTGCTCAATTCAGGAATGGATAAGAAATTTTTTCCAATTCGAAGTTTTTTCCTCTGGGGGCCGTATAAAAATTTAATTTTCGTAATTTTTAAAATAAACCCCCCGTGGAGTTGCAACTTATCTTTTAAAAAAATTCACATTTTTTATGAAACTTTGAAATTGGAAATATGGGCAATATTTAAGGAGATAGCCTATTATTTCGATATTTCTGACTCACCCTGTTTATGTAAGCCAACATTTCAAAGGAGGGTGGTTTTGGGGTCTAGGGGTCATGATCGACGAAAATAAAGCAAAATTTACCGATGGGCTTTCCCCGGACGGCTGCAATAGGTAATTTTTTTTTACTTTTTGTAATGAAAGCTACCTAAAAGTGTCCACAATTTTGACCACCACTGTATCTTCGTTAAAATTTGAGGAATCGCAGAACAGAAGATCTGATATGAAAATCATATTCAATTATTCCCATGCAGTTTTGACAACCTTTTCTTAAAATACCTTTTATATACTATGTTATTACTGTTTTGCAATATCGTTTTTATCCCAAGTAGAATAGACTTTTATCCTCTACAGTATAACTGTCGAGCTTGATTCAAAAAATTGCACTTGACAATTTTAGCAACAGTTTCAGTGTGAGAAATAAATGTGATTATTTCATCATATTTTTATATGAAACATTTATTGATAAGTAAACAAATCATCCGGTCTTTCCTCGTCTATTTTCAGATTTTCATGGATATGTTAATATTATTGGAAGTGAAAAAAGTTCGCATTTTCTTATGAAAAAGAATAAAATATTTTATTCCACAATTTAGCTAAATATTTAAACTAGAAATAATCATTGTGAACATTCGTGTGGTACATTAATTATTATACATAAAAAGACATTTATTGAGTAATTGTTGAGTTCAGTTTTTATATAACTCATTCAATATAAATCTTAAAACAAATTTCAGTTTTATATACTCTAATTATAAGACTAATAAACAGACATTTTAAGAATGCATGTAGCCATAATTAGCATTAAATGTATTAAAAAATAATTAAGTTGAATGCAAAAATTTACTGTAATACATAAAAAAGAAAATTATATGAAACCATCAAAAGAGTATTTCTAAACTGTATTACATATTGCTTAGATTAATAACTTTTTTTGAGAATGGTTCAATAAGTAAATCATATTTAAAGATTTTGAATGACCGAAGATCGAATTTTTCACAGTATAACCCTGAATAGTTTTCAAACACAATAAAACTTCCACAAATTCTTGTTTACAAAATATGTATAAAATAAAAATATGAAAAATATTTTAATGCGTCAAAATTAGTTTCAAAATGTCTAATTAAGGATCCTATATTTAAGAGAAATTTTATTTGCTAGCATTAACATGTACTTTCTTTTATAGAAAACAATGAAAAGTATATAAATATGTTATATAATTAATCTTTCTTTCGCGACATTTAAATTTATTTTCTTTTTATTACGGTGATTATAGGCATATTCACTAATTTCCTATTTTTTAATAGTAATATGTAAAAAAAAAATAACTATAAGATTTCGAATAACCGAAGATAAATTTTTTTGCAGTATAACCTTTAATAGTTTTCAAAGACAATATAGTATCCACTAATTAATGTTTACAAAATGTATATAAAATAAAAATAGAAAAATTTTTAATGCATCAAAGTCAATTTTAAAATGTCTTATTATGTGTCCTAAATTTGGAGGAAATTTTATTAGTTAGAATTGACATGTATTTTCTTTTATAGAAAGAATGAAAAATATATAAATATGTTACATAATTAATCTTTCCCTCGCGACATTTCCTTTTATTTTCTATTTATTACGATAAATAATAAGCATATTCACTAATTTCCTATTTTTTAATAATAATATGTAAAAATTTTTAATTATAAGATTTCGAATGACCGAAGGGAAATTCTTTTGCAGTATAACCCTGAATAGTTTTCAAGGACAATATAGCCTCCACGAATTCTTATTTACAAAATATGTATAAAATAAAAATATGAAAATATTTTAATGCCTCAAAGTTAATCTTAAAATGTCTCATTATGGGTCCTACATTTGGAGGAAATTTTATTTGCTAGCGTTAACATGTATTTTCTTTTATAAAAATAATGAAAAATATATAAATATGTTATATAATTAATTTTTTTTCGCGACATTTCCTTTTATTTTCTTTTTATTACGCTAAATTATAGGCATATTCACTAATTTCCTATTTTAAAATAATATTTCGGATTTATGTTTGTTATTTGTGACAACACGGAGCATTCTTTAGTGTCAGAGATAATTTCAATAACGAATTTTTACTAAGCGTCATCTATGGTGGTGCGATCTTCAGCTGAATCTGCATAAAATGGGTCTTAGAATAAGCACAACTCTCTGTGATAGAGTAAAGGCTTTGAAACTGATCAATAAGGAACTGCAAGAAAAGGATGTAGTAAAAATTTTTGAGATTCTGGCAAAGCACTTTGTCGACGATCATAAAAAATCCGGGAGGCAGTCCCCGAAAAAAAAAAAAATAAATAAAAAAAAATAAAACTTGGTCTACCGAAAAAAAAAAAATTGGTCTACTGGAAAAAAAAGCGTGATCTTTGTTAGTACAACAACTACTAGCTACTAGGGAAGGTCACAAGTGCCAGATCGAGATCTTGTCGAGAGTAGCCTCTCTGATAAGCGCTTATCTTGGAGACCAAGAAAATGTATACAATTACCCGCCGAATGTAATTGGTGAAGAGTTATCAGCCGATGTATTTCTGCCATTCATTGATTTCTGTAAGTTTCTAGCTATGAAAGAAATACACTCTGTCTTGTATAAAAGAAAATTGACGGTTTAACCCGAGAGTAGTCGCAACTTTTTCACAATGTCATTAGTCGCGCTTGGTCTTTTCGCCTCTGACCTCCCACGTATAAAAAATGTGAAATAAGAAATATTTTTCACCTAATATACGGACATAATAACATTTCACTGAAAATATAAATTTGCAGTGTTCTTAAATTGTGCTTTTCATTCATGGGATTTGGAGTAATAGGAAAAAGTAAAATGAACTGACATTGGGGATTGTTACGCAATTTTTCCCCAATTTTAAATTTGTTTCAAAAAATTTACCTTAAGGAAAAACAAAGATGTCCTTTTACTTCACTAAGGAGGTCGAAAAACCTTTAAAGTCAGCTACATGATAAATAACTATTGTATTTGTAGTTTGATATGAGTCAAGATAATATATGTTATATGGGCCGCAAAAAGACCGACACGCGACTACTGACGGGTTAAAGAGAAAACAGCGTATGCTTGGTGGAAAAGTTTTCACCAGTTGCATTCAAACGGGTAATTGTATACATTTCCCTTATCCTCATGGTAAGAGTTTAAAAACGATAACTTTCACGACAAAATCCCCATCTGGCAGTTAAGGAATTTTCCTAGTTAAATAAAGCAATGCTTAGGTAGTTTTACATTGGTAAAAGAATCGGAATTACGGTACCAATAGTTTTAGAAACGACTCTAAAAATAAAAATGCGTCATTTCCGTTTAACGTCTTGTGAATTTTGCGATTCCTCAAATTTTAACAAAGATACAGTGGTGGTCAAAATTGTGGACACTTTTAGATAGCTTTCATTTCAAAAAGTAAAACAATTACCTATTGCAGCCGTCCGGGAAAAGCCCATCGGTAAATTTTATTTTATTTTCGTCGATCATGACCCCTAGACCCCAAAACCACCCTCCTTTGAAATGTTGACTTACATATACAGGGTGAGTCATAAATATCGAAACAATAAATATCCTTAAATATTGCCCATACACCCATACTTCCAATTGCAAAGTTTCATAAAAAAGGTGAATTTTTTTATAAGATAAGATGCAACTCCATGGGGGGCCTATTTTAAAAATTACGAAAATAAAATTTTTATACGGCCCCCAGAGGAAAAAAAACTTCCAATTAGAAAAATTTTCTTATCCATTCCCGAATTGAGAAAAAAAAATCATCTAGATATCTTCAAAATTCAGAGAGTTATGGCAATTTTAATAAATCGTGAGATTTCAAGGGTTCAGACACAAATTGAAATGCGTGTAATTGAAGAAACAATGTTGCTGTAATGTCCCAAGGAAAGATTTATTTTATTTATTTAATTATAGAGTAAGAATTTTGAAAGTTTTGTGATGGTTAACCTTTAAGCATTATAACATCAGACTTCTTAATAAATTTTTTTTTTTTCAAAAAATTTAGAGTAAATTAAAATTGTTATAACTCAAAATATTAATATTATTTGTGGCGTTGAATTTTTTTCTTTTTATTAAATGAAAATGTATAACTTTCAATTTTAATTCAGCATTTTAAATAATATTTAATTATTTTTTATATAAAAGTATTTAAAATAGCAATATAAAACAGATGCAATTTTTTTGTATACAAATCATATTTTTAAAAATAATTTTTCTGAGGAGAAAACTTCTTTCGGCGCGTTGGGCATTTTTTTTTTTTGGGGGGGGGGGGAGGGATGTTAAAAAAATATTGTACTCACTGGACTGTTACCATAATCGATGGTTATCGACTTATGTCAGTTTAAAAATGAGAAATTTTTTTAATTGTTTTGGCCTTGTCAACTTCTTATTTTTCTTGTTAAAATTGCTATTGCACGATGCGTAAAAGGTGCCTCTAATTATGGGCGACACTAGGCGTATAATTCTGGAGATACAGCTACTGCGGAAATCACACAAAAGCCTGTACAGTAGGGTAATCAAACCGTAGGGTACCAAAAACTAATCAGTACCAATTTATATCAAGGATTATGTATATATATTTCTTTATTAAATTCCGTGGATTAGTTCTTGAGATAGAGCGCTCACAAAATTTATGTCATATGCACAGATACAGGAGCAGTGACTCACAGACAGAGATTTTGTAAAAACATGTTTTTCGGTATCTCTGAGTCCTAAAACGTGTGAATCCGCCGAAAACCAGAATTCAAAATTTTCATGAATCCAATACTTTTTTCTTGTAAAGATAGCAGAAAATAAAAATAGGTTTAAAACCATCATAAATTTTGAAGCTGAATAGTAAAAAAAAGATTTTTGAAAATATTCCGGTGTAATTTATTAAAAAATATTTCCAGTGATTCCGTTGGCAGAAGTATCATTATCGCTATTACTATTTTTACTAAACTTCTTGCCTGTGGCAATGAGTTTTAAGTCACTTTTAATGAGAGTTTAATTAATATCACTTAATTTAGTAACACCTTTAATAAGTGTTTAATAAGACGGTCCGGCCAATGGGTCGTGCCAACTACGAGGCTGGCACCAAGCTCGAGATATTGCAGACATCTAGCATATTTCAAATAAGTTTAAAGCAAAAACCTATACGCTTTTATTTTATATCTAAAAGTTAAAATGTTGTGTTTGATCGACATTTAATAATGCGTAAATGTATGGTCGATCCTTAAATTGTATTTAAAGTGAACTGATATGGTTGCTCTCTGAGGTATGCTTAAGTGGTGTAAGTCACGAATTTTGGAAAAATTTGGATTTTAATATCTTTCGGGGATTTGTAGATATCGGAAAGAATTTTTTTTTTTTTTTCAATTCAGGAATGGATAAGGAAAATTTTTCTAATTGGAAGTTTTATCCTCTGAGGGCCGTATAAAAATTTAATTTTCGTAATTTTTAAAATAGACCCCTCCCCCTCCCATGGAGTTGCAACTTATCTTATAAAAAAAATCACCTTTTTTATGAAACTTTGCAATTGGAAGTATGGGTCTAATGGCAATATTCAAGGAGATAGCCTATTGTTTCGATATTTATGACTCACCCTGTATATATGAATTGTAGAATTTTAATTGTAGCCAAATAAACATTGTAATTCTTATTAATAGCCTGAAAATAATCAATTTTCTGTATTTTTTTTTTTATTAATCAATTATAAACATTTTTTGTTTATTACTGTCGTTATAACTGTATTTTTACAGCCAAAAACTATAGTTGAAAGAAATTTTTCTGTCAATGTTAATAGAATTGAAAGGATATTTAAAGCTACATTTCTTTAGTAAAACCGAACTTTTCCATTAGAGAAATTACTTTGAAGTAAAGTCGATTCCAAAAAAAATGACAAATATTGCTTATGAAACAACTATTTTTTTATTTTACAAGGCAAGAAATATATGAAATGAATTAAAGGTTCTAATAATGTAAACGATTTATGTAAATTGATCAATGGTACAATATTTTAAATTAAGTTCACATTGGGTAATATTATAAGAAAATATTTCAGACTTCCTTAGTAGAACAAAAATACTGGCCAGTATTACTTATTAGCTACATATATTAGTGTTTATATAAAATGCTTTAATTTATTTTTGTATTTATTTAACTGTAAATGATTTATTTTTTTATTATATTTTAGATCTGAAAAAAAAATTAAGGTTGTTTAAACAATTCAAACACCTTCCAGATAAACGGATATATTTTAAAAATCTTTAATTACACTACAAGTTATTCTATTTTCTACAACAGAAATTCGTTGCTTGATTTTTTTAATGGGAAAACATTCAAAATTTAGGACTGGTTTACAAAATTACAATTTGTTATAACATTATTTATTTAACAGAAAATTTTAATGGAAGTACTGTACACAGAGTGTTTTTTCTTTTGTTTCCTTTTGATTCCTTTTGATCCTTTTTTTTAATTATTCAGTTGTTTTTGCTGTATCATTTTGCATAAAATCTTATTTATAAAAAATAAAGTATACATAAAAGAAATATTAACTTAGATAGTACTTTCTGATTGTAGTTCTTTGTACAAAGTCTTATTTGAAAATGCTTTTGGAAAGCTTGCATGTTGACTAAATTAAATATGTTTTAAATATGGTTAAAATAGTCATATGACATTAATTCTAACATAATTCAATTTTACATATTTACGAGAAACTGTATCAAAGCTGAACGTGTTTTACAATTCCGAAGTCTGTTTATATATATCAATAAATATATATTTAATTCTGTAAAAGATAAAATCCTCTAAAAAGTGAACTTTCAGTTGAAATATCATTATTGAAATATTTGGATGTTGAAAGAAATAACTGGGATGACTAAATTCTGTGAATTATATTTTAAAGTATGATAATTTTATGCATTAATACATTATGTTATCTTGTAGTCTGAAGTATTTTAAATAATTTTGAATTCCCTGGATTTTCCACGCGATGCATACTTACGTATTTTCATAATATATGTTAAATAATTTAAAATATTGTTCTTGTACGTTAAGCACAATAACTAATTTTTATTGTATTCATAAAAGCATCAATATTTAAAAATATTCTAGTAGTTATTAATAATAAAGCAAGTGAAATTTAAGTTTCGAAACAGAATATTTATATGAGTATATATATATATAGGGTGCCCCAAAAATGACTGATGGATTTTGAAATTCAATAATTTTCTAACGGTGACAGCTATTTAAAAAATTTTTACAGGAGGGTTATGTATAATGTCAGGAGTTTTTTTACCGTAATTTTTTATTTTAGTTCGCATCTAAAACAATAGGTGGTGCTGACGGCGATTGAAGGCCAGATCGACGCTTCACTGAGCACTGATCACCTGGCCTTCAATCGCCGTCAGCGCCACCTGTTGTTTGAGATGCGAACTAAAATGAAAAATTACGGTAAAAAAATTCCTGACATTATACATAACCCTCCTGCAGAAATTATTTAAATAGCTGTCACCGTTTGCAAGTTATTGAATTTTAAAATCCATCATTCATTTTAGGACACCCGGTATACAGGGTGATTCAGCTCGTCGGTGACAAACTTTAAGGATCGATAGAGCACACCTAGACGAACATTTTTGAATAGGGAATGTAGGGTCCCTGACGCGATGGTAAGGCGCTAGGCGCTTTCGAAAATTTGGGTGCCGAAATTCGAAACGTCATAAAAACTAGGGAAATGGTTAGATTTTCTTGCTTGTTGCGTCGAAATGATTCTGTTTGTTTAGACTTTCTTCAGTACCAATTTGATAAGCGTATCTCTTAAAACATGGATAGGGGGCGCTGCAGACTTTGGAGAGCTAGACAACAACTTTAAGCCCGTTATTTTGATAATTTAACACATGCTCGCCAAAGTTTATGCTCTAACTTAAAGTTTGAACCCAAAAGTAGAGCCCTGCAAAAAGCGTAAGAGCCGGAATAAAATGTCAAAGTACAGGGTGGTCGAAACTCGAAGGCTCCTAAGAGATAAACAAACAGATTTCTTGACTTATGGCATGCATTTTCATGATTCTGTTTGCTGGGGCTCTCTGAAACTCAGTTGAACGGTACAAAAAGAAACATTGATAGGGGGCGCTTTGGGCAAAAAACATAATTCGTTGACATTTCGGACGCTAACTGGAAACGGGGCGCTACGATCAGTTAGAAACAAAACAAGAGAGTAATTTACTTATCATAAGAAGCTATTAAAACTGCAGTTTGTTTGTTTTTTTTAACAAACATAGCTGGTTTCAATCATGCACAATGCGCGCAATAAAATTTACATAAGGTGCTTTTTGCTGATTTATGCAAAAGATATCGTACCATATCGATATGCAAAAGATACGTAATGCGTAGACGACAACGCGAGATGACGTAGTTGTATGCGCAGACACGTCTTTTGAACGTGCGGTACCTACTTAAGCTTCGGGTTACTTGTCTGCAGATCGGTAGTAGGATGGAACGGTACACAAACTCTGAATTGGCTGACATGCATTTGGCGTATGGCGCTGCTGGTTGTAATGGACGAGCCGCTCAGCGGTTGTACGCCGAGCGTTACCCCAACAGGCAAATCCCCTGCCATGCCTTCTTCGCCCGAGTACACCAGAGGTTGTCCACAACGGGATCTTTCGACGGAGGCAGGCCTGAACGGGAGCGATCAGTGAGCACCCCCGACAACGAAGAGGCTGTGCTTAACCTGGTTGAGGACAACCCAGGTCTTAGCACGAGAGATATCGCCAGACATGTTGGCATTTCGCAAGCAACTGCGTGGCGCATCTTACGTTCCCGGAATCTGCACCCCTACCACATCCAGCGGGTGCAGTTGCTCAGAGAGCAGGATTTTGGCCCTCGAGTGGAATTCTCAAGATGGTACTTGGCGATGAGATCCAGGGATCCCCGTTTTGTAAACAGCATTTTGTTTACGGACGAGTCCACCTTCAGCCGGGAGGGAATGTGGAACGCCCACAACAGTCATGTGTGGTGTGATGAAAATCCACATGAAACCAGAAGCCGAGCAGCCCAGGAGCGTTTCTCAGTAAATGTGTGGGCCGGCATTCTGGGGGATTGCCTCATTGGCCCTTATTTGTTACCTGAACGGCTGACAGGTGGAAATTACCTGATTTTCCTGGATCAAGTGCTGCCGCAGCTTCTGGAGGAGGCGCACGTACCCGAAGGTTCGCGTCGCCAGATGTGGTTCCAGCACGATGGAGCTCCGGCCCATTACACGAACGACGTGCGTCTCCATCTAAACGCAAGGTATGGCCAGCGGTGGATCGGGCTTGGGGGTCCAGTTCACTGGCCTGCCCGATCACCAGACCTCACCTGCTTGGATTTCTTCCTTTGGGGTTACCTGAAGGCCGAGGTATACCATACACCTGTCAGCAGTGTTGAAGAACTTGTGGCGCGCATTGTGGCAGCTGCAGGGCAGATCAGAGATACTCCTGGCATTGTTGGAAACACACACTCCTCAATGCGACGGAGGTGCGAAGCCTGCATCATGGCCCAAGGTCGAAATTTCGAGCATCTTCTGTAGTGTTATTTTTTGTAAATAAATTTCCAGTATCATTGATGTTTTTGGTCTAAATTTATTCAGAAGTGTTGAGCAGAGGTAGAAAATGTGTTTTCATTATTACTAACTGATCGTAGCGCCCCGTTTCCAGTTAGCGTCCGAAATGTCAACGAATTATGTTTTTTGCCCAAAGCGCCCCCTATCGATGTTTCTTTTTGTACCGTTCAACTGAGTTTCAGAGAGCCCCAGCAAACAGAATCATGAAAATGCATGCCATAAGTCAAGAAATCTGTTTGTTTATCTCTTAGGAGCCTTCGAGTTTCGACCACCCTGTACTTTGACATTTTATTCCGGCTCTTACGCTTTTTGCAGGGCTCTACTTTTGGGTTCAAACTTTAAGTTAGAGTATAAACTTTGGCGAGCATGTGTTAAATTATCAAAATAACGGGCTTAAAGTTGTTGTCTAGCTCTCCAAAGTCTGCAGCGCCCCCTATTCATGTTTTAAGAGATACGCTTATCAAATTGGTACTGAAGAAAGTCTAAACAAACAGAATCATTTCGACGCAACAAGCAAGAAAATATAACCATTTCCCTAGTTTTTATGACGTTTCGAATTTCGGCACCCAAATTTTCGAAAGCGCCTAGCGCCTTACCATCGCGTCAGGGACCCTACATTCCCTATTCAAAAATGTTCGTCTAGGTGTGCTCGATCGATCCTTAAAGTTTGTCACCGACGAGCTGAATCACCCTGTATATATTCTTTAATTACAACATAGAATAATACATTTTAAAAATACAAATTTAGTTTCCTGTCTTCGACTTTGAAACAAACTAATGAAGATGTGTAAGTTATATTTTAAAGGAAAAAAAATAAGTATAAATACGACAATTGCGGATGATTTATAAATAACGTAGGTATTAATACAATAACTTCTCTTTACAATATTTATTAAAGCATAATAAAATTCTAAAATAAATAAATAAATAAATAAAAATAAACAAAAACCATTTATATAATTTTCGACTTCTGCAACAAAACTCTGTCACTAGCTATAAAGTATTTATAGTCCAAAAACAAAGGAATAGGCTGTAAAAATATATAAATAAGTTAAAAGACGCTGTTTCCTTCAACACTATATTTTACGACATTAATACTTTATGATTCCCTGTTTCCCTGATGTCGTAAAAGAACCAAAAATTTGACGTTATTTTATTTGCTGATTGATTTATTCACTTGTATTGTTGCTTTTGTTTTTGTTAAAATGTTCGAAAAGAAAATACGATCTTTTTCTTTATCCCATTAAATATAAATATTGTATGTTACAATGATTGAACGTGGTAAAAAATTCAATAGCTTTGTGAAGTAAATATGTTTGACTATACTTAAATATAATAACTATAGATTAATGCATTTTCATAGTTTGGATAGTTTAGGTAAAATAATTTATTTTGTAAAATTAATTGTGATGAAAGGGTAAAAAAAGTTTTAATATTAACAGGCGCAGTATTATTTAAGAAGTTTCAAATTTCTACATTATATGAATTATTTATACAAATGTGAATGAGAACATCTAAGAAGTTTATTTTACGGTTTCATGAAAATTTGGATCTTACCAGTTTCTTTCTCAACTTTGATTCATTAAAATCATGTTACTTAAAGGATATCTGTTCTGGACGATTAGATTAAATATTTTTAATAATTACAATATATTTTACATAAAGTTACTACAATGGCAATACAAAAACGATATCACTAATCAAGGTAGCTTAAATGTTTATTTTAATATCATGTGTTTTAAGCAATGATAATTGAATGAATCAATTGAAAATATTCACACTGTTTGGATGTTTTATGAAAGATCAATAGTAACTGATTCTTTTAAACATCTTATTAGGAACGGACAAGATAATGGGAAAAGCGTATCTTTTTCCAAACCACTTTTATATATTTTCTATATTGAAAGAGTAAACTTTCAAAACTCTTATGCAATAATAGAGTTACAATTTTTTAATATATTTTTTTCTAAAGAAATAATTTAGGCGGGCAAACAGTACGTAAATAACTACCTAAATAAATAAATAGTGTCCTAAATAATAATCTGATATTGTTTAGATATTTTAATTAAAAGCGAAATACTATCAAATATTTTTTTTACTTTTTAAAATAAAACGCAATAATCTTCTTTCTATATGCTCTTTTTCAACATTAATTTTAATACAAGGAAAAAAAAAATCTAAATTACTTCCATCTATTGAAATAAAACTGATTCTCTAGGTACAAAATTGATGTACTATGAAGAAAAAAATGACAAAGAAAAAATTATACAGAAGTATTAAGTGTTCTCGACATAAGAAATATATTTGATTAATTTAGAATATTACAATTCCATATTTTTATATTTCTGCAAACTGAGAAAATATCTTAAATGTTGGACAAGTTCTGGAAATACAGCACAATAAAGTTGAATTTTGAGTAAGCATTTACATCATTGTACTATACAACACTTTACCATTTTTCAATAGAGAATCCCATCCCACTTGATTAATAAAGAAATTTACCAATTTGATTAATAGCTGGTCCTGAATTAAAACTCAGAAAAATGACAAACAATTCAAGCTAGGACTAAACGTTCCGGAAAGCATGTCACAACACTGTAAAACAAACTATAAAACCATTATTTTTTTCTGGGAATCTGGCATGTCCAGAATCTTCTTCTGTAAAGGTAACCATAAACAATAAAGAATACTACCCAGTTAAACTGATGGCATTGAGCTCACAGGCTACAAATACTAATTGTACATTAAAGCCTTATATTTTCAAGGGTTAATTCCGTTCGAAAAAAAATTAAGAAGGGGAAACAGCTCTCCCCTTTCTTCTTTTTTTATACTTAATCATTGAACCTCCTATACTATCAAAGACATGCGTTATCATATAAAAAATCTATACCCAAAATTCAGAGCAAATGAGATAACTCTTAATAAAAACCCATTTAGCATTTATATAATTTAAAAGGAGTTATCCCCCTCTTTTATACTTAACCATTAAACTTTCAAAACTATTCAGAGATTTGAACGAAATCTGAAAATTCTGCTTGAAAAACCCATTTATATAAATTAAGGGTGGGGGGGCATTAGAACCCCTGTTCCCCCTATTTATACTTATTCAATGAACACCTAATAACAGTCAGGGAATAGCCTCATCAGAATGATCCTAATCTAAATTTTGAACGAAAACTTAATTCTGCATGAGAATCCCATTTATATCAACTAAGGTGAGGGGCATCAGCCCCCCGTTCCGGCTCTTATACATATCGAATAAACTCCAAAAACTAATCAGGGAAGCGCCGTGTCAAGATATACCTACATACAAAATTTCAAGTGGATCGGATATTTTTATCATGAGTTATCGCGTTACGCACAAACGTACATACAGAACGGACGGGCACATGAGCTCTCAGGCTATGATAGCCTGTGAGCTAAAAAATCATGTAACAAATACACGTTCGTACTGCATTTAAAAAAATCATGTGAAGAAGTTATTAGGAATTTATTATGACATTTAACTGGCATTCAGAGAACATTTTAAGTAACGACTACTTTAAAAATTCATATAATACATACAAGTTTGCAATGCAAATAAAACCGTCTGTGAAGTTACACAGAATTGCTTATAAAACTGGGATATCTAAAGATATTTATGTAATCTCAACAACAAAAAGTCATGTAATTATCCCCGAGATTCAGATAAAAATTTTAAGCATACAGATTTCTGTAGCGTTAGAAAAACGCGTTTTTATCTCACAGGTTATCAAAGATTGAGAGCTTATGTGCCCGCCCGTTCTGTATGTATGTTAGTACGTACGTACGTAACGCGATATCTCATGATAAAAATTTCCTATTAACGTGAAATTTCGGATAGAGGCATATTCTGATAATGCGTTTCCCTGACTAGTTTTGGGAATTCATCCAATGAAGTATGAGATGAGGAACGGGTACTAATGACCCTCCTCTTTATTTATATAAATCGGTTTTCCATTCCTAATTATCTAGGATAATTCTGATGAGGCACCTTCGTGATTAGTATTAGGTGTTTATTGGATAAGTATAAAGAGGGAGAATGGGGTACTAATGCCCCTCCTCTCAATTTATATAAATGGGTTTTTCATGCAGAACTTACTAGATTTCATTCGAATTTTAGACATGGGATCATTCTGATGATAGCACTTCCATGGTTAGTTTTGAGATTTCATTGGATAAGGACATAAAATAGGAGGTAACCCCCCGTCCACAATTTAGGTTAGTGGGTTTTTTATCGCCGAAATTACCAGTTTGCTTTAAATTTTGGATATGGATTTATTCTGATAAGGCACTTTCCTGATTTGTTTTGGGAATTCATTGGATAGTTATAAATTGGAGACCGATGGGATTACCCCTCTTAATTTAGTTAAATGTTTTTTTTTCTTGCAAAATTAAACGATTTGCTTCAAATTTTTGGATGCAAGTTTGTAGTGATAAGATGCGTCCCTCATTAGCTGTGGGGTTATTTTTTTTTAAATATAAAGGAGTATGGACGATTATTCTCCCTCCCCCTTAATTTCATAAATGATTTTCCATGCAGAATTATCCGGTTCTTTAAATTTTGGATGTAGGTACTTTCTAATAAGGAGAATCTCTGAATAAGTTTGGAAGTTTAATGGTTAAACATAAAGGAGGGGATAACATCCCTTAAATTATATAAATGGGTTTTTATTAAGCATTATCCGAATTTCTCTGAATTTCGGATACAGATTTTATATATGATAAATTATATCATTGAGCTATTTCCTCCCTTAATTTCTTTCTCGAACGATATTAACCTTTGAAAATATAAGGCTGCAATATATAATTAGTATGCGTAGCCGTTGAGCTCAATGCCATCAGTTTAATTTTTTAATTTAAATTTACATCTTTTATCGTAGTGCATGGATAAGATTTTATTAAACATACAAATTCCTATAGCTTAAGAGCTTTAGAAATAAATTTTTAGAGGCTTTTGTTAGACTTATCCAATGAACTCGCAAAACTAATCATGAAAGTGTTCTCATATTAATGATCCTATGTCTAAAATTTGAATGAAGTCTGATAAATTCTGCATGAAAAACCCATTTATATAAATTAAGTGGAGGGACATTAGCCTCCCGTTGCCCCGTTTTATACCTATCCAATCAACACCTAATATTCATCACAGGGGTGCCTCATCAGATGATCCCAATAATATGTGGCTCCCTAGATATATTACATAGTGAATGGGTCATAATAAATACTTTTGCAAATACTTTTCAACAAACAAGCACATACTAGTCAAACAGATACATTGGTATTGCTTTTATTTATTGTATATTTTAGTTGTCGGTGTTATATGCATATTATTATTTTTGAAATGTACAAATTTTAATATTATTGCGATTACCCATTCTCAATAAATACTATTATTCTACTAGTATTCATTACATATTGCATATTTTTTTTTTCAAAAACTTCGAGATATTATTTTGTAATGGTGTTATGTTTTCTATATTTTTAGAAAGGGTAAATATATTTTCGAAGAAGTACATTTTGCGATAAAGAAAGGCAGTAACAAATAGGTGTAAGAGGTGTCCAGTGTAAGTCGCTGCTTCTAATACTCTGGAAAGTGCTAATTTTTTACATCTCATTACGTCATCTTCATCCTCATGTAATTCCACCCTTAAATAAGGAATAAGAAATTATTTCTGTCCGCAGGATCGACAGTATTTGAAGCCCCATTTGAAGCCCCATTTTAAGCCCCATTTTAAGAGGCATACATGGCAACATTACTAAGTATTCAGCACTTTTAACCCTTTGGACTCCGGTGCCTCTTACACAAATTTTATTCGATTAGCCCTACTTTTTTAAAAGAACATTCCTTGAAGTAGACAATTTAAAAAATTCTCTTATTAAATAAGGAAACTTTTATTTTCCATTATTTCTCGAGCCAAAAACAAGTTTAGAAAGGAAAGATAATATCTCCGTAGCGGAGACAACGAAAATAATTGCGTATCCAAGCAGTGAATAATATCTGCACACTGCAAACAAAAATCTGTTATTCTACAGATATAAAGTTACGGAAATATGTATGCTTACTAAAATTTTATCAATATAATTTTTTTATATGTAAATCTACAAAACTACCGAATCTTCTAAAGCTACTGAAATCTATATCTTTACAAAATAATCTACTAAAATTACTGTAATGTTACTAAAATTTTATCGGTAAACAGGGTTTCAGTTACATAAAGAGTTATAGGAACCTCAGTTTCCTAAAAAAAACTTAGTAACCTTGCAATTTTCTTATTTATTTACAGTACAAACATGCATCTGTGACGTTATTTTTTGTTGTTGTCGTTACATAAAATGTTCCGGGAATTCCGGTTTCCTATACAAATTTTAGTAATTTAACAGATTTTTTTCTTTTTCTATTTCTTTTCTTTTTTTTTAGAATGTGCGAAAACAATTATATACATGATGTTTGAAGAAATGCTCATATAACAGATCTGCAAATGTCTTGACAAGAATTTTTGCTGCAAGCATTTGAGTATTTTATAATTGGAGTTATTAATGTCATTTAGATTTTTTCTGTTTACATGTTTAATATTTACCCAATTCGAACAAAAAAATAATAATACAAAACATAAGCCATATTCTAAGTCTCAGACTATCTAAAACTAAATATATGAAATATATTTAAAAATACTCTGTTTCTTTTAAAACTATTTTTAAAATATTATTTATTTATAAAGTCTATTATAGTACTTTAAGCAAATGGCTACCATTGAGTTTGTTGATTGATTTATTTCCCTGTTTAATTAATAATGTTTTTCATTCAACAGTTATACTGAATGAACATTTATTTTTACTTCCTATAAATTTTATAATCAATGTAAAATAGACCGACAGAGTTTCAAGGAAAATTTAATAAAGTTTATAATAAAAACATGCTCTCAAACGTTTGATTACATCTAGATATATAATTTAACCTGTAACTCTAATATTATTTTAACTGAATCGTTGAATACATGATTAGATGCTTTTTATAAAACTAATCTGTTTCTTACAAACTAAGCACACTTTCTTTATTTCCTCTTCAATAGTTTACAAGAGCAAGTTTAAAAAAAAATGTTTATAAAATAAAATACAAAATTAGTGATATTGATTCTATATAAACAAAACTCGGTATCAACGAATGAAATATTTATTGTCCAAAAACAAAATAATAAGGAACTAAAAAAGTACAAACAAGTTACTAGACGCCGCTTTTTTTATCACTATACATTACGGCATTAATACTTTATGATTCTCTTTTTTCCCGATGTCGTAAAAGTACAGAAAACTGACATTATTTTATTTGTTGATAGATTTATTTATTTGTATTATATATTTATTTTTGTTACTTCACTTGTACAAAAAGAAAATATCCATTTTAGGGACTTCCTTATCCATTAAATACAAATATGTTATGCTATATTGATTGAAACATGACTAAAATATCTGTTACTTTAGATAAAAAAGAAAACAAAAAGTTATTTCGAGATGTATAAGAAATCTGAATATTTAGATTAGAATATTTATTTTGTAAGCAAGCATTTTTTCGGGATAAATAATAGCCGACTGTATAATTGGCGAATTATATCTTAAAGGAGTTTAAAATAATAAATGCTTAATTATGTAAGTGTTATATTTATATGAACATTGTACTATAATAGAATTTTACAGCTTGGAATAATCAATATAACTGTTTAATTTAGAATATTTATAACAAATTATACAATGAATTAAATGCAAATAAACTTGAATTTTTTTAAAAATTTTTAATCATTTGCAAAATGTTGTTCCTGTTAAAAAATGAATGCTTTGAGACATATCTAAATATTTGTAATGTCTGAATTTTTTATGTCCCCATTTAATATGTTTTTTGTTTGATCCTGGAATATTCATATTTAATCGATGGCTACATAAAATATGACATTGAAATTACTTAAACCATATTTTCATTTTTATTAGCAACAAACATTCAAACATTTTTCTTTGGGCAATGGAAGCCCGCATTTTTATTATTATTATTATTTATTTACTTTATGCATTTTTTTTCTAGACTGAATGTAACTGAAAATTTGAACTAATTTAATTCATTCCGAGACTACTTATATATAATTGAAAATAGATTTCCTTTTGTACATAATAATTAGTACATATTTAAAAATATCTTGAAAAATTCGCTATAATATTAAAGACTGTAATTGTTTTTTAGAAATCAAAGCGCTATATAAATGCCTACGGACGTCCTTATTGGTAAAAAATAAATAGTCTTCAAAAATACGATAATTTTTCAAGATATACAGTTTTTTAGCAATTTAGATTTTTGTCCTGGACAAAAGTTTAAGCTCTTATTTAATATTAGTTAAATAAGATCATTTTCCAAAAGATCGTTGTAATTTGTTAAATTACTTTTTTTATGAATATTATTCAATCGTAACCTCCTTAAAAAAAGAATTTTCTTATAAAAGTTCAAAATGTGCACCTTTAGTTATCCGGCACATATCCAACCTAAAACCCAATTCTTCTCACGCATACAATAACAAGTCGGGATTAATGGAAGCAATACATTTACAATATGGTACCGCAACTCTGTCAAATCATTAATTAGTAAATCATATGGATCTCTATTTCAATGGCACGCTGAACGTAAAGATTTCTGGAATACAAATAGCTTTGCTCGAGTTTCGGTTCGTCCTAATTTTTCACAGCATTTTTGCCAAAAAAAGAATATTTGGCGATACTTAAGTTTTAGGCCGAAAATGAAACCAAATTTTCGGTCGAAAACGAAACCCAACTTTCGTTCGATCTCTAGATTTCAATTTAGATAAAAGCTATAGGAAAGTTTTTAAATTTTCTGAGTATTGGCATAAATGTTTTTTATATTCCGTATTTATAAATGAAACTTAAAAATAGCATGTCCATGTACTATCTACTTAAATGTGCTATGATATGCAATTGTTTTTTAAACAAGTTTGATAAAATAAAATAAAAATTTGTTATATGCTAATACATAATATACAGGGTGTCCGAAAAGTTTGGAAACGGCCGAATAACTCGAGAAATACATATGAGATTGAAAAACGTAAATATACGTGTTAAGTATTTTTAAATAAGCTACTCTGTGATACCAAATTTGACCTTCGAAACCGATCCCCTGGGGGTCAGAAGGGGTCCAACTTTGAAATCTTAAATTATAACCCCCATTTTTTATTGCAGATTCGGATTCTACGGACAAAAATACGTAACTTTTGTATTTGATGTTTATTTCAAATCTTCGTTTATCACGGTGTAATCGAGCATATTAAATCGATACATATTCCCGCTTTTCCAACGGGATTTTCCCTAATCGAAACTGATTGGGCAGAATTTTTCACGTCAAATTCCTCGTCTTTTGTAGGAATAGCGTTTCCTGAAAATCACCCGTGGCGATTATTTCAATAGTGCTACACTGTTAAAAATTTGACCCATTTGCTGCAGCGTCACTCCACAGCTATTATAGAATATCTCTTTTGTGACCAATGAGAATGCTCCATAACACAGTAAAGTAATCGTTTTCTGTAAAAGCGGTGGAGTGACGATGCAGCAAAAGGGTCAATTTTTTTTACAGTGTACTTTACTGTGTTATGGAACATTCTCATTGGTCATGAAAGAGACATTCTATAAAAGCTGTGGAGTGACGCTACAGCAAATGGATCAAATTTTTAACTGTGTAGCACGAAAATACCCGTGCCGAAATAATCGGCACGGGTGATTTTCAGGAAACGCTATTATTGCAAAAGACGAGGAATTAGATGTCATAAATTCTCCCCAATTAGTTTCGATTAGGGAAAATCCCGTTGGAAAAGCCGAAATATGTATCGATTTAATATGCTCAATTACACCGTGATAAACGAGGATTCGAAATAAACATCAAATACAAAAGTTACGTATTTTTGTCCGTAGAATCCGAATCTGCAATAAAAAATGGGGGTTATAATTTAAGATTTCAAAGTTGGACCCCCTCTGACCCCCAGGGGGTCGGTTACGAAGGTCAAATTTGGTATCACTGAGTAGCTTATTTAAAAATATTTAACACGTATATTTACGTTTTTCAATCTCATATGTATTTTTCGAGTTATTCGACCGTTTCCAGACTTTTCGGACACCCTGTATATATATATATATAATTATATATATATATATATATAATTATATATATATATATATATACAGTGTCTCACATAAGTGATGGGACACTTGTGCTTTACAAAAGGAAACTAATCAAATAAATTAAAAAAAAAAAAAAAAAAAAAAAAAAAAAACATGTACACATTTTTTGTGGGTGTGTTTCATACTTAAATTTAGTAAAGATTATTACATAACATACATTTTGTCAAAATATTAAAATATTAATTTAATAAAAATACAAATGTTTAGAACGGAGCAAAAAATAGCTCACATAAGTGATGGGACACCATTATATATGCAACAAAAATCGTCTGAAATAAGCAATAAAAATATTTTTGGGGTTTTTATTTTTACTTAAAAGCAATTGGCAATAATTTATAAAATCGTCTTCAGTATTTCTCTTCAGTTTGTTTTGGAATTTTTGTGTTTTTTAGCTCTGTGTAACCATGAATGCTAAACGAAAAGAAACTTCGCCTGAAATTCGAAAATTAGTTATTAATTTGCATATTAAACGTGGAAAATCTATTAGAAAAACTGCTGAAACAGTTAACTTGAGTCGTTCAACAGTTTTCAATATCATTAAACGATATAAAAAGAATCATATGATTCAGGATAAAAGAAGACCTGGCCGATCATCAAAGCTATCCAATGGAATAAAGCGAATTATCGTTCGAATTATAAAAAAAATTCCAAGAAATAGTGCTTCAAAAGTTGCTGCTGATTTACAAGCATTATATGGAATAATTGTTAATCCTGAGATTATTAGAAGGGTAATTCGATCTGCTGGATATCACGGTAGAGTAGCCAGGAAAAAATTCTTCGAAAGTGAAAAAAATAGAAAACTCAGACTACTTTCGCAAAATCCAACATTCTGATTACTGGAATAAAGTTATATTTGCTGATGAGAGTAAATTTAATATATTTGGTTCTGACGGTAGAATTTTGGTGTGGAGAAAACCCAGGGAAGAATTTCGCAAAAAAGAACTTGGTACCAACAGTAAAACATGGTGGAGGAGGAGTTATGGTATGGGGGTGTATGTCGTCCGCTGGAGTTGGTAATCTTGTTTTTATTGACAGTATAATGGATAAGTACAAGTATATTGATATTTTAAAGCAAAATTTGAAATCTTTAGCACGAAAATTGAACCTTCATAACGATTTTAAATTCTACCAGGACAATGACCCCAAGCACACTGCTCTGAACGTTAGACTCTGGCTGCTATATAACTGTCCTGAAGTAATAAAAACACAACCACAATCTCCAGACTTAAATCCCATAGAGAATATTTGGCAAGAATTGGAATCAAGAATTTGCAAACACACCATTTCTTCAAAACAACAACTAAAATCGGTGCTTCAAGAAGAATGGGGGTAAAATCACCCCAGAAATCACAAAAAAATTAGTCGAATCCATCCCAAAAATATTAAATCATGTTTTAAAAGTAAAAGGAAATCCAACAAAATATTAAGACCTTTTAAAAAGTAAAATTTTTGGATAAATATATATTACAAATTAAAAAATTTTTCGCCAAAACTAACCTTTATACTACCTTAATTTTCTTATAATAATGTTCCGTACTTACTTCAAATTATTAAATTAAAATCTTGTTTCTAGATCTAATCTGTTAATCTGTATGCAGACGATATAAATTCTTAATTTGCCTTAAAAAATATTGTTCCAGTATGCGTAAATTTAAAAAGATGGCTCTAAATTAAAAATATTCTTAATTAAAACTTTATTTCTTAATATTCCAAATAAAACTGATTTCTTCTATGTTTTTATCAACCCTTTTTAAGAGAATCTTATTAAATTTATTCCAAAACCATACCTTTCAAAAAATATCATTATTTTATTTTATCTATTTATTTATTTTTCCGCCGTCAACCTTTGATGTGTGCATTAATAAATTCATTTCTTTTCTTTTTCTCTTAAAATTAATTATTTATAAAAATCGTCTGCCTAAGAAATTATGAGTCGATTATAAATTGGTTAAATAATATATTTTTAAAAATAAATTTATCGGTTGTGTAAAATAGTCTCGTATCTGGACAAGAATTCTGTTTACATAAAAGGATGATGGTTTGAGATTACAGAAAGTTCTAGAATTTTCTTTTTAGTTTTAAAAGGTGGAAGTCTCGAGATGAGAAGGGGAGAGATTCTGGAGTTCTTTCGTCGATGAGTACGGCTGATTGTTCCATTATTCCTGTAAATGATGGAATATTTTTTGGACATTTCGGTAAAAGATCGTTTGCAAAAAGGAGTTTTTCCCTCTATAATGACTACAGTTGAATAAATAAACTTACAGCCACCAATGAGTGATTTATTGGATATTCTACATTTATTTATTTTTTATTTTTTTCCTCGCTGGCCATGACTTCTGAGCAAAGAACGGGGACCCTGGCGATAATGTTTCTGGCTCCTAACTTTAAAATGTCACATATATGATGGAAAAGTAAGTGTCCCATCACATATGTGAGCCATTTTTTGCTCCGTTCTGAACAATTGTATTTTTACTAAATTAATATTTTAATATTTTGACAAAATGTATGTTATGTAGTAATTGTTACTAACTTTAAATATGAAACACACCCAAAATTTTTTTGCACATGTTTGTTTATTTATTTTATTGCAGTTTCTTTTTATAAAGCACAAGTGTCCCATCACTTTTGTGAGAAACTGTATATATATATACATATATGTTTGTGTGTATGAGCGTATGAGCATGTTTTCACACCGGTTTTCGTATGATGAATATGTGTTAGTCGTATTTGAGGGGCTTAAAACCGTTGTACACAGTCAGTTTTGAAAAAAAAAAAAAAAAAAAAAAAAAAAAAAAGAGAGACAGAGAGAAATAATCTGCTTAGAAAGCGCATTAAGTCTGTTTTATCCACTTTTCTAGTGAGCTGTTTACTAAAGTCTATTTTCACGTATTTTCTTATGTATGTCATCTGTTTTCTGACTTGGTTTATTGTGGAAATGTACAAAATAGAATTCATGCACATTTAGACATTTTAATATAAAATTGATCTATTTGGAACGTCCACTGTTACTCTTGTGACCATTAAACATAATTTTTGTTCCAGATTGGGCATATGTTACGCGAGCATGACAAAATTGTATTTAACTAGTTACATCAATTTTTATCCTAATTGTATTTTTTATTAAAGTAATTGAGATTAATGGTAAAAATTTTCTCAAATTTCCAAAAATTTTAGAATTGACGCTTCCTACTATTTGTAAGCTACACGTTGTATCTATGGTCTGCAATGAAAGTATGCAAATTTAATTATTAAATAAAGTACGTTAATTAAGTATGTTTAATTAATATATTAAAATTAAGTATGTTAATTAAGTATGCTTAATTAACATACTGAAATTAATATATGTATATGAGGATATGTACTATATATTTTTTTTCTTTTTGAAAAATCGTTAGCTATATTTATGCCTGTTAGAGCATAGACAGACAAACGGAAAAATACAATAATAAACACTTTCAACTATATTGAAAAGTATTAAAAGGGTTGATACCTAAATTGGCATCCGAATTCTAAATATAAGAATATTTTGCAGATAACTAGAGATATTTTACAAATAAAAGGTAACTTTCGCCATGTAGTCCATTTTGGGAATATTTAAATGCAAAGCGAATAAAAATGTGCAAATAAAACAATCATTTACTCTACTTTTCTACGGTGAAAAAGACTTTAATTAGATAACAAGACTTTATTAACCATTTCGTGTCCAAAGTTTTTTTCAGTTTTTAGAAAAAAAAATATACTTTTACGTTAATAACATTTAAACTAGCAATCCGAATAGATTAATTAGTGTATAATGAATGTTTCACTGCCTGAAAGATAATGAATGATTTTGTTTTGCGTATTAATCAATTAATATTCATATGAGAATAGACCAGTCTTTCCCAAACTTACTTCAAGACGCAATCCACCTTTCAGTGAAAAAAAAAAAAAAAAAAAAAAAAAAAAAAAAACTTGCGATTTACCTTTCAGTTAAAAAAAATCACGACCCAGCCAAGATAAAGTTGTTTATCAATATAGCAATTTTTGTACGATCTTTTAAATCTCTCCGATCCTATTCTATGAAAAGCGCAAATTTTCGTATGGAAGATATATTATCAACAAAAACAAGAATAGGTAATCTCAATGTGTGTAAGTAAATAGTGATAAAAGCAATGCACAAGCTACAAATATAGTTGAAAATACATTTAACTATTAAAACATAACTTTATAAAAGATGAGATTTCTGGTACTGGTATTTACCAATGTGGAAACATATATTAACGCGCAGTTTGTTTCAATACTTGTCTTTCAAAAACAGCAAAAAGTTGAAAAAGAATGTTCTAATAAGCACGAAGTGTTGTATTTCATCAGGGACCTCAAATCTGATTTCAATATTTATTGATATTCAGTTCGTATATAAATCTAGAAGGAAATTGAGAATTTTTCCTTGAAATATTATTTCCTGTAGAATTTGTCTTATAATTTGAAACCTATAACATAAAAGATACATTTTGATGACAAACCTCCATTGTTCCACGGCCCACTAGTGGGTCGCGACCCATAGGTTGCGAAAAACTGCAATAGACTAAAGAAGATTTTTTGGAGATGTTTAGAAAATATTCTATTACAAAAAGATTTAACTTATATTGCAACTTTCTAATATTTTTTGCGCTTTATTACACATTATTCTTTCAGGGAAGTAACTTTTAATTTAAATTTAAAGAGTGAAATAATGTTTAAAATAAAAGAATCGCAATGGTCACAAAACGAATGAAGCAAATAATAATAATAATTCTTGTTACTAGTAGAAGGAACTGGGGCACATTGATACACTCCCTGTACTGTTCACAAGGTCAATGCAAGAAGTTTCACAACAACTCCAAAAGATGATGCTAGTGTACATTAGAGGTCTGCACGGGCCGAAATTTCCAGGCCCGAGCCCGGCCCGAAAGTCAAACCGGGCCAGGCCCGGCCCGAAACAAAGACATATTGGCCCGACCCGGCCCGGCCCGAACTAAAAAAATATTGGCTCGACCCGGCCCGGTCCGAGAGTTAATATTTCGACCCGAACCCGGCCCGGCTCTGGCGAATTTCTACAGAACATTGATCTTTACTCTAACGGAAGAGTTCAGACCAAAAAACTTATCTTAGTCCTTTTTTTTTCTTTCATGTTTATAATCTCTATTTATGCAGAAGTGCCATAGGCTGTGATATTTACGGTTTTAACCCTATGAGGGGCAAAGCACTTCTATTCTAAAATTGTCGAAATGACTGATTGACACCAGAATTTAAAAATGAATTTATTTCAAAATAGATAAAAACTTTTCTGTACGTACTTGATAAAATTGAAATTTTCTTTTCACACTTCTGGTGTCAGTGTGGCGTTTCGCAATTAAAATTAAGAGGTATATATTTTATACCACAGCCCTTCAAGGGGTTAATGAATCTTTGTTTGTTGTATGTAAATGTTTCAGTTATCATTAGTATTATTAATACATAAAAAAAATCTAAAAAATGGTATATGGTAAAAGTAAAATCTTCTAAGACATTGGGGGAAAAAAATACGTTTCCTTCTTAGCAGATATAAATGTTTAATATATATATTTTTTTCGCGTATTATTGTATTCATTTTGCATGAATGAACAGTTTAAGAGAAATTTGCAGTTTTCAGCATAAACAAAAATTCCGCCAAAATCATTTATTTATTTATTTATTTTTAGTGTGTTTAATTCTATTTTAAGACGCCTAGTGATATACGATTCTTTAAAAAAATAAATTCTAATGTTCAATTGTAGAATAATGACGACTTAAAAGTATATGTCTATTTTGCAAAAATTTTTGGATCAAGCCAAACTTTACTTATTTATGAACAGACTTTTCCACATCGAGAAAAGGATTTTCATACGGGATGATTCAACAGGAACTGATTATTTAGGTCCGTGAAGACTAGGAAGAACGAAATTAGTCTCGGCTTTGTACGGAAAAAATAAGTTAGACTCGGCCCGGCCCGATACTACAGGAAAAAAAATAAGCCCGAGCCCGGCCCGGCCCGAAAAGATTAGTGACCAGGCCCATCCGGCCCGGCCTATGTCTTCAGAAGCAAGGCCCGAGCCCAGCCCAGCCCAGCCCAGCCCAGCCCGGCCCGCCCCGAATGCTGTTAATGAAAATCGGACCGAACCCGGCCCGCGGGCCAAGGCGCGGCACGTGCAGACCTCTAGTGTACATAACTACATACAGAAGGTCTTAAAATGATTCAGTAGTTTGATAAAATTGGGACGTGTGATTTATTGTTTTTGTAGGTCAAAAGTAATTTTCAGTTGTACAATTGCTGTTATGCTGTTATTGCAATTATACTGTTCTAGTATTTCCAACCGAAAAGAATACACTCCCTGGTAAGTGAAGTTACTGTTTATCAGTTCTTCAATCTTTATTTTTAGTTAAATTACGAAGTTTTGGATTTGAGACTTAGATTAGTCAAAATGGCTGCATGGGGCACATTGATATACTCTATGTCGGGGCACATTGATATGTATCAATGTGTCCCATGATAGCTACAGACTATCTAAATCCTTTTCTAGTTAATTTTTTCATTACTATTTATTATTTATTTTTACAATACACTTCCTAATTCATCTCTTTCCCGGAAAAGAAAAAAAAAAAAAAAAAAAAAAAGGTGTACGAATTTACTGTGATAGTAGAACTAGCAAAAGTAAAATACGACAGCCTGGCACATTTCAAACTTATATTGATTCACCGAAGAAAAAATTATTTTCGACATGAGAAATATTAAATAAGAGAAATAAGCGACATCACAGCAAAGGATAATTATAATATAATCAGAATTTTTAATATAATTGTTCTTTATTATCTGTTTATAAACTGATTTATAAACAGAAAACCTGGCAACTGTTTAATCTTTCCTAAGAAAAACGATAATTTTGGGGTTGAAGCGCCAGGCACGACAACGTTATCACTGCCAGCAAGCCAAAAAGAAAAAGCCAGAACATCAGGTCATTATACATTTAATTTTGATTGCAAATATTGCTTAGAAATATAAATTGTCGGTGATTTGAATGTCTATAAATAAATATAAAATGGTTTGCTAAGTCATTTTTTTATGAAAAATATGCATTGGTGTTATTTTGTCTCCATTTTTCCTAAATGTATCAAAGCACCCCATGAGGTGTATCAATCTGCCCTAGGGATGGAGCACATTGATACAAATGACTTTTTTTAGATTTTTTTTTTAATTACATGCAAAAATACCGTATAAAACAACGATTGTACATGTTAATTACACACTACTCAAGTTTTGCTAACACCACATTGAATAAAAACTTGAAATTTCCACTTACTGGACACCAACAAAAGTCTTAGAAAAAAATCGTATCAATGTGCCCCAGTTCCCTCTACATGCCTAAATCTAAATGAAGTCATATAGTAAATGAATAGACACTTACTAACATTACTATATGTAAATAGTATCGAAAGTATTTCTTTAAACGAAATAATTCTGCATTAAAAGAGATGTACCATTAATAGTACACCAGATCCGAAAGGGTTAAAGTAATCGAAATATTTTCCAGTCACAGAAAGAAAAAAAATAGCAGCATAAGAATAATTTTTATTCCTATTAATGCCAATGAAGGTTTCTTATAAAACATTTTATTTTTATTTTAATTATAAAGGACAAAGTAGAAAGAAATATATATATATATTTATACAAAATATGAAAATTTTAATTTTCTAAAATTATTAATAATAAATATAAAAATGATCTCTTAAGTTCTTTAAAAATGTAAAAAAAAAAAAAAAAAAAAAATGAAGAATAAAAATTGTGTTTAATATCGTTTTATTTTACATTTTGTTTTAAACAAACTAAAAGCAACTAAAAAAGATACTTCTGAAAAAAAAGTATTATTTATTTTTTTATTTCATCATATTTTAAATGAAATACATTAACGAGTTAATAAGTCATTACTCAACAAATATTGATTTTGTTTTCACTTTTTTCGGATACATTGAATTAATAAATAGTTAGTATAATTATAAAAAAAGGCTATTGAAACAAAAAGACTTACAAACAAAGAGTTTCATTAAGAATTGTTTGTTTTTCTACTTGAAAATGATGTTTTTTTTCTATCGTTAATCACCCCGAAAAAGGGTCTGAAATAGCACATCAAGAGTAGCAAATGAGGTGTGTTCGTACTATAACGAAGTATTAAATATATTCAGATCTTGGTGTATTACAGTATTAGTATAATAATAGTATACAGTACATCGGAAACAATATAGAAGCAAAAATCTTTTGTTTGTCTCTGTAAACGCAATCTGTATATAGAAACTTTCTACTATCCAGGAAGTAACTTGTAGTATATCAAAGCAAAGTACAAAAAATAAATTATAAAATTTGAATTAGTTTAATATTATTAAAACACGCCACAAACAATGTTTCCCTCTATACCATTATTTAATGAAATATTTTTGTATGGCTCTTTAAATTAATTTTAAAAAATATTCTTTTTTTTCTTTGTGCCTCAGATTTTATAGAATGTATATTTTATTATGTACTTCATTGATGCATAACAATTTCATCATGTTCAAAAGGGTGTAAAATTTTAAAATGCACTTGAAACTGTAGTTTCCAATTGGCCATAATGTAACAAAGTAATTTTGATTGTCCCTGCAATTGAACCATACATCCGATTTTTATAAAATTTGATATGACTTTAGAAAATTATGCAACAATTTAAAATTTAAAATTTTAAACGATTCGATTTGGTAATTTTTGCTCTGTTATATGTGAAATGACAAAAATACATACGGAGTGGCAGAATGAACGACACGGCTATAAGTTCTTCATATTTACATAAGTACGAATGCATTAACAAGGAGGAATTGGAAATTCCGCGTTTTTAAACTTATATATATATATAGATATAAACAATAGGTACACATCATATATATAGATATAGTCTGTCTCATAAGTATAAGCATTTTGCAAATCTGGATTAAAATAATTGAAGAAGAAAATATTTTATGTTAATTTACAAAAAGTACTCGTTATTTAATGAAAATAAAACAAAATAAACCATTTTGGGTGGTTACAGTAAAAAATGAATTATTTTTATTTAACTATTTTTTCTTCCACAAACGCGCCTCAAAAGTTTAAACACTTTATGCATTTTTATTTAGAAACACGGGGTTGGCCGTGTGTGATGAAGTTGTATGACATCATATTGCACTTTTATAAGAGTACAAAAGATGGCGAAATTATTTCCTCTCTTTTTAAAAATACCGAAGTGTAAAGAATTCACAAAATGTGAGATTTTGAAAGTTTTAAAATTGAAATCGCAAAATATAACTGTTTCTAAAATTACAAAACACTTAAATTGACCAAAGCGATGTATATATCTAGTACTCTCTAGAAATGCTAATTTTAAGCGGAAACCAAGCTGTGGACGACCAAGTATGATCGGAGAAGACGGAAATTGGTATGTAGCCAAAATATGTTCATACAGCAAATGAAAAATAATGTGAGTGTACAGGTGTCCAAAGACACTGTACATGTACATAGCCGTATTAAAGAGTTTGATTACATCATAGTAATGAAAATGGATCGAAAAACGTCTCTTAAATTACTACACAAACAGGCAAGAATTATCTGGGCTAAATAATACATTCATTACGGGGACAAATAGATTACTGTTTTAGTGAACAATGAGAAAAAGAGGAACTTAGATGGTTGGAACGCGTATTAGCAAGATTTACGAAAGGAACCAAGGGCATTTTTTCAGAAGGTTTTTTTTCGGGGCAAATGGATTCAATGACCATGCCTCAGGATTTTTAAAAGAAAGACAAAATTCAAAAAATTATCAATAGATGCTAAACCAATATTTGCTGCCATTAGATGAGATTTTGCAGGGATCCTGAATTTACTTTTGAACAAAACAATGCCTCAATCCACGTATCACATTCTACAAAACTTTAGCTTTTAAAGAAAAACGTTAAAGCTCTTGGCTGGTCAGCTTTAAATCCAGACTTAAACCCGATTGAGAATATCTGGGGTATTTTAACCTGTCAGGTTAACGGCAATGGAAAGCACTATGACTCTATTAAAGAACGCCAAGAGGCCATTGAGAAAGCATGGTACTCTTTGCCCCCAAAAATCTTTCAAAATATAATAATTTCGGTGGGCGCCCGTTTATTTGGACTAATCTGAAATCGCGGAAAAAATTATAAGTAAATGTTCTGTAAAAATTATAAATCTACTTGTTATGTATAAACTTTTGCGTCATTTTTTTACATTTTTAAATTATATTTTTTACAATTATGTGACTTATTTAATTTCACTTTTGATATGATTTATTTAAACAACGTTGCAAAATCTGCAAATAAAAAAAAATAATTACTATAATTTTTTATAAATCTTTGAAAATCGGAATTTTATGATCGTTCTTAAATTTTTGAGACAGACCTTAGATAGCACAAATATTACTTCAAGACTTAAAATACGCGTTTTTATTTTATAAAAAATGGCGTCTTTTTGCATCCGCTAATTATTCTCTGCATTTATCATTCAGAAACTATCATTTCTTAAACGACATCTTTTGAAACGAATGTATCCAACGTGACTATTGCAGAATAATAGAATAATACGCAAACCCTCAGAAAACAAATGAACTCCCAACCCCAAATGTTGTAAATTGAGCAAAAAAAAATTAAGGAAGCGATTTAATGATTTACAAGTTTTCATTTGTTTGTAATATTAAAACAGATACTTAAAACTGAGTATAGTTTACAATAGCTCATCAGAAATAATTCATTTACATATATTTTTTCTGACTAGTGTGTATTGCTAATTTCATTTCCCCCCCCCCCCCCCAGTAATCATAAGAAAATAGCAACAAAAAGATCTTATATACTCTTTCCAGCTACTGTCCCAATATACACTATCGAAATGAAATACTTTAGTTGTCATTATTATTGCAATAGTATTAAAAATGAGATTCAATTTTCAAACAAGCAACAGATAAAAGCGTTTTTTATTCTCAACGAAGATAGAAAAATTGAAAGTATTTATTGTAAGAATGAATTTTAAATTAATTGCAGTAGTTATCAGTGTTTAATTGTGCTATGATTTATCAGATTCTGTTTACGGCGTTTATATGTAACGGAACGTTATTCTCGTTATTCTTTGCCACAAAACTTTAAATGTTGCTTGAAAGAAGTGACTTATCGGGATCTAATAAGTATATTTGCAAGGGAAACATTTCTAGCGAAATCTTATTAAAAAGCATAAATATCCTTTTATACATATTTTTAAGTAATTTATATTTTATAATTCTAATACCTTAAAAATTTGTTAAGTTTTTAGATATAGATCAGATATTTTCATAACTGTTTGAACTAATTGTGTCTATATGCATGCGATTCAAGATTTAATATTATCTTTTAACTACTTTGCAGGTTTTTAGAACCCACTTTTTGTTATCCCGAATACAAAGGAGTTTCGAAAAATGTTAGCGCACGTCTCAAATGTTAAATTAGTTTTATTTTTAATTTTATGTTTAAAAAAAAGGAAAAAAAAAGTATTTAATTTTTGTAAATTTTCAAATTTCAGTTTTCGACGAATATACACGTTTTAAGGGTCAGAGAAACCTCTAAAACATGTTTTTGCAAAATCACTGTCTGGGAGTCTGTCCGTCACTTTATCAGTTTGTCATTCTGTGAGTCACACGATCTCAAGAACTGGAAATGAAATTTCAGAAAATTAGTTTCTCAAGAAAGAGGTATAATTTATTGAATCGTGAATGAATTGTTTTTAAACATTTTACCCACATTAATTGAAATTGCTTAAAATTAAATCGTTCCCTGGAGTTGTTTCCTTTCTTTACAAGAAGCTGGCTTTTGAATCGTGCGATGAGTGGATTTCGGCTCAATTTCTGTTATTTTGTAGCTGAGGTTTTTAAGAAAGTTTTGTGTAAATTAGTTACGAAATGGCCCGGCTGTGCTGCATAATTCATGATTATCGAAATAGCTCTGTATCAGGAACTAATGTACGAATTTTTATCAAACTTCAGATTTATTTTTTCCCTTTATATAAGATACTATTCTTTAGCTTTTGGAGTAAATCGCTCAACAATTTCGACAATGCTTCTATCTCAAAAAACTAACGTATGGATTTTCATCAAAATTTTAACTAGGTAAGACATTGACATAAGTTGTTGCTGATTACATTTAATGTAAATCACATAACTGGAGACTCTGCTATGCTGCAATTTTCTACAATCTATCCATTATATTATTTTATCTATCCATAATGGATAGATAAAATCTATCCATTATTTATTTTATCTAATTTTGCTGCAATCTATTTTGCTGCATTAATTAAGATTAATATTTCCCAATGAGTATTTAAGAATAAGATCTATAACTTATTCTTAACAAAACTACATAAAGTACTTTAAATATTTAATAAAACTTTATTCTGTGAAATTAATAATTAAAAATAAAATAACAAAGTTACCTCACAAAAGTCTTCGTACACTTTAAAGAAATTGCTATATATTAATTAATATTGTAATGTTTCGTTAAATTAGTATTTAGTAGGATGTCCATTAACAACCACAACAGCCAACTTTTAAACGCATAGGAATAGATTTCATAAGTTTTCTTGTAATTTCTGCATCAATGTTCATCCATTCATCGATCGTTACTGTTTTTAGTTCGCTTTTTGTTTTAATGACGTGTTTTCGTACTCTAACTTTCAGTTCTCTCCAAATATGTTCTATTGGGTGTAAATCTGGTGACTAGGGGTGGTGTTTTTAGAACTTGTGGACAATTATAGACACACCAGAGGCGAACATTGAGAGCCGTGTGCTAAGGATCATTATCCTAATAAAAAACAAAGTTGTTTCCAATAACCAAATTTTGGGCTTATAATTTTAAATTATCTTTTAAAATATTTAAATAAAGTGTATGATCTATTATGCCATCAATAAATACTAAATTACTTAGTCCTGATGTTGCCATGCACCCCCACACAAGGACACCTCCACTGCCATACTTAACTGTTCCAACTAAGTTCTTGGGATTAAGTTCTTCATTTTTTCTTCTCCTTACAATTATAGGTCCATCAGAGCCAAAAATGTTGAATTTGCTTTTATCTACAAATAAAACGTCATTCCAATACGATTCCGGTTTTTTTATCATTGATTTTGCGAAGGAAAGCCTAAGCTTTCTGTTTTTTGCACTAACAAAAAATTCTCTACGGGCAGAACTCCCATTTAATCCAGGTGATCTCAGAACGAGTCGAATAGTTTTAGGTGAAATTGAAGTAGAATATTTCTCATTAAATTCTGTAGCAACTTTTACAGTACTTAAACGTGGATTTCTAATTATAAATCTTTGATCACGTTGTGATAACTTTGTCGGACGACCTTTTCTTACCTTGTTTTCGATCCGATTTTCTTCTTTAAATCATTTTATCACATACTGCACGGCAGAATTTGATAAATTAACTAATTTAGCAATATTCCGAACTGATTTACCATTATTATGATGAAATACAATCAATTTTCGAATGCTAATAGATGTTTCTTTACGACTGCGAGCCATTTTATGATAATAAATTTAATATTACGGACCAATTAAGTAAAATACAAAGTCAAACATTTTTTAATGTCACCACAAGTCAAATATAAAAATAAAGTGACAGCAGATAATTTTAATTATGAGATTATCCAAAAATATTTCAGTGTATGAAGACTTTTGTGGCGTGTTCTTCCTGTGTCTCCTCCTATTATTATTTTTCGATAAAAAAGAAAAGCAGTCAATATTAAAACAAATGTTGTGTGTTATTTAGAATAACATAAAGATGAAGTGAAAAAATATTGGACTTCGTAGTCTAAATTTATTCTAGGGAAATTCCTGTTTATTGCAAATTTTTAAAGTGTACGAACACTTTTGTGAGCCACTGTATATATATATATATCCGTACATATATATATATATATATATATATATATATATATATATATATATTATTTATTTATTTATTTATTTATTTATAAATTATTCTTAAATTTTCTTTAAAATCATATAAAATAAATTTTAAATTTTATTGCTGAAACTAATCCTTGAAAGCTGCATTAGCGTGTAATCGAGACGACTTGAATTTCAAATTCGGACATTGAAAAAGTTCTTTCATTAATTTGCAATTTTAACTAACAGATTTTTTTTTTATAATTTTTGGTATTAAATTTTGATTTATCGTTAAATTTCATATCGGAATAATGTGTTTGATGTCATTATTTTTATATTGCCAATTATATATATATATATATATATAAATGATTATTTTAAATAGAATTTCACATTTTTTGTTTTCAATGTTTTCTTCTATGTTTTCCTTTATCTATTTTCTTTTTCAAAATTTCTTGAAACACCAATAAAATAAAATTAGCAGAGAAGAAATATATGTGAAAGAAACACAAAAGTATTCGCCCACTCTTTACCATTTTTGAATCTTCTAAACTTTATATTCAAGGAGCAGAAAAAAAACTACTATTCATGAAAATAATTAATGTAGAAATTATGAAAATTTTTTTAATGAATGAGTTCGTACATGTGCGCTTTTCTATTATTTAGCGTCGAATAAACTTATGTGAAAAAAGGAAAAAAAATATTTTTTCTCATTTACGTTCCCCCTGTTTATATTTATTCAATGAACACCTAATAACAGTCGCGGAATCCCCTCATCAGAATGTTCCTTTATAAAATTTTTAACGAAAACTGTTAATTCTGCATGAAAAACCCATTTATATCAATTAAGGGGAGGGGCATGAGCCCCCCGTTCCCCCTCTTATACATATCGAATGAACTCCAAAAACTAATCAGGGAAGCGCCTTATCAGGATATACCTATATACAAAATTTCAAAAGGATCGGATATTTTTATCATGAGTTATCGCGTTACGCACGAACGAACATACATACAGAATGGGCGGGCACATAAGCTCTCAGGCTATGATAGCCTGTGAGCTAATAAAAATTAGCTCATAAAAAGTAAAATAAAACGCGCATTTTAAAATATGTTTTTATTTTAAAAAATGTGAATACTAGTAGGTATTAAAAGATTATACAGATAAAATCATTTATGATAAGCTGAAAATTTTTACATATTTTGATAATTTATTTCATTTTGTGTAATTTAAAATTTTTTTGTACTTTGATTAAAATCAAAATTTCGGTAATTCATCAAACATAAAATTTTAAAGCATAACTTTTACCTATGAAATCATACGCGGAATTTCATTGATAAAAGATACTTTTCAATTATCATTCGATTAACTGTTTATTTTTTTAATCAAGAATACAATTATTTGGGTTTCGTAGCGGCATCTGCTGCCACACCGAGGGGTCCTGGTTCGAATCTGGGTACGGACTTGGATGGTGTGTTTTCCCTTTGTGGTGTAATGACATATGTAATGGAGAAATGTGTAATAAAAATTGTTCTGAATTGTCTCTATTTCTGAGTATAATGGATCAATAGAGACGAAAGCCATAGCTGCTATAGGCCTCAAAGCAAAGTTAAATCAAATCAAATATTTCAGTTTAGGAAAGGTTAAAAAAGTCCCATAATATATTAATATGTCTTTCGTGTTTAATATTAATTAAAATGCATATTTGAACATTACTAATATAATGAAAAATGTTTTTTTTTTCTATTCTGGACTTAGCAACTTCTCAGGTACAAAATTTTTCCACAGACAAAAAAAAAAAAAAAAAAAAATTCGCTGGTGAAAGTTCCGCCCTATTTTCATCCGTACGATGATTGCAATTCAGAAAACAACTAAGCACATTTTTGTAATCATTACCCAAAGTGTTTTAATTTATGGGGCATTTCTTTCTCCGCTATACGTGAATTTTTGTTCCTATCATAACCACAACTTCACTGAAACTTTATAAATGTATAAAATTGAAAATATTTTATAAACCAGACATTTTTTTTGTGTGTGTATGTGTGACTAAAAATTTTCCTGGCGAATTCAAATAAGTGTAAATTCCACTATTGAATTAATTAATTAAATAAGTATTACTGTCATAAAACATTTTCACTGGCACCATCATTATAGAAAACAATAAAACTCGAATATTAAACTTTTAATTACATTTCTCTATACTTATCGGTTAAATCGAACACGTAAAACTAGATAACTAATAATTCCATTACGTTTTAAAGCATCTAAATTTATCTCTGAACATATATATATTTACATATTTATACCAAAACCATACATTTTTCCGGATTTCTACTTTTTTTTGTAAAATATTTTTTATAATATCTGATAACGCATTTTTTTCAAGGTATAATTAAATAATGAACAACATAATAATCATTGAAAAGAATCAATTACGGCTCAAAGCGTGAAATCTGGACATCAAATATACTTTTAAAAATTAATGTTATTGTATCGTATTAAAATTGTTTTTAATGTATTTGTCCAATTTAAAACACATAGGTATTTCTTACCCTATAAAAATTTAATAAATATTTATAAAAAGAAGTAATACTTTAAATTAGTTACAGCATTCTTAAATTACTATAAAACATATCTAAATTACAATCAAACATATCTATTTTCATATATTCACGTTCCAATTCTCTTAAAATTTCTTTAACCCAACCCAATGCTAATATAAATAAATATGAAGAATTTTTTTAACAATATTGCAAGTGAATAACATAAAATTTTAATAAAATTCCAACTTTTGAAAAAATTCTATGAAAACTATTTGTGACTACTTATCAGAAAAATATTTTAAAACTTTAACTTTACTAAACTTATTTTGATTAATGAAAGTGGATAAAATAAAATTTCAATAAAATCCAAGTTCTTAAAAAATTTTCAGGAAAAATATCTGAGAGTACTTATCAGAAAAAGATTTTAAACCTTTCACTCTACTAAATTAATTTTGGTTAACAATATTGCAATTTACAAAAATAACATTTCAATAAAATCCAAGTTCTTGAAATATTTCCATGAAAAATATTTCTGACTACTTATCAGATAAAGATTTTTTAACTTCCATTTTATTAAGCTAAATTTATTAAGTAAAATTTACCTATGTTACAGAATTCGTTAGTAAATTATCAGTGAAATTAATAAGTTTTAAATGAAAATAAATATTTTAAACATTTTACTCCCAAAGAAAAATAATAGTTCTATATGTGCAGCAGGTAAATTGTTATGATTATTAATCTCATGAATAAAATTCCGTAAATAACTACCATAAACATGTTCAAAATTTCGTTAATAAATTATGAGAGGCAGAAGTATTTATAAATTTTAAAAATGCTCACACTCGGAATTAAACATGAAGGACAGCTCTTTAGACTATTATTCAGAATAAATAACTTCGATTAAAGACATTTAGCCGGTAAAAAATGCAAAATGAACAATTGCATATAAGGTACCCTGTTGTAATAACGCCAGACGGGGTAATAACGCCAAGTGCTAATATTTTGCATAATTATGAAATAATTTGGTAAATGACACCCATGTGTTCTGCGCAGAAGGGTTTTGAGTCATATAAATCGCAAAAAACAGCTTCAAGTTAATTTGTTTCATTTTTAGGTCTGATTGTTTTTACAAACAACTAAAATTAACGCTTGATCTAAAATTTGCGAGATACGTTTTTTGATGTGAAGACTATCTTTTTATCCGGAAATACTTTGTTAATTACATAAATTTGTAGTGCATTTCATGTACTTTTAAAATGTTGTTGAAGATTTTGGATATCTTCTCGAGATAATTTGTAATTTAAAATGTACTGCGCAATAACTATACCGGGGTAATAACGCCAATCCTTGACATTAATATCCCGGTTGATTCCCTACAGTGGCCGAGCTACATCCTAAATACTGATTCAAATAAACACAGTTAAAACTGTGCAATGTTTCTCATATTTCTATTTAAGCGGTCTTTTTTAAGCAAAAAGAAGCTCACGGTCTGATATTCTTTTGCCTCATCCCCCCCTTCCCACACCACACCTTTATTTTTCTTACACTTTCACGAAAAAATGAACATTTTCAATAGCTTAGGATGCAATTTGTCAATTTCTAGAGCTGAGAGTTTGTATTTTTAGAATTGGGCTATCTACATGCAATTAATCCAACTTATTTCATTGTTTTGTTTGCATGGCGTTATTACCCATATAGGTGGGTAATAACGCCAAATAGCATTGGTCAAGAAATCACGCCGTTACATATTATGTATTCATATCTGTTAAATTATTTTTTTTATATAGATAGTCAATGAGTTGCTGTATCAAATCCTATATTTGTTTGAAAAATACAAACTAAAACTGAGCCGTGAAAATTGCTAGAACCTTAACGTGGCGTTATTACCCCAGGGTACCTTATGCCAGATATTATGTCTTGCATGCTGTGTAGCTGAAATACATTTTTAACAAGTAAGAAAAATTATGCATTAAACAAAGATTATCAAGCATTTTCCAACACTTCATGAAATCTTTAACAAAACTTCGTTATTTAGGGAAAGAAGAGTATATAGTCAAATATAGCCAAATATGTATTCCAATTCTTTGAACAGCCTTACGTTTGATCTGTCAGTTGATATACATACTGATATATACATAATGAGAAGATATAATGTCATACATATAATGGGATCCTGATATATATATATAATTGTCAGTTGATATATATAATGGGGAAATTCAGTTTAGAAAGAAAATGCCTAGTAGATTGGAATTTCTTTTTTAGCAATTTATACTAATAGATGGAAGCACACTTGAATACTTTTGTTCAGCCCTATAGTTTATCTTGTACTTTTTTTACACGTCAGTAATAAGTTAAAATTTATTTTAAATTAAAACACTCTTAAAACAACTGAAATCCCATTCTCACAAATTACCATTCATATACGTCCAGTCCATACATCCAGTTATTTGCATTGCCCTGTATATCATTTTATCTATATTCTGCAAACATTTCTTGGCAAATTGAAAACAGCTCAGCGTAAAATTGCACAACTTATTTAAGGAACACTTTTAAGAAATTTACGCTTTTACTCAGTAACGTTGGCGAGCTCTTTTGGGTTGCCCTGTAAATCAAATATAGCATTTATACACACTATATAATGTGCAGAGATTTAGTGAAACTTAGACGCGCATATCATAATTAAAATATATTTCATCCATCCACCAGCCATCATCGGATATATATATATATATATATATATATATATATATATATATACAATACTTATTATATAATGGAAACTACCAATATCTACTAATTATATAATGGGAAAATTTAGTTTAGCAAGAAAAAAGCTTAGAATTTCTTTTTGAGCAATTTGTTCTAATAAATGGGAAACATACTTGAGAACTTTTGTTCAGCCCTGTAGTTTACCTTGTACTTTTACTGTGTACTTGTATTACATGTCAGTAAGAAGTTAAAATTCATTTTAAACTAAAACACTCTTAAAACAACTGAAATCACATTGTTATAAATTATCATTCATAGCTGTCCATGTACACAATTCTTTGCGTGGCCCTGTATATCATTTTATCCATATTCTGCAAAAATTTCTTTGTAAACTGAATGCAGTTCAGCGTAAAAATGTATGCCTTATTTAAGAACCATCTTTAAGTAATTCACGCTCATATTCAGTAATGTTAGCGAGCTCTTTGGGTAGCCCTGTATATCAACTATAACATTTATACACACCCTTATAAAGTACAAAGATTTAGTGAAACTTAAATGCGTATATCATAACTAAAATGTATTACATCCATTCATCAGCCATGATCGGAAACATATGCAGTCCGTCGGAAGGAATGTACTATTTGTAATATTCTGTTTGTGCCTGTAAATGTTATGTACTTCATATTATGTGAGATATTATCGTAGAATTTATATTAAGCCTCAGATACATATATCAATTTTATTATACATGAAACAATTTAATACATTTAAATAATGCAAGTTTAATATATTTAAATATAGGAAGAATTGTGTGCGACATAAAATGTCGCACACAATTCTTGATTCTCAAATTCTAATATGTTTGACAGGGTGTAACATCGTTAAAATTCCTTTGAAACGACTTTTCCCCATAGGCCGTAATGCAATGGAAAACTTTTGATTATCCTTGTAAATAATCTAATCATGGTAGAAACTTCATTTTCAGTAGGGTTCATGCTAGAATAAGCGTCAATAAGGTCCAAAAATTTCAAGGTAATCCGAGTGTATTTACAGGAGTTAGAGCGCAGACAGACGGTCAGACGGCTAGATGGAAGACGGACAGACAATCCGAATGCATAAGCACTTTTCAACTTTGTTGGAAAGTGCTAAAAATCGTTAATTATATGATAAATTAATGGTAATTATTTGTGGGAATGATATAAAAGAAAATCTGCTAAGTTTAGTTCAAAAACTGCTGCTAAAAATTACAGTAAAATTAGATGTAATTATTTTTATATTGCACCTAATTTTACGGCAGTTTTTTACGGCAAAAACTGCTGGTAACATTGCTGAGCCGTAACAAAATGAAAACAGATTTTTATTTATTTATTTATTTATTTATTTATTTATTTATTTTTACTATATTAGCATCAGTAAAGTATTTCAGAATATTGTGTTCATCAGCTTAATTCATAAAATATAAAGTTTAAATGCTCCAGAATACTTAGAATAGAAATATGCTTTCAATAAATACGAAACTCTTTAAGCGAATCATCCATGAGCAGAAAATATTTGCAACGCATCAATCCGACATCTAAAGTTCACAAGGGAAATCTTCTCAAACACTTTAACAGATAAAAATGAAATTGAAGAATGTTATTTCAAATAGCCGTTTTCCATCACATAGAATTTTACATTATTCCCATTCTTCTTTTGTATTGAATAAATATGAATATTTAATACTTCTTTCACATTTAAAGATGACACATGGGCTTGAATCTAAATAAAGAACAATTACAACCTTATGATTTCATTCCTACCTGTGTTAAATTTTTACAAATTTCATAAGACAGAACTATCTGGGAAGTCCCGACTAAATTAGGACAATGTGAATTCAACAAAACATTCTTATAAAAAATGATCCGTATGATCATTTCGTAAATTCCAAATGATCTTCCGTAAATTTGCATTAGATGACGCTATTGCCTATTTCGGTAAAATACAAAACTAAAACTCTGTGGTATTACAATCCATGGAGGACGACAGTGCCGACAGTACTCATCCTCACCTATCGCAAAATGCTATGCAGCATATGTCACGGCCCTAGTAGTCAGCCTAACGCGAGACCCTCCGTGATTAGCTCTGGAGCAAGCTTGGTACTCATTTTATCGACCCAAAAGGGATGAAACCTTTCGACATATATCCTGAGATATTTTGTCGAATATGAAGTGAAGCGATGTAATTTGGCGCGGGTTAAGGAGACTTTCGGTGTGTGTTGGGAATGGATCTCACCTAGAGGTGTTTATGTGTTATAATTATATTTATGAATTTTCAATTTATGTTACACACTTTGTTACGTGATTTGTATATAGTTGTGGTGAGGAAAATTACACCGCATTACACGGTACGCGAAGGATAGTGGTTAGTACAAATAAAATATTATTAAGATAATATCCCAATCCGCGTTGTGAGAGATTGAACTGGATATTACGAAATAAAAATTGTTTTCTTTTAAACTTATCAATAATTTAAAAAAAGGAAAATCACAATAGCTCAGACTCAACTTATTTAACGTTTAAATTTGCAAATCAGGATTTTAAGGAGATAATAAGAATATAAAAAAATAACTGTCTTCAAAAAAATTAATTTTAATAATCAAGAATCTGCATCTATTAAATTACTTAAAGAGAAATAAAGAAAAAAAAATATCAAAGAAAACAAGGATATCTATTTATATACCAATATTTATTTCAAAACAACAATTTTATCATTCAGAACACAACAATAAAAATACCTTTCGAAAATATCGATTTCATAATTAGCAACAGAATAAGAAAATTCCATTCAAAAATATTACTTTCATAGTTAGAAACACAATGAGATAATACCATTCAATAATGTTAATTTCATAATTAGAAACACAATGAGATAATACCACTCGAAAATGTATTAATTTCATAATATTTTTTTTTCTTACATTTTATGTTATCATAAACCTATACAATTGCTCAGAGCACAACTAAAAAGGCATAGCCTAAATTTTCATTGAAAGTTTTCTTTTTTGAGAATTCCTTACTCAATTTTAAAATAACAATTAAATTTTAATAATATTTTTTTTTTGAAACATGAGCAAAAGAATTATTTAAAAATTAGGAACACCACATAGGAAAGTCTAAATTTCTCACCGTTGTTGAACAGTTGGCAGCTAAATCCACGGAAGGGTCCATCGAAAAAAATAAATTGCGGCACTCTCACACAGCACAACTGAAGACACACAATTCATAACTGTCCGTCAGAATGCAGGGCCATAATTATGAATGTTTGCGGCAATCTCACACAGCACAACTGAAAACACACGATTCATAATTGTCCGTTAGAATGCAGGGCAGTAATTATAAATGTTTGTTGGAGATTCAGATCACTAATCATGAATGTCTGTCAGACAGGTCGGGCTTTAATAATAGATGTCCATTTGCACTCACAAAGTATTTAAAGTATAAAAATTAATTTATTATATTCAAGCGTATCATTTTCACCATCAAGCACTGCTTCCTTTTAATTCGCTGAGGGGATGTGTTCCGGTGAGCTCTGGTTACCATCTATTCACAAACTCCATATTGGGTTTTTTTTAGTCCAAAAAAATCACTTAAACATCCGCATCGGAGTGGAATGATTTTCTTTTCGGAGTCCGTTCTTCATGACGACATACTGGGCAGAACAAGAATACCTTCCGAATCTGCTAAATTCTCTCTCTGAGAGAGCTTTTTTTTCTTTGATTACTTCCAATCCCTTTTCTTTTTCTGTTATTGGTTTCCTTGCAAACGTTTTCATTGGGGGCAATTGCACTTCCGCGTCTCATTGGTCCCCTGTCCAGTAGGAGGACTGTTCTGTGTGACCAGCCTTCTTCCCACGGATGATGTTTTTGACCACATATGGGGAATCGTAAATTTTTGGGGCTCGAGGTTGTAAATTCTGGCATTGTTGGCTTCTGCGCGTAATGTCAAAGTTGGAGACAGTCTTGTTTTTTACAACCTTTGCTATTGTTATCATCTGGAGTTTTTATGGTGAGTAATTGAAATCCCATTTGTGTGTTCCTTGTTAAAACCGTTCGTTCTTACCGAACGTTATAAAGTCCTAAAGTTTATAACTTTAATTAAAAAAAATAGCTTTCATCTTTTCCTGAAACCTAAAGTTATTATTACTACCTGAATGAATGAAACGAACTTAAAATGAACATTAGTGAATAAAATAAATTTAAAACTTTTTTTTCATATATATACAAATATTTATATATTTTCGCTTCAGTTGTGCTAAATCATTCTTTATATGTACATTATTATTCTAGCAATGTCGTGACGATATCGTCACTACAATAGTGTCATAACTTTTGTGCCGTTCTCATTAAAAATGTGACTATTTAACCTGTGCTTTATATTTAAAGCGACGAGCATCCCAACAATTTTTATTTAATATAAACAAACAGCTTTCAAGCCAAAGTTTTTGAAATCAATATAAATTTAGTGTTACATTTAATTTTTAGTTTAAGATTCCTCATAAAAGTAAATACAATTTATTAAAAGAAGCCTCCTATTCATGTGGTATAATTTGAACGTTTTTGCGACCTTAGTTTTACAAGGTTATCAAAGAGATATTTGTTTTTCTTCAATTTTTTGACAATATCTTCGTCGTGACGATAACGTCACGACATCGCTTAAATAAATATGTAAATATATAAAAAAATGAACGGACATCATAGTCTTTGACATAAAAAATCGAAGGAACAAGTGAACAGAATTTATGGGGCTATCAACAATTATTTACAACCAGGGGACGAGCGCGCGTGTGGTCAAAAGTCCCACACAAACGGCGGCATCCTAAGAAAAACCTAATAGAGGGGAGAAATCAGATAAACAAAAAAGGAAAGAAAAATATTAAAAGACATGCCTCCCCGAAAGACAAGTACCAATGACCTGCTAAGAATCATACAGGACCAATGAAGGAAATTTTAAAAATAACCAATGAGAAAAAGTGATTCGGTAGTAATTAAAAAGAAGAGAGAATGAGAGAGAGACTGAAAGGGAAGAAAACATCTCTTTCTCTCAGATTTTTTTTCTGTTACCTGGAGATCTGTAGAAGGGAAGCAAAATGCGTTTTTTTTCCAAAAAAAAGACGTCAGAACGATGTGTGAATTATATGAGAAGAAATAAAAACAAAAGATATATAGAATGTAGAGCTACATGAGGCATCAGAGTATTCTGAAAGAAAATCTTAGAAATAGGATGTACGGATTTCTCAGCATACCATTATTATACTGACTTTATGTGATTCTCATAAATTTGCGAGTTTTCGTGAACAGTGCAGAATAGTGATCCTATTTAATGTGTACTAGGATTTTCTTCAATTCATAATTATTGTTCATTAGAAATATGGTGTACGGATTTCTGCAGCATACCATTGTTGGACTGACTTTGTGTGATTCTCATCAATTTGCGATTTTTTTCGTGATCAATTCAGGATAGTAATCCCATTTAATGTGTATTAGGATTTTCATCGGCTTATAATTTTTGTGAACAATAATGAACAATATTCATATTAATGTGTGGTGTGCTTATGGAAAGTGAACATTTGATAATTTTAGAGGACTATATAAGATGATAACCAAGTCTGCTGGAAGCTGCGGTTATGGTGAGAAACTCTTTATAATTATTCCAAGTGATAAAGCCATTTTAAATATATTTTTTTGTGTGTTTCATTAATTGAGGAGAAATATTCACTATTTAAGTTTTAATTGATAAATAAAAATAAAATAATAATAATAATAATAACAATATAAAACTAATGAATATTTTTTTTTGGGGGGGGGGGCAGTCCTGAAGGAATGTGCTGTGAGCATTTAATAATGTCCATTATATAAGTCGAACTAAAAACAAAAGAATTAAGTGTAGTAGGTAAATTATATAATTATTTGTGAATCTTTATATTTGTTATTTGAATTTTGCAATTTATATATCTTGAAAATAAATGTTTGAGTGTATATATATATTTGTGTTTTTTTTATGATTTCTATTACTGTATTTCATTTTCAGTGAGTTAATAGATTAATACCCTTTAATATTAATGATCGGGATACTTTTACTTTAATATTTTTATTAAACCCATTAGAATCCTAAATTACAAATTTAAATGTTAAATAAGCCGATCCTATGTTATTGCAAATTTATTATATTTAGATTATTATTACAAGATTTTAAACTTTATTGGTTGGTAATATCCAGATCGGTCTTTCACAACGCGGAATGGGGAAATCATTATATATTTTTTTACTAACCACTATCTATCATGTACCCAGTATGTTTTGTTCGCTTTCGCTTTTGTCAATTAGTAAACCTTTTATTTGTTCTTTAAGCTGTTGTATTTCTGATTTTTGGTCTTGTGACATACTAATAAGGGCCTCAAATAATTTATTTTCGCTATTTAACCTGCACATTTACTGTTTAATGCACTTTCGATGTTTTTAGCTTTCTTTACCGCGTCTTCGAATTTTGTAGGTGGATATTTTTTCAATTCGAAAGAAATGTCTGGTCTTAGCGCCTTAAGATATTTTGTTAATTTCATTGTTTCCAAGAGTTCTTTAGCTCCATTCTTTTTTTTCGTTCCTGATAAAGCAAGATATTTCTGTGCCTCTATATTGAATTTTTTTGTGAATTCCTCGATAGTTTGATTGGCTGTTTGTTTGGCATTTATAAAATGCAACTGAGCATCTGCGAAAGATCTTTCTTTTTGAAATTGTTTTATTGAATTTTCTTTAAAGGTTTATAATCTCTTCATTATATTATATTCTTCATTTCTACAATTTCTTCACCACATTACTAAAGTTCAATGGTGCTAATACCAGGTGTTTAATTTGCATTTAGGATTCAAAATTTAATTTTTTTCTGCATTTGATTATATATATATGGAGATTCTTCTTTAAAAAGTTCTTTTGAACACATAAGTAAATAAACTCGGAGGTAAATTAAATTCTGACACCGTTTTTAAACTTTTAAATGACTTATATTAAACGTTAATATTTACAAAAAAAGATATTTACATAAGACTATTTACAAAGCAAACAATCATAACTCTAATTAATCAATTACATCTTATACGGGAACTCGTCTTCATCTTACGTTCTTTTTACACCAACTTAAAACTAAAACATTCCATTCTCCTTTCTTCCGTTCAGTTCTTTTTTCTACCGCTTAAATCGTCTGGCTTCTTAGGAATTAATAGTTTCTTCAAAATCGTCTGCCTCACTGAGAGCCTGTTCATCAGAGTTGCGATGCGTAGAAAATAATATGCAGATCTAATAGTGGAGGAGATTTCCCATATTTCGGCCATACTGATGAGACATTCGTCCTCGAATGTTTTCTTGTTGGCTGGAAACAGCAGCTGGATCATCTGAAAAGATAAAGAAAAAAAAAACACAGCAGCATCCAAAGTCTAAATTGAAAGAAAGAAGTCATCATTTAAATTGTTTATCAAAGCTTAGATTATTTCTTGAAAAAATTCATATATTTTTTTTTTTTGGCGTCTTTTCGTCTTCTCTTTCTTACGTTCATTTTCTTTTATCTTACGTCTTTTCGTCTTCTTCTTTCATACGTCTTTTCATCTTCTATTACCTTACGTCTTTTCGTCTTTTCTTTCTTACGTCTTCCGTCTTCTTTTATCTTACGTCTTTTCGTCTTCTTCTTTCATACGTCTTTTCATCTTCTTTTACCTTACTTCTTTTCGAGAATAAAGTTAAAATTCTATTAGTTGTCAGTCCAGAGGTTTGTCATAGTTGGTATAGTGTCACAATCGGTGAAATTCTCTTTTTTTTTTTCAAGCTTCGTCCGTCCACGGCTTCATGTACTCTGCACATGTACTGGTGACCATGGGTCCTTCGTTGAATCCAAGTTTCTTTACGTCGTAGGTGTCATTATTTTTTACTTTTATGACTTTGTACGGACCTAAATATTTTGGTTTTAACTTCAAACCTGGACCTTGTTGTGTGCGTTTTATAGCAACCACATCATTAATCTTAAATTTGTTAGCTTTCTTTCGTCTGAGGTTGTAAGTTTTACGGTTCTCTTCTTGGACTTTTAAAATCTGTTTTTTATCATTTTTTCTCATATCTTCGCGATTATTTGTAAAATCAGATTGTATTTCAGCATTCAGAAGACTAGTAATTTCAATGTTATTTTTTAGTTTCATTTTAGTACCAAACATCAATTCAAAAGGAGTTGTGCTTATACTTCTCTGAAAAGTCGAATTTATCACCTGTTGGACGTTGCTTACATGTGTATACCATTTTTTAGGATTATCGACAGACAATTTAGACAGAACAGATATTATGACAGAATTTAGACGCTCAACTTGGCCGTTAGACCTGGGTAATCCAGTGGTAATCGGGATATGTTTAATATTTTCATTGATGCAATAATCTTCAAAAGCTTTAGAGGTAAATGCAGGACCTTTATCTAATATAATTCGAACCGGATTTCCAAAGATAGATTTTTGGATTTCTAATTTAGAAATTACTTCGACAGCATCGGTAGATTTTGTGGGATACAACCAAACAATTTTTGTGAATGCGTCAATGACCGAAAGGATATGTTTGTAATTTTTATTAGTGCTTTCTAATGGACCTAAGTGATCAATATGGTACGTATGTAATGGAGTTTCTTCTTTTTCTATTGGGTGAAGTAAGCCTTCTTGTTTACCACATTTTCTATTAACTAAAATACAGGGAACACAATTTGCTATACATTTCTCAATTTTTTGTTTAACTTTAGGGATGTAAAAATCACTTTCTAAACTTTTCTCTGTTCTTGCAACTGCGTAATGACCTTTTTCGTGAGCGGCCTTGATTATATTCATTTGCATGTCTTCCGGTACAACTAATAAATCATTACCATTAACACATTTATAAAGAACATCATTTTTAACTAGATAATCATCATAAGATTTCACCTTTAGGATTTCTTTTATTGTTTTAATATGGTCATCGGTTTCTTGAGCTTGGATATTTTTTAAAGTTAAGCTCTCTTGGATTACCATGCAAATAGGATACCTACTTAATGCATCGACATGTCTCATACTGCTATCCTGTCTATGTTCAATAACATAATCAAAATCGGATAACATTATTGCCCATCTAGCTATTTTTGTACTCATTTCTTTTTTATCCATAGTCATTTTAAATGCATTACAATCGGTTACAATTTTAAATGGGATACCTAGCACATATACTCTAAACTTTTTCAGGGCTTCAATTACAGCTAAAACTTCTAATTCGTAACTAGTGTACCTCCGTTCAGCTTCGGTGGTTTTTTTACTTGCGAAATAAACTGATTATCTACTGGAGATTGTTGCATTAAAACAGCTCCATAGCCATCAATACTGGCATCACAATGGATTTCGGTCGCACTTTTGGGATTGTAAATTAAAAGTACTGGTTCTGACGACAAAATACGTTTGAGTTCATTAAAAGCTCTTTGTTCTTCTATATCGAATTTAAATTTTGAATCTTTTCTTAGCAGGTCACTTAACGGTTTAGCTATAACCGAATAATTTCTTATAAATTTTCGAAAGTATCCTGTCAATCCTAAATAACTTTGAACATCTTTGGTACACTTTGGTTCGGGAAAATTTATTACTGCTTTAGTCTTCAGTGGAGAGGGATACAATTTACCATTTATGATTCTATACCCCAAGAAATCAATTTCACGCTTCAAAAAATTGCATTTTTTAAGATTTAATTCTAATCCATTTCCGATGCAGTTTCGAGTACAAGTTTTAATTTTTCTAGACCTTCAGCTTCGTTTTTAGCAGGTATTATTAAATCATCCATATAAATGACAACAATGTGATCTTTTAATAGGTTTCGAAATACATTATAAATATACTTTTGAAAAACTCTAGGGCTATTGGTCAACCCGAATGGACATTTCAAAAATTCGTATTGTCCTTCATGAGTAACAAACGAGGTGTATTTCCGCGAGTCTTCTTCAACATCTACATGAAAGAAACCGTTTTTCAAATCTATGGTGGTAAATACTTCGGCAGAATGTAATTGGTCTATTACATCATCAATAACTGGCAAGGGGAAATGCTCACGTACTGTCTTTTTGTTAAGACATCTGTAATCAACACAAAGTCTCATTGTGTTATTTTTTTTTCTTGACTAACACAACCGGCGAAGAAAAATTAGAAGAACTTTCTCGAATTATTCCCTGAGCTAGCCACTCCTCAATTTGGTTTTCGACTATTTTTTTCTCGCATGGCGGTAATCTTCGAGGAGAAGAACAAACTGGGATTTCGTCAGTTAAATTAATTTTCATTTTAACATCTACTGTTTTAGTTTTAATTGGTACATAATTTTCAGTTAAAGAGTATAACTCTGAACGTAATTTTTTGTCAGCAATGTGAGTTAAATCAATTTTAGGCTCATCCAAAACATTTACAATATTAACTAAAAAGTCATTAGACTGAACTTCAGCTTTAAACAGTTTCACTTTATTCTCAGAAATAGTTAATGTACCTTGATGAATAACATCAGTGCCAATAATCAAATCGAAATTAATGCAACTGTCCTTAACGACAAAAATAGTAACTTTAAATTTTGAACCATCTACTTCGATTTCTGAATTGAAACAACCTTCTGGTTTAATTGAGGCTTTTCCTAGACTGGTCAAAGAGATACTCGTAGGTTTTAATTCTACAAAGTTCTTCAAAGTGTCATAAATACTTTTCTTTAACAAAGTCTTTTGGCTACCAGTATCTATTAAAGAGATTAAACGCAAAGAATAAAGCTTTATCTCTTTCAGAATTAAATCTTGGGATGTAAAATGTTTACTTGTGACTGAGCATTTTTAACACTTGTATCTTTAGATTTATTACATTGAAATGATTTATGACCATAAGCGTTACAAGCAAAACAAAGCGGCCCTTTATCTTTATTTACACAGTTAATACTCTTATGATTATTCCCGCCACAATTAAAACAACGCATATTTGGCTTTACAGGCTTAAATTTGTTCTTAACTTCAACTTCGGATTTAATTTTAGGCTTAGCTCCTTCATATTTATGAAATTTTGCATTTTCATACTCCGATCTTATTTTTTCATAAATCTTTAATTTTTGTTTAAATTCAGCAATATTGGGACAACCATACAAAAAAGATTTTTTAGAAATGGGGTCATTAATTCCATTTATTACATACTGAATAAGGGCAGAATCTTCAATATTGCCTTTTGAGCATAATTGTTTCATATTTAAAAAATATTCATCTAACGATTCATGTGGTCTAATTTTTCTTTTGGACAGCAATTCGTGTAATTCAGCTGAATTGCACGTTTGACCAAATTCAGATATGAGTAGGGCTTTTAATTTAGACCACGAATTAATATTTGTTTCACTTTCAAGAAATAATTTTGCTTTGCCTGTCATACGGCGTTTAGCCAAAATCAATTTGTGCAAATCACTAACGTTAAATAATAAAACAATATCTTCAAAATCGGCAATCCATTTATTAATATTTTGTACTTGAGTACCTTCAAACATTGTAATCATACTTTCAATATCATTAATAGAAATGCTTGGTTTAATAACATAATCAGGAATCAGAATTTTCTGATTTTCATTACTTTCACAATTAGAACTACCAGAATCATTTCTCATATTATTCTCAAAAACAGTTGAAATATTTTTAGTTTTATCTTGTAAATCATCATTAAATTCATCCACACTTTCGTCATCACTAAGAGTACCTACATCGGCTATCATATTAATTTTTAAAATATTAAAATCACATAAACAGAAATTATTCTGGCAGCAATTTCATCAAAAGTTCCCGAATTATTTATACACAAAACATTGCAAATGGTAATTAAGTCGTTAACAGAAAAAAATATCTTTAATTTCTTTGAATTTAGTTTGATATTCATCGGAATCTACTTCAAACGTAAACCCAGTAAAATTCCGAATTCTACGTCGATTATTTCTGTCACCGATTTCTCCAAAAATTAATTTGTGCAATATCTTAATACTAGCTGATTTTTCAGTTTTCAAAGAAAACTCTAATTCCTTTAAATCAACTAATTTTTCCATTATTGAAAAGAAAAATAAAATAATAAACTCACTTCATAATTAGACGTTCAGCTTCACACACTTTGCTTTCACTTTCATCGCAAAATTTTACCTCTTCTGAAATAGCTTTGTAGGCTTGACATTCCATCACAGTTCTAAAAAATATCGGCTTCCAAGATATTAAAAAATATATATTTCCATCTCTGTGGGCGTGCGTCTGTATCTCACTTACTGAGACCATTATTTATGGAGATTCTTCTTTAAAAAGTTCTTTTGAACACATAAGTAAATAAACTCGGAAGTAAATTAAATTCTGACACCGTTTTTAAACTCTTAAATGACTTATATTAAACGTTAATATTTAGAAAAAAAGATAATTACATAAGACTATTTACAAAGCAAACAATCATAACTCTAATTAATCAATTACATCTTATACGGGAACTCGTCTTCATCTTACGTTCTTTTTACACCAACTTAAAACTAAAAACATTCCATTCTCCTTTCTTCCGTTCAATTCTTTTTTCTACCGCTTAAATCGTCTGGCTTCTTAGGAATTAATAGTTTCTTCAAAATCGTCTGCCTCACTGAAAGCCTGTTCATCAGAGTTGCGATGCGTAGAAAATAATATGCAGATCTAATAGTGGAGGAGATTTCCCATATATATAAATATATATTCAGTATTATAATTTTTCTCCTTAATTACCTATTTTCTTTTTGCTTTCTCTTCTTTTACTAACAAACATGAGTTACCTATATTTTGTAAAAAAAAAATATATTTTTTGTGCATATCTAAAAAAAAAAAATTACAAAAGTGAAAATTTAATAATTATGTATATGAATACAAAGAAGAACTGGTTTAGCTCACAGCACATTATTTAGAAAACCTTCTTTACACTAGATCTGTTAATATATATATCTGTATTTTGAAAATTTTATTTTGTGATTATTTTTATAAGTGTCTATATAAAATATTTACGGCGATTTCTAAATTTCTCTGACATATATATTTTTTCTCTGCATACGAGTGTAATTTTGATAACTAGATACAAGATTTATATTTTGAGAATATAGAACATCATAATTTACCGTGCGGAAAAGTTCCGAAAAAAAAACCGCATTAAACATTAATCTGTTATATATTTTCAAAAAAAGAAAAATTAAATATGACAGGAAGTAAGGGAAGACAGGCTTCTCCCGAAAGGGAAACATTTACAATCGGAATAGATACTCTGATAAATTCATTGCAAAATTTTGAGGATAAGCCGGATCAAAACATAACACATTTTTTTGAAGAATTTGAAGAGTTATCCGCAGCGGCACAATTTCCCGATGATATAAAATTGGTATTGACGAAATCAAAATTCAAAGGGCAAGAAAGAGAAATTATGAGAAATACAACCGAATTACATAAAGCACAAGATTATAAACCTTTAAAGAAAATTCAATAAAACAATTTCAAAAAGAAAGATCTTTTGCAGATGCTCAGTTGCATTTTATAAATGCCAAACAAACAGCCAATCAAACTATCGAGGAATTCACAAAAAAATTCAATATAGAGGCACAGAAATATCTTGCTATATCAGGAACGAAAAAAAGAATGGAGCTAAAGAACTCTTGGAAACAATGAAATTAACAAAATATCTTGAGGCGCTAAGACCAGACATTTCTTTCGAATTGAAAAAATATCCACCTACAAAATTCGAAGACGCGGTAAAGAAAGCTAAAAACATCGAAAGTGCATTAAACAGTAAATGTGCAGGTTAAATAGCGAAAATAAATTATTTGAGGCCCTTATTAGTATGTCACAAGACCAAAAATCAGAAATACAACAGCTTAAAGAACAAATAAAAGGTTTACTAATTGACAAAAGCGAAAGCGAACAAAACAAAACTTAAATAAATCATATAACACAAATTTTTTATCATATCTGCAATAAGTCCAATCACCAGACACAAAATTGTTATTTTAACCAAAAAAGTGCTAATATTTTTTAACCAAGGGGAGCACAAAACAATCTTAGGCCACGATTTCAAAAGAATTACTATCAAAATAACAATTATAGAAGCTTTCAACGACTTCCACAAAATTTTCAAGCACTACAAACATTTGATTTCTCAAGACCTCATCACAATCAAACTAGATTTAATGATATGCAAAATCAGATGCCAAATTGGCAAAATTTGTACCAATCACAGATAGGACATAATCAAATGTATCACTGAAATTATAATATGCAAAATACGGTTTCAACGCAAAACTTTGACCCAACACAAAGAAACAATACACAAATTGCATATACAGGTCAGCATCAGAGTTTCGCAAATATGCAAAATATCCAAAATCTTTTGCCGCAAAATAATGAGAGAAACAGGGAACATCAGCCCACAATTACCTTTCCAAATGAAAATAGAGACAGGAGGGTTGAGACAAAATAATAACAGACACAGAGGGCAAAGTCATTTAAACCGGTAAGCGGACCTACAAAATTGAGAGAAATACAAGCCCGTAGGTCGAGTAAAATTGAAAAATAAAAATGGGTTATAATATAAAAAATAACTCAATCAAGGAATTAAAAATAATTAAACAAAAACAAACAAAAAAGGCAGAGGTAAGAAAAAATGAGGACGAAAAAAAAAGATTAAAGAAAAACTGATAGCAAGTTGCAACTCGGGTAAAAACAATGAATTACCAATATGGAACTTAAGAATAAAGAAAGGCCTAATTATACCCAGCGTTATCGAGAGTGGGGCGAGTATAAGTTTAATATCCCCAGGGGTCTTTGAAAAAATAAAACAGACAGATATAAAGATTAAATATTTAGCCAATGCTATAAAAATTACAACTGTATCAAACAAATCTATTCCCTTTAAACACTGTGTAAAATTTAAGTTTAGATTTAACAACACTTTCTTAAATGACACATTTTATGAAACTAAAGAAGAATTTGATCGTAATTACAAGATCATTTTAGGATACGATTTTTTAAAAAGTAATAAAATAATTATGGATTTTGAAAATAATACTTTTAAACTCAATAACTCAATTATACAATTAAACCCTAACGAAAGTTAAAATACTGGGGTGAATGAAATTAAGCCTATACAACAAAACGACGAGTTTCAAACAATACCAAAACAAATCGACTCCTATCACTATAATAAAATTCCGAAAATTAATACACGAGTATTTGTAAAAAAATCATAACTCTAAGACCTGGAGAATCAAAATTAGTAAACTTAATTTTCGAAGGGAAATTAAAAAACGGACAACAATTTTTTTCAACCAAAATATAACAACAATAAATTAGTAATTCAAAATTCAGTTCATGAAAATAAG